>OX243839.2:7101645-8563312 GCA_945859575.2 Herminia tarsipennalis | reverse complement strand
TAAGTTATTGCGTATTTCCCAATTAGTTAAGTGAAGGGTAGGCAGCTAATGCGACATCGTTATGGTAATTAATAGCGTAATATTTTAATGTAATTAGATTAGTCTGTCATCAAACCTTGTACGTTATTACTCAGATCATAATATCGTGATCAGGCTTGAAATAACACTCCCACTAGATACTAGGACACAGGCACAACGCACCTACAGTACAGAAAGGAAGTTTCATTTAACCACACCGCACCTGAAATAGAGGCACTTTGCCTCTATTCACACACACTCTTGTGGATATCCCGCATGTCTTTATACAGTGACAGTTTCAGGTTCTTGACCTTTTGAGGATATTTTTTATTGAAGAAAAGCACAAATACACGGAATGACTCTGATATAGGTACTTTTGGGAAAAGCTTGAGCACCGTAGCCCCTTCCAAAATGTGCCAGTATATTCGTACGTTCCATACAGATTTCCTGATGATATAGGTTTTCCTTCACCGATTCAAAGTTGCTGATGCATATAGTGCGCGCAAAACCTGCCTCATTTTGAACCCACGATCTACGGTTCACGGATCGTATTTATTACTACCTAACTACTATAATTTTATTAGTCTTAACTATATCTATAACTAGCTGCCTGCCCCGGCTTCGCATGGGTTCACATTCTTGTATTTTTCGTAGGGATCTCTAACTTTTTTGACTATAAAATATAGCCTACGTTACACCCCGATAATATAGCTTTCTAATGTTGAAAGATTTTTTAAATCGGTCCTATAGTTTTTAAGTTTATTCGTTGCATACAAAAATACTGTAGATAAAATACATCTATGTAGATATCTATGGTAAATGGATAATCAATCAAAATAATCATTGACAAGGCAATAAAACACTAGAAAATGGTATTATTATTAAACTATGCTGTTCGGAATTTTATGCTATCAAACTTGGAAACGTGTTCTTTATTTATATACTCGTAATAAGGTATTTAAGTTTAATAGGTTCAATGTGGTTGCCATGGGCATAGGGCTCGCAATCGTGAGGTCGGGTACGAATCCTACCCATTATACAACTGACGTGAACCCACTCCCTTTTTTCTTTGATGTGGCGGGAAAAATTCCTTACGAACACCCCCAACGTTCGGGGAAGAAGGTGGAGGTAGTGTGGGGTTTGCACCCACTTAAAAACCCGCCGTGTATCGCTCGCCACCTTCGCGAACGGGCCGCCGGAATTTGCACGTGAACCCACTCCTAACACAAGCCATTGAGCTTAGCTGGAGGGGTTAACAGGATTGCTAGTAATGTGGGACCAACAATCTGACTAAACAATAGATCTTGGAATTATGAGATCAAAGATTTATTTGGACGATGATGATGACTTATATTTATTTATAGACATTATGCAAAATAAGAAACCGATTAGATTAGTGGAAGCGGAAATATCCAAAATAACAGGTATGTGGCCTTTCTTAGAACAACAATGATAATAAGAAATATGTAAAGTAGCTGGCTAACGACGAGATCTGTGTGCTTGTGTTGATGGCAATCTTACTGATTTTTAGCTATTTGGTGCGTTTCAAATTGATATTCAAACTAATATTATAAATGGTTTAAGTAACTCTATCTACGTTTACGTTACGTTTTGACTCTTAAGTTGTTGGACCGATTTAAGTGAAATTTGGTAATTTTAAATTTGGATATTTTTTACCCTGATAACCGACAACCACGAGGGCGGAACCGCAGGCGGAAGCTAGTTTATTATGTTAATGATATTTAACGAACCATTTAACTACTCCTATCGGTTTTACACGTAGTAATTTATGCGTTTTCACACATTAAATGTGTAGCTGTGAAAAAGATTAGGAACACCGTTGGCCATTAGGTACTCTCACAATTTACTGCTTGATGCTGTCTGTCGGTCTGCCTGTCTGTTCTGATTATTGTGTCTTTGTGTTCCGGCTAATCTCTGAAACGGCTAGACGGCTTTTTACGGACTTTCACTCTCTGACAGCTGAGTATATAAGGAGTTACTTAGGCTACTTTTTTATCATCACGCTAACGTATAAGTATAGGGAGTGAGCAGCACTGCAACTTCAGGCGGACGAAATCGCGGGCACAGCTAGTAACATATAAATAAAAAATTAAGTCCTGACTAAATTCTTTACTCATCAATGGGCATTGATGAGTAAAGAATTTAGTCAGGACTTAATTTTTTTACGCCAGAACGTTTGGACATAGAAAGCTGAAATTTTACAAAGAGAATATAACAGCAAACTTAAGCTCTCAGGGAGCCACCGTGCTGTTAAACGGACCTAACATGGTTAATATAATATTGGAGCAATTCTCAATATACTCCTTACACGTACAATATATTCATTAATATCGATATTGACACGTTAGTATTGGCCGTGTAAGGTACGCTTTAGTGCAATATACAATAATCTCATTATTATACAGTTCCGGAGTCATATGTTATCAGAAACTAGCTTACTGCGCAGAAGATATTATAGTGCACAATTACTCTCATAGTCCAACAGAACGGAATTCCTACACGGACGGAGAGAGATTAATAGGCGCAGGAGCAAGTTTTCGTGTTATTCGTAGCACGGAACGCTATAACATACTCGTATTTCGGAAATGTTCACCCATCTGTGGGCCGACAGTGCTCAGTAACTCTCTCTTTCTCCCTGCTCGGTGTGCTAAATTATCCATAACAATAATAATAAACCTTTGTCAGACAAAGTCCATAAGGTTATACTACCTTTATATGTATTATAGAATAACTATTAAATATAAAACCTGCCTAAAACTCCCAGGTATAATATTATTGAACTATGCCTATTATTGCGGTATGAAGCTCCAACCATCTCTTCTAAAGCGCTGAGTGCTACCGATTTACAAATACGCTTAGAATGCGGCTGGTGCTGCCGCGGAGACGCGACATCAGAGAAGCATATCGCTTTCTCATAATAACAGCGTAACCTTCATAAATAATAAAAAAGTAAGATAAAAAAGTTTAAAGTATATTTACATATTTTTTGGTCACACGGTTCAAAAGCTAAGAGGGGGGGACACAATTTATGCAACTTTCGGAGCGATTATTTCCGAAAATATCCACTTAATCAAAAAAGTTTACTAGAAACTTTAAAATGTTTTTGAAAGACCACCTGTCGAATGATGTGCAACACGTCGATGTTTGCTGAAAAAAAAATCAACTTCTGTTACGTATATGGAGTGCCCCCCCCCCCCACCCCCTAGAATTGTTTATTTTAACAATTTGGCTTACAAACTAAGTAGCGACTACAAGACACCTTTCTACTAAATTTCATCAATATTCATTGAGTAGTCTTTGAGTAAAATGCCTGTGACATACGAACAGACAGACGGACATGATGAAACTATAAGGGTTTCGTTCTTGCCATTTTGGCTACGGAACCCTAAAAAGCGGTTATTAAAAATATGCATTTTTTCAGGCTTAAAGTTCATTATCATTTCAAAACCTTGTTACCATGTTACGTTAACACAGCACGATCATCTCTTGATGCTCTAAACTGCTAACGATTCTAATTACTACAATGATTAACGCAATTAGTGGATTTTGACGAGGCCTTCATTTGCGTCACATTTTCACAAATTAATAACAATGTGGGCATCGCGTTGACTGTGGGACGATGACGATGACTGTTTAGAAATAAGGGAAATATCAAAATATACGCCTTATACGTACTTAGATAGCGCGTGAATCACTTTAGTTATTAAAACATTCTTAATTTGCCAAAGTCCCTAAACTGAACAATATAAAGAAACGTAAATATACGTATATTTTAATACTTTACAAATACAATAATTACATTTTTGAAAGATCGAAAAATTTGAAGTCTAATAAGACCCAGGAATCGAACCCAATTTCCCAAAGTAAAATGAAAGTTATAGAAATGTTACAAATAAATATTAATATTCATCCGACAAAAAAATATTTATTTTTAACATGAACAATAACTTTTCTCTCGCTGACTTGATTAATTAACAAAATTTTGTGTAGGTAGTAGAAGTGAGGGCTATTATCCTCAAAAATAAATTAATACCAAAATGCATCTTTTTTAATTTACGAAAAAAACAAATTTGGAAAGGTCAAGAAAAACATAAAAAATAAGTATCTGAAATCCCCAACAGTAAAGACCTAAAATAAAAATTTACGAGATCGTATTGGTTAGTCACTACAAAATACCCAACAAAGTAATCCACAGAATCTCTACCACTTACCTAATTAACTCTATCTGCGACTCTACATAACCCTAGCAACTCGTTGAAACGTACAAAACTCGCGGCAATGTTAGCCAACCATGTTAGCTCTAGCCATGTGATTTCGTTTCACAAATATTGACTCTACCTTGTACTGTTGACTCTACGCGTTACATAATGAGCGTAATTATATTGCATCCACTTTGTCTCTATTTAAAGTAGCGATGGAGATAAACAATGCAAAGCTCTTTGTTATCATTGTTTTTGATCTTTAAGTAGGTAAAGCGTATAGTATGTACTGAAGTTCCTTCACCTAAGGCTTCCTGCAAACGAACCGTAGATGAAAGCCAATGGCAAGCAGTAAGCAGTTTACACGATATTTCATACATTTTGAAGATATTCTGACTCTCAGCGACCAGCGACTTAGGCTGAAATCTATGAAACGAACTCAGGATTAGTTTTAATAAAACTTATCTGGTAGTAAAACACAGGTTTAACGTAATCTTATTTAAAGATTAAGCAAAGATTATGTTTAACATATTCTTTGAGCTGCCTTGGGCCTGCGACAGGCTATACTCGTATGTGATGACTACTCGCTACGTACGGTACGACAGAATACCATCGTTTGCGTGGAACCAAAGAAAGCAGCATGCTTCAAATACTGTAGACTGTAATGGGAGACTTTATTGCACAGAATCGGTACTTTGTTCTGTCCTTTCTGAGCGTATTGTATGTAATGTCACTGCTGTACTCTGAAATTCTTCGATATTAGGTAGGTAGGTACATTAAATTATTCTGAAATGTTATATATCTACAGACACAAATTGTATGTTTTCTCAGTAACAAAGTGCCAAAAATGAACCGGTTGCAGAGCCATTGACACATTTTTGTGACATATAACTTTAGTTCGATGAACCAATAGTTATATAAATAATTTCTGTGTCTAATGTCCTTATTGTTAATACAATGTATATTTGGTAAACTATATAATTTATGTAGATATTTTAGGGTTTTAAACAACCAAGCCTCGACTGTTGTCACTTTTTTTTTTGTAGAAATGTAAAGAGATTAGAAGTGAGTGCTGCTGCTGGATAAATAAAATTGTACAGCTACAGCTTAAGTGGACTGAAAACAGTGTTTGGTTGGGATGAGCCGTTAGTTAAGTATTATAAACTGTTTTATCTGTTTATCTCTTTGCAAAGTTTAATATATTGTCGCATCTGTACAGAGAATGCTTTTGAAATCCTGAGAGACGATTCTTCTATATTTTGCTAACCATTGTCCGCGTAAGTTCCTTGACCTGACTCAAAGGGGTGAAATAAAAATTCTCCTTTATTGGATGATATCCTAAAGAAAGCCATTGTTTCTAGCTAGAAACAATGGCTTTTTTAAAGTTCAGACTTTGCGATACTAAATCGCTTAGGTGTACCTAGGAGGGGAGGATTTGGGGTTAAATCCCCACCCCCACCGCCCGAAAGTGTACAAAGTAGATACATAGTACCATATTCGACCGGTAAGATCCTGGGTATGCCCATGCTGAATCGCAGTCAATCAGCAGGGCATGTCTTTTTGTATGTACCTATACAAAAGTTGGTTATCTATCTAATAAGTAATTAGCACTTTAAAAATATGCACCATTAAATTAACACCTCAGATTTAAGTTATAACGAAGGAAACCACTAATTAGTGCCATCGCGACAGACTTCGAGGTATTTGACCAAGAATTCCATTTAACGAAACTGAATGACTCTTAGCAAATTGTGGGTTTATCATGTCAGCGACCAGCTTTCCCGATCAAACATCATTGTGACTCATTTCACACGAAATTATTGAAATATAATATGTCTGAATGTTTATTGTGCGTCTTGTGACTGAGATAAACGTTACTTTTCGAACAAGTTTTTACACAAATAATAAATATCGTGTCATAGTTAAACAGGTTTAGTTCATACAACGAATCGGTAGTGAACGGTTGTCAGTGTTCTGTGGATTCTGTGCAAAATGTTGCTTTTCGCATACGCGGCTACCGTTTTCATTTTATTGGCTGTTATAGCAATATTAAGGAAAGAAAAATCTAGACAGGTTCGTTTTTACTTATAATTATAGTTTAATGTTGTCAGGCCTACAAATCGTTATAAGTTTTTTATTAAATATGATAAATAGTTTTGAATTTGAACAAATTAACGACATAGTTACATTTACTGGACTCAATTTTGAATAGTATTAAATCAGCCGGACAAGGAGTAATTTCACATAAAAACCACAAAATGAGAGAGGAAATAAAAACGAGAGCACCGAAAGAAAGCTTCAAAAACGCGCACTCGCATCGCTCTTGGACACGTAATCTCATAGACCACTTTGTTCCAAAGGTGTTTCGAGATTGCATGTCTCTGCTCTGCCCCAAGTACCTACGCGCATACCCAATATCATTAGGTGTACCCAATATTAATTTAGCCCCCCGCCCCCCGAATTAATATTGGGAAGGTTAGGTGTTACAATTGTCTAAACACCGGCCAAATGAGTACTCTGTCTATCTATCTACCTTTTTGCAATTTCAGGGGGTTTCATGTGAAGCTTTCCTTCTATCTCTCACTCTCGATGTTTCGTGTAAAAACTGAGAGCATTCCAATTTCACACTTTGGTGAATATGAATAATTAAATATTTGCTGTAGAAGTTGTAGGTAGTCCTAATTACCTTTTGTTGAATCTAGACCACTTAAACTTAAAACCTAAAAGGGATTGGTTACATAGCAATTGATTAGCGGGACCTTTAAGCCTCAAAATGTGATGGGAATAAGTTTGGCATAATTCAGTAGACATATTCTCTAGTTTCATAGTAACACTACTTTCTAGAGGAGAACAACAACTTGTTTAAAGATTAATCAAATTTAAATGTCTGCAATAGCAAAAAAACATACAGAAAAAAAAAATAAGGAAACGAAAGTGACTTCAAATGAAAATTAAGGAAATTAACAATTTCTTTAGTCCTTCCATCAGTATTGTAAAATCAAGATAAACAAAATGAAGAACATCACCTATTAATAAAACTTGCACTGATTTTCTATTTTTTTTTTGTCTATAGTCTTATATTCCAGGACAATATTTTATGGATTAGGTATATTTATTAATTAGATATAAATTATATTGACTACAGACATAGTCGATTTGAACGAATCATGTGAATCATCGACTTTCAAATTTGAATTTTAATTATATCAACATTTAAAAATTATTTAATTAATACGAAAAAATACAGTCGTAAATCTAATAGAAATTTGGAAACTTCAGAATCACCTAACCCAAACCATATGTGTAACTACTAATTTATTAGTAGTTACACAATGCCCAAACCTTGGGTAGATACATACTCGTAGGTAAGAGTGGCAAGCAACTTTAACAATAAGTAAACTACGTTATATTTTTACTTTTTTACTAAATTAGGTAAGTTATTTTGAACATATTCTTTTAAAATTATAGAATTTAATTTTTGGACTAAATATAAAATTAATACAGTACGGTCATATAAATCATCAGTTTTAAGCTGTTTGTTATTTTATTACATCAAAGAGAAAAATCTAATCACAAAGTAGAAATTACAATAGAATGTTATTAGTGTTGTAGTTTTTAGTAGTAAAAATAAGGATTGCTACCTATGCGTGAGAGCTTGAACTACTTATATCAAAATCTATTCGGGATATATTTAGGTATTTTAAAACAATTTAAAAAAAAACACCAATAAAACACCTATAATCATAACAATGCAATGAGATTTGGCATTATGGCAGGTATAATTATACGTCATGAGACATAATTTTTACGAATTTCGATACATTATAAATATTATTTAAAAAAATGTGATTTAAAAACGGGTTTTCAAAAGTCAGACCAATGCAAGTTATAAATATATAAATTGCTAGATGACATTTTTGTCTACGAATTTATTCTTTTTTTCAAACAAGTTTTTAAACAAATTATAAATATCGATTATTTTTATTATTGATAGTGAACGGTTGTCAGTGTTCAAAATGTTGCTTTTCGCTTATACGGTTACCGTTTTCGTGTTATTGGCTGCTGCTGAAGAAAATTCTACAGAGGTACCTTTTACTTTTGTTCATATTTTAACGTTATCAAACAAATTAGCAATTTAAAATTTTGTTGTAATAAAAGGGTTTACAGTAACGTTAGCTAACGTTGCCTAAGCGAGGTCCATGTACGCTCGAGTAACGCACACATATAAGGCTGAAATCTATAGAGCATACTTTGACATTTTTATGTTTACAGAATCAACGTTTGTAATGCTTTATCTACTTATTTATCTTGAAACTAGGTACAAAAACTTTTCAAGTGACAACCCCTTGCCGACTTCGTAGCTCTGTCATAAAACTGGGGCGCGCAAAGAAAATTCACGGTTCGACCGCGGTTATAAGTTTCAATTTTGCTTGCAGGCGGGTAGCTCTAGCGAGTCTAGTTATATTTTTATACCTAAACCTGACTTTAGGGAGTGAATCTTCTGTACCGTAGGGCTATTACTTATTCTGTGCTTTGGCCTTAGCCAAAGCACAGAATAAGTAATAGCCCTACGGCAAAAAGCACAAAATTTTCTTCAAGTTTTACTTATGTTAAGCTTGACCTTAGTCAAGCTTAACATAAGTAAAACTTGAAGAAAATTTTGACCAAGCAAATGCTGACTGTTGAAATTTTTGGTCATAGTGCAAGCTTAGCATAATCTCAGAACATCATATCAACAAAGTCAACGGTCAGCACTTGCTTTGTCATGTTTTTTTGGAATGTTTTACTTGACGTAAGCCAAAGTACGCTTTATAGATCTCAGCCTATACCTTGCTGAGGCACTTGTCCCACCAACGGCGAGAAAGCGATTAGCAATTTTCTCGCTCAAGAAACGTACAATTATTGTAGATCCCGAAACAAAAAAGAAACTGAAGTTTTAATAGTTGATCGTTGATTGTTCACACTGCTGCTGCCGACGAGAACTCGCCCTATATTGTACTCTTTTGTTTACATGGGATCTTCATTTACGAGTATATTGTAAGTTTATTGAGCGAGAATTATAGTTCTCGCTACCCGCTGGCGGTGGGACAAGTGACTTAGGGATATTTTGTATTGGAATCGCGAACGGACTGCTTTGTTCCGAAAGGTGTTCCAGGATGTCCATGTACGGATGCACTGCTCAATCAAAGTATAATGCTTTCCTTCTGTACTCTCGATATTTGTGTTAAGAACTGAGTGCATTCTAATTGTAATACTTTGGTGAGTAGTAATCTATAGTAATATTATAAAGCTGAAGAGTTTGTTTGTTTGTTTGAACACGATATACTCAGAAACTACGGGCCCGAATTAAAAAAAATATTACTGTTGGATAGCCCATTTATCGCGGAAGGCTATAGGCTATATAACATCACACTACGACTAATAGAAGCGGAGCAGCAATGAAAAATGTTGCAAAAACGGGGAAAATTAACGCATACGAAGTTGTGCGGGTCATTATAGTAATTATATATAATTTGTCGTTGGTAGTTCATTCGTAATTTACCGGCGTGAAATTAAAAACATTAATTTTCAAAATAACAAGCATAAGTCAATGCTTGTTATTTTGGAAACTAATTTGTTTCACAAGGATTGTACACACAGCATACCAAAGGTACGGCACAATGGACCAAATTCTATTAGAGTAATGAAAAAAAAGTTTGTCATAATTAAATTTTCTAATTTCATAAGTAATAAAACTATGCTTTAGAAATAAACAGGACATCAACTAGTTTCTAAATGAATATGTAAATTTAAATGACTACAATAACAAAAACTATACTCTAGGTATTAGAAAAGAAATAGTGCTTATGTCATTTGATATTTATATATTTTATTCAATAAGCTCTTGTTCGAAGATCATAATAACAACTGACGTTAGATAATATTAGTTGCTAAAATTATTAATATGTAGTTACTTTAGTATATATACTACTACTACTTTAGTATATACTATTAGGCTCTCAGTAATGAACACCATCTTAAAAGTCGGCAGAGGGCCTATATGTATACTTTTGCTTTGAAAACCTACATGTTTTCTTGACATGACACTACATAACTTTCATAGAAGTCACAAGTCACATCCACTCCTATACCTACCAGTTCGTTTTTTTTTTCAGTTGAACATATCTAATTTTTCGAATGACATCTTCAAAACATGCTCGACGAGATGTTTTGAAAGTCTAAATAGACTTTAAAAACAATCATGTAACTCTAAACTAACATGTATTCGCCTCAAACAAGGAATAGGGGACGTTTTGGTCACGGAAAAACTCGTTAGACCTTGTTTAGACATCACAAAATATAAAACCGTTTAAATCCTTTGACTAGATAAACTGTTATTATTTTGTGATGTCTTGAGCATGTTGATTAGATATATAACTTCTGGGCAAGCCCGCGTGAACCGTCGCATGCGCGGTGCGCTCAAAGATGTCCGCCCGCATACGCGTTCCATTTCTAAACGCAGCTCTCTATTTACCATTATGACAAGATTTTGACAGTTAGACGCGGGGGCTAGCGCGAAAACGAAAAAAAAGATAGTGAATAAGGACCCTGATAAGCGAATTATATACCTACTTGACTGTACCTTTTAATGGCACATAATGGCAAAGATACAAAGTTAAACACACCACGCCAGTAAAACAGAGCAGTAACGTGTATGCTAGTTGAATGCAAATCAGATACAGACATGCCAGCAAGCGTAGGTATACATACGACAATTAGTTATCACGTGCAAAAAGTTTTTATGCAAGTGCTAGCTACAGGCATGCGTATTTACACCCTTAGTTGTAGGCATTTTTGGCAATCTGTTTATCGAGGTTTTCTGACAGTACCGTTATGTTTCTTCTATTAGGTGGCAATGGGCGGTTGGCTGAGCTACGTCTGGTGGGGCGGCGACCCTGATGAGGTGTCTCCCGTGTCTGGTCTCTCCAGACGCGAAATCTACGCTGTACAGAAGTCTTGGGCACCAGTCTTCGAAAACGCTTCTGCAAATGGCGCTGAACTGCTCAGAAGGTAAAGACATTTACTTACACTTAATTGGAGTATTTCCATAATATTTTCTTTTAACTTTGCTCTCAATTTTTTCGCCGCGTAAAAGAGTAGGTATGGTTATGTGTGAACCACCGTTTGTCTGGACTATGGATAGAAAATAACCAAGCAATCACAGTCCCATTTTGACATAGTAGCATGTTTTAAGTCATGTTAACTATGTATACATAACTATTTAATTCCATGGCTTAATGATGAATGACATATAACACTTTCAATGACGTTTTAGGTATACAACTTCATTAATGAGTTTAATGGGTGACTCTACCATAAAGAGCCATTTAAACCATTAAACTTTCTTACCTGTTGTATACAATTTAAAATTGAAGCAATTAAAACTTTTAAGTTTTAAACAATACACTGGCATCGTGTAAACGACCCTTTAATTTAATAATTTGCTCTTTGATGTGCAAGAAAATGGCATCGTGTAAATCTAAATGAGCCTTCATAAACGGATATATATATATACATATATATATATACTTTTGTGGTGCGAGTTTGTTAATTATATATTGATGACATTAGATGAAGCTGAATCTTAAAATCACGCGATTTTTGAGATGAGTTATATCCATGTTATGCCACCATTGAAGAATCCCACGAAATGGCACTACCTATGCCGATCATTGCTTATAACACCTCTGTGATTATGTGTTTAGGGATATATTTATCTAATCAGTGTGATGTAATACAGCCAATACTCAGTTTTAAGTTTTGTTTTAAATAGTGCAGTGGTAACCAAGGGAAAATATCGTAGTTACGCGATTTTCAATATAAATGTGTCATCCATTTAGTCACTGATTTTTAAGAATCTTTTTTAAAACAAGATGTAGGTAAGGTGGTACAAAAACAAAAAATCGCCAACAGCGGTTTCAAGGTCACTGACAAAATAACGTGTTTATATTTTATTGCCAAATTGGTCGATTCATTTGGATTAATATTTAATATGACCAAAGGATTTCAATATTTATAAGTGAGACTTTAAAAATTATAATATATATTTGCATGAAGATAGAACTTCCTATTTAGGTATAATGTGGTAGAACCTAAAACTAATGGAAGCCATCATTTTGTATAAATACGTAACTTATTTAACAGTAAAGACATAATTGTTTGCAGAATACTAATAAAACCATTTTTATCACTGGAAAAACTTATTTTTATAGTGTTTATAAAGTAATGCCAAAGAGCCCTACAATTGTTTAATATACCAGGTACCTAGGCACTTACTTAATGGTAAAATTACGAATAATGGTGTATGTAGATAAAATTGGAGGTTTTGCAAGAGTTATGCTAAAGTTACATTTCAGTTAATGGAAATATATCATAGTGGTATACAGCGATGTTAGATGGTTTAAAACGTTTGGGATATACAATCGACGTACCTTGGTCACCTGTAGACCTTAATAGACAGTGTGTAGAAGTGTAAAATTAGCGACAAACTGAATCAAACACATTATTAGGTATACCGACGTGTAAAATTAATAAACCGATCTGTAAGCATTCAAAGTGTATAAAACCATTGGCAGAAACCAGGTATTTCAAAATAAGGAAGAAGGCTTCCACAAACAATAAACATTTTCCTCCAAACAGGGACAAGTTAATTTCTACAAACCTCAAACAAAAATATTATTGTTTGGTATTTTCAAAGCTGATTCACTCTTATAAAAACAAACAACCAATGACTTTTGGAGTTTTACGAGTATGACAAATGTAATCATGTAGCCTGGCCTGTTAGTTAGTCTAGTGGTTAGGAGGAGTGGAGGTCGTGGGTTCGATCCCCACCTAGGATAAAACATTGTGTAATGAGCACAATGGTTTATTCTTTGTCTGGGTGTAATTTATCTATTTATGTATAAAAGTATGTTTATCAGTTGTCTGGTTGCCATACTACAAGCTCTGCTTAGTTTGGGATCAGATGACGGTGTTGGAGTTGTACCAGGATATTATAATGACAAAAGACACAAATTTATTATAGGCACATAGAAATGGTCGTGGAACTACTACCCATTTTTTTTTATACTATGAGGAGACGAGCGTGTCGTGCGCCTGATGGTAAATGTCAACAAATCAATTCCACCCAAATCCTTGTTTGGCAAAGATCTGCATGTCACAGTACCGCGGTCCTCATTTAAAACTTTAATTCATAAGTCTCATTTGCCCATTACACTTGCTAAAGTGCCCTTCAACCGAAACACAGTGATCTGTTAACATTACTATTTCACTGAAGAATAACTGACACTATTGTGGTAGCCACCAAGACGGTCTATGGCTTAGACCTACCACTGGTACATAAAATAACAATATAAAACTCCATTTAGAATGCGCCTCAACGCCGAACCCAAACAGTATCCAGATAGAGCTAATATAATAATAATAATATCTTGGGATAACTCACACAACGCTATCTGATCCCAAACTAAGAACAGAGACATTACTATGGAACCAGACAACTGATAAACATACTTAAATATTGCTAAATACATACATATCTATACTAATATTATAAAGCTGAACAGTTTGTTTGTTTGTTTGAACGCGATAATCTCAGGAACTACGACGGTCCGAATTGAACAATTCTTTTACTGTTAGATAGTCCATTTATCGAGGGTGGCTATATGCTATATAACATCACGCTACGACCAATAGGAGTCCGCAGCAATGAAAAATGTTGCAAAAACGGGGAAAATTTACGCAGACGAAGTTACGCGGATCGGCTAGTTATAAATAAATAATACCCAGACAAAATAAACCATCGTGCTCATCGTACAAAGTTTCATCCAATATGTTCAGCAGAAAGTTCTGCTAGATGCTGGTTTGTCTCTTTTACTCTCGTGATGTTAGTATCAATATGAATTTACAGATTGCCGTAGATAGACCAATCTTCTACATAGGTACCCTAGTTTGTCTAGAAGACAAATGTACATACATACAACAATATATTGCACCGATATACTAGTCTAGTCATCAATAAATCAATCAGCGCTAAGTGGGTGCTCGTAAAACCGTGTAACTATCGCTATTAAGCCGTCCGGTTATACTGCCGTGTCGTTTTTAATACCAACCTTATTTTGATTTACGATGCATACCAGAGGAATAGTAGGTGTATGTACCTTTATTAGATTTTCCGAGATTAAAACAATAGTCCTTTCCAGGAAATATATATTTATAATTACTAAGCCCAGACGTCGAAATTCAACCATAATTATTTTAAAGTTGATTGTTGGTGTTTTATATTCTCTTTGGTACTGTGTGTAGTGTTTTTAGGGTTCCGTAGCCAAAATGGCAAAAACAGAACCCTTATAGTTTCGTCATGTTTGTCTGTCTGTCCGTATGTCAATGAATATTTATGAAATTTGGTAAATATATATTTTTCTTTTCGTCGCGTTGGTATAAGTCGAATGGAAATAATGGCCAGGCAGCATATATAGTAACAAGTTCGTATCTTGAGTGCACCCTTAATTAGGTTCTATCATAGCACTCAGTACAAAAACAATTTTGTCAGTAGGAGACACGTTACAACGTTATCACAATAGATATAATCTAAATATTATTTCATATTACCATTAAGTTCCTCTCTACAGAAGCGCCCAACATTGTTAACAGGCCACATGCGCATACACCAATCACAATGCGTAGCTCGTAGATACAAACCTACCTAACGAAATGGAATCCTTCATTTCCTTCCATGCAATATTTAGTATTTCGCTATTACCGTGTTTTGGCAAACGTGAAGACAAAGTTGTTGAGTGCGATACAGTTTAATTTAGTGTCAAGTTTCATAACAAAATATATCTCTCCGTTGGGTAAACAGAAGTTGCCAGTATAATATTTCGTATCATTTCTCTGTTGAGGAAAGGGGTATAGTTTAGTTTACTGTATAGTATTTTACACTCGGCAACTGATAGATAATTGATAACTGAAATGAAAAAAACAGTTTCTGTGTTTATGTGTAGGAGAGATACCCTAAATTATTTTATTTTATGATTAGGTACCACTTTATCCATGCCAAATTACAGCTATCTAGTGCTAAAGGTATCTAAGCAAACCTGCAGGCAGACGGACGGACGGACATGGAGAAAGTATAAGGGTTCTTAGTACTTCTTAGTTTAAGGTTCAATAAAGTTTAATTAATTAAACTTTATTGAACCTTAAAAAATACGCATTAAACCTTAAGGTTTAAGGTTCATTTCCAAATAGCGTCGTAAGCTGCGCGCGCACTCTGAATATTGCCGCATCGGCCGCGCGCGTCAGTCGTTCGTCGTAAGCCGCACGCGGCTCGCGATCGGACGCGATCACAGATTACCCCCTAATAGATTCCGCATTACTGTAATTTGTTCGCCACCGAGTTCACTCATTTTGGAGGAAGGAACAGGGCGCGCGGGACGGTACAAGTGCGCTATGATTGGTTATTTCAAGGTCAAACTTCGAGTGGACCTAATAATAGTGATGGGACAGCGATGAGAATAGGTTGTCGATAAAATATTGAAATATGGAATTAGATTACGTTAATTTGGTTTATTATTTTAAGTAGGTTTTAATTAGGTTCGGAGGATAATGGTGGTAATACCTCAATGGCATAGCCTTTCAAACAAAAAAAAATACGAAGATAACGAGGATATACTCGTACAAAAAGCAAAGTAGGTTCCTTTTTGTTATATCCTTACATAGTATTAACCAGTCGTTTCCGAACGACTGATTAATACTATGTAAGGATATAACATGATCAACTATAATTGATTAACAAATATAACATGTTAATAATTTGATCAGCGATATATTTTTTCAAGGAAGTGTTTCATATAGTTCTTCGCCACTAACCGATATTCAAGCGGGCGAAGCCGCGGGCCACAGCTTGTTGTTTATACCTACTTTAACTTTACTATTTCAAATGACCTAGTTACGATTACGACAAACCATCGATAATCACCTATATCATCCGATATCCCAACACTATCGATACACGTATCATCGTAAGAGCAGGAATGCTATATTAATTTAGCTAATGAGTGAAAGGGACATTTCAAAAAGACATCAACGGGTTCGAAATTTTGAGGGTTTTTTTAAATAAATAACCAGAATAAATTGAACTCCGCTGCTTAGTCAATTTAATATTTACTTAAATTAAAATTTACTTACCGGTGAAATGTTATGCCATCTTTTAGGTAATTTGATGTCTTCGCCGAATTTGCTCACCATTTCACAGAACAGGAAGCCATTTTTAGGGTAATATATATACAAAGCAATTTTTATAATTATTTTCAATTGCACGTGGTCATAGGTCGTGAAGTTGGTCGTCACTGACGTCGTGATTTTAGGTATTGTTTTATATGCTAGCGAAATCAAGTATGAGTGGCGCGCGTCTGTTGCCCTGCATGCGGAATCTATTAGGGGGTAATCTGTGGACGCGATGCACGGAAATGAACCTTTACCCGGAAACTACCTACTACGGAATCCTAAAAATGAAAGCCCTTTTTCATTCATTCATCAACGCCCAGCCTCAAACCCTTGGACGTAAAGAGCAGAAATTTTGTAGAGGTCTTTGGAGATGTAGACCAACGATAAGGATTTTAGAAACTCGATGTTTAGTTTTAGTTTTTAAGATAACTAGCAACGTGGATTGTGAGTCCCATATTACTAGCAATCTTGTTAACCCCTCCAGCTAAGCTAAATGGCTTGTGTTAGGAGTGGGCTTACATCGGTAATTTAATGGGTAGGATTCAAACCTTCCTTAGCCATTACGCTACCGCCGCTTAAACTACTTAATTTTGATAAACCCGACCGAAGCCGCAAAGATAAGCAAGTCCATAATAAGCTTTAACATTTCTACAGAAATCGATTACATATCAGGTATATTCTGAGAAAATAAAGTTAGATCACGTACGACTTCATATATAGATAGGTGCTGCATAACTTGCAGGTTATGCAGCACCTACCTATCACGTTGTTATAACAATAATGACTCTAGCTTAGCATCTACGATTCCGAGCTTTTATTAAATGGCCGCGACTGTGCTCATCCAGGGATAAAGCACAGAACATAATAAAAAAATATAAATTCAGGTATTATCCCCGGGCCGAGTGTTTAGGCACGGCACTCGTAATGCATTCTCCAAATAGCTCTTTTTTTACGACCCCGCTCTTTCATAAGCATCTTAAGATGAATAAATAAAATGTTTCTGAATATAAATTGTTATTTGTAATTGTTTATGGACGGAAATACGAAGAATAAGGAAATTTTAAGATATGAAACGGGGCAACCGTAGCAAAAAAGGCCATGCTGATTCAAAAAATGTTGGAGGTATAAATTGGAGTTGTAATTTTCGAAAGACTCAACATGTTTTAGTGTTTTGCATTACATTAATTTTGTGAAATATTTTGGGATTATTGCATCATTGAACAGACACAAAAACCATGACAGTAACCTACTGTACCTACCTTATGAAAAACATATATTATAGTAAGTATAAAATATTTTAAAAACTGTTCCCGTGTAGCAGTGGTCTGTTAAAAAGACGTAGAGAATAGACTTTCTCTTATTGGCCAGGGGTCAATTCGGGGGTCAAACGGCCATTTTCGTATATATTTGCGTATGTTAAACACTTGCACCGTACTAGAATGTCGTTATTGCGCTCTCGAGACGCATACTGTTCGCAAGCGTATTTGAGATCGATCCCAAAGTTACAAAAATAAAAAAAATGGCCGTTTCCCCTTGGATTTGCGCCTATATGTTCAGGATATCGACATCAATGCACTCACTTTTCGCTTACTATCAAGCCTTTTGGGTCGACGGTTTAACTGTTTTGCAGGACACTGAGGAATGTCTTTTATTAGGAAACTCACACACACACACACACACACACACACTTTGGTGAATGAGCAAATCAGCTATCGCTATCTGCTCATTCACCTCTCCGTCACGGACCCCTCAAGTCACGGATAGCTGACCTAGGTAGTCTTATTGCATAAACCGGCTTATTATTGAATCATAATAATTACGTTTATATTTTATCTCGTTTAGTGACGAACAGAAACCTATACGAATCATATTTTTTCTTGAAATTAAAAAGATAATGTTCTCATCTGTTTGATGACGATCAATTTTGTCAGTCACTTTGTTAAACTTGAACTTTATTTTCTGACGCAAATATTAGGTACACGATTGCTATCACTGCAGACACTGCAGTTCAAATGTCATATTTACTAATTGTCAGCTGTAAACTAAGTACTACATTCTCTTGGTCTTCTGTCCAACTTAGTATTGTATTTTCGGCACCAAGTGGTCCAAGATTTCGTGTCATTCTCGTTTCCAGGCCGTTACCACAGGATTCAATTAAATAAAGCATAGGTACTTATGTAAACTCATAGTTGGAAAGACACTCATGTATAACAATGAATCAAAAACCAATTCAAATCAAATCATTAAGGAAGCTACAATTTGTGGATCACACAAAGTGGTGTCCCGTGTGGGAATCGAACGCACGACCTCTTTTATAGCAGTCGGACACACCTACCGCGCCACAGAGGCAGTCAGTCATTGAGAAGTTATTTAGGAGTTGTATGCCTACAACATCCAGGAGGTAGTTTTTTTATCAATTTGTGAGTTTACTAAAAAAGCCAACCACACAACTTTTGTCATTTAAAGTTACTAAAGAACAGTTCATAGATATCTGAACCATTCTCAGTATGTATCATCTACATATTCATAAATTGGAGCACTTCCGCCGTTTAGAAATAGTATTAAAGTAGTTTTCCAACTGATGTGATATGAGTTTAAAGGCAATTGGAACCAATAAGAGCCAAATTCACACCATACATAGGACATTGTTTAAATAGGCCTTCTTAGTATCTACTGCATCTGTGGCACACAGCAGGAGCGCGTACGACTCCTAAACAGGAGGTTGTGTGGCAGATCCATGATTGTTGTTTGGGGGTGTTTGACGCTTGAACCAGATAGGGCCGTTGTTGCACCACTCACACGAATGGAATGGGTGGATAATGAATCCGCCACTCTTCATTTCCCACACTGAACAGAGCTCTGTAAGACCTACAGTCCTACACAATATAATTTGTTTTCTTTGTAGTCAACTACCAAATTCCGTTGGCTTTATTAAAACGTCAAAAGAATGAAATAAAGACAACTAAAAACGGACAAGACAAACCCTTAGACTAATGAATAGGAATATTAAAATACAATCCCTGCAAACACGTTATTTGTTTTCAAAAGCAATTTAGTTGGCTTAATAAACACGTCACTTACACTGTTACAGATTCTGCGATGCAATTTAAAGCGTGCGATGTCCCATTTTTGTCATTGATTTTCCTAACTTCGTATTGCATAAGGAGTTGCATATTTAAAATGGATTGGTACTTTATGAAATAAAATCAAGTATTAGAACAATTAAACATCTAATTTACTTACATAAACTACGTTCCCATACATATTGTACCTATACAATTAAAAAGCCAATCTAATAAACATTTCTTAATGTTTTATGATAATCGTATACTTGTATGACAATACGATGTATTTTAAATCCAACGTCAGTAATATTTTGTTGCCTCTGCGCTAGTAGGACTTACCTAAATAAATCAGTCCAAATGTTATCTATAAATATATAATCATTCACTACTTAAATATATACACGCCGAGCCTAAACTGCTAGGGTTACAAACCAAAACCTTAACTGAAGTTTTGTCAGTTGATGCCTTTTATGTGATAGGCATCCACTAGTATTCGTCCCTAATAGATAAAATAGAGCTTGCAAGTTTATATAAAACTCCGTCAGTTTTGAAGTTAGATCGGTAAAATTTCGTATTTAGCTTTATAAATTAAAAGAAAGTTGATTTTCCAAAACGCTGAAAAACGTGTTTCTTTCTTTTAATTGCAAATTTGTATAAAACTCCGTCAGTTTTTAAAGTTAGATCGGTAAAATTTCGTATTAGGTTTATAAATTAAAAGAAAGTTGATTTTCCAAAACGCTGAAAAACGTGTTTCTTTCTTTTAATTGCAAATTTGTATAAAACTCCGTCAGTTTTTAATGGCTCTGAAAAAAAAATATTTCGCGAAATTTATTGTTTATTTGAAGTCACATTTGTATTATGTATGTAATTACTACCCAAATAATTGTATATGCTTCTAAAGGTAAGTACTTGAGAAATTCAACGAATTTGAATTCGATACAAATTTCAACGCAGTGGATTATGTTGATGTCTCTTTAAAAAACAAGATTACATTTTACAGTCATTTAGTCTAAATTTTATTGGTTAATTTGGACCTAAATCGCATACCAAAGTCATTCTTTAATTAGTAGTTAATAGTAGGTAGTTGCATTATACAAAGCTGTATACTTCAAACATCAAATAATGCCATAATGTTTTGCCGACTTTGTTGCTTCCCAAAGAAGTAACATTAGTGCGGTTTGGGATACAGCCAAAATATTTACCACACAGTCTTCTAGACTTAGCTTTATAGACTACAACAATGCAAGCTTTTCAAAATAGTTTCTAACTGTGCCTACATTTTATTTTACGACTATTGGTGAGTAGACTTCTAAAATTAAATCTGTTTTGAGTTATACCAATGAATGCATAAGTTATTTAATTTAAAATATTACTAAGTAGGTACTCATCCTTCAATAATTCTATTTCTTTACTATCATAATCGGGTTTGTCCAAAATCCGACACGATTGAGTGTGATTAAATGCAGGCCGATAGCATAAAAACTATACCTACTCTTATTTATTAAAAAAGATATTCTTTCATCTATAGACCCGACAGTGGTCCTTACTGTTCTTTTAATCTTCATGGTCGTCATTAAGCCACGGTCTGCGTAAGAACGCAGACCGTGGCTTAATGACGACCAAGAAGATTATTGAAAAGAAGATTGTTGTTGATTGATTAAAGAAGAGTGTGAATAAGAATTCACACTGGATTTTAAATAAAAATGGGGATTTGTTTTGATGATTATACATTCTTACAGACTTTAAATTATGGAATAACACATTTATTCAGATCTCATTATGACGTACTATTAGCTGATTACTGAAAATTCATTTATTTTCACTGTAGTCAGCATCCCAATTGCAAACACTTAAACTTTTTGATTGCAAATACTTAACCTCGTTTTCGAAGTCGATAACTTAATACTAAACTGAACTAGTTTTATAGACGGTGTGCTATCGATCGATGCTCGCGTAAAAGTAGAGAACGCCCGAAGCAATTTGTGTCTATTAAAATCCTATATTAGCTAACCTAAAGCATACATTATTGATCGGCCGTGTCTTTACTATGAAGGGGTACTTCAGGGCATGCACTTTGGACATGTATAAAATAATGTTGTTTGAGTAATCTAATGACTATGGTGCGATGTTTAGGTCAGTTTCTTAACTTCGTTTGTCTCGTTGAGTGTGCATTTAAAGCATATTTCCTTTGAAACATCCAAAGAGTTTAGTATTTCATAAGAGTGATATTGTAATCAGCTTATTCGTGTGTCGTTACGGAAATATTTTTTTTCTTTTTAAAATTACTTTTCCAACTTTGTTCTGATATGTTTCTCTTTATATAGCAAAGGTATAGGGACTCTCGGGAACATAAAAGGCAAAAAACTAGTTACAAGTTAGGTACATTACAGTTTACTTTACTTGTATTGTGTTACTTTTCCAATGTGGAATACAAGAGATCATTGAGAGCTTTTGTTTACTGAGATAATAGTGAAAATCTTAGCATAAAAAAATAGACTTTTAGATTTTTTATTTTAATTTTGCAATAAAAAGCTACTATGAAGTATATTAAATATAAACTAAAAGCATGACTATTTTCCGAAAAAAAATTCTATTTTCCAAAAGAACATTTCATTTTATCTTACTTTTAAATCAAATACCAATACAAGAGATAAACCTACTAAAGCAGCTACGCCTAACTTATTGTTAAAACCACTATTTAGCCACAGTTTTACCTGCGTTAAGTTTGATTTTGAATCAAATTTGGAACTACAGTTATATAAAACATAAAAAAAAAACTTTAAATTAGGTAGCCGGCTACCTACTTTAAAGTTCATAACTGTCTACTTCGTACCCGGCGCGAAGTGTATACACGCGGTCTTACAATCGTCGCCTATGCGGCGACGATTGTAAGACCGTGTGAAAGTTTCCCGGTTTCAATCAATTCGGCGCCGGGTAGCAGGCGCCGGATTGAAACCGGAACGTGTAAAAATCCATTCTTACTTCAACTGAACAATCTCTTTAGTGATTTGATTTGATACTACTAATATATATTGTATTTCCTAAACTTACCCAAAAATTTCTACATTACAGATACTTCACCGCCTACCCAGAAACTAAAGAATACTTCAAAATGATAAAGGACCAATCTCCAGAACAATATAACCAGAACCCACAGTTCAAAGCGCACGTGATCAATTTAATGACGTCACTTAACCTGGCAGTGACCACTATGAACCAGCCAGAGATAGTAGCTGCTATGATGAACAAACTTGGAGAATCACATGGCAGAAGAAAGATTAAAGAAGAAAACTACCATGTAAGTTACACAGTATTTTTTGAGTTGAACCCATTTCTGCCAGTGTGAAGTACCGATTTATTACACACTTTATATGTCAAACCATATGATGTTGGACACGGGTCACGCTGGACTCGGGTCTCCCCAGTAGAACCTACTTATTAGATCCTGGAGGTAACTGCCATAGTCGCCACGCTTGGCGAGCGGGTTGGCGATCGCAGTAAGACTTTAAAGTACGCAGAGGACGCGATAAGGAGGGTCTCCTTTGGTGTGAAGTACCTTAGATGCTTTGGCGACACCTACGGGAAGAGATTATTATAAATACAAATATGATTGCAACTTCAAGACTGAGTCTTTGTTCTAGCAAAATCTTTTATTTCCGTGACTTATCCCTTTATTTGGGGTCGGTCCTCCTCGTTTTACAGTCGGACGTGGGTTGTCTGCTCGTCCGCTTGAGACTGTTCTATGCCCTTAACAAAGGTTGTTTACCACGCCGCCTACCTCTCTTTCAGTCCGGAAGAGGTAGGACCTTCCTTACAGCGCTAGTGCACGAGTGAACTTTAAACTCGGTCTTGCAAAATGCACGTGGTAAATATATTTTTCCACGTCAAATTGCTACATACTCGTACATTTTCACAGCCCCTGATGATTAGTTTTACAATAATTTGTCACCATGGGTGGCGGCCGCAGGGTGCAAGGGGGTGAATAATATGCCTTTTAGGCATTTATTTGCTATGTTATTTATTTTATACTACTACTTATGTAGATCCCGTGCAAACAAAAGGGACACAGATATTAATAATTGATCGCTGACCGGTCACACTGCCGACGAGTACTCGCTTTATACTGCAACACTTTTGTTTATTAAACATCTATTGTACGTTTCTTGGGCGATAAAATCGCTACTCGCTACTCGCCGTGTTTTTGGAACCAGTGCCTTAAGCTTTACGCTAGTGTTGACTGTTGAGTATGCAACACAGGAACTTTACTCCTGGCCCAAGAGCATTTAGTAAAAAATCGTGACGTGAATTTTTCGTAAGTTGGCCTCAAATCAAGCACCATTATTTAATGACTATTCTAAAAAATAACATATTGAAGCACCTACCCCTGAACCTTGAACAATTAATTATAAATGCTGCTCACTCTGTTTCATAATCCCACAAACGTGTGCGCAATTAATAATTACATCGCATTAAATCTTATGTAGGTTAACCAATCGTGTCGCATTCGATATGATTCGCGAGCATTTACATTTTAATGTGCAACAGGGTTACTCGTTTCTTCCGTTTCTCTAAGAATGCCGGATCTAGAGTTAAAAAACTAGATAATGACGCTCCTTCTTTGATCTTTAAATACGGCACACTAATCAACATTAATGCACACATAGATAACCTATATATTTCAATGTCACACTATTATAAAAAAAAGTTATAAAAGTAGGAAAGCATAATTTTATTATCACGAGCGAAAAAGAGAAAAATTGAATCCGCTGCTTTCATCTGTTAACGCCGGCGATGCGACACGGACATATTACTTACGCTGACAAAGTGAAAGAATAAAAACTTGAAAAAAAATTTTTTTTAGGGTTTATACCTCCCTTATATATGTAAAGTGGGGTGTGATTTTTTTTCTCGCCTACCCTATCGTTTGTCTTTTAAAAACGTTTAGGGATTGGGAAGGCCATTTTTAGATTTAGGGATCCGCTTGTAAAATATTAAGCTTTAAAAAGCAAATTTTTGTTAGAGTCAAGGGTGCCCCCCCCCCCCTGCCAACTAAATGATTGATGTTAGGTATGTGAAAAAAAAACACGGTAGTAGTATATATATAGTGAAATTAAAAGGAAAACTGACGACGAAACGAATGACGCTAATATTAACCGAATATTACCGAACGAATGGCCACAAATATTCACAAAAGGTTCAATATTTTAAAAAAGTGTATAAAGGGAGAGTTATTTACTAAACAAATAGAACCGGCTAAAGTGAATGCAACGAAGTTAATTCGATTAGTTATTATTGTTGAGTAGAAGTAGAAACGAGTTGGTTTAAGTAGAAACCATCGAATAAAACATGTCACCATCGCGCATAACTAACGTACCTACTACCTAAATAAAAATCATAAATAGACACCTGCTTAAATGTTAGAATCAAGCACTACTTATTTTGTTTCTAAATTAAACATCCATTTACTACTCATTTATATTTATGTAAACAATTTTAAGAACACTTGGAAAAGCGCAAAAAACAGTGACGCGCAATACATAGTGTTAACAACATATACCTACTGACTATTTAAGTAGATACTATTGTTATTAGTGGTACAAAAAATCTTGCAATTATTTGTATTGAATTTAGAAAGAAAAACTAAATTCAAGCAAAGTAAATATAAAAAATATATATAGATACGTACCTACGTGTATTACTTAAGCACAAAGAAACTCATTGAACAATCAATTTAGACATACACAAACAATTACATTTTTTGGTCTCGTTTTTCTAACACACTCAATATTTACGAAAAAATCTATTGACCGTTGACTCCTTGGGCTGTTGACTTGGTCACGCTCTACAAAAAATAGTATTTTGATCAAAAGTACCTACTTACTGATGAATTGAATAGACGTAAATTAAATAATTAACCTACACTTAAGTACATTGCTTTACCCATTTTTTTTAAATTATTGTCTGGTTTGACCCGTACGTAGGTATTTACTGAAGATTTTAATGTATGAGGTTTCCTAGAGTAAGACACCAGAGCTATAGACTAAAACACTGTAGTAAGTCGATATTTTTTTAATGATCAGTAATGTCTAAATATTTTTTAAGAGAAAAAACAAAAACCTATGTTATTAATAAATATTAGGAATAGTAAGAGGCCCAAAGGAGACCCTTGTAGAATTCCTAAATGTAGGTGAACTGTCGAAGAACTGTATCCATTTTGGACTACTGTCTGACTACGGTTCTCTATGTAGGATTTAAACCACCTAAAACAGTCACCCCCGACCCACTTCAAGCAATTTTCGCATGAGAATAATATGATTTATACGATCAAATGCATTTTTGAAGTTTGTGTAGACTACATCTACTTGAGAGGGTGGGCATAGACATGACTCGCTTTAGGTAGTTAGTACAGACGAGTAAATTCAATACAATAGACCTGTTTTTTAGATTACGGTTTATTCTCTACATCACTGAGGACTTTAACAAACCTAATATTCATGGACACAGTAGAAATAACTAGCATTCAACCGCACCCCGTAATAACCGAAGGATGTCGTTAAAAACTATCGTATGTACTTTGCCGGGACTCAAACTAGCTCTCTTAGATAGGTGCTTTATAAGTTTGCGTGTGTGATAATGTAGATTAGTACGAGTAGTAGTAGAACCTATACCTAGTAGACTTATCCACATTTTCAATTAAAAAATAATCCTATTTTTAATAATGAAAATAGTCCTATTTTTAATCACACTCGTTTTTTTGTCAAAATACTTAGAGGTATTCAGATAAAAAACGAACATACCTATAAATAAGAAAACTCGTTTTACTGGCTAGCTGACTAAAATATGTAAAAACTAACACGTATTTTAAAAAAAAACATAATTACAATCATTTTTATTACTAACAGACCTAAACATGTTTGTATCGGTAGATTATATTAAATAAAAAAATTAAGAAGAGTTTAAATTATTACCATAATTTTATTTATTGTAAGTACATGTGTAGGTAGATGTAGAAATTATATCATATATATTTTTCTTTTCTTTTCTAGCAACTGAAAGACGTCATTGTGAAAATGTTTATTGAAGTTCTAAACCCGGACGAGGCGACGCTCGGCGCGTGGAGCAAAACTGTCGACTTTTGGTACAAGCACATATTCGAGACCCTCAGCAAACCGGAAGGGACCAGATAACAGATCATATTGTAAACCTTACAATAGACTAGTTTAGTACGAGTACAATGACTACGTGAAAGGCAAACACGATTTGATCATATAAGATGATGGGAAAATTACTTGGACGCTACAATTGGTAGATGTTTTTAAAATTGACAATGATGTTTATTCAGCTACTGGTGTATTTTATTTTTATGACAGCAGTTTTATAACAGAACTCTTTGCTTATTACTAAGCAACAAGACCTGAATAAAAAATCAATTGACAAGAACTTCATTTTGAAACAGAACGTTCTTTTTCGATTTGAATATGGAATCAAAGAGATTTTTTATGATTTTATTTGAAAAAAGACAACAGCGGTTTTGCATTAATCGTTTGAATGTTTTTTTTTTTGTTTATATCGCCTGCTTTTCTGTTAAAAGGCTGAATAATTCATATTGCGATACATAGCTACGCATAGAGAGCTGACGAGCGATATGATTTACTCTTTTATATTTCATTATAGACTAAAGATACAATTTTTGTATTTTTGTATGTTATAAGCACAGACCTATTAAACTCTAAGTCTGTGGTTTTGAGATGTGGGTAGATTGTGAACACATGTTTTTGAATTAACCATAATCCTGTTATTATTAATTTTAATGTCAACTATGAATGTCATACATTCCTAAATGGATTTCTGAATGAGGAATTGAATAACCTGTTCATGAAGGTTTGGAAAGGCAATGTCGTCTTGGTTATAAAAGACGCAAAGTAAGGTTAAATAATTACAACCAATAATCTGTAATGGTTTATCTAACCTATTTTTAAAGTTATGTTAATGTCAATAAACAGTAATAGATGTAAAATACCAAGGTAAGGTGCCAAGGAAGCTTCAATTTCTACCAAGACCTATTCTTCTATTGTTGTTGTGCGTCTTCCTTGCTAAAATTGTAAAATTTAAATGACATAAAGCCCACTAATTTCACACTGGCCATTTTCTTGGAAGTTGGAAACTTGACCCTTTCACACATTCTGTGTCTTCGATATGGCAGAAACAGGTAGAATACTACAACTAACAGCTACATCTATTAAACAGTGGTGAACGGGTCTTGGTAAATTCTGGCGTTTTTGTAGGAGGTACCTTGTTAGCCTGATGTTTGAGCTAAAATTGTTTAAGTAGGTATATGAAGCTGTTATTTTTCACCTACATAATCATAATTAAATAAGTGTAAAGGTATAGTAACCCTCGCCCAGATTAAATCACGCTCGTTTTTTATCTTTGTCATTCGATCAGTGTTTGTAAAGGTAGCAGCATATTGTGTCGTATCGAACCGGCATAATTATATTGGTTTTCATATTATATTATTAAACTTCTATTGCAATCAATGTAATTTCGAATATTTCATACTCGAAAAGGTAGTTTATGTAGTCTACCATAAATGTTCATTTCGTAAGTGTAATATTTCAGTGTTGTCAATACCAAAAATATTTTCAAGGCGGCACTTTAATTCTTCTTTAAGCTTTTCGAGTTTTGCATTATATTATTCTAAGTGTAATATTATTTAATTTCATGTATAATATCTATTTTATTATTAAAATGCATTTAAGATAGTAGGTTAGAGAAAGCTTCAAACATCTTCCATTTTATTGCATAGTGTAAATAGCTATATTGTAAATAAAGCTGTGGATTTTTGTACATTGTACACTTGTTAAACAAAAATATATTATGTAAATACATGTTCAATATTGTCAACGATTTTAATTATTGATCCATTAAATTTGATATCAAAATGAGTACATTATTTTTCATCTCCCATTGATTGATTACACAGTGGCGTACCCCAAGGAAGCTCGGTGGGTCCCTTATTCTTTGTTATTTTTTAGACCTCTCTCTCTATGTTAATTTTGCTACGACCTAGCCTGCAAAAATATAGGCAAATTATAATAAAGTTAAAGCGCAGGGACTAAAAGGGATGCTCATGTACATGTTCAAAGAAAGAAAAAAAAAAGTATTTGACACAGATCGAAGTATATACAAAAAAAACTTGGGAGGTGTCAAGGGACACCCGGATGGAACGAAGTTCCTTTCGATTAATTAGTGAATAAATTGTAATATAAACTTAATCAATTTTAGTAAGTCTACATGCGCACGCCGCACGGCTTACAATAGCTTACTATAGCAAAAAGTGTCGTTACAACTTTTCGTATGATTTTTTTTTGTCTAGCCCCCTTTCACAACGCGCGATAAGGAACTTCGTTCCAATATCTAAATCGAAACTTAAAACTAGCTTATCTTGCTCATCACACTCAGCTTATTGCTGTGTTGCAGCTAACCACATCACCGAGAGGAACCGCCTCACGATGCGTGCCGTGTCGAGTATACTGCCTTCTGCACCTGACCCTTGACCCAGCTACCTAATGTGAGCCTCTACAGGTGTTGGTCGAGGCTCTTAGCGATTAGTCCTTGGGCAGAACAACTATCGGCACTATTATTACAGACATACAAACAATGTTTCCCCTGGTTACTTCCGCGTGATTTTAAATTAGAATTGTAGGTATCAAATTTTGTTTAATTGTTCCCGAGTTGTTCGTGGATAAAATACCATCCACTACAAAGCCTAAAGCAAATCTTTAAAGGGGTGAAATGGCAGTCCAAACTTTACGTGAGCGAAGCCACGGGCGGAAGCTAGTTTAGGATACAAAAAAATAATCCCCATGACTGACCCTTCGGATTGGTGTCATAAAAATACAGGTGGTGCTTTTTCACTTGAGGCGGGTTCGGATCTCGGTTCAGACCGGGGATTATTTAACGTTGAATGCAGTTCTATATTCAGTAAAATGTTCTATCTACAATATTTAAGACAGGTACTTTCCCTCGGTGTGGCATAGTTTTGGGACACCTGTATAATACTATCTACCTAAAGCGTCTTCCAGACGGTTGGAAACAAACGTACAAACCAAGGTGACCTTCCTTGTTTCCAACAGTGTAGACGGCTGTTGCAAACCAAGTACCAAGTAAAAATGGTGGGCCACACAAAGCTCCCGCCAAGGTCACCTTGGTTTGTACGCTTTGTTTTCAACCTTCTGGAACATGCATATCTAAATAGGTTAGATACCTACCTAGATATGCTGGCGGATCCAGGAGGGGTACCTACACAAAAGTATCAGAGTATTTACCAGTTTCGTGTACCTATGCTTTGTCCTTGATAAAATCTACTATCAGAGAAGTCAAGCCTGGCCATGATCAGCCTGCCACTCGATACGTTACGTAGGTACGTATCGAGTTACGGGTCCAGAATCTTCCATTGAAAACCTATTTCAATTTGTTTCTCAGGATCAGACAATGAGGGTAGCACAGTACCTATAACCGTACCGCATAAAAATCATCACCTTTTATTGCTTGGTTATCGATAAGATCTGTTTTAAATTATTTAAATATAAATCATCGTCTATATTGTACATCTAAAACCTGTAACAAGGTGTATGTGAACGAGAGGCGGCGACGGTCCCCTTTAAATATGCAGCAGACTGAATAATGCAAGCACTCGAGTCCCTGTATTCTATCTACTCTATGGACGGTCGCTTTGTGAGGCTAGAGAATTTTATTAAACAGCCAAGTGTTACTTTAGGACGGTTCGAATCGTGAGTAGCAAATATATTGTTATTTACATATTCGTAACATTTAATATCCATATGTATTTAATGGGTATCTTTGTGCTAATTGTCGCTAATGAATTGTTGTGTGTGAAAATTTGATTTTTGTAAGTAAAGATACAGCGTGACAAATAAAGGCCATTATTTTTTTCTTTATATACCATATATAATATTTTTTAAATAATCATTCGTTACCAGTACTTTGGCCGATATTTACACATATAGCATTTACCTTTTTTGTAAATAGATGATCCTACTATGTTGTACCCATTAAGGCTGATTTTAGTTTATCTCATGTCATGTTCCAACTTTTTAATAATATAATTTCCATCAGTCCTTTAGTATGGTGTATAGTATATTAGTGTGAGCACTTACCCCCATATCAAGTTAAAAACATTCAAACATTGTAAAATTGGCAATTTGAAAAGAGTGGCCGCGAGTTTGCCTCGAGTTTTACCGCCATATACTTTTCTCCGACTTTACCTATTGTTTACAAACTTAACATTACATGTACATGTAAAATCCCGACGTGAAGACATGAAGAATTTTGAATTTTTATATGGCACTTTCCTACATAAAAGTACTTATATCTTATCTTCCCCCTAAATCTTTTCAATCATGTCATTTGATTTGTGGTTATCTTGAATTCCTGATCAATAGGTCCAGCGGTGAACAGACACTATTATTTATTTTCTTCATTTAATTTCATTCATTCTGCGCCATTCCTAATGTAGAGAACTTCTTTGATCTCATCATTTTTATGTTGCACCAGACCGCCAGAGTTCAGATACATCTATATTCCTAGGTAGGTCAAGCTAGAAAGCTCACTAGAAAATAAAGACGTCTATGGTATTTATCATGGTCTAAATGTACCATTTGGAATAAGGACTGAAAACAAAACTTACACACTCCTAGATAGGTACAATCAAAGCACCCAGTTGTTGCTTACATATATGTCAGTGGATCGATACACTATAATTGCGCGATTTGTCTTTAAATAGCGCTGTTACTTTGTCAATGGTAAGTAGTACATGTATATCTGCCCGTATGTCTACTATGTAAGAATCAGAAGCGTAAAAAATGTTAGCTTGCGCAAATTGTCCTGTTCTTGCTGAGCTTGCATTACCTAGACCTGAGTTAGACTTTTGAGTAATAGGTTCTGGCCAGGTGTAAAAGAGGGAGGGGTACCTACAAGAATTTCACACTTTAGAAATGTAACATACACATGGCCATCAGATTCCAAACTAAGCAGAGCCCGTGTTACGGCAACTAAATGACTGATAAACATAGATACCTACCTACCTATTATGTCTAAATATATACATACATTATTATAGATAAACTAGCTTCCACCCGCAGCCGCGTTAAGTTTGGACTGCCATTTCACCCCTTTAAAGAATTACTTTAGGCTTTGTAGCGGATGGTGTTTTATTTATCCACGAACCACTTGAGAACAAATACAATAATTGCATTTTTTTTTAAAGATAGAAAAATTTGAAATCCATACACAGGAATCGAACCCGAGACATCCGTAACCAAAGCGGGGCCAGAAGCAAACCACCTATCTGGACTATGTTACTAGATCTCAAATTTTTCTATCCCTCCCTATTTCTATGCTCGCGAGTTAGGCCCTTCAAATTTTTCTATCTTTCAAAAATGCAATTATTGTATTTGTAAAGTAATTGGCAAGAAATGCCTATAAAAATCACTTGAGAACAATTGAACAAAGTTTGGAACCTACTATGCTAACGCGCGGAAGAAACCAAAGAAAACATTGTTTGTATGACATAGACTATTTTAGGGTACGCCACTCTATGACCGGTAAGAGTAAAACAGGAATAATAGAGAAACGCTGGGTGGCTACAAATATTATATAGGTATTTGTGTGGCGGCATATTCAGGTATATTCCTTTCCCGCCCTCCCTTCGGCGGTGGTGGTTAATGTACTGGTGTTGAATCTAATGCATCCCCCCCCCCGTCCAGTCATGCGAACATAATAAAAAATCTAATAAAATCTTTAAAGGGGTGAAGAGTCAGTTCAAACTTAACGCGGGTGAAGCCGCGGGCGGAAGCTAGTTTAATTACCATAAAAAAGGTAATAAATACTGGGTCAACCTTAAAAGATAGGCATTTTCTGTCGCGGACGTTTTTACCCAACTGTAAGGAAGGGTTATGTTTTTCGCGCGTATCTTGTATGTATGTAATATTTATTATTACCTGATATCTCACAATCCACTGAACGGATTTAAACAATTAAGACGTCATTAGATTCATCTTGATCGCCCAAGTGTTCTTAGTTAAGTGACGTTTGAAAAACAAACATGGCGGCTGTGAGATGTAAAAATAAAGAGGTGTGAAAATAAAAGTTGTTTGGAACACTGCAATATGGGTATTAAATTAAAAGGCTCATAATATCTTAGCATTCCAATAAGGTATAAAATGATTATGACTGTTATACTAAAAAAGTCAATTTGCAACCATTCTTTTTTCAATTTTCAATACTTGACAACGGCTGTGATAAAAGTTAGTTGTTACATCGGTTACAATGTATAATTTCATGCCGTCGGAGGCACTTCACTAAGTTCATCGAGACTGCATTAAAATTATATAATTATGATGGGATCTTGTTTCCATCTTTTTTGTAACGCAAACGCAACGCAACGCTAAAGGATTTTTTTCTCCGTTTTTGCAACATTTTTTATTGCTGCTCTGCTCTATTGGTTTTAAAATGTTGGTATATAGCCTATAAGATTCCTCGATAAATGGGCTATCCAACACAAACTTAATTTTTCAATTCGATCCAGTAGTTCCTGAGATCATCGCGTTCAAACAAACAGACAAACTCTTCAGCTTTATAATATAAGTATAGATTACATCCAGACAGAATAAACAAACATGCTCATCACATTGAGATTTAGATATCCTGGACGGGAATCGAACCCACGACCTCTGGCTTAGCAGTCAGGTAAAGACGGATCTAGGAGGGTGGAGAGGAGTAAGTGGAGTTTTTATTTAAAAAAAAAATAAGTATTGAATTTCTGTGCCTCTAAACGTGGCGGCAACGAAACATTCTACCTTCATTCATTACCTAGATCAGATGAAAGTTCATTTCACACAATTAATGATGATATTGAGTATGGGGTATATAGACCTCAAATAGTATGTAGTAAACTTGTAAATTTGTGCTGCCAGGGCGTGATATATGTAGTTTATGTAGGTTGATTCAGTCGCCCGACGCAAACCTACCTTATTACATATAACTAAGCGACCTGCATCAATCGAGGATAGGCCATAGCCATTCCTCGATTGATGCAGGTTTGTAAGGTTCACACTGAAAATCAGCGCTGTGATGTTGTTAGCCGCAACACAGCAATAAGTTGAGTGTGGACCATCTGTCGCAGTTTCCTAAGATAAGCTAGTTTTAAGTTTCGATTTAGATATTGGAACGAAGTTCCTTATCGCGCGTTGTGAAAGGGGGCTAGACGGAAAAAAATCATACGAAAAGTTGTAACGACACTTTTTGCTATAGTAAGCTATTGTAAGCCGTGCGGCGTGCGCATGTAGACTTACTAAAATTGATTAAGTTTATATTACAATTTATTCACTAATTAATCGAAAGGAACTTCGATACCATCATTTTAAGATCAATAGAGCGGAGCAGCAATGAAAAATATTGCAAAAACGGAGAAATAAAATCCTTTTGCGTTGCGTTGCGTTTGCGTTACAAAAAAGGTGGAAACAAGATCCCATACATAATTATATAATTTTAATGCAGTCTCGATGAACTTAATGAAGTGCCTCCGACTGCATGAAATTATACATTGTAACCGATGTAACAACTAACTTTTATCACAGGTATTGTCAAGTATTGAAAATTGAAAAAAGGATGGTTGCTAATTAACTTTTTTAGTATTACAGTCATAATCATGTTATACTTTTTTGGAATGCTAAGATATTATGAGCCTTTTCATTTAATACCCATATTGCAGTGTTCAAAACAACTTTTATTTTCACACCTCTTTATTTTTACATCTCTCAGCCGCCATGTTTGTTTTTTTCAAACGTCACTTAACTAAGAACACTTGGGCGATCAAGATGAATCTAACGACGTCTTAATTGTATAAATCCGTTCAGTGGATTGTGATATATCAGGTAATAATAAATATTACATACATACAAGATACGCGCGAAAAACATAACCCTTCCTTACAGTCGGGTAAAAACGTCCGCGACAGAAAATGCCTATCTTTTAAGGTTGACCCACTATTTATTACCTTTTTTATGGTGATCGAACTAGCTTCCGCCCGACGCTTCACCCGCGTTACGATTGGACTGACTTTTCACCCCTTTAAAGATTTTATTAGATTTTTTATTATGTTCGCATGACTGGACGGGGGGGGGGGGGGCATTAGATTCAACACCAGTACATCAACCACCACCGCCGAAGGGAAGGCGGGAAATGAATATGCCTGAATATGCCGCCACACAAATGCCTATATAATATTATTAGGCCACAGTATCGTATCGTAGCCACCCAGCGTTCCTCTATTATTCCTGTTTCACTCTTACCGGTCATAGAGTGGCGTACCCTAAAATAGTTTATGTCATACAAACAATGTTTTCTTAGCTTAGCTCTTAGCTTGACCTACCTAGGAATATAGATGTATCTGAACTCTGGTGGTCTGGTGCATAACGTCTAAGCTAGAACCTGACTTTGGAAACAACATAAAAAGGATGAGACCAAGGAAGTTCTCTACATTAGGAATGACGAAGAATTAATGAAATCAAATGAAGAAAATATTATTATTATTTTCACTATTATTATTTATGGACAGGAATTCAAAATAACCACAAATCATGTCTGGCATGATTGAAAAGATTTAGGGGGAAGATAAGATATAAGTACTTATATTAAAATTCTTTAATCACTTAGGATGTAAAACAACACTTGTGATACGTCGGGATTCTACATGTACATGTAATGTCAAGTTTGTAAACAATAGGTAAAGCCGGAGAAAAGTATATGGCGATAAAAACTCGCGGTAAACTCGCGGCCACTCTTTTCAAATTGCCAATTTTACAATGTTTGAATGTTTATAAACTTGATAAGGGGGTAAAGTGCTCCCACTAATATACTATACACCATACTAAAGAACTGATGGAAAATATTTTATTAAAAAGTTGGAACATGACATGAGATAAACTAAAATCAGCCTTTATGGGTACAACATAGTAGGATCATCTATTTACAAAAAAGGTAAATGCTATATGTGTAAATATTGGCCAAAGTACTGGTAACGAAAGATTATATATAAAATATTATATATGGTATATAAACAAAAAAAATAATGGCCTTTATTTGTCACGCAGAATCTTTACTTACAAAAATCAAATTTTCACACACAACAATTCATTAGCGACAATTAGCACAAAGATACATTAAATACATATGGATATTAAATGTTACGAATAAGTAAATAACAATATATTTGCTACTCACGATTCGAACCGTCCTAAAGTAACACTTAGCTGTTTAATAAAATTCTCTAGCCTCACAAAGCGACCGTCCATAGAGTAGATAGAACACAGGGACTCGAGTGCTTGCATTATTCAGTCTGCTGCATATTTAAAGGGGACCGTCGCCGCCTCTCGTTCACATACATCTTGTTACAGGTTTTAGATGTACAATATAGACGATGATTTATATTTAAATAATTTAAAACAGATCTTATCGATAACCAAGCAATAAAAGGTGATGATTTTTATGCGGTACGGTTATAGGTACTGTGCTACCCTCAATGTCTGATCCTGAGAAACAAATTGAAATAGGTTTTCAATGGAAGATTCTGGACCCATAACTCGATACGTACCTACGTAACGTATCGAGTGGCAGGCTGATCATGGCCAGGCTTGACTTCTCTGTTAGTAGATTTTATCAAGGACAAAGCATAGGTACACGAAACTGGTGAATACTCTGATACTTTTGTGTAGGTACCCCTCGTGGATCCGCCAGCGTATCTAGGTAGGTATCTAACCTATTTAGATATGCATGTTCCAGAAGGTTGAAAACAAAGCGTACAAACCAAGGTGACCTTGGCGGGAACTTTGTGTGGCCCACCATTTTTACTTGGTACTTGGTTTGCAACAGCCGTCTACACTGTTGGAAACAAGGAAGGTCACCTTGGTTTGTACGTTTGTTTCCAACCGTCTAGAAGACGCTTTAGGTAGATAGTATTATACAGGTTTCCCAAAACTATGCCACACCGAGGGAAAGTACCTAATCTTAAATATTGTAGATAGAATATTTTACTAAATATAGAACTGCATTCAACGTTCATTCAATAATCCCCGGTCTGAACCGAGATCCGAACCCGCCTCAAGTGAAAAAGCACCACCTGTATTTTTATGACACCAATCCAAAGGGTCAGTCATGGGGATTATTTTTTAGTATCCTAAACTAGCTGCCGGCCGTGGCTTCGCCCACGTACAGTTTGGACTGCCATTTCACCCCTTTAAAGATTTGCTTTAGGCTTTGTAGTGGATGGTTTTTTATCCACGAACAACTCGGGAACAATTAAACTAAATTTGATACCTACAATTCTAATTTAAAATCACGTGGAAGTAACCAGGGGAAACATTGTTTGTATGTCTGTAATAATAGTGCCGATAGTTCTTCTGCCCAAGGACTAATCGCTAAGAGCCTCGACCAACACCTGCAGAGGCTCAAATTAGGTAGCTGGGTCAAGGGTCAGGTGCAAAAGGCAGTATACTCGACACGGCACGCATCGTGAGGCGGTTCCTCTCCCTAAAGACCTAACCACCCCGCTAGCTTGTACCCGATGCCGGTGGGACACTATTTTTTATATTTTTAAATTTAAATGTTTTGTTATGTGTTTAAAAATGTACAAAATGAGCTAAAAATATAATAAATTTATAAATTATAAATAATAATAATAAATAATAATAATAAATTTATTTCAGAAAGAATTCATACAAATGTTGGCAATAGAAATAGTCAGCATAAAATTTAAAATTTGCGTGTGACAAGAACAAAATTACAAAAATCAATCATCAATCAATAAGTACATAATAAATTCAGTACCTAGATAATGAATTCATTGTGTATACCTAGTCCGGCCATAAGTTCTGTTACAAATGAAAATTGTTTTTTTTTTTAATGAAGTAATGTAATATTACTAAAACTTATATGTACATATTTATTTAAGTCTCAGCAAAAAAATAAAAACAATATTCTATTCAAAATGGCCACCTTTGGCTTTTATACAGGCCTTTAATCTGTCTGGCCACGAATCTATGAATTTACGCACTGTTTCCATGGGAAATTTCGCCACTGCTTGCTCCAGAGATTTTATAAGAGACTCAATGTCGCCGTGCCGTTTAGAGCAAGCCATATCCTCTAAAACTAAACCATAATTCTAAAGCGCGAGCGTCTAAAGCGTTGAGGTCTGGGCTAGATGAGGGTCAGTCTTCAGCTCTTATAAATACAATAATTGCATTTTTGAAAGATAGAAAAATTTGAATCCAGACTCAGGAATCGAACCCGAGACTTCCGTAATAAAAATTTGAAACCAGACTCAGGAATCGAACCCGAGACTTCCGTAGCCAAACCGAGGCCAGAAGCGACTCTGGCCCCGGTTTGGCTACGGAAGTCTCGGGTTCGATTCCTGAGTCTGGATTCAAATTTTTCTATCTTTCAAAAATGCAATTATTGTATTTGTAAAGTCTTTGGCAAGAAATGCCTATAAAAATTACTTCAGCTCTTATAAAGTCCGGAACGTTGGTTTCAAGCCAGGCTTGGGTAGTTCGTGCCTTGTGACCAGGTGACTCTGCACCTGGTCACAAGACACTTGGATCGTGTTGTGAATCCTAGAAAAAGTGTATTTCTGAGAGGTTTCACAACACGATCCAAGACTGTCTCTTTATACGCTTTGGCTGAAGTTTTCACTCGTTTTTCACAAAGATATAGCTTTCTTTGAAATTTTGCTTATTGTAGTGCTCTTCAACCGTGAATTTTTTTTTATCGGTAAAGAGGACATTTATGTGCCCTTCACCTGCGTATCGCGACAGAAGGCATTTTGATCGAATCTTCATATCTCGCGATAAGATTTTTTGCTTCCTTAAGGGATTTCGACCAATTCTGGCTTTAACAGCATTAACAGCCTTTGTAGTTCTAACAGCACGCGGCCGCCCCGATCTTTTATGGTCTTCGACAGAGGAAGTGTTGTATCTGTTGATAGTACGATTATACGAACATACGGCTGTTGATTTTCATATATATGGTGTAAAATACTATAAAAAAATATTATTCAGCATTGCCAGATACTTCCCGCCGGCTATAACTTCCGTCAGACACTTTAAAGGGGCCAAAAAAGGTGCCAACTTATGTTATTTTCTGATGCTTTATTCTTATATATGTTACTTAGGGGATTACATGGAAACATATATTTGCTCAGCCAGACAGATTGTATGGCCAAACATTCTCCCAGACACCAAATAGATTCAGCCTATAATATGATCGTGAAGGTATTAACTTATTTTCTAACGCTTGATTTTTTTATTTTAATATATATGAAAATCAACTGTCAGAAAATAAGATAACTTAGTCCGTTTTTTTCGTATCTTTCTCACCTGGTACCTGAAAATTGGCCGTCAACACAACTTAACTGGTATGCTAGCATTGACTGTACATATTTAAAAATACTACTCGAACACCCACATTTGATAATGACAAATCAAATGTGGGTGATTTGTCAGAAAATAAAATAGGTCTGGCATGACTGGGATCTTGTTCCATTATGAATGTTATAATAATGTAATGAGTGTATGGTGTGCGTGTACGTGTGTGCGTTTATGATTGAGGTGTGTGTGTGTGTGTGTGTGTGTGTGTGTGTGTGTTGCACGTACGTATGTTTGTGTGTGTAAGTGTATACGTGTGCGTGTGTGTAAATTCGTTCGCATGACATTAATTACTAATATTTAGAAGGTTCTCAATGTGGTTCATAGTGGTTTTAACCCGGACTGGCAGGTTTATTATGATTTTATCAGTTTTAAAGAGTTTTTTGTATAGACAGGGTCCCATAAAAGTAAAAAAATAGGCTTAAGTAAAGGCAGAACGAGGTCTAGGTATGTCCCACTTCAGAGTTCTGTTAGAGATTCGCGCGGTATTTTTTGCAAGTTTATGAAACCGCAGAAGTACCGAGATAATGTAAAGCTGTCTCACGAAAAGCAGGTTACATGTCAGGTACAATGCATCAGTAGAATAATGCGAAGGTTTTTTAGACGCTATTTTCAAAATTGCTCGTTGAGCTCGTTCGAGCTTGATAAGGTATATTTTTTTTAGATTGGGTTATAGTGTCATTGCTTGGGGAGCCCCAAGCAATGACACAATAACCCAAAATAGATTCACAGAGACAGAAATATACGGCTCGAATAGGACACGGTTCTACTACAGATATATATTTTTTGAAGATGTGAGCAAGCTTCCTTATACGTTTCGTAACTGCATCTATGTGTATTTTGAGAGATCACGAAAGGTGTTGATCGCTAGGTATCTTATAGAGGAAACTTGTTCACTTGGGCACTGGCAATGCAATAAACCTAAATGTTGGGCCGACTCACATGTATGTCACAGTTTTACGTTTAGAGCTTGATGAGGAGCAGACCTTTTGGTAATACTTAAGGCTATAAGTTTTGCTTTGCGAGCGTCAGTAACTTGATTTTGAGCCCGCTGATCGCACTTCTAAGGCCCCTTCTGAGCCACATTAACAACCTCTGTCCATGTCTTAGCATGAAAAATTATGGCAGTATCACGCAGGTGTACAGGATAGTAAAGATATTAGCCTGTGGCAGCTTGAGTGTACAGAGATCATTCATATAGGTCAAAAAGAGAGTAGGACCCAAAATACTGCCTTGTGGCACGCCGTAAGCAATGTCTGTATCAAAGATGTCTGTATAATCGCTTCGTAAATCCTAAGCGGGCGGAAACAATGAACACGAATATGGGATTATATTTCCCATACTCGTGTTCATTGTTTCCGCCCGCTTAGGTAAGATTGGAACCATTGCAAGGGTAGACCTAATTGATTTGTTCTACTGAACGCTTGCCCCATTATGCTATACTTTGCTTAGGTACTGTGTACCGGTGCAATTTCTTTTTTTTACATCTGTTCACACGACAATAAACAAATTAGAAGTGATGACCAGTGGGAAGTGGTCGGACCATTGCACATCATGCTCTACTTGTACGTTTATTACAGTAGATATAGTAGTAGGGTAAAACATCTTTATTTATTAACTTTAAAAGTATAACATAGGCTGTTTTAGGGTACACCACTTTAATCGGCAAGAATGAAACAGGAATAATAGAGGACGCTAGAATACGATACTGTGGACTAAAAATAAATTATAGGCCTCCTCTGACTCTAATATAAGGTCGGGGAAAAAATATTTACGTATTTCTCATATAAAGGAAAAAAAATAGGTAGGTACTTATAATTTTTTATTTATCTATACCAGCTATACTCTAAGTGTGTTCCGCGGAACCCTAGGGTTCCGTGATACCTCTGTCGGGGTTCCGCAAGAATTTAGAAATAAAAAAATCAAAACACCTCTCTCTGGTCGCTCCGCGGCTGTGCGGACTCCGCGGCCGCGCGGAGACAAAACGCTATGAATGTTATTTATTTATTTATTTGTATTTGTATAAGCTTGTGTTACATTAGCTGGTACAATATCTTATAAGTTTGGTCTCAACAATTTTATACTTGTACAACGCGTTCGCTCTAAGTTTGCCGGTCTGTGGAATGCGCGTACCCTCCCCCACGTGACAACAAAACTTATAATGTGTCATAGTTTTACCCAAATATCTACCGTACACAATTTTTATTGTTACAATTAAATAAAAAATTTCGAACGTCATACACTCATACCTATCGCCAGCGGCAAACTTAAAACGAGCGGGTAGTATACTTGTAAGCGCTCAGTCTCTTTGATAAAAGCCGCCTCTGAATTAGACGCTATAGTTGTCAACAAGCGACTTTCGTCTCTAACTTCAAAGGATAAAGTCGATATTGTTTACAATGCTATTTTTAAATTTCTGTTTTTATTTTTGCTTTTTGTTTATCAAAGGTGCCGACTCGAGTATTTTCGAGAATATTTGAGATCGAGTCTAGGACTAAGTATAAAAGCGGCGATCGCGCGTTGGCGTCGTCAGTTGATGATTAGCGTTCGGAGCGATAAGTTACTACCTACTTACAAGCTCGCTAGCGAGAAACTAGTGTTCATTGTTTTACTGCCGGCTGTATTCTGTTGTCTCAGTTTTATACATTTCTTCCCTGTAGGTTCTAAATTTAGTCTCTAATACGCAGTAACGATTGTGCATTATTTAAACCCCACTATCCTGACTTGTAACATTATAAATAAAGAAGAATGGAACGTTGGCTTAAAGGTGTTAAACGTGTTCCAACAACATCTTCTAATGACGCTGAATGTTCAAAAGCAATGCGCGCGGAGAATTTAGCAATCACCGATCCAGAAGATGATGCCACGAGTGCCACGACGTCAAGCTCGACGGTTTCAAAGACGAAAAAAAGGAAGTATGATGAATCTTATATCAGTTTCGGATTTGTTGATTCCAACGGCTCACCTCTCTGCATGCTCTGTAGTAAACTGCTTCCTAATAGTTCCATGGCACCTGCCAAATTGCGTCGACATTTAGAAACCGTACACCCCGAGACTAAAGACAAGAATAAAGAATTTTTTGTTCGCAAAAAAGATCAGTTATTAGAAAGTCAAAAAAATATGATGCATGTAACACAAACTACCAACGAAAAGGCCACGGAGGCATCATATTTAGTTAGCTATCGCATTGCACAAGCAGGTGAAGCGCACACTATCGCTGAGAAATTAATAAAACCATGTGTATTAGACATAACAAAATGTATGCTTGATGAAAAATCTGCAAAGCATCTTTCTACTGTTCCGCTATCAAACGATACTGTTTCACGACGAATCCATGATCTGGCAAGCTACGTCAAACAAGAACTAGTTACACGTCTACAAAATACACGATTCGCTTTGCAAATGGACGAGTCGACTGATGTCGCTGGTTTGGCTATCCTGCTGGTTATTGTGAGATATCCATATAAAAGTTCTTTTGAAGAAGACATGCTAATTATGTTAACTGGAGCCGGAGGATTCAGATAAAGCCAATTTATCTTAATAAAAATTTAATTAAAAATTAAAATGAGTTACAATTTAAACTATAATCTAAAACAGTGATAATCGGTCGATGTTTTTACCAAGAATGTCTTTTATTCTTAATATAATTTAAAACTACGAGTACAGAAATGGTTGCGAAATCGAGGTGGGTGGCACGATGTGAAATACGTCGCGCTGACTTAGCACCGCCGATACGCGGTAAACGGTGTCAACGGTCCGCCTCTTACACCGATGTGCCGCATTGGTATACTGATGCGCTGCCTATTACACCGACGTGTAACACCTCCACCCGAAGAACAGCAACTATTTGGTGAGCGAGGTCGCAAATGTTGCTGGCAGATAACCGGTGTCCATCTTTACTTCTTCTGGTTGGATGTTCCTTCTGGGTTCAATCTGCGCAAGAGTCTCCTCAACAGCTTCTGGTTGTGTAGGATAAGCTTTTTCAAGTTTCTTTTTCATGTAGTACCGTCGGTAAGGTATTGCAATAGCCAGTACACTTGCACCCAATAATATCAGATATACTGGTATGGTAGTGTGATAGATACTTTCGACGTTGATGTGGTTGAGTTGAATTGGCGATTCTACTGATATTTTCTGGTGACTATTGTGCAGATTTTCGAGGTTAATTGAGTTCAGTTTTACTACTGATTTTGCAGTCTTCATAATGTTCTCGTAATGGGGTGACTGTATTATTTTAAGTGAGTAACCTTTGATTCGGTTGTCAGTATTGGTAATCGTAAATTCCGGAGTTTTGATAAAGCAGTTCTGGGGTACTGTGGCCAGGTAACTTCCTTGGACAGATCTGTATTGCTCTTGACCGCAAGATGTTTGGATTTTCGTTGGAACTGGAAAACTGAGTGTATAGTATTTTTCATCTAATTGTTCCATGGCTTCTTTGTCCAGGTTGACGTGCGTAAGAGTGCAGGAGGTAGTATTCTGTTGTGTGATTAGTTGTTGAATACAATCTGGTCTGTCTTGGATTCGATGGTCTGGTCTGTCTTGGAATGGATGCGCCAATTATGTTAACTGAATCCTCCGGCTCCAGTTAACATAATTGGCGCAGTCGGTAGGATACTCGCGGGCCGGTTCGCGACAGTTAGGAGAATCCCACATCGATATCCGCGTTCGCGAGTCACCCGGGTGGCTTTCAAGCACCGTCAACGAGTATCCGAATCTTCAGAAGCTGAAGCCAGAGGCGTATCCAGACATCGATACCGCAGAGGGGCCAATTATGCTCATGTAAGTACACTAGGATTGTTCTTGAGTTGCTTCCTTTCATTTTAATGTCGTTTATATAACTTTCCAAGATTTTCCATCCCAGGCAATCGCGGAACCGTAGGTTAGACAAAGAATCAAGATTAGAATTACTAGATTCAATTAGAAATTTAGATTTTAGTGACGTAGCTAGCTCAAATAAGTTAAGAAACATGTCGAAAGTCGACGAAATATTCAAGGCCCTGCGCATGGTGCCCGAATTCGACGGTAACACGAATGTGCTTACCAGATTTATTAAGTTATGTGATCAGCTAGTTGCAGCATACGTATCGGAAGAGCCAGGGAGAGAATTTACAAATCTAGCGTTATTAAACGGCATTTTGAATAAGGTCACGGGACCCGCTGCTAGGTTAATTAATACCAATGGTATTCCTGAGAACTGGGCAGGCATCCGTAGTGCATTAGTTAATAATTTTTCGGACCAACGCGATGAGACCTCGCTTTACAACGACATGGCGCTCTTGACTCAGGGATCCTCTACCCCCCAGGAGTATTATGAAACCTGTCAAAATTTATTCGGGACTATCATGACTTATGTAAGTTTACATGAAAGTGTTCCAACTACCGTAGAATCCAAACGAGCCTTGTATAAAAAACTAACCCTTCAATCATACCTGCGGGGCCTCCGCGACCCACTTGGCTCTCGCATTAGATGCATGCGTCCTGAAACGATAGAAAAGGCCCTGGAATTTGTCCAGGAAGAAATGAATACGCTCTACCTGCAACAACGTAATGAACGCATACCCGATAAAAAGTCACACTTACAGTTACCTAACCACCCACAGAAACTAGCTACCCCCGCATCTCAGCCCACGATTATGCCCATATATAAACCATTTAATTTTAATATTCCCGGTCCATCCCGACCAGGTAATTCAATGTTCCCTCAACGCCATCCGGTACCATGGAGACCTAGTATAAATCAGCCGCAACACTCGCAAGGTCCGTCGCGCACGCAACAGATGTTCGGTGCTCGACCGCCTAGTTATAATCCGCAGAATAATAGTTTCCGTTATCAGCCGCCTAGAGGGCCACACTCTAACGACACCCCGAAACCAATGAGTGGTGTATCACATTTTGTATCCAAACCAATACCATTCCGAGGTAATGATTGGTCGAGGCAAGGAAACCCACCTCCGTCTAATTATTTTAAAACCCGAGAAGCAAACTTTAGCGAGTGTTACAATCATCCCTATCAGTATGAGCCTTATGATAATTCTGAAACGTATCCGTACAATTATAATGAATATACCGAACCTAGTTACTACTACGATACGTCCATACCTCAACAGTCGATGCCTTATCCGGACACATATTTAACCGCACCGGTAGAGACGCCCGCTACTGAAGCTATCTCTAATAACGATGAAAATTTTCAGACGGACACGAGTACAAACGCACTAAAATAGAAGTAAATTTACAGACACAACGCTACTTACCGTATATACAAATTGCAAATCCTACCGACTGCGCCAATTATGTTAACTGAATCCTCCGGCTCCAGTTAACATAATTTGCTTATGTGTTCATCGCTGCTTACAAACACTACCGGGGAAGAAATTTTTAATAAAATAAATATATTTTTTGAAGAACATAATCTCAGTTGGAACAATTGCATTGACATTTGTACAGATGGGGCCAAGGCGATGACAGGTAAAACAGCAGGAGCAGTGTCACGAATGAAAAATAAAGCGCCTAATTGTAGTTCCAGTTATTGTATTCTGCATAGACAAGCACTTGCGATGAAGCAAATGCCGTCTAATCTAAAATTAGTTATGGATGAAGCGGTAAAAATAATTAATTTTATCAAATCACGACCACTACAATCCCGATTGTTCTCATTATTGTGTGAAGATTATGGCAGCAAACATAAAACACTGCTGCTCCATACAGAAGTGCGATGGCTGTCTCGGGGAAAAACTTTAACAAGGCTATTTGAACTTAGAGCCGAGTTACAAATGTTTCTTTCAGCAGATACTTCTTTTAATTTGAAGGACCGTTTGTATGATAAAACTTGATTGTTCCGATTGTCTTTTATGGCGGATATCTTTCAAAAACTTAACGAATTAAATTTATCGTTGCAAGGTAAACAGACAACAGTGTTTCAGGCCTATAATAAAATAACTGCTTTTAAAAGAAAATTAGATTTTTGGATCATTTGCATTGGTAAGAAAGAAATAGAAAGTTTTACGTTACTCAGTGAGTTTGTTAGCGAAAACGACTCAGAAATGTTTGAAGATAATGTGTTTGAAGAATTGGTCCAATATCTCAGTTCGATGCGCGCATCTTTTGAAAAGTATTTTCCCGAAGAACACAATACAAAAATTAAAGTGAACTCCTGGATTCATAATCCTGTTTTACCCAACTTGGAAAAGCCTGAAAACATGTCAAATGAGATATATGAATCTCTTTTAGAAATGTCATCAGACACAAGTATGGAGTCATTGTTCAAAACGACGCCTCTTAATGATTTTTGGTGCAGAATCCAAGATGAATATGCAATGCTTGGCCAAATGGCTCTGGATATTCTTCTCCCGTTCCCAACTACATATTTGTGCGAAACAGGATTCTCTACCTACGCAGCCACGAAAACAAAATATCGCAATAGACTGGACGCCGAAGCTGATATGAGACTCCAACTTTCTTCCATCAAACCTGATATCAAGCAATTGATGAAAAATAAAAAACAGTTTCATACCTCCCACTAGTTAGATTTTTTCTTTTTTAATGTTTTCTATAATTGTCCTTACCAAGTGGTGAAGTAAATAATAATTAGTAACTGATACATTGTACTTTTATTATGCTGATTAATAAAGAATACACTTATAAAAATAATTGTTTTATTGTAGGGTTCCATCAAGTATTTTGCTTCCCAAAAGGGTTCCGTCATTTAAAAAGTTTGAGAACCACTGATCTATACTAATATTATAAAGCTGAAGAGTTTGTTTTGTTTGTTTGAACGCGGTAATCTCAGGAACTACTGGTCCGAATTGTATAATTCTTTCGCTGTTGGATAGCCCATTTATCGAGGAAGGCTATAGGCTATATAACATCACGCTACGACCAATAGGAGCGGAGCAGCAATGAGAAATGTTGTAAATACGGGGAAAATTTACACAGACGAAGTTGCGCGGGACAGCTAGTTTATAATATTATATATACCTATATGTGCCGTTTTGATCGATGACTTGTTCTTGTGGGTAGTGCCATGATCCCACTGTTGTAAAATTTTTGAGATTTTTGATCAAAAAATTTTGACAGGTAGTTTTCACAGTGTTCTTTTGAGGTTACCTTTATGGTGCCTAAAGAGTTCTGAAGTGACCAAAACAGGTGGAAATCTGATGAAGCAAGATCAGGGCTATACGGAGGATGCATCAACACATCCCAGCTAAACTCTCTCAATTTTTGCTGAGTGGCTATTGATGAACATGGTTCTTTTAACCTCACCAGCTGTCAGTAGAGTTCAGAATCTCATAGCCGACGATTCCTTTCCAATCCTACCATACACACAGCATGACTTTGTTCAGATACAGGCCGGGCTTTGCCCCGGTCTTTTTCAGACATTCTTGTCGTAAGTGACCCATTTTTCATCACCCGTAATCAACCGTTTAAGAAATGGGTTTACGTAGGTACGTTTCAACAAAGAATCGCAAATGGAAACACGTTGCATTAAGTTTCTCTCAGTGAGATCATGTGGTACCCAAATTTCAAGTTTTATGTTGCTTACAAAACAGTTTTACGTCATTTACAAAATTCTGGCTACTTTTGTAAATGACGGTTTGTAATGAACATCCAGTTCTTCAGCAATATCGTAACTACTAATATGTCGATCTTGCTCCACTTTTTCAAAGATGACACTGATTTTCTCCGTGACAGGGCGTCCAATGCGAGCCTCATCCTTCACACACAAATTTCTAGATTTGAAACGCTTGAACCACATTTATGTTACTCGTATTGATACCGCATTAAGTCCATAAACCGCACAATCCTTTTCGAAGCGTTTGTCGCAATTTTACCTTTTTTATAATAAAACTTCAATATAACTACCGAATTTATAATAATACTAGCTGTCCCGCGCAACTTCGTCTGCGTAAATTTTCCTTCTAATACCTCCAAGAATATGTGTCCAAATTTCATGATGATCGTTGAGTAGTTTTCGCGTGAAAGCGTAACAAACAAACTTACATTCACATTTATATATTAGTAGGGATTAGTAGGGATATAATATTTAGCTTGCTTGAAAAACAATTGAAAATGGCGGGAACTAGTTTTTTTTATTTATTGCATCTTCAGAATGTAAACATTTAAAGAAAGTATTAAAACCAGCCAGATACCTACATTCAGTACAACCAAAGAAGTTTGATTACTAACAATACATTCAAAATATGTACCTACGAAAATACTTTGGCCCCTACCTTTTTTTATATTAATATATAGGTATTTATGTGGCGGCATATTCCTCCCCGCCTGTTGAATCTAATGCTCTCCCCCCCCCCCCCCCTCCCTTCAGTCACACTTGGCCAGTGAGCCAATAGTTGTCCCCCTTGAACAAAGTTCTGGATCCGCGCCTCATTTAGATGCGTAATATTTTAAAACTATGATATCTCCTACGAAAATGAAGTAACAGCAGTTTTGTCCAAAATGAAATATTTGTGATGAATAACGTGTTTATATGTTTGTAAACTTTCGCGATTTGTACACATTATAGAATTTTATAAGCTACGGGTATTTATCGCGTAAATATTTTATTTTAAGGCTAAATACCTTTATTTATTGCCCGACGTTTTGACCGTATTGCAACGGCCGTGGTCACGGGTAGACTGATTCAGCTCAGCTCCGAGAAGCACGGGTTTCGGAAACTACCCTCGCTTGATTTTTATCACTCACTATTACGGAACCGTCGGTTCTTCGACACAACACTAACGACATCTGCACACTGGCGCCTAATGTTTGTTCGGCGGTGTGTACACTTGCTGATCACTGGATTCCACGATGTTGACAAACGATATCCATCTTCTCGGTTGAAATTGACGTGTTTTTTGATTTCAACTGCTTCCCGCGCCATCCTGGAGTAGTAAAGTGACGGTCAGTGGAGAGGACCTATGGTTTGTGTAGTTCAATCCAGTGATTGGATCCCGCATCCAGCAAGTGTTCCGCTATTGCTGACTTGCTTGTCTGTCGGTTTTTCACAGCCGCGATATGTTCCTTAACCCTTTCCGCTATTGTGCGTTTGGTTTGTCCGATGTAGGAACTACCACAGCTGCAATCCACTTTGTAGACGCCAGGTGTCTGTAGAGGAATGACATCCTTAGGAGTACGTAGGTGCTTAGCTACCTTGGAGTGCGAACTATATACAGTCTTAATGGAGTATTTCTGCAGTACTGTTCCAAGTTTATCCGTCACTCCTTTCACGTACGGTAGAAAAGCTGGAGCCCTGTCAACCCTCGGTCGGGAGTCTCTCCTCTTCGTACGTCGTGTGCTTCCTCTGCATCCGTTTCGCTTTAGTACCTCCTGAACATGTGTGAGCTCACTTTCTAAGTGTTCAGGGTCACAAATATCATATGCTCTATTTGTCAGCTATGATACCACGGATTGCAGATGTCTTGGATGGTGGTGCGAGTCAGCATGTAAATACCTGTCTGTGTGCTTCGGTTTTCTGTAGACAGTGTGTGCCAGGGTAGGTACCATCCGCCTTAACCATTATTTTCACATCAAGAAAAGCCAGCGATTTGTTTATCTCCATTTCAAAAGTGAACCTGATGTTAGGGTGTATGGAGTTCAAGTAATCAGTAAATTGTGCTACTTCTAACTTACCGCTCTTCATGATACAAAACACGTCGTCCACGTACCTCTTCCATAGTTTGACCTGAGAAAGTTGCAGCTCAATTGCTTCTTCAAAATGTTCCATCTAGATGTTGGCCATTACCGGCGCCATGGGGCTACCCATGGCCACTACGTCGATCTGGAGGTAGTGTCGTCCCTGGTAAACGAAGAAATTGCCCTCTGGGCAGTTTTTCAGTAAAACAATATACTAATCGATTGAATCAGGCGTAACATGGCGGAAATCCATCATAAGTAGATTATAAGGGAGGGATCCCACCACCCACCCTCGAACTGTGAATCACCACGATTGAAGTAGTAAGGAAATGCCCTTAATACAACAATCGAAACGAGGCATCCTCAGGACAGTTGGTGCCAAACTGTCCTGAGGATGCCTCGTGTAGAGGCGAAACCCGTGTCGAAGTTTCACTTCGTGGAAGCGGAATATTGCAAGTCAAGGGTTCGGAGGTGCCTACCACTCGACTTGGTAAGAGTATCTGTCACGAGTGCGGTCTGTCAATCTATTTCGATTGTTGTATTAAGGGCATTTCCTTACTACTTCAATCGTGGTGATTCACAGATCGAGGGTGGGTGGTGGGATCCCTCCCTTATAATCTAAAACAATATACTGGTTAGGCAGATCGTTCGCGCTAAGCTTCCTCTCGATGACCTGAAGACAATCCTGGATGGGGACGTTTGTGAATAGTGACTCCACATCAAAACTCACCATCACCTCGTCTGGTTCCACTCTCATGGTCTTGATAATGTCAACACACGGAGTCGTCTTTTTAAAAAAAAAAAAAACAAAATGGCGAGAATCCTTCATAAACGACGCTGTTTTGCCCACTAATGGTTGTAGTATCGTGGCTAGGTGTTTTGCTAGATCGTAAATAGGTAAACTGATTTGGCTTACGATCGGCCGTAGTGGCACGTTATTATTATGGATCTTTGGCAAACCATACAACTTGGGCGGCTGGACGCTCTTAGATCTGAAAAGGCGATCAAAAACATCGTTCGTCCTTTAAATAAAATATTTACGCGATTAAGACCCGTAGCTTATAAAATTCTATAATAACGTATTTATTTGGATAAGGGTTAATTAAGAATTAGGTAATAGGAGGTCAACCTTGGACTTGGACTTTTTTTTAGAACTTTTTAAGAGGAACAAATCCATCATACATTGTTGTTGTGTAACTTAAACCGTTTACGCAGCGCACGCTATGGAAGCTCTCAAAAGGAATATTTATTCCCCGTTTTTGCATCATTTTTCATTGCTGCTCAGCTGTCAGCGTCAGAATCGCGTATGGCAAGTGGCTCCTAAAGTATATTGGTTCAAGAATTGCTACCCAATTGCATAAGGTATTTGCTACATTAATAATTGCTACTTAAGATACTTTCCGAGAAATTTAAATATTTTTTGACCAGCCACTCTGACGTCAGGATGTCTGGTGGCCTCCGTGTTTAACATGAGGGACGCAGAATTTCTAAAAGTTTGTTGTACCTATCAATAATTGCTTACGTATAGCTACTTTCACGAATTAAAGTCGAGTTTCGTACATACCTACACAGCAGGTAAAAAATATACCTAATAATAAAATTTGTACTTTGTAAAACGTAGAAGTTTGAATTTACTCTGGCAGTATGAAATGCGCTGCACTGCGCTCCTGCGTTGCGTCGTCAGGTTGATGGACATCGACAATAATTAAATTAAAACTAATAGGTACTTTATCAATTCGAGTCTACCTAAAAAAGAACACAACGTAAATACATAAAAAGATAAATACAAGTCTAGTTCATTAAAGCAAACAAAGTACTTAGTTTGGAGAGCTCTTCCAAGAAACTCAAGTCTATTTCCGAGTATTTACGACTGCTTGAGTTGCGTAGTAATTACATAATATTGACAATGTTACAAAGATAAATAATTATGTTGATCTTCAAACGGGTTACAAGAATGAAGACGCATATCATTCATGTTTATGAATTAACGATCAAATACTATGAACTTTATTGACCCGAGCTCACAGTTGTTATCATCTCAAAGTCAAGTCAATATGAAAAACATCTTGATTGCCAAACAAAATTTTCCGCAGATTCTAGTCAAGATCTGATAATAGTTTTATTATAGTCTCAAAAGGTTAGGTAGTTGGAGATAAATTAAACGCAATGTTTTATTGATTTTTTATTTTTTTTACAATTAATCAGATAACATACATATCAAACCAGCCGAAGTATGGCTAAACCCATTTATTATCTAAACTTACGAACAATACAAGAAATTGATACCTCTCAAATTCATCTTACTTTAATATATAGATATATTATAATAATATAATATGCGTTCACTCTACATATATTCTACAACCTACTTAATCATAATCTAAGTTTTGCATAAATTCAAAGTAAATATGCCCAAAAGAAATATTGTTGAACTATGAATATATATTAACTTTTTGGCAATTAATTGAGTATCATTTATGTGCATAGCAAAATTAATTTTCTTTTAACATGTAACTTAGATCTTACTTCATAAAGAGGCCACAAATATAACATGCGTTTCTGTCATCAGTTCGATTATATAGGGACTTTTTGTTAAACATTATTTATTGCCTATTCTATAAACATTACTCTTATCGAAATGTAAGAAAAATATCCTTACGCAATAACTGAATTAGTCTAGCAGTGCTGTGCAGTGAGTGTCGAGGTTCCACCGGTGGCAGGGCGGGGCGCGCGCCTCGTGTCGCGCCACTGTTGCGCTACAGTTGCGCTACAGTTGCGCTACAGTTGCGCTACTGCGGCGCCACTGTCGAGCGAGTGCGCGCGCGCCGCCCCGCCCGCCTCACCGTTGTGCGTACACATTGCGCTAACAATACGAGACAACATTTCACATAATGATCAAAACAACTATTTGTCATCTACATAAAATTTGCTCAAAATGTTTATATTAAAATATGTCTACTTATTGTAACTTCTAATTAGTTACAGCCAACTTTACAAATAATTGATACATTAGACTCTCAAATAGATCTCTACTAACTATTATTAATTAATGGTAAAAAATAAAGAATAAAAATACTTCTAAACATTGCATTTCAATCACATAAGGTTTAGTTTAAATACAATAATAACATTTTTAAAACCCGAACATAAGTATTACAAGAACAATGATATCGTTGAGTTCTGGAATGGAAAATAGCACACTTAAATTCACTAACTGTTACACTTACATAATAATTATTGTTCTCCTGCTTTGTTTGTAATATACAATTGCTTTTAAGGTAGTATCAGAAAAATAACAGTAAAATATATCGACTATTTGATACACTGATAAAATTCATGATAAATCCTTAAATTAACTTAAAGAAACGTTATAATGTTTGTGTACCAAATAACAGTGCAGTGCGTGATAAGTACTGGGAGACGATAAATAGTTTGATATAGGACATACTATGTGAGGTTAGCGAATGAGGTAATACAGACATAAAGAACATGGAACCGCTGCCGAGGGCGGGGGCCGCGGCGCTGGCGGGTGTCGCGGCGTCCACACACGAGATAAACGTACGCGGCCGTGTCTAAAAACACGCCGTTTGCAAAAATAGATGTAAATATGGAGTTGTGTAGGCCGCCCGCGACACGTCCCGGAGCGCCGCCGCCCGCTACGCTATTATTTGGTACGTGACGGAACACAAACGACTCTGTACGAGCCGTCGACGGAACATACGTAGAGGATGGTGTACAGATCGATCGAAATTCATATTACTATTAAGGCAGCCGTTCATAAAATTACTACGTGAAATTTCTTACGCATGCCTCATAATTATTACGACCATAATTATATTATAAGATATACTTTAGACATCGAGAATACAAAGTTTCAAATAAATACCCAACAAAGTTAATTTGAATAAGAAAATAAGGAACACTACAGCAGCAATCAAATTGCGAACACATTTTGTACTACATAAAAAATAATACACAACCCTTTGCGCGAAAAGACTGAAAAGTTCAACTTTTTAAGTCACCATGAGACTTGGGCCCTAATATGAAATGTGATACATGTTGCATTCCGTGCGTTCGAACAAGACGCGCTTATATTTGTAGCGTAGATATAGATCCCGCAAACGCAAGGAAGGTGCTTCATAGTATGACCCTCGTGTCACTTTCAGTTAATACTAGATCTTTAGAATAAATTTTCCCATCACAGAGATTTGCACAGAAAAATCATTTTTTTTACTTTTTATATTTTTTTTCTTTAATATATTTAGCCTATTGATATAATTATGACATAATTTAGTATCTGCTTATGACTTAAGTGTTCCAATACAAATATCAAGGAGAATTAATTATTAATAATATTGGTGTAACCTGAGACGAGACAGCTTAAGTCTACGCTAAACTTATCAATTAGTATGTTGATATCGTTACAATGAAATACGTCGCTGAAACATGCTTTATAACTAACATTGTACTTTAACTCAAAGGTGGTACCGAAAAATATTTATTTTTTTTATTATTAAAAACAACGCCAATCATTCATTATTTTAAAGAGATGTCACTCACTACAATACTAAAAAAGGCAATCAATTTAGTATTTATTATTATGATAACTTAAGGTTTTACAAATATCAAACTTAACGCACATCACGGGAATCACGGATATGAATACAACAAAATAATTCGAAATAGAAATGTAGACGATATGCAACGTTTTAGATCAATTATTAAGGAAAATAAATGTTCAAATGACATCGTCGGTGGTACTCAATAATTTCATGCGTTCAGTCTCCGGCCGTGTGGCTGTATGTCATGATATCTTACATTGACTGTTACATTAACTTATGTTTGTAAATCATCGATACATTCGGAGCGGAACACTACATGTGTGCATCTGTATATGGTGGGGTATTTATACACTAATTAAGATTGTTCGTTTTGTACAACATAAACCGACAACGGTACAGTCCACTCGTATAATGGTCTTCAATGTATCCCAGCTTGATACATCACTAAAGTAAAAAAATATACGAAGCAGTTAAATATTATGTCTCGTCACATAACAATGCGCCGCTGGCAGAAGGAGACCTCTAATAAAATAAATATTCTCATCCCGACTCACTGGACATTATTAAAAATATTTTCTTAATCACAGATGATCAGTCTGTCAAAATTTAAATTAAGTATATTTCAGAATTGGATTAGTCGTTCCTCACTTACATAGGATTATTCAAGTACTAGTACAATCAAGGTACAAAAGTGACTAATTTAAGACCGCAGAGTATTGATTTTGACGCCAATAGAAATATCTAAATATTGAGAGGTTTAAATATTAGTACTTTAGTGGAACATTAACGAATTTGGTCGTTCGGATTAAGCGATTACGTATATATCAAGCACTAACGTCGAGACCGATACAGTTCTCTTATAGTACAAATGAACATTGAATATAAACAATTTGACACAGGTACAACAGAGATCTAATGAAAGAATAATACGAATATAAACTAGTTTCATATAGGATATGATTGTTAAATTATGCTCGATTATATCACGCGGCGATACATCAATGCGAGAGAGACTAGAGAAGCAGTGTCTTGTAGTTAGCGAGCAGCAGTCTCGAGTCTACTGCATCAATTAACTGTTGGTGGGGGGTTGGCCTTGATACACATACATATATATACATAAACGCTACATACGTACTCGTACATCAAATGCAACTTTACTTGCGTGCGCGCACATACACTACCGGTGTGCAAGTTCTTTGTACGCTCGCTGAGATAACGGATAAATGGCGACTTACTGTTCTATTACAACTATACATAATAGCAGTTAAAATATTCTCAGCAATCACATTTAGTTAAATTACCACATAGAGAATTTAGCTTAGTTCAACATTTTTTATCAATGGCCCTCTGTTTACACGTAAAGTCACTCAGTACATTATTTTTTTTATTATTTTGTTTATAATCAGTTGTTTGTGTTTTATCAAGAACACCCTTTGTCTTACAGCTATATATTCCAATAATACAAAAATCCATTCACTATAATTAAGGTAAATTTTAGATATTTAAACACTAAAATGTAAAATATGAACATCCTAAATAAACTCTGATATTCCAATTTTTAGGCATTAGCTCAATTAATTAAATATATGTTTGAGTGACTATGAAAAAAGAGAAATAAATGCATTATAATAATACTACCCAACCATTCCCTTGTAAAGATTGACAGGGTCCAAGCTGCTCGGGCCGAACTATCGTTACCGCTACACACTACGTCAAAGCCTTCGTTATTTTATATTTGGTATTCACTTATTCGCACCACATAACAAGACTAGAGGAATGATTGCCTCTGGGTCGACGTCGCGCGTGTTGCCATCTCAACACGATCCCTCGTAAATGAGGAAGACTAGTTTCTTTGTAGATATCACCTAATGTGTTCTATTGTATCGGAACGTCAACGTCCCGACGTACAAAAATATATATAAATGAAGACAACAAGCAAAACTTTAACCTTATCATAAATTAAAAAGGCCTTCCTGAATAAAGTACAAACTATCACTAGGTAAAATTATGTCGTATAAGTAACTTCGTCAGCTTTAACGCATCTATCAACAAATGGAAAATGAGAATGTCTTTTAGTATGCATCGAGTCAATAGTGAGAACTAGCTACGTTCAGCGTAAAAACAATCTGCGTAGTACTGATAGATATCTTGGTCCCTATGTGATACACAGTTGAACGAGAGAGTAGTGCCGGACAATGGGCCGATCGGCAAGACGCGGCGCCCTTGACACGAAGCGACAACACTACATCTTTGCGAACACGACTAAATCGTTGTAAGAAACATGTATCGATCCAAACATGAAACGTTCGAATACAGGTTTAACTAATGAAGCTACTGACATTATACCCTTAAACTTCGAGGTTGATGGGACGGTAGTGACAAGCGAAAGGGAAGCTATAAAAATAAAATATAATAAGCGCGTTACGCGCGTTAGGCGGCATGAGTACTACGCCATTCACAAAGCGATTAACAGCTATGGTCCAGTACATTAAAAGCTAATTTGGAGATTACAAAATAACTTTAGAATTTTATTCCGCACTAAGGGAAGTTAATAATTAAGATAATAAAAAATATTAAAATTAACAACAATATTATGAGCAAACTACTTGAATAGTTGAGCTAAAATAACACCAGAGCAGCTTGGATAGGCGACGGCGACTTAACTGTCGCTGACGTATAATGGCTCCTATTTGTACGATCAATATTTTGTTGTGATGTCAGAGATCCACGCAATTTATATAAACAACACAAGCGGTCGTCCAATGGCTTACAGACATCGACTTTGGCATTCAAGTGTTATGGAATATGCGAACGTTTGACGCGCGACGCCCGCGCATATCAACTGACACAATATACCGATTAATTTTAATGTTACACGTTTTAATTCGGGTAAACTTGTTGAAAACCAAAAAATAAATAGATAAAAATATTTACATATACGTGGGTATATATATAAAATGTTGATTGATGAAATAACACTTACAATAAAAGTAAAACATAGCTAAGCTCATTAATGATTACACAAGGCGAGGGCGCGGGCCCCGCTGCTCGCAGCCTTATATTGTCTACAGCTAGTCACAGACCGGTGCCTAGCGCACAATTCATTACAATACATTTTTGAAAGGAAACGATTACACCTGCCATCGGTTACGGTAACGTACCACAGATCATTGAGGCACAATCATTGGTTTCTTTAATTGCTTTTCTTTATTTATTTTTTTTCGTATTTTTTTTATTTTTTTTTTAATTACTTTACTTATATTTACATCTATGATTGTTATTATAATTACTTTTAGGTACGTAAATTTATTCTAAATAACAGAAACAAATCACGAAAAATGTTATTAAAAGAGAAGCGTGAAGCGTATTAAATTTTTACGAATATAATTCCACATATATACATATTACAGTATAGACGTATGATATAAATACACAACAACATAATAATATAACACAGACTAAATTGCACATGGCGCAATAATTGTGTGCAGGAAATAATGATGCAGTCATTGAACCGAGAGGAGATTCAGTTAGCGCGGCGCGAGGCCGCTTCACAACCATGTGGCGCGAGCTGCGTGCACCCACTCGATACATACGCACAGAACACCTGCTTCCTGCAACGGGTGAAAACAGGCCCATGCACACATAGACGCGTAAGTACACAGATCTCGGTCGAATGACAACCGAGAGTGCGCACGTTGAGATCGTCCGTACATGTGTCAATGTGTGGATGGACTTGTTGGCCTGCGAGTCTAGTTTCTGTACATTTGTATTCGGTGGTGTTGCGTGCGGGCATCTCCGCAACCGATACACCTCTACACCACTATATACCACTATACCGACACGACTACACATTTAAAATACGTCCACTTCACAATATCTATACCCATTATTTAAGTACTGATAACTTTAACTGACTAAAAAACTTCAAGGCATAAACTTCTTTCGACTTTAATCTATGGATGACGTATTCTAAAGGGCACTGGTTTATTATACTTTCCGTTTGATCGGCTTTTCTAATCTTAAAAATGGAAAAAACCTTATAAAAAATTAAATATGACATTTTATTGCTGCATTAAAATTTAAATTTGCACCAGAGTAAACAACTGAGATTTAGGCGTATCGAATATTGGTGTAGAATTGGACAGAACAATATCAGTTAAAAATAATACCTATACTCTTTATTATTCTATCAATCGGTAAAAAGAAACACCCTCATCACTTAAATTGAGCTTTAACAATACATAGAATTGACAAATGTCTGTTTATACGTGCAGTATTGTTGCATAGACGTAACACGAATGTTATAGGAACATCAGATCATTAACCCGTACCGCGAAATAATTTCAAATTTTGGAAGAATCTTTATATATCAAGCAGTGAAATGCAATCAATTGTTCCGGACATCTTTGATAATCACTCTTTGGCACCTAACATTAAACGTCGTGACAATCTCGATGACGGCCGTCGACGTACGCGCGACTCGCGTTCGTACGCCGCGTAGCTGCGGACAGAGCTTCGCGTTCAACATAAAAACTGTTACAACTCGCAAAAGGCAACGAAGAATATGCTATGATGATAACGCAACACTGTCGTCGGTCCCTATAGTAAGATAACACGGTATTAATGACAAATGCTAATATTGTTTCTAAATGAACACATGACACATCGAAACATTTAACACTAACTACTACAGGTCCGAAGCGATCAGAGTAAACGCACGTACACGTCCAACATCGCGTAACTAACTTAATTAATTAATTTGTGAAGAGTACTCGAGCCGAAGCTCGACAAGGTACAGCGAATGGCTTACAACTAACTTAATACTAAAATCGTTTTATCATAAAAACACTGGAAGATGTTCGAAATAGTTACAATTTACATTATTATAAGTCGGTCGAGGCCGTGAGTCACCGGCCAGTTCGTAAAGCGTGGTGGGTCCGTCATTGACGGTCGAGGGCCGAAGCCCGGAGTCTCTATCAGGGGCGGAGCGGCGGGCGGCGGTGGCCGTCGCGCTCGCACTCGTGCGCGTACAGGGACGTCGCTCGACCGCGGGTTGGCTGGGTAATCTCCTTTCTCGGTTCAATTTGAAATCACCACTAATAGAAAGAGGTTACGCAGCTAACTCACCGTCCAAGTGTGGACCGCGACACCACCCCGTGTGACGTCCAACGACGTCGACACGCCCGTCCCGCCGCTGCTCTAATCTAATCCCGTAATAATTGGTAATTTTATATTTTGGCAGAGTATCTCTGTGGCACACCATCAATAAATTAAAGTAAATAAAAGTGTAAATAAACTTTATGATAACGAACTTTACCTTACACGTGCAATCGTTGCCGTTAAATATCAGTAGTATGCTTATTGAAATCTACGATAGGACTTAAATTGTAAACTTACACCTACAGTTATTAATACCGACGAACCTACGGCTACAAGTATATTATTAACAGAATATCTAAAGCATATGTCACTTTGAATAACGTTCAAATTGAGCCTATAGAAAATACCACAAATCTTTTATTTAAATAGATATTGATATGGCTAAATTTAAGTTAGAACTTTATTCTTACCTATACACAAAAGTGTAATATTTAATTACGGTCAATTATAGTACTTTAATAACACTTCTCACAAATGTATGTGTAATATAAAATGATAAAACAATTTTCAATTTATTATATTAGGTTACCCTTACGTTAATCGTATAATCTAGATAATCGTCTCATTATATTAAACATAAAGTGGCACTTCAATCACAAATACTGGAAAAAATTTGGGGAAACGTCAGCTTCGGCGGAGGCCGACCGCCGGCGACCGCTACTATGATACTCTCAACAAAATAGATTATCCTTACATTAGGCAAGATACTTTACATCACAGGATTACTGGATTGCAAGGGAGCGCCCCGCTTGAACGGGGCCGGGGCCCACTCCGTACTAAGTATTACTATATACGAGCTTGCATCAGACTATATACGGCTTAAAGGAATTTACCGCTACGAGAATGCACTTCAAATCTCATCATTTTACAATTTTGTTATCTTTATAAAAATTACAACTAATCGTACAAGTTTGTTAGTGGGCGAAATGCACTTACACGTTTATTGCTGAATAAAAATATCACTACTGGAAAACGAGGGCTCGATGCGAGTGAGAATTCAAAACAGAAATAAATAATTAAAATACGACAAGTACAGATAATAAAACGAGAAAATAAAAACGAACACGAAAGAAACTCGGAACGCAACTGCTCGACGGGCGAAACAGCAACAGCCCTCGAGCACAACAAAATAAATATACGCTATAAAATAAGGCCACGGGACGAGTGACTGAGGTAGCCCGCGAGGCAACTATCTCTATCTGATACCTACATTATTTGTTATTTGTTATATTTGTTATTTGGTAGACGCAGACGCGATCCGCGCGCGGTCTCACCGCCCACGGGCCGCGCCTCAGACCCAACTCTAACGTTATAAACCTCGATACACTTTCATTTGCCATTGTATATGTATAATTCTTATATACACTAAATATTCTACATGAACACTTAAAACACAGTAAGATAATATAGTATTGTGGACAGTTGGCTACCGCGACCGCGTCGCGCCGCGTCCTACACGCGACGCGACGCGTTCGACACGATCTGACTAGGCGAATAAAATTAGTCGATCCCCGTACGGGGGACGGTAAAGCGTAATTACAACTAGACACCTCGGGCCGCGGGTGCCGCCTCGCCGCGGGTCGGCCGCCTCGGGCCGCTAACACTATCTTACACATCGAATTCTCGCTAACATACAAAATTACGCACCTCAAGGTCGGCCGAGGCGGCAGACGTCGCGGCCGAAGCGAGACCCGAGCGGGGCCCAGAGTCGGATCGACACGGACAAATGCGACCGCACGGATCGAAGAGGTCCGAGCGCCGCATCCAGTCCGTCACCCGCAGACAAGTGACGCCACAGAACCGGGTGCCCGGGCTCGCAGTTTAAAATCTACCGCTAGTGCGAAGGGCTCGAGTGAGGCACTCGGAGCGAGCGCGACGGGTTCGTCCGGTGCACGGTTGAGACGATGGGCGTCTTCGGTCCGTCGGCTTCTGCGGCGCTGCGATGCGTGCCGGGCGCTTAGATAGACTCCCCGCCGAGCAGGTCGGGCGGCAGGAAGGAGTTGAGCGAGGAGGGCGTGGCGCGCTGGTCGTGCGCCTCGGGCCACAGGCCGGGGAAGCCGCCCCAGCTGTCCTTGCCGCCGCGCCACGCGCCGCCGCCGCCCGACCCGAGGTGCTGCAGGATCATCTGCACCTCGGACTCGGCCGGGGACTCCGCGAAGATCGTTGTGTTGCTCAGCACGCAGTTGTTCAGAGCCATCTGGGCCTGCGCGGACCGAGTTGTAACGTCAGTATACTGATTCAATTCATTGTCAGAACTTGTCAGTGTTTACAAAATGGATGAAGACTTACCTTAGCTGCCTCCTCGCGCGTCGAGTAGCGGGCGAGAGCGAGACCCTGGTTCAAGTACAGGTGGAAGTTCTGCAGGGGACCGTGCTGTACGCAGAGAGTCTTCAGAGTGGAGCCGTCGATCTATGAACACGAATCGATAATCACGATCAATGAAATAGAATCATAAACACGATGTAAGTATACAAGTATTGTAAATAATTATTACCTGAGCAGTAAGGTTCTTCAGCAACAACCATGTGGAAGCCTGCCACGTGGGTACAGAGCGCTGCTGAGAATTGGCGTGGTGCTGAGGCCAGGCCTTGTTGAGGCCGGGTGGGCCTTGGCGCGGCTTGGCGCCCCACGCGTCGGATTTCAGGGCTCCAGGGGCAGCCCCGGCGCCGCCGGCACCGCCGCCGGGCGGGGCGTAGCTCCAAGTGGAAGAGGAGAGCGAGCGTTCGCCCCCAGGGGGGGAAGTCTTCCCACCGAGCATGTCAGTGTCCTTGATGACGGCGAGCGAGAGCGGGGAGCGCACCACGGAGCCGGGAGTCATCGCCGGGTCGTCCTCCACCGTCTTCATCTGATTACCCTAATAGCGTAGTTATGTGAAATGGGATACAAACCGACCACTTTATCGCAACAATTTACAGTAGACATTGACATTCATTTATATGACTATATTAGGTATACTACTTTAAAAAAAATGTTGTTGTTAATCTTAAATCACAAACTTTATTAGCTAATTTAGCCACCATCAGTCTCCCCCAAGTAAAAGATTTAAAAATGATTACATCTTTTATGTTATTGTTATGAAAATGTTATCAGTTTTTGTTATTTTACCAAACCATTCTCCATTGTATTGAATGGTACATGAAAATTACTCAATGAAAATTAATTAGCAATAATATTTTATCTTAGCTTACGTCACACTTCATATATCTAATTCAAGTCGTAGGTTGTATGTAAATGCTAACAGCTCGTGTATGTACGACTCACCTTCCAAGGTTTGCCGGGCTCGAACTCCGGCACTAGATCATAGACCGGCTGGTGGGCCGGGTGCGAGGGCCAGGCGTCCTTGCCGTCAGCCACGTCCGCGCCGCTGTCGCCCCAGCCTTCGTTACCGCGACCCACGCCCCAAGTACTGCATCAATGCAAAATACTCTTATAAATAAAATAAATAATCTAGGATAACTCACACACGCCTAGACTAATCCTAAACTAGGTAGATCCTGTACTACAGTTGGATCAAAGTAACTAGGCCGGACTGAAGTAGGCGACAAGTGGTTCCGCAGATGCATTTTTCAGAAGTAAATGGTGACAGGAAGCGGAGGGCGGGAGCGGTAACTAAACCAAGAGAATTAGAGATGCGATTACGCATTACATTGTCATTTTATTATTATTAGTATTACTAACTCATGTTTTTTGTGATTATTTTCATAAAGAAATTGTTTTTCAAAGTTTCTTTAGTATTTACTGTAACTGTTCTAAATTTAAACTTATATGAACTCATTGAAATAGTGTTTTTATATTGTTGAATTAAAATGTTGTTAATATTTTTAATCGATTAAACATAATTAATCGTTTTCGTAAGTATTTTTAGGGTTGCATCTCTATGACATGCGCGAAAGTGTTAAGAACCTAACTTCAATCCGGTCAAGTTACGTTGATCGTACTGTACAGTAACTAGACAACTAATAAACATACTAACATATTTCTAAATACATACATATTACAGGTAAATAAAAAACAGGCACAATAAACACTATGAGTTTAAGTAGATTATTCCTGAGTGGGAATCGAAACCCACGACGTCTGGTTTAGCAGTCAGGGTCAATAACCACTAGACTAACAGGCCAGTCTATATAAAAAGGAAGATTACCAAGAAAACGAGTTATAAAAGAAGGATAATGTGTAGGACCGCCTCGACTTCGCTCGAATGAAATCTTTTCTCTACGATTATAAAATTGTAAGGTAGCTGTTGTACCTACATTAAAAATTCTAATAATTATTTAATTGGGCAGATTTTAACTAAAACAAAATACTCGAATTTCTGACGACTTGTTTACACATTGTCAACGAGAAAATGTCTAATTGTAAAGATAATAAATAAACTAATTAGGGGCTTCTGGATCCGAAATTATGCTTTGTTTTTTTTTTTCAGAATATTTTTTTTAGGTTGACAACTCAATTAATAGATATTGATAACTTTATTTCAGTTTCAAACTAGTATTCTAATTTAGGTTAGACTAACTGAGATCGCCCGCTGTATATGTTGGCCGAACATTGCCATCAGTCAATACCAACATAAGGACAGTCTGTCCACCTAGACTTGCCATCACTCATTGTCAATACCAACATAAGGACAGTCTGTCCACCTAGACTTGCCATCACTCATTGTCACTAACTGGCCAAATTAAAGCATTGGTTCTCTTCATATTTGATAAACCTATAAAGGGTACCACTTGCCTTATAACAATTTGCCTACGCTTGCATTTGCCTAAGCTTGGCCAAAATGTTTTGGCAGCTTTGACAAGTTGGTCGTAGCGGGAGTGCTTATAACTGCTGGCCAAGAGCTCATTAGTTCGGCTGGTTTCAGAGACTGAGTGTATTTTTTATCCGTTAATTATATATTTGTGAAGTTCCCCGCGACACAGAGCTTCCCTAGTGCGGAAGTCATCTTTATTATCAAGAAACAAAAAAAAAAGTAACAACGCGGTTAATAATATTATCAACTTAGGTGTAAAATGAGTATCAACTTAAGTAGTGGTCACTTTTTCATAAAATTTAGACGCTATTTGCTACTGTAGAAATCTTTTTTTTTTTTTTTTTAAAGAATATGTTTTTAAGCAGAACAATGACAAGCAATAAAAACGGCCATAAAGTATGTCAGAAAAACACTTAAAATACGGATAAATCACTTTGTTTAAGCTAATCGGGTATTCGTGAATAACAGTCACAAGGACGGTATACTAAGACAAACATATTATTCAATGTAGATCATCATTAACATTGACGAGAGCATTATTATAATACGGACATTTGACGGTCGCAGACAGTTCCTGTAGCTCCCGGAGCCATTAATAAATAATGAGGATCAGAAGGTTGAGATGTGAAATTTAAATAACAGAGATGTTAGTCTGCCTCTGTGGCGCGGTGGGAGTGTGTCCGACTGCTACGCAAGAGGTCGTGGGTTCGATTCCCACACGGGACACCACTTTGTGTGATCCACAAATTGTTGTTCCGGGTCTGGGTGTAATTTGTGTCCGTGACTTGTATGTTTGTAAAGTCCCCCGTGACACAGGGCTTGTACCCTACTGCGGGAGTTGTCTTTTAAAAAAAGAAAAAGAAAAAAGAGATCACGCAATATTGACGTTAATTCAGAGGACTCAACTGAAAAACAAACCCTATTATTTTCATAATCAATTTATAAGCTTGATAATTTAAGTACTTATTTTTATTAACTTGATGATCGTTAATAATACGCGAACGGCCAAAAAGAACATTTAATTTCGGGACAGTATAATGTTACTCAGTAAAAATACTTAGCCTTGTACCTGTTACTTAAATATTAAAATATGAATAACAAAGGCACCAAGTTTCAATACTTTCAAACATCATAATATTGATAAAGTACGACGTTGACAATTTTCGTGTTCGCTATCAATGACTTTATTTTAACTAAAGATAGCGTTTTGATCGAAAATAATAGAAACAACATGGTAAAGTCTAAAGCTAGCTACGGAGGTGAAGGAAACTCCCGGAACATACACCCTGGATTTTTTATGCTGGTTGGAGTTCAACATACCCACCATTGCTGTGAAGATTTAAAGGGGCGTCTTTCACGTTTTACAATTGGTGGCGGCACTTTTGGCAATTAATTGCTCGGCCAATAATGGCAATGTCTACAATTGTATGGCGCATGATCCAGTCTCCTAAACGGGCTGCACAACCCGGCAACAATAAAATAGAGGGCGACTGAAACAACAACAAATAACATTGCGGAAAATAGATCGCTCAGCAATCTCCGGCAACCATCAAATCAATATTGGAGAGTACTGTCATGTTGCCGGCCACAGCATTGCCGCCACAAATTGCCGTAAAAATGGCCCGTTTAGGCGCCCCTTTACCGACGAAAAAAATGGCCAGCAACATCAGTTTCAGTCTATTCAGTTACAATTTTGCCAATCCTTTTTAAATTCAAAGTTCCGCAGCGGGCTATGAAGCTCTATGCTTGGAGTCTCTTTGAAGGATAAGATTCGCAACGAAGTCATCCGACAAAGAAGCAAAGTTATCGACATAGCACGCAGGTTAAGCAAGCTGAAGTGGCAATGGGCAGCCGCTATATTTGCCCAAGTAGCGATGGCCAATGGAGCTTCCAAGTCCTAAGACCGACGAGCTAAAGATGGTCGCTGGAATTAATTGGATGCGGAAGGCGGAGGACCGCGTCTTGTAATGTTACTGATTGATTGATTAAATGATTAAAAAAATAAATAAATATAAAATTTTGAAACATATGGACGGAAATATGGTAACACTGAGTAGTCTCACATGATTTATTACACCTGTTAAGGATATTTAGATGTTTACGTTTGTGATTATTGTTCCTATTATTACAATATAGCGAATTTTAAATGGCAAGTGCGTGGACAAACAATAGAGATATTTTTGCGACCTTTACGATCGCGAGTCCTCATAAATTTCTTTTTAATTTTGATGGTTCACCATTATCGTCACAGCTTATTTCATATGTTTCTTTATATACCTAAGAAAATATATCCTGGTTCAACTGGCTGGCCTAAAAGGTGGTAACAAATAATACACTTACGAGTCGGGCTGCAGGCCAAGCTGGTTAAGTTGAGGGCTTGTAGTCGACTTGGCAGTGCCAGGAGCACGGCTAAATTCAGAGCCTTCTACATCCTTGTCTAAAGAAGGAAGTTTCCATTGGTTGAGACGCGACTGTTGGTTACTGCTGGACCCATAGCCCTGCACAATCACAAATACACATAGAAAATAATTTTCGTAAATACAACAATAAAATATTTGAAAACTTTAATAAAACAAACACTCCAAATAAACTTTTATCACCTTATCTGGTTCTGTTTTCTATAAATATAAATTATCTTGAGTTGATAAAAATATACCAGTTCGCAACTAAACCACAGGAGATATGGTAACATATAATGGTTATGTGCATAACTTGTAGAGTTACAAGAGTTTTTCGTCTTTTGTCCTTTAGTTTTTTTTGTACATGTTTTTTTTTATCCTATGGAAACAGGGGATCACTTGCGAATTTTCTATTCTTAAATAATATATTAAAATTTTAGACTATTTACTAAAGAGAAATAAGCTAAAAATACAACAAAATATAAACATACTGCTTGAGAATCCTTGATGGTCATATCGCCGAAGTTATTTTGCAGCGGGGAGAGAGGGTCGTGGCCCTGTTTGAAAAGATCTGTGCTGCCGGCTTGTTGCTGCTTCATGTATAGGGCTTGTTGGGTCGCTATCTGGTTCTAAACAAAAAAAAACAAATATAAATATGTATTTTTAAAACCTAAACACATTACACAAATAAAAAAGAAGTATGTAATGAATATGTGCTTACTTGTAGGGCAGTAATCTGCTGCTTAGCCTTGTTTATTTGTACAGAGTATTGCAACGCGAGAGAAGAGTGACCCTTGGTCATAGCGAGCGAGTTTTGTTGCAATAGTTGCTGGAGTACTTTGATCTGTAAAAGAAAACAATCAATAACTATCTACGCAAGAATTTACAGAGTCAAAACAGTATTTTTTGGACCTGAAACTTCTGACACAACTAACTGTATGGATGTATAAAAATGTGTTAGAATTCAAAGTGTACATTACCTGTTGCAGCAATTGGTTCAAAAGAACTAAGGTCTGCGGAGCGAGGGGTTGATTCAATATTTGATGGTTCAAGTAGCCTGCAGACACCGCCATCTGAATTTGTTGCACAAGCATGCGGAGTTGTGCGGCGCTAGGTTGTCCGCTGTTGCCCGTACCGCTAAAATAAACAACAAAGGTTTTAATATTTAAACTCTCAAGTCCTATGGATGAACTTATTCCTGTGGTTATTGGGTTTTATGTACCTATTTGGATTGTAAGATTGATGGTGCGGAGCGGACTGAGGCGGAGGCTGGTTAAGTAACTTCTGTACCACAGCGGGTGATACGGGCACTGTCGGGGGTGGCTGGAAGGGCCCACCACCGTGGTGACCGCCGAATTGCGTGTCCTCTCGACGCCAACTATCTCCCCTCGCATTCGCTAACAACTCTAAAGCTTCTTCAGCATTCATATCGCGACTGCGTAAAGCGGCCTCAACCTCTTCTTTCTTGAAACCCATCTCAACCAAGAACCTGCGAAACATTCATCAAATTAAATATCTTGTTAGGTAAATAGAATGAAATATTGTCCAAAAATTAAAAGTTAGACCTACCTGAACTGCTTGCTATTCCACACCATTTCTTTGGGTAGCTGCTTACCGAGCGGGCCTTGCGGTGGCTTCGGTCCGCCCCATTCGCCAATATCATCGGGCCAAGCACCACTCGGGCCTGTTCCTGGCTTCTGCTTTGGCACAGCCCATAGAGCGGGACCTGAGGCCTCAGGCCAGGTTGGTGCGTCCCTTTCAGGCCAAGCGGGAGCGTGAGGTTCTTCCCATGACCCATTGCGTTGGCCATGAGCGCCCCAGACAGCATCGGGTTTGGTAGGTGTGGGTGGCATGCGCTGAGGGCCGGGCGGACCTTGCGGGCCACGTGTGGTCATTCCACCCATACCGCCGCGCTGAGCCCAAAGTGAGGTGCCATCGTCGAATCCGCCTGGCACTCGCCTAGCGGCCGGTGGAGATGGCTCTTCCCATCCAGATCCTTTGATTGGATCCTTAGGACCTTGACCACCCCATTGGTTAACTCCACCTCCAGGCATCATCTTGTTCGGTCCAGCTGCATGCTGATGGTGTTGGCTCCACATGTCGCCATTGAGACGACCAGATATTCCTCCCCGTAAGTCGTGACGCGGGTCTTGCTGCTGCGAACGCGGGTCGGGCGTGCGGTGAGGGTCAATCCTAGGATCGACTGGACGATGAGGTTCTCCCCATGCATTCCAGTCATCCTTTTTAGGTACAGGCCACTGTTGGGCATGCTGGGGAGGTCCCGCTGGCCACTGCTGGGGCGGAGGCGGTCCTGTCCAAACGTTAGCGGAATCAGCCACATCGTCATCTTCACCCCATGTGCCACCAATGTTCGTCGTTGGTGTATGGCCCCATGGAGTCTTGGCCGCGGGCTGTGCTGGCGGCTGACCACCGTTTCTCAAGTTAGCCTCCCACAGATCAGTGCCTAGGAATGCACCATTGTTGACATTTGGTTTCCAAGGTGGTGGACCCCCAGCTGTAGGCTCCACTTTAGATCCTGGCTCAGGAGACCCCGGCACTTCCCAGTTAGTATCTTGATTCACATGTTGCTGAAAGGTTTACAAATATGCATAAGATTTTTTAATTAAAAACAAAACAAAATATTTTTTAATTGTTTGCATATAATACTTACACCTCCCCAGCCATCCTGGCTGAACAAAGCCTCTCTCATAGAGTTGAGTTGCTCAATCTTAGCAGAGGAAGTAGTGTTGGCGTTATTGCCATTGTTTCCGTTGCCGGCAGTGGGCCCATTCGAATTTCCAGTTGAGTTTGGAGGATTAGTACCGCCATTGTTCCCGTTGCCGGCATTGTTTGTACCTAGTAAAATAATAAATAATAAGAATACATTCAAAATTCAATGAAATACGCATTTGTTATCAATAACATTTATTTTAAACCAACCATTGCTAGTAGGTGCACCATTATTGTTAGGTTGTGAATTTGGCATGTTTGGTGGGGAACTCTGCCAATTTGCAGACGCGGCACTCGTCGGAGGCATTTGATTACCGTTCCCCTTGTTGCTATTCACTGCAAGAGAGAATCCTAACATTCATAAACACTTAGAGCAATTGCAAAGTAACATATTGGTATAGTAAACTAATCAGACTATAATTATGATTGCCAACAAATCAATTTAATGACTTTACTTTTATTAGCAAGACAATATTATAACAACTTACTGTCAGCTTGGGAATTGGGCGGGCGCTGAGCCGTATTATTCCATTGAGTATTGTTTGTCCCATTATTGGTTTGTCCACTGGAGTTACCGCCCCAATTTCCAGCTGTCATAGAAAATGAATTTGTATAGATTTATTGCAAATCTGGATTTGTTTACTGAGTTTTATTGTAGAATATTTAGTGGTACTTACTACTGTTGTTCGACGCGGGTGGACTGCCCCATCCGGTGGCAGCGTTCAACGAGCTCTCGCCTCCTCCGCAGAGCCGCAGTCGGCGCGGCACGCCCCAACTGTCCACCTCATGAGTTTTCGACATTTCTTTGATTATTCGATCCTCGTTTTTCGTGAGTTCCAACATAGCATCGAAGGTGAGATCACCATTTGCGAACGTTCGCAAAGTCTTACTGGGTGGTTTATTGTAACCAACTTCCGATTCATTATTGTCATGGTATGTCTTTACAGACTTGTCTTCTTTAGTGATTCGAGTTTTCGTTTTGGATATCATATTATGAGCAGACTTGTCGTTTAGTAGTTGCGTATCGCAAGGCTCATCTCGTATAATACAAACTGAGGATTTAAAAGCGTAATCAGACTTGTTCATATGCTCCGGCGCTCCAAACGCCATCTTATATTTTAAGTTAAAGCTACTGAAATATGGGTCACTGTATGAGATACCCTGGACTGTTATGGCGTTAATCGTTAAAGGAATGCAGTAGTTAGGCGTATCGCCAATCATTTGGTTTTGTTGGACACTATCAACAAATTCTACATTATAAATATTTAAATCTACCATTTTTACACTAGCTTCATGACTTTCATTCTTCTCTTCGACTCGCTTAAAAGCACCAAAATTATTTGTGTTCACCACCAACATCGAGGTGGAGTAATTACATTGCATTGGTTCGGTAACAGTATTAATATTGGAGTAACAATAATCCTTAATTAGATGTGGAACACATAATATTACAGAAACATTAGACATCAGACAATTATTATAAATAGAATAATTTTCTACAGTTTTCACCTAACATTATACTTATTTTCACAGATAGCATATTGTTTCAATTATAGACTAAGTAACAATGGTTCGTAGTGATGCAGTCAATAAAGCAGGTAGCAGTGTTTAGTGCCTCTATGGCAGAGGACAGGGTGAGATCACCGCTGGAAGCTGCTGCTGCGGACTCGCCTCCTAGCCCCGATTGGCCCAGCCCTATAAACAAGTGGACAAAATTCTATCAAAACACAATACTACCGAACCACACAATGTAAATAACTACACAAAAACTCATGGACAAATTAATATGTTTTTACTTTCTCAATAAATCATTTAAACTAATTAGCCTCAAATGATTCTTTGGACTAATTAGCAAACATTCCAAGTAGTAACAGGTTCTATGTTTAAATACATTTTGAAACTTTACTTTATTGACGCTTTTTGAAACAGTCTAAAATAATTGCTTAAGCCATAAGACCCAAAATAAATGTATTACATGTAAAGGAAGACTATAAAATAAAACTATTCATAAAGCATAAAATATTCAATAAATGTTTTGTTTTACCATAGTAACAATGAATGTTGGATGTGGCACATACACTTTATAAGATGTAAGAAAATAAGTGACATCATTATGTACCTTAGGATTGATTAGTTTATGCTCTTCTGAAGTTTCATCATAGAAACTGCCTGGAAGTTTCCTTACCTTATAGGACGGACGAGAGGCTGAGCTGTATATCACAGATAATGCGGGCTCGGCAGATCCTTTAGAGCAGCTTTGCAGTCAGCTCGTAACGTTTTAGATTATCTGCACACAAAGAAATAGCCTATATTTCAAAATTTCTTATAAGCTAACATGGACGTAAACAATTGATCACATTCAGTTTTTATGTTCTGATATTCGTTTTAGGGGATTTTTTTGAGGTTATATCAAGGATCAGAGAAAATACAGGTCGATTGGATCGCTAAGCGTAGATAGATATACCGTAATGATCACAGGCCACGGTAATATCAATACAACTCTAAACATTTGCGTCGCAATGATAATATGATAAAGACACTTGTATCTTGGATCATTTACATCAAAATCATGATGGTGTTTCACAATACGCCATTCCAAAATGTATTCAATTTATAACGACGCAAGTACTCACCGACCACACCGTGATTGTTAGTTTTTAACGTTAAACTATCACAAATTCCATTTCAATTTTCACATTCCTATAAAAACCAATATTCTTTTCTTACAATATATATATAAGTATTTGTATATTTCGGCCTTGAGACTCGACGACTCGATGTTGAATATCTACAGTCGTATACATGTATCTATCTATGCTATATCATCCACGGTACCTATCTATATCTAGAGTGAAAGTTAGCACGACCCATATCAAAAGAATAAACTAAATATTTTTGAAATAAATTAGTACTCCATATACACAAACACTTGATTAACATAAATATTGCAAAACTTCCTCAAAAATCACACCTTATTCAAGCAAAAATACAAAAAATCTTACGTGACACGACCGAGCACAACGGTGTTATATTACTAGGAGGAATGAGACGGAAAATTAAACTTGTCGCTGTCATCCCATTTGTTAGAAGGAGAAAAAACATACGCCTAAGAAAGCGATGCCATAAATGCTCAGACCGATCAACGACGACATAATGTACTATTTCAACAAAGTAACTTATTTTAGCCCTTACCTCCGTTTTGTAATGTTGTTGGCACATAAACTTAGAGATTTATACAAAATCACAATCCCAAACCCCCGAGAACACGGCTTCGACGGCTGGATGGAATGATTTCGTCGTCGGGGTTCGCACGGAGAGCTGCGAAACGCTACTAATGCAAAATGAACATTAATGTTACTAGAATACTGGGACTTGACGTATATTTTTATCATGGTCGGGTAATAGCAATTTCTATACATACATATAACATTCAATATGCGGAGGGTATTATCTATAGTATCTCTATCTATAAATGTGTGTGTACCTACAATAATACCGTACGAACGAATACATACCTACCTATTTTTATACTGCTAGATAGGTTTAACTCTATTATAATGAAAAACCTATGTAAATTTAATTACAAGAGTACTGCGACAAAGCATTTAATAATAAAAAACATAATTCTACCGATTATCTTAATTGCTGGAAGCAAAAACTCACAGAACGCTCATTCATTTTCATTACATTGCGATAAGTACATAGGTACCTACACCATACCAATTCGCTTCTAATAATGAAAACTTGTTAGGTATATTTATATTGTGATGTGATGTAATGGAAGATACCCACCTATTAAGAAACAAATAGCAAATGGTTATTAGAGTAACCTGCTTAATTTCTCTTCACAATTCATAATCATTTTTAACTAATTATATTTATGTAAAATTTTAAATATTTCATGTACCTAGTTTAAAAATGTTATATATTGAAATGGTAAGGATAAAGTTGTAAGTCATCTATAGTTATTCATTTAGCATTTTATAAAAAATACAGAAAAATTTAATTAGAATTTTGAAATTTTTATAATATTATTTTTTACAATACCAACACTGATGAATTAATAACTCGGACGACTTTCCAACCTACATTCCAAACATACCAGAATAAAGGCGGCCATTCACGATTGAATCGAACATACTCGGTCTTAGAGAATTTATATTAGGTGGTTAAATGATCTAAGTACTCGGTGCATTGAAATGCGAGAGACGAAGTGTCGGTTTGTTACTTTAACAGTCACAATAAAAAATCACAATGCCGAACCACGATGCATCTTATAGGGGCGTCTAAACGGGCCATTTTTTACAGCTATTGGTGGCGGCTCCATTAGCAACAAATTGCTCGGCCAATAATTGCAATATGTCTACAATTTTATGGCGCATGATCCAGTCTCCTAAACGGGCTACACAACCCGGCAACAATAAAATAGAGGGCGAGTGAAACAACAACAAAATTGGCCTGACAACTTTGAGGAAAATAGATGGCTCAGCGATCGTCCAGCAACCATTAAATCAATATTGGAGAGTACTGCCATGTTGCCGGCTATAGCATTGCCGCCACAAATTGCCGTAAAAAATGGCTTCTAAGATTTATAATCACATACCAAAATCAATAAGACTGGTAAAAATGGTCATGTTTTCAAAAGAGAGCTACTGATGATCTTATTTGAAAAGGTATGCTACTCTGCTCTCGGTAGAGAGTACTCAAATTCTTTGCTACTCTGTTTCGGATTTCTTTACTATTAAATTTTGTTTTTTTGTTGTGGGTACCTCCCCACAATTCATGTAAAGTGGGGATGTGGTTTTTGTTCTCACCTACCCATCATGTGGGATTAGGTTAGAGGAAAAAAGTTGAGATTTACCGTTTTTGGAAAATCAACTCTTTTAAGGGTTAATTAAAGTATTTAATTTTGTCTGAAAATCCGTCAGATGTGAAGTTAGATCAATACAATTATATACAGCGTTACGAATTAAAAATAAAAAGACCAATTTCAGAGTGAGTGAAATGAGAGTTGACATGTGCTTTAATCTCTAGGCGGGCGAAGCCACGAGCGAAAACGAGTATAAAATATAGTTTCAGCGTTTCGAAATAAATTAATGTAACCAAAATAAATTTGTCAGCAACAACCATGTATAAAAATTAGGAAAATTTAAATACAAAGTAATTTTTAATATTCGATTAACCTCCCGCTCTTGGCTTAACCAATATAATTATGTACTTGTTTATTAATTTTTGAAAAAAAATTAATTACAAATTAACCCTTCACCACCTACTTCCTGCTTTTGTCACACAACCATTTACCACACATCTGAGAGACCCTGGAGTAAAATCAATGATCCCTTCCAGCTGAGTCCGGTCCGGAAGAGAAGAGTGACATTTACGCTCGCCAGCTCGCAGCATAATATGAATTAATTATCTGAGCTAAGCTGCGGACGGAAAATCGGACGGAGGGATGGATGGACGGACGGATGGATGGACGGACGGATGGACGGACGGACGGGCATGGCGAAACTTTAAGGGTTCCGTTGTGCAATTTTGGCTACGGAACCCTAAAGCGATGTTTTGAAGCTTAATATCGAAAATTAACCGATATCTTAAAGATTAAAAAAATCGAAGAATTTTTTTGTGGATGACGAAAAAAAAAAGGAAGCACTCATTTCTAACATAGTATTTTTATTGTCAAATTGGATATATTTTATCATTTAAATGCAATGAGTGATACATTTACACTTGGAACTGCCACCTCATCTCATTTTGTTTTTTTTTTCAAACATTCATAGTTTTATAAAATTTTTAGTATGTTTTAATTTGACGTTTTCAAATAATCATTAACCTGATTTTACGAAATAAAGATATTTGACTTTGACTTTGACTTTGATATTATGTGTATGTAACACATAATATATAGTTTTAAAAATGATATATTATCACAAACCACTTGCAATCGTAATGTGTAATTTTAATAAATATTATTAATATAGTGTCCGTATGGAATGTTACCGACTAAGTAGTTGAATTCAAATTAATATTATGTTAATCGATTACAATGTGCTATGCGGATACCTCGAGCACAGTTATTAAAATACTATACTAGTACCTCGAGACGCCTAGAGCCATCGTTCCCAATTTTGTGGCTAACGGCCGGTTTCAATAATCTAACTATCGACGGATTTGGCTACTAGAGCTATATATTTGACTTATGCTACATACAAAATATGTCAAAATTGTACCTCTAGTAGCCAAATCCATCGATAGTTAGATTTTTGAGACCAGCCGTAAATTGAGCAACATTTTGACATCGTCAGTCACATTTTATTTTCATTTAGTGACAAAATAAATTAGAAAAAGTTCAACAATAAATATTCAAAATTGCATGTTACTCCATCGCACATCTGACTTTGGCAGAATTGTTGACATCGTACGTATGTATATTTGTGTGTTACTAATATTATAAAGCGGAAGAGTTTGTTTGTTTGTTTGCTTTGTTTGTTTGTTTAAACGCGCTAATCTCAGGAACTACTGGTCCGATTTGAAAAAATCTTTTTTTGTTGGATAGCCCATTTATCGAGGAAGGCTATAGGTTATATAACATCGCGCTTCGACTAATAGGAGCGGAGTAGCGACGTGAAATGTTGCAAAAACGGGGAAAATTTACGCATGTGAAGTTGCGCGGGACAGCTAGTTGTATATATACAGATAAATATACTGGTAAATAGGTACCTATTAATAATCATTTGATAGTGAAATGTAAATTTTTGCATGCCAGCAGGTGAAATATGGCAGCTTACCATAAATACGTAAGACCTTACTATTGTACCCTTACTTGCAATTATATGAATTGAATTGAATATTTTGCGAAGCTAATGTAGATTAAGAAAGTATACCAACGAATTAAATAAAATACACTTTGAATAATAAATAATAATAATAAATTTATTTCAAGTAATATCCATATTTTGACATTATACATAATTATAAATTCTATATTTTTATTTTCAATAAAAAAAATATAGAAAAAAAATGGTTAGTAGGTAAATTTAATTAAAATGAAACATACATTTTTATTTAAAACTAAAATTACATAAGGTTAAAATTGCTCAATAAAACATGCATCCACTTTTGTTGGATTGGACAATCAAATCGATCAGCAATCTCAGCTATTGTTACTATTTCTGATTCGTTGCCAAATTGAGGCAACTTTCTTGCGCATGACGGCATGAAAGCCGTCTGTGTGTGCCTTTGCAAACATTAGCGATGCGCTGCAATCTCTTGATAGTCGCAATACCATTTTAATATGGTGTTTTGTTGTTGTATAGGTATGCCTTACCCACATTCACCCAAATAAAACTATTGGCAAAATGTCACAGAATTATTTTAACAATGCCTAGTTTACACATATTAAGTGATTAAGTAATTAATTAAATTTTAACTAAATTGTAGCGTGTAAACAGCCACTTATGTCATAAGTGTTAAGTTACGATTTAGTGGTTATGTGAGTAAGTGGAATAGAATTGATACTATTTTTGGTTAAGTAACCCACCCTCCCGCACCGCGCGCGGGGGCGATGAGCGGGAAATTTTGACATTTAGTTCTTGTTCGGACAGGAACAAATAATTTAGTTGGAAAAATTTTGCAGTTTAATTAATTTGATTGTTTTTGAAAGATTTTAAAAAACATAATAAATATAAGGGCAAGGTGGAAAATCTTATACCTGTAAACAAGAAATTCTTGTTTAAATCTAATATATAAAATTCTCGTGTCACAGTTTTCGTTGCCATACTCCTCCGAAACGGCTTGACCGATTTTGATGAAATTTTGTGTGCATATTGGGTAGGTCTGAGAATCGGACAACATCTATTTTTCATACCCCTAAGAGTTTGTTTGTTTGTTTGAACGCGATAATCTCAGGAACTACTGGGCCGCATTGAAAAAGTATTTTATTGTTGGATATTCCATTTATCGAGGAAGGGTATAACATCACACTACGACCAATAGGAGCGGAGCAGCAAAGAAAAATGTTGTAAAAAAAAGGAAGAAAAAAGAAAAAAGGGAAAATTTACGCAGACGAAGTTGCGCGGGTCAGCTAGTATAAATGGGATACCTTTTTTACTCATAATGATTTTTGTCCTATTTAAAATTGTCATAATAAATTAGGCATAATTTTCTTTGTCATAAAAATAGTGTGCCATAACTGGTTTTTAGCATACTGTGTTATTAAGCATAAATATTATATATCCTATTATATTTATTCATAACTTTGATATGCATAAAGTTGTAAAGCATAATAATTAGTTTCCATAAGTAACACGTCTCATAATCGACTCTTGACATAATCAAAATTTGATATAATTATGAAAATAATACATAATATTGTTAGGTCGAAATTAATTATCTTTAACACCCCGACTCAGAGCAATCCGACTCGGATAGGTTAGGTTAGAAGACTAAGGCGGGAGCGAAGCGAAGCGGAGCTCCCGCCTTAGTCTTCGTGTTAGGTTTATTTTTTTAAACCACCCAAAAGTAGGAGCCCCGCGAAGCGGGGCTCCGTCGAAGATAGTACAATTTTATGCGCCTACATGTTTGACGATAGCAATGTATAAAATAGTGTAATATTGTTATTAAAACTTTTGTAGTTAATTTTTCGGCATATAGTTTGTATGCTTATAATAGTTATGGTTATGCGTCGTTATGCGTAAGTAAAGTTATGCTTTGGCATAGTATGCGTTTTAAATATTATGCTTATAGTGATTAGGATTAAAAAATTATGATTAAAAAAGTTATGACGCATGAGAATTATGCGTAACTAATATTAGGAGTATAAACATTATGCAATGTTAAATTATGACATAAAATCGTAGGAATAAAAATAGAGAACCAGTATAAATATATATACACCTTTATACATAATCTGAATCTCGGAAACGGCTCCAGCGATTTTCATGAAATTTAGTACTCAGTGGATTTCGGAGGCGATAAATCGATCTAGCTAGGTTTCATTTTAAGAAAACGTCTTATTTTAAACGTATTACCCGTGTGAAGCCACGGGTGTCAATTCGTAGTTTTTATACCTTTTATGAGTTACATTAATGTCGTTTTCGTAGGGATCTCTACTTTCTTTAACAATAATGTTTAGCTCCCCTGATAACGTAGCTCTTTTTAAAATCAGTCTACTAGTTTTTGACTTTATTTGATACATACAAAAATACAAATCTTTCCTCTTTTTAATATTAGTGTAAATTACAGAATTTAGAACTTCAACACCTTCTTGGTCGTCCATTATGATCTTGTGAACTAAACGGATAAGCTTCACACGTGTAAACAGCTACTTAACAGTAAGTCACATAAAATTTAGTTAAAATTTAGTTGACGACTTAACCATATAATACGTGTAAACTAGGCCTATGACTAAAAACATTAACGTTCCATTAACCCTGGCGTTCCAGACCTATTTTATTTTCTGACAGATAAAATGTGGGGCTTTGGGTAGTATATAAACCAGCTAAATTGTATAGACGGCCAATATTCAAGGGTCAAAGTATCTGGCAATGCTGAATAATATTTTTTACACCATTTTTAAGAAAATCCGATTTTTAGTACTTAGTCCGATTTTTTCTTACCTTTCTCACCTGGTACCTGAAAATTGGCGGTCTGCAATAAAGAGTATATAAAATAGTCTGCACAACTAAGTTATGCTAGTATTTGAGTGAACATCTAAACACTACCCAAAAGCCCAAAACCCCACATTTTTTCAGTCACAAAATATAATAGGTCTGGCAAGCCTGCGCCAGACTATCAATCAATGAAATTAATGAGATGTCATTGATTTTCCACCGACAATAGTATAAATTGTGGATCAATTTTATTTGTACCATAATTAAAAAAGATATTTAAGATGCTCATCGGTTAATTTAAGTAAGTAGTACCAAAAACAGAAAACAACCCAAGAGCAAATTTAAGCAAATTATCAAATTGAACCAGTGGAAGACGCCTATAAAATTTTAACAAAGATGAATTTGTTCATAACCCTGTAAATCTAAAATGTTCATAAACTTCCGAAACCAAGGTTTCAAAGTCAGCATCAAGAAATAGAATTTTGTAAAAGTATATTTTAATTCGCAATGACATCAAAGTCTTAGAAATGAGTTTCAAAATTTATATAAATAGTAAGTATTCAAAGTTTTGATTGCAAATGAATATTTCTAGAAAACACAGATTACTATAAACTATGTAGCAAGCTACTAGAAAATGCCTGAAGGATTTGTTAATAATTTTGTGGGGATATGGTTAGGGCCCAGTCCAGGTCTATACTATACATCAATGATTAATGACACCTCTCTCGTATGGACCTGGACTGCGCCTTAACTACACAAAATTGGTTAATTTTGTGTCGTTATCTCTCTAGAAAGAGACAACATTACTTTGTGGACAATAGCTGTCAAAGATACAGTGCCGCACGAGTTTTTGCTTTCTTTCACGCTTTGCACTCAATTAATTACTTTATAATCGAAGGGGTGGCCAAAGGGAATAATAAATAAAAAACTTCGTAAGAGGGAAGGCGTGGTCCAGGTCTATACGTCAAAGGACACCTGACAGCCGCCATGGCCGCCATGTAACAAACGTTAAATGAACCATAGACGTATTGACCTGGACTACGCCAGTACCTCATAAAAGTGACCACTTTCTAGAAAGAGACAACGCTACTTTGTGGACAATACCTGTCAAAGAGACGGCCGCACTAGTTTTTTTTCTCTTTCACACTGGTTGTCAATATTTACTTTTTAATTAGAAGGGATGGCGCGGACCACGACCTAGGTCGACGACAGGTCTAGTCAATAAAAAATAGAGATAACAGAAAAAAATATCTGGGTCGGAACCAATTTATTTCAAGGGGACTCTTTCGGGATAATATAAAAATAAAAAAATGTGTTGTTGACAACAATGACAACTGCTGTCTGCTGTCAACTTTTTTGTCAAAATCAAATGTGTGATTGTCAATATCAATAAATTGAAGTTGAGGTGATCGTATCGTAGATAAAACTTCGTTAATTCCTTCTATAAATTTTCACTTTATCAGTAAATATTAGGTATTCAAATAGATTGGAAAAATTCATTTATTGCTGCGTCAGATATCCGGCAGCGATGTCGTGTCATACAAGAGTATTATGCCTCGTCGTTGGTGGGGTGTAAGGCGACTGCTAAGAATGCCTTTAACAGAGGCAGGGGACCAATATTCAGTATGGGTATGTACCATAAAAATCTAAAAGCCATTCAACTCATACATAATTGCTTTTCTGTGAATTTTGTATTCGAGGGTTGAAAAATTTAAAATAGCGAATTCTTTGTTCTATACAATGCAACTGTTTTTCTTCCTTCCCCAATACGAATCAACGCATTCGAAATAGTTTTAATTTAGAAGCTGACCTTTACAGATATACATTCACTCAATTTCTGGTTTATAGTAAACTATTTTTTATAATAAAATAGCAGCAAACAATGGTAGTCAATTTTTAAATACAGAATTTAATATTATAATTGTGGTAATAAATAGTACATACATTGTCTATAGAAATTTGATAGCGAGTAATTAAAAAAAGGATGCAACTATGATAAAGTTTTAACATAGAACAGGTATCAACATATTATGCCACTATGCAAATGATCTATAGATTATAAACAAAACCAACCTTCTTTAAACTATTTTAATTATTCTGTTTTAATTTTAGGTGGGTTTAATATACATATTCAACTTGATTGTTGGCACTGGTGCCTTGACCTTGCCAGCAGCATTTGCGAGAGCAGGATGGGGTCTCAGCACCATATCTTTACTGTTCCTGGCATTCATGAGCTTCCTGAATGCCACATATGTTATAGAGACAATGGCTTGTGCTAATGCAGTATTCAAATGGAAACGGTTGCAGTCTATCAAAAGAGAAAGTGTGAGTATATTGAAGTATTTATAAATAGATTATAGTTTAAGTAAAAACAAAAAAGTCAATTGCTCTTTTAAATTGAATCAATACTAGCTTGGCTGATTTTATTTTCATAGCCTATGTGCTTATCCTGATGAACAAACAAAATGGCTGCAAAGTTTAATCAAAATCCTTTCAGTAGTTTTTGCGGATGAGGATGTGAGGGTGGATGAGTGTTTGTTACCCTACCTGTAACAAATATCCTTTCAGATTTATAATCCTAGTAGGTTTTAGGAAAACCGTTTAGATCAGAATGCATGAAATTCATTGTAACATTTGATTCTCTTTAAAATGCTCACATTAACTTCCAATATTTCTTTTTAATTTTATAAATAATAAAAATAGCACTGTATTGGTTCCTGGTTAAAAATTAATATCTGTTAATCTTCAGCCTATTTATGTAAAATGTTAATTTTGACATACACAGTCAAAATTAACATTTTAATATTGTTCCTGGACAGGGTTCAAACTCTGCAAAGTGATAAATGTAATAGAAATGCCTATATGTAAATGTATAAATAAATATGTAAATACATATTAGACATAAATTACACCAAGAGAAAACAATCACAAAGATTTGTCCTAGGTAGAAATCAAACCCTAATTAAAATTAAACCCTCCAAATTTTGTCTGACGTTCATATGCGTTGCATTTCTAACCTAAATGAATAAAGTACTTTGACTTTGACCCAAATTCTGGCTAGGCAGACGGTGTTGTTAGCCCTAAGACCAATGTGCACATATTCTAAGTGGAATTAATACTAAATGTACCTTATCTAAACTAGTGTGAAGCCATACTTGATTACATAGTAATCAGTCATAAATTTGTAACAGTTGTTGTTGGTTAATGTAAAAAATATTAGTTACAAACACTAATACATGTTTGCATGGTTTAGCTATTAAAATAAACGGATGAACCTATCCAAGGCTTCCTTCAAGCCACTTGTATATCCAATAACGGGTCAGCTCTATTACTAAGTTGCAGACCCTATTTTTGGTTATTGGAGAGGGAACACAATCTTTGCAACTTTCGGAGTGATTAGTACCAAAATATCCACTTAATCAAAAAAGTTGTTAAAATGTTTTTAAATGACCCATCAAATAATGTTCTACACATAGTTATTAACTGAAAAAAAAAGCAGTTTGTTACCATGTATGGAGTGTACCCCCCTAGAAACTTTTTATTTTTATTATTTAACAATCAACCTAAGTAGCACCTTACACAAGACACCTATACTTTTATCCATGACCACTGTGTAGATTTTAAGTAAAAAAATAAATAAAAAGCATAAAGTAATACAACAACAAAAAAGAAATATTTTTTTTTTGTTTTATTTGGCGCCTACTAAAAAAGGTTTATTTATTTATTCTTTACCTACAAGATATAATATTTGATGCTTTTGCAAAGAAGGTAACTAACTTTTGTATTTATTTTTGAAAACATACTGAATGACTTGATAATTTCTAGATACAAGAACACGACTCAGATGAGGAGCAGTCTACTTTACGAACCAACCATGGCGACCTCGAGGAACCTCTGGTCTGCGGAGAGACAATACCGTCTCGATACTACAGCCTCGACCGCCGCATCGAACTGGGAGAGATGGCGAACTTGTTCTTCAATAAGATAGGCAGGACGACATTCTATTGCTCGCTCTGCATTTACTTGTATGGTGATCTTTCCATATATTCAGCAGCTGTAGCCAAGTCTGTCATGGATGTTGTGTGGTAAGTATCCAAGAATGAGAGTGAGAATGAAAGTTGAAAATGAGGAATGAAAGTGAGGTGTATGTCGGTTAGGGGGCGTTCATAAATTACGTGAGGAGTTTAGGGGAGGTGGAGGGGGAGTCGAACCGAGTCTCACAGAATGTCACCTGGGGGAGTGGGTGTCTTGGCAAACCTCACTTGTGTTGAGTCAAATATGAAATGTAAGTACGTGAGATTAAGGAGTGAGGAGGAGACAAGCTAAATCTCACGATTTCTCACGAAAAGGGTCCAGAATGCGCTAAACCTCCGTAATTTTCAGTATTTTATGGAGGCCTCCTCATCGCGATAAAAACTATTCTTTGTCCGCACACGATATTTCACCAAAATGGGGGTCCAAAATTTGCCAAAATCACTTCACGAATTTATGGTCCCCCCTTATCGCGATAAAAACTATCCTCTGTCCCACACACGATATCTCATTAAAGGGAAGAAGGTGTCCAAAATTAGCCAAAATCACTTCACGTAATTTATGGATCCCCTTATCACGATATAAACTTATCTTATGTCATTCCCCGCGTCTTAAACCAAATTTCATCTAAATCAGTTCAGTGATTTAAGCGTGAAAAGGTGAACAAACAGACAGACAGACATTTATAATATTAGTATGGATTTTTTGTATCTCAAGTAGGTAATGTATTTTTGTTACTTCTTGTATTTGTGTGTGCAGTGACCGCCATTTTCATTCGCAATGTGACCGGAGCCCCTAGTAGGTAATTGCGGTTGATCTAAGTAGTATCATTGTGATCAAATTGCGATTTATATTTATAAAACTTCAACCACGATGCAAGAATACAATAATACAGCAACGTTTGCAACATTTAAATCTACTAGTTGCGCCATATATTTTGTACATAAGAGTGGAACATAAATGAACACATATATATTAAGTACAAACACATTACTGAATTATTTATTTGTTCAGCTGGTGAGGATGATGACGTTAGAGTAATATATGAAAACGTTTGCCTGTTTATTTGCATTGCACAAGGACAAGGTAACGAGTTACATTTTCATATATCTTTAAAAGACGAAGCATTCCTTTTGACTGCCTCTGTGGCGCGGTGGGAGTGTATTCGACTGCTACGCAAAAGGTCGTGGGTTCGATCCCCACCCAGGATAAAACTTTGTGTGATGAGCACGATGGTTTATTCTGTGTCTGGGTGTTATTTATCTATAATATGTATATATTTAGAAATATTTAAGTATGTTTATCAGTTGTCTGGTTTCCATAGTACAAGCTCTGCTTAGTTTGGGATCAGACGACGTTGTGTGAGTTGTCCCAAGATATTAAAAAGATATTATTATATTCCGACTGTGGAATAATCTCAACCTCACAGAAGGCTGAGTGCAAATTAATAATTATTGTTTCTGTGAAGAAGTCAGAACTTATAGCGAAGTTACATTAGGGAGACTAGGACACTAGGTATAGATACCCTATCCTAACGCTTTACTACTTCTACGCGACTAGAAGTAGGTAGGTATTGTTGACATGCGTGGATTCAGGTAGATGACATGACTGGATCTCTAGTCGCTCCGTGACCCAGAATAAAATTTGCACCCACCTTTGACGATTGCTGCTGTTGCATTCATAAACTTGTTGACAGATAAAGTTGAACAAAACCTAACAACCGTTTTTGCAATGATCACCAGTCTTATAGCCTAACTAGCTGCCACGCGCTACTTTTACGTAAATTTTCCCCGTTTTTGCAACATTTATCATTGCTGCTCCGCTCCTTATTGGTCCTAGCGTGATGTTATATAGCTTATAGCCTTCATCGATAAATGGGCTATCCAACAGTGAAATAATTTTTCAATTCAGATCAGTAGTTCCTGAGATTACCGCGTTCAAACAAACAAACAAACTCTTCAGCTTTATAATATTAGTATAGATATCTTTCGAGCGCGGCTCCGCCCGTATCGATATCGGTTATCGCGATAAAAACTATCATATTTCCTTTTGGATTCAAACTATCTCCAGACCACATTTCATCTTCATCGTTTCAGTGGTTTAAGAGTGAAAAGGTAACAAACAGAGTTGTATTAGTTTATTCTATGGAGTGAAAAATAACCGCATTAAATAAAGATCCTAGGCTGTTTTTCTAACATAATATTATTGTTATTCAATGACGTAATGTAGACTGAAGCAATGCATATTAAAGAGATGACTAAACAGTTCGTTGACCTAAATAGACAAATATTTATATGCAAATGTTTATGGCTAATGTCCACAATTCCTTTACGTGTATTGCTTTAGCGTAACTATTTACTTGGTCTATATTTGTTTGTAGAATAATACATAGGCTATTATTTAAAGAATACTTTCATTAGATTTACGAAGAACTGACTGAACATATATAGACTATTAGCTGACCTACTTCTTTGGGCTTCTGCCACTCACAAATAACGTGGCTTTCTATTAGTAAAAGAGTTTTTAAAATCGGTTTAGTAGATGCAGAGATTAACCCCTACAACCTCACAAATTTTCCCTCTTTATATTAGAAGTATAGATTAACTGATCCCAGTAGCTCTGCCCGCGTGTTTGTTCGGTTATCGCGTTAAAATGAAACCTTTTTTCTCCCATAGCTTTAGATTTTAGAGATTATCCATAACAAACCAATCTTTCCTATCTATACTAATAATATAAAGCTGAAGAGTTTGTTTGTTTGTTTGAACGCGGCAATCTCGGGAACTACGGGTCCGAATTGAAAAATTATTTCACTGTTGGGTAGCCCATTTATCGATGAAGGATATATAACATCACGCTAAGACCAATAGGAGCGGAGCAGTAATGAAGAATGATGCAAAACAGGGAAAAAGTACGCATACGACGTTGCGCGGGACAGCTAGTTAAAAATATTAGTATACACTTACGGCCGGGCTCAATAATCTATCTATATATATATTTTTTTTTAAAAAGACGACTCCTGCACTAGTGTACAAGCCCTGTGTCGCGGGGGACTTTACAAACATACAAGTCACGGACACAAAAAACACCCAGACTCGGAACAACAATTTGTGGATCACACAAAGTGGTGTCCCGTGTGGGAATCGAACCCACAACCTCTTGCGTAGCAGTCGGACACACTCCCACCGCGCCACAGAGGCAGTCAATTTGACATAAGCTCCAAACAAAATATGTCAAAATTTTACCTCTAGTAGCTAAATCCATCGATAGATAGATTATTGAGACCGGCCGTTAGACAGAGGTTAACGACTGACCTAAAAACTGTATTACGTAGTTAGCGTTCCCAGTTTATAAGAAAACATTCATATCTAAACGAAAGTACGTACGTACATCAGTAAACCGGCTTTATCTATAAGTATTGATCCGTGGGAATCCGATAGAAATTGGTTCAATGATTAGATATGATTAGTGAAGGATGGACAGCCACGATATCTATTTCAAATTTCAATTTAACAAAGGAAATAGAAATGGAAGAACATCTTATTTTTCTTCAATATCGTGATGTTTGTCATATATCGTATATGTACACGAGTTTGTCTCTCATAACTGATTGACTGTAATTTAAATAATTGGCATTCAACAATTACTTATATAATTATGCAGCAAATTTTTCTATAGGTATGCGTATAGAGTCGTAACTAATATGTTTAGCGTAGCCACTTAATCAAAGGAGAAACCGGTTACTTGTACTAGGTATACATACTATAATTTGCAAGTGAAAGCCATATTTATATTTTGTCATGATACCTGACTTATCTTAGTTTAGTAGCGGGAACCAGAGTGGAGTCAGAGCATTTGGGTTCAAGAAAAAGAAAAAAGCCAAATCTTGGGTCCCCCACTCATAGTTACATTGTCAGCTTAAGTTAGCTTTTATAATAGAAGCAGTAGAATAGCGGCGGTAGCTTAATGGCTAAGGCATCGGAAGGACTGGCTGCAATCGTGAGGTCACGGGAATCCTATCCATTATACTGTCGACATGAACTCACTCCTAACACAAGCCTTTGAGCTTAGTTGGAGGAGTTAACAGCTAGCTAGTAATGTGGGACCCAAACCCCACATTTCCCACTATTTGGTTCCCACTACTGGGACCCAAGGTCCCTCACCAGGTGAACCAGTGTAGGTTGCTAGATGTCACAAGGCTTTGAATTGTTGTTTCTAGGACGCGGTCCTCTAATATATGTGAACATTTTCTTGATAAAACCTACTTTCATCTTGGTTAAGGCTTTTACCCGAATAAACCAAAACCTTGCATTCCTCAGCGAATCCTGGTTTTATAGCAGGTCTATAAACTCGCGAACCAAATAGACATATCTAATCAAAAATACTCAACCGCTTTATTTGTCTACAGTTCTCCAGTCCCAACTAACATGACAGACACCGGTTCCTGGGACCAGCTGCCTTGCTTCAACTCCACCTCGTCAGACCCTACAGCTTATACCAGGAAAAACCTATACAGAGTGGCTTTGCTCACGTTCGTAGGAGCCATGGGACCCTTCGTATTCTTCAACGTGCAGAAGACCAAGTATTTGCAATTGTTTACGTCGAGCATGCGGTGGTTGGGTAAGTTTCTTTATCATTTGTTTAATATCTTCGAGGATAAGCAGTAATAAATTTAATCTATGTTAATTCGTATTTTAAATACCAGTTGTTAAAGGTCAAATGCGCTGTTAAACTAGAATGATTTTCGAGGAATAATAATCTTTATTATTATGACTCCCTCATTAAGATAGATACACATGGACTTTACAAACATACAATTCACAGACAGTGAGTATGGCACACCTAGAATAGAAACCAACATGTTTGGACTTCACTCAAAACGTCTGTCCTGTATGGAAATCGAACCCTCAACCTCTTGCACAGCTGTTCTACCCATTGCCACCGAGGCGTAAGAAGGTTGTAATTTCAAAGACAATGTATATGTTTTTACAGCATTCACCATAATGATTTCAATGGCGATCCACCTGCTGGTGTCTCGCGGGCCGCAAGGACACCCACCAGCCTTCGACGTGACCGGCATGCCGACCTTGTTTGGCGCCTGCGTGTACTCCTTCATGTGCCACCACTCCTTACCAGGCCTCATAACACCCATCAGAGGCAAGTCCCACCTGGGACTTCATCTATCACTCAACTACGCACTCATAGCTATCTTCTATCTTCTTTTAGCTTTCACCGGAGTGTTCGCATTCGCAACGCTAAGCGATTTATACACTCTGAATTTCGTACCAACCGATAACGAAAACATATTTCTCGAAATAGTAGAATACTTCCTAGCTCTATTCCCAGTGTTCACGCTCTCTACAAGTTTTCCAATAATTGCTATTACTTTAAGAAACAATTTACAGTCTCTCTTTTTAGATACAACTAGGATAGAGTCTTATAATTTTATACTGAGAAAATTACTCTTTCCCATTGTAACTGTTGTCCCTCCGGTTCTTTTGACGTATTACTTGGAAGATATAAGTATTATGATTGAGTTCACTGGTTCGTACGCGGGTACAGGCATCCAGTACATTATACCGACTTTCCTGGTAATGCTAGCTAGACGTCATTGCACCAACTTGCTAGGATTAGGCGTAGTTAATAACTACAAGAGCCCATTTTCCCACATCGCGTGGGCCGTGTTTGTATTACTCTGGTCAGGTGTATGTATCATTTTAGTATCCGTACATATGTTTGAAAAGAAATCATGACATTAAGTTAAAAATAATTTACGTATCTGAAAAATGACGTCTAGGGCGGCCATTTTGTTAAATTAAAATGTAACGGTTTTAAAGTCTGCATTAAAAATATATGATATTGTGCTTACTAAATAAATATAAGTATATTTTATGCGTATTCAGAAGCTTAAAGACAATACAGTAAACAAATATAAATTCTTTGTGATGTTATTTATACTGTAATTTCGACAATGTGTTGTTATTTTCTTATTTTACATATTTAACTGTTGTCGAATGAACAGATCACATTTGTATTTTTATATTAATATTACGGTTTGCCATAATCGATAATATCTTAAAAGTTTTAGATATTTAAGATTTAATGTAATAAACTAAATAACAAAAGTATAAAATATTTATAATTTTAAGCAAGTTGTTGGAAATTACAGTGGATCTCGAATAAACGCACAGAGACCCTTTTTTTATATTTAAAAATATACGAATCGGGGTCCATCTCATTTCCTTCGAAATGTATTAAGCTTTTAATAACTAATAGTATTAAATGTTACCATAGTGTTCCAAAGAATAAGAAGGAGCATAATACCGACAGATGTGAGTGATTTTGCCTGCTGTTTATATTATTTACTAATGTATAATTTATTATATTAAATAATTTTGGACGCACAATGGATCTTTACTATGAATGTTATATTTATATATGCAATCCACGCTGCGAATACCTATTTGATAATCTCTTACTACGTGTGAACATCTATTCAGACGAGAGAGATAATAAGACCATTAACGTCAAATGTATCTACTTCAAGTCTTTACAGTGTGGACTCCATTAGGCACTTCATGGTCTTTACTAAATAATTTCATTTTTAAACTGCCAGTACTTATGAAGTCTTTGATAAAAGTACTTCCATAAATAACACTGTCCTTATATAACATTTTAAGTAATGAAATATAAATGCTGAAATTATTGAATTGGCTGAAGTAGTATGGTTTTGAAATGTATATTTAACCTTATACTGTATTTAGATTTTATTTATGTTAAAATATATGTAACTACTGCGCTCGCTAGTAATAATGAAATGTATGTATTTTGATCTCACATATTATGTATTACATATTTGTATATTGTTCAGTTTATGAAAATTTAGAACGTATGGCAGTTAACAATTTGATTGCGTCATCATTAAAATAAAGTTGCAGAGCTAAGTGCTATGTTAACCAAGGTTTGAAGTGATAATTACCTTGGATAATACTAAAGATAAACATCAATATATCAGTGATCTTGATAAATCTAATCGAATATGTTCATTTAATTTATACATTTATTAATGATACATTTCCAAAATGTATGTAAAACAGCGCATTTTTATTAACGTTCGTTGACCGAACACAGACCCAAAAAACATTAAACTTTGTTCTCTCAGAAAATAAGCATATAACTTTTATTGTGTGTATATCTACGTTACGCTTTTACTCAAGTTATTGTTACGTGAATAACAAAATAACTTTAGTAAAAGCGTTGGGAAAATGATTTTCAATTAATGACAGAAAGATGAGTATATTGTATGTATCAATATTGCAAAAAGAATACCTAATACTAGTTTATATCAGTGCATTATCTTTAAATAAGATTTAGACCCTTTCTCAGTACACTTTATATTATCGGCATAGATTTTAATCGATCTGTTGTTTACCTACAGAATTTATAAAAAAAAATGTGTTGAAATTAAAAGTGTAATAAGAAAGTAGAAATCGAATGCGAATTAGTTTTTTCTTAAAGGTTCTCTCTAGGCTTTCGTTTTTCGTGACATTATGAACCATTGAATTAAACGGCTATTACACTACCCTAAATCAGGGCCCTAAATAGAGGTGGCCTTGAAAATTTATTAGAGAATTAGTGCCCTAACTCTTATTACACCTCTCTTTTTAAGGGTTTAGGGTCCCTGATTTAGGGTAGTGTAATAAGCGCATTAGAGACCAGAACTGCGCCATAACCTCACAAAATTTACCACTCTCTAGAAAGAGACAACGCTACCTTGTGGACTATGCCTGGTCAAAGGCCGCACGAGTCTTTTCTCTCTTTCACGCTTTGCTGTCAATATTAACTTTTTAATTGAAAGGGATGGCGCGGTCTTGGTCTATACGTCAATGTTATGAACTGTCGAGAAATTGTAACAACCATTAATTATTATTGTCAAATTGTTAAACGTCTCTGATTGGCCGGCCTTTCTTTCAACCAATCGGCCATAATGACAACATCGATTAAAGTCATTCGTTGAACATTCAAGAAATTTGTATATAAATCAGAGTGTATGCTTATCCGAGAACCAATTAGGGTTTAACTTCACAGGTTTAGTATTACCTACCAAAAACATCTTAATCTCAATTTTTTTTTAAAGTTGGTATGTAGATCATAACATACTCCAATCAAACTACGTATGTTAAGTTTCTTTTCCCAATTATAAGAGTAAAGAGAAGGAGTATGAGCCCTATGGAAGGCTGTGGTATTTGTATTTTGTAAAATTAAATATCTTCAACGATTATGTAGTTGACAGTACCTATATGTCGGTCACTGGACGTATATTTCGATATATATAATATATTATGCCTAATAGTATTATTATTGTCGTATAAAAAAATATTATGAATGATTTTATATTATCAAATCGTTAATAAAACGAATTAACACCACATATCTCTATAAATATGTGGTGTTAATTCCTTATAGTGGTTATCCTTTTTTTAAATACCTATAAAAAGCGGCATACAGTTTTATTTATCTTGTTTTATTTAAAAACAATTTTATTTACAAGTACAGGTGTACTTTTTATGTTTTAAATTATTAGGCAGCTAGTGATTATTTTCTTTTTCCATTCTGGTGCCAAATTGTTTTACCATGATTTCAAAATGTTTTACTATGTTATTGTTTTATTTCTGTGATAGGAAATACTACCTAAAAGATTTATATTAGATTATAATGGATTGTAATGTAAAATATATTGTAACAACAGACTCATTATTTCAGCAGCAGTACAAAATATTTTTTTAGAAATATAAATTACATGTGTGTTCAATTGTGATCGTTTTATTTTCATCTTCTGACGCTAGAGGAGAGCTTTAGCTTAGTTTCATGCAAATCTGTTGTTTCGAATATGTAGGTCGGTTGCTAAATAGTGAACCAACCAGATACACTGAACCACCGCCTGGCAAGACTGCAAAATTGTTAGTTTGCCCGATCGTGTTAATAGGTACTTGCTTCGAGGGCAGCCTCCCCCTCTCCCGCAGTAAGCCGGCCACGGCTGAAGCGTGACCTGCGACAGCGGAACATTTGTGTCCCGCTCAAAAAACATGATTTCCACGTAGGTAAGTGTTCCGATTTTTGTATTTTTTGTTATTAATTACTAGCTGTCCCGCGCAACTTCGTATGCGTACATTTTCCCCGTTTTTGCAACATTTTTCATGACTGTTACGCCCCTATTGGTCGTAGCGTGATGTTATATAGCATATAGCCTTCCTTGATAAATGTGCTACCCACCAAAAATATTTTTTCAATTCGGACCAGTAGTTCGAGATTACCACGTTCAAACAAAAAAATCTTCAGCTTTATATTAGTATAGATAACAACAAACGCTGTATGGTGTCAACATTAATGTAGTTTTAATCGTTTTATGAGCATATTAGGCTGTACCAAGTACAATTCTGTGTATAACCTATATTATTTCTTATAAGTTGAAAAATGTTTCTATTGAATAGTGTAAGTAGTAAACCAGTTCACTGTGTATCTTGCTATCCTGGATTACTGTTTCTTGCTAGTATAATGTTGAAACTTAATAATATTTTTGTTTGTTTTTCCTAAAAGTTGTTGTCAAGATCAAAAAAATAAGGAAAGAAAAATAGGGAAACATAAAAAAGGCATGATTTCAACTTTACAAATAGTAAGTTCCTACGGCGGCAAAAATCTGTAGATAATATTCCCTACCCCTACACTGCGCCATTACGTGATGATATTATTTATCACTTGTACTTAGGTATGACATTACTCAGGATTTAGGAACATGAACAAATATTATTATACTACAAGGACTGTGCAATAACGTTCTACGTTGTGACCTTCAAAGAATGTGGGAAGGTGGTGAATGTAGAAAGGTCACTGGCATTAAAACACCTAGCTCATGGGAAATAGATCAATTAGAAGGTTTGGAACGGTTTCATATTTTCAAAAAGACACCCTGATATTTCGGTAAAGAAACCTGGATGTCTGTTATCGCGATATAAAAACTATCCTATGTCCTTCCCCGGGACTCAAACAATCTCCATACCATATTTCATCTAAATCGGTTTAGCTGTTCGAGCGTGAAAGCGTAACAGACAGTTACTTTCACATTTATATTATTAGTACCTATGGATTTACATTAGTAAAAAAATATTGTTAAAAAAGCTATTGTGTATGGCATAACTGTTTTACTCTATGCTGTAACTATTTTGTATAGCAAAAAAGGTGATTATCAAAAAAAATGTGCTTTGTTTTCATAAAAACAATATTTTTACTAATAATGGAATTATGGTTCACTGTTGAAATAGGGGTGGTTAAGAGCGGGTACATATTGGGCGCTTTCAAACGCGCGCTTTGCTAACGCGCGTTTTGAGAACTAGAGTTTTCAATTGATGTGTACACATGCAAGCGCGCGCTCTTGATCAAGCGCGCGTCAAACTCGCGCTGTCAGATTTTCGTTAGGACGCGAGTTGCGCGGGCGTCAGCTGCGCGCTTGTAGATACATACGCCGCCATTTTGCCGTACATTTGATCGCGCGCTTTCGTGTAGGGTGGACGTGTACTGTGTACAAGAGAAATGGAGATCGAGCACTTCGATACAGATTTGTTTATTGATGAAATCCAAAAGCGTCCAGCTATATGGGACATGGAAAGTCCTGATTATAAAAATAAAATCTTAAAAAAGCGTAATTGGGAGGAGATTGTTGAAATTTTCTGTGCTTGTGAAGACAATTTGGAGAAGATAAAACTGTTGGGTGAGTATAATTTTTTATTTATATGTTTCCTGTAATTATATCATGTTGTCTTGCCAAAGTAATTTTCCCTCGTTAATAAAATAATTGGCGAATTTCTCTCTTGCAGTTCTAGCACACAAGCTGCCTCGTGGTAAATTTTCTAAATGTATAGATTGTAAAGGTGAAACATAAAGTGTGTCTTCATATCTATAACCATCGCGTATTCGAACGAAATTGTGTAGTACTGTGCAAGCTTTGATGATATTCTCCGCGAAATCTATGTTTACATCTATCGGTCTATGAAATATTCGCCATTTATTACTCATTATTCCGAAAGTGCATTCAATATAGCGCCTTGCTCTCGATAATCTGTAATTGAAAACTTTTTTTGTGCGTGTCAGTTGTGTTCCTCCATATGGACGCATCACATTCGACATAATTCCAAATGCTTCATCGCCGACAAACACGTAAGGCAATGGTGTTTTATCGACATTTGATATGGGTTTGGGGTTAGGAATATTTAACTTATTATCCATCATTCGTTTAAAAAATTCAGTATTTTTAAAAATAGCAGAGTCACTGGTTTTACCATAGGATCCGATATCAACGTATACAAAACAATAATTTGCATCACAAACTGCTAGTAAGACTGATGAGAAGTAGGTTTTATAATTGTAAAAAAGCGACCCTGTATGTTCTGGTTGTATTAGCTCAATATGTTTCCCGTCAATTGCGCCTATACAATTTGGGAAGTTAGCGTATTTCATGAAACCTTCTTCAACTTCTTTCCACTTTTCTGTTGTCATTTCAGGCATGAATGTTAACTTCAATTTACTCCAGAGTACTTTACAAACTTGTTCCACTATCTTTATAATTGTCGATTTTCCAAGACGGTATCCATAATGCAAATCGGCAAAGGAGCATCCTGTGGCCAAGTATCTGTCAAAATGAAAATGGCAATTGTTTATTTTCAGGTAATACACTTATGAAAAAATGGAAAAGCATTCGGGACAATTATCTTAGGGAGTCAAAACGGCAAAAAAAGCTTCCATCTGGATCTGGATCTTCCAAACATACGCCATATGTGTATTACACGAAACTACAATTTCTTGCGAATTCTGCAGCAAATAAGGACACAGAGAGCAATTACCAATCTTCTGATACAACTGGTTCTAATGTAAATATTACAGATTATGAAGACTTGATGCCACCTCCTAAAGATCAAATTGAAGCCCCAAGGAAAAAACAAAAAATTAATGCTGTAGATAAACAAATAGTCGATATTTTAGAAAAAAGTTTAAAAGCAAGGGAACAAAATGAAATGCGGCTAACTAATAGAGAAGACGATGATAAATTATTCTGTTTATCATTGTACAGTGAATTAAAAAAAGTACCCGAGAATTCACGCCTAACTACAAAGATTGAATTGCTCAATGTCATTAAACAAGCACAGAATTATTATCAACCATCACCACTACAAACTAATCAACACCAATACACATATTCTGCACCGACATATTCTGGATATACCACTGCTAGACCCCCAGCACAGCAGTGGTCTACGACGCCACCACCGCCGCCATCGTGGTCACCGTCACCTTCAGCCTCCAGCCAGGATTCAGACAACTTAGATTTATTTCAATAAATAAAAATACTTACCTTAACGTTATTACGAGTTTTTCTTCTGGGGAAATCGACTCTCTTAAAATTGTTGAATCACCAATAATATCTACTTTTATAACTTGGAGTAAGTCATCAAATGATTTTATGGACATTCTAAAATAATTAAAAAAGTTAGGTTCATATTGTCTTAATTTTGGATACAATGTTACAAACATTCCATGCGTTAGTCTATCTCGTAATATTGGGTGCACCCAATATTCTCTTTGCCTCTGCCGTCGTCTTTTATAGCGACGGTATAGGAGCCACACACAAGCAATCACCTCGACGTCCATTTTCGAACTGAGCCAGTAGTGTGGACTTCTTGTTAAACGCTTGTAAAACGCCGTGCTAAGGCTGTGTGTGTACGCTACCAACGCGCGCCGAACGCAACGCCGAGCGCCCAATGTGTACCAGGCGTCAGGGTAAACTATCCGTAGTACACAGTGAGCCATTTTTTTTTTTAAAACCTTTTTGTTCTTAGTTTGTTTCTCTGGCTTTCTGTAATTCAAAACTGAGAAACCCTAAAATACTACTTAAACAATGACACCAAAACTAATTTCGCAGCTTTATTTTTTAGCAATATATACAACTTAGAAAAAAAGGTTGGTTTACTGTTCAACAACGCACCCTAATCATTTTTTTGTTGATAAATGTAATTTAGCTCTTACGTACTAGCGGTCAAATACGCACGGCTTGACGCTTTTTCATTGGCCGCCTAACCAATGATAAAGCGGCAAGCCGCATGATGTTTCGTCAACGACACCACTGGGGTGTTTATAACCATCACGCTACGACCAATAGGAGCGTAGCAGCAATGAGAAATGTTGCAAAAACGGGTAAAATTTACGCAGATGAAGTTGCGCGGGACAGCTAGTTACAATATGGCATAGACACATTCTTAGGTGTAGAGTTGGATAGAGATATGAGCTGGAAAACGCACTGCAATAGTATCTGTACACGTCTGAGTCAGCAATCTTATGCTCTATACAAATTATCTAAGATTGTTGATCAACCAACATTAATTACCGCGTATCATGCCTATGTTACTTCAACAATCCGCTACGGTTTGATATACTGGGGCAACTCTTCAAATACAGATGCAGTCTTCAGAGCCCAAAAGAGGTGCATCAGAGCAATATGCGACATAAGAAGTACAGATAGTTGTAAACCATATTTTGTAAATCTGTCTATATTGACTTTGCCCTCGTTATATATTTATGAAGTTGTACTATTTATTAGAAATAATCTACATTTATTTGAAACACTTAACAGTACCAGAAATAAAAATAGATATAAAATTCGATTTAGACCTCATAAAAAAACAGTGTTTAATAAAAATTTCTTGGGCATGGCACCAAAAATTTACAATCAAGTACCTAAATATATTCTGGCCAATTTAGATATAGTCTCTTTTAAAGCCTTACTTAATAAATAAAGCATATTATTCCATAAACGAGTTTATAACTGACATAATTGCTGATGCTCCGTAACTTGGACATACACATCTCTTTGTATTTTTTTTTTTATGTTATTCTCTAATTTAAATTATTTTTGATTATTCTGTACTGACATCTTTTAATTTTAATTTGGTATTGATTGTTTAATTTAGATTATGTTTTATTTTAATTTTTTTTATTATTATATTGATTGTTATTTTTAATTGATTTTTTTACTATAATTTGATTGTGATTTAATTATTTTATCCACATTTTTATTGATATCATGACTTTTGTTGCATTGATTTTAATTAATTAATTACAGTTTAATTTTAATTTATTTACTTAATAGTTCTAATTTTGATTGTTAATTATCTTTAAGAGTTTTTAAATATTGCATGCCTATGGTAGAATATAGCAGCACAAATGTACATAACTAAAACATCTATTGTAACCTATATTCGCAATAAATGAATCTGAATCTAGTTGGCAGTGGTGTGTCTATGCCATGTCGTAATCTTACGAATTATAAATAAATTGATATCGTTAAATGCAAGGTTACGTGTCAACATTCAACGTCAGAATCGTAGCATATTTGGACCCTGGATTGTGAGAATTCATCCTATAGATCGGCGTGAATTTTTTTTCGAATAATAATTTAATCACAGTGTATTATTTATTGGCAAGTTGCGCGGGTCAGCAGTCTAAGTGAACCCGACTGCTGCCTTATGGCTGAGTAGTGTCATAAAACTTCGAACAAGTGCTATCAATTTTTCAGCACTTATTAGAAATGTAAGGGACCCTAGACGTTTGAATAAAATAAATACAGTAATGTTGAAGAATTATTTATTTTTTTATCATTATACATAGTTGTCACTTATTTCGCGTACACAAGCGACAAAAGCCTTCCATAGCTGAATTGACTTTGGCATAAGGTTTCATTGTATTTGTGCTGCGCTGGGTCGGCGCACGCGCCGATGTTACACTACAAGCACTATCGAGGGGAAAAATTCGTTCTAAAATAATAGTGGATAGAAAATAAAACTAAATTTAGAAAATATCACTAATAAGCGCCAAATCACTGGATAGCACTTAAAATTTTATAGTTGGGAAAATGTAAAACGATCACCAAGGATACTGTAGGTATCACCGCAAGTAATAGATTACTTTGTGACGCGCAATATTTGGCGTGAAAGAAATATCTAAACGACTACTCGCACTAACCTAAGAGTGTAAATTATTTTCATTAATTTCAAACATTGGTAACGAGAATGAAAACAACATATTATAATATTAAGGGGAACGCAGTGATCCTATATGTAAGACAGTGTGAGTGTACCGTCGACAACTATCTAAGCTACGTGGCATGTACCGCAGATGCACCGCTGTGACACGCTCGGCCGCGTCTCCTTCGCTATATCGGCCCGATATAGCCGGCGGCGCGGCTACCGCACATATCATAGTTACAACATTAATATTTCCCACAATATAAAACAAAAATAAAATAAAACAAAACTATAATTACATAAAAATGAGTGAATGCATATTTTTACACACAACATACACATACATAAAATAAACATTGATGAGATACTCGCAATACTCGCACATCGTTCCATCGCATATATAACAATATCGGAATCGGGAACAAAACGTTCTAGACGTTACATCTAAAATGACCTGTCTTTATCGTATTATAATAATATTAGTGTAGCAAATATTCGAATGACAGCAAAAAGCTTCGCCTCGTAAAAAGTATGCAATTTTAATAAGTACTCATAATCTAAACATCATAACGTCGAACGTCGAATTAAAAGTAGACATTACTCTGTAACAAATAAATAATATCAATCTACGCATTAATAAATCTAATAATCATACGGTTCGCGCACGTCGAACGTTTCATTTAGAATTTGATCATCGTTTAATTTCGGAGGAGGATCGCTCCACGCCCGCCTTCACTAATACTCGAAAAGTACATCACAATAAATACTATGAACTAGGAATATTTTTGAATACAGAAGCAGTAGGGCTATAACGCGGAGGGGGGCGCGCCGATGTCGTGGCGCCGCAGCGCCGCGCGGAAGGCCTCCAGCGACGAGCGCAGCGTGAGGCAGAAGCCGCGCGACGCGGGCAGCAGCGGGAAGTCGGGCGCCGCGCCCGCCGCGCCGCGCGACTGCGCCGCCAGCGCCTCCAGCCGCGCGCACAGCGGCCCGCCCGCGCCGCGCAGGTGCGCCAGCACCTCGGCGCGGAACGGCTCCGGCGGGTTGGCCAGCATCTTGCTCATGGACTGCACCAGCTTCAGCAGCACCATCTCGTTGTACATGCGGGAGTTCTCGCGGCCCTGCTGCGTACCTGACGTGCGATACGGTACCGTCACTATCGATATACACACGACTGCCATGCCCCCAATAGGAGAGCTAAGGTTTTAAATTAGGGAGGGGGGGGGGGGTAACTTATTATCATATATACATCTTCGAGAGGAAAAAACACTTTCGAGAGGAGTTTGAGTACCTAACCCCACCCTCGTTAGTCCCTCATGGACCCAATAACGACCCCACCGAGAAATTCAGAATAGAAATTAGAATTTTTAAACACACTCATGCTGTCATACAAAAAATAAAATAGTAATAATCCAATCAATATCAACTATATGGGTAAAAAGATTGAAGAGAATCTAACAACTAAATTTCTGGGAGTACACCTTGACCAAAAAATGAACTGAAAAACTCATATTGAATATGTTTGTAAAAAAGTTAGTCAGTTAGCATATGGTTTCTATAACCTAAAAAATATACCAAACAGAGACGCGCTTATAATAGCCTATGATGGGCATATTTCCTCTACACTGCGTTATGGAATTATTTTTTGAGGAAACTCAACTGACTGGCTCCTCGCGTTCAGAGCCCAAAAGCGTTGTATAAGAAATATGTTCGACATAAAAGCAAGACAATCGTGTTAACCGTATTTAAAAAAATATAATTTAATAAGCTTATATATTTACGAATGTGCCTTATTTATAAAGCTAAATAAAAACTTATTTGGTGCAAGGGAAAGAAAACGCCACATATGTAAATTGTGTGTTGTTCAAAGTAGGACCACTTTGATGCATAAGAACGTATTTTGTTAGCCTCATTTATAATCATCTGCCTGCATCAATTAGAGAAATTGAAGAAAACTTTAAATTCAAGAAGGAACTAAACGATCTTCTAGTGAATAAATGCTACTACTCACTTCAAGAGTATTTCGAGGATAAAACATAACTGACTTTCTTTAATGCTCAATACTACTCATCTTCACTTGATAATGATATTGTAATTCTTTTTTTTTTTTATATTAAAATTAGCACTCCACAACGGTAAAATATGGATTAACAAGTACCTAATGTAACTACTAACACAATATGTACCCATGTTTAGCAAATAAAAATTGAATTGAATTGACAAAAAGAGAATACAAGAGTCACTACTAACCTTTCTGTTTCTCATAGCCGGCTTCATTGAAATAGGGCTCAGAGTTGAGGATAAGTCCTTGCAGTGACACAATCACTTGAAGTAGAGAGCTGTCCTTGCCCCATACTTCAACACCACGACCTGACCATGTGCCCAACAGTGACACACAAACCTACACAATAGAAAGAAAGAAAGAAAAATAATTTATTAAATTCACATTTTTACAAAGCTGTGTAAACAAAAGTTTCATTAAGTGAATTTAAAGAGCCGCAGCTCAGCTTATGCTACAGCGGACTGCAGCGCTGCTTTTCAATACATAAATCATTTTTAAATATCTAACAATGAATTTTATCGAAGAAGTGCTGCATGCCCAATTCTGGTCTCATTTACATAACCAAGGTATGCATGCATTCAACTGCTGAAACAGATTATGTGCATATTCGACCGGCCTGTTGATCAAGTATACAGATTCCTACGGTAATTGATATGGTAAATAGCCTGGCTTATTGGTGCAGTGGTTAGTGACCCTGACTGCTAAGCCAGAGGTCGTGAATTCGATTCTCATAGATTTTTTTTGTGTCTATATGTAGTTTTATCCATACCTAACATGTGCTAGCAACTCGATCCGGCTTTGTACGAAGCTTTCTCCATAATCTATTCACATAATATGCATGTATTATAAAGCTGAAGAGTTGAGTTGCATTTGTTTGTTTGAACGCGGTAATCTCAGGAACTACCGAAGGGAATTGAAAAAAATATTTTTCTGTTGGGTAGCCCATTTATCGAGAAAGGCTATATAACATCACGCTACGACCAATAGGGGCGGAGCAGCAATGAAAAATGTTGCAAAAAACGGAGAAAATTAACGCATAAAAAGTTGCGCAGGGTCAGCTAATAAACCATATAAACCACCCGGAAGAAATAATCTCAATGACAGTAAAAACCCGCATGAAAATCCTTTCAATAGTTTTTGAGCTTATCGCGAACATACAGACAGACATATAGACGCGGCAAAGGACTTTCTTTTATAACATGTATATATTTAAAATGAAGGCGGTTAAAAATAAGTATATGCTGTAAATGTTTTATCAGTTGTCTAGTGGCCATAGTACATGCTCTGCTTAGTTTGGGATCAAATGGTCAGATCAGTTGTCCCAAGATATTAAATTAAAAGAAATGAACCACCTTCGTGAAAAAAAAATCAAGTACATCACCGAATGCAAATTTCGCTGACTCTAAAAAAAAACTCGAAAAATCTCTGGTGTTTTATAAGCTAGAACAACGTTTAATACACTAAAACCTTCCCAGAAGAATAAGCAGTCGAATAGCGAAAATCACATCTAAAACGGATCACTAGCTTTCAAGAAAGTCACGAACATACAGTACGATCAACGTAACTTGACCGGATTGAAGTTAGGTTTTTATCACTTTCGCGCATGTCATAGAGATGCGACCATAAAATGACTAACGAAAACGAATAATTATGTTTAATCGATTAAAAATACTAACAACATTTTAATTCAACAATATAAAAACATTATTTAAATGAGTTCATAAAAGTTTAAAATTAGAACAGTTACAGTAAATACTAAAGAAACTTTGAAAAACAATTTCTTAACGAAAATAATCACAAAAAAACATGAGTTAGTAATACTAATTATGACAATGGAATGCGTAATCGCATCTCTTATTATCTTGGTTTAGTTACCGCCCCCGTCCCCCGCTTCCTGTCACCATTTACTTCCAAAAAATGCATCTGCGCAACCACTTGTCGCCTACTTCAGTCCGGCCTAGTTACGTTGATCCAACTGTACATATGTACAGGTCAAACAGAGAACCACCTTTTTGAAAGCGGTTAAAAATTGATTCTTTTTCTTTATTAAAAAAAAGACGACTCCCTCACTAGAGTAAAAGCCCTGTGTCGCGGGGGACTTTACAAACATACAAGTCACGGATACAAGTACACCCAGATTCGGAACAACAATTTGTGGATCACCCAAAGTGGCGTCCCGTATGGGAACCCACGCCCTCTTGCGTAGCAGTCGGATAGACTCCCACCGCGCCACAGAGGCAGTCAGAGACTGTTAAGACGAACGTGTAACGTACGACGAGTGCGACCGAGGTACGATGAAGGTAAGGTAGGAATTGTAAAAGTGGCGGCAAACTGACCGGCCATTATTTTTACAGCTCCGAGTTTAACTTTTAAAAAATGATTTGAATACGTGATAATTGACTTAGAACGAGACTATGTGCATGTAACAAGTGCATAAATACTTGACACTGGCAGAAATTAGCCGTTAAAACGGCTAGATTGCCATAAAGTCAAAGAAGAAGAAGAAGGTAAGGTAGGACTGACCTTGCCGTCCTCATACAAGTTGGGGTTGAGCCTGTCAGAGCAGTAGGAGTGGTAGTGGCAGAGCGGCGGGGCGCGCGGGTACTCGCCGCCAAGTTGCACGTCGAACACGAACAGCCCGCCCTCGTACGGCGTCTTGGTGGGGCCCGCGATCATCACCGACAGCAGGTCGATGCGGTCCTCGTAGCCGCGGACCCATACCTGCAGATGCGATTCAGTCATTCATTTTTATACAATACTAGCGGACGTCTCGCGGTTTCACCCGCGTATTTCCCGTTCCCGTGGGAATACAGGGATAAAAATAGCCTATGTCACCCGTGGTTAGTGTAGCTTCACAAAGATGAAAGAATTTTTCAAATCCGTCCAGTAGTTTTGGAGCCTATTCAATACAAACAAACAATCAAATCTTTCCTCTTTATAATATTAGTATAGACGAGCTACCTGCCCCGGCTTCGCACGGGTGTCATATCGTAGTTTTTTATACATTGAGTTATATTATTGCAATTTTTGTCATCATCAGCCTATCGCAGTCCACTGCTAGACATAGGCCTCTCCAATTGCACGCTACTTTGTTCTATCTGCAATTTTTGTAGGGTTCTCTAATTTTATTGGACAATACAATATAGCCTATGTTACTCCCTAATAATGTCGCTTTATAATAGTGAAAGAATTTTTGAAACTTACACCCCCTCTTGATGTCACAAAGCATAGCACTTACTATAGGTCAATTAAAGTATTTAATATACTACCAACAGAAATAGAAACATAACTTTATAACAACGATTTTCAAACAAAACTCAGGCTTTTCTTGTTAAAGGAATGTTATTATTCAACTAACCTCATATTTTAATATGAGATGCATTAAAAAAAACATTAATTTATTTTTAATTTATTGTATTTTTATTGATTGTTATTTAAAATTTATATGTACACATTACATTCGCATACAATATAAAAATAGTCAGACGTAAAACCATAATACGCAGATAGACAGCGGTACTTTCGCATTTCTAATATAAATACTTATATAGTAAATAAATCAGTTATACAGTTAGTAGCTTCTTTACATTACATTAATCTAATATAATAAAATTCTCGTGTCACAGTTTTCGTTGCCATACTCCTCCGAAACGGCTTGACCGATTTTGATGAAATTTTTTGTGCTTATCCGGTATCTATGAGAATAGGCCAACATCTATTTTTCATATCCCTAAGAGTTTGTTTGTTTGTTTGTTTGAACGCGATAATCTCAGGAACTACTGGGCCGCATTGAAAATGTATGTTATTGTTGAATAGCCCATTTATCGAGGAAGGCTATATGTTATAACATCACACTACGACCATTAGGAGCGGAGCAGCAATAAAAATTGTTAAAAAAAAGGAAGAAAAAAGGGAAAATTTACGCAGACGAAGTTGCGCGGGTCAGCTAGTAATTTCTTAGTATTGTAAAAAAATAAAAAAATTACCCTTCACTTCGTACCTTTGTCACACAACCACCTACCACACATCTGTGAGATCCCCGGAGTAAAATCGATATATCTTTGTCAGGTTTAGGGCCTAAACTTCACAATAAACAACGATTTTACTTCAGTAAAATAGTTTGTAGGTGTTTAAGAAGGGTATAACTCTAAAAACAAGTGGTAGGTGATTAAGGGTTAATATTTTAAATATATTACAAAACTCATATTACAAACATATTTAATGTTATGTAAAGAAGCCATGACCGGGAGTTTTTATTAAAATTTTAAAAATCACCTGTATACTCTTTGATGAGTAAAATGTTGTGTGATTTCAACAAAATTTTGCATGCTAAATAGTTCTTTCTCGGCTTGATAAAATTAAACCTTGATTATTCCTTATCTATTCTAATATTATAAAGCTGAAGAGTTTGTTTGTTTGTTTGAACGCGGCAATCTCGGGAACTACTGGTCCGAATTGAAAAATTATTTCTTTGTTGGGTAGCCCATTTATCGAGCGATCGAACATCACGCTACGACCAATAGGAGCGGAGCAGTAATGAAAATGTTGCAAAATGGGGATAATGTATACGAAATTGCGCGGGCTAGTTAACTATAAAATTCACTTGCCTTCCGCTGTTGTTAATGGCGCTGTATTTGTATGTATTGTAGATACTTACACCGGGTGGAAGATCGCTCTTGAGTAGTTTGATCTCCCGTTTGACCGCGGAGTAGAAGGTCCTGGGCTCTGAAGGCTGCAGCATGGACAGTCGGAAGCGATGTGCGGCGGGCGCTGACTCCAGGAAGCAGAAGCCTTCGCCCTCGCATTCACTCGGTGATGGAGGCCGGGATACTACGGGTTCTGTTTCTTCGGTGCCTTCAGCTGTGGCTAAAGGTGCTGTTTCTATTGCAGCTGGAACAATTATTTTTAAAGTTATTGTTGTAGCATTAATTGCGCAATAAGATAGTAGTTCGAACCTTCACCCTCTGTTTCGGAAGAGGAGGCGCTTGCGAAACAGAGACGTGGTGCTATTTGCCTCAGAATGTATGCAGTATAAAGAAATAACAGATATGTATAAAAGTAAAAACAAATAATAATAATAATAATATCTTAGGACAACTCACACAACACTATCTGATCCCAAACTAAGCAGAGCTTGTACTATGGAAACCAGACAACTGATAAACATACTTATACATTTCTAAATACATATATATAATAGATAAATAACACCCAGACACAGAATTAACCATCGTGCTCATCACACAAAGTTTTATCCTGGGTAGGAATCGAACCCACGACCTCTTGCGTAGCAGTTGGATACACTCCCACCGCGCCACATAGGCAGTCTCTAATGATAATTTGAAATTTGTTACAGGATTTTTTTGCTTCAAGGCCTGTCTTTGTCTATACTGTTTATTTTCTCTTTTTTAATTTTAATTAGGCTCGAAGCAGACGTGTCAACTCAGAAAAGGATCGTCACCATGTCATCTCGCTGTCAACTATTCGTGAGCTTCTCCCGAAGCGAAGCGATTACGTTACGAATTCTATTAGATATATTTCGCGACTTAATTGCGTGAATTATTTAAGGTAAACGAACCTTATATTTATGCGACGTTTCGATCGAATTGCATCGATCGTGGTCACGGGTCGACTGAAGTTTAAAAGCAATAGTTACGAATTCTATTAGTGTGCGTTTGCAGTAGGGAGTTCCACTCAAAGAATACTGAACGGCTCGAGTTGCAACGGTGCCGGATCCCTTTCCAAGTTGATATGTGTGCGATATATACATGTACCTTCATAATCCTTTGTACATAGGACATACTAGTTTCTTCACGAAGTTGAGCAATGGCGACAAATAATTTATTGATGTAAAAAACCTTTTATCATAATCTTAAACTAGGTTACATCTTTTTTAGGGCGTAAAGGGTAAACCCTAACTTCCAAACTAGGTGTTCCGGTGACTTGAAAGTTAGTGTTCTGCCGTCACTCTGATACCAGTTTCCTATTTCTAGGGTTATTGTTTGTGATAGTGAATTCTGACAGAGTAAGGGTTATAGGTTAATTTAACAGTAGTAGGGTAAAAAAAAAAAAAGGTAATCACGAAAAATTTGTGTATGAATATGTGTGTGTGCGTGCGTGTGTGTGTGTGTGTGTGTGTGTGTGTAAAAACTACAAAATCAACTTCATGCATTCTTCAATCAAATATTCACTTACGTGGTGCTCCCTCATTCTTAGGTGGAGTGGGTGTGGTCTCGTCTTTAACTTCACCATCTGCAATCGGTTTGTCCTCGCCCTTTTCATCTTGGTCTGCCATACTGACCACCAGAGCGCCGTACTGACTGTAATTGTCACAAATTTGTTTGGATTCTTGGTATAAATACTATTAATAGTATTACATTAAACAAAGGTATTTGTCACACTATAAGTACCTACTTGAGGTCAATATTTGAAACTTTGAATATTTATTTTGAAGGTCTATCTCTTTTTACCACATCGACAAGAAAGGGTCATGATCTATTTTTCACAATAATGTTTAGTGTTTGTTCTCCACTGACGGTCGTTTTCAATCGATTTGGCTACTAGAGATATTTATTTTACAAAATATGTCAAAAGTTCTATCTCTAGTAGCCAAATCCATCGATAGATAGATTAAATTATTAAAAACGGCCGTAAATGTATCATAGATAAAAAATAATCTTCTAGATTTAAACAGAGATTTACATTGAGTTTTAGTTCGTGAAATTCTTTTATAGTTTGTAGGACCTTCTTCGTCGCCCAGAATGTAATTTTTATTAAATAATATCTTAAAACATTTCATCTAACCCCCTTAATCATAACTATACTCTGTTCGTTTTGAGTTTAGAAATAATGTTAACAAACCATTGTCATCATGATGCTCAACAATTGGTTGTTGAAACATGATAGTCGCAACCAACTAAAACATATTAGACAGCCATAACGTAGTCGTTAATTAGTGAGTGTATTCGACCAAAAAGTGATGATTTTAGGCTTTTTATAGTTGACCGAATGCAATACTTTACATTAACATCACAAATTTTAATTAATTAATTATTCTCAAGGTTTCCTTATGTAGGTATAATTTCGCAATTTAACAAGTGTCTACTTTAATTTGCCAGAATAGAGTTGAAATAGGTAGGTAGTGCTACATATATCTATATATACATACATAAATTACATCCAAACACAGAATAAACAATCGCGGTCGTCACACAAACAGTTCTCCTCGGTGGGAATCGAACGCCTAATTCTAAATATTTTCGTTACAATGTATTTTGCAAGGAGAAATGGCTATTTATTCTAACTTTTTTAATACTTTGTTTATGTTACTTTTAAACCCAAAACGACCAGAGTATAGTTAGCCTGGCCGCAGACGTTCGGTTTCCAGATCAGGATCAGACCAGATTCGGAATTCCGTGAGACTAGCGCATACGCCAGGTTTAGGTCAGGTTAGTTTTTTTTTTTTCTGAACGGAATAGATAAGAACGTGTGCGCTTTGTTAAACATTTTGTATGTAAGCAGATCATTCAGGTTTCTAAATCAAAATTCCAGATTAGGAAAACCGATATCTGCGGCCAGGCTTAATAACAGCATTTTAACTAGCAAACGTATGTCTTGGTTTTTCATTATTTTTAAAAATAAAATATAAAAAGACAAAATATTCTCTATTAAAATACAAATATTTACAAGGAATTACACGATGTATTATATATATAAACTCTAAAGAGGTATGGATGTATAAGTTGATACGATGGGCATGAGATCTCCTGACGTAACAGGAGAGTTACTCATAATAATTTCGATGATATTAGTACCAATACAAACCAAATATACAATAAAGGGATATTATACTAAATAACTTCAATGGAATAGACAGCACTAGCCAAGAGTTATACATGCACTTTCTTAGGGATCTATCGTTACATACAAGACTTACATTAAACAAATATATTTCACAATACAAATTATTACTAGGTATTTAGGTTACGGAAATCAGAGAAATTATGTTACCACTTTTTCTTAGAGTCGTCTACTTTAAATAAAAGAAAATAAATTATAAAATAAAATACTATTGTACGTTGAGGACAAACAAAATCAACTCACACAATACTAGCACTCTTGTTCATTCTACGATAATAACAATATTTTAACCATAGAATGTTTTGGCTTCTATTCCATTTCGAAAAAAACAGAATGAGAAAACGAAGACATACCATTTGGTACTTAAAATGCTGTCACTAACGTATTACGAATAAGGGGAATTGTCACTCCGGCCACAATTTAAAATAAACTACGAGGCTTTCGCCCAATAGCGGCCAAATAGCACCCGCCACCGTCGCCGCTTTTGCTCAAGTGCGTGGCCGGAGCGTATGACTAGTGATTAGCGAGCGTGTGGGATAGGTCAGCGGTAGGCATTGAGTGAACAATTGCCGATTACAGTGACTATCTACCGTTGACTGTCTGTTAAAATAGCTAACTCTAGTAGAAAATCTAACATTCGTGCCATCGATCGAGGTTATTTTCGTTTCTATGACATTTAATATCAGAGATCGTCCTGCTGACCCATGCGTCAAACTCGTGAACGGGTGATACTTAAGGGTGACTGGTCGACTTTGTCACTATCATCTTATAGGTTTATTTTTAATTAATTGTTCTTAAATATTTGTATATTTATGTAGTTATTCTTACAATAATCGAATCGCATGTTGCCTTTTCCCTCTTCTGTAATTTTTGTAAGTTGATGCATGGGAGCATCAACTCATCAACCACACCATAAAGGTTAATTCATTCAAACTTGATTATACCTACTTTACGTACTATAATTACTGTTTGTGTGAGTTTCATGGTGTAATGGTTGCAGCCCCTTACAGGCAAAACTGTATATATATTGTAAAAATTGGCATATTAAAAGAATGACTTTTTATTGCCAAGTTCTTTTTTCACGGCTTATACTCTTGCGAACTTGGCATTAAATTTAGAATCATTCTATTCAAAATTTTGTCTGATGTTCATAAACGTTGCATTTTGTAACCTAAATAAATAAAGTACTTTGACTTCGATCGATAAAAAACTTGTCGGGGTTATCTATCGACGATTATCGAAACGCAATAAATGTCAGTTAAACTATTACAGTTAGCTATTATAACAATCAGTTAACTGTAGATAAGTTATTGAGACTAGTCGTAGATGAACCAATTGAACGCCACAGTGAACTGCCGGAGTTGCACATATTTTTGGGACAATTTGCATCGTGAAATGTAATTGTTTCGAAATTGGGCCCGTCACTCATGCATGTTATGTATTGTTTTTAAATCCGATGAAACTACACGACGTCTTTTGAATTAGAGTACGATATTGATTTTATGGTTTGCTAACGAGTTGGTTCATTTCAATCCAGTTTGTAATTTCGAAGTAGTTGCTAGAAAAGTCGCCATATTAAAAAAAAAAACGCTCACAAATCACTAGTAGCCCGTAAAACAACGATTTTTAGTGTACATTATTTGTAAGTACTTCTAAAAACGATTTTTCTTTTTAAAACAATATCTCAAAGTAATAATGAGATATTTGTGCAGTATAAAGATAATCATGCACATAATAGTATCATTCCAGGAGACTATTATACCATACATTTGTAAGTAAAACTGGGCCAAATTCAAAATACTAAAAAAAAGAAAAAAATGAATGATCGAAATCTAAAATGTAATCATAAGCGATTGTACACATTTGTTTAATATAAGTATTGAAGTACTTATGTTATCCTACAGGATTGTTAACTATCAATAATATAAACATTATATTGAAAAAGGTGAAATATATAATATGTCTTGTTGTAATTGACCAACCAAATTAGAGTATAAAATTTAGGAGTAAATTTCTCAACTCACCTTCAGTTTTTTAAAGAATTTTCGAACAATAGTGATATTGCATTGAGTTTCTACAACGTTGAGGATAACAAACATGACCAGTATTTCTATTATACATAGTAAATACAGTAGTTTCAGTATTAATATTTTTTTAAAATTTAGTTTTAGTTTTAATAATATATTGGTAAACTGAAATCTCTCTGGTGGTATTCCAGCGGTGGCCTCATTAATCGTTGCGAGGCCTCGGATCGCAGATTGATGCGAAACTCTTTTCCTTTGTATCACATTTATAATTACACGGAAATATTCAGTTTATAATACAATTTGTGTACCTCAATATCAGATGTGTCTGTTACTATTAGAAATATTTATACTTGGGTTGATGTGAGAGGGTGTAAGCCATAGTTGGTCTTTGTGTCACCCTCTAAGGCCGCCATCGTCTATTTTTTTTCAATTATAACCTATTTGACGTAATTGGTTATTGGCGCTTTGTTAAATTTCATATGCCACAAACTTTTGGAGTAAACAGGAAAGTACTAATGAAGTTATTACAGTTCCTGGAAGACCTAAACCATGCAATATTTATTTATAAATATGAATATGTTTGATGTAATATTTACATACATAAACATTCGTACATAAATGACCCCAACGACACATAACGACATGTAATGAGATGCATAAAATAAAAATAAAAAAGAACAATAACAAATAAACAATAACAAAAGCTAGGAATCTGTACATGTTATATAAAAAGCTTGTGTGAATAAAGACAACACATTTCGACCAAAAAAACCACGAACATGATAATGTGCTATTGTAAGAAGTATTAATATTATTGCAAAATATTTTTATATTTCAAAAAAACATAAATTGAAAGCAAACAATAAGCGGCAACATGTACAGAAGCCCCGTTGAAAGTAAATGTAAATAAAACAATAATATAGGCTCACACTGAAAAGTGGTAGAGTAACTTCTCCTCAGTCGCGTCTCTTTTCACCATTGAGTTGTTTAAGAAATCGGCCAACTCTTGAGGCCTTCTCCTGCGAAACAAATTGTTACTTTTACACGATACACTTTTCTTGTACATTCAAGAGCAATAATTGAATGCAATAAATGAAAGCTCATTTACACGATGCGAACGTGTTTATAAGTCATTTATTGCTTCAATTTGATTGTGTGCAACAGGCAAGAAACTTGCATCGTGTAAATGGCTCTTCGCTATTACACTGGTGTATGGGATGCCTTTGTCTCCCGCGTTTATCTACCTCGATCGCTCACTTAGTTACCTGTTAATATCTTATTAGTTATATGTTGGGGACACCGATCTTGAGCTCTGAATAATCGAAGAAAATATCTCATAACGAAAGTGATAACAAATTTTTTTTTTTTTGCCTTAGCCGTGGTTATTTAGAAATGAGCGTAGCGTTGGAGACATTCTGTAACCAAGCGTCAAGTTGTGGAAGCGCCATTTTACGAATAAGCCGGAATGTCAGTCAAATAATTTCCTTTTATTGTAATGTACTTTTGTAAGTCTATGATCAAAATATAATCATATCAACTCATATGATATCCCACTGTTGGGCACGGGTCTCCCCAGTAGAAACTACTTATTATAGATCCTGGGGGTATCTGCCATAATCGCCACGCTTGGCGAGCGGGTTGGCAATCGCAGTAAGACTTAAAGTACGCAGAGGACGCTGCTGCCCGTCCAACGGTATGCAATCCCTTAGTCGGGATCTTCCATCTCTTCCCACGGGAAGAGATGGAATGGTACTATTTTTAAGCCGGTACCACACGGCACATATTATAAATACTTTAAATTAACGTCGAACATAATTTTTAGGGGGGTTTTAAGACACGTTAGTAGGCTAACTCAAGATCAGTTTCCAGTAACTAACATTCATGGAGTGTCGAAGCAGAGCGATTAAGGCGGAATCGTAAAACCCTTCGAGGGGACTAATAAACACCACCTAAACTAGTATTTTCCTGTAAATACGAAAACTGAAAATCATACCTAGTTGAGACGCAAAGATAAACTAGACACAATGAAACAATTAAAGACGCTTAAAATAAACGGTGCCGCGTTAAATTAAAGTGTGCAAAATATATTAAATAAATACGTTTATTTACTTAAAGAAATGTTATTTTATATGTTTGTAAACTTTCGCGATTTGTACACATTATATAATTTTATAAGCTACGGGTCTTAATCGTGTAAATATTTTATTTTAAGGCTAAATACCTTTGTTTATTTCCCGACGTTTCGACCGTATTGCAACGGCCGTGGTCACGGGTAGACTAGAATAAACAGGTATTTAGCCTTAAAATAAAATATTTACACGATTAAGACCCGTAGCTTAAAAAATTCTATAAAATGTTATTTTGTTTTAACGTTTTCTGAGTAGGTAAGTAAATTTATATTAGTTGTTGAAAAACAGTATCATGAGAATGATTAAAAATGGACTATTGGTGAAGTTTTCTCTTCAACTTGGTCGTTAACAACTGTTTTGATCTCATGTCATGCTACAATTTCTATAGAACATTTTATACCTATTGATACCATTTATAAGCAACTAAAATAAAACTCTCGAGTTCCTATCGACTGTTCAATTCATACCATATCCCTATAAAAATAAGGTTGATATTAGTGTGTGTTAATATTAACTTACCGGCTAACTTCGGCATGTGCCTTGACGAGTTGTGCGTGTATTAGATTACACAGTTTGTAGCACACGTTGCGACTGTTGCCGTCGCCATCGCTCGTTTCACCGGACGCTATACACATAAATTGTATAGCAATTGTATGTAATAAATTGTGTACAAATAGAGGCAGATGCGAAGATAAACAGAGAGAGAGAGGGTGGAGGAAGACAGAGAAGGGAAGAGACAATAAAAGAGCGAGTGTAAGGAATATAAAGAGGTCGAGGGGCAAATAAAGAGATAAGAAAGGTAGATGGACTGGAGGGAGGTGGGTGGGGGGGGGAGACGAAAGAGAAGGGAAGAAAAAGAGTGAGAAAGAAATAATCAAACAGGTACTCACGATTTACACTAGTTACTAATGCAACATTATTTGTATTATCTTGTGTATCACTAGTTTCAGATCCAGAAGCCTGCACCGGCTCTATATTCAAATGTAGCTGCTTCTTGCTACTTGTTGATTCAACCTAAAATATAACATAAATAAATTTACTATCATAAATGTCTCTGGGAAAAACTTTGAAAATTTATTCGTCGATTTTGATGGAATTTGGTACAAACCGCCGTTCTACTAGACTCTGAGTAAGGTCCTTTTCATACGTTCTGGTTTCAATCCGGCGCCGGGTGCCCTAACGCCAAATCCCGGCAGCGAATATATAACGACCGGATTGGACGGACACCGGAACATGTGAAAGCTACCGTACATCGCCATACACTTCGGGGCGGGTAAACCGTGTACCCGGTTTCAATTCGCCATCGGAAAGCCGGCGCCAGATCGAAACCGCTACTTGTGAAAAGAGGTCCTTTTCATAAGGGTTCACTTTAGGGGACACTTTACACGCAGCGACTTGCATGCAGTTTGTGCAAAAATTGGCGCAAAAACTGTATGGCGTCCACACGATAGCGGCTCGCATGCGGTATCAGCTACATGGGAAATTTTATTTGCGCAAACTGGAAGGAACAAAGAACAAACGTTTGCGAATATATATGGTACCGTCTTCACATATATATACAAACCAGCGTTTTGAGCCAGCCACTAGTTAGCCGCTCAGCGGTATACAGTTTTGCCGTCTTTTAACGCACTTCCGTCTTTTGACTGCCTCTGTGGCGCGGTGGGAGTGTATCCGACTGCTACACAAGAGGTCGTGGGTTCGATCCCCACCCAGGATAAAACTTTGTGTGATGAGCTCGATGGTTTATTGTGTCTGGGTGTTATTTATCTATAATATATATGTATTTAGAAATATATAAGTATGTTTATCAGTTGTCTGGTTTCCATAGTACAAGCTCTGCTTAGTTTGGAATCAGATAGCGTTGTGTGAGTTGTCCCAAGATATTATTATTATTATTATTACATGTTCGCTTGTACAAAACAAGAATTTGTGCAAATAAGATTAATCATGTAGCCAGGCATTACACCGTACAGTATACGTCACACATTACCTCCATAGGTTCAGCAGTAATGTGTGCAGGTCGCGCCTTGTCCTTGTCCCGCTCGTCGTCGACCAGCATGGCGTGCGGCGGCTCGGGCTCGCTGGGCGCGAACAGCCGCGCCAGCTGCTCGTGCACGCGCCGCTCGCCCGCGCGAGGCGTCGACGCCCCGCGCTCACGGACTCGCTCCAGGAGACCCTGACGAACGCGTGCAGAGCTTTATATGTACGTTGCTTTAACCACACATTGACACCATTCCAATCTGGTTAACCTTCTTTCATTTAAACTTAAAGCAATCCTTGACAGCTACACACAGCGTCAGGGGCGGATCCAGGATTCTGGGGGGAGAGGGGGGGGGGGGGGCACGAGGCATATGGCAGTGCCGGATCTATGATGCTTATGACTTGTTAGTGGCGTTAAGTTATTTTGTTGCATAAATTAATATTTTTGTGTATAACAAATTAAAATAAAAGATGGGTTTGTCAAGGCCGATCTTAGGAACATGTCAAAGGTTACTGACATGGTCGTCACTTTTTTTGTTGAAACTGGCGAGTTTTTAAGTGTAGAAATGAAAGGGATTATGTAAGCTACACTTCATGTTATCACTTTTTTAATTAATATTTATAGAAAGAAAGAAAAAAAGATCAATCTTTTTTAATTCGTGCATTTAATTCGTGCACTTTTTAGGGTTCCGTACCGAAAGGGTAAACACGGGACTCCATTACTAAGACTCCTCTTTCCGTCTGTCTGTCACCAGGCTGTATCTCATGAACCGTGATAACTAAACAGTTGAAATTTTCACAGATGATATATTTTGCGGGGTTGATTCCCAGTCCCGGTCATTAAAGTATAGTGTGGTCAGTCAATCAGTAATGGTTTTAGTTTCAATAGGGTATTTGACTAAAGTCAAATCAGCCTCTTTTTAGGAAACGTCAAAAACGAGCCGCTCTGTACAAATTTGTATGGAATGCTAGCATATGACGTCACGTTTTCTATGGTGTTTCTATTTATGATTATAAATTAAGTAACACATTAAATTATAAATAAACATATTTTTTAGAACACTTTATGATATATTTTTACCTGGTTATTTTAAAATATTTAATTTTGATAGTAGTCAAATACCCAATTGTGTCAATCAGAAAAGTCCGACCGAAGCCGAAGCGGGCCACTAGTATATAATAAAATAATTAATATAAAGTATTTATTTTATTATGTACTAGCGGCCCGCTCCGGCTTCAGTCGGACGTTTCTCCATCACATACCCATACACATAATATGCATGCATTTTACATATAAACGGAACGGACGAAATTTCAAATGGATGAATGATAGTGAAAATCGCATCAAAATCCGTTGCGTAGTTTGGAAGATCTAAGCGTACAGACAAAAAATGCGACTTTGTTTTATTTATTTTATTTATTTATTTATTTATTTAAAACTTTATGCACAAAGTTGTACAAAGGTGGACTTAATGCTAAAAGCATTCTCTGCCAGTCTACCTTAGGGTGGTGTAGAAATGGAATGTGTGAAAGGTGCAGTAACCTAATTGTAAGAACTTCCTTATTATTCTTACATAATACACAAATAAAACAATATAACTATACAATACTATACATACTTACAAAAATACATATATACATATATACCTACATACATAACTATACAATAGTATAGATACTTACAGCAATACATACATACATAAATAAATACATACATACAGACTAATATTTATGTTACTAATGTTGTGATGATTCAGCTGATCCATCAAGGAATAAAGTGCGTACCTTCCATTAAAAATTAAGGCGATTGGGTGCCATCCTAATTTCGGGGGGCAGGGCATTCCAGAGAGAAACAGATTGAACTATAAAAGAGCATCCGACGAATCCAGAAGAATGAGCAGGGCATAAAAGAAGTAGATTGTCGGAAGATCGAAGATCTCTACTGTGATTTGAGTGCAGGTACTGAAAGTAGGAAGTCAAGTAAGAAGGGGCAGTAGGAGAATTAAGAATAGAATAGAGTGTAGTGAGAGCGCGTAAACTATGTCGCTGGCGAATAGGGAGCCATTTAAGTTCGGAACGGTAGGAAGAAACATGGTCAAACTTACGAAGATTGAAAATGAATCGAATGCAGTTATTTAGAAGTCGGTCAAGTTTATTAAGGAGCTCTGCATTCAGGTCAAGATAGCATACATCACCATAATCAATCAGGGGGAATATTAGCGTTTGGACGAGCATTACTTTAGTTTTATAAGGAAGAAAGTTCTTGAGACGATATAACGCCCGCAAAGTACCCGTAACCTTTTGACTTACATTTGTTATTTGAGTATGCCAGTTGAGGGTGGTATCAAGGAAAATCCCGAGATTCTTAACCGAAGAATGTAACGCGATAATGGAGCCGTTAAATATGACAGGTGGTAATGTGTCGGTGTTCAATCGAGTTAAAAGGCGTTGACTCCCTATCACAATGGCCTGACACTTAGACGGATTTATAGTGAAACCAAACTTGTCTGACCAGGTCTTGACAGCGTTAAGGTCCCCATTAAGCTTAGTGATGGCCTCGGATATGTTATTCACATTGGCCTGGGCATATAACTGCAAGTCATCTGCGTAAAGATGGAACGCACACTGAAGGACATTAGTAATGAGATCGATAAAAATAGAAAATAATAGAGGAGAAAGAATACCGCCTTGAGGAACACCAGCGTCAAGATCGCGCCAACTCGATAAAGTATCACCCACGCGCACGGACTGCTGGCGTCCCCGAAGATAAGATGAGAACCAGTTTAAAGAACCTGCCGAGAACATCAGATGAGATAGGATAGAGAGTAAGATATCATGGCTAACAGAATTGAAAGCATTAGAAAAATCAACCAAAACTAAAACCGTAACTTTGGTATCATCCATGCCAGTTCTAATGTCGCCAGTTACTTTGAGAAGAGCAGTGGTGGTGCTATGTCCTGGCCTGAAGCCTGATTGAAACTGGTTCAACAAATTATTTCGATGCACAAAATGTGTCATTTGTTTATGCACGCAAGCCTCCAGCACTTTAGATAAAAACGGAAGAATAGAGATAGGTCGAAAATGATTAGGAAGAGTGGGATTTGTAATTTTAGGCAGAGGAATAACAAAAGCATATCGCCACGAAGACGGGTAAGTCCCTGAATCTAAAGAAAAATTGATGATGTGTGTTAAAGCAGGAAGAAGATGATCAAGAATGGGTATAATCATGCGACGGCTAATACCATCATTACCAACAGCATTCGATTTGATAGAAATAATTATCTTATTGATCTCGCCAGGTTCAACTGAAGAAAAGTGAAAGAAGTCTACGTTGGGGCGAGGAAGGTTAGCTAAGTACTCACAGGTACGACGCTTGGTTAGATGATCAATAGGTACGAAGGAGGTGAAATGAGTATTGATTTCATCTATACCAACCGCCAACGGAGGATCAACACTTCCATGTTTGCCAATTCCTAGAGTCCCCAAGAACTGCCAAATACCCTTGGGAGAAGATGAATTAATATGAAAAAGAATATGGCGGCGTTTAGCGTTGCGAATCATCTGATTACACCGATTCCTTGCAGTTTTATAAAGGGCCCAGTTATCATCATCCCGGTCTTTCTTAAATTTGCGAAAAGCTCGGTCTCTGCGCCGCATAGCCATCCTGATTCCATTCGTCATCCAGGGAGCTGGAGGCCGCTTAATTTTAACTTTTTTAACAGGCGCATGAATGTCATACAACCCCACGATCAAATCATTGAAAACGTCAATTTTATCATTTACCGTAGGGGCCTCAAATACCGGTTCCCAATCCAATCCCGACGCATCCTCACGGAGTTTATCTTCATTCATCCGACCAAAGCAACGCATGTACGTAACTTTAGGACAAGGTTTTGGTGGTTTTAGCTTGTAGGAGAGAAAAATTAAATCATGATGAGAAAACCCCGAAGCTAAAGATTGCCCATGATGACGGACTAGAGAAGGAGCCGAGGTAAGAATGATGTCTAACCAAGTATCCATTCCATCCAAGTTGTGATGAGTAGCTTGCAGTGGTAAGACATGAAAGCTAGTAGACTCAACGATCTGGAGTAACTTACGGGAACGGAGGGAGTTACTCGAGAGGAGATCGGTATTAAAATCGCCCATGATGATATGGTGAGTATACTCTGACCCTATAGATTCCAGAATCATTTCGAAACTGGAAAAATAATCCGCTGCTGGAGGAGAATAAACAACACCTAGAATGGCCCTAGCCCCCTTGAAACACACCTCTAGGAAAATAAATTCCGCAGTAGTACCGTTACTGGAAGTAGGAAATGTTAATATTTTGTAAGAAAAGTTACTACGCAGATAAATAGCGACTCCACCTCCTCTCCTATCGACTCGATCGTTCCTAATGAGAACGAAGCCAGGGAGAGCGTATGAAGTAGAAAGAAGGTGAGGCTTGAGCCAAGTCTCCGAAACTAAGATGGCATGTACGTTGGAATTAGCGAAAGCATCAACCAAGTCGCTGTAGTGACTAGGAATACTTTGAGCGTTGATGTGACAGACATTAAATAAACATTTGTGTTGCTCATTAAATGTTTTTCGCAAAAAATCACCAAGTGAATCTGAAACCGAGCTGAAGCTATCATTATTCGATGAATCAACAGATTCGTTTGCTGAATAAAATGAATCATTATCAGACATTAGTACTAATAATTAATATTTCTCTAAATAAATATTAGTTATGTAAATATATGAATTTACTACTACTACTAAACTCTACTCTGAATACTTTTCTGCACCACCCGCCAGCCGACACTCACATAATATTAATATTTAGAAATAACTATAACAATAAAAAAATACAATACATTTTAAACAATCAATAAACTAAACGCAACAAACTAAATGAACAAGGCATTTCTAACCGCAACAAATTGGACAATTGGACTGACATCAGCTGACAACCAAATGTTGTTGTGTCATGTCAAATTGAAGCTATCAATCAAATAATATTAAAAGTTAATTCCTGAGAAATAAAACAGTGGGTATCGAAATTAATTAAATTAAAAACCTACCTGTTAAAGGACAAACTAGATACTATGGAAAGAAGATAGATATATAAATTACGATAAATTAAAATTACTTACAAGAAAATGATCTTCGTGGAAAAAGGATGTTCCCATTAGACGGTCTAAAAATCGGCAATCTTTGTACAGATTTAATAATTTTCGCATTACCTGAAAACAAAAAGTGATTTTTTTATAATTCATTATTGTTTCTTGAAAGTTCTTTTCTAGATGTAGGTTTATGTGAAGTAGGCATTTGTATCAATTTAAGTTGAATGTCTTGACAGAAGAAGCTACCAAGACATGTCTTGGTGACATAACAGATAGCTGCATTGAACGTTTTTCATTAACTGAATATGCTTTTATTGTATTCACTCAAGAAAAAGTATTTGCAACTCAAAATTGTTCATTCAAACGATTTCAGTTGAGTTACAATAATGGATTTTTCTACCAGTGTAATGTATTTAATTGTATGGTTTTTAACTTCCTGCCCAAAGATTACACCCATCGTATTTGTAGCTAAACGATAGAGCAGCTATTTGTGATGGATGATAGATTAGTTTCTCGATGCCGTGGTCGGATCGTAAAATTAAACATTTCGTGATGTGGCCAACACGACGATAGTAACAAACAGGCATACGGCCTGCCTAACGGTAAGCGGGTCTGTGTTAGGGATTGGTCGACATGGCTGTACAAATAGTCATATCTATATAATCCATTCAAATGTGGAATAGTTAGTAGTGTTTTAAAGAACTTGAAAATATTTGTATATTTAAATGATAGAGAGAAATATATCGGTTGACTCACGTCCTGGTTCTGCAGCGAGGGCTGCTTGGCGAACATCTCCTCGAGGCGCCGCATGGCCACGCGGCCGCGCTCGATGTGCGCCGCCACGCGCGGCTCCAGCAGGCGCGGCACGCCGCTCGCCGCGCACTCGCCCGCGCCCGCAGAGCTGCTCGTTACTAGCCCTGTCGCTGATATCACTGGAACGGAATACGCATTTCTCATTTTTATCTCATAACTTCTTATGGCACCTGTCCCACCAACGGCGAGAAAGCTAGTAGCGATTTTATCGCTCAAGAAACGTATGTACTTATGTAGATCCCGTGTAAACAAAAGAGATAGAGATATTAACAGTTGAGCGTTCACCAGTCCCACTGCCGGCGAGAACTCGCTCTATACTGCATCTCTTTTGTTTACATGGACGGGAGCTGCAAAATAAATCTATTGTTCTTGGGCCATAGATCGCTACGCGCTTCTTGCTCTCCTTTGTTGGGTGCGTATGGTATGGTAAACCACTCCGTTACGTAACGCGTTAGGACGCCAGTCTGTCTAGCTAGGAAGCTAGACAGATTGCCTGCCTATCGCTGCCGTATGCGTGAGAAAGGGATCTCTCACGCATACGGCAGCCATAGGCAGGCTCCTCCTCTTTCACTCTAACCCACAACGCTGGCCGCAGATTTGTTTAAGTTATCATTTCTGTCGGGCGTCCCAAAACGCACAGATTTTTTTAATAGTATACTTTGGTCCTAAAAACCTAACCTTTTGAGCACATCTCAAATTCGTTTCTTTGAATATGCATAGAGTTTCATATATAAACAAGTACAAGGTTACTAATTAATTCTAAAATTATACAAGAATACTGCTTAAATTTATCCTTGTACTAGGTAAAACCTGTACTACAGGCGATAGAAGTGCTAATTGTTGTTTGTTAGAAATTCTTCTCGTCTTTATAATTGTTAAATGTTTCGTTCTGTTAGCTTTTTGAATGTCCATTTGGATTAAATGACTTCGTTTAAGGGGCATGTTCTACTTGTTTTTAAGTTTCATGAATCGCACGCGCACTACCTTTTGCTCAGAGGTACTGAGGTCCCTCGCTTTCTATCACATACCTGGGTTGACGACATTATTAACAACGGCAGGTTCTGGCGATGTGGGTGTTTGTGGTTGGTCGGGCGTCCTCGGCTCGGGATCGTGCGCTGAACTCTGAGTCTCCCACGAGTCTTCCGACCCTGTACCCTCCGAGCCCCATAGCTCGCCCTCTTCGCTGTCATATTCACCAACCTGTCGCATAAAATAGATAATAAACTCAAGTGTTGGACTGAACTTCAATGCTATAAAATTGAGTAAATAATTGATGCCCGTGTGATATATTCGATGTTCGAACGTTTTGTATGAAATTTCCGTTTACTACTCTCCGAGTTGGACGTAATCAACTACATTGGGTAATCTAACTACATATGCAACAACAGTAGTTATGATAATATAGCACTTGTAATCATAACCTACATGTAGTTATGATCACTTTTTGATTGAATGTAGTTATGATTATTTGTAATCTAACTACATTTAATCCTAACTTCATAAGGTAATCAGCAATACCCTGATGGCTAAGGCATCGGTCTCGCAATCGTGAGGTCGCGGGTTCGAATCCTACCCATTAAACTACCGACGTGAACCCACTCCTAACACAAGACTTTGAACATAGCTGGAGGGGTAGTAAAAATAAAGTGTGTAATAGGTTGCGGAGGAGGCTGTTGGATGCATGGACGTACCCAATAGGGGATTTGAGAGTTGAAATCCCCCCTCGAAATTTCAAAAAGGTACACATATAACCGGTGTTTAGTGAATTTGTACCACTTACACCCACTTCACACAAACCCCGCACGCCTTCCCGCGCGCAAGTTGTGCCAGTGATTTAATGTTGATCAATACACACCCCGCACGCCTTCCCGCGCGCAAGTTGTGCCAGTGTTTTAATGTTGATCAATACACACCCCGCACGCAAGTTGTGCCAGTGTTTTAATGTTGATCAATACACACCCCGCACGCCTTCCCGCGCGCAAGTTGTGCCAGTGTTTTAATGTTGATCAATACACACCCCGCACGCCTTCCCGCGCGCAAGTTGTGCCAGTGTTTTAATGTTGATCAATACACACCCCGCACGCCTCTTCCCGCGCGCAAGTTGTGCCAGTGTTTTAATGTTGATCAATACACACCCCGCACGCCTTCCCGCGCGCAAGTTGTGCCAGTGTTTTAATGTTGATCAATACACACCCCGCACGCCTTCCCGCGCGCAAGTTGTGCCAGTGTTTTAATGTTGATCAATACACACCCCGCACGCCTTCCCGCGCGCAAGTTGTGCCAGTGTTTTAATGTTGATCAATACACACCCCGCACGCCTTCCCGCGCGCAAGTTGTGCCAGTGTTTTAATGTTGATCAATACACACCCCGCACGCCTCTTCCCGCGCGCAAGTTGTGCCAGTGTTTTAATGTTGATCAATACACACCCCGCACGCCTTCCCGCGCGCAAGTTGTGCCAGTGTTTTAATGTTGATCAATACACACCCCGCACGCCTTCCCGCGCGCAAGTTGTGCCAGTGTTTTAATGTTGATCAATACACACCCCGCACGCCTTCCCGCGCGCAAGTTGTGCCAGTGTTTTAATGTTGATCAATACACACCCCGCACGCAAGTTGTGCCAGTGTTTTAATGTTGATCAATACACACCCCGCACGCCTTCCCGCGCGCAAGTTGTGCCAGTGTTTTAATGTTGATCAATACACACCCCGCACGCCTTCCCGCGCGCAAGTTGTGCCAGTGTTTTAATGTTGATCAATACACACCCCGCACGCCTCTTCCCGCGCGCAAGTTGTGCCAGTGTTTTAATGTTGATCAATACACACCCCGCACGCCTTCCCGCGCGCAAGTTGTGCCAGTGTTTTAATGTTGATCAATACACACCCCGCACGCCTTCCCGCGCGCAAGTTGTGCCAGTGTTTTAATGTTGATCAATATACACCCCGCACGCCTTCCCGCGCGCAAGTTGTGCCAGTGTTTTAATGTTGATCAATACACACCCCGCACGCCTTCCCGCGCGCAAGTTGTGCCAGTGTTTTAATGTTGATCAATACACACCCCGCGCCGCCGCCCGCCACCCACGAAAGTGACTCACCCGGTGTTTTGGTGTTAATCAAATACACGCCCCCCTTTGCCATTCCCCCGATGTTTTGGTGGTGATCAAATACACTCCCCTGACACGCCCCCCCCTCCCCCTCCGCAACAGTGACTCGCCCGGAGTTTTAAAGTTGATCAAATACACTCTCCCCCACGCCCTTACAATATATCTTTACAAACCTTGTAGAGATCCTGTGGCCAGCACATACTCGTGTGTCCGTCCACCCACCATACTTTGACCCGTCCTGACGGGAAATTGTCAATCACCTAACAAAAAGGAACTCAGTTAATTAAGGAAACACAAGACAATTTATAGGTACCTATCTGATTTTAACGCTCCCGTGGATTGAATCGCGATTAAAGCTTATAACCTTCTTCAAAGATTCACTTAAATTGACCCAGTATCTTTAAACCGTTAAAATATACTAATATTATAAATGTCTTAGATATATTTTGGGACTTAATCGCGTGAATTATTTAAAGGTACGAACCTTTTATTTACCCGACGTTTCGATCGAATTGCACCGATCGTGATCACGGGTCGACAGTCGACCCGTGATCACGTGATTAAGTCCCGAAATATATATTTAATATGTATAAAAATCGCGAAAGTTTAAAAACAATAATTATAAATGTCAAGTAACTCTGTCTATCTTTCTGTTACCTTGTCACGATTAAACAGCAGAACCGATTTGATGAAACTATGTATGGAGATAGTTTAAGTTCTGGGCCGATAAAAACTATACAATGGTCTTCACCATTGTATAGTTTTTATCGCGATAACCGACATCCACACGAGTTATAGATATTTTTGTTTGAGGTTAACATTAGCAGCCATGCATCAAATGGTCTACAATACAATTACAAAACGAAATACATTCTGATTGAGCATTTTACAATGAAATTACTTTAATACACTGCGGGGAATCCCAGATTAATGTCTAGCAAATGGAAGCGATTTCTATACCTCTAGTTTGCGGGGAAACCCCGAAAGATAAAATACAGAAGCTAAAATGCGTACACATTAACGGCCATTTTTAATATCTATCGATCGATTTTGCTACTACACAGATATACAAATAATCTATACTAATATTATAAAGCTGAAGAGTTTGTTTGTTTGAACGCGGCTAATCTCAGGAGCTACATATCCGAATTGAAAAATTCCTTCACTGTTGGATAGCCCATTTATCGAGGAAGGCTATAGGCTATATAACATCACGCTACGACCAATAGGAGCGGAGCAGCAATAAGAAATGTTGCAAAAATGGAGAAAATTTACGCAGACAAAGTTGCGCGGGGCAGCTAGTAATATATACATATGCATTGTTCTTTTGTCGAGGGTAAATACTTAAGCCGGTACACTTACCTGTCCCGCTGTGCAGTAGGTGTCCTCTCCAGTGAAATTTGCGACTCTAATGACGACAGTGCCGGGCCGGTACTGGAAGTCTGGGTGATCTTTCAAGTCGTACACGCTGACTTCGCTTTCGTACAACATTTGTGGGCTGTACAACAGAGATAATTGTATATGAGCTACTAATCAGATAGATCAAGTATGAAGAAACATATTGTTATTAGAAGTGTTTATATCTCTACAATTTGGCTTAGGACTTAGTGACAATGATAGCATGAGTGTCAACGAGGATTTTATAATTGAGGTGCTTTATGTGGACTCCTGATCAGAAAGTCTAAGTAGCAAAACGTCCAACATCGCGAAACGTCTAATGAGCAATAAGTAGCAAAACGACCAACTATCAGATGGTGGTGGTATATAAGTAGCAAAACGACCAACTATCAGATGGTGGTCGTATAGCATATCGTCAAAATCTCAAAATTTCTGGATACTCACACAATTTGTAACTTTAACTTTTAACATAACAGAACACCCACCAAAAACATTTTGTTTTGTAACAGGTTTTGCTACATGAACATTTTGCTAATTAAACTTACTAGACTCAACAGACACGTTTTGTTAAGAAGTTCTGATCAGGGAAGGATTTATAGGTATGGGAAAAACTTAAAACTTCCATTTAAACTCATTAATCCCTTTATCTACTCTGATTCACAAGATTTGAAGTGAGTGTAGTTAAGGGTAGATTACGCGAAACAGGGTTTGGCTCTGTCAAAAATTTATATGAAAAACTTTAATATTAGGACATGATAAAAATTGTGTTTAGCTAAAGAGTTCTTCTAGTAGATAAAAAAAGGATATGTTTTAATGGAAAAATGTGAAAACGAGGATTTTCGTATTGTCATAGTTATAGCGTTCGTAGTCTAACATATGTACGAACAAATATTCTATTTTATTTTGTTCTGAGCTCCTGCGCATTGTGAAGTAATGGTTGCGTGCGGAAAAGCGAGACGGGCGCCCGTGTCGCTGCATGCCTAGCGCTATATGATTAATTCACTTGGCGTAATATCCCATTAAAGATTAGAATTTTATGGAGAAACCTTTAATTCTACTTAGTACCGTATATTCGCGGCATTGACATGAAAATGTTGGCTAAAGATGTACGTAATAAACAAAGTCACACTTACACCGGTTCATCAATGCACGTGTATGTGCGATACCAATGGACGATGGCTGTCCGACCGTGGTGATCCACACGTTGTACTACACCGTATTCTCTGTGCTTTAACTGTAACAAATACATATATAAGGAATCGAGTAGATATAAATTATGTTTTATTAATCAAGCAATATATGTTTCATTAATCACTCTGAATAGGTTTGACGCGACTTCTCTCTCACGTCAGATTTGGTGAGACTCAGCTCGACCCCCCCCCCCCCTATACATCTCACGTAATTAATGGACGCCCGCTAACCGATTCAAGAGGGCGGAGCCGCGGGCGACAGTACTACTAGTATTAAAATACATGATCTGACGACCCTCAGTTACGTGTGAATATATAATATAATATAACTCTTTGTTTCATTACAAATGTACAAATGTATGGTTTACATTTTTTAAAGAGGATTAAACTTGTCAGTCATCTAGCCTATTCGTACAAAATTCAAATTGCAATAATATGTACTAACCTGTTGGTTTTCTTCAACATTGGCAGCACCGCTAACTACAAAGTCGCCCGGGAAGCACTCTTGCCCGTCCAGATGGTGAATAGGGTACAACTGTGTGGATGGAATACCCATTTCTATCGTCCCGTCCTGCAAGAAATAACATTTGTTGTCAGTGTAAACTACATCTGTGAGAAGCGAAGGTAAGCGACATCGAGGCAAATCATTTCCGCAGATTAGGATAATGGCATTTTACACGGCTGCAACATTTTAATGTTACTACTTATTGTAAATAACTTTACACGCTTCACAGCCTAAAATGCTTGACGGATTTCAACATTTGAGGCGTCGTTTTACATTTTAAAGCAGTTCAATTTTCAATTTCATGAATTAGTTTTACGACTCCTTTGAATACATTTAGCACCAGCTTACGGCCCGCCTGACGGTAAGCAGTTACCGTAGCCTCGTTGCAACACCATAGATGTCGCTCGTGCGTTGCGGATTCTGTAAAAACCTTTTTACTCTTTGTTTGAAGAACTCCGACGCTTGTAGTTTCGGATTTGACCTTCAAAGAATCATCTTGTATACAAATACCTGCCACACGACTTCTCACGATCCGCTTGCCGCGTAATAGCCGCACGGCCCGCTGCGGCTCCTGAAGGCTGCCAGAGCTACAAGTACAGACGGTAGGTACCTGCCACACGACGTTGGCGCGACTGGTAGTATGCAGCGTCTCGACCACGACCCTGTCCCCCCGGCGCGGGGGCGGCGCGGGCGGCGCGCGCCGCACCGTGCGCTTGAGGCGCTTGCCGCGCAGCAGCCGCACGGCCAGCTGCGGCGAGCGCTTGCCGCGCCCCGACGCCGCCGACGAGCAGCGGGACGACCACGTCGCGCCGCTGGAAACGCTATCACTTTAGGTAGGCAAGGTGTACTACGAGCTGGTCGCGGTTCTTGTTTGCTGAACAGTTTGTTTGTTTGAACGCGGTAATCTCAGGTCCGTATTGAAAAATTATTTCATTGTTGGATAGCCCATTTATCGAGGAAGGCTATAGGCTATATAACATCACGTTACAACCAATAAGAGCGGAGCAGCAACGAGAAATGTTGCAAAAACGGGGACAACTTACGCAGACGAAGATGCGCGGGACAGCAAGTACAATATACAGGGTGATTTGCTATATACAAATAATCTCCCCGCTCTTCATTACCGAATAACTTCGTTATATATTTAAAAATCTACATTACACAAACATGAAGTTCTCCTTCCCCCTATATCCTCCATTGTGTAGAACTTACAAGATATTTCTACTAAAAACAAGATTATTTTGAAGTTTCTCACCTGTCAGTATCACTGCCATCACTGCTAGTATTCTCCCAGTTGTCGGAGTCATCATCATTGAGCGCGATGTCAGACTTGCTGTCACCGTTCAGTAGCGAACTGTCCTCGCGCGTCGGCTCCGGACTGCGGACGTGCGATCTAGTTAGTGTGCTTTGTTGTAGTATGTTTATTGTGAACACAATTAGTTTTGTTGAGTAGCTGTTAGCTAATAAGCAAGTCTTGCGTTTTATATGTTATTTGTTTAGGTTGTGAACTAAATACGATCGATGCAATTTGATAGAAATCGCGGGTATATAATGTTCAAAGAGCTGTCCTCGCGCGTCGGCTACGGACTGATGATGTGTGATTTAGTTAGTGTGCTTTGTTGTTGGTTATTGTCAAACTTGTTGTTTTTTTTGAGTAACTGTTAGCGAATAAGGCAGTTTTGGCAGTTATTTACTTGGTGAACTTTAAACGATCGATGCATTCGATAGAAATCGTGAGGAAATGTAAAATTCAGTAACACAAGTTGGCTCCGGACTGCGGACGTGTGATCCAGTTAGTGCGCTTTGTTGCAGTATGTTTATTGTGGACGTTATTAGTTTTGTTGAGTAGCTGTTAGTAAATAAGCAAGTTTTGACCAATATTTGGTGTATTATTTGATAGTTAACTACTTAACTAGTAAACTATACCAATGAATTTGACTCGGACTACCAGTAATGCAATACGATTGCAATCTCAGTAAATGAAAGGAACCTTATAATATGAGAAAACCAACGTTACCTAAATTTGCGACAATCAATTTGTTGTTTCTTGAAATGTCGTTTCACTAGTGGAAACATAATTTACGTATCAAATTCAATAAAAAGAAATCCGTTTGAAATAATACTATAAGTGTATGTATATGGTTAGTATTTTTTTTGTGATTGTTTGTTTGAAGAACATTTTTTTTTATTAAATACATTACATAAAAGAAAACATAATCTTATCAAATCTATTGTTACCTAGTTAATTTATTTTCGTGTTATTTTGAGTCTACCTGTGATCACAACGGAAAGGTATTTAACCTTAAAAAAAAATCACGCTATTAGGACCAGTTGTCCATAAAATGGTATAATGAGTACAAATTGCGAAAGTTCATCAATTTCGTGTGTGAAACGGTATGTTTGATTTAAACAAAAGACATTCAACCACCCCAAAAACCCTGCACCTGCAAAGCCAAGCTCGCTCCAACTCATCCAACCTGATTCCCGAGTCGTTCTTCTCTTCTGCGGCCGCGTCGTCCTGACTGGTCCCAACTGGCAACGCGGACGAGTCGCCTATAGGTTCTATCTTGATGCTGGGACATTTCGCTGCGTCCCGCTTCAGGGCCTCATCTACCAAACGTTCTAGATTGTCGTCGGTTCTCTCATCTATTTCCATATCGTTCTGTAAGAAAGTGGGTTAACGTGAATATAGGTATTATACATTGTTTGCTTTTACAGGACTATGAAATAATAATAACATAAAAATAAACTCATACAACGCTATCTGATCCCAAACTAAGCAGAACTTGTACTATGGAAACCAGGGAACTGATTAACATACTAATCGCTAATGCATCGTGAGGTCACGGGTTCGAATTCTACCCATTATATTACAGACGTGAACCCACTCCTAACACAAGCCTTTGAGCTAAGCTGGAGGGATTAACAGGATTGCTAGTAATGTGGGCCTCAATCCCACATTGGTAGTTATCTTTTTAAAGAGAAAAAAAGAAACATACTTATATATTTCTAAGTACAAACTAAAGATAAATAACACCCAGACACAGAATAAACCATCATGCTGATTACAAAAAGTTTTATTCTGGGTGGGGATCAAACCCACGACCTCCGGCTTAGCAGTTAGGGTCACTAACCACTAGACCAACAGGCCAGTCAATTACAATATAAATATTGTGCGTCAATACCTAATCGTATCAGTTCTGTCACTCCAGCCAACCCAGATATTCCCGAAAGTTTGTCTCCTCAGACTGCCGCAAGCCCCGGGGAGGGATGACGCTGATGCCAAGAACTGTGCCCGGTGTTCGGTCACCGTATTATCATAATTATTTTAAATATTAGCAGTAGGGGTTGCTATGTCACAGAACCAGTCTATACTAACTGTATATATATTATGTTTACTAACAAACCATATTGTAGGTTAATCGCGTCACGGCAATTTTCATAAATCATCTATATGTCTGAATGTTATCTGAATAGAATGTTACGCCCCCCAAAGACAGCCAAGTTTAAGTGAGTCAATACACCCGCTATTTAATCAAAACAGATGTTGGTCCACGGAAATCAATTAGTGATTTAATAATTCTCCGGGATATATAAATAAAAATCAATATCTGACTATGACTTCTATGCATTCCGAAACCGTTGATAAGATTGTGAACTTTAGTAGGGTGTTCTAGGGACGTCTGCGAGGATTTCTGGCCCAAAAAGCCACAACGATGGATGCCCGTATTCAGCTAGTAGTCACTAAATATGAATATTCTGTTCATGATGTTGAGGAAAACGCGGCGCTGTGTCATGTTAATTAATCTTGGCTTTTACGACATTTCTTCACGTTTGCTTGTTGTTTATCATGATGAGATTTTATTTTTTAATAATAAACTAACAATGTGGGATTGGGTCCGACATTACTAGCAATCTTTTTAACCCCTCTCGCTAAGCTCAATGGCTTGTATTAGGTGTGGGTTCACATCGGTAGTGTAATGGATAGGATTCGAACCCGCTACCTCATGATTGCGAGCCCGATGTCTTAGCACCGCCGTTTTTTTTTGCAGTTAGTTTATAGCAATAAATAGCATCCACGAGGGCGGAACCGCGGGCATAATCTAGTGTGTACAAAACCGTACGCGGTAGTACACGCCTCGGTGGCGCGGTGGGAGTGTGTGCAACTGCTGCGCAAGATGTACAGTGGTATCCCGGACATACGGGACACCAATTTGAGTATTCCACAAATTGTTGTTCCGAATCTGGGTGTACTTTGTGTCCGTGACTTGTATATTTGTAAAGTTTCCTCGCAACATAGGGCTTGTACCCTACTGCTGGAGTAGTCTTTAAAAAAATAAATATCAAACTATACATGCTATAATATACCCACATGACAAGTATTGTTTCGGGAACACAATCACTCTTACATTCCAAGCATGCCGCATATGATGATAGTATGTAGGTATACGACTTACATCAACAGATTTGAGTTTCCTGTGTGAAGAGGCGCGTTTCTTAGGTCTCGACGGCATGTGATCTGTGGAGTTGGTTTCAGTCTTCGAAGGTTTCTTTAGTGGCCGGGTTTGCTTGCGGAGATTCCTGTAGTATTTACCTACAGACAAAGAAAAATTTATTTTTAAAAAATATCAATTTCAAATGTTTTATTTGCAACTAAGTGTTTACAATTTGGTTTTATATAAGGTGTTAAAAAAATGAACTGCAAAAATTTCGTGTGCTTAGTAATAGCAAATTAAAAAAAAATAATTGCGTTTATTTTTCACACAATAAAAACAAAATAGCAAAAATTGTTATGTTCACTCTACGCAGGGCTGCGCTGATGGCCGACTATCTACAACGAGCGAAACGGACTCATGCACACAGCCACACACGTACACAAATCTCGGTCGAAGTCGGTCAATCGTCAACCGAGACGGCACAGGATGAGAGATCCGTACGTGCGCGTCTATGTGGATACACGCGTGGATTTCATGTTAAGCGTGCCGCTCGAAGCGGCGCGGGCGCTACCCCGACCCGCTGCGAGCGTGTCAGTCGTCCGATATCTGTCGTACGGGAAAGGCGTGTCGCTCTCGTAGTTCGCAGCGTTGGCTCGCGTACTCGTGCGGTAAAAAAACTAACAACAATGCCGTTTGCATATTCCAATAGAGAGTATCGAGTGTGTGTTCGAGTTCACAACTGGTGAGATTTTAGCCACAGTACGTGAACGATGCCGGGAAGTGTATGATGCTCATCGACGTGTACCTGCTCTTCACACCATCCTGGGGGCATATCAATTTCTGCATCGAACAGTGCGGTGAACACTTTCAACATCTGTTGTAATTATGCAAGTAAGGACTTGTATTTTTTTTTCAATTATTGTAAATAGCTCGATTCCATTTTTTAAAACTACAAACATATCGACCTTACTTAATTTAAAAACAGTTCATTTTCATGACTAATAAAATAAAGTTCGATGAATTGCTAGTCCGAAGTATGATAAATCTGGAAAATTACAGGGTTCCATTTTGCCATTTTGGAACCCTTATAGTTTCCAACTATAAGGGTAGTGGAACTCGGAATCCTAAAAATGGTAATATAAACTTTCCGACATTTTGAACTTCGGCAAAAATAATTGATCGCAATTTAGATTTTTTAAATTATGAGCTTCGGTGTTTTTCTTATCCGATATATTACGTAGCTAGTAAAACAACATGATTGTGTTGAATAAAATTAGACTAAGAAAAAGAGTTTATGTTGAACTTACTTTGTTGTTTTCTCCATTGTTTCTTACTAACGAAGGCGTCTTCGGGGCCAATGGTGAGGAAATTTCTGTCACCAACTTGCAGTGTGCACGGTTCAAATACATTCAGCAGCTTTAGGTTCTTCAGATCTTCTCCTGAAGATACAATATGCACAAGTTAGATACTTTAGGAAATAAGACTTTTGTTGACCAGGCAGATTGAGAATGTTGCTCAGCAGCATCCATAATCTGCCATTGTGTTTGCTAAAAACTATTTCCCTAAAAAAAAAATTGGTTGTCAATGACCATGTTGTATAGGTATATTCACAAATGGTGACACCGTTTAGGGGCCTTACCATGAACTCTTAATCCGTCAAAAATCTTAGTGACCAAATAGAGTTAGGTCGTGGGATCGAATTCCACCCTTTAAGACGAATTAGGGTACAAGCCCTGTGTCGCGGGGGACTTTACAAACATACAAGTCACGAACACAAACACCCAGACTCGGAACAACAATTTGTGGATCACACAAAGTGGTGTCCCGTGTGGGAATCGAACCCACGACCTCTTCCGTAGCAGTCGGACAAACTCCCACCGCGCCACAGAGGCAGTCGGCATTAATAAGAAACTTAACCTTAAAATTACCGACATTAATAAGAAATGAACAATTTAGCCTAGCTTGAGGGGTTAATTAGAATGCAAGTAATGTGACTCACATTGTTAGTAATGTAAACGACAATAAAGCGTACCTTCAACTAGAAACTTAGGTTGCATCGGCATATCGGTCTCTGCGGAAGACTTGCACAGAGCGCGGCACTGCCAATGGACGCTCACGCTCTCCGTCACCACCGCCTCCACCGTGAACTGTCGGGAACCGATTATGTACCTTATTTAATTGTACTTACGACATATTATGGCTGGCTATCCACAGAACCGGAGAGGTCAAATCCGCAGCATTTTTCATAGACAAGCAGCCAGAATATAACTGGTACCAATGACTCAAATACTTGTTATTGAGAACAAGTTAGGATCCCGCATTGTTTTGAAGTTTGTAAATTGCCACTCACTGGGGAATGTCTACTAATAGTCCCAATAGCCGAATTTCCGCCTTTCGCGGCAGGTCTTTTATCCACTAGCCGACCACGATGGTCACCAGTCGATGGCTTTGTCAATGACAAGTTCGATTTTGATTTAAATTCAGAACCTCCATTTCACTCCAAGTTTCAAAAAACCACAAGTGTTTAGGGGACGCCTATTACATAATTAATATCAGTGTACCAAATGTCAACCCAAATGTGCGTTGAAATATCAGTCATTGACGGTTTTCTTTTATATAGATACACAGATTAATTACAGATAGATAATTCTTTGATATTTAGATTGTCACAGAAAGAGTGCGTGGCTACAATTTCCTCGTAATTTAAATACGACGACGAGAAACTACGTGCGTGCAATCGTTGTGGTTACGTAATTTTTCCTTTTTGCGTCAGTGGTAATCATACACGCAATTCAATGCATTTTTTATGGACGCAATCATTGCTTAATACTGAAGTTTTAGAGCATCTTTTTATTCGAATAAAAACTGAAAAGACTGCATCGAAACAACTTGATCTTTTTTTTCTGGAAGTTAGTGTTGACAGAAGAGAAGCCAGGTGTGTGTGTAACTCGTATTGACCTTATAATATAAATTATTTAAAAAGCAGAATCGGCAAAACGACGAACTGCTTGCTTACTTGCACATCAGTAGAAAAAAATACCTAACATTTTATACATAACTGGCTGCTCCGCGCAACTTCGTCTGCGTAAATTTTCCCCGTTTTTGCAACACTTTTCATTGCTACTCCGCTCCTATTGGTAGTAGCTTTCCTCGATCCTCGATAAATGGGCTATCCAACCACGCCAGTAGTTCCTGAGATTATCGCGTTGAAACAAACAAACTCTTCAGCTTATAATACTACTAGCCATATTCATAGTAAACAACGTAAAAATGTACGATGGTTTTGAAAGTCTACGTCTTATGTATTTCACATAAGACGTGGACTTTCAAAACCATCGTACATTTTTACGTGGTTTAACCTTCAAAGACAGAAGACAAACTTATATTTCAACGTTATCAAAACGTCTTCTTCTTTATATTGTTTCGGTTCATAAAGAAAACATACATTTTAATACTAACACTTAAACTTTCGCGTTGCATGATTGTAACTACTTATTATACGGGAATTAACGCGCATTGTTTACCTTAAAATTGCTTGACGTTTCGACCAGGTTGCACGGCCGGTGCAACCTGGTCGAAACGTCAAGCAATTTTAAGGTAAACAATACGCAATGCGTTATAATACATTTTAATATTGCATATCTACAAACCTTATGATCGTGCATCTTATGTTTTCTGGCGGCCTTCATTTCCTTGGTGATGTTCAACCAATTGGCGTTATCCAGGGATCCGAGCGGGCCGTAAACGACCTGCCCAGGGTAGAACTCTGACGAAGAATACGGAGTGGAACGTCGACGACGCATGGAGTAGTCTTCGAGGGGGCATGTGTCGAGGTCTGGGTATTCGAGACGCGAGCCATCTGCTGATACAAGCCGTAGTTTGCTGTGGACGGCCTGGAACAAATGAGTTGTGTGAGCAACTAATCTCGCGATACTACATTTCACACAACGTTGAGATTTGGGCATGGCAGATGAGAGTCAGTCCAGAAAGAGGGAGTTTTGAGATCAAAGGCCGTAATGCTATAAAATCTTTATAAATAAAACGAGTCTTAATTGTTTTATCACAAGATCTGCAGCACTCTTAGAACCATAGGCGGATCCACCGAATTTATTGTATTGTATTGAATTTGTTTGCCCATTTGCTATTATTTTTGGGCAACCCCCCATCGGGCGTGCAACTCACGCTTGGGCGATGTCGGGTAAAACAAAATGGGGGATCCATTTTATTGTAAAAACCGCCACTTACTGGCCTCGTCGTGTTCCCCTGAATGAATTCTGGATCCGCCTATGCTTAGAACAGCACCACAATTAGACGGTTTTGTCAACTTTTAAAAACACTGAGTTATAGTCACCGCGAAACTCATCTGATACAAAAACTCTCAAAAAATATCAATTATATAATAATTTTATCATTAATTTGATCTAATTATGTCATGCTGTTATAATTATTGCAGTTCTTAACTACAACCTACTTAATTAGTTGTAGTTTCCACTTTTTTACCGAAAGGAAAACTTCTAACTAAGTAATGTTAAACCTATGTGCTAATCAAGAATAGACATCCTATGTACCTTTATTTAGAACAAATCATGCAGCATAAAATATTGCTGCAAATTATAATATCACGCAATCTACGACAGAAATCGTGTGAAATTTTAATTTAATCAAGGCACAAATTTTATTATGTCAAATGCCATGAAAAACCACAGAAGTAGAATAATAATAATTATAATCAATGGTAGAAGAAATTAATTAAATTAAATTATTAAAATTATTACTAGAGGCGGGCTCCGGCTTCACACGTGCTCTTATCGCCTATGTATGTATATATTTATTATTATTATGCATGTATTATACTTATAAACCATCTGGTAGAAATAATCTGTATATAATAATGAAAACCGCATCAAAATCCGTTGTGTAACTATATGCATCTTCTAAACTGAGAAGATCTAAGCGTACATTGCCAAGCAGATATTTTTTTTGTCAAATTCAAATACAATGTAATTTTGTGAATGTATAAATAACTATGAGTATAAACCGACTTTGTTTTAAACAATGTAATTTTTTTTTTTAAGAAGGTAACTAGCATTTTGGGATTGTGGTCCCAATTTACTAGCAATCCTGTTAATTCCTCCAGTTAAGCTCAAATTGGGTCACGCGATTTTTCAAATTCATGAATCAAAAGGTGAAGACAATGCTTTTGATTACTCTTAATAATAAATGAAACAGGATGCCGATTTATGTAGTCGAATTCCCGCGGGAGGGAATCGCCCCATGAAACTCAACCGAAATCAATTAAAAAAACTGTACTTATTTCATAAAATTTTAAAAATTATGTTTGTAATCTGAAGACAATACATGAACTCAATGTACTAACAATGGGTTTATAAAAAAATTAAGGTACTTTTTAAATTGATTTTGGTGTGATAGCAGATATTGATATTAAACAAAGGTAGTCGAGCGTAACAGCTACTGAGAACATGCATGTATTGCTTGTTACTGATTAAGATATAAGATAATGCAAGTAGGTATATATCAGTGACTTTCATTTCAATTAATTCTCATTATTATGCTAGTAAATCTGTTTTTTTTTATGTTTTACTGTTATGCACTGTTCTGTAATTATTATAATAACTGGATACTTTGTATCTTTGATGTACATTAAAATTGAAGATAAAGTTGGCCAATAAAGTTTTTTTTTTTAAACTATTGTGCTCGTGGGTTACTAGATTCTATTAATAGACTATTTAAAAAAAAGTTTTTAAATAATCTTCAAAAACTGGAAGGGGTAGTAAATTTAACATGTGTAATACATTATAATTACAACGTATTGGTAGACAATAGAGTTAATATTAAAACCTTATCTGGACGATTTTCCGGATAAGGTAAGGTCTGTTATCTCTGTGGTTTCTATTTAATTTTTTTACCTTTAGATTAGATTCTTATTCTACATCAACTTCTTCTTCTTTGAGAAGAGAAAAAAGCAGTTCCATTGTATTGTATCTACATAAAGGCTGGGATATATAGCCCGGAAGTCACTGCTACCTAAAAGATGTATTGTGACACCTCAGGCCAGCAGTTCCTTACATTGATAAGTGGAAATTGTCAAACTAAACAAAAGATAGAATATCCAACAAGACTTTTGTTAGCTTTATGATATATATAAAGTTAGTACTACTTTGTATTTTTATGTACTAAAAGTAATATCTATCTAGTACATAAGTAATATTCATCAGACCAACCTTGGAAGTCCCAACCCAAGAATCAAGGCAGACTGCCAAATCAGGAGTGAATTCTTCCAACGGCTGCAGCCTTTCACTAGCGACACTTGGTATCACATGCTTTGTGCCTACTATTTGCAGTGCAGCCGTCATTATTATATCCCTGCAGTAGCCTCGTTGGGTGTCTTTACCAGCAATGAGACGACGGACAACATCTCCCGGCATCAATGAGCGGTCTGCTAAACCAACCTGTGCAGAAATAAAAATGTTTGAAAACGGGTATTACATCCCACAAATATTATATACTAGTACTGCCCTGATTTCACCTGTGTTAAATTTAATAATATAGCCTTGTGACCACGATGGGTGCAATTTGATCGAAACGTCGGGTAAATAAAGGTGGAGTTCGACGATAATGAGGAACCCCCCGATTACGTCGATAATGAAATATTGTTTTGCAAGAACAATGTGTGCATGCACCCTCCTACAGTCGCTAAGCATGAAATATCTATACTAATATTATAAAGCGGAAGAGTTTGTTTGTTTAAACACGCTAATCTCAGGATCTATGGGTCTGATTTGAAAAATTCTTTTTTTGTTGGATAGCCCATTTATCGAGGAAGGCTATAGGCTATATAACATCGCGCTACGACTAATAGGAGCAGAGAAGCGACGAGAAATGTTTCAAAAACGGGGAGAAATTACGCATACGAAGTTGCGCGGGACAGCTAGTATCTAATAAATATAAGTTTCCTCTAAAAACGAGCAATATTGCAAAAAGATTTTTTTCATATATGATTAGTTGTTCTTGAGATTAGCGTGTTTAGAGTGTAACATCATTGACAATGTATATTGTAGAGATTGCTTCTTATCTCAAACAGACTAACAGGACAAGGGCAAGGTTGTAATAGCACCCACAGACAGACCACATGTGGTTTATCAATAACAGCTGGATATTCAAAAATATCTCAATTGTAATTAACTTTCATGCTGTAACTGTTACTTGGTGAATAGTAGAGGCAGGAATGCTTTTGAACATGTCTTAAGTATTGTTTGAGTATAAAAAAAAAAAAGAAATTGATTCCATTTTATTCAAATAGTAGTTTATTCCCAATGCTAAACAAATACAAAGTCCATTGTATTCTGACCAGAATATCTAATATAGTACTAACCTTTTTGGAACAACACACTTTACATGACTATGCCTGCCATAATTTTATTCTAAGAACTAACATAACATATTGTAAGTCTAAAGACAATAATTAGAACAATTCATCTCATGCAGTTACAATCTCTAAATTATATTAATATTTAATTGTGGTACACATTTAATCCCGAAACCTCTAAATTGTGGGTAGATAATTCAAATGAAGCACCTAGTGCTACCCTCATAAACAAATTCAAGGGCGCAACATGTATTATTCAAGAAAAATCGCATTAGCCTCAGGCTTAGGGGTTGTTACACTTAAAGTAACGGCATGATTTATTTTTTACATACTACAACGGTTCGCAAGAAATGAATGCCGCGTGAGACGAAGTCTACTTTTTGTAATAATCCTCGCTTACCGACTTCTCGGATATGACCCGCTCGGTGCCGGAAGGATGCCAGACAACACGAATTTCGCCTTTTTGTATCGGTGTTTCAATGTCGCTCTCTTGATCGCTGGAGTTGGCTTCATAGTTCTCGAGTACCAGACCGAAGACCACTTGACCGCGATTGTTGATTTTATACACTTCATCCTCGTAAAAATATTGAAAGTCAGTCGGCGAACCTGGATTTTGCCCCGCCATATTGACGGGAATTATCTAAAGACACAAATAATTTTGTTTTTTACGTGATTATGTTCTTTCTGACAGCTGATTGCAATGTGTGGCGCATGCGTCAATAAATTATGCAACGGAAACGCCACCTTGTGGAATTTTTGTGAATTAAAGTTAATTCCGTTTTACGGTCGAAACACAAAACATTTGTATTTCATTTTACATATTTTATCATTAGATTTGATTTAATAAGGGATGCTATCATAATAAATATTTGCCGTTTAAAAATAAAGTAAACTTTGTCAATATTGTAAATTATGCAATATTATATTAGCATTCATTCAGCAATTATAAAATATAGTCCAAGAGTATATAATAATGATCTAATTTAATGTTATAATTTAAATAGGTAGGTGCAGGTGCAGCTTCTTTAGGATATTGATATCCTGAACTCCTAATACCCTACCAAGGCTCTTTATTTGCCCCACCGCCGATTCTTTTCTTAAAAAAACTTTTATTTACCTATCAATCAAAATCCTTCAAAATCAATTCGACGTCGTGATTACATACTTTGCTCTGTGATCAATCCGATTCATGAAATGGTTACTCACTGGTGTTCCTAATATGATATCTTCATATTAACTCCGTTAAATAGGTACAAATCTGCTTATTATATTTCATAAAAGAAAACAGAATAGGTACCTAAAATCTTTATAGTAGGGTAAACGGTGGATCAAATATATAGCAAATATTGACGAAACCAGTGGTGGTGGTGGTGGCACTGCTACTTGTGTATGTGTCTCGGCTGGTCTAGCTGTTCATAACGGGAGACTTACGGCGACCAATTTTATTGTGACGTTGCTAAAATATTTTGAAATGCGAGTCGATATTTTGTTTATAATTCCTTACCTACTTAGTTACTTACAATAAATATCGATTAAATTGTATTATCATACCTACTTGAACCTTGTTAGTATGCTGTAATTCTATACTAATAAGTATAGATAACCTATTACTAATAAGTTTGGATGTTTGTTAATCAAGCACGCTACAACGAGTAAACGGATCTGGACGGAATTTGGAACAGAGATAGATTATAGTCTGGAATAGCACATTATGCTATATTTGAATAAGTGTTCTTATATATTTTCGTAAACTTAAAAAAAAGTGTTCTTAATAAGTTCATTCTTGTATTCGTCGGCCTAGGGTTGAGGGTGGGACTGGTTTACTGTGTACACAGTGGATCGCGAATGTGCTAGTTACTATAGACGTCAGTGATTGGAATTCTAGATCACCACTAACACTGTTTATTACTGTGGTTCCAGTTATCACAATTCACAGAGTATAGATATCAATTCAAAATATTTTTGAAACAATCGTTTGTAGATACGACAAAAAGGCGACTTTGTTATTCTTTTTTTTATAGCGGCGCCTTAACAAAGAGATACCCCTAAAACCCCAAGACCCAATGTCAACCAGCGCGATTGTCATCGTTCGCGGTCCCAGGTCCCAGTCTTCTTAATGATGTGAAGTCTCGAATGAATGGATGGTCAATTCTGATCCTTAAAAAAACATTATTTAATATTCCTTCCACTATTGAAGGTCAATGATTTAGCTATAATATTCTAAAAGAAAAAAACAAAATTTAACAAAATTTTAAGTCAAGTACCTATACTGATACATTTTGAGATTTTAGCGTTACAAAATATTGACCCCACTGTTTACCCGGTCACCTTATCTAACTACTTACCTTTCGGAACACAGCGACTTAGGTGCCTACTTAACTGGGCTAAAACGGCTATTACCCTACCCTGAATCAGGGCACTAAATCGAGATGGCCTTGAAATTTTGTTAGAGAATTAGGGTCCTAACTCATAATACACCTCTCTTTTTAAGGGTTTAGGGTCCCTGATTCAGTGTAGTGTAATAAGCGCATAAGTACTTACTCTACCTACAGTCATAGAATGGATACAAATTATTGATAGATATCTCTATCGTTTACTACTGACCTACCCACGTTTCTTTCCAGATAGATTAGGTAACAAATTACCTAATTGATTATTGATCAAAGGCTGTGAGTTTCTTTTCATAACATTTAAGTACAAGTACAACATTTAATAAAGCTTTGAGCAAAAATACGGGCTCCTGTTATCCGTTCAAGTTACAGAGTCGCACAGCTGTGACGTTAGTCCGAGAGCCGGTTCTATTCTCGCTGTCCGATCAATACAGCGTTATCAACATAGCTGTGTAGGTGTTTACATGCGCGTAGTACACATACAGCTTCGCTTGAATGAGGTTGTCGCGAGTGATAACGCGTCGCAGTACAATATAACGTGAATTATTAAAGGAAATGTGAGCATATCTGTAGCGAAATGCCGCTGCCAGAACTTTTTAAACGCGCCTCTAGCTATTTCCTCGGCTTGGAGTTCGACGATAACGAAGAACCCCCCGATTACGTCGATAATGAAATATTGTTTTGCAAGAACAATGTGTGCGTGCATCCTCCTACAGTCGCTAGGCATGAATTGGATATCGTACACCATCCTGGGTACCTCACGGTCACCACGAAAGTATTTACCGATCAACATAATAACGCAAAACGACCAACACTTTTCCTCAACTGGATTCCGAATTCAACGCTGCGGAAGTGCCCTTCGGCCGTAGAAACAAGTCCGAGTGATGAACTAATTATTACTGGTAAGCTTGGGAATTCAAAGCCTATTCCAAAGTCTCGCAGCAACAATACAAACAGCGGAAAAGTGGACGCTAACAACGAACAGGCATTTTCCGATTCTTCTGAAACAACAAGTTTGAACTCTAACTCTGATAAACAAAGCATTAAATCGTCTGATACAAGATACACTCAGAACGATACGACGCAGGAGGAATTGTCGACCAGTTCTAAGCCTACAGTAAAATCTATAGATTCTGTAAAGGACAATGTTTTCAGTAGTTTTGAAAAGGATGAGTCTCGAGACGAAGTATTTGTATACGATAAGCAAGTGCGATCTCAGTCAATGACATCGGTAAACATAACGATCGCTAATCCAAATATAGAAAACGTTGACTTGACCCCTGACTCGGTGTCCGGCGATAAATTTATTAGGTCACTGTCAATGAGTTCGTGTGACGAGGGAAATCCTAATTGGATGAGTACGCCTGAGTTTTTAGCCCTAAAACATAATCTGGTGTTTCCTGATAGCGTTCAGAGTTCGCCGGTGCCGCAGAGACGAGCTCCTTTGAAGTGTAGAAGGTGAGTTCATACCTACATCAAAACTACTTACTTAAATATAAAGAATATAGTAAACTTTGGTGGTTTAGCTTTAGTCTGCCAGGCTATAATCATTTCATACGGAGAGTTGACAGAAACAACGACTGTGCGAAATCTTAGACTTTGGAAAAAGTGGTCTGCACTTTGGAATTCATAAGTATTTGGACTGACAACCTGTTCCATTGATGATTTACATGGTAAAGTAAGTTTAAGTAATTCAATTATTAGAATGCGATTGCACAAGTTTTCATCAGAGAAGAACCTATTTTCTGCTTATTTCGTCACAATGTGACGTTGTGTGTGTCTTTTCACAGCATTTTTAAGGATACATTTATCATTTGCTTGCCCCATTTCCCTATTCCCCGGTTTTTATCTGTGGTCAGTCATCAGTGCAATATGTTCATTTCTTCCATTCATCTCTGTCAGTGGTCGTCGTGCCGCTCACTCATATTTTTATGGATATAAGTTGAACCGTTTTCTGGATTAATTGCATAATTTTATGATTAATTTATGCACCTAACTACTGTCGCTGACTGTATGACCTACGCTTACAAATGTAGGTCATACAGACAGCGATACATATTTAGGCACTATTCTTGTACTCTTTTCGGCAAATCCCTGATATTTTTGGAAGCTTATAAGGGTAAGGGTCTGTATGTATTTCCACAAAAATGTTACACATTGGCTTAAATCCCGTTTATTTACGGATGTTAGGTACCAACAGAGGACAGAATTCGCTTTATCTTCGTTTATCCGGGTTCTCTCTACGTGCAGGCAGCAGGGTTAAACACCCACAAATACCTACATAATTAAAATAGATAATAGTAGGTACCATGGGCATAAACGCCTAGGGGGAGAGGGGCGATGGTATTTAGGGGTTCAACATTTTAGACACCTACGGTCGTGTGAGTCCGACTAACACTTACTGTATCTACCTACTAACTTTTACACCTAGGTACTTTCTTTCTCTAAACGAAATTTATACATTTTCGTATTTTTAACTTTCTTTTTATTTTTTCTATACACCTACGCTAATAAAAAAATCGCTTGTGCGAATGAGGGCTAAGTTTACAGAGCCGGGGACAATTTTTTTACTTATTTTTTCTTTCTCCGATTGTTTATTCGATAAGATTATGGCTTGCACATTCTGTGCATCCGCCAGTTTCAAGTTTATCTGATATTTTTCTTTGAATCACAAAGTTTGATTCTTATCCAGTTATCACGTATTTAAAGTAGTATTTTACTTGTTAACCGCATAGCTGTAAAAATAATGACACGTCAGTTTGCCGCCATTTTCACGAGAACAAGTAAATCGAATTGCTGTTGTTGGCTCTGTAAATTGCCACCAAATTTTTTTATCAAAGACGATTGATAAAGTACCTATAGGCCTCCTAGACTGACTCCCTCCGAATAATACCTAATCCTGGGTAAGTACATATGCCTATGGTAGGTAGGTACCTACATAAGTACATAAGGGAGGAGAGTTACACATTAAACTATTATATACGCTTGTGGGTTCGATAAGATAGGTTTGCACTTTACACGTTACAAGTAGCACTTACGCCATAAACATGCAAATTGTATGCAAAACGGTTTTATGCTTGGTTACGAACTTAGGTACTTAAGTACAATTGTTTGTTAATAATCCAGGGCGCTTAATTACCTAACTACGTCCTTTTGAACCCTAAACGCAAACTTATGGGGGGTAGGTATTATAAGTTTGTCTGTGGTATAAAAACGTCCAAACCAGTGGAGGGTTTTAGATAGGTTATAAAAGTGCAGTACAATCGTGTGCATAAAGCAAAGGTGCTTGCAAACCAAGTTTCACAGAATTTGTTTACCAGACATTCCAATTGCATTCCATGATCATCATCAGTCCGAATTGGTCCACTGCTGAATATAGGCCTCTCCTAATTTTAACCACAACATTTAGTCCTCTGCCTTCGAATCCGCATCCAATCCGTCCCAGCGACCTGCTTTAGGTCGTCGGTCCACTAAGCTGGGGCCGTTCTACCTTACGTTTGATTGCTTGCACAGCCCATACCGTAGGTTTCGAGTAATATATATTTTTTTAAATATATATTTTCGCGTGTGCCAAATACCTTGAGTTACCTATCATAGAAAATATTTAATCAACTTAAAAAGATAGAGTTTCTAAAGTAGTTTTGATATATCAATAAAGTTAGCCCGTTCCCATTTCCACCAACCATAAAACCTTCCGTCATATGGATAGCACCTTAGAGGCTTGATGGCTCCTATTTTCGCTTAAGATCTACTATGAAAAATACTTACCTACCTAACTATACCTAATGAGGTTTTTAGGTGAGGTTTTCAAACTATTACGAGACACAAGTGAGTTTATTAACAATTTTTGAAATAAAAAGTTTTTTTTAAATAATAAAAACCGCCTTCCAAAATAAATATAAGGTAACTAAAAAGCAAAAAATAATATCTATAGCTACAACAACAACAAAATAATTAAACATTTTGATGTTGGTGCTAGGAAATGTACTTAGTTTTATGTTTTACATAAGCACCAACTTGTGTTGGAAATGTTTCATTATTTTTTTTGTTGTAGGTACCTATATTACTTTTTGCTTTTTACCTAGTTACCTTATATTTATTTTGGAAGTTGGTTTTTATTTTTTTGTAGAAAAGTTTTTATTTCTCACTATTTAGTGTATTGGTTTATGTGTAGTTGATTTATGTTACAATAGCATAATCCAAACTGCTCATCTCTTTTTACAAATTGTTGCGTTTTGCTATACAAGGCTGATGATTTTTAAGGAGTTCATCTGATACTAGACCATCAGTTCCATTACATGATTTGACGGAGGCGAAGAATCAGGTATCGTAACTGTACTCAGATTGCAACCCGCAATATTTATTATTGAATAGTTCTGGTCTAGTCATCTGTGTAGTGCTGGTCATCTGTGGTCTTCATAATAAGTTCCATTTCACTCAATAGTGTTTTTTAAGAGTAAATGCACGAATTACAACAAAATATACCCAAATTACTACCTATAGGTGTGAGAGTTCCCTCGATTTCTCCAAGATCTCATCATCAGATCCGAACTTTGATGACAATGGGACCAGTCTGGAAGTATACCCTTTCAAACACAAAAATATTCTTTTAATTCGGTCCAGCCGTCTGCAAGTAATCGGATAACAAACATCAGTTTCCAAAAAAAAAAAACAGTTGTATTGAGAACCTCTTCCATTTTGAAGGTTGAAAAGGCTTTCATAATTCTGTAAAGCAGGAAATGCTGTTCATTATTTTTCAAAAAAAAATGGGTTCGGCCCTTACCGCCCCGAAAAACTGTCAATAAATGTTTCTAACCATTTAGAAATAACCAAATAAGTAAATACCTAGATACTGTGGGATTTGTAGGTAGGTAAGTACAATTATTACATAAAGCATATCGATCTAAATATAATTCCAGCCAGTCTTCGTTTTACCTTTGACCTTTAACCACGTTTAATTAAATAGAAGTTATGTCTACTCTATCCTTCGATCGCTCTAAGAGCGTTAATATTCTTGAAAGTATGAGAAGATGGGTATAAGGATGTGCGTACAAATGGCATTCTTCGGAAAGCGTGGGGTAGAGGAATGCCATTGGCGATAGTGACAGAGATAGACAAGGGTAGAATTACAAGGACAAGTAGGTATTATCTATACTTTATATTATAAAGTGGGAAAGATTGTGAGTTTCTAGAGGGTAATCTCTGAATCTACTCAACCGATTTTGAAATTCATTTTACCAGTAGAAAGCCACGTTATTTGTGAGTGTCATAGGCTGTATTACATCGCGCTACGAGAGGAGCTTAAATGAAAAATATTGCAAAAACGCGAAAAAATGACGTAAACGAAGTTGCGCGGGTCAGCTATATTTAGTAAAATTTTCCCGTAGCTTCGACTGCGATGAGGTTGGTTTTATAGCCCATACCTATGCTATTCTGTTAAACAAACTACATCACTGTAAAGTTTCATTAAAATCCGTTTTGTTACTTTTGCGAGCAGCAAATTTTTATCCATCCATCTACCCTAACAAACTTTCCGATTATAGATAGTGTAGTGTAATGAAAAGGTAGGGTTAAGATAGGACTACATATATTTACAAGAACTTAAAGACTACTTAAAATTAAAGATAATTTAGAACCGATGCTGGCGGAGATGCAGTGCTGGTAGGTAGAGGTACGGCGTCCAGGCGGAGATGCGGCACTCGTAGGTAGAGGCGCGGCACCGATAGGTAGAGGCGCGGCGCCGGTATGTAGGGGCGCGCCGCCGGTAGGTAGAGGCGCGGCGCCGGTAGGTAGAGGCACGGCGCCGGTAGGTAGAGGCACGGCGCCGGTAGGCAGAGGCGCGACGTCGGCAGGTAGAGGTGCGACGCGTCGTAGAGGTGTGGCCCGGTATATAAGAGAGGCGGCCCGGTAGGTAGAGAGGCGACGCCGGTAGGTAGAAAGGCGACGCCGGTCAGTAGAGAGGCGACGCCGGTAGGTAGAAAGGCGGCGCCGGTAGGTAGAAAGGCGGCGCCGGTAGGTAGAAAGGCGGCGCCGGTAGGAATGGTCTCTTTTTTTAGAGAGCTGGTTCTTCACTCCTTCTCTTTTAGAGAGCTGGTTCTTCACTCCTTCTCTTTTAGAGAGCTGGCTCTTCACTCACTCTTCTTCGGTTTTGTATTCATAAAGAAAACTCTCTAGAAGCAATTTAAAATTTTAAAGCTTAACTTATTTTTAATTTAGGATTTACGCACAGCCAGTTTCACAATGTAGACCATACTTTACAAAGAACTCTATGCTTATCTTGTTGTCATAGCAACCATAGAAAATATTTGTCGACATGACAGATTTAATTTATGAAAAATAATGTTTACAATAAGTCTTACAAAGATATTTATGAAGAGATTATAAAATTAATGGCGAAATACATAACTAATATATACAGAAATGCTACGAAATATCACTATAAGGACATAAATATATATACGAGGTAAGAATTATCACTACATTACCCCAAAAACCCGGAAAATTTTCGACTTACGAAAATTTCCTTGTCTTTGAAGTTGGAAAGACAAAAATCCCACAGCAAACATACTCATACAAACATAAATAACCTAGCATCCATCACCAAACAAAAGCGAGGTAGCGTTCACATTCAATGACGCGTACTCCAGAGAAATGTCACAAAGATGCAATAGAAATGCAAAAGATGAAGACGGAGCTAAAGAGTCTCCAAATTAATAAAGAATATGAGCACAAGAAGCTTAGTAGTAGAAGAAGAAGTAGTACTGCGCCGTTCCAAGTTAGGCACAAGTCAAGATGCTTATGAGCAAGGAGACCCGACAACAAGGCTAGAGACATTAAAGTCCGTCAAGTGTACAAGTCAAAGGAATAGTAATAGAGATAATGTGGGCTTCTTTAACGAGTCATAACCCGCTCGTGAAGAAAAGACAAGTTGCTTTAGAGCAAAGGGACCCGACAACAAGGCTAGAGACAGTGGGTTTAGAGCCCTAAAAGCCCGCCAAGTGTACAAGTCAAAGAAGTAAAAATAGAGAGAATGAGGGCTTGTTTTACGAGTCATAACCCGCTCGTGAAGACAAAGACAAGTTGTTTTAGAGCAAAGAGACCCGACAACAAGGCTAGAGACAGTGGGTTTAGAGCCCTAAAAGTCCGCCAAGCGTACAAGTCAAAGAAATAAAAATAGAGAGAATGAGGGCTTGTTTTACGAGTCATAACCCGCTCGTGAAGACAAAGACAAGTTGCTTTAGAGCAAAGAGACCCGACAACAAGGCTAGAGACAGTGGGTTTAGAGCCCTAAAAGTCCGCCAAGTGTACAAGTCAAAGAAGTAAAAATAGAGGGAATGAGGGCTTGTTTTACAAGTCATAACCCGCTCGTGAAGACAAAGACAAGTTGCTTTAGAGCAAAGGGGTGTGACACCAACAAGGCTAGAGACAGTGGGTTTAGAGCCCAAAAGTCCGCCAAGTCGGAAAGTCAAAGAGTAGAAATAGAGAGAATGAGGGCTTGTTTAACGAGTCATAACCCGCTCGTGAAGACAAAGACAAGTTGCTTTAGAGCAAAGAGAGCCGACAACAAGGCTAGAGACAGTGGGTTTAGAGCCCTAAAAGTCCGCCAAGTGTACAAGTCAAAAAAGTAAAAATAGAGGGAATGAGGGCTTGTTTTACGAGTCATAACCCGCTCGTGAAGAAAAGACAAGAGAGAAAATGAGGAAGGGAAATAAAAGAAGATGAAAAAGAAGAAAAGTTAATAAAGTACGATAAGGGAGTTAAAAAGAAAAGGTAAGAGAAGAAGAAAGTGGCATAATTAACAATAAAATCATGTAGAAAGCTGGAACGAGAAAATGTATATATACAGAGCTAGGTATATACAAAGCTTATTTACAAAGAAAAAAGGAAAAAAAAATGTGACGTTAAGAACCGCCAAAATTATGTATAAGAAAGGTAAAGAAAGACTAAAAGGGGGTAGATACGACTTAACAATAAAATAATAATAAAATAAAAAAGTATTAATAAATATAAAATGTGTATAATTAAAGAAAATAAGTGGACAGAAACAAGTTCAGTAGGGGTATAAGGAGGGAAGGGATAGAGAAGGGAGCTGAAAGAGAAAGAAGCTGAAAGAATAGGGAAAAAAATAAGCTAAGGAAAAAATACATATATAATAATAATAATAATATATAGATATAACATGAGACTACGATGAGAGACTACGATGAGAAGCGGTGAGGTGAGGGATGGTCTTCCAAAGTTGCAGCCAAATTACGCTAAAAGCGGTGGATACTTGTGCAAGTATTTATTTTAGAATTTTGAGAAGGTCGTGGGTGGTATGCTTGATGGGCGCCAAACTGTAGTGTAATGAAAAGGTAGGGTTAAGATAGGACTACATATATTTACAAGAACTTAAAGACTACTTAAAATTAAAGATAATTTAGAACCGATGCTGGCGGAGATGCAGTGCTGGTAGGTAGAGGTACGGCGTCCAGGCGGAGATGCGGCACTCGTAGGTAGAGGCGCGGCACCGATAGGTAGAGGCGCGGCGCCGGTATGTAGGGGCGCGCCGCCGGTAGGTAGAGGCGCGGCGCCGGTAGGTAGAGGCACGGCGCCGGTAGGTAGAGGCACGGCGCCGGTAGGCAGAGGCGCGACGTCGGCAGGTAGAGGTGCGACGCGTCGTAGAGGTGTGGCCCGGTATATAAGAGAGGCGGCCCGGTAGGTAGAGAGGCGACGCCGGTAGGTAGAAAGGCGACGCCGGTCAGTAGAGAGGCGACGCCGGTAGGTAGAAAGGCGGCGCCGGTAGGTAGAAAGGCGGCGCCGGTAGGTAGAAAGGCGGCGCCGGTAGGAATGGTCTCTTTTTTTAGAGAGCTGGTTCTTCACTCCTTCTCTTTTAGAGAGCTGGTTCTTCACTCCTTCTCTTTTAGAGAGCTGGCTCTTCACTCACTCTTCTTCGGTTTTGTATTCATAAAGAAAACTCTCTAGAAGCAATTTAAAATTTTAAAGCTTAACTTATTTTTAATTTAGGATTTACGCACAGCCAGTTTCACAATGTAGACCATACTTTACAAAGAACTCTATGCTTATCTTGTTGTCATAGCAACCATAGAAAATATTTGTCGACATGACAGATTTAATTTATGAAAAATAATGTTTACAATAAGTCTTACAAAGATATTTATGAAGAGATTATAAAATTAATGGCGAAATACATAACTAATATATACAGAAATGCTACGAAATATCACTATAAGGACATAAATATATATACGAGGTAAGAATTATCACTACAATAGGTATCATTAATAAGAAGTTGTAACCGTCCTTTAGCAAAATGCGCGTTATGTGTTTGTCATCTAAACCAGGCCTTACATTTTGGTTAGTCCTTATCACACTAATATTATAAAGGCGCAAGTATGTGAGTGTGTATGTTTGTTACTTCTTCACGTCTAAACGGCTAAAGCGATTTTCATAAAATTTGGTATGGAGTTAGCTGACACCCTGGATTAACACATAGGCTAATAAACCGCGGGTAACACCGCGGGGCACAGCTAGTATGTATATAAATACATATTTACTAATACGTATACTTTAGTTGTGTATATAAATAGCTACCTATTTAATTGATACGGCGAGAACCACAAAGAGGATTTGCGGTTTATTTAATAGGTAGTTAGGTCAATTATATAAACATATTATTATGAATGACTTTTATCGCAAACATTGACTTCTTAAGATAGTTTTGGAGTCCTTACTGCTTATCATTAAACGTCACGCTGAAATAAAGAAACCTTTCTTCAAAAATCAAGAAATTAATCAGGAAGACATTGGTCAATTATTGTTTTCGCGACTTTTATACATATTAGATATATTTCGGGACTTAATCGCGTGAATTATTTAAAGGTACGTTACGTACCTTTTATTTACCCGACGTTTCGATCGAATTGCACCGGACGTGATCATGGGTCTAAAAACGGAAATAAAAGGTTCGTACCTTTAAATAATTCACGCGATTAAGTCCCGAAATATATCTAATACTAGCTGACCCGCGCAACTTCTTATGCGTCATTTTTCCCCAATTTTGCAACGTTTTTCATTGAACCACAGCTCATAAGGGTCGTAGCGTGATGATAAATAGCCTATAGCCTTCTTTGGTAAACGGGCTGTCCAATACTTATAATGAAATCAACAGTTCCAGAGATTATTGCGTTTAACCAAACAAACAAACTCTTCAGCTATATAATATTAATATAGATTTCGAAGGGATTCGTGACTCATGACTCATTGGCAACGTTCCTTATCTGGTTAATAGGTAAATGAGTGACCGTTTTTTGTAAAAGTATCCCACCAATCTATGCCTCACGATAATAATAAAAACCGTCCCAACTAAAAAAGGCCATGAACTTATTCAAATGCATAAATTTTGTCAATAAATATTTGACAACAAATAAATATGTCAATCCCTTTTTATTACTGACACTATTCAACATTTTTAAAATGTAAAATACGCGATTATCCGAGTATTGTTGATATATGTTGTCGATTCAAAACCTTTACTTAAATATGTTCTTTAATTTGAGGGTAGAGTTTACCATATTGACGGAATAAACATTAATGTTTGACAGGTACGAAATCCATGAACATTTTGTATGGGATTTTTTTTTTTTTTTTTTTTATTTTATTGACAATTTTTCAATGTTTTTAATACTTATTATCCTATTCCGGACAAAGTCAAATCCAAAAACACAAAAACCATAAAAATTGGTCCAGCCGTTCTTTAGTTATAAATGGTGTAACTAACACGACTTTGTTTTAAATATATATAGAAGAAGAAGATGACATAGGTCAATTCTTACAAAAACATTTTTGAATGACTATACCTACTTTTTCTATTTCTAACAAAAGACTATCGAAATAACTGAGAGTTAGTTATGTTGTTACTTACGTTTTTACAAGAATCAAACCATTTAAAAATACATATTATTATATTCAAATTGTCTATTATAACTATATAGGTAGATTTCATGAGTAGCTGCTAGTTAGTACCAACCGCTACCTTACGTCTTATTTGTTCACTGACCTAATTGCTTTGTCATTCGATAGAAGTCCTTTTAACCAGGGCGGAGTGGTTTATCTGACAGAAACATGAATAGTGCCATATTAAAATAACTCCTTGTTACGTGTAGATTCTACGCGAAGTTACGCAAATTCTTTAGGTGCCTTATTCAAATTAGATATATTTCGGGACTTAATCGCGTGAATTATTCGATCGGGTAAATAAAAGGTTCGTACCTTTAAATAATTCACGTGATTAAGTCCCGAAATATATCTAATATGTATAAAAATCGCTAAAGTTTAAAAACAATAATTGCCTTATTCAAGTTGAATAATATTATACATACATATACATTATACTTCTTGACATACCTGCCTCTCATAATTATTTAGAACAACTGCCTCGATGGTAGATACAGTAGCAGTGCCGACATACGACTACTACGTCAGAGATCGTGGGTTCAATTACCACACGGGACTAGTCTTTGTGTAGACTAACCCACACAGTTTGTGGGTACAGTTTGTGTCAGTTATATGCATGTTGGAATTATTTTTGAGTGACCTGCATTTATCATAATAAACCCTCTAACATTCTCAACTCTACATTTCACTTCATTAGTTGCTAATATTCAACGATCTCCTCGGTACTTTTACCCTCTTAGGTAACGAAACGGTCGGTTAACGGGTTACCAAGGAGAAAATGGGTCGTTTAGAACAATCAAATGGATTCCGTTGAACTGCAAGTGTAGATTGCTTTTATAGTACCTACCAATAACAGCGGATTCTAAATAAATACTCGTTTACTTATAGACGTTGAATATTTACTTTTACTCATTTTATAATCAGATGGGACATAGTTTTTAACAAATTCGCAGATCGGAGGGACAGCCCGATACTGGAACAGTGGATATGCAAATGTCGCGCGGTGATTGTGCCATAGATATAAGTACTAACATTCGTTTTTTAAAATCATGTATACTAACAAAATGGACTGTGTCTGAAATAAAAAAGTTATTATTGTTATTATAAACACGACTATGATATTTTGTCAATCGAAAAGTGTTCATGGCTATTATTTTTTTAGATATTAAAATTTTAAAAATGGCAATAATATTCCATGAACAGATTTTTGCATGCAGCCTATAGGATTTATTATTGTAATTAAATTATCTTTCTTTCGACACCAATTTTTATTGAATTACCTGTTTATAGCTTTTATGTCCATGTTAAAAACTATCATCATCATTAGTCTATCGCAGTCCACTGCTGGACATAGGCCTCTCCAATTGCACGCCACTTTGTTCTATCTTCGGCCTCTCGCATCCAGCTCCTGCCAGCCGTTTTGCGTAAATCATCACTCCACCTGGCCTGAGGGCGTCCTACACTATGTTTGCCGAGACGCGGTCTCCACTAAAGAACTCGTTTACTCCAACGGTTGTCGGTTCTTCGGCTAATATGGCCCGTCCACTGCCACTTCAGCTTGCTAATCCGGTGGGCTATGTCGATAACTTTGGTTCTCTGCCGAATCACCTAAAATCAAGAAAAAAACTATCAGTTGAAACTAAATTTGAAGATCGATGTTCAGCGTCTTTTAGGCCATTGCTTATTTAAATTTCGAAAGATTTAAGAAAATATTCCTACAATGTTATGTAACACTGGTTGACATATCTTTATAATTTCAATTTAGCTACAATAATCGATATTAAACATACCTCCCACCTCCTCTATGGTGGGAGGTGTCACCATGTTATTAATTAAAACCCAGTTTCATCTTATTTTTCTATTCTACTAGCTACATATTGTAAAAAAATAAAGTAACTGTGTCTATACACAGAAGATGGGATGGGTTTTGTATTTGAAACTATGCTTTGTTTTTAGGGTTCTGTAGCCAAAACTGTCAAAAATGGAACCATTATAGTTTAGTCATGTCTGTCTGTCTGTAAGTCTATCCGACCGTCCGTATGTCACAGGCATTTTACTCAAAGACTACACAATGTATATTGATGAAATTTGGTGAAAAGGTGTCTTATAGTAACCGCTACTTAGTTTGATAGCTAAATAATAAAAATAAATATTTTTAGGGGGGCACTCCATACATGTAACAGAAGAATATCAACGTGTGGCACATCAATCGACAGGTCTTTTAAAAACATTCTAAGGTTTATAAAAAAGTGTTTAATTAAGTGAATATTTATGAAATAATCGCTCTGAAAATTGCATTAATTATCTTTTGGACCGTGTGACCAAAAAATGTGAAAAAAAATCACAAAAGTAGCGCTTGATAAATTCTTTAAACTAAAATTATTTCGGCCGAAAAACCGCGTTTCTAAAGAGAAGGGCGTAAGTGTCATGAACATACGCTCTTCTGCGGGTACAATTATTCAAGTCGGATTTTTTTATACGGCATCGGCTACGGAACCCTACACTGAGCATGGTCCGACATGCTCTTGCCCGGTTTTTTTCATGACTGTTTGTAGGTTTGGGGTTGACGCAAACCTCTTTGAATAGATTTTGATTGGGTACTTTATTGCAGTTTTAAAGGTATTAAAACTCTAACTTAAACATTGCTAAAAGCTGTTAAGTAAGCTTTTAGCGATGTTTAAGTTAGAGTTACTTTCATATGTCTGCTCAGCTTAATCTCAGTTTTAGTAGGCCCGCCATATACCTCCTAGAGAGCTCAAATAGCATGGTCTTGAAAATATAATAATGACATGACTATCTACCTATTCTATAGATAACTACAATATGCGCATTCGCCTTAATTTGTTCGTTTTTTTTTTAAGATAATTAGCAATGTAGGATTATGGGTCCCACATTACTAGCAATGCTGTTAACCCCTCCAGCTAAGCTCAATGGCTTGTGTTAGGAGTGGGTTCATGTCGGTAGTATAATGGGTAGGATTCGAACCCGCGACCTCACGATTGCAAGACCAATGCCTTAGCCATTAGGCTACCGCTTAAGTAAATAAACTAGCTGACCATCGCAACTTCGTCTGCGTAAATTTTCTCTGTTATTGCAACATTTTTCATTGCTGCTCCGCTCCTATTGGTCGTAGCATTTATTATTATTATTAAAATATTTTTTTAATGTGGTCCAGTAGTTACGCGATAATCTCAGGAACTACGGGTCCGAATTGAAACATTATTTTACTATTGGATGGCCCATTTATCAAGAAAGGCTATAGGCTATAAAACATCACGCTACGACCAATAGAAGCGAAGCAGCACTGAAAAATGTTGCAAAAACGGGGAATATTGACGCATACGAAGTTGCGTGGGTCGGCTAGTATCAGTATATATGTATAAACTAACGTTAGATATGAGCTGGAAAACGCACTGCAATAGTATCTGTACACGTCTGAGTCAGCAATCTTATGCTCTATACAAATTATCTAAGATTGTTGATCAACCAACATTAATTACCGCGTATCATGCCTATGTTACTTCAACAATCCGCTACGGTTTGATATACTGGGGCAACTCTTCAAATACAGATGCAGTCTTCAGAGCCCAAAAGAGGTGCATCAGAGCAATATGCGACATAAGAAGTACAGATAGTTGTAAACCATATTTTGTGAATCTGTCTATATTGACTTTGCCCTCGTTATATATTTATGAAGTTGTGCTATTTATTAGAAATAATCTACATTTATTTGAAACACTTAACAGTACCAGAAATAAAAATAGATATAAAATTCGATTTAGACCTCATAAAAAAACAGTGTTTAATAAAAATTTCTTGGGCATGGCACCAAAAATTTACAATCAAGTACCTAAATATATTCTGGCCAATTTAGATATAGTCTCTTTTAAAGCCTTACTTAAGAAACTATTAATAAATAAAGCATATTATTCCATAAACGAGTTTATAACTGACATAATTGCTGATGCTCCGTAACTTGGACATACACATCTCTTTGTATTTTTTTTTATGTTATTCTCTAAGTTAAATTATTTTTGATTATTCTGTACTGACATCTTTTAATTTTAATTTGGTATTGATTGTTTAATTTAGATTATGTTTTATTTTAATTTTTTTTTTTATTATTATATTGATTGTTATTTTTAATTGATTTTTTTACTATAATTTGATTGAGATTTAATTATTTTATCCACATTTTTATTTATATTATGACTTTTGTTGCATTGATTTTAATTAATTAATTACAGTTTAATTTTAATTTATTTACTTAATAGTTCTAATTTTGATTGTTAATTATCTTTAAGAGTTTTTAAATATTGCATGCCTATGGTAGAATATAGCAGCACAAATGTACATAACTAAAACATCTATTGTAACCTATATTCGCAATAAATGAATCTGAATCTGAATCTGAATCTGAAGTGGGTTTCGGTTAGAGTCCCTTAGCAAGTCCGTACACTCGCACTAATAGCATTGCTTACTCTATATTGGCTGTAATAACTCATATGGACGTGTTAATGGTATTTTAGCACGACATCGTAAATCTTTTTAACTCCCGACGAAAAGGAGGGTGGTATGAATTTAGTAGGTACTTACTGCCTGTCAAATGGATGGACTATATTGATGCATTTCAAGATTTTTATTATTACCATCATCTTCCTGTCACTTTTATCCCAATTATTTGGGGTCGCCACAATAGCCTACTTTTTTAGGTAAACGAAAAATCCAAAAACTTGGTAAATAAAACTAGTATTTAAACTACCAACGATTAAGACCCGATTAAATTTTGCGTTATATAGGTTTTTTTTATCATTAATCACATCATTTATATAGTGACGTCATCATAGGCAAGTATTTGTAAGAGATCTCCTTAGAAAATCTGTCTACAAACTCAGTAAACCTGTGACATTTCGTAAAGAGCTGTTGTTTTGACTATAGTCCTCACCACAGAGTAACTAATCACTTCGTTTTAGTCCTCACAATCTAAGCAGTAAAACACAATTAACAACTTCACGTTGACAATGTATTAACAAGCCGTCGGAAATTCGAGTATTTATATATGAATTATTAATATGGAATGATTTCTGAACTCCGAGCAATGAATGTACCTAATTTAAATATTATAGGTAGTTTATTTAAAATCGTTACTTAAATTGCTTATAAACAAGAGTTACTTTGAACGGGGTGATTTGAAAACGTTTGAATGTTGAGCTAAAGAATCCGATTAACACTACGTAATCGAAATTAAATTCATATATAAAATGCATCCATGGTATTGCAAAAATGAAAATGATTACGTCTTATACTCGTAGATTATTGACATGCACGTTGGTAATTACAGTTCAGTTGCACATGATGTATTACATACATTTTTTTTTTCTGTTAAACTGTTACCTATTATCCTTGTAAACATTGTCGTTTTATTATACACAGCTTAAAAAATCTATTACAAATGTACATAATTTTGAATCGATTTATAGGAAAATTCGGTTGTGTGTGTTTGGTTATTTAATGTTTTAGTCACATTCTTAGCTACATTGATGATGAAATGTCAAAAATGTACCTACACTTTCAGCGGGAACTATAGAAACTAGCCTATTCGTAATTATAATTTCTATCAGACATTTCTATTTTTCCGTCAGACGTCATCTACGTAGGGTACCCACACCCTTTCTCGCCATGTCATCTCGTATACAGTTCCTCCATCTGGGTCTTCCTCTATTTTTTAAGCCATAAATATTCATACTACGTACCGTTTTTATAATATTTATTTCATCCTTTCTCATGATGTCCAATAGTTTGTACCTACTGCAGAGTAAATACATTGCATATCGACACTAGCGGGTTAATTTGACAACCAATGTAAAATATATTAAGGGCGATCGTAGATTTACAATTATTAATATGATTTAATTTAATAGAATTTACCTACTACCGCCTATTAGTAATAGTGTTTTTACGGGCTATTACTACATAATAGTGTTTAAGTAGGTATAGCGGTATAAGATCGTTTGCATATCTTTTTTAACTAGGTATATCATCCGATAATTGGACACCGATCGTATCAGAATCGGGATTCCTTTCCGATTGCTCACAAGTATACGAATAGGTATGTAGAACACCTTCAGTTGACCGTTGACCGATGAAATACTATCTACGTGCGTATGCACGCAATTGAGTTGTTCGATAGTCGATGAAGTTGACCTACTTGTAAGTGTAAGTCTGCGATGGTCCTTCCTCTGATATGAGCATCTGAAAATGCGCTCACTTACTTCCATATTTTCCTAACAGGTTCTCAGTCGACTTAAGTCAAATGCGGTCTTTACGGCTCTTCTTCAACGACGACAACTGTACTTGCGGCCAGCTTGTTGTCGCATCCAGAGAGTCACAATACAAAATCCTTCACTTTCACCATGGAGGACTCGACCACTTGGCTCAAGTTTTGCACCGGTGGCACTCTTTACTACACAACATTAAACTCACACCAGGTAATAAGAATACCCAAAAATCTGTATTAAAACTTAAATATCCGGTGAGATAGATGGCATAGGCCGCAACAGTGGAGTGAAAAGTGCCTTTGATATAGTTACTCTGCCGTCACGCCATGCTATCTGTCTAGCCATCCGTGTAGGATCTTATAATGTTTGTAGGCAATGTGGTCACAGGTTCCGAGGAGCCGAACTTACCGTACCGCCACTTTATGGTATGCCGTCCAGAAGTACAGAAGTCTGAACAACACCCGGAAGAAGGCAAGCTACCAAAAATAACCCCAGAATTATTCTATGGGAAAATTATGAATGGAAAAGGTGTAATCGAGGATGATCTATTTTTGAGGAAATGCGTCTTCTTTGGAGGCTTGGATAAGGAGCTTAGAAGAGAAGTGTGGCCTTTCCTTCTGCATTGTTATCCTTACAATTGTACTTATGATGAAAGGGAGATAATACTGCAGATTAGGTCTAGGGAATATGATGAGATTACGAGAAGGAGGTTGGAGAAGATGACGCCGGAGCAGCACGCGGTGTTCTGGAAGACGGTGCAGTGTGTTATAGAGAAGGATGTTGTCAGGACTGATAGAGGCAACCCGTTTTTCGCGGGAGAAAATAATTATAATGTAGAAATTATGAAGAATATTTTATTGAATTATGCTGTTTACAATCCTGTTTTAGGGTAAGTTATATTAAATTATTAAGGAAAACCTGAGTAACTTTGAAAATTAAAATTAAATTGCGTTTAAAACTTTGTTACTCTTCCAAGTGTTGAAAACTTTTCCGTAGCTTGTAGAAACAATTTTCATTTTCACAGTATGAGTGTTCTTTTGGGCTCAGTTATTACCTACTTCGCTAACGAATGGAACAAAGAAACAGGTTCTCGTGTTTGTGCTTTTATGATACCTTGGTGTTTGAATAAAAACATTAGTTATAATGGCCGAATCTGTTGATTTTTCTTAACTGATTTTTTTTCCCTTCAGTTACACACAAGGAATGAGTGATCTGTTAGCGCCCGTGCTTTGCGAAATAAAATGCGAGTCAGAAGCGTTTTGGTGCTTCGTTGGATTAATGCAGAGGGCTATATTTGTATGCACTCCCACGGACAACGACATGGATAATAATCTCGTAAGATATTACAACTTTTTATTTTTAGTTTAGCCAGTAAGGTGTCTAGTTACGTAAATAAGTAGACACCTTACTGGCGAGAGAGACCTTAGAGGATTTAGAGAGAGAGATAGATAAATAAGATAATAGAGAAGTAATTCTCCATTACCTTATTTATCTGTCTCTTTTTGTATTTATTTTATAAATTAGGTGTTAGGTATAAAAATAGAAGAATTGTTTCGTAGGTTTCAATTTTCCCAATGACGCTACCGGCATAGAATAAATACTAACTGCTTCGCTTCTAGAGTACATTATAAGATATAGCAACTCTTATATTTGGCATAGTATCTACCTAGCCTGTGTGTATAAACCACAATGTAAAAATTGATACAATTGCTATTTTTATTGGCTTTATAGTTTTTTACCTTTGCGTACCTATACAAAGTATTAATACCTTTCTGTCTATGAAAACCTTTGAAAAATAGAAAAACCATTCTGCTAACACAAACGTGGATTTTTTGTGAATAGCTCTAATGAGTTACGTGACATCTTGACAGGTCGAAAAATACCAGAGATATCTCCGCCATGTTGGTAGATAGGGTGGGTACTTGCCTTTAACCTTTTGAATAACTTACAATGAGAGTACTAGGAACTCACGCACGATTGATATCGGTCGATTAATAACCTACGCGTAAAGTTGAGTCTATCGGATTCAGTGAACCAAAACATCCAACATTAAGTGTTACGAAACTTTGGGAACGGTTTAGGTAGATCTAACGATTAACGATATGTTTTGTACAATGTATTATATTAGGCTATTAATACCATCATTTGGTGTGTGTTATTTAGTCGAAGCGGTGTTATGTATATTGTTGGAACTTTTGTATGGTATAGTAGGCAGTAAAGATGCTATGCTTTAGTATCTAGATGGGTTTTTAAGGAAAATATTTTTTTTCAAACCGAATCTACATTTGGAGAGTTGATGTTTTTGGCAAATATTGATGAGAATTTGGTTCCCCAATTTATCTTTAAATTAGTCTTTGGCGTAGGCCTTTGTTAGCCTATTACGCAGGAGAATTTATAGTAGAGAAGTGTGTGCAAAACTACAGGATAAGCCCTCTATTTCTTCTTATAATCCGATGGAAAGAATATCCGACACGACTAGAGATAAATTAGCGCAATAACGATAGCCTAAAGAAGTTTTCAAGATCCGAGGAAACTTCTCTCTAGAAACTTCTGTCTAGGGTTACTGGTTCCTTATCCCTGCTGACCTGTCAATCTATTCGGATGCTAATATTACTGAGACTCAGGTTTTTCAGCTACTGCCAAGCACGAAAACCAGTGCAATAATCTCCATGAACAAGATTATTTGCCTTAGAACAATAAAAGGCAAAGTAATAACTTTTTTAAATTCCATGGATTAATAAGTTTTAATTACAATGTCCATTATCTTATCGCCATCAGTACTTTACACAAAAGATTATTAATTATAAAACATCGCGATACCTCTGTAATTGTGACGTCAAAACGAAATGAAAACTCCTACGAACTATAAATTCTATTTTTAATTTTCAGAGTTACCTGAGGGAATTAATAAGGATAATGTTGCCACATTTTTATAAACATTTAGAAAAACACGTCGACGCAATGGAGTTGCTATTCTGCCACCGTTGGATTCTCTTGTAAGTAAATTTATAAGTTGTAATATTTATTAGTTAGGTATATGACTTCTTTGATACAGAAGTTTTTCTTTTGATCCGATTTCCTGTTCTATTCGATTATTCAACGTTTGCCTTCAGATATATTACTTGTACAACTCGCCCTTTCGGCTTTCGACAAGCCTTTGAATGTTCATGAAGTAGGCAAGTATTTATTTATAGATTTGCGTGGGAGACAGAGAAACCTATTTCATTATAGCACTTCCAACATTGCGTTTAGAATACCTTCAGCAAATTTAGTTTCAAGAGGCTTTACGTAATGGAAATTTAGATTCATTTTAACGGAATAACTACAACCCTTGAAATTTCGGCCAAATCTTTAAGACGCTCTTAATATTATTTCTGTCTCTACTATTTAATTTAAAATGAAAGTAACAGCATGAAAATTTTAGTAGATAAGTATTTAGTTATTTTTATATTCATTTCCTAATTAAAATGGTTCATATATAGTGACATTAATTAGTTATTTTTATATTCGTTTTCTAATTAAAATGGTTCATATTTCTATAGTGACATTGTTATTTTCATTAATTCATTAGATATGGTTTTAATAACAATTAGTTATATAACTAGTAGTTACAAGGACTCGATAAGAAGCCTAGCTAACAGATAAAGTTACAATATTGGCTATCATAAAACAATAATGTAATATAGACATAATTATATCTACCAAGGCAACTGATTGACTGGCTTGTTGGTCTAGTGGTTAGTGGCTCTGCCTGCTAAGCCAGAAATCATAGGTTCGATTTCCACTCAGGAATCTTTATGTGATATTTTTTAGGGTACCTATATGTAAAGCGAGGGTGTCATTTTTTTTCTCACCTACCTCATCGTGTGAGGTATCATTAGATAGGTCTTTTAAAAACGTTTAGGGGTAGGGAAGACGATTTTTAGGTTTAGGGATCCGTTTGTAAAATATTAACCTTTAAAGTGCAAGTTTTTGTTAGAGTAAAGAGTGCCCCCCCTCTGCCAGCTAAATGGTTGATGTTGGGTACGTAAAAAAAATCACGGTAGTAGTATATATGTATAGTGAAATTAAAAGGAAAACTATCACAGCTAAGTAGGCTTTACAAATTTACGAGTACTGATCAAATGAGAAGTAACAAAATTTCGTATAAATTCCATTGAAAAATATTATCATGTACTTAAATAACTTTGTAAGTATGAAACAAAAACAACAGAAAACCCACTTAAGCCACATTATTGGAATGGGGGGGGGGGGGACTACGGAACCCTACATTATGCGTGCCCGGTTTTATAACATCGTCATAATAATAGTCTGGTCGTACCTAATCGGGTTTTTTCTAATTAATTTCAGATGTTTCAAGCGAGAATTCACGGAGGCCGTAGCGCTACGCATGTGGGAAGCTTGCTGGGCGAATTATCAGACAGATTACTTTCACCTGTTCCTATGTTTGGCTATCATTGCTGTGTATGCCGATGACGTCATCGCACAGGATTTGAATACTGATGAGATGCTTCTGCACTTTAGTTCTTTAGGTAAGTGTCTACTTTTGTAGAGTCTCGTAGAGGACTACGTCGTGCTACGAATAATTAAAAATAATTTAAGACATGGCAGTCATCAGACAGGAGAAAAGGTATATTTTCTTATAAAACTGTCAACAGTTATTTTTTTTATTTTTTGACCTTTAAAAAAAGCCCTTTAGTTTTTTCGATTGTGGCAATTTTTTTGCTCTTGTTGAGCCCCATTAAATTGCCCTAATGTTCAAAATTCTTCTCTCTTTATTTCCGTTAAGTGTCCGACAATAATATATATGGGTCCCAAATTTCAACTTTGCCAAATTGGCTGACGAGTGCTCCTGTAAGGTCCCTTTCACACGGTCCGGTTCCCGGGTAGCTGGTGCCGGGTACCGGGCAGTAAAGTGTATGGCGAATACCGGCACCGGCTATTCGGCAATCGGAACGCGTAAAAAGGACTTATGGGTTCCATTTTTCTTTCCGATGCGACATACGGAACCTTAAAAAGCAAGAAGGAATCCAGTACTTATTAGGTAACACATTAAGTAGTCTGACTGAGTCTAATCAAAACTTTCCTATTATGATTTTCTCTTTCATGATTATGTAAATACGTATTCATCAAGTTAATGAGATTTCTGTTATTTTCCTACTCATAAATAAACCATTTATTATAAATTAATACCCACATTAAAACTTAAGCGAAATGTCCCTAATTTGTCTTTCATTTGACAACCTATTCCAAATTTGAATTTAGTAGATAAGACGGCCATTTTGTTTTCAAGAATGTTTACAACACAATTACAAGTTTTTATTGAGTTGTGAAAATGGCAGCAAACTTAGGTGTCATCATTGTCACAGTTCCTAATTCAAAAGTACTTAATAAAATACGCACAGAATCCGTTTAGACTGAATATACCTATCTACTATGGCACTGGCAGAAAAATGGGATTTGGTCCCACATTACTAGCAATCCTAACCCCTCCAGCTAAGCTCAGTGGCTTGTGTTAGCAGTGGATTCATGTCAGTAGTAGGTATAATGGGTAGGATGAGAACCCACAACCTTATGACTGCGAATCTGATGTCTTCACTTAATTAAAAATTGAAATTGAAGCGGCTGTAGCCTAATGGCTACAGCCGCTTTAATTTCAATTTGGTGAAGGGCATTGACATATAGATCTGAACCGCGCTATCCCTTTCAATTAAAAAGTAAATTTTAAATGCAAAGCGGGAAAGCCTTTGACAGGTATTGTCCACAAAGTAGTGTCGTCTCTTTCTAGAGAGCGATCAACTTTGTAAGGTTATGGCGCAATCTTGTCTATGCTGAAGAGAAGCTTCTACTATTTTTAATGTTGGATTTTTTTTTCCAGCTATGTACATGGACGGCCGTCTGATACTCCGCAAGGCTAGAGGCCTGCTGCATCAGTTCCGTCAACTGGTTCGAATTCCTTGCACTTTAGTAGGAATGTGCCAGCGATGCGGTCCTGGTATTTGGGACTCCACACATAGACCTAACGTAGAATGCACCGGGGCTCACGATTTTTGCAAGTATGCTGTACAATAGAAATAAACAAGGCACCAAACATTACAGTAAAGAAACCGTGAAAATAGTCCACACTATGAACAAACATTTGACTTTGATGGTCTATTTATCTCACTCGCTTGGACGGATGTCAAACATCCTAGAAAGTGATAGATATACTCACCCAAGTAAATCAAGCTCAAATATTTTGTCTTCAAGTAGATATTCGTTGTGTAAACTCTACCAATATGAGTATTATCTGCATGAATGAAACCAGGCTACTCCTGTCAGCGGATCGGGTTCCATGCGTGATTCGTTTGACTCTCAACGAATTTACCAATCATTACAAAAACAAACTATTGATACGAGCTCATTCCGGGCAGAAAACTATGTTGTTGTTTCTGGTTTTGGCTTTGAAGGTAAAACCATTTTAAGTATTTCATGTGTGTGCCGCTCGGCTTTTGCGCGCATGCTTGCCCGCCTTTGCACACAATAACCAGTGAAAATCTAGCTTTAGACAAGGCTTTGTGTAAAGAAGTTTATAGTAGATAGTTGTCGCATCAAATGGTATTGTGCACGCGTTCGAAATTTATAACCACTTGGCGGGAAACCAACCCTAAACCAGTATTCTTAATTTAAATACGTTATTGACAGATGAGTACCTAATGAATAATAGTGTTGTGCTGAGAGTTATTTTGTGCCGTAAGTAAATACCTACTTATTTGCCATACTTGTTACAAATTGTAGTATTTAAGAGTAGTTGTAAGACATTTTATATAAAAGCATTATCTGTAATATTGATGATATTGTGAAAAGAAACCTAAATAATGTTGTTTACTTGGACGCTTTAGCGGAATTTTCTAAGTATAAAGTCACGACTACTGTTAGAAAGTTGCGAAAATCAACTATACATAAGATAATAGAACAGTCACGTTTGTACTTTTATGTGTGAAAATTTTCAGTAATTTTTATAAGTGAAATATGTCCCATATTTTTCATATCCGCTTTTGTACAGACCATGCTAATACATTGTACAGCTATATGAATCATTAATGAAATTTAGTTTAATAAACATTCATTCAAAAATGTTGATAGAACCACGGTTCTACTCTATATTGGCAGCTTATTAACTTAAACGCTTATATAATGTCCTTTATTATAAAAGAGTGTCTGAAACTTCGAATGACCTGGTATGGCGCACAGATGTATACCTGTATGTCTATATATACGTACGAACGGATTGTACAAAAACAATATAATTAGTACAAATATAATCAGTATTAATACTAAAGGAAAGAAAAGAAAATTCGATGGTACTAACAGGAATGGTTTATTTTGTGAAACGTCTAGAACATATCAAAGTGTAACAAAATATGTTCTAATACTTATCAATTTAAAAGGGTACAAGTTAAATCCCTATTTATGAAAATTGTTATTGAATAAAAATAACGTACCTGGTATAAATTAAATTATTCTTATTACAAAAATATATTTACCTATTATTTTAATACCGGTCTAGAATAACGGAAGTTTCATATCAGACGCAAAGATTTATTGAAAAAACTGATTGTGCTTTGTATTTATAAATGCTTATTAAATATAACTTAGTACTTAGGTAATTACTACATGCTTTTTAATGGAATATGTATAGAAAATAATAACCGTAACGTGATACCTACCCAGATATGAGAATTGCATTTTAAAGTAAAGTTAAAATATGATATGTAAAGAGAATCTTGGCGTTATAAATTTGGACACTGTAGGTAATTGGATATTACGTTTAGTATTGTAATACATTTCAATTATTATGTTGTTATTGTATTGTTGTTTTACGAAATGAAAATCAGTAAAATATTTCCTTATTATAAATGAAGTACAACGTTTGACTGCAGGAAATAGCTACACCTGTAATTGTGTCGCATCGACTTAATCAATGTTTTTAAATAGGTAGGTGTCATATTATGCAATTACCCAATTATATTTACAATGTATAAAATTAATATGTTTATATCTATTTAAGTATTCTGTTTGCTAATAAGTATTTTACATATATATCTACGGAGTTCAATTGTATATCAACCTTTAACGTCAAATACGAATTTGCATAACGTTTTAATTGGTCTTTCATCGTACCTATAAATTTTTACCTGAATCAATTTACCTAACATGTGTTCATATTAATTCGTTATTATCATCGAAAGTTATACTTCTAGTTATCTAGTTAAGTTATGTAGTTCAGGACTGAATTAAATAAAATCATTTGGGTTAGTCTATACGCGGGAGGTAAAATCTGAGTATCCAATTTTTCAGTGTAGATAGGTACGCCAAGAACTGGTATTTTGTGGAGATAAATAACAAAACTATACTTAAGTTACTTCATGTACTTACAAGTTATATTCATTAAATTTTTTAAAGATCTATTCACCAATTTGTGCCCCTACGGACGTATTATTTCGTATGATGCAACATTATAATCATTTCATTAATTATTAATTAAGGATTGCGTAATGTTGTTACTATTTGAAAAACTGACTTTATTTAAATGACAAATTGCACATAAATGAAAAACCTCAATGTTTTTCTATCGTTATCTACCGACATTCTCGTAGGTATGTTACAAAGTTGCATTCAGCCTATGCCATTAATAATTCAGCAAGTCATTGTCATAATCACCACCTGTAGAAACCTAGACCTACTTTTTAAAGTCGATGTACACCTGCCTATATACCAAGTAGGTTACTTTTGAATTGGTACGTTCTAAGTACTCGTGAGTATTTATACTAGGTAAATATTGTAGGTACCGACGAATATTTATGAATACAGAACATCCTTATGTTAGATATGTACGTAAGTTTATTCTTTTAAGTAAAATTGATTTACTTTGGAAGGTCCATTTATCTCATTTTGTGACGTCTGGACAGCTGTTCAGACGAGAGAGACATATAGATCAAGAACATCAAAATTGATTTAAGTCAGGCGCGGATCCAGCCACCAAATAAGGATATGGGAACGGTAGTAGAGGTTTTTGTAATTGAATTAATGGTAGTTTTTGACGTGATAACGTCTTATAAATCGATGAAAAAGTGTCTAACAAAAAGTCACGTTATTGATTGGTTGCTAAGCAACAGCGAATGGCGATTGCAGAGACATGACATGCGATACAATTGGAACCATTGACGCATGGACCTGGACCGCGCCATCCCTTTAAATTTAAAAGTAAATATTGACTGCAAAGCGTGAAAGAGAGAAAAAACTCGTGCGGCCCTGTCTCTTTGACAGGTAATGTCCACAAATTAGCGTTGTCTCTTTCTAGAGAGTGGTAAATTTTGTGAGGTTTTGGCGCAGTTCAGGTCTATCCGTCAATGTTTGGAACTAAGGTTATTGATCGGTTGCTAAGCAACGCGAATGGCGATATGTCATCAATGTTTTCCAATTTTAAATTAAACTTTTACAGCTTGAATACCTTATTTACCTATGTAGAGCGTTCCAATTTACTCATGGTTTCTTTTGGTTGTTTAATTTTGGATACAACATTACCAATCGCCATAGTCAATCGATCATTTAGAGTTGTGGGCATGCCTACCGCGCTCACTATGATACGGCGGATACGCGCCTGGTTCAAGTAGATATACAGTACGATCAACGTAACTTGACCGGATTGAAGTTAGGTTTTTATCACTTTCGCGCATGTCATAGAGATGCAGCCCTAAAATTACTTACGAAAACGACTAAGTATGTTTAATCGATTAAAAATACTAACAACATTTTAATTCAACAATATAAAAACACTATTTATATGAGTTCATAAAAGTTTAAATTTAGAACAGTTACAGTAAATACCAAAGAAACTTTGAAAAACAATTCATTTACGAAAATAATCACAAAAAAACATGAGTTAGTAATACTAATTATGACAATGTAATGTGTAATTTCATCTCTAATTATCTTGATTTAGTTACCGCCCCCGCCCCCCGCTTCCTGTCACCATTTACTTCCAAAAAATACATCTGCGCAACCACTTGTCGCCTACTTCAGTCCGGCCTAGTTACGTTGATCCAACAGTATGTAGCGTGAACTCCATAGAGATATAGAGGTATCTACCTACCACTTATCTTCATGACTTTATTACGATCGTATTTCACCACTAACAAGAAAATATAATAGTGAAAAATAATTTTATTTGCTTATTGGTGGTAAAATTAGAGCTGACTAGTTAAAAAAGTATTGTTATTTACATAATTTATTTATATAATATTATGATTATGACGTAAGTACCTATGTATTGAAGCTACGAAATAAATAAAATTGTTTTATTTTCGCATATTGTGAATTGTTACGCGTACTCTGTGATATAAAGGATCTGCTTGTATTATATTGTGTAAATGTTGATACGGTTAACTAAATGTATGGAAAATAGGAATCATATCTATTTAGAAATAAATGTACAAGCATTTTTTGGTGTTTTTTTTTTATGACTAGTGATGTGATACCTTAGAGCGTGAAACGGAATATTATGAAAATATATATACTCGTATTACGGGTCTCGTTGCAAAACGGTCGAAACGTCGGTCAATAAACAAGGTATTTTTACCTTAAATTATCCACGCGATTAAGACCCGTAATATATATATTTTCATAATTTGTACAAATAGCGAAAGTTTGTGAAACGGAATATCTTTTTTTTTTTAATAACTCACACAATGCTATCATTAATATGTAAACACTAACCACTAGACCAACAGGCCAGTCAAGTCGAGTCAAATCAAGGAGTCATATTCTAATAGATCTTAGCTTCTATTAATAGGGTGTAGAACAATACACTAACGCCACTCCTTTAAAAAATATTATCTCGTAGTCATAGTGCAATAAGGGCCTTCGGTAAGCGGGTGTAGTGTACTTAGAACTAGGGATGTCGTTGGAGTCCTGGCAATCATGCATGACCATTTTGCCTCAATTCACTCTCTTAAAATGCCTTTCAAGAGCCTATAAAAATATGATTCAACAAGAAAGAGCAATAATTTAGATATACCTACCTATCTATACTAATATTATAAAGCTGAAGAGTTTGTTTGTTTGAACGCGGTAATCTCAGGAACTACTAGTTCGAATTGAGATTTTTTTTTTCTGTTGGGTAGCTCATTTATCGAGGAAGGCTATAGGCTATATAACATCACGCTACGACTAATAGGAACGGAGCAGCAATGAAAAATTTTGCAAAAACGGGAAAAAATTGACGCATACGAAGTTGCGTAGGTCAGCTAGACTATAATAAAAAATGCTTTAAATGACACCGACAAAGATATTAAAGGTGCTGCTTTAGAATATCATTCATTTTTTTTAACCCGGGTATTGGCTCACTACTTGAAGGGCAAAATCAAAACGCATTTTTGGGAGAATTTGTAAATAATTGGCAAGTTATTTGAGGTACACCAACCGCTCTTATGAGAAAATGTAGCTCAGCATAAGGTATAATTAATTGAAAATAGCTATTTGTCAGTATAAAAAAATGGGTATTTTGGCGGGTATACTCTCCCGGACTCTCCCTACTTACAAGCGAATGCTAAATCATTTAAGTCGATTAAAACCCCCTGAAAACCCCACCAAAAAATGATTCTGGGTATCTACGCCCATGATAGGTAGGTACCTAGTAGTTTGGTACTCTACTTACTTACATTTATAAACCGGGCAAGTGCATGTCGGGCCACGCAAAATGTAGGGTTTCGTAGTCCCTCCCCCCCATCCGAATAATGTGAGAAGCGGGTTTTCTGTTGTGTTTTTGTTTCATACTTACAACGTTATATCTACTCAATAATATTTTTCAATGGAATTTGTACGAAAATTTTATTACTTCTCATTTGATCAGCTGTTACTCATAAATTTGTAACGCCTACTTAGCTACGATAGTTTTCCTTTTAATTTCACTATTTATTCTACTACCGTGATTTTTTTCATATACCCAATATCAACCATTTAGCTGGCAGGGGGGGGGGGACACTTGACTCTAACAAACATTTGCACTTTAAAGCTCAATATTTTAGAAACGGATCTCTAAATCAAAAATCGTCTTCCCAACCCGTAAACGTTTTTAAAATACCTATCTAATGATACCTCACACGATGGGGTAGGTAAGATAAAAGATATAAGAACATATAGGAGAGGTACCTAATAAAAAATTTTTTTCGAGGTTTTATTTTTTCTCTTTGTCGACGTAAGAAATAAGTGTATCCATGCAAAATTACAGCCTCCTAGCACTAACATTCTCTGAGCAAAGGTGCGGACAGCCATGGCGAAACTATAAGGGTTCCGTTTTGCCATTTTGGCTACGGAACCCTAAAAATAGAATTTAGTTTGGTGGACATGTTACCTACATATCTAAATATATTCGCATTGTCATGCACTGTGAGTTAATGAACGAAGGACACACTTGTTTATCTGTATTGTATGATGTAATACAAAACATGACTCGAGATAACACTACCTATATACATAATACCCGATGCTTTAGAAAACACGTTGTCATTTTACCTACTACATTGTTTATATTGATTAATTAAGTAGGTAAGTACTTATTAATTACACAATATATTAGGTGTCTAATATAAAACAAATATTATATTAATAAAATCTATAGAAACCATAGGCCAAAGCAGGTCACCAAAGGGAGGTTGGGAGTTCAAACTCCGCCCGAAAAAACAAAAACCGGGCAAGAGCATGTCGGACCATGCTCAGTGTAAGGTTCCGCAGCCTTGAACAATTAATTTCATCAGCAGAAGAGTGTATGAACGGCACTTACGCCCTTTTGTTGAGAAACGCAGTTATTTGGCTTTATCTTAATGACGGTATATCCGATCATGTCCGAAATAATTTTAGTTTAAAGTTTAAGTTTAAGTTTATTTATATAGCGCTACCTTTGTTTTTTAGAAACCTTAAAATATTTTTGAAAGACCTGTCGAATTATTCGCCACACGCTGATGTTTGCTGAAAAAAAAGTCAGCTTCTGTTACATGTAGGTACGGATTGCCCCCCTCGCCCCAAATACAAGACACCTTTTCACCAAATTTCCACAATATTCATAGAGTTGTCTTTGAGTAAAATGCCTGTGACATACGGACGGACAGACAGACAGACAGACGGGCATGACGAAACTCTAAGGGTTCCGTTTCTGCCATTTTGGCTACGGAACCCTGAAAAGGTACATATTTAGACACAAAGTACATATTTGGCCTCTGTTTAATCAATTGCACCTCCTAAACCCCCCGAAATTACGAAAGCCCTTTCAGAAAAATGATCCTGGGTAAATGAAATTATTATTTATTCGCAAGAGATGTGGTTTTACAAAAGGTGTTTATATTATAACTAGCTGACCCGCGCAACTTCGTCTGCGTAAATTTTCCCTTTTTTCTTTTTCTTTTTTTTTTTTTTTTACAACATTTTTCATTGCTGCTCCGCTCCTATTGGTCGTAGCGTGATATTATAACCTATAGCCTTCCTCGATAAATGGGCTATCCAACAATAAAATATTTTTTCAGTGCAGCCCAGTGGACTATGGACACACTCTTAATATTATAATATATTCACCCTAGCAGTTTAAGTTACAACAAAATTACTTATTAGTCTAAGACTAGATTGTAATCTCAATGAAAAAAACCTAAATAGGTTCTATCATTTAAAAAAAAAAAAAAAAAAAAAAAAAAAAGTGCAGCCCAGTAGTTCCTGAGATTATCGCATTCAAACAAACAAACAAACTCTTAGGGGTATGAAAAATAGATGTTGGCCGATTCTCATAGATACCGGATAAGCTGACCCGCGCAACTTCGTCTGCGTAAATTTTCCCCTTTTTTTTTTTCTTTTTTTACAACATTTTTCATTGCTGCTCCGCTCCTATTGGTCGTAGCGTGATATTATAACCTATAGCCTTCCTCGATAAATGGGCTATCCAACAATAAAATATTTTTTCAGTGCAGCCCAGTAGTTCCTGAGATTATCGCATTCAAACAAACAAACAAACTCTTAGGGGTATGAAAAATAGATGTTGGCCGATTCTCATAGATACCGGATAAGCACAAAAAATTTAATCAAAATCGGTCAAGCCGTTTCGGAGGAGTATGGCAACGAAAACTGTGACACGAGAATTTTATATATTAGATTACAGGGCTTTGACACAACTCACCCTTAGTAGGCACGCGAAAATTAAAAAGTAGGTACACAAATTTAGATTGAAATTACGTTATGCCTGTGTGCCATGCCACCCTTCAAATTTAGTTTAGCAATAAGAGCTAAGAGGTAACGGCAGGCGAACGACCACTTTTATGCGATAGGATTCATCATTGTCCAACAAAATCGGTGAAGAAAAACATCAGGCAACCTGTGCTAGAGCCAAAAATTTTAAGACATGTTAGATCCACCAATCCGCACTGGGTGTGACCACATACCTGTGGTAAGTATATCTTCCTGTGACCCCTATATAGGACAGAGGGCGTCCTGGGTTGGAGGTTACACATGGTAAACATAACTCTGAATACTAATCTAGAAGGTTCTCGACCTTGGCGATCTCACCCATAGCGATATGAACATATTTTAACTGAGACCCTCAAATTAATATAAGGCAATAAGTTATCTAAGTTGAGACATAAGTGGCATAAGGCTGACTCTTGACTGTCGGTCTACTCTGAAGTTGTTTGTTATGTCACCATTTTTCTCTCACCATCATGACTATCTTGAAGATAACTACGATGTTGCGCACGGAGTCGGGCCTCGAGTGTAAGCATTTGATACTGTTTCGATAACGAAACTGATAATAATTTATGTCTTTAGTGGTTTGTAAATACTTAAGGTTACTTTACATTATTTAGTTACATTTCTTATTGCCATCGGTGAACAGTGTCCTAAAACATCAAGCCCATAATGGCTAATTTACCGAAAACTATGCGAGCAGTCGGCCTCTATAAATATTTGCCGATATCGGACGTTAACAGTCTCATCGATGTGGAAGTGGAATTACCAATATTCGACAAAACTGACGTTCTTATCGAAGTGAAGGCTACAGCTGTGAATCCCATCGATACAAAACAACGCGCGCCGAAGCCAAATGTAGAATCAAAGCCTCGTATTTTAGGCTGGGATGGTGCAGGAGTAGTAGTCGCCAAAGGTGATAACGCAGAGTTATTTAATGTTGGCGATGAAGTGTTTTTTACTGGTGATACAAGACGATCTGGATCTAATGCGCAATACATAGCAGTACACCAATATCAGGTAGGACCCAAACCGAAAACATTGTCTTTTGAACTCGCTGCTGCGATGCCACTCACTGCAGCAACGGCCTTCGAATCACTTTACGATCGTTTACTGATATCGGAGAAAGACAAAGGGAAGAGTTTGCTAGTCATAAACAGTGCTGGAGGTGTTGGATCGGTGGCTACACAGGTCGCCAAGCTATTAGAACTCAAAGTGATTGGTACGGCTTCTCGCCCAGAGACCGAAGAGTTTACTCGTCAGAACGGAGCTGACCTGGTACTCAACCATACTAAAGATCTGGTCCCTCAGTTGAAAGACAAAGGTTTTGAAGCGGGAGTGGACTTTATTTTAGTCAATTATGATCCTGTGCCATATTGGGATACAATAATGACAGCTATTAAGCCGCAAGGTAGAATTTGTTTGATTGTCGACTGTTCTGCACCATTAGATTTGAAACCTTTGAAAGACAAGAGTTTGATGCTAGTTTCCGAAATGCTGTCCACTAGAGTGAAGTATAATACCGAAGATAGGATCAGACAACATGAGATCTTGAAAGAAGTTTCGAGATTACTGGATGCAGGGAAATTAAAGAGCACTTTGACTAGAACGATGTCGCCAATAAATGCTGAGAATTTAAGGGAAGCTCATAGGATTATGGAAGAACAGATAATGGTGGGAAAATTAGTGTTATCATAAATGCTCATCGACTTGTATTTTTAAAATTATTGCTTGGATTGTTTGCGCCGCAGATTAATAATATGGTACCGTAAACGAACATGATTCTTTTAATCGAGTTCTGTGTTGATGTAAGGTACAAAATAAGCGTCATCTGTTGCAGTAACTACCTAGGTACTAACCACCTAGTAACGATAACCGTACCTTATCGCGCAAATAAATAGGTTTACCTATGTTCAATAGTTGTAAATGAGAACTCATACCTACTTACTTAAATACATTTTTGGTAAAACAAAACGTTATTTCAACTTAATGATTATTTATTACAGCTCTTGACCTTGGCGACTTGACCCGTTGCGACATGCGTATTAGCGATTTCAATCGACTACATCGACCACTGAGGCCGCTCAAGGCCGGGTAGGTATAACTAAATAAACGAAAAAGTTATGTTATCTAGCTACTGACAATCCGCTCTGAAGTTGCTTATTGTGTCACCATTTGCGAATATATGTGCCTAACATCATGACAGTATTTTGTTGCATAATTCAGCACAATGTTGCGCACGGAGCCGGTGTAAACACAGGGTGTAAACATTTGATATCTCGATAACAAGACTGATAATAGTTTATTTGTATCTGTAGGACCGACATTGCGTTCATAAATACTCAATGACTTACCGTTTCCTTACTTCAGTTCTATTTCTCACCGCAATCGGATCGCACGCGTCTCAAAACGTTACGTTCACAATGGTTAATTTACCGAAAACTATGCGAGCTGTCGGCCTCTATAAATATTTGCCGATATCGGACGTCAACAGCCTCATTGATGTGGAAGTGAAACTACCAACATACAGTAAATCTGATGTGCTTGTCGAGGTTAAGGCCACGGCCGTGAATCACATCGATACAAAACAACGCGCGCCGAAGCCAAATATAGAAGCAACGCCCCGTATTTTGGGTTGGGACGGTGCTGGAGTAGTGGTCGCAAAAGGTGAGAGTGCAAACTTATTCAACGTTGGAGATGAAGTGTTTTTTACTGGTGATGTTAGAAGACCCGGCTCTAACGCGCAATACATGGCGGTGGACCAATTTCTAGTTGGACCGAAACCGAAAAAGTTGTCTTTTGAACAAGCTGCTGCTATGCCGCTGACGGCGTTAACCGCCTTTGAATCACTTTACGATCGTTTACTGTTATCAGAGAAGGACAAAGGGAAGAGTTTGCTAGTCATAAACAGTGCTGGAGGTGTTGGATCGGTGGCTACACAGGTCGCTAAGCTATTAGACCTCAAAGTTATTGGTACGGCTTCTCGCCCGGAGACCGAAGAGTTTACTCGTCAGAACGGAGCTGACCTGGTACTCAACCATACTAAAGATCTGGTCCCTCAGTTGAAAGACAAAGGTTTTGAAGCAGGAGTGGACTTTATTTTAGTCAATTATGATCCTGTGCCATATTGGGATACAATAATGACAGCTATTAAGCCGCAAGGTAGAATTTGTTTGATTGTCGACTGTTCTGCACCATTAGATTTGAAACCTTTGAAAGACAAGAGTTTGATGCTAGTTTCCGAAATGCTGTCCACTAGAGTGAAGTATAATACCGAAGATAGGATCAGGCAACATGAGATCTTGAAAGAAGTTTCGAGATTACTGGATGAAGGGAAATTAAAGAGCACTTTGACTAGAACGATGTCGCCTATAAATGCTGAGAATTTGAGGGAAGCTCATAGGATTATGGAAGAACAGATAATGGTTGGAAAATTAGTGTTATCATAAATGCTCATCGACTTGTATTTTTAAAATTATTGCTTGGATTGTTTGCGCCGCAGATTAATATGGTACCGTACACGAACATGATTCTTTTAAACGTTTTCTGTGTTGATGTAAGATACAAAATGAGCGTGATCTGTTGTTGTAACCAGGGCTCGGAACCGGTTTATAAATAGCGGTTATTATTGGTAATAAAACCGGTTTAATTGTGCCCGTCGATTAACCGGTTAATCAAGATACCGGTATTAATCATAAACGAAAACGAAATAATTTTGATTACCGGTTAAAACAGAGAGCGTAATGCTAACCGATAATGTGAGCTGAATTAACCGGTTAAATTCAAACAAACGATTCGTGACGCAAGCCACGGTCGTTCGGTCTCGACCTCACGTCATTGAAACTTAGTACTTTTTCTTTCCCACATGTATGGGTTAGACCGTCGTCGTGCGTCGTGTTAAATCATGTTCCCTGCAAATCTACAAGCATGCGGCCGTTATTTAGTGTAGGTTAATTATATTTTGTGTGTATATTCATCATGGAAAAAAGAAAATAAAATAAGATTTAATCTATGTTCGCTTAAAATTAAGAGACCAATATATCGAAATGTTTGATAAAAGGTTGTAAACACCACGCACGCCTCCGTAAAGCGCGGGTTCCGGAAACTACCCTCGCTTGATTTTTATCACTCACTATTACGAAACTGTCGGTACTTCGAGACACAACACTAACGACATCTGCACACTGGCGTGTAATATTTGTTTCGACGGTGTGTACACTTAATCATCGCGGGATTTTACGATATTGAGAAACGATATCCATCTTCTAGGTTGAAATTGACGTGTTTTTTTTATTTTAAACTCTGCCCGCGCCATGCGGGAGTAATAGTGACGGTCAGTGGAGAGGATCTGTGGTTCGTGTAGTTCAATCAGTTCATTATTGAATATATTCGCGATTAAGACCCGCAGCTTATAAAACTCCATAATGTGTACAAATCGTGAAAGTTTACGAACTAATAAGCTTAGGACTTCTTTAGAAGTGCTAACCAATTACGAAATAAAGTTTTTAATTATTACATGGTCACTACATTACACTTGGCCAGCGGAACTTACATACGTATCACTAAATACAAAATTTTGTGAGACATGAATCATTTAATACATCTACTGTTGCGTCTACAGACGAATCCGTTAAAGTGGACGATGATGAAAGGATACAAAAGCTCACTACAACGTTGCTATGGGAGATTTCAATGCTAATGTGGGAGTACAAAAACGCGGCGAAACGAAAATTGGACCTAACTGCGTAGGGCGCAGAAATCACATGGCCCAAATGCTCGTTAATTTTCTACGTTCGTCGGAGCTTTTCTTATTGAATTCTTTCTTTAAAAAGAAGCCTCACAGAAAGTAGACATGGCAAAGCCCTGATGGTGTAATAAGAAACTAGATAGATTTCATAATTACGGACAAGCTGCAAATAATTAGAGACGTCTCGGTGATCAACAGGCTCAATACTGGCAGCGATCACATATTGGTTCGAGGGTCTCTAATTATTAGCTTCAAGGTCGAAAAATTCCAAATAATGAGGCCCATTCTCCGACCTACTGCCCCCCAGTCGCATCGCTGGAAACACAAACGAGAAAACCGACACTGGTCAAAACGCTACAGGATGTATCTCGGAAGTTGTTTCCCGGAAAACGCAAAAAAGGGAGTCCGAACCCTCACTCGAGATTCTTGAACTAATGAGGGTAAGACGAGACACGCAGATGTCTTTGTCAGATATGAGAGCCATAAACCTGAAGATCAGGAAGCTGACATGACCTGACCTCCTACGCTACAGCACTCGCAACATTGAGACGGCGATCGATCGAAATAGAGGCACTTAAGTTTTCTCACAGCAGCTAGGCAGACCCTGTCTGACAATACTAAACACAGCGAGTGGTAAAACCTCAAGGCTGGAGATATTTGGGGAAATCGAGAGTTTTTATGGACATGTATGCATCACGGATGGCTTAACCTATGGGACTTAGCGTCGATGATCACAGAACCCCACTCACGTGCCACTATACCGAGGGCATATCGGATGTCGATCAGGGCGAGGTCGGGGCAGTTTTCGAGCAACTTAAGAATGACAAAGTGCCCTGTGATGACAGAATCATTACAGAGCAGGTGGGACCCCAGTCCTGAAAGAGCTAGCAAATCTCTTCAACTCCGTCATCCACCAAGGCTTAACACAAGCGTGTGGCGGGAGTGCGTGGTCTGTTCTTAAAAAAATTATAACCCCATGCTGAAGAACTACAGACCTATCTCATACCTGAGCCACGTCTACAAGTTGTTCTCGAGAGTGATCACCAACCGCCTCTCTAGAAAACTCGACGAGTTCCAGCCCCCGGAACAAGCTGGGTTTCGAAAAGGCTTCAATACCGTGGACCACATCCATACATGACTGCAAGACGAATTCAATAGAGCGTCATATCCCCGAAACTGTTCACCTACGCTCTCGAAGACATCTTCAAGACACTTGATTGGACTGGATAGGTCATAAACATAAACCGTGAGTAAATCTCACACCTTCGGTTTGCCGACCATATTGTCGTAGTAGCGCAGTCGCTGGAGCAGCTCAGCGAAATGCTGCACAGCCTAAATGGAGCCTCTAGATGTGTGGGTCTCGGCCGTAGGTAACTTTAATGTGAGTTTGATTTGTTTCCAGTTTGGTAAAAGCAACTTCGAACAAGAAGTCGATAGAAGGATTCAATTGGGTTGGGTAGCGTTTAGCAAACTTCGTCGAGTTTTCACTCCGCCTTAACCGCAATGCCTGAAGGATCAACGTAACCAGTGCGTCCTACCTGTTATGACCTACGGTGCCAAGTCATTTATTACGGTTGAGTTAGTCAATAAAAAAAACAAAATTGTGCAGCGGGCTATGGAACGACGTATGCTTGGGAGGATAAAACTCGCAATAAGGTCATCCGACAAAGAACTAAAGTTACCGGCATAGCTCGCAAGTGTTGGACATAGGCATCTCCTAATTTTTGCCACAACAGCCGGTCCTCTGCCTTCCGCATCCAGTCCATCCTAGCCACCTTATTTAGGTCGTCGGACCTGGCTGGGGGCCGTCCTACCTTACGTTATAGTACTCAATGTGGCACAAGCTTTTGATAAAGTCTGGCATGAAGGCTTGCTATATAAACTGAAAACAATGTTACCAGATCAATTTGCTACTGTCCTAGAATCTTACATTTCTGGTAGAGCATTTCGAATACGCCAAGAGGATGTTTGTTCTAAAAATAAAGAAATAAAAGCTGGAATTCCATAAGGCAGTGTTCTAGGACCGGTCCTGCACCTTTTATACACCCGTGATATTCCAGAGCTCGAAAATAATGCTATTACAACCTTTGCTGACGATACAGCCATCATAGCAGTAGGAAATACCCACAACGAATCAGTAGAAAAGGTTCAAGTAGCCATCAACCAAGTCTTAGAGTGGACGACAAAATGGAGAATAAAACTTAATGAGAGTAAGTCCGTTCACGTTGACTTCACAAATAAAAAAGGTCAATACTGCCCGGTGCTTATAAATGGCCAACCAATACCCTACTTGAACGAAGCTAAGTACCTCGGTATGACGCTTGACGCAAAGCTACGCTGGAAAGCACATGTCAAGAAAAAAACAGAAGAGCTATCCCTACGCTACCAGAAGAAGTACTGGCTACTGGGAAGACACTCTTCCCTCTCAGTATACAACAAAGTCCTGCTATATAAACAGGTGTTAATGCCAGTATAGACTTATGTAAACAGCTTTGGGGCTGTACCGCTCAGAGCAATCGACAAATAATACAAAGATTCCAGAACAAAGTGCTCAAGAATATTGTCAACGCCCCTTGGTACTTAAGAAACTGTGATTTCCACCGGGACCTTAAAATGGATGACATAGAGACAGTTATACAAAAAATAGCTGAAGCACATCAAAGCAGGCTTCAACAACATGTGAACGTCGAGGTAATCCAGCTCCTTGATACCACTGAGTTAAAAAGAAGATTGAAACGGCTGAAGCCGTTTGAATAAGTGTAATATAATAGTGACATATTAAATGTAGTGTAAGTGCAACGTAAAAGAACACATGAACAAAGTGACTTCACATATGTAATAGAGACAATAAGATAAGTGTTATTGGACACATTCTTAGGTTTAAGTCCTTATAGCAATTTAGGTCATAATTAAATTACTCATTAGTCTTTAGGCTAGATTGTAATATATGTAAAGTATTGTAATAGATACTTATATAAAAAAAAAAATCGAAGTAGTAGTTCCTGAGATTGCCGCGTTCAAACAAACAAACTCTTCAGGTTTTTAATATTAGTATAGATAGTATGTTACTTTTTAGATTTAATTCAATTGTTTTACTTTATTTCACTGTATGTTTACTTACTATCATCTGTATCAGAAAGTATATTTTCGGCAACACCAAGAAAAAGCGGTTGACTATCCTGTAAGACTTCATTCGTTGATAAGAATCTATAGCATTTTTGTATGTTAAGAAATGTACTGATATTCACAATTTCACTCAATTATTATTTCATTTATAATTCAGTGCGCAAACGTAAATGTTTAACTATACAAATGTAAACATATACAAAATACTCTGTGAATCTGAACGTTGACTAAACAGACGAAACACTCGGTTCAAAAAATTAATAGAGATACGCGTACTCACTAATGTCCTTGAAACTCAAATTAACCGGTTTATTTCGCTGAACAGTATCGGAATTTGTGAAAAACCGGTTTTAACCTTAACCTGAATTCATTTCGGTTCGGGGTCAATGACCAAAACCGGTTTGGAAATTTAACCGGTTTCCGAGCCCTGGTTGTAACTACCTACTAATCATCTAGTTACGATAAGCGTACCATAGCGCGCAAATAATTGTAGGTTTACCTATGTTTCAATAGCTATAAATGAGAACTCATATCTAATAAAATACATTTTTGGTAAAACAAAACGTTATTTCAACTTAATGATTATTACAGCTCTTGACCTTGGCGACTTGACCCGTTGCGACATGCGTATTAGCGATTTCAATCGACTACATCGACCACTGAGGCCGCTCAAGGCCGGGTAGGTATAACTAAATAAACGAAAAAGTTATGTTATCTAGCTACTGACAATCCGCTCTGAAGTTGCTTATTGTGTCACCATTTGCGAATATATATGTGCCTAACATCATGACAGTATTTTGTTGCATAATTCAGCACAATGTTGCGCACGGAGCCGGTGTAAACACAGGGTGTAAACATTTGATATCTCGATAACAAGACTGATAATAGTTTATTTGTATCTGTGGGACCGACATTGCGTTCATAAATACTCAATGACTTACCGTTTCCTTACTTCAGTTCTATTTCTCACCGCAATCGGATCGCACGCGTCTCAAAACGTTACGTTCACAATGGTTAATTTACCAAAAACTATGCGGGCCGTCGGTCTCTATAAATATTTGCCGATATCGGACGTCAACAGCCTCATTGATGTGGAAGTGAAATTACCAACATACAGTAAATCTGATGTGCTTGTCGAGGTTAAGGCCACGGCCGTGAATCCCATCGACACAAAACAACGCGCGCCGAAGCCAAATATAGAAGCAACGCCCCGTATTTTGGGTTGGGACGGTGCTGGAGTAGTGGTCGCAAAAGGTGAAAGTGCAAACTTATTCAACGTTGGAGATGAAGTGTTTTTTACTGGTGATGTTAGAAGACCCGGCTCTAACGCGCAATACATGGCGGTGGACCAATTTCTAGTTGGACCGAAACCGAAAAAGTTGTCTTTTGAACAAGCTGCTGCTATGCCGCTGACGGCGATAACCGCCTTTGAATCACTTTACGATCGTTTACTGTTATCAGAGAAGGACAAAGGGAAGAGTTTGCTAGTCATAAACAGTGCTGGAGGTGTCGGGTCAGTGGCTACTCAGGTCGGCAAGCTGTTAGGACTCAAAGTGATTGGGACGGCCTCTCGCCCAGAAACGGAAGCGTTTACTCGTCAGAATGGAGCTGAGCTTGTACTTAACCACACTAAAGATCTGGTCCCTCAGTTGAAAGACAAAGGTTTTGTAGCGGGAGTGGACTTTATCCTAGTCAACTACGATCCAGTGCCATATTGGGATACAATAATGACAGCTATAAAGCCACAAGGTAGAATATGTTTGATTGTAGACAGTTCTACTCCTTTAGATTTGAGACCTTTGAAAGACAAGAGTTTGATGCTAGTATCCGAAATGATGTTCACGAGAGTGAAGTATAATACTGAAGATAGGTTCAGACAACATGAGATCTTGAAAGAAGTTTCAAGATTATTAGATGAAGGGAAACTCAACTGTACTCTAACGAAAACATTGTCACCAATAAATGCTGAAAATTTGAGAGAAGCTCATAGAATCATTGAGGGTCAGAAAATGGTGGGAAAATTAGTCATCAAAAATAATTAAATCATAAGTAATAAGTGTTTTCTATTGTAAAGTTTCAACCAAGCTGTTTTACTGAAAATAAATAATTGATGTAGTTTGGAGATGTTCATTTTCACAAATAAACAAACATTGCGTAGGTACCTACTTAGTAAAACAACACAAGACGTAAACGTTTTGGGAATGAAAAATAGTCCGGCTTGCTGGTGTTTATTTTTAAGGCAGGAAAGACAATACAACATTTTTGGTATTCATAAACGTTGAAGTTCGCTATCAATTCAAGATTTCATCTGTGTCCCATCTAGAGTCTTGTGTGAATTAAATAATTTCATTTAATTTCATAGATTCATGTTCCCGTGTGACTGTTCTGTTGTCTGTTAAATCCACTATCTTATTTGATTGTGAACTTGTTTGCCAGCTTTGTTGTAAGAAAAGCTTAGGTGATTCCAATAACGTTATTTAAAAAAATTGTTTTGATCTTGGTCACACGGCCAAAGGAATATTTTACTTACCTACCATGTTTATTTTGTTATCATACCGTAAATCAAGATAAATATCATTTAAATAACGAAAATAATGTAAAAAGTGTACCTATGCCATGATACATCAAAATAAACTAGGTACTTATTAAATCTCTTTCAAGAGACACCTACCGTATCTGCAGGTATCTATAGATAAGATCAGCCAATGGATACCACCTATCCCCATTAGCATTATTCTTCCGTGCTGAAATTTCTGCAAAAAATTGGACACAGGAAAAAGTATGTTTTTTTTTTAAAACGACGCCCGCAGTAGGGTATAAGCCCTGTATCGCGGGAGACTACAAATATACAAGTCACGGACACAAAGTACACCCAGATTCGGAACAACAATTTGTGAATCACACAAAGTGGTGTCCCGGGTGGGAATCCAGCCCACAACCTCTTGCGTAGCAGTCGGACATAATCCCACCGCACCACAGAGGCAGTCAGAATTGATTATGAATTGTCAAAATACATAATTGACCTTGATTTTTTCAGAGGTCGATATATCTATCTCTTTCTACGACAACAGGACTGCAAGTAGACTTTAATAATGTGGACTGCATTAAGATACAATGTTCATAGGAAAATGAACTGATGATGAAAAAATAACGAACCGTATTCACACTTAGTTTCGTTGTCTGTCTCCGAAACTCATTAGAGATTTGTTCGAAAGTGGTTTATTCCGAAACGATCCCATTTCGGAATAAGCTACTTTTGAACAAGAACTGCCGTGTGGAACCAGCTTAAGAATAGTGTCACCCCGTGGGTATCATCAAGGTGACTAAGGGATTTCCCACCGGAGGACGGGCAGCAGAGTGCTCTGAGTATTTTAAACTCACTGCGATCGCCATAAGTAGGTTCTACTGGGGAGCCCCATACCCAGAAGTGGAACATCATATGGATTTGATATTGTATGAACAAAAAAATAAATTTGAAAATCCGTCTATATATGACGGAATTATGGCCGAACTTACTTAAAAAAATACAAACATCAGAATTGATAGCCACTTTCTCTCCATCTCCACCCCGTCTTCCTGCAGCGTCCTCTGAGTATTTTAAAGCCTCACTGCGGTCGCCAACCTGCTCGCCAAGCGTAGCGATTATGGCACTTACCCTAGAGCAGTGGTTCTCAAACTTTTTAAATGACGGAACCCTTTTGGGAAGCAAAATACTTGATGGAACCCTACAATAAAACAATTATTTTTATAAGTGTATTCTTTATTAATCAGCATAATAAAAGTACAATGTATCAGTCACTAATTATTATTTACTTCACCACTTGGTAAGGACAATAATAGAAAACATTAAAAAAGAAAAAATCTAACTAGTGGGAGGTATGAAACTGTTTTTTATTTTTCATCAATTGCTTGATATCAGGTTTGATGGAAGAAAGTTGGAGTCTCATATCAGCTTCGGCGTCCAGTCTATTGCGATATTTTGTTTTCGTGGCTGCGTAGGTAGAGAATCCTGTTTCGCACAAATATGTAGTTGGGAACGGGAGAAGAATATCCAGAGCCATTTGGCCAAGCATTGCATATTCATCTTGGATTCTGCACCAAAAATCATTAAGAGGCGTCGTTTTGAACAATGACTTCATACTTGTGTCTGATGACATTTCTAAAAGAGATTCATATATCTCATTTGACATGTTTTCAGGCTTTTCCAAGTTGGGTAAAAAAGGATTATGAATCCAGGAGTTCACTTTAATTTTTGTATTGTGTTCTTCGGGAAAATACTTTTCAAAAGATGCGCGCATCGAACTGAGATATTGGACCAATTCTTCAAACACATTATCTTCAAACATTTCTGAGTCGTTTTCGCTAACAAACTCACTGAGTAACGTAAAACTTTCTATTTCTTTCTTACCAATGCAAATGATCCAAAAATCTAATTTTCTTTTAAAAGCAGTTATTTTATTATAGGCCTGAAACACTGTTGTCTGTTTACCTTGCAACGATAAATTTAATTCGTTAAGTTTTTGAAAGATATCCGCCATAAAAGACAATCGGAACAACCAAGTTTTATCATACAAACGGTCCTTCAAATTAAAAGAAGTATCTGCTGAAAGAAACATTTGTAACTCGGCTCTAAGTTCAAATAGCCTTGTTAAAGTTTTTCCCCGAGACAGCCATCGCACTTCTGTATGGAGCAGCAGTGTTTTATGTTTGCTGCCATAATCTTCACACAATAATGAGAACAATCGGGATTGTAGTGGTCGTGATTTGATAAAATTAATTATTTTTACCGCTTCATCCATAACTAATTTTAGATTAGACGGCATTTGCTTCATCGCAAGTGCTTGTCTATGCAGAATACAATGACTGGAACTACAATTAGGCGCTTTATTTTTCATTCGTGACACTGCTCCTGCTGTTTTACCTGTCATCGCCTTGGCCCCATCTGTACAAATGTCAATGCAATTGTTCCAACTGAGATTATGTTCTTCAAAAAATATATTTATTTTATTAAAAATTTCTTCCCCGGTAGTGTTTGTAAGCAGCGATGAACACATAAGCATGTCTTCTTCAAAAGAACTTTTATATGGATATCTCACAATAACCAGCAGGATAGCCAAACCAGCGACATCAGTCGACTCGTCCATTTGCAAAGCGAATCGTGTATTTTGTAGACGTGTAACTAGTTCTTGTTTGACGTAGCTTGCCAGATCATGGATTCGTCGTGAAACAGTATCGTTTGATAGCGGAACAGTAGAAAGATGCTTTGCAGATTTTTCATCAAGCATACATTTTGTTATGTCTAATACACATGGTTTTATTAATTTCTCAGCGATAGTGTGCGCTTCACCTGCTTGTGCAATGCGATAGCTAACTAAATATGATGCCTCCGTGGCCTTTTCGTTGGTAGTTTGTGTTACATGCATCATATTTTTTTGACTTTCTAATAACTGATCTTTTTTGCGAACAAAAAATTCTTTATTCTTGTCTTTAGTCTCGGGGTGTACGGTTTCTAAATGTCGACGCAATTTGGCAGGTGCCATGGAACTATTAGGAAGCAGTTTACTACAGAGCATGCAGAGAGGTGAGCCGTTGGAATCAACAAATCCGAAACTGATATAAGATTCATCATACTTCCTTTTTTTCGTCTTTGAAACCGTCGAGCTTGACGTCGTGGCACTCGTGGCATCATCTTCTGGATCGGTGATTGCTAAATTCTCCGCGCGCATTGCTTTTGAACATTCAGCGTCATTAGAAGATGTTGTTGGAACACGTTTAACACCTTTAAGCCAACGTTCCATTCTTCTTTATTTATAATGTTACAAGTCAGGATAGTGGGGTTTAAATAATGCACAATCGTTACTGCGTACAAGAGACTAAATTTAGAAACTACAGGGAAGAAATGTATAAAACTGAGACAACAGAATACAGCAGGCAGTAAAACAATGAACACTAGTTTCTCGCTAGCGAGCTTGTAAGTAGGTAGTAACTTATCGCTCCGAACGCTAATCATCAACTGACGACGCCAACGCGCGATCGCCGCTTTTATACTTAGTCCTAGACTCGATCTCAAATATTCTCGAAAATACTCGAGTCGGCACCTTTGATAAACAAAAAGCAAAAATAAAAACAGAAATTTAAAAATAGCGTTGTAAACAATATCGACTTTATCCTTTGAAGTTAGAGACGAAAGTCGCTTGTTGACAACTATAGCGTCTAATTCAGAGGCGGCTTTTATCAAAGAGACTGAGCGCTTACAAGTATACTACCCGCTCGTTTTAAGTTTGCCGCTGGCGATAGGTATGAGTGTATGACGTTCGAAATTTTTTATTTAATTGTAACAATAAAAATTGTGTACGGTAGATATTTGGGTAAAACTATGACACATTATAAGTTTTGTTGTCACGTGGGGGAGGGTACGCGCATTCCACAGACCGGCAAACTTAGAGCGAACGCGTTGTACAAGTATAAAATTGTTGAGACCAAACTTATAAGATATTGTACCAGCTAATGTAACACAAGCTTATACAAATACAAATAAATAAATAAATAACATTCATAGCGTTTTGTCTCCGCGCGGCCGCGGAGTCCGCACAGCCGCGGAGCGACCAGAGAGAGGTGTTTTGATTTTTTTATTTCTAAATTCTTGCGGAACCCCGACAGAGGTATCACGGAACCCTAGGGTTCCGCGGAACACACTTAGAGTATAGCTGCCCTAGAGGTACCTATAATAAGTAGGTTCTACTGGGGAGCCCAATCCCAGAAGTGGGACATCATATAGGTTGATATTGTATGAACAAAAAAATAAATTTGAAAATCCGTCTATATATGGCGGAATTATGGCCGAACTTACATAAAAATATACAAACATCCAAATTGATAACCTCTTCCTTTTTGAATTCGGTTAAAAAAGGCACGTAGGCAAGCTCCGACGCGTTGGATAAAATCTCATCTTTTTCCCAAAAAAACCTTGTCTTTTTATTTATTTTTTACAGAAAGTAGCGAAAACTTTTGCTAGCTATGGTGCTTTTCACCACAGTTGGCCCACCGACGCCGTTTCGCAGTTCTTAAAAGTATTATTGAATGTGTTTGCCCATTTGCCTCTTGTGCCTTCTCCCCCAGAATAAAAATCTTGGATCCGCCCATGATAGTGCAGACTCTAAATAGCGCGAGTTGTTAGTAAAATTTAAAAATACTTAAAAAAAAAAACAGTAAGTTTAATAGTTACAGTAAATTTATTGATCTCCAGAGAAAGATGGCAGTGTATTAGAAGTATTGAGGATGCTGGGGTCAAACTTCTGTCCTTGGAAGGGCGAGCCAGGCGCGTTCCAAGCCTTCTTTAGTATATCAATGTTGCGAATCTCGTCACTAGTTGGTAAACCTTGCATCTTGCGTTCCTGGTTCCATTGTAATTCCCGTACCTTCAAGAAAATAGCAGTAAGTAGGTACTGATGTTATCAGCAAGCATTCGTTTTTGTAAAATGAGAAAACTCAAAACTTCGTAAGCCAGGCTTCCATGGTGAATATTTCGGATAAACAAAATTCCGAAAGCTCACGTCCGCGATAGATCGACATGGCAATTTTTGCATAGCAGTAGAAACCTGATAAACATACATACTTAAATATTTATTTAACCAAGCAGAGCTTGAGCAGTTAAGTTTGGGAAGTATGTTTATGTACAAATTATGGAAACCAGACAACTGATAAACATACTTAAATATTTCTAAATACATACATATTACAGATAAATAACACCCAGACACAATAAACCATCATGCTCATCACACAAAGCCTTAGCAGTCAGGGTCACTAACCACTAGCCCAACAGGCCAGTGTAAAATAAATTTACTACTGTGTGCAGTATTGATTTTTATTCACTAGCTAGACACCAATTTTTCAGGCTCTTGCAAGCTTGAAAACACACAATTTTTGTCTAATCAGTCTAAAAATATGGAGATGTATTCATACTTTGCTAACCAAAAGACAAGCTAGTATACAATTGGAGTGTTGTGTAAAGGAATAATTTCTACATGTAACAAAATTTTAAACTGTATGTAAAATAGGTCCAGAATGTTTACAATATAGCACCATAGACAATGTCTATCACATACTAAATGAGTGTGCCTGAAACGAGTCCCTCTGACGGGAAACGATAGGAATAACATATAATGTAGAAGAGTGCAACAGTTTTTTGCTGATACATGATCTGAAATGTCGTAAAAGCTTTGCATGGGATAGAGGTATTTCTCAGCTTACCCTTAGTGTGATACCTCTACCCTAATAAATTAGTTTTCTAGGCTTGGGATCAATTACGGGGCGACATGTCAAAACTGTCGAAGCCCCTTTAAAACATTGTTTTTGAGAAAAAAAAACAAGTGTAAAATAGGTCACCTTAGCAACCTGATCTTCAGGTAATTCATCCAATGGCCGTGAACAATCTATTTTGTCCAGATCGATAGGCTCTTCATTATTCAGGAGCTTGTTCCACCATCTCTCCTGAGCTTTTTCTGTAAGTAAAACAGATTGTATGTTAATAAATGATTTAATGGAAAAAAAATTACTGCCTCTATGGAGTAGTTGAACGCACATGTGACTGCTGCACATGAGGATGGGAAACCACATTGAGTGATACACAAATTGTTGTTCAGAGTATAAGTACTTTAATATACAAAATAATCTCTTATATACTTAGTATAGGAGATTTGAACCTGCAGATACACCTTCCTGGGTTTATTTATAGCCTTTATTAAAAAAATATACATTATTTTATGTATGTTTTACTCATTCTCTGTTTGCAGTTCAGCAAAAGCCTCCTCTAATCTTTTCCTTAATAGGCTAGTTTCCTAGGTGAACAGAAAAAATCCAAAAGACTAATCTATACTAATATTATAAAGCTGAAGAGTTTGTTTGAATGCGGTAATCTCAGGAAGTACTGATCTGAATTAAAAATTCTTTCACTGTTGGATAGCCCATTTATTAAGGAAGGCTATAGGCAATATAACATCCCGTTACAACCAATAGGAGCGGAGCAGCAATGAGAAATGTTGCAAAAACGGGGAAAATTTATGCAGATGAAGTTGTGCGGGACAGCTAGTTAGTAAATAAAATAGCTTATAAACTACTAATGATAAAGACCCGATAAAATTTTGTGTTAAATAGGATTTAAATAGAAAAATTATTTAGAATTTGACTAGAAAAAAATAGTGATGTAATAGGCCAGTATTTGTATGAGATCTCCATATAAAATTTGTGTTTGACATTTCTTAAACAGTTGTTGTTTTGACTTGATTGTTGATCTTTTGCAGTTCTTGTTCATAGGTTACCTGAAAATTTAGTAATTTCGTCTTTCCATCTTCCATATTAAAAGAATAAGTCTAATTACCTAAATGGATAAAGAGTTTTCCTTCACCAACACTCCAAAAGCTGTCTATTGCTTTTATTTTGTAAGGTAGTGAGTCTTTAATGATTATGTCTCCATTCTTTTGAGCCACAGTTATGTCACCGTTGTTTATAGTCACCTTTAAATCCTTGGAAGATTTTATGTCAGGTGGCAGTTTCACTGTTACTTCTGTAATATAAAGGTATGCAGGTTAATTAAGACTGGCTGGTTGGTCTAGGTGTGGGTTAGATAAACACTTAGAGAATTGAATGGAACTCATAAATTGTTGTTTGTTTCAACTCAAAGAACACCTTGACTCAGTGAACACATTGTGTCTGTGATTTATATTTTTTTTTTAAATCATAAATTATAGAGATAACTAGTAATGTGGGATTGTGGGTGCCACATTACTAGCCATCCTGTTAATCCCTCCAGCTAAGCTCAGTGGCTTGTGTTAGGAGTGGGTTCACATTGGTAGTATAATGGGCAGGATTTGATCCCGCGACCTCATGATTGCCGAGACTGTTTTTATATATAAATATAGCCTAGTGAAGGAGTAGTTGGAAAGCAAAAGGCATCAACAATCATGGGTACAACTTGGTATGTGGTAGCGCCCACTACTTGGAGCTATAGGGGGGAGCACAATTAATGTAACTTTAGCCTTTTATATCAACAGGGCCCTGAACTGTAGCCCAAAAAGTGTATAGTTAAAATCAGACCCATAACAGTTATCTATTTATAGCAATGAAGAGAGAGAGAGAAATTTGAGAGAGAAGACTAGGCAAGTTGTGAACTAAAACTGTACTGAACTGTCATTTCCAAGCATTTCTAACAAGGCAGCATCCTATTTCATTGCTATGAAATAGGATGCTGCCTGATCTCATGATTCTGTTTGATCTTACCTAATTCCATGATAGTCTGAGACCACAGATATTCCTCCCTTTCAGCTCCATTGTAAGTTTCACTGTTTCTTTGTGTCGGTATCACTGGGGGCTTATAATCATCTGGAATCACTTTAGCAGGCTCCTTCACATCAGGTTCACTACTTTTTATTTTTTCTTTGCAAGTATTTTGAACAATTGTTTGTGGCTCACTATTGTTACCAGTCAGTGTACTTGAATTATCTATGGTTGCTTCATCATCATTGTCTTCAAGATCTTCGTCAGCTATTACTTCTACTTCCTGAGCAACTGTCGAGCACATAATTTCATTGTTCACATCTGTATGTTTTGTGGAACCATTTGGCCCTTTCCAATTCTTAGGGTCACAGGTTCTGAGCACTTTTATGACTAGTTCTTCGGCAACTCCCGGTGGAAATCCCATGTTTTCATAAGGACCCTCTGGGACATAATAGAAGTCTGTTCTGAAAGGTTTTTTCGAAAATGTTAATAAGTTTAGTTTGTGTTGCGACATCAACAATTTAGTACAGTAAGAAAGTAATAATGTTTCTATCATAATGTACAAACAAATAAACAGGTAAATCTTACCTTCTGGCTAAAAAGTTGAAAATTGCCGATAGAAAACCCAGGATTGATTTTTCATTAACAAGAATTGATGTTAAAACCTCGTCGTATTTATCCATACCGGCGATACTGGACATTTTTGTAACTTCTGTTAATCAGGAACAGAATATTACATGAACTAATAAACTAGCAACAAATTTTCATTATTTTTTCAAAACAAAGATTGAAAAATTGACACATGAGGACCCATCAAACCGATTGACACTTGGTTAATGGTTTGACATTTAGTTGCCACTTGCCATTTTAAAAACTAACGTTTCGTTTCAGTTCAGATTAATAATGTTTTTCGAGTATAAAAAAAACAAAACAAGACCATATATAAATTAATATTGAAAAGTAAACATCATCCTTTAGATCAAGTTGACCTGTATTGAATCTGTATAACTATTTTATCAGACTACAATTTTTTTTAATGTCGTTCACACTTGACAAACGTTTACTAAAATATTTTTTACTACTGGCACCACAAAACCAGTTTTTTAATTAACATTCCCGCCACTTGGAGGAGTTGGTTCGCTTTCGAAAGTTTCACATCCGCAAGAGAGCGGCAAGGCAAGGCGAAGTGAAGTAGGCAAAGAAGTCTCGCGCGCGAACTCGGTACGCTGCAGGCGATGACCGCATTCATATGAGTTTTTAATATATTGTGTGTGTGCTGTCGTGTTCTCCGTTCCGTTAAGTGTTTACGAAAATGCTGCATAGGTGAACTTTTACGAAATAAAGTGTTGTGATTGTGATAATATTTCTTTACCCTCTTCTATCTTTTATCTACTGTCTTTCGAAGGTTGTAAAAATGCCTTGCTCAGCGGTAACTTTGTCTATAGCGACCATTACAGCAATCGTTGCTGCTGCTTTAATGGCTATAGCATTCTCGACGGATAACTGGCTTTACATAGAAGTAAAGCGCTCCAACATACAGGTAAGGAAATATAAATCTGAAATTAAAAAGTTTTGTTTACCTACCGACAATTATGTTCCGTTATTTGTTTGACTTGAAAATTGACAAGAGTCTGTAGTTCTATAATTTCCATATTCGTAGATAGATATTACTAGATTGAGGTCCAATTTTACTGTAAAACTGCCTATTACTTAGCTCACAGAGTCGCCTTAGGATTGCTGGCAAGTTCTCGTAATGCCAAAGTTGAAGCGGAATTGAAAACTAAGAAAAACTTGGAGAACACCTGGAAACCTTCAATACAAACGGCAAACAAACAATTGATAAACATCTCAGTACTTTTTCATTGTCGATTGTTTTACACAGAACGTTAACGTTTTTAATCATGATCTTCAATAAATCTTTGAACTTACGACACGACATATCCTTCAATTCTTTCGTTACCTTCATACAAAGTCGAATGGGCTCGATTAAAATCGTCGTAACACGTATTCTTTCGAGTCCTTGCCGAGACACCGTTAGAGCAGACACGTTACGCATAAATATGCACGTATTAATGGCACGAACAAATGTGTAGGTAACTGTACTATTCCGTGAGCTACTCCTGTGCACCCAGACGTGGAGATAAAGAAACCACGACCGATAACAAGTACCTACCTACAGACCGTATGTTTAAATAGATATCTTCTGCCAGGGATATTTTTTTTAATCGTGAAGCCATCGACATACCTACCTACTCAAAAACTTTGTTATACATTTTCAGAAAGCGCGTAATTTGCAAAAACTGGAACATCTCACGCTTAATTTGCTTGTTATGTACGTTGATTTTTTTGTACGGACAGTTTCTGGTTTCTTTTCTCGAGTCGGGGTCACATATTTTTTGCGATGCGAGCGAGCCAACTTGTTGCAGCGACTTCTACCTGCTTACGACTTAAGTTTTTGCTCGTCTTTACTATAATAGGGGTGGGTTTAAAAGTTATGCGTCGGCAGGTTTGTACGCCTACGTGACCAATTTATAGTTTCTCCTTTATTAATAAAGTTTTTGTGATTTTTTTTGCTGCAGTCTCAAATTTTAAACTCAATGTTAAATAAGAAATCTTACGCAATCAGCTTAGCATGTATTATAGTGACCAACCCATTTTTTAAAGATCTATATATACGTTACGAAGCTTCGACTCCGACTCCGAAAGGTCGGAACTTCCGATTGATTTTACACCTTCGACTCAAATTTGGCTCCGATACTTTTAAATCGGATGTTTGAATTGGAGGTACATTGCGTGAGGCGCCCGTCCCTAATTAAGCTAATTTATAAACCTATAATAAAAATATGAAGGAATAATTGATCTCCATGATCGCAAGTTCAGGTCGCGCCCGAGCGAATTTTTTCTGCACATATTTAATATGAACTGATGCTGATACTCTCTCTCTCGACGTATTTTTCTTCGTCCACAACCTCCGACTCCGATTCCGACTCCGAAAAATCAAATCTAAAAACTCCGACTCCGACTTCGGTTCCGATAGAACCACAACTACCTACCTATCATGCTATCGTGTGCATTCAATGAAATATAGTTTCCTCATACTATTTACAATTAGCATAGACAATGGAGCACAATTTGCCAGCGAAAACTGAATAGTAACTATAGAATTCATTATTTTCTACGTGCATAATTGTGGATCAAAAGTAATACCAGCTTTCCAGTAATACCTACTACAGCAAGAATCAAGAAAATAATAATACCTATATATAAATTAAGCTGTCTATTTGACCTTTGTTACGTTTTGAAACCAAGCCTAACTTCGATCATGCAGTAAGGTTCAATTGTCCGATACTGAGATTACACACAGCCTTTGAGCAATCTGCATCGACTGCTCAAGGACTAACATTCCTCAACTCTCTAAAGTAGAGAATTATGTTGATTATTTGCTCATCTTTTGTTGTATCATGAAACAAAACGATGAAAAAAAAATCTACTTAATCATCTTGTTTTATTCCTCAGTACGTTAATTCTATCTTTCCTAGAAACTACAATATCCTATTCACTGTTCTAGTGATCTGTAAGTAGTTATTATACTATGTAGTTACATAGTATTAACAATGCCTATCTGAAATCTAAATATCTTTGGTGGTAAAAGTATCCTGTTGGCCTACTCTCTTTCTTTAAAACAAAATTCATGAATTTTCGTTTCCTTATATGTCTTAAGTTTACGGAGACTATTCTAATTAATTTTTGGATAAGCACAAGAAGTCCGAACTCATGAACGATTTTCTGGAACGAGTGGATTAAATAGATGTTCCTGGCTCTGTTTATTTCCACCTCATTTTTAATCGAAATTTAATGAAAATGATTTTTAATCGTTTTCATCAAATTAGAGTAGGCCTCCTGTGGTGTCTAGATCCTCTTTTTATTGCAGTGTAAAAAAAGAGAACGCCCTTACTGAAGCACGAGCCCTGTGTCGTGGAGGACATTACAAACATACAATATTATTGACGGACAGAACGTACACCTAGAATCGAGACATATTATGGATTGTACTAATATTTATTTTTGGTTTATTGGTGCGCAATACAATTGCGCCACTGAAGGAGACAAAATGTCGCCTACAAGTACAAACTGAAGACTAGATTAGGTACTGCTTTATAGAATTATCCTAAGAGAAAAGTGATTTCTCGTGCCATGTTAAGAAAAGGCGTTAACCGAATGGTGAGAAAATGATTTAAATATTGAACTCATCCTAACTCTAGTCGTTGTGTAAAACGTTTCGGTAGGTACATGTTAAATATTATATTCAGCATAAGTAGATGATCTTGGTGACCTAGCATACCTAAAATTTAATCGACAGAGATTCGTGATCACAAGCACCTGCAAAACTGTAATAAAAAATGTTGTGTATCTATAAATAACTGAATAAAAAATAACCATGAATGAAGACCAAGTCCAATATATAAAGTAGGTACCTACTTATTGAAATTTCAAAGAGAATCTTTATCAAAATACTTTAATTAAATGTAGTAGGTACTATCTATGTATGTTGCGTACTTACCAAGTCTAATATTGAGATAAATAAATTAAAGTTTTTTTGTATGTTACTATTATTGACAGTCTTTACGTTCTTGGTTTGTACTACAAAACCATAATGAAGTAGGAAATAGCGTTTGTCGAACGTGGAGTTGGATGTAAACTCGACATTTTACTATGCAGACCAGTAATATCACGTATTACTGGTGTCTGCATAGTAAAATGTCGAGTTTACATCCAATAATCTGTAAGTCACGAGTGAAATCGTGATGTAGAATGACGTCTACTTATTGCCAAGTAAATATAACCCAGTCATCTTGTCAAATGAATAGGTATAGTAATTGTTATAGGCATTTCTTGCCAATTACTTTAGATGGTTCGGCTTTCGCGCTCCGGTAAAGCGATCGGAAGTCTCGGGTTCGATTACTGGGTCTGAACTTCAAATTTTTCATTCAAATGTAATTATTGTATTTAAATGAATAGGTATCTACTGAATATTCTTTTGGGTTGTCTTTATGCAACCCAACGTCTAAAACAGTTTTTATGAAAAATACGATGACTGCAAAAATAAGGCTGTCTGTTATTCCTTTAGTTGCCTTTAAATGGGTTTGAATATTGTTATTAAGTTTTATATCTATGCCATGAAAATTTAATTGAATTTAACCGATCAAATAGCAAGGCCGGCTTCGTCTCAAGCTTTGACGAGATATTGATTAAAAATTGGCATAGATTAACTTTCATCTGAAATTCTTGTCTTTGGTAAACTTAGTTATGCAGAGACCAAAGAAAGTGGTTTATGCAAATAAGTTAGTTATGTTACTGAGACTCGAGATAGTTATGTAATTCGGCAAACAACCTGGCGATGTTTGCGAGACATTCCGTATACTTTCTAACGTTAAGTTTGAATATGGTTAAATAAAAAATGATTTTTATTTCTAAAACACTGAGCTAGACATTTTAGAAGATTTTTTTTCTACATCTGGTAACGATGAACATTTTCTAATGAATGAGTTTGAAAGTTAAGTAATCCGGCAAAGATTTCTATTTACAATACGCTAGCCATATGGGAAATGAGGGTTGATAGTTTGTTTATGGTCCTACCTGGGAGATACCGGATGTTTCGTTTATTTACACGGGATAGTAAACACCATTTGTTAAATAAAACGTTTCCTTTGCAGGTAAAAACCTTACATTTGGGTTTAATCCTCCTATTGCTTTAGTTCTGTAAATATTTCTCTGTGGTTTCTTTTGTTATAGTAGGTATATCCACATAGATAATTCGAAAGGATTAGAATACAACAAAAAACTAAGTTATATGATTACTAACACGTAGGTAATCGTTGGATTAACAAACATTACATTGTAGTTAAAAAAAAAAATACGAGTATTAACATACTCGTCAACGACAATAGATGATTGTCGCGGCAACCCGCTTTCCTGCTAGATAGACGCCACCCACTTCTCACGACTTCCGACTACGATTCTTTTATACTATTCCGCTTTCTTGGTTTCATAGGAAAGCCAATTGAAAGTTCAGTTATGTTTCGTTAAGTACCATGTATTTATAGGCAAAGCAACCAAAATTGTTCAATAAAAATTAGAAATTGACTGAGAAGGTAATTGACTGCCTCTGTGGCGCGGTGGGAGTGTGTCCGACTGCTACGCAAGAGGTCGTGGGTTCGATCCCCACACGGGACACCACTTTGTGTGATCCACAAATTGTTGTTCCGGGTCTGGGTGTAATTTGTGTCCGTGACTTGTATGTTTGTAAAGTCCCCCGTGACACAGGGCTTGTACACTACTGCGGGAGTTATCTTTAAAAAAAAAAAAAAAAATAGAAATATATCTCCATTATTTCATCGGTAGGGTCAGGTACGTATGTTTTTAATTTATGATTCGTCTAAGTATCACGTTTATTTGTTTTTTTAAGCACATGTGGCCAGTACAATTAAATTCGTGCTTGAATGCAACAAAACTGTTGAATGCGTATTCAATAAGCGCGTTTATAGTTATGAAACTACTTGCTTACGATTGCATGCATGCACGGATATTGCATGGTCAAGCGTGGTTGCCGCTTCTAATTGTCAGTATAATCGCTGGAAATTGTAGCTGTTCTACAGTAAGGACAATCTTATTTCCGTAATCCTTTATTCGTAAAGTGGTAAATGTAATGTGTTTCTTTTTGTATTCCTCGAAATTGTGTTTAATTTTTGCCTTAAGATAGTAGAGTGAAATCGGTATTTTTTGGTGCGAATAAAGTCAAGTAATTTAGTCTTAAAACAAACCCTTCACTTGGACTACTTTTATTTATTTATTTATTTATTTATTTAAAACTTTATGCACAAAGTTGTACAAAGGTGGACTTAATGCTAAAAGCATTCTCTGCCAGTCTACTTTAGGGTGATGTAGAAATGGAATGTGTGAAAGGTGCAGTAACCTAATTGTAAAATAAGAACTTCCTTATTATTCTTACATAATACACAAATAAAACAATAAAACTATACCATACTTTTCCCTCAATCCATTTCATATTACCGGATCATGTCAAGTTATATCACTTTTTTGTCATATTACATGAACAATGTAGAAGGACTTATAGAACATACATACTGGCTATATTATGCGTTACCGCCGCTGTCGATTGCACAAAAATATAAACGTCACTTTTGTTTATTCGATGTTTGGTTTGCGCGCCATATTTTGGTCATTGCATAACTGAAATAACTTCATTGATCAAATAAACAAATTGTTCAAAATGCTTGAAAGTGTGGATAATCCATCTGGTTCTCAGGTCGTTATTATTATGGCTACCTTTCACAATTTCGTCTATGGCTGTAGTTTTCCGGCCTTTCACTGAATTTTAGGCGTTTGGAAGCTTAAGTACGCTACCTGTGCTAGTGAGGTAACGTAGACCGTTATTCATTAAGTGTAACTGTAATAGGGAAACCATTTTTCATTAAAAAAGCAAAGATAACCACTAAAAAGGCGTATCAATTGATTATTTTCTTGCTTATGTTTTTAATAAGTAGGTGTAGTAAAAAGGTTCGAGATTCGTTTTACAAGAGGAAGATGTTATCTATGTAAAAATGGAGTTAAAAACAGAGTTTTGAAGGCGCTTCTTTGTATCTCATGCAAGGTCGCGTATTTGCAGACTTTAAATACTGGTAACACATCTCAAATGTACAATTGTAATTCAATATATTTAAATAGGTACTTAACTAATTGTAATAAATAAATAACCATAAGAAAAACTGTTTACCTACGTATATTAAACGCTGTTATGTTTTAAAAAATATACAAATTAGAGATAAGTACCTTCCTATATGTGGACTTAACTGGGGCAATATTGCAGTGATATAATCTTTAAATGCTTCGGTTCACAGTACGTATCGACTTATCAACAGCTTGTTTTTAGTATAAAACTGTAATGAGACGTAAAATCATATACGATTTGTTACCAAACTGGTACGTAGGCTGCAAACCACCTAGTTTCGCACAGCACACTCTCATTATTGTTACACCATTGTGTCATTAGTGGTTTGTTCATTGATTTAGCAACTATGTTTATTAAAGACATTTTTTCTACCAATTAGTGACATAAGTATGGCACACTTTGACATTTGACGGTAGATGGCAAATAAAAATGCAACAAAAGTTACGCTACGCCCATTAAGGCGAAGAGAATGTAACCTGTAAAGGATTAATTTCCCAGCGTCTTTATCCTGAGCTTTTTGTTGGCATTTTATAGTTATGAAGATAGTTCTTATTCAATTATGAGCCTCTTACTAATATCTACTACCTATACATCACAGTACAGTATAAGATATACTACTTAAACATCGCAGTTCGGACTAGTTTACTAAAATGCAACATTCATTTCTCGACCCAGTTTCAAATTGGTTAATTTTATTCGTGAACTAGTGCGACCTCTCGTCTTTACCAATTTATTATGCGCTTTGGTAATTTATAGATTTATCGGTGAAATTGTACTACCTGCTTATAAATGTAGTCGATTTTTAGAAATTTGTATATTAGATTTTTATAAAAAGTGTAGTGAAACCACTTGTGGACCGCGAATAAATAAAATGCTCAAGACATGATTCAATGCTGTATTACCCTAGCTACGATATCAATGGAAAACTTTCATGTAGACTATAACAACTAAACTACAGCCTCACACACTCTATCTCACAATAAATTGACCCTTAGTCAGAGTGTTCATCCGATAACTCTGTTTGTAAAGTCCGAAATGTACCTATTTCTTAAAAGAATGTTTTCAGCGGCTGGAAAATACGTTGTAAGTTTGTCTTTTAGCAGGTTAAGATCGCTAGAGTTCGACAGACTAGGCCTATAGTACCGAAGGGCTAGTAAATGAAGAACTGAGAGACTTCTGCTTACAATCCGGCGATGCGAGCCATGTATTTCTATGCTATTTCAGCAATCCCACTAATAGTGAAGTTTCAACAATGTATCATAACGATATGTGAAATGATATCCAATGAAGTCAATCACGTATTTAATATCTTTAGAGATCATGATATGGTGTACCACAATCTGCGCCCTGATACTCATTCTAGTTCGTCATGCAAATAAAATAGAGTAGAAATTGTGTAAAATTTAAACGGACGTATAATATACGTCCGTTTAAATTTATACGGAATTAATGTTCGGAACGTTATTGCTTTGAAAGAGGCTCGACGCGTAATTTTTTAATTGCTTGTAGTATAGACGGCCATTTTGACGGTAGTTGGTTAGCCAGTAGACTGTTGGCAAATGGTACAATGCCAGCTGTTACTAAAAGATAATATACACTTAACCAGTCCATACACAATGTCTATTAAGATCTATTATGAACTACCAGAACATATAAGAAATGAAAATAGAAAAATCGTGAGATACTATCGTGATAATTGATAACTCAACCAATTCTTGGAAGAATAAAGTACGAACCTTCGTCTTAAAATTGAAGCGGTTAGGTGCCGTCCTAATTTCGGGGAGCAGTCCATTCCAAAGTAAGACAGATTCAACTAGGAAAGAGAATCCGAAGAATTCAGAAGAATGAGCAGGATATATGAGAAACAAATTGTTAGAAGATCAAAGATCACTGTTATGAAAGTTACATGGCACGTTAGAGGCCCCCCTCTTACGTGTCATGAAGGAGAATTAAGGATAGAATAAAGTGTAGTAAGAGCGCGCAAACTCCGTCGTTGGCGAATAGGCAGTCATTTCAATTGGGAACTTACAAAGACTAAAGATGAATCGAATGCAGTTATTTAAAAGTCGGTTATATTTATTGAGGAGCTCTTCAGACGGTAAAAAGCCTGCAGAGTACCCGTAACCCTTTGACTAACACTAATCACCTGAGCTTGCCAGTTGAGGTTTGCGTCTAGTAAAATGCCGAGATCCCTGACAGATGAACTTAAGGGGATGGGGAGCCGTTATAGATGACTGGTGGCAACATGTTGGTGTGTAATCGGCTAAAGATGCGATCGAATAAATTATAAAATGCTGCCCTTATTCGCCTTGACGCCTCGGGAAAATATGGGGTGGTAGGTACTATTCTTAAGCCGGTACCACTCGGCTTTTTATGCTAACACTGATAAGTAATGGATGTGGGTGGGTACAAAATCCTACAAATCTTTACGTTAAAGAGCAATTTCATTGCTAAAAAATTATGAGGCCTTCGTGACGCAATTCCAACATAACAACAATACAATATCTAGAACGTTGCAGGAAGAAAGAATACCTATATTGAGTCCTACTTCAATTCAAAATAGGTACTTATATGACCTTGATTCACTTTGGAGGGTCCAAAGAGTTTAATTATGACTTCAAGTGTAGATTCCACAGATACATTCTATCTGCGTGGCCATCAATTCCGTAGACGTCATAGGAACTTGAAGAACTGCTTAGTTGTTAGAGTATGCTTATTGATACCTGAACAGTTAATTATTTTGCAATAGCAACAACATTAGGCGTAACCTCATTATTTTAAATGATGTTGCTTCTAATTTGGTGACTTTATGCTATTACCTTTATATAAAGACATTCTGGTTAATAGATGTCTGCACAAAACTTTTATGTTGTACAATAAATTATTCAAATCGAAGTGTCAAGGTGTCTGTTCTGTTTTATTGGTTAGAAACGTAATAAAATTTATAGTTATTGTCTTGTAAATAGATCGCATCCGTTATTGAAAAATATAGTTCAATTTACTTCAAAATTATTTCCTTGAAGTACCTTTATTTCATGTCATGATGCTAAAGGTGATGTACAAATTCCGATTAGGTAGGTAGGGTAGGGTTCCGTGTCTCAATGGCGATATAAAGATCAGCGAGGTCAAGCTGTCAAGCAACATTACCACTGTTTTTTATGCTTCCACTCGGTAGTGGAAGCCTCAAAGAGCTCATGTTCACAATTCGTATCTTATGCTCTTTTTAGTTGTGTCGAATTTCCTTCGAAATATCATCCATCCAAGATAGGACTTAGAGAATGCTGAATTCTTTCTAGATTTCAATATAACATTTGATTATGTAAACTAAATTATTTATTTGAGTGCTTGTTTATAATCGCGTGGCAATCTGTCCAGCCACGGTGCATCCACCTGAGTCCAATTAAATTGATAGACGTATGACGTACACGCGAGTTGGCTCATCCTTTTCAATTAAGACATTATTGAACAACATGGTATATAGCGTGATGTGCTATTAACTTTTTGTATCAAGTTGAGCTGCATTAAGTCACACAGAACACTGCAATGATAACTGGATGACGTCATATAGGTATATACATGATTTTATTTGGCTGAGAGGCTATGCATCGCTTAGAAAACGTGAATTGTACATCAGGAAACATGACATATAAGTTAGTGATTATTATTTCGATATACCTAATATATTTTTATGTCTACATTAGGTAGCTACAAACGAAGAATTTAAACTCGATATTAAATTACTAGAGGGACAGATAATAACGATATAGGATACTAAACAGGTGTTTGACTATTTTTGTAACTCGACACCTTTGTTCCTGTTCTATGTTACATGTTTATAAGAAAAAAGACTATATTGTAGTTTTTTATAACTCAGCAGTTGCCCGCAGTGTTGCTTATGTTTAATTGTTTGTAGCTATAGGTAGATACTATTATAGCTAGCTTACACTATGCAGCAGAATCTGAAGAGAGTGGTCGAGATTTTTTAGTACTAGTTACTTCGTAGGTTTTAACCTGTTGCTTTATGAATTTAGCATAAAAAGTACCTGTGGAATTGCTTTGCTTCTTATGTAAATAAAGAATTTGCATTTATATTTTGAATGGTTAATTTAATCATGCATCTTTACCCACTATTTGTTGGATGCTTCATCCCGAATATCAGTAAGTACCTACGTATAGGTACTTACTGATATTCGGGTTGAAGCATTCAACAAATAGTGAGACATCAACAGATTGACTTTGTTTTACAATCCCGAGTTTAGTCATTCTGGTAAACTCCCGCTGTTTGTGAGTTTTATTTTATACCTACACATAAAAATAGTTTTGATAAGGGAAATTACATGACCTCCTTACTATATTTATGCCTACTCCGGGCTTAGTCATGGACTTTGAACGTACAAACCGCAAACTCTACTAGGTACAATGCAAACGTCGGCATTAGGTACTTAGGACGTCTGAGTGTTCGTCTCGGGTCAATACAATTCAATTTACCTATAATAATTTCAGTTATATTTTCACGTCTAGTGAATAGGAAAGCCTTAATATTGTTTACATAAATCGTTAACATCGAATGGGTTACGTAAACAATCTATTTGTGTTATTATTACCTAACATAGCTTTTATATGTATTATAGGTACATATCTATGTCCGTGACAGTTCGACATAGCAATTTTCAAAAAAATTTTAGTATGTAATTAAAACAAATGCAACATAAAGGAAAGGCATCCGAGGGGAACTGGTGCAGACTAAGATTTATTTTTAAATAAAGGCAATTCCCGCAGTAGGGTATAAGCCACGGATATAAAGTACATCCAGACTCGGAAGAACGATTTGTGGATTACACAATGTGGTGTCTCATCTAGGAATTGAACCCATGACCTCTTGCCCAGCAGTCGTACACACTCCCGCCGCGACGCCGAGACAGCAAGCGTACCGTTTGATCTTCCCCGTTTTAGCCCATATCCCGATTTCCGATCGATTTGTTGCTAACTATGATGTGACCAATAATTCAATATGTTCACAAAGATTTAAAACTGGAAACAAGAATGATGTTAGTAAAGTTTCTGGTAGTATACATTGTTATTATAATTCAACTTGAATATGACCGTGGATATTTAGTCGCAATGCAATAAAAACTATAAGCAATTATAACAACTACGTTTTTTATCTGCTGTATTCAAGGCTGGCAGGTTTGCAACTACCGCCGATGTACGATGGAGCGTACCATCTGCCTTATTTACATACTAGTATCATAAATAAGTACTTGTGTAGGGAGGAATATAAACTGCGGCTTCGCTCTCGTGTGTTTCTGTTTAACAAGTAAGGTTCTATTATCGAAATACCGACCATTTATTCTGCTTTTTGGTGTAAGCAATAGAGACTCGTTCTTCTGTCATTCTTCTTAATCTATTATTGGTAAACGAGCTGAAGTGCCACCAATTTTGTCTGTAGGTGACACTGGTCAAATTGGTCACACTGTGTTTAACTGAACAATTGGACTGTTTTGCTTTCGCAAAGGTATAAAATAAAAGGAAAATAATATACCTATTATTCACTGGGTTCGATCGCCACTCAGGATGAAACTTTGTGTGATGAGCATGATGGTTTATTCTGTGTCTGGGTGTTATTTATCTATAATATGTATGTATTTAGAAATATATAAGTATGTTTATCAGTTGTCTGGTTTCCATAGTACAAGCTCTGCTTAATTTGGGATCAGATGACGTTGTATGAGTAGTTCCAAGATATTATTATTAGATATTACTTTTTTTTTAACGTTCAGTATATTTACCCAGTTACCCTACCATTTATTTATTCTGACTCTAAGTAAGTATTCATAGCGTGAACTCCATTCAGAAGTATATTCTACAAAGGTTGTATAGTAGGTAAGTATTCATAGCGTGAACTCCATTCAGAAGTATATTCTACAAAGGTTGTATAGTAGGTAAGTATTCATAGCGTGAACTCCATTCAGAAGTATATTCTACATAGGTTGTAGAATATACTTCTGAATGGAGTTCACGCTATGAATACTTACTTAGAGTCAGAATATTGAAAGTGATACCTGGGTAAATATACTGAACGTTAAAAAAAAAAGTAATATCTAATAATAATATCTTGGAACTACTCACACAACGTCATCTGATCCCAAACTAAGCAGAGCTTACATACTTACTTAGAGTCAGAATATTGAAAGTTGATTGCCTATCTATCTCTCTAGTCCAGACGTCGAAGAAAAAAAAAGATGGATTGTCAAAGTAAATCAAGGTCAAATATTTTGACTTCAAGTGGGTATCAGTGGCGGGTACTCTACATAGATATTATCTTCATGTTCGTTCTTAATACCTAACCTTGCAAGTTGTGCAAGTGTTTTCACACGTTAGTCGCTAAGTTGAGATAGTAAGGACTGCTCATTTTACGGACTATAGCTCTTACAAAACTGTCCTGGGTCTTTATTTACGATCTCTTTTCCGTGTCAAAATCAAAATCTTATCATAATGGACAATGGAAATCTGTGCTTAAAAATGCATCAACGCGCATGCATGGCGGATATTTCTGAGCTCACGGTTCATGCGTTTTGATGCATTTGTGAGAACACCGCCCCATTTTCTATTATGGCAACATTTTGACAGTTCGCACGGCCTTGCCGTGGACACGGAATTAAACCATAATCCCTTGCACAGTTATGTAGTACAGCAATAAAATATAACAATAAAAAGTTTTGATTTATGTATTTGTTACGCATCGATGATATTAAGTAGGTAGGTATCTACATTAAAAAAGTAGATATGTTACTAGCGCTCGTTTTTTGCAGTGTATGTTACTGCGTTGTCTGGTAACACTGCCAAATAGTTCGGAACCCATTTTGCAATTGTTTTATGAGTATATTAATAGTAACCGTATCCGTGTTTAAAACATCATCGGTTACATGAACGCATGTAGGTAGGTTTAGAGCATTAGAGCATTAAATTAATAAAAAAATACTCTAATTTTATATTACAGACTAGCTGTCCCGCGCAACTATCGTCTGAGTAAATTTTTCCTGTTTTTGTAACATTTCTCATTGCTGCTCCGCTCCTTTGGTCGTAGCGTGATGTTATATAGCCTTCCTCGATAAATGGGTATCTAACAGTGAAAGATTTTTTCAATTCGGACCAGTAGTTCCTGAGATTACCGCATTCAAACAAACGAACAAACTCTTCAGCTTTATAATATTAGTATAGATAACAATTAATACGATCTTTTGCTTAATTATCTATAATAAATACATGTGCAACAAGGAAAAGCTGTGTTTTAGGCGACACGAGCGTTGTCTGGCTTATTTAGCTTAGTCTTATTTTAACTGAACTGGCTTACAAAAATGTAAAATGTGTATGTTTCGAATAAATGTTTTTTTTTTTAACTAGCGAATGTTTTGTCTTCTATCCTCTTTTAAAAATAGAATCATTCGCCAGCAAAATTTTTATAAAGTAGTTTTAATCTTTATTTAAACTGCGTTATAAAAAAATGGGTAAATATTTTGTTGCAGTAAACGCAAACTCTATGTCGTCGCGTATATTGCTAGTACGCAAAACCCAATGGTATGAAGCGTTTGATTGCGTTTTTGTCAAATTACTACGTCATAAGAATCGTATGACTTTCGTTGTCAAGATTGCTCAGCCTATTCCGGTTATTGATATGCACTTTGCGTGTTAGTTATAGTGAAAAATTTATGAGTAGACACCCACTTAAGTTTTATACGAATCAAATACCTACTTGAGAAGTGCGACCGTGAGTTTTATATGGGCTAGATCAAGAACTTGACATAAATATGTAAATCTATACGTACCTATATATTTATATATTTATGTATAACTAGCTGTCCCGCGGAACTTGCGTAAATTTTCCCCGTTTTTGCATGATTCCTCATTGCTGCTCCGCTCCTATTCGTCCGAGCGTAATGTAATATAGCCTATAGCCTTCCTCGATATCGATTTTTTTTTAATTCGGACCAGTAGATCCTGAGATGATCGCGTTCAGACAAACTAACAAACTCTTCAGCTTTATAATATTAGTTTAAATAATCAAATAGCGCCATTTTTGTAATTCTATTGGTTACTACTTTACTATGTTGTGATTATAGTTCTACGTAGTGATAATGCTACACATAATTAATTTAAAATTGGAATCTATAATTTTAACAAAGACAAAGTTACGCAAACAATGCATCCTGGATAAGGACGCTCTACCTTTCTGTAGCGAAGCGTTAAAAAAATTCTAAGGTAACCCGACACCATGTATCTATCTTGGTGGACACGGTTCTTTGTACCTAAAATACTACAATTCAAAGGGAAACCGAAAACTCCGCCACTGCTACCTTTTAAACATTACAAATTAAACAGCTCTAAATAATACCTTGTTCCTCATGTGACAACATATTCAAATACAAAACCTAATCATTGACTTTTACTAAAAATATCTCTATAAAAACATCAGATTACATTCTTAGCATTATTATACCTACAAAGTCTAAGTTTTCCACAACAATGTCCCTGCCTTATGGTTCTATAGCTATGTTTGTACAGTATTGTGGTAGTACAATGGTCGGCATTGCAAGGTGAACGGGCTGTCCATTAGGTACATGACCCGAGAAACGCTCTGCAAAAACGGCTACAGCTGAGTATGCCCGCTCCACACCGGTTCCCGACACGTCTACAAGCACGTATGCACTTATATACAATATACATGCATCGACAATGAAGGTAAATACCTACCTACTTACAGTGACGAAGGGTTAAGTTTTCCTGAGGTAACTCGATAAAAAATATGTTTTGCTTGACATGGGCTCATAGCTGTATCATTAAATAAGTAGAATTCAAAGGGAAACCGAAGAGAATTGGGTATTTGACTACTATTCAAATAAAATATTTTATAATAACCAGGTAAAAATATGCCTTAAAGTATTCTAAAAAATATATTTGTTTTTTAATAAAATATGCCTTAAAGTATTCTAAAAAATATATACCATAGAAAACGTGACGTCATATGCTAGCATTCCATACAAATTTATACAGTGCGGGTCGTTTGTGACGTTTCTTAAAAAGAGGCTGATTTGACTTCAGTCAAATACCCAATTATGTTTTTTGAACCCCCCGCCACTGTCTACTTATACGTTTTATGATATTTGTATAGGTTAAATAATGTTTTTGGGTCAAGAGTTGGGAAAATTAATGTTAAAATAAGAGTTGATTTCAACTCTGAATTCTGTAAAACGATCATAAATTGTTGCAATTTGGAAGCTAAATGAATATAAAGTTTTGAACTGGTATTTCGTATCGTTGATTAGAAGACTTGTAGTTGGAATATTTAGTTTATAAAAGTTTCGATCTAGTTTCTAATTCAAATACCATTTTATATTAAACATATTATTTCGTTTTATTTTTGGCGAAACATTGTATCAAAATACACTTTCTCTAATTTACTCATTTGAACATTATAATTGCCGTGAAAATATAGCTCGTATTTAGCGCAAATGAGTGTTTTACTATTTCCTTCCAATAGTTATATTTTAGAATGTAATATAAAGTAGACATTTAAGTCCCGAAAAGACGAGAATCAGCGTTCGAACATCCATAGAAAAGGAATCTGAGCTATTTTTATTCCTACCACCATATTGTTTATTCAAAATTGGAAACCAACTTAGGTACATTTCAATATTTACTGAGTAATCTGCGGCGTATAACTATTGACTAGTCATGACCGGTTTTTTATGTGGAAACATATGCCATTTTAGCATTCCGAACGTGCCCGATCATACATTGACGTGCGTTTAGCCGCTCGGTGCCAAGGGAAACTGTATGTATTTGCATTCAAAACCAGCCAACCTTTTTAGATATTAATCTAAACGAATTATACGAACACAATCGTCAAATGAATATTTATATACTAGGTTCTTGAGTAATGCGGTACAAAAGATATCAACGCGTCTGGTTTTGTTTTGGTATTTGTGTTACCTGGCAGTGGGAAGTTGGTAGGCTATTAATATAATCATTATTAATAACTACATAGTTATTGTGATAATCAACTTGCCCAGATTAGGATAATGTTTTCGATGATAAACTGTGGTCTTTCGGCAAAGTTAAGCCATCTAGGAAAATCATAATGTGTGTCTAATACGGAAATCTTAAGACAGATAATGAAACTGCCATTCAGAATAGTGATATTCTATTTCTGAATAAGCGACCAAGTCATACAATTTTTCTGCCAATTTGTATAGAAGGTAGATTTACGAATTATACATGTAAACCTTCCGGTAGTAAATTGTCCCTACCTATTAGAATCCGTTACATAGTTTAGCCCGCGAATACACATACAATACCTACCTTTGAGTGGTGCTTACCTTTATGTGACAGTGACAGAATAAGAGTTATTTTCTTATTTATTTTATAAATATTTGGCAGACAAGCCGGTTTATCGGTTTATTTCTGCCAGTGTCTAGTAATTAAACGTTTACTGTACAAAGCCTAATTCTTATCCTCATATTTATCATGAATTTCAAGTATTTTTTACACGTTAAACGCGAAGCTGTAAAAATAGTAACAGGTCTGGTGCCGCCATTTTCACAATTTCAGCTTAGGAGATAACGACGCCGCCGTCTCAAACCTGAGTGACATTCTAATATTTGACCATAGACAAACTAATCGCAGAAACTGACAGGCATTGAAGGCTTCTTTACTTTGTTCTATATACTTTAACTAGCTGACACGCGCAACTTCGTATGCGTCAATTTTCCCCGTTTATCCAACATTATTAATTGCTGTTCTGCTTCTCTGCTGCTCTGCTCTGCCCGTAGCGTGATATTATATAGCCTATAGCCTTCCTTGATAATTGGGCTATCCAACACATTTTTTTATTTCAATTCGAACCAGTAGTTTCAGAGATTGTCGCGTTCAAACATACAAACAAACTCTTCAGCTTTATAATATTATGTTAAGTATGTAACACCAAATTGGTGAAACGAAATACCACCACAAGAAACAACAGCTACTTAAAAAACTTACTCACTGGCAAGTGTCGACAAAGTCACTTGCAAGATATGGTCAATATCGGTCACTTTCGCCCTGTCTCTGTACACAGTAATTACACCAGCCATACGACCATTGTCTACACTCCACAGCCTGCAAACTTTCGCTACAAGTAGCTCTTCCGTCAAACACCTGATCATTACTCACGTTATCTTAGCTTAATAGTTTAGAGAGTTAATTTTATGTACGGCCGCATCTCAAGTGAAAATAAAGTGACTTTTTTATAGTGGCCTGATTTGTATGAACGTCTGAAGCCTGTCTGATAATTCAATGGTATTAATAGATGTTTTTAATGCCACTGTTTCTAAAAATAATTCTTTTTCTTATTGTGAATAGGGATCATTTTTCAATAACTTGTAGTAAGTTTATGATTGAGGCCATTGGCTCAGCTTAGATCCGGAATGAGGGTCTAAAATAGTCATGTTATGCCATTCGAACCACTTTTCCGAATGCAAATAAATTAATGCATGTCACAGATTCACGTAATTAATTAATTATAATACGTGTATTGATTTTAAGCTGACATTTAAGACAGTTACATAAATTTATTTTTCACAGAATTGCATCTTATTTATGAATATCTATTTAAATAAATATGAATACCTATTTCCCTTGGTCACGAGATAACTAGAGAAAGACTTTACCGATTTCATTATTTCTTTCTTTTTAGTTTTCTAATCTCTCGAAGGTTCTTACGTAAAAAAAAAGAATATAAGGAAAAAATTAAATAAAGGGCCGGTTATTTTATTATAAATTTCAACGGCTCTCTGCTTGCCTGTTTTGTTCTTTTCACGCTAGACCCGCTTATCCGATTCAAACAGATTTTTGCATTCATATCTCGTAATCTGGCTCGATTATAGAATAGGTTTTGTTATCTACATGAAGGTTAAACAACGTGTAACAGAAAGATGTGGTCAAAATTTCAGCTGCGGATAGTATATAGTATTGCACCTACCATGGTGCCATAGATGATTGCATTATTATTACATAGTTATAGCATTTGATTTTTGTCACTTTTCAGTAGTGAAATTTCTATGGCAGTATTATACCTCCCCTGGTAAAAAAATCGATTCGATTAATTAAGGCTACTGGAACTTTTAAGTATTACGTTTTTTAATTAATAACTTTTTCATAATACTAACGAATGAAAAAACAATATATAAAATTTTAGGGTACTCCGATTTTGATAAAATTAGCTATGTGCTGTCACTATCATTGGCACGAACCAACCCTTGAATATCTTATATCTTAGGACAACTCACACAACGCTATCTGATCCCAAACTAAGCAGAGCTTGTACTATGGAAACCAGACAACTGATAAACATACTTAAATATTTCTAAATACATACATATTATAGATAAATAACACCCAGACACAGAATAAACCATCGTGCTCATCACACAAAGTTTTATCCTGGGTGGGGATCGAACCCACGACCTCTTGCGTAGCAGTCGGATACACTCCCATCGCGCCACAGAGGTAGTCAATATGACCACACCTTTCTGTTACACGTTGTATAACCAAATATAAGACATAAGCAGTAATGTCGACGGCTAGTCAAATCGTAGATTAATCGTTTTAACAGCACAATATTTAGTCCTAGTCCTAAAAAATATATCCGATAAATCTGTACTACCTACCTAGTGTACATTTTTGACAAAATCTTGACATGAATGTAAGTAACATTTATTGTTGTCATTAATGGCACAATATCTAAAGAATAGAATGCAACTTGCTATACGAAACACACCTGTCAGTTTAAGTCTTTAAATTCTTACATAAAGTGAAAGGTGTGTGCAAAATATTGTAATTTAATCGTTAAGTAATCCTGCAAGAATTGATTGGTGACATTTTAAATAATTAGTTTTACAACTATGTTTATTTTTATAATTTTTATGCTTGGCTGTTTGTCCTGACTGGACTGACAGTATTATTGGCACGGTGACAAGACAGGGTTAAGGTGGAATGTAAAAATGTGTGAAATTATAGGCATTTACGCGTGTTTCCATGGGCTGGCACTAATTTCATACCTATATGGTTTAAAATTTATCCAAGTTATATGCCACACAACTCACGGCCGAACACCTAAAATAATGTTAAGAACAATCGAACATTAAGCTGTAGCGGGAACAGAGCGTTCATAACCTAAAGTCACAAAATACCGAGAGTACCTATAGAAGGTAAACTTCATACGTACTTCGCCCGAGCAACATGCACCTATAATATAGACATCGCTCACGGACATTGAATCTCGGAACACCTTTGGCACAAAGTGGTACTTATCGGTCCGAGAATCTGTGTGCGCTGCTCAATCGCGCATGTCATACAAAAAGCTTAAATATCTACATAACTACTTATTTTTGTACTTGTAATATTTTGTGCTTAAGTGTAGGTAGGTAAACGATTTTATAATGAAATATTGCCCTTATTTTGTTTACACATAAAGAATTCGGTAGAATGTGTGCTTTAATTCAAATACAATGTGTAGGTACCTACTTACTGCTGCAATCTCAACATTAAAATGAAAACGAAAACCAGATTGCGTCTGAAAATAGGTAGAAAAAGCTCTACATTCTTTAGTGGCTTTTGCGAATGGATATGCTATTCAGAAAACTGTCGATCTTTGCAAAATTAAAATTCTTAGGTTTATCAGGTAAAAGTATTTTTACATTATTCATTTGTCAGTTTATACAGTATAGTACCTATAGAGTACTCTGAATCTATTCGGTTTGAATTTCTGACGACCTCTTTCTCTCGCAATCGATTAAACTAAAATATTGATCCAATTTCCTAACAGAATCACACTACGCTTGACATTTAAATCCATTACAAATTATGTTCAAAACCATCTCGCATTATACAGTTCACAAGATATGTTACATAAAATTTCTCCCACAGCAATTTAAGCATATCGTTGACACTGTCGACTCGTATCTGTAACTTTCCTAGCACTTTCCCATCGATAATCGTAATCGGATAGTCGACTCGATAAAAACTCCGATCTCGACGATCGATGAACTCCAAGCGAGTTGAAGGAACGTTTCGCTCGGATGGCTGATCACTCTGATGATATCCAGTTAATGTTTGTGCAAAAAAGTTAACGATCACTCATTACTTAAAGTGGGTAGATAATAGATGAATAAACTTTTTTTTGGCTAAATAAAATGCCTCCTGTGTTTTTCTTTAGTAGGTAAAATAATATGAGTTTTTCTGCCGTAGTTTTTTAATAAAACAATTAGGATACATAATTAAGGCAAACCGGTATAAACTTTGGATAATGTCGGCCTATATTTGCTTTATTTATTGTAATTGAATATTCGGTCTACATAACCAGGTAATAAATTTGGAATTGGATAGCAGAATGTACTAAAGGCGGTCAGTAACAAACTGGTTAATACGTAATGCTATTAACTTGTTTTCAATAATTCGGATATTTAAAAGCTTATTTATCTGAAAAAAAAAACCGATATGGAATACTTTAGTTCCTGATTCTGTATACGATGTAGCGAAAGGCAGTAGATATGTTGTGAATTTACTTACTGTAATATGTAGGTTGAAGTCAGTCCTGGGTCCTTATTTGCATTCTCTTTTTCCGTTTTCGCGACAAGCCCGCGCGAACTTTTAAATGCGCGGTGCGCTTAAAAATGTCCGCTGCGTGCGTTTATGCATTTCTAAGCGCAGCTCTCTATTTACCATTATGACGAGATTTTGACAGAAAACGGAAAAAAAGAACGCGAATAAGGACCCTGTATCCTGATATTGATATAGGTACTTAACTACAATAAGTACCTAGATTTTTAGTTAGAGTAAGAGTGGGTTCACGTCTTCGATAGTAAAACGGATGGGAACTTAATTTCTTGATTGTGAATTCGATACCTGCACCCACTCTGATCTTTGCCTCCGTCACTGACCTACGTCCTCTGTTTTAATAGAAGTTTTTTCAAGTTCGTACATATTAATTTCCTTCAATTTTTTTTTTTGAAAATACAATAAAAATCAAAGAAAAACATTCGATAATTAAAACTCTGTTATTAATCGCATAGAACTGAGAATTAGTACGAATGTTAGAAACACCAGTACCTACCATTTACCATTATAAATAAAATTTGGAAAGTCCCCATCGTTTCCAAATCTGCAAAATAAAAATACAAGGGAGGTTGGTAATGTACTTAGATACTAAGTATTATAGACCTCATTTACTATCAATATTGGTAATCCACGTAGCAGGAAAAAAGCGGCATACTTACTACGTCATACTTTCGAGTTTGTGTTGCAATGACATGCTCACGCGCACCTCGTTATCTGACATTATGTACTGAGAACTGTAACGTAATTAATTGCATTGATAGGTTTAACTTTATGTAACAGTTTCTTATTTAATCCCATAACTTTTGAATGAAATGAAAGCCCATAATAGAATAAGTTTAAGATGGTGGCGTTCGCTTAGGGTATTTGATCTAAGTATATTTCATCGTACTTAATGATATAACTACCGTATGGTACTTGGCTTAAGAATAGTACCACCCCATCTCATCCCGTGGGTGTCGTCAAGGCGACTAAGAGATTTTCACAATGGAAGAGGGTACAGCGTCCTATGCGTACTTTAAAGCCTCATCGCGATCGCCAGCGTGGCGATTATGGCAATTACCCCCAGGATCCATAATAAGTAGGTCCTATTGGGGAGACCCGTGCCCAGCAGTGGGATATCATATGGGTTGAAATGTAGATATGACTACACATTAGTTTAAGTAATGCTCTGACTCGAGTGGATATTGAATCTATAACCTCTTGCAAAACAGTCGTAAGTAGATACTCGTATCGCACCACCGAGCCAGTCAATTCTAAACTATTTTCATATAATTTATTGTCAAACTTCTTTCAATAGGTTTTTTCTAATATGGATACTGTTGTAATATAAAACGTAAAGTAACACATAAAATATAAAACGTCCTCATATCGAACATATTATTGTGGTTTGATGGCCAATACATGGCGAAATCTACCCAAACGTCATCAACGCCATCATAGGTCTATATCGTCTATTGGATATAGCTAAGTTAGGTTGACAGCTTATGAGTAAACGTTTACTTAAAGCTATTAAATAAACTTAACTTTCCCTACGGCTAATGAACCGTCGAAAATTATCTTCACCTTTAGATCTCCCGTTATTTGCACATCACTCTGTGTAACTTGAATATTTAAAGACCAGCTGACCCGCGCAACTTCATATGCGTCAATTTTCCCCGTTTTAGCAACATTTTTCATTGCTACAGCCGTATAATTACTGGGCAAATGAGACTTAGGAACATTACTCTGGAGCATTGCATGACTCGAGGAGCGCGGTACTGTGACATTCAGATATTTGCCAAACAAGAATTTGGATGGCTCTGATACTGTTATGGACTATCGTGACGCTTAGGTACTATCAGGCGCACGACCTGCTCGTCTCTTTATTTCGTACCTAATTAAAAAAAAAAAAAACTAAGTGAAATCATGTGAAAAGCCAATAGGTCGGCGAATCGCTAGTAATCTTAGAAACATAACTAGACTAATTAAGCAATGTGAGACATTGAGATTGTGTATAACTATACACAATAATTGTGCACTACTACTATCGCAAGAATAAATCATTTGATTTGATAGCTACATTCTTAATCACAATATATTCACAAAATTATTCATCTACATATCTATTATTCCATCAACATTCAGCTCGATGAATATCCGACCAATTTACAATACGCGTCATCTCTAATCTACATAAAACGGGTTCTCGTAGCCTCCCCCCTCAATCAAGCGTACCGGGAAGTCATTACAGCCTATTCTGCAGGAATGTGAATCTGATGGACTGACAAAGTATATATAGCTATGAAGCTATGCGGGCCACGTTTTTATTAAACCTATTGTTTCGAAGATGTAGTAAGAAAATCTCAGATTCATTGCTTTGTCTATGATTCTTGCCAATTGATTTGCTAATTATGTTTGTGACTGAGCTTTTTAATTGTTGTAAAAGAAAGCTATCATTTCCACATCTTTTTGTAAAGCCAGCAAGAGAAATTGGTTGCAATTATATCATACTTCTTTTAACTGTTTACTTTGAGACAACATGCCATAGGATAATCTCTTGAATACAAAATACACCCAGACTCCATTAGTTTTTTTTTTAGTTGATGGAAATTTAAATTTCCACCAGTCTCAAGTAGATATTTATGTACTTTTACTACTTTTAATGCACAGAGACTTTGTATTATAGAGAAATGTTCAAAATTTCTAGACTCGATTTAATTATCACACAATTAGGTATTTTTTATAGGCAGGTATCTGTTCGTGACGTCATAGTACCTAAGCGAATGCTGTTGGTCGTTAGAAAAGGCCAAATAATCAAATGCAACCATCATGTTTACACTGCATTTTTCACAAATAAAAATGTTTGTCAATGCATAATAAAATCTTACGTCAAATATTACGTCACTTTTCAAGGATTATTTTGAAGTTGACGGTGATTCAAAACTCACTTATTGTAATAAATGAGTAAAACATATTTTAAAACACGTACCAACTGATTGTTTTAAGATATTGTTTAATTATACTTTGCGATATTTGGTGACTTGTAGTAGAATTTTAATCACCATCTCGTAAGTAAAGCAAAAGTGCCTACCTATCATAAGTTTGATGCGTGGTATGTCCGTTTATATGTAATCGTATATGGTTTCTAAACGGATCAACGAATGATATTTATAGGTACCTACCTAATAAAATAGTACTCCAAAATATAAATTAACAGTTACACCAACTCGTTATGGGAAAGTATTTTGAAAAATAAAAACTTATGCGAATACTGATCTCACGGATCGATGCAGTTTATTGAACGCGATTCTTTTAATGTTTCATTAAATCCGTACAGGTTTTTCCGAAATTCATTCAACATTATCAGTGTAAAGTATCTAGTCAATTATAATAAATTATTAAAAAGCATTACTTATTAGGTACTAATGACTCATTTATGTTTATTTTTGGAATAACCAAGCCGGTTAGTTTAGAATCTAGAATCTAAACCGGATACAAACTGTTAGTAGATAAAAGCATAAGACATTGATTCCATAGATTATTCAAATGAGAGTTGTTTTTTTTATTAAATTAAATTTTTAAGAATTCTGGTCGCGTAGTTGAATATTTATGTTTCATTGTACGTAGCTAGGCGTTGTGCTAGCGGTGCATAGATATTTCTCACGGATGCGTGTATTTATAAGATTATCATAAATTAAAAAAATATATATCTTCAAAGTTGAGGTGAAAACGAGACTGCAGTTTTGTCGTGAAATCGTTCCAGATAGAGTTGCTTTTGCATATCTTTAATATGAATTGTTTAAATAAATACATATACTTTACGTGTTTACTTCATTCGTTAAAGTCATCTATTTTTTTATTGGTAGTAAGGTTACCTGTGTAAAGTTCAAACTTTTTATAAGTACCTACATACATCACCTATTTTTTTATGTATGTAGGTACGTGTCAAGGCGTCGGACAGACCGCCCATAACTACTTTCTAATGGCTAAAATCATCTTGCGCGCTCAAGGTGTGGCTCATATTAAAGATAAAGATCTATTGACAAACATGTGGTATTTATGAAAAGGGTGCAATCTTACCATCGAAACATACCTGTACTTGTAGCTAAAAGAGAAAATGCTAAGACATATTCTTGTCTCTCTTAATTTTTCTTTTTAACCGAAGACAAAAAAGGATTGTTGTACGTTTAACGTGTGCTCTATTTGTCGATCTGTGCCATCATAGCTCAGAAGCGAATGGATCGATTTTGTTATATGATTGAAGATAAATTAACGCCATTCTTCTTGGCTTTTTTCGATGAAATTCGGTTCAGTCTTCTGTTTTTTCATTTAACGCAGTTATAAAATTCCTTTAGGGATTATTTAATTCAGCTTCAGCAATCATACAATTATTAGGAAATAAATTTTAAAATCGATTGAGTAATCCACTCTAGGTATTAATATTTCGTCGGTCTTTCAAACATTCTCATTTAATTGAATTAACGGATGGAATATATATACGTAGGTAATTATGATTTCGAAAAGTAAAATTAAATGATTGGTTTTTTGAAACATATCACTCTAAAATGGTTGTTAATCAATTAGTTAATTTTATTTAAAAGCTCAAATAACAGGTTATAGAAGTTGCTTTAATAGCAACGATTGAATTAGTCGATTTTTTTAGTTTATGATGATGCAAATAAGTTCTTAGTTCATCTTAGGTTTTCTTATATGCTGCTATTGGACCTTTATCAAAGATAAACAGAAAAACAAGAATCAGAGTGACCATTGAGTCCTCTGATGATTAAGAATTCGTTCCGTACCCAAACGATATGGACAGGAATTTCATACTAAATTAAAATACCTCAAAATATTAGATCAAATAGATTCCAAAAACTACCGCACCCCTTACTATAATCACCAGAACTGTACAAACAAACCAAAAAACTTCACCACATTCTAGTTTCGGCTTTACAAAAGGCGTACTCGTTTCTTGAATGCCCTTGAGGGCAATCAATCCGTTCCGTCCTTCGGGAACCCGGAGGCCTCGACAGGAATGTGACCCGGGCCGGTTTGACGTGGGCAATTACATTGTGTTGCGGCTATGCCCTGCCTACTGATGCCAGCCCATTGTTCCTCAGTTAGACGGTTAAAACATCGCCATAATTGTTCTTTAATTACTACATATTTCATTTGATGATGGCAAACAGGGTCAATTATTTACGTCACATTTTTAATCTACTATAAGATGAGTGTTAGCACATTTGAAAAGTTTAGTGGCTTGTATTGCTTCAACATTTATGAACAGTGTGTCAAAGTATAACATTCTATTTTAGTCATTATTTATTTATATATTTTATGCTTGATTAAGACCTAAGACGTAATAAAGGCGTGTAATGAGCACAATATCTATTGACAATGAACAGAGCTCGATCGCCGAATTCATTAATTTATTAATATTGAGTTTACATTATGAAAATATATAGGTAGACTCTATTCGTGACCACGGCCGTTGCAATACGGTCGAAACGTCGGGCAATAAACAAGGTATTTTACCTTAAATTATTCACGCGATTAAGACCCGTAATATATATATATATATATATATTTTTTTTTTTTTCATAATGTGTACAAATCGCGAAAGTTTATCAACATTTAATATTAAGTTTGTTTGACAAGTTCGTTATATCTTTGAGTAGTATATTACTCTGAAGTTTAGTAACAAGGCGTACCTAAAAATAAATTTAAAATAGTAGGTACCTACCTAATTAGATCAGACGTTAAAATGATCATGATTTTCGTTTTATGAATTTCTTTTTTTAAGCAAAGTAAGCAGCTGTCAGATTTGTCAACGAATCCCTGTCAGTATTATTTCTAAATGAAAAATAAGTTACATGTAAGACGGTAAATTTAAAAATGACATTTCTCCTTCCATAACAAAATAAATAATAGTTGAAAAGCAGTTGTATAGTGTCAATTGTTTTCTATAAACTAAACGCCATTTTTTCATGGAAACTTAAAGGACTTCTAAGAAACACTCTCTATTGTCTACATATCTATGGTAGATTATTTCATTGTATGTCTCACAAATTATCTAACCTTGAATCTATAATACCAGCAGAGTTGGTGTATCTACGTATTATCAATCCAAAGAGAGGTATAAAACGGGTATTACATTACAACTAAATCAGGACCCTACATCATAGGTGCCCTTCAAAATCAAAACAAGAGAATTAAGGATTTTACTGTTTTTACACCCCTATTATTAGGGGGTTATTGTAATTCAGGGTGCTGTAATACAGCTATTTAAACGTTCTATTTATAGAAAGATATGACTTGATTTTGTAGCGTCTCATGCTGTCTCTGTCACTGTGAATAGTAGCAACATAAATAGGTACTACTATTGGCCTACTATACTACGACTAGCCTGTGTGTAGTGTTTAGTGACTCTGACTGCTAAGTTGGAGGTTTCATCACTACCCAGGATAAACCTTTGTGTGATGAGCACTATGGTTTATTCTATGTCTGACAGTAATTTATCTATAGCATGTATTTAGAAATATAAAGTATGTTTATCAGTAGTCTGATTGCCATAATACAAGCTCTGCTTAGTTTGGGATCAGATAGCGTTGTGTAAGTTGTCCCAAGATATTATAGTTTTTACCAAATCTCAAAGTTTCGTTTAAATATTCAAGAGATAATCATTACATAACCGAACGCCTTAATGAACCATCGGAGATTTGAACACAACAAATAAAATATATAAGGCGATTGTTTCGGATGTTGTTTGTATAACGCTGTTCAATACTGAATTGTTGAGATCTGGGACATCTTCATTACAAATTAAGATATTTTTGTTTTTCTCATGACACATTGGCATTAAAGTGGGTCACTGTAAATAAACGAAAAACTGGGAACATCAATTTTGAATTGTTCTTATGAATATGTATTGTCTATGGTTTACATAGATATAATTTAGAATAACGTGAACGTGAACGAACGAAATTTTAAAGTCGTGTTTCGGGAAAAGGGAGAATTCAGAATAATCGTACTTAATTCATGAAAAACATAAATTAATAATGACTTCTTGGTTCCAGACATACGCTGCAGCCAACTCGGCGGGAAACTCACAATCGATCCTCGAGAGTTTGAACAACAAGTACTTCTTCTACACGAGAACGCGGGGATTATTCCGCATTTGCTATCCTAAGGAGCGGCCGCCTTCAGGTAAGAAAAAACATAGATTGTCTATGACTGAAATAGATACTACATAGTGAATCAAAATATATGGTAGGTACCTATGTATATTTAAGTAGTAGAGTGGTATTCTATAAATAAACATAAGTATATATAAAGCCATTCTGTAAACTAAAAATACTCGGTTTTCGTATATTTTTATGGGTTAGCGGTCACGGAAAGGGTTTGAAGTACGCAGAGGACGCTGCTGGAGCCCGTCCTCCGGTGTGACATCCCTTAGTCGCTTTAACGACAGCCACGGGAAGAGATGGGGTGGCACTATTCTAAGCTGGCACCACACGGCCTTTTTGTGTTATATTGATATTTGTATTAAATCGGTTACGAAATTTGATATGAGTTTTTGAAAGAAACTACATTTTGAACAATTATGAATCTGAAAGGTTTTTACTTTTTAAAGAAAATACACGTCTATAACAATCATAGAATGTTAATTGAGTAGTTTATTAAAGAAGCCAATTAGGTATGGCGATGTTACCTTAAAACACGTAATACGAATACGGCTATTTTATATGGAGTTTAATAGTTCTCTAATGTGCGTTAGTTTACGCAATCGCTGTTCATTCATAAACTAAACTACTAAGGTTTACACAATTGAACGAGCAAGGTGTTTAAATGAAACAAAAACACACAAAACGAGTTAGTAAAAAGCTATAAAAGCGATTCGAAAAAATTGTCTATGGATCATATGTTGAAAAAAAAGGGATAAGAATTACATGTTAGAAAGTAAAATCGTTCGTTTACGAAGTTTCGTTTAGGGAATGAGAGTAGACCAACAGGTTCTTAGTTTGACAACCAAATTGGTTAGCAATCGTTGTTTCAAGCACTTTCTTATTGACAGCCTACGCGACGTGATCACAATTTTTATACCTGTCGGCGGATGACTAATGATGATTTGATTTGCCCGATATTCAAATTAATATGTGTATGAATAATCCTTATCTAATTATACAAGTTTTACTAGATTCTAGCAGCCCTATAGGCTTACTTTCTTTTTCTTTAAAACGAAATTCATGAATTTTCGTTTGCTTAAATTTCTTAAGTTTTCGGGGACAATTTTTTTTTATGGAAAGACATCTCCTCCATTAGGGTACAAGCCCTGTGTCGTGGGGACACACTCCCACGGCGCCACATATAAATTTTCGAAAAAGCACTAGAAGTTCGAAACTATAGACGATTTTCTGGAACGACTAAATGAAATAGATGTTCATGGCTCTGTATCACCTCATTTTCGATCGAAACTTCGTTTTTATTGAATTATAGTAGACCTCTTTATTTATATAATAAAGAGGTCTACTATAATTCAATATAGAACTTGATCTTTATCGTGCTACCAAGTAGATAACAGCGGTTGATACATTTTTTGTTGGTCATTCGCCTGGTGCCTTACCGCACTAGAACTTTGAACTTTGCAGCCCATATGTATCTTGTGTATCGTCCATTAGTAGGTAGTAGGTACTAAAGTTTATATACTTGTCCTACATAACTTTTGGGGGTCTCTTCTATGAAATCAGATATTAGATATATGTGATAGATTTCCAAAGCAAATCAAGGTTAAATATATTGGCTTCATGTAGGTATTTAAATCGTGGACTTTATTTAGTCTTGCTCGTTTAAAGTTTTTGTGCTTATCACCTAAATTCATGAATAATTTCTACAGATTACGTTTTTAGCAAAACTAATAGTGCAAATACATAGGTAGGTAGAGACATTATTATACTTTTGACATTCTACAACGATATTAGGTAACTAGTATAACAATAATTAACAAATTAACACTGTAGAATTCCTATTGTTATTGAAATTTAGTTGTACAATACAGTTGTTTGTATGTCTGAGTTGTGCTCGTTCAAAATAATACCTACGTAATTTCGCATATCCGTTTTCTTAGTATTAGTCATTTAGGAACTTAAGAAGTCATTTGAATAGGACTAATACACGAAATTAACATAAATAATTTGCAAAATTGTTAAAAGTGAAAAAGTTAGTTGTTAAAAGTCCTTAAAATGTACCTAGGTTTATTTGTCAGTTCATGATTCGCGGTTTCACCCACGTCAGGTTTGTTCATAGAGGTCGTATTTTCTGAAACCATTTCTTATCCCTATTCATAGGTTTTTATTTGGGGTTGAGGAAATATGTACCTATATCTTCCATTCATCTTAGTCAGTCGTCGTCGAGTTACTCATTCCCATATGATTCATATCATCTTTTACACAGTCCGTCTGTGTCTTCTTCAGTCGTCCTCTGCCTATTAAACCACTAACCTTCATAATACGCATTCCCTTTTTTGACAATTTTTAGACTACATGAAGCTAAGAATATTTTATATTTTTGAAAGTCTAAATACATAGACACTGATCTTCCCTCTTTAAGAGGTCAAGAGCACTCGTAGGGCTTGCAATTTAATATAATTCAAATATTCGAAGCTGCACAAAATATTATAGTAATAGTATTTGATTAAGTACTAGCCCAAAAGATCGCCATCCTACTTGCCGCCAAAATGCTAAGGCCAGTTCTGCAGATGTTCATGATGTTCCAATGCTCGTATATCACCTAAATGCCGAATCAGACCTGAAGCAGAGTAAAAAACTAGCATTTAATGACTACTCTCATGCATGACTACGGGTCTAACACAATCGCCATAAAATCTATTCAAACGGTTTATGTTTTATCTAATTGTCCGTACATTATAACCATGATTATCTATCGGGGCGTAAATAAACTAATTGCTAATATCCACAAGGGATTCCAGACTTTATTTGGATAGGAATATGACGTGTTTTTCTATGGGAGAGATAGTGGTCAGTTGCTTGAGTATACGGTAAATTGAAGCTGAGTTCTTACGGTTAGGAGCTGCACAATAATGGTTATTTTCTTATAAGAAGTAAAGCATCTGGGTTACTTACTGTATAAGCAAGGTATGAGCAGATTATATGAGCTATCATGTATTGAATGTTAAGAATGTGTTCGTGTATTAAATTGTTTTCGTTCGTGTCTTCTATAAAATGATTTTTCAACAACAGTCTTATTAAGTAGAATGATTTATAGAAGAATAAGAGTGAGCCTGTTGCTATCAATTAATCTGTTAGGATCGTTAGTGTGTGCATCAATTTGGTTTTTATTTTCCGCGATTTATTAGGGTCTTCTTTGAATTGATGTCAATTTAAGTGATTTTTTTAATAATTTCTGCCAGTAGAAGACATGACAGACACTGGCAGAAATTATTGAAGAATGAGTTAGCCACATCATTAAAAAAACTGCCCGTATATACACACGTATTTCAAATTGTTTATTAAAACTTGTAAAGATACGTTAACAAACTCAATTTTCTCATTCATTCACAACTTTGAATTCACAATCTTCATAATTTTGTACGTATCAACCCACGCTTCTTTACATGCAAAACCTAGTCAATAATTATTTATTTCATTCCGCTGTAATTAAATAAAAGTGTAACAGTAGACAAGGACTAATTCTGGATATTTTTTTTTGGAAATTGAATGCAATGAATAACAAAACGCAGCTTTTAAATAACAGCTTAAAACTTAACTTCTTTTAAAAACTATCATTTATAACAATGATGTTGAAAATTATAAACGTCACTTATTACTGTAGAATAAGATTTTACAGCACATAATGGTGTACATATAAAATTTACATTTTAACCGAGAGATAGCATCAGAACCGTTGCTTTATAACCATGACAAACTAGTTAGTCATTTTACTTTCTAGAATATAACCCAACATTATGGCAAATAAACTTCTTTTTAATTGTTTTTGACTGTATACTACTATGAATTTTAAATATTAACACTTTTTGTGATATACCTACATCATGACTCATACGCTGTTTTGTCCTACGACTCTTTCGGCCTATGGGACGAATCACAGAATTCGAATAATTTTGTATTTTGTTATTTTGTATTTACTCGTATATGTCTTTATTGAAAAATAAAGCAATGGCAATCGCAGAATGAAAGAAAAACAATATTATTCGATTTCTGTGAATTGTTACGTGGGCCGAATGGGTTGTAGGACGAAACAGCGTATAAGTCGGCATCACGAACCATGGACATTTTTTTTCTTGGAATTCTTTTATCTTCTCTTCTTATTTTTGAGTTAATGGCTTGTGAAATCGGGTTTTTAGCTTATTTCACCTAGTTTCATAGCTTGTCTATTGTACAAGATTCGGTCCCGACATTATATTACACGCAGAACTGTGAAAATATAACGTTTTTAGAACTCCCAGTACTCCTACATTTTATATGACGCGGCGGCAAGTATTAAAAGTTCATGATCGATGCCATCGTAAAGAAGAGCCAAGTATGAAATTACATCGTGCATCAAGAATAACTTGTACTTTGACCCCAATCGTGTGAAAAATAAGTTGAAAGTTGAGAGAGTTATAAAGTTATTACGTTGTCGAGTGAATAGATTATATTACTTAGGTATACACATAATTAGAGAAAATAGGACGTAGTTTTAACGAGTTATTCTGACACTTGGTCTTAAAGTGCGGCATTTATATTGGTTGTGTACCTACATTGTTTGTTAATTCAACAAACAGCCAGTATATTACCTAAAAAAGTTTATATTTAGGACGCTGCTACACAGGCTATTTACAAGATAGGCATAGTATGCCGCCTTGGCCAGTTTAAATAATACCTGAACTCAAGAACGGCTAATGCCATTTTTTATTATTTGTGATATCATGACAATAATTCGTGTCAAAACAGTACGTACTGTGTCTAAAATTGGATTTTACAAAGGCCGTGTTGCGAACATTTAAGCACAATGCTATGCGGAATTGACGTGTTGTTAATCGAGATGTCAATCATGTCCCACCGTCACCATACATACGCATCTTATAAGGTCACTCAGTGTCACTTAAACAATTATTCAGTGCCTTGAACCTTTGTATTCAAGATCATCATTCCATATTGCTACCTCGTGAGCCGAGGCCTCGTTTAATAGATACAATAAATTCAATACATACGACCCACCACATTTTAAATTCGTTGCTACTTTCTTGTTCACCAAACCTATACTAAGGTCTAGGTCAAACGTGTTTGTAAGTTGAAATCTTTGAATATTAATTATTTTTTTCGCTAGGCTGAATGGTGATGACTTTCGCCTTGATGACTGTCTTGAGAAAACGATCGTAGCCAATTTGAAATTAGAATAGAAGTGGAATTTAATTGGAACTAGGCTGATGGTCGATTATCTGGATACTTTGAACGGGTGTTTTTGGAAACAAGTATTTGAGCCTACTCGATAATTTGTCCAACGGATTTTATAGCCGTGTCATTATGGAGCTTAACGGATTATTACCCGGTCCCGTTAGGATCGTTTGCGTACGGAATCCTAAAAAAAAAACGAATGCGACGATTAAATGTTTTTGTTAATAAGCGAGAAGATTGTCACATAAGTGGAGTCTGTACGTGATCTGCGCATGCGTGCATTGCTCAAGGTTAGAATTCATAGATGTGGCACGTTCTATTGACAACAAACTGATAATTGATGCGACACTGACATTGCAATAAGCTGGCACCTACCTACCTACAATGTGAATGATTCAGATATTTAAGTATATGTACTATCTATTTCAGAAAAATCACATTTATTTATTTAGAAGCTTTAATGCCTTTTTATCAAGCCAGACACTATAAATTTTAAACCAAATATATTTTTTACTTTTAGACTTATACTTATAGGTACTGATTAAAATTAAAAAACATACCTATATTTAACTAACAAAATAGTCATTAAATTCCCATAAGATCATCCAAAAAATCCGAGATATATTGCTGCTTGAAAGAAAGCCTAGCTGTAGAATATAATGAGATGTCATGAACTCATAAGTTTGTCAATATTTTTTTTGTCTTTCTTTAGCTACTTTTTTTCTTTTAAGGAGCATTCCCTCAGTAAGCCTATAAAAAAATGAAGCTACTATTTTTGACGTTTGACACTCGTTGAAAATGGCGCGCTAGAATAACTATTGCTAGAACATCTGATAGGAGTTTTCTTACCTCTCAAAAAGTACGTCCATTTGACCGTACCTTTTGACAGTTCTTTGCTTCAATTCTAGATAGGAAATCTAGACATTATACATATAATCAAAGGCTACTTTATTCATAGCGAATTTGGCATAAATGTTATTGTAGAATCACGTCATTCTTGTCTATGAATTACTAAGCCAGTGATTACAGAGGTTTGAGATGATGTTATCATTAGTTTTAATGTGGTCATACTCTACGTCATCTGATCACGATTTGTAATAGATGACTTCTAAATAATAATATATTGATGATATCATCGAAAAACTATTTAATAATGGTGTTTGTTTGGAGTCAGCTTGTTTGTTACCCATTTGCATTTTAATTTGATATAATATGTAGTTGTGTCGTTTCTGAAGTATTGAAGCTTTGTTTGTATGTTGGTCTTACTTGTTTGTCGTTGGTTCTTAATTACCAATATTGATAAGTGATTGAAACACGTAATTTCAAAATAATGTTTTGCGTTTTGGTTTCATTTAAGTAGGTATTGAGTTTTTTACAAACTTAAGAAGTAGTGTAGCAAACGTTGGAAAAAACTATTTATTTTGTGTTGTTAATAGTTTATCAATATCATCAAAGTCGCCGTGTGGTGTCGGCTTAAGAATAGTACCACCCCATCTCTACCCGTGGGTGTCGTCAAGGCGACTAAGGGATTTCACCCCGGAGCGAGGACGGGCAGCAGCGTCCTCTGCGTACTTAAAGCCTTACTGCGATCGCCAACCCGCTCGCCAAGCGTGGCGATTATGGCAATTACCCCCAGGATCTACATACTAGTAGGTTCTACTGGGGAGACCCGTGCCCAGCAGTGGGCCATCTTATGGGTTGATATGTATCAAAGTCAAAGTATTTAATTGTAATAAGACCAACCGTGTGACCCCCTAGACGACGTGTGACTCAAGATTCCTGGATTTTTTTTTTATACACAGCTACCTTTTCTATATCACACATGAATTCCTCTCAAATTTCACATTTATGTATAACGTCAAGAAATAATAAAAAATAAAATTTAAAATTGTGAACTTGCAGAGTTACAAGCCATTCAACGTACGTAATCCATGGTTATTATTGAAAAATAAGTAATTATTACATTTTACATCACATTATGAAAAGAAAAAAAAAACTTTTTTTCTTTTCTTTCTACATACAATAATCTCGGCAACGACCCCAACGATTGAATGAAATTTAGCATGCAGGGGGTTTCGGGGGCGATAAATCGATCTAACTAGGTTTCATTTTTAGAAAACGTCGTTTAAAAAAAATACCGAGTGAAGCTCGGTCATCCAGGGAGCTAGATATTAATAAGTAGAGAACATTTTTTAAATTTAATTTACATCTATTATTAATTTAATCTTAAATTACTAACAATGCCTTTTATACTGCTTTCATTTTCATTCAAAAACCTCAAGTGCCCTGTTTATAATCCCTATAACACGAACGAGGCAGCATTGACTAACGAAATCATTCACAAGCAAACAAAATATGGCTGAAGAATGAAGATACTATAAAAATTAATATTAATATTACGACTTTCTTCTTATATAAAGTACTTAAAATACTGTAGTTATATGTAAGTGTTTACGAAGCGGCACAAAAAAGTTTATAAATAAAGACAATGCCTAGTTGGAACGAAAGAGAAATTTCATGTCGTTCACAATTGAGTGCTAATATGACTTTCGTGTAGTTCTTTATGTTGTAAATACAATATTGTAGTTATTGTTGACAACAAAAGTATCACTATTCAACTGAAATAACGCGCGAAGTTTTATGTTAAAGTAATAGCTGTTTCTAGCTCTACTGTGTCGATGTGAATGTTGGTTATCGCAAAACGATGGATTTTCATCAAACAATTCCGATTAAATTCACATTTTAATAATAAAAAAATACCTAAACGGTCGTAGGTTAAATATATCACCAACTAAACTACCTACCTCTAAAATTTTGTTTAGACAATATCTAGCCAGGATATTGCTTGAACTAAAAGTTTTACATGACTTTTACGTTCCTGCAAATCCAGCTTACCTGATTTTTTCAATATATGAGGTTTATATGTTAATATTATGACTTAAGACTATTGTCAATCGATTCTATCCAACAGATAAAGGCACCTGTCCGACCAACGGCGAGAAAAAGAGTAGCAAGTAGCGATTTTATCACTCATGACATGTACATACTTATGTAGATCCCGCGTAAACAAAAGAGATACAGATAGCTGAGTGTTCACACTGCCGGCGTGTACTCGCTCTATGCTGCATCCCTTTTGTTTACACGGACGGGATCTACAAAATACATCTGTTGTACGTTTCTTGAGCGCTAAATCGCTACTCGCTTCTCGCGCATCGTCGTTGGTGGGACAGGTGCCTAATATTTGTTTTTTCTTTAAAAAAGACGTTGTTGAAGACGTAGGGTACAAGCCTTAGCGCGGGGGACTTTACAAACATACAAGTCACGGACACAAAGTACACCTAGACTCGGACAACAATTTGAATCGAACCCACAACTTCTTGCGTCTCAGTCAGACACACCCCCACCGCGCTACAGAGTTTTGAATCGTGCTCAAAACTGTTTAAGTTTAACAGTGACAGCACTGACAGCATGAGAGGCAGCTCAAAACTAAATGACGTAAGAGTATTCAGCCGCTCATCCCGCTTGGCAACATCGGGCCACTATTATCTACCTTTGGTTCTACATAGGAAGTTAAAAGATGATGATTCTATTGTCAAATTGGTCAGCATTATCCCAATTCAAACATAATTGTATGTCACAATACTCTATGGAGTGTGTCGAAAGTACAATGGGACTGCTACGGGTTGAGGTTGCGACCTTGGCTTCGTGGTCCAAAGATATTATTGGTTGTTTGTTGTAGAACAATGGATAAGGGAAGCTGGATTGCTTTGTATGTTTCGTGTGGACAGTAAGGTACAACGAATCAAAGACAGAAAACTACGATAACATTAACTAGCTAGAGGCTAATTTAAATTTCAACTTGTTGTACTCGGACAACCTAAGTTTGTGTGAGAAAGAATGTCTGTGCAATAAAAGCAGTATTTTCAATAGCAATTTTGCAGTCATTTTGTTTGAAATCTTTCAGTCATCTTCTCAAAAAGCAAAATACGTTTGACGATTTGAAAAGAGTGACCGGGAATAATCCCAAAATAATCTTTTGCCGCGTTCTTTTCTACATCTTTATTTTGTGAACTTTGCATTGAATGTAAATGTGGAAACACAATAAAGTTGAGACAAGTGTAGTATTTTGTTGTTTAAAATGTAGACAGATCTGCTGTTATCTGGCGTAGATACTCTCCAAATCTCTAAGAGCTATAGGGTATACGAGAATACCAGCGTTGCAGTTTTTGGACTGACAAATCAATGTACTTTGTTTATGTTACCATGTGACAAATAAAATTATTTACTCTTTCTTCTATTTTAATTAGAAGAGTAAACAAATTTCTAACATTATCTCATTTTATGGCGCCTATTTAATCCGTCCTCTTTATAGTAAATGGCGCGAAAAACTGTATTTTTGAAGTGTTTACACAATAAAATAATATAGAAGCGTGTTATTATCAGCCTTGGTGGTTAACCTCTAGTGGTTAGTTTCAGTTAACTGTTGGCTAACTTCTTTGAATCTTTTATTTTAATTATTATAACAAGGTACTTGTGGAGGTTAGAAAGAAAAAGTTAAACACATTCATTACTTATAATCTGCTTATTATATATTTAAAACACTGTTAAGCTATTGCATAGCTTTTATCGCGGGCTCGGGCTTTGAGCGCGGCGACCGAATAAAGAAATTCCGTAACGAAAATAAAACCTAACACCCACCACTCCGCCTACCATGTAGTACGGCCGAGGGTTCGCTTCTTAAAAAAAAAAATGCATAAGTTGATAAAAAATGCTATGCAATAGCTTTACCCCGGCAGTCCCCGAGTGAGTTTCGCCAGCATAGAGATCTGAAGACGTCCTTAGGGGTGGAGCTGGAACTTGGATATATTTTTTTTTTAATCTACCAATCGAAAAAGTGTTGTGACCGCGAACCGACACGTGCATCAAAGTAGGTACCTACTTCAAGTTGTAATATTTGTTTAAGTACTTTGAAGTGGAACTTTATCTCACTCTAACGACGTCTCGATGACGATAAAAATATTCTGTCTTTTTTTATGACTTTAACAAGTGATAAAGGTTCGGAATCTCAACTTTCAAGAAAATGTTCAGTTTTCATTGCCATGCTCTATACTAACACATAAGCTATCCAGTAAATTATACCTTTATATCTATAGCTACATACTAATATTATAAAGCTGAAGAGTTAGTTTGTTTGAACGCGATTATCTTAGAAACTGCTTTTTCGAATTGAAAAAATATTTTTCTGTTGGATAGCCCATTTATCGAGGAAGGCTATAGGTTATATAACATCACGCTACGACCATTGAAACATGTTGCAAAAACAGAGAAAATTTACGCAGACGAAGTTGCGCAGGTCAGCTAGTTGTCCATAAACTAGATTACACATAACTGTTGTTCTTTTTTTTAAGACAAAAACGTACGCATTGACAAGTTGAAGGCACTATTAATAAATTCCATTCAGTGGTTTTATTTACATGCATATACATTTATCAATAACTAGTTACTAAACAAGTTATTGTCTCAAGATAACTTGTTCCGCGACAATAGACTGCTGGCAACCCGACTAGTCGGTTAGGCAACGACCCGAATTGCCGAACATGTATTAGGCAGCAATATAATAGACTGTTTAATAGTTCCCAGTCATGCGATTGAACAATTTAGTAACTTTATACCACAAATCATCGAAAGTAAAGAAGATAAGCTTCATACGCACGCTCGAGCAATGAAAATCGCTCAGGCATGGCAATGGGCTTGTTTCACAGGTCAACAAAAAATTCAAACGACCATTTAGTAAATAAACCTGACATTTAAACTGCCAACAGTTAAGTTCCGATAAAATGTTGTATTGAATTGTATTTTTATAAGAAGTGACATGACGAGAAAAAAGCAGTGACGTCATAGACCGCTATTTGTATGAGATCTCCATATAAAATCTGCGTTTTGACATTTCTTAAAGAGTTGCTGTTTTGACTAGTTGGAGAATAGCCCATTGTACTGTGACATGCAACCCCCGTGCAAGCCACACACACTCATTTAGCCACAGTGCTGACTCAAGTTGAATCAAAATTCAAATTAAATGCACCATCGGGGGATGGTGCGTTTCCCTATTTCCTGTCTTAAATACATTCATCCATTAAACATCACTGAAAAATAATAGATTTAGGTCAAAAAGTATATAAGTATAAGTAGTAGTAAGTATTCTGAGATGATCATGGATTTCGCGTCAGTGTGTGATGTGTATGTATGCGCTATGTATAAAGCTTGTCTTCTGTACTCTACGTGTTTTATGTTTATACTGACGTGTGAACTGAATAAACTTGGATAGATTTAGCCTCCGGCTAAACGGATTCGGATCGGACGATTCTGTAAAAAAATCTGTCGTGGAAGATTTTGCCGTTCAGACCGGTTTAGTGAAAGTCACAGGTGTTAATTTAATGTCAAATATTCTTTGACGAACATTTTTTTTCCCAATGTATATTACTTTATACCTATATATTTTATTATTAAAAAAAAAACTTCTTCGAAACCTACCATGAAAATGAAAAAAGGAATTCCATTTACTTAAACTATCTTACACACATACAGAGCTACGTATCGTGATTTTGTGAATACCTACTTGAAGTCATTTTTATTTATCTGTCCGCCTGGCCGTATGCTCAGACGGTCCATCTGTCATATTGTACAAACAAAGAGACAGATGAACCTCCTATGTAAATCTAGGTCAAGACAAAGTTTTCAGGTAGTAGTGTCTAGTTATACCTACTCCAAATACTCACTATTTTCATTTGACCTACCAACTGTCTAAACATTCGCAATTTAAAAAGATTTTTTAATGCCGAGTTCTGTTCGATGTGACCAGTGTCAAAATACCATATTCCACAACGATTAGCCGCAACTTTTGTGTGTTGTAAACATTGTAGCATTGAGGTATAATAGCCGTGTCTAACTTTATCGCAAGATATATGAAAATAATCATGAACTTAATCATTACAATAATAGTTGAGGTCGTAATTGCACATGACCTTAAGAAGGCCTCCGTGAGTATTTTAAAGATCACGTGATATTAAAAAATATATGAATTTTTTTGAAGATAATACTATAAGATTGTTCCGGTGCTGGTCACGGTAGCTTCACGATGTTTTGCTGAATGATTAGGCAGATTGTGTGGGTGTTACTTTCTGTCAAAAATATAGCTTCTGTCGCTTCATCATATGGTCCGCTCGATGGTTGAAGATAGCTACCAACATCGGTATTGTCAGCCGATAAATATCATCAACCTCTATTGGTCGAATGCTGGACATAGCCCTCTTCCAATTTACGCTACGACATCCGGTCCTTGAACATGTCTATCCCAGCCACCTTCTTTAGGTCATCGGTCCGTCTGGCTGGGCTTCATCGTCCTACTTTACGCTTTCCGAGTCGCGGTCTTTACTCTAGGGCTCATTTGCTCCAACGAGAATTCGGCCCCTCGACAAATATGGCTTGTAAAAAGGTGCAGCACAATAACTCAGATTTCGACGGTCCGCTAAAGCAATAGTATTTTAGGTTTCGGTTCTTAAACCATAAGTTCGCTAGCTATATGAAAGATATTAGTTGTGCATTGTCTATGCCGCATGCATGCTGTATCATTCCTCAGGATTTCAGTGGTTAATAAAACTACACAATGCGTTTTATATTTTTAGTTGATTAAAAAGTACTACCTAGGTACCTACAATTGTTTAAGGGAACCAGGTCACTCTGTTAATATTTGCGAAATCTTAAGATGCTGTTGTAGCTCGTTCGATTAATATCAATCAGCAAACACTAGATGTAGGGCAATCGATAAAACTTGAAACTAGAACGAGAGTCACGCCAAAAGCTGTTTTAATTGAGATTGATTGTCAATGCAAGCGCAGAAAGCGACTCAGTCACAAATCATATTGATACATCGACCACAGTTATCGATTCATCGCCATTTCCTATTATCAGTTGACTCACGTTGCTTTCTCGGTACGAATGAATATAGTTTTACATCAGAATCGATGGGAGCAGGTGAAATCTCTCGTGCTACTAATAACCGGTCCTGTCGGCTATTGGCATCTCGCTCTCACTGGAAGATGCGCTCCTCTACTTGTTTTTTTTTTCTGAGATAGCTGGGAAGGTCGCGAGGGATCCAAGTTCGATAAAAACTTGAGGATGTTTATCTCACGAACTGGGTGACGCTGTATTTGGGTTATGAAGACCTGTTTGCGTCTGTCATTTAGCTCATTTTTGTTAGCACAATTTAAGGTTGGTTCAAGAAACTTGGCAATCGAATAGCAACAACAGCTTTTCTCCAACTTGAAACGTGATTATGTAAATTGTGTTGTAAAAGGAATTAGTTTCCTTTCGGACAATATTTTAGGTGTTCTCATAAGATTTTGAAATATGGTTCAGTAATATTAATATTGCCTCCAAAGTCAGAGATCTTTCGAAATTATTTGGTACGTTTTTGATTTTGTCATTTATCATTTTGATTTCCTAGTCGTGGCAGTTAATAGAGCTTTAGATACATTGTAGTAGTCATACATATTATTTAGAGTTATACCTATGTTTAGTATACTCCCTCCAAACTTCGGCAAAGTAACTAAGAGAAAATACTAATGACGTTGAAAATACTCACACAAACAACTCAATGTTCTTAAATTCGGCAATACCCGTTACTTACCAAAATATTTACAACGCCATAAGATCTTTATCTCTGTGAGATAAAGCAACATACAGTACCTACATCACAATGGCAGTTACCTACTAATTACACAAATATTCGAATAGCTCGTTATGACAGAATACGATCGCCATCTTGTTTGAACAAAGAGTGTTGCAATGTGAAACTGGGAATGCAGTCCTAGCTTTGTTTCCTTAGATATCAACTGACTTATTACACCTGTTGTACTCGTATGTTTAGAAGTAAAGTAACACTCACCGCTTCGTTCGCATTTTGTATAATAAGAGTGCGAAATAAACTTTGCAAACGTTACTTAACACAGAGGGAAACATGTCTCCATAGGTAATGCACGCCGCCAATTAAAGAGGTATTTGACTCGAGGTAGGAAAACCTATGTACTCAAGATTCCGACAGGTCAGGGTTTGATATTTCTGTTAGTACGTGGACTAATATCATCCAGGTCTGGATGGAAGACGTCCAAAGTATAGCGAGTTTCTTCGATCTGATCGGAGAGTCGAATTAACGTATCTAAATGTTGCCAGGAGGCCTACTCTAATTCATTGAAAACGAAGTTTCGATCAAAAAGGAGGTGGTAAAATACAACGCCAAGTACACCTACTTAATCCATTCGTTCCAGAAAATCGTACATGGATTCGAACTTCTTGTCCTTCCGATCCGAAAATTAATTAGAATAGCCCCGTATACTTAAGAAATTTAAGTAAACGAAAATTAATGAATTTCGTTTTAAAGAAAGCGAGTAGGCCTACAGATAAGAACAACGAAAATTAATTTGGGTTTCTATGAGTAAGTACGCCATTTATTGACGTTGGAAGAATTGATGATGTGGCTGATGTTATGCTGTGAATACATTTTCCTTAAGTATAAACAGGGTTGTCCTCTGCATAGATTGCGGCAAGGGGCCGTACGCTTATTGGTAACCTTTGTGGCATAAAAAGCACAAGCCACAGATGATTGCAAGCATTGCGTCATATGCCTTGTCTCTACTATCTAATGAGTTGTTGTTATTTCGGTCATATGACTTAGCAATTTCAAAACCTCAGTAGTACTTTATGTGATTAATTTCATGACTATTGCTCCAAATCACAGTCACTTTTTTATTCATCTACTAATATTATAAACCTAGCTAATATCATTATCACAGCTAGTTTGTGTTTGAACTACTTTAACATATACTATACTTTAACTATATTTTTTGGTAAAATGACGTAGAGGCGCACAATCGCTATCATAGTGCGAATGGGAAAAATAGCGAAGAGTTCTAGTCCGAGAGCTGATGGTATTTTTTGGGTAGGTATTTGAGGCACGTTGAAAACTTGTCTAATATTTGTTCGATACACCGTGAATGTGTAGTTGTTTTGGAGGCGAAAGTTTTAAACTCCATTTCAATATGAAAAAAAATAAATATTACGGGTCTTAATCACTTGAATAATTAAGGTAAAATACCTTGTTTCGGCTCCAATACGACTACAAAATCACGGTGTATTACCCAAACAGAGAACCATAGACCTGGCTGTGGCATAGCGGGGCTAAATAAACTTTTATATTTTACGATTAATGTCTAACCGAATTATTCTGTATTTTTTAAACATTTATTTTTAATTATATTCTATACAATTTCGGCGTGCTTCAAATAAGTATTTATTTTAATTTTTTGTGAAATAATTCTGCAAGCGCCTGGCCAACGATCTGGTTTATTCATTTTTTCACTCTTTAAATTAGAAACCAGAAACCATTTTTTCTTAGCAAAAAAATTTTTTTTTTTTTTTTAATCGATTTAGATCCGTTATCCTCCAGCCAGGTATGTGGTTCTGTGCTTTGGTATTTTATAGGAAGAATTACACAAGCTTTCAGTGTGTTCAAATACCTGCACAAAAATTACTATCAGCTCTCCTACTATTCCCGCACCATAGTCCCAAATCCCAATTGGGAAAATCTTATATGGCTGAGTATTGTGGTACTTTCTAGGTTTATTGCAGAAGTTACCAAATTGTGTCATACTTAATTAAACGCGTGTCCCAAATTGCACCGCGTTTAATTTCATGCTCGAACTTCAGATAAGATGTTAATAGGCAAATAGTAAATACGTTTCCAAGCTTATTAATTGTTTCTTTGTATGAGAATGAGGTCAACGTCTGATAAGCGATGGCGGGTATCCTGTTTTTATTGAATTTATTTAAGGAATAGTCATGATAAAGTTGCTTTTTAATTAAACTACTTTGATAAGTTTATGTTTATTGTTTAACTAGCTGTGCCCCGCGGTGTTACCCGCGGTTTATTAGCCTATGTGTTAATCCATACACACTCACATACTCACAAACTTTTGCCTTTATAATATTAGTGTGATTAATAAATAATATTCTGTATAATCTTCTTCTGCTTTTTAAACAACGATTATTTTTTTACAAAAAAAAATACTAAAAACTATAATTTGGAAGATGCTCTGACTCATTAGCTTACTCTTCCTAATCCTGATAAGTTGACTGTTAGTCAGAAAGTGTTTATTACAACCTAATTTAATCAGACTTAAGTCTAGATAAGACTAAAATGGGTAATACCATGGTAATATCCATATTTATTCAAGCTGTAGTCAACGAGTTTTTATTTTGCTGCACAGAAAGAGGTAACATTTTCATAGTGTAAACTACCCTACCTACCTTTAATATATTCATAAACATTTGTTTTATGAGTAAGTTTATGTTCTATGAATGTAATCCGTTTTCTGGTCGTGAATAAGCGAAGAAACTGCTAGAGTGCCTTTTCATTTGATATTACTCCAATGATATTACACGTCTGCGTCAATTTTCCCCATTTTTGCATCATTTTTCTTTGATGCTCCCCTCCTATTGGTCATAGCGTGATGTTACATAGCCTATACCCTGCTTCGATAAATGAGCTATCCAACACTAAAATATTTTTTCAATTCAAACAAGTACCTAGTTGCTGAGATTATCGCGTTCAAACAAACAAATAAACAAACAAACTCTTTAGCTTTTTATTAGTATAGATAGATAGGTTATGATAGGTACCTACATACTTAGACAAAAGTATAGTGTTGAATATAAAATAAATGTTTGTCATTTTTGTCAGCGCCACTAAGAAAGCGTGTGGTGTCTTCAAAGAAGGTGCCCTGTTAAAAAAAACCTTTTTAATAACTACCCTTTCCAACTTTATATTAATCGTCATTCTAGGCACAATAGGACACAACTCTGTCGCGAGAAGCTCTTAATACAAATAAAAGTATATAGAAGTCACCAGGCACAATCACCTCACTAGGTAGGAGAATCCTCTTTTTATGTTGAAGGAACGCCTTGTCCTTCACAGTACAATAATAACAATCATGACTCACTTCAATCGCCCAAACAACTACATTTGAAGGCTAAATCTATAACATTTTATCCTGTAACTACTGCCAACTTGTAAACAAACTCAGGCTGTGCCAATATGCCAAGATCGCGATGACAGAATGATGTCACCTGCGTTTGTTTGCGTGATTATGGCAATGTGAAGCTATGTTCTGTAAATAGATTTAACACTCCATAATTAAGGCGGTAGATTAATTTATTAGCCATTGTTCATGATAGCGGAAAGTCATTATGCTTATGAAATTCTTTTATTACTGCCCTAAGGTATCGCTGAGTCAGATATTTCAAGACTTAGAGCATCTTATCTTAATGGAATCTAGCAAAATACATAGGTGACATTGTAGCGCTGAAGCGGTTATTCGATAGTTGGTATGAAAAACATCCGAATGTTTTACAATACCTACTGCAGCGTATTTCTGATAGCGCTTTGGATACAAGGCTATCCTTACTTATATGATAGTAGGCACTGAAACCTTCAAATACTCAAACTATACTTAACTAAAAAAAACCGGGCAAGTGCATGTCGGGCCACGCACGATATAGGGTTCCGTAGTCCCCATCCGAATAATCCGGCTTAAGAAATGGGTTTTCTGTTGTTTTTGTTTCATATTTACAACGTTATACCTACCTATAGATATAGAGGGGATACCCTCAAAAAATATGTTTTTTAATATTTTATTCTTTCATTTTGTCGACGTAAGTAATATTTGTATCCATGCAAAATTATAGCCTTCTAGCATTAACAGTTTCTGTGCTAAGGTACGGACGGACGGACGAATATGGCGAAACTTTATGGGTTCCGTTTTGTTATTTTGACAGTGACAGCAAGAGAGTTAGGCGTATTAAAACCAAGTGGCATTTGAATTTTCGGCGGTAAATCTGTTATTTTAATCTTACCACACCTGTACCTACTACATGGAGTCTTGTACATGGAGCCGTGTACGGAGAACACGAATAATCTAAGCCATCGGTCCTTTGCCTATTCTCTCTCCAGTCGTGTTACAGCAGTGTTTTAGTTGAAATTGGTCGCCATAATCAAAATCGATTAGGAGGACTACTACCAAATTAATTCTTCACTAATTAGAAAGCAGACAGTCTAAATGAAACAATTTTATTTGCAGACAGAGAAATTGAAATCAAACTACCTATCATACAAACGCAAAAGGAAATGAAAGAAAGTAGTTCCTGCTCCATAGTATTTACGACTGTTAATCATGTACGCTTATTGGAGCATATACAGGCACTTCCTTGTTGTATATATTTATATATTGTCATACAATCGTTTAACCTTAATATTGAAATAAGTACTTCTATTAAGGGTAGACCAAACCATAAGGAAAAGTATACCTGAGTTAGCAATATTTACTCAAAGAAATCATTCATTGCATTTAAAGATGTTTTAAATGACACTAGCAAGAGCCAAGCATGGAACGAACGAAATGTAGAAAATAAACATGAAAAATAAAATAAAAAAACATTCTGTATTTTTATAATGGAGATTAAAAGGGTCGGTAAGGAACAAAACTCTAAACATTGCAACACAAATCTCATATCATAACACTCTATAAAAATCTAATGAACATTGCATCTAAAATTTAAAATAAATCAATTAATTTAATATCATTAACTTAAATACGAATCATTTGACAATTTTCTTTTCAATCAATTGCATATCACTTTGCTGATGGTGATAGGTATGACGACTAAATGTTTAAAAGCATCTTGATCGTTTTTGGTAAATGCCTCATGACATTAGTCTCTATAAGATTGCTACTAAACTTTTAATCCTAGCTTCCATAGAACAGCTCTTAAGGACAAGCCTTACAAACAACTGTGACATCACAAATGTAAAAAGCATCAAAACAAGCCTATCAATTTTCTCCATTTAACCAACAAACTGCGTAAGTCACGGAAACCAAACCTGTTTCCTGTTCTCCATGTCTATCATACATAACCAGTGGTGAATCTGGCAGGTAGGAGTCTATAATTTTGTAACGATTGACAATCTTCTGATGAATCGAGGTAGAAAACTGTTGGTCATACGTAACTAATCGTCGTGTTTCGCAAACTACCTGGTATCTACGCCCATATCAAGAGTTTTGCAAGCCGCGCCGTACCGTGAAGGAATGCACTTTTGCGATGTACGAACCTTCATACGTTACTCGTCAGTTTTTGTGTGTGAAGTTTTGTTCCGTAAAAAAAAAGTTTTTAATTTTATATTCATCTGATTATAGATTTTTTATAAGCTTACGGGTCTTAATCGCATAAATATTTTATTTTACGGCATTTTTGCACGACTTTTCGACTGTATTGCAACGGCCGTGATCACAAGACCCGTAGCATATAAAATTCTATAATGTGTACAAATCGCAAAAGTTTACGAACATATATATATATACTAGCTGACCCGCGCAACTTCGTCTGCGTAAATTTTACCCGTTTTTGCAACATTTATCATTGCTGCTCAGCTCCTATATGTCGTAGCGTGCTGTTATATAGCCTATAGCCTTTCTCAATAAATCGGCTCTATCCAACAGTAAAATATTTTTTCAGTGCAGCCCAGTAGTTCCTGAGATTATCGCGTTCAAACAAACAAACAAACTCTTAGGGGGATGAAAAATAGATGTTGTCCGATTCTCAGACCTACCCAATATGCACACAAAATTTCATCAAAATCGGTCAAGCCGTTTCGGAGGAGTATGGCAACGAAAACTGTGACACGAGAATTTTATATATTAGATATTTTCGACCGGAGAGGAAAAATGATTAAATTACTAAAATGGCTATTAAAAAATAAGGGTTGATCGTAGAAGGGTGAAAATTGAGGATTGCATGTATTTTTGTATGTTGTATCATAAAAAAATAGAAATTAAAAATTTTGTGTAAAAAATAAAATAAAAAATTTAGGGGTGGACTACCCCTAACATTTAGGGGGATGAAAAATAGATGTTGTTCGATTCTCAGACCTACCCAATATGTACACAAAATTTCATCAAAATCGGTCAAGCCGTTTCGGAGGAGTATGGCAACGAAAACTGTGACACGAGAATTATATATATATATATATATATATATATATATATATATATATATATACTTAGGATATACTATATCCTAAGTCTATGGATAATATAATACTTATATACTTCTTTCGCTTTGTAGTTTTTATCATAACCAAAGAGAATATAACACCTTGTTAAATATAAACAGTGCCAAAAATGGAAAGTGTTATTACAAGTATGTTTATTCAACGCATACGAAAAGTCAAAATAAATTAAAAATAGATCACTAATATATAATTAAAATGAATGGAAAAATCTTGGAGAAATAATCGTTTCTAATTTTAAAATTCAATAGCACCGGATATTTTTATGAAATGACTGTTGTTAAGTACTTGTAATTTCAACGAACAGGAAAGAGCAATCAAAATAGGCTGATCAATTAATTTATGAGCTTATTGCGACTAGATAACCTTCATTGTTGTGCCATCCGTTCAATGAAAACTTCATATTATTTTTCTGTAGGTAGAATGCACTTGGTTACTAACCAAAATAGGCAACGGGAAAGCTAAGCAGGTTCCTACTTTCCTTTCAATAATTATGGGAGAGGATAAACCTACTCCCCCACCATTTAACACCAATTTGCGTAGAGGGTTTGCTGAGATCAAAGAATTATGTCGCAGTTGGGAAATTGGCTACAAACTGCATTTATCACGTACAAATGTTTGCAATACGTGTGATATTAACGAATCTTTGTGCAGCTATAGCGGATGACAATGGCAGAAATTAACAAAGAATTATTACATAAATAAAAGATTCAACAGATTATCAAAGTAGTAGGTAGCTGTCCCGCGCATCTTCGTATGTGTCAATTCTTCCCGTTTTTGCAACATTTTTCATTGCTGCTCCGCTCCTATTAGTCGTAGCGTGATGTTATATAGCCTATAGCCTTCCTCGACAAATGGGCTATCCAACTGTCAAAGAATTTTTCAATTCGGATCAGGAGTTCCTTGAAACAAACTCTTCAGCTTTATAATATTAGTATAGATTACAGGAAACTATACTTTTATTACGGAAGACATTCGGGCATGAAGTGCGGTAAACCACTTAGGTACAACGATTACCGCTGAACAGATGTGATGCGTTCATATTCTGTGCTCGGCGCGACAATACCGTTGGATGACCGTGAAGCCTCGCCCAGTCGCCCATACATACCAATTTGTATGTAGGTGAAAATAAAACACTGGTTTAATCAATCAAAACCGCGATGCAAAATCGACATGCTAATTTTGGAATTCATTTTTAGAATATTTTTTTTAAATACACATCTATGGCAGACGAGCATATGGTGAGTAGTAACCGCCACTCATAGACATCACTGTGTTCTCTTAGCATTGTCTAAATAATGAGAAGAAAATACAACTAAGCCTCTCTCTGCCTACCGAAGGGAAAAGAAAAAGGGCCTTCCTTTTTCTTTTCCTCCCTATTTCATTAATTAAATTAAATTAATCGCATCCGACTAGTATAGGTTAATATGGTACGGGCATTGCGCGGGTGTACGTGTAATGACATGCCAATCGGGATAAGACATCGTTTTGCTTATGAGCTGTCGCGGACACTGGAGGCAGTTATTGATTATTTTATTTTATATTATTTAGGAAACAGCTACAATACAACTGAATTTGCAAGTATATTTATAAAATGCCAATCAATTTATCAGCAACATTTAGCCATTATAATGTTTGGTTCGTCAATGGCAATTTGATTTGAAAAGAGTGGCCGCGAGTTTTTATTGCCAGGTTCTTTTCTCCGGCTTTACCTATTGTTTGCAAACTTGGCATTACATGTACATGTAGTATCCCGATGTATCACAAGAGTTGTTTTGCATCCTAAGTGAATAAAGAATTTTGTTTTTTTTTAATGTTTGTGATAAACGTATCTATCTCGCAATAATGGCAAATCGAATTTCTATTATAGAAAATCGAAATTTTATTACTTCGTTTATGGTGTATTATTTGCAATATGATATAAAGTATTGAATGACACGACACATTTCACTGTGTCGTAATGTTATGTCGGTTATGTCGATGTGTTTTAGGTAATAATGCCCATGGTTAATTTTTATACTAATTCTGGTCTATTCTACTCGTACTATAATCACATGGGTTTCCATAGGCGACATCCTGTGTCCTTTAATTACCTGGGAAGATGATCACCTAGGTGTTCATACTTCATAGGCGACTGATTTCATATGTGTATAGACAGAACGGCAGATTATGACATATTAAGATCAAACTACACAAAAAACCATTCGCGTTAACTCCCGTATAATAAATAGTTATAATCATGCAACGCGAGAGTTTAAATGTTAGTACAAACTAAATTACTTATTACCAATCCGCTAAAAGCCCTACATTACTTATAGAAACTGCAGATTGAATAAAAATAACTTGATTCCAATATCTTTTAGTTAATAGTTATAAATAAATAGCAGCAAAAATGCGGTCACATCGATTTTATTTGCAGCTATAGCATGTGATGAAATTTTTATGTTTGGAGATGCAGAAGAATGTATTCAAAATAACTTTTGAAGTCAGCTGGGAGTATTTAATATTCGGTCATTGACTTGTAACTTTGGGGCAGGTTTAATATGAATCAATTGAATATCCGTACTACTAAACAAATGTTTTTAATAACATTAATACTAAAATGACTATTAATATTTTACAATTTAAGAAACCGGGCAAGTGCATGTAGGGCCACCACGCACACTGTAGGGTTCCGTAGGGTCTCCCCCCCCACATCCGAATAATGTGGTTTCAGAAGTGAGTTTTCAGTTGTTTTTGTTTCATACTTACGTTATACCTTCCTAAAAATATTTTTAATGGAATTTGTCAAGATTTTATTCTTTCACTTTATCGGCGTAATATGTGTATTCATGCAAAATTACATCCTTCTAGCACTAACAGTCTCTGAGCGAAGCTGCGGACAGACAGACGGACATGGCGAAACTATAAGGGTTCCGTTTTGCCATTTATGGCTACAGATCCCTAAAAACAGTAACTCTTTTTAACTGGCTTTTGCCCATGACTAGTAAAACTAGAATTCACGACAACAGAAACATTTTGTATCTCGATACTAAGTACCTATGTCACGAACGAAGTTCCTTCTATCCTGAAATCAAAAAATTACATGAACACCGTCACAAAAATCGTCATAGACCAAGTATTTTTTTATTTTTTTTTAAACGACGTCTCCTGCAATAGGGTACAAGCCCTGTGTCGCGGGGGACTTTACAAACATACAAGTCACGGAAACAAAGCACACCCAGACTCAGAACAACAATTTGTGGACCACACAAAGTGGTGTCCCGTGTGGGAATCGAACCCTCTTGCGTAGCAGATACACTCCCAACATTCAAAAGAATGGACATATATCGTCAATATCATGTCCGTAAGTGTTCTCAGTACAAGTGATCACGCTAACCCGATTACGTATCAATAAATGCGTGACGCTACACCGGATGGTGATGGCTATTGAACAATTATACGCACACGAAATCACGAACAACTTGTATCGAACTCGTGGAAATCGTTCCTATCTTGTTAATAGGTTTTTGAAGGCATATGTTTCACCTTTTTATAATTCATTACGCGTTGATAATTATAAGATAGAAAGTAGGTGTCTTTGTTTTGAGCGTTGATACAAAACGTTTAAGTTATTAAAGTAATTAGGTATTAGGAACCAGCGGCCTGATCTGGCTTTGCATTTTTATCTACTACTAGCTGTTTTTGCAACATTTCTCATTGCTGCTCCGCTCCTATTGGTCGTAGTGTGATGTTATATAGCTTATAGTGTTCCTCGATAAATGGGCTATCCAACAGTAAAAGAATTTTTCAATTCGGATCAGTAGTTCCTGAGACCGCGTTCAAACAAACAAACAAACTCTTCAGCTTATATATTTAAAGTAAGTAAATATAAATCGAGAGTTGAAAACCTCAAGAAATTATACATTTTATATGATTTGTTTCATTTCCGCTTCTCAAAGACGGTGAAGGAAACATGTCTTAAAACTAAAATTTCGAAGACACGTAAAACTTAAAATAATAGCAGACAAATAATAGCGTATGTTTGTTAAGTCCCCCGCAACTCAGGTATAGCGTATGTTTGTAAAATTCCCTGCAATTCAGGGATTTATATGTTTGTTCCCTAGTGCGGTAGTTATCATTAATCGGACTAGAATCAACTATCATACCTTCAACCTTTTGCACAGTACTCTCACTGCACCAAAAAGGCAATGATCAAATAAATAGTTATTGACCAAATAACACTCAAATTCTATATACTATTGTGCGGTATTTATTACGCAAAGGTACTTGTAATAAATAAACAGGTATTTTGTATTCGTTGTAACGATTATTGCTTTTTAGAATTGGCTAATCGTACTGGTTAAGGTTGTATGGAAATTAAATTCGACGGACGATTAAGTCAATGTTTTTTTTAAATAGGTTACATAACGTAAGTGTGAAGAATGGCAAAACAAGTACTAGACAAATCATACAGGCATACATCAATGGCATATTGAAGCAAGCTGAGGTTACAATAAAAGGTATAATCCTTTACTTGCAAACGAACGAAAATTATACCGACAAGGATAGCGTTAATAGGGAATTGTCATGTCATAAGTCACATGGACCAATTAAAATAAATTTGAATATTCCTTTTTTTCACTTTGTTTATTTTTTTAACAAAATGCAACTAACAAATGGGCTTCAAATCCTATAGAAAAAATGGTTGTCTGTAAAATCGGTTTACGGACGATAATTTCACGTGATAACGTCATAAGAAACCTTTGATGACATATCGCCATTCGCGTTGTTTAGCAACCAATCAATAACTTATTTCGAATTGTATAGCATGTCATATTGCTGCAATCGCCATTCGCTGTTGCTTAGCAACCAATCTACTAAAATAACGTGGCTTTTTTAGACACTTCTTTGTGAGTTCAGCCGGTTATCGATTTATAAGATGTTATCAAGTCAAAAAAATGTTTTTTCTAGGGTTTACTTAGATGTGTTTTTTTAAAGAACGCCTTTCTTGGATATTAACTCTGTGTCGCGGGAACTTTACAAAGTACACCCAGACTGTGATGAAATATTTATGAATCGAAATAGTATTTACAAATACGTATATACCTTTCTACATACTTGCTTTTCACAAAATAAGTCTGGATAGTTTGGTTTGTGTAATCTTTACTGAGTTTGTTTGTTTGAACGCGATAATCTTAGGAACTACGGGTTCGAATTAAAAAAATATTTTTGTATTGGATAGCCCATTTATCGAGGAAGACTATAGGTTATAAAACATCACGCTACGACCAATAGGAGCGTAGCAGCAATGCAAAATGTTGTAATAACGGGAAAAATTGACGCAGACAAAGTTGTGCGGGTCAGTTAGTAAACCAATTAAAGAAGATAGGTACTTATCAAACGTCAGAATAGAAACTTAAAGTAGCAATTACCTTTTAAACAGCAGCTATCTACGGTAGTTGAAAACTTCTTTCACTTTTCTGTAACAGTTCGCTTAACCGGTCAATCTAACAAGCATATTTAATGAGATGAAATCACAACTCGGTTATCTATATCTATTCTTAATATAAAGACTATAGAGTGGCTGTTTTACAGTAATTACATTCTTTATTTAAATAATAGGCAAGTATCTTATAAGAGCCTAAATGGAAGACTTGCTCGGTTTCTGAAAGGTTTGTCAATGCAAAAATCAACTAATCCAGGGTCAAATTTAGTAGTAGGTATATTGATACAATATCAATAGGTTTGACAGCTAAATATTTGATTTTTGCTTTGCTAAACTCTTTTTAGGAGTGGTAAAAATGGCGGCAGACTAACCTGTCTTTATTTTTACAGCTCAGTGTTGAACATGTAAAAATACTTAAAATACATGCAGTTAAAGTGTTGTTATAATAAATACTCTACTACTTGACCCTGGCAGAATTTAGTCTTTAAATAGGTTAGATTGCCATAAATTAAACTATAATTTTACGTTATAACGTCATTAGAAAACATTGATGACATATCGCCATTCGCGTTGCTTAGCAAACAATCAATAACGTTAGATAGAATTGTATCGCATGTCATGTCGCTGCAATCGTCATTCGCTGTTCCTTAGCAACCAATCAATAACGTGACTTTTTCTAGACATTTTTTCGTACGTGCACCTAGTCAACGATTTATAATGCGCTTATTACACTACACTAAATCAGGGAACCCTAAAAAGAGAGGTGCAATAAGAGTTGGGGCCCTAATTCTCTAACAAATTTAGGGTAGTGTAATAGCCGTTTAAGTCGTCAAAAAAACTCTTTCTAAACCCAGCATGATACCTACTTACCTAAAACCTACCTATTACTTTCTTTGTTCCACTAGTCAACATATTTCAATGATTTTCATTTACGCCACACCTTGGTCTACGAGGTCAGAATTAACATACCTAAAGCTGAGATGTTCAGTGAATTAGCTACCATCACTCCATTAGCCTTTCTATGTACACTGGAAAATAAGAAAGTGAAACTGCCTATTGGTAATTGGCGGGAAAAGTAAGCGTTGGAAATGGTTATGGTTGGAAATATGTCAGCCATCTTGGTTTCTTTCCTGTCATTTTCTTTCTTTAAAGCCGTTTTTTTTTTCAAATGTAGCATCAAGGGCATGACAGTCATTTTTATTGGCATAATGCGTGCGTTCACTTGTAAGAATTAATTAAAAATTAAATTAAATTACTATTCGCTCTGTGAGGTTATGTTAATGATCGGAAGTTGCGATTTTATTAGTCACTGTTAGTTGTTGTAGTTGACATTGGATTTTACTCGTATTTTAATAATTGTTTTTTTTTATCGAGTAGGTAGGTACCTACTCGATAATAATAATAATAATATACATATACATATTTTTTTTTTACTGTTCTTTTAATATACGCCTAACCTATGCAACGATAACCTTGTCTGTATGCCACTTATTGGCAAAGGTCTCCTCCAACTTTCTCCATTCCTCTCTATCACTAGCTAGTCTGGTCCTGCAATGGCTATGTGTTTCCTGCAATGGCTTTAATGTCATCTACCCATCTTCTAAGGGGTCTACCTCTTTGCCTTTTCTTATGACTTGTGAACCAGTTCATTATCATTTTTGCCTTATACATATAATATTATAAATGTTGATAAACTTTCGCGATTTGTACACATTATTAAAATATATATATTACGGGTCTTAATCGCGTGAATAATTTAAGGTAAAATACCTTGTTTATTGCCCGACGTTTCGACCGTATTGCAACGGCCGAAACGTCGGGCTTATTTATTATTCACGCGATTAAGACCCGTAATATATATATTTTAATAACATATAATATTACATAAATTAGCACATGTGCACATAATGAATATGTATGTACGCAGCCTTTTCCCACGTATCTTGAAGGATACTTTCAACAGCATTAATATCCTGTTTGACGTAACCGTTGAATAATATAGACGTTGTACCAATGATGTTTTATGTAAATAGGTTTAGATAGGTTACAAGCGCTCAGAAAGCATAATACAGTTGACTTTTAAATGTCAGTGTCGCATCGCCCGCGTTTCTCTTTTACGTTCGTGAAAATTAAATTATGCTTTTCTGCTTTTACGACTTTTTTATTATAGTATTACATTGCAAAATATAGGTTATCTATTTATGCATTAGTATGACGTATTTAAAGATCGAATGTTGTTTATGTAACTTATTACCTTTTCACTTAAAATATCATTGCGTTGTACCTACATATAAAAAAAATTAGTTTTGATATTATTTTTTTATGTAAGAACCTTTATACGGTTATTATCTGACTAAACTGCTATTTTTTTGTTGAAGACATATTTTTTATAATTTACGTTATGAGTTAATAAAATGTTTATCGTCCAAATCAGGCTATATAGAAATAAATATTTTTTGTGTTTTTGTTCTTGCTCTCTTTTTTGTTACTTTTAAACATTTGATACAATTTTTCACTATTAAAGCTGATCTTTTTCGGAATAGCACAGGTAGCCAATGTGTTATTCCAATTTGATCATTTTCATTTACACTGATTTTACGCAAATCAGCTTAAGCTGTATCTATATTTAGACGAAGGAATTCTCTACCGTTTCATCAACCAGTTTTTTTTTCAGGATACCAATAGCAAATAGATATATTAATGACATAACACTAAATAGATATATTAAAGACATAGCATTGACAGGTACCTATTCGCAAGTAGGGTATGAACCAACTAAAGAAATAGCATGCAACAATCAAATACTCTTTCATAGTTTTAATTGAAGTATTAACAATGAAGCGGTCTAGTTGCTAACGATTATAATTTAGTGCCGCATCGTTTAAACTTAGTTATCTTGTACAACCACTACTTAACATAATTATGTGTGTAACATTCATTTCAATAGGCAGGTAAGTGTATCTAATTAGTACATACAAACCTTGGTGAAAGAAAAATCGTGAGAAATACTACATTGCGGCATGTCCTAGAACGAAAACTTTTATGACATGTAACATTTACATTAATTCGCATTAGGCTAATCTATACTAATATTATAAAGCGGAAGAGTTTGTTTGTTTGTTTGTTTGTTTAAACGCGCTAATCTCAGGAACTACTGGTCCGATTTGAAAAATTCTTTTTTTGTTGGATAACCCATTTATCGAGGAAGGCTATAGGCTATATAACATCGCGCTACGACTAATAGGAGCAGAGAAGCGACGAGAAATGTTTCAAAAACGGGGAAAATTACGCATACGAAGTTGCGCGGGACAGCTAGTGGTATATATGTACTAAAGTAGGTATACTGGGCATATGTAGTGGGTTTAAGGCACATACCTACCTTCTAAATGGATACCCGTTTATTGAAGCGAAGCGAGGCTGCGGAGTTGAGAGTCTGTGAAATATTAACTAATAGGACTACATCAAATCTTCGTTTGGCTCCAGTAGAAAGATCCTGTCTAAACTGTTTACTAATCTATACTGTTATAAAGCTGAAGAGTTTGTTTGTATGAACGCGATAATCTCAGTGAATACTGGTCCGAATTGAAAATATATTTTACTGTTTAGCCCATTTATCTAGGAAGGCTATATACACCTATATAACATCACGCTGCTACCTATAGGAGCAGAGCAGCAATCAAAAATGTTGCAAAACGGGGGAAATTTACGCAGACGAAGTTGCGTGGGTCAGCTAGTAGTATTTTAAAGCTAAAGAGTTTGTTTGTTTGAACGCGATAATTTCAGGAACTATCAGTTCAAAATCTTAAAATTATAGCTTTCTTGTACTAAGCTAACCTGGGGACGGACGGACGGACATGGCAAAACTATAAGGGTTTCGTTTTGCCATTTTGGCTACGTAATCCTAAAAATGACCTTTTACATTTGTTTCTGCTCTTAGTTTACCTAAAGCACATTAAGTGAACTTAGCGCACAAACAGATGCAAAAAGCACCTTTACATTCATAATAATAATAATATTTAATAATATCGTAGGACAACTCCCACAACGCTATCTGATCCCAAACTAAGCAGAGATTGTACTATGGAAACCAGACATCTGATAAACATACTTATATATTTCTAAATACATACATATTATAGATAAATAACACCCAGACACAGAATTTACCATCGTACTCATCAAACAAAGTTTTATCCTGCGTAGCGTAGCAGTCGGATACACTCCCACCGCGCCACAGAGGCAGGCAATAGTATTCATAGTTACTATGAAGTGATAGCCTAAGTGCTAAAGTGTCAACACCTGTACAGCTTAGTGCGCAACAAGGACATGGTAACTTTCTACATAGTTCGCCTACGAATCGGCCAAATGTCACAGAACCCGGTCACCTATATGTTACTTCTCTGTATTTGGGTGTGGGCCAAGCTATGTGCGTGTAGCGGTTATTGAATAGCAATGAGTGTTACAGAATGTGTGGTGTCAATGTTAATTAGGTTTGGGTTTGATGTACGTGGGTCTGCGATTATGTGTTAAGATTCATTTCCATGCCTCGCGGCCGATCGCGAGTCGCGCGCGGCTTACGACAAGCGACTGACGCGCGCGGCCGATGCGACAATACTCAGAGTATGAGAATGTACGGCGCTGTTTCCGAGGTCTGCGACAGACGCGCGCGGCCGACGACTGTCGTAGGCTGCGCGCGCACTATGACTATTGTCGCATCGGTCGCGCGCGTCAGTTGCTTGTCGTAAGCCGCGCGCGACTCGCGATCGGCCGCGATGCACGGAAATGAACCTTTACAGACTATGGTGTTTTTATTTTGAGTATTACTTGGGAGGGAGTAGTATCTAAGACTACTTAACACGAGTTAACTTGTAGGTACGGTTTGTCAATTCAAAAGTCAACTACCAGCTGTCAAATTTAATGTTTATTACAATAGAATGATGGGTTTGATCTGTACATACGTTGATTATTGCATTGACAAACTTTTAAGACAAAGCGTTGATGGTGACGAAGATTTGTAAAAATGACGCTATCTGATTAGGTAGGTACTTGTATTATCAACTATGTTTCTCCATTTTCATGTTTTAGTTGATTACTACTAAGGCATCATTGATTTCCATCAAATTTACTATACATTATAAGATTTATAACCGTCTTCATAAAAGAGGAGGTTCTTAATTCGACGATGAATAGATACAAAATCTAATAACTAGGTACCTACATACATTTTAAGATTTTGTACGAGTGAAAACCGTTTTTTCGTTTGCTAACATTTTCGCATTTCTTTGAATCTTTAATTTGTCTAAAAGTAATCGCTAATAAGTCAGTTAACTTGTACCACATATTTCACCTGGCAGTTAGCGAGTGCATTTTGCATACCATCGACATGTAGGTAGAACAATATGCCAGACTATTAATATTGATGCTCATTGAATATTCATACGTAACTGATAAACAAACGACACTTCAGCTACTTTAATATATACTAATTTGTTGACGACCTTCTACCTGCATTCAGCCATGATTAATTGTCAAAATATTTGACGGTACTATCAAAATAGAATCTCAAACTTCAGAGTTATACAAAGGACATTGAAAACGTTGAGTTTACATTTGCTTTTAGTAAAAAGTTGAGATTTCCTACTTCCTTATTTATTTTATCAGAATTTTATATTTTATACCTTTAATAAAAAAATGCCTAAAACTAATAATATTGGTTGCTGTAGAGTCGATATGTTATGTATGATATCATCGTAGGTTAATGATCATATCTTTTTCTGCATCAATTTTCCCCGTTTTTGCAACATTTTTAATTGATGCTTCGCTCTTATCGGCCGTAGCTTAACGGTGTTCCTCGATAAATGGGCTATCCAACACTAAAATAATTTTCCAATTTAAACCAGTAGTTACCAAACAAACAAACAATCTCTTCAACTTTATAATATTAGTATAGATTTGATTAATAATTTTAATAGAAGCTGTCAATTACACTTGATTAGCGGATGTGTTCGACACACATAGTTAAGGTTTTGTTTGAACTATCAAGTATAAAAACGCTTACATGCACCTTTTTCACGTGCATGTAAGCAGTTTTTATACTTGATACGGTTTATATTTTAATTTTATTATTCAGCAAGTACAGTCTTTCAAATGGTTTCTCTTACTATTTTACAATTAGTCAAATACAATTCAGCTTTGGTTTTTTTTTAAATATAACTAGCATTGTGGGTTCTAGGTCACATGGTTCATATTACTAGCAATCCTGTTAACCCCTCCAGCTAAGCTCAATGGCTTGTGTTAGGAAAGGGTTCACGTCGGTAGTCAGTTTGCGAGTCCGATGATTTAGCCACAAGACTACAGCCGCTTCTAATAATTTTCGCACAATTCATCCTGTAAATCAATTCTCTTGTTTCAAGGCTCACCCATTCATTAGTTAATTTTTAATATTTTCACAAATAACTACCGTAGTTTAGTAATATTTGGTTAGAGCTAGTGAATCTGAAACGAAAGCAATTTGATTTTATTTATATAACGTAGTTTTATAATTGTTATTAGGTTCTTATTCTTTGTTTTCTGTTAGAATCTCCGTGAGGCGTGTAAGACAATGGCTTGTGAAATGCGAGCGGCGATGTTCAATGTTCACGCCCATTGATGACGAAGTGAAGAGCTTGGGTTTCCTGGTTCAATACATACATAATAACTAGCAATTTTCAACTCAGTCTAGAATGCAATAAAGTTGTTTCTCGTTTGCCAAGTCATATTGAATAGCTGTTATTTTGAAAAGTATGCAGGTGTATGTTGAGATGCTAAATTCTTGAGTTATGCAATTTTGCTGAATCTGGGTGGATTATAATCTTTCTGTTGAATTCTAGATGATGGATCTATGTAAAATAAGTTATCTGACTTCCTATTAAACAACTAATCTAAGTGCTTGTGCTAGTAATTGGGTAGGTATTACTCACTATTCATTTCAAGTCTCTCAATTGATTTATAAATTATACTTAAGCGGCGGTAGTATAATGGTTAAGGCTTCGGACTTGCAATCGAAAGATTTGAATCCATTATATCTACCACCGACGTGAACCCACTCCTAAAACAAGCAATTTAGCTTAGCTGGAGGGGTTAACAAGATTGCTAGTAATGTCTAACCCACATTGCTAGTCATATTTTTAAAAAATAGTGGAGCGCTCCACTTTTTAAATCTTGTACTTATATAAATTTAATTTCTGATGGATGACTTCGAGTTTCAAGAAATTATAATAACTTAACCACAAATTTAACATTAATGTGGTCTACACTACAAGGAAACAATCAACTGTCATTGAATTCAAGAAATTGATCAAAAAACAAAATCACGATGACCTCATAATACATTTTCAAGCAACGATGGATCTTTGTTTTATAACATTTGATCATAACAAAACGTTTACGCATTGAGATATATCATTAAATAGAGATAACAATAGCTTTTAATAATATAATGGCCGGTTTCTGAAAGGATTATTGTCAAAGCAAGAATGTACAACCTACCTAATCTTATAGTGCCGATTGTCATTAAAACAATGGATTTGCTATATTGCTATTACAGTCTGTTGTCAATGCCAATTGTCAATTTAAGAATACATTTCAGACAGCTTCGTTTATTTTTACTTTCACAATACAACACACAAGTCCATAATCAAGTTCCTTTTTCCGTTTTCGCGGCAACCCTGTGCGAACTGTCAAAATCTTGTCATAATGGTAAATAGAGAGCTGCGCTTAGAAATGCATCAACGCACATGCGCGGCGGACATCTTTAAGCGCACGGACTTGGCGCGAAAACGGAAAAAAGAACGGGAATAAGGGCCCAGTAAAGTTTTCATTTTAAGGGCCTAGTTAAAAATCAGCGTCAGGCATCTATCTGTCTGGTATATATAATGCTGAACTGGGTCATAATATTTCCATTCCAACTGCTTAAAATGCTTTAAACATGTGGATACCAGTAGCCGAGGGTCCTTAGAAAACCATTACATTGGGCTTCCCTTTGGATTGTAGTTACTTAGTACTAGCGGACGCCTCGCGGTTTCACCCGCGTAGTTCCCGTTCCCGTGGGAATACAGGGATAAAAAATAGCCTATGTCACCCGGGGTTAGTGTAGCTTCACAACGATGAAAGATTTTTTCAAATCCGTCCCGTAGTTTCGGAGCCTATTCAATACAAACAAACAATCCAATCTTTCCTCTTTATAATATTACTATAGATAATAGGTACAACGGTCGGTGTAACCCGGTCGAAACGTCAAGCATAAGGTAAATACTTTACCTAGATTAAACGCGTTTGTTCCCGTGTCAAATTGTATTAAATTTACAAGAACCATGTCCAGAAAGATATATTTTTGTATCGGGTTACCTCAGACTAAATTTAACCCTTCGCCTCTGGTGTATACCTATATATTTATTTTGTATTGATGCCGAAATAAATGCGACTTTCTTTCATCTTTTCTTCACTTTTTAAAATAGAACTCTATTAATGGTTACCTTATGAATGCGGTCAAGTTTGTATGTGTGAAAGGTAGTATGCAAAGACCGCATTCTTACGTACCTACCTCTGTCACTGCGCACGGAAACTGTTCGATGAGTCAAACCATTGGTATTTAGTGATACCTATATCTGTCTATAGCGCTAATTTGTTACCAAGAAAGTAATATATATAATTTAGTAAACATCACATTATGATAGCGCACTTTGACCCTATCGGGAAGACTTAAGTAGTAGTATATTTTGTCATATTTTTGAATAACATAATTAACGTCAATGTGTGTTGCAAATGACTATTAAGTACATTGATTTGAGACTCCATTAACTAAGATATATATTTTACTTGCTTGTAAGATTATATTTATAATATCTACTCGTAGATAGCGAATCTCTACTGAAGGCTATTGTTACGGAAATATGGCATGAAGTTTATGTAATTCCAATTCATGACTTTTTCCAACTTATTTAGACGACATTATTTTAATATACATTTTTGAAATTTAAGTATACCTACTTCAAGATTGAATCTAATTGTTTATTGTTTGTTCTGTTACAGTTGAAATCTACCTATCGCCTGTCGAGACTCATTGCAGCAATGTAGACTACTTCATACCTGACGAAAATAACGAAACCAAAGGACTCTCCGACGATGCGATGAACAGGTAATACTTCGTCCTGTTGCTTAACACTCCGGTATCCAGAAGTGTGAATGAATCAATCAACCTGTATCGGTTCGCAGCCGGACGTAGGCCTTCGGCATCCAATTCATCCCAGCGACCTTCTTTAGGTTGTCGGTACATCTGACTGCAAATCGTCTGTCCGATCTCCACTCTAGGACTCGTTTCCCACAGTGGCCATCAACATGATTAGGCTACTGGCTATGTCGATAACTTTGAATCTTTGTTGGCTGATCTTGTTGCGAATGTTATCCTTATAAGAGACTTCCAAGTTTAGCTCACTCCGTAGTCCGCTTTGCAACTTTGAATTTCTGGACTAGCCTAACCGTATGTGTCCACTTCTCGGCACCGTAGGTAATTGTAACACTCCTACTGACTTCAACGTAGTCGAAGATCCTAAAGGATGTCTTAATACTTTCATTTACGTACATTATATTGCTTTGCAAACGTAAATAATGCAGAATCAAGTCATTCATGGCCAACGGCATATTTTGCTTTTGTAAATTTGTGTTTGAATGATGTACTTAAGCTGCAAAATCCGATACAAATCAATAATCCATAGGCGGTGAAAGTCAGATTAGTGGGATTTCAGTTTCTCTGTACATACATCGAATTCTGAGTGGGTTTGTTTTTTTTATAATGACATAACCGAAACACTAAACGCTATTGACGGAACTTTGCTCAAGGAATGCCGTGATATCTTTGCAATACCTGTAGACATTATAGTTGCTTCAAAAAGCCGTGTCCCATAGCTACTACTGACGTTACATCCATCCAGGGATCTACGACTGCTAAACAGCGTGTAACAAAGATGTAGTAAAATTTCAACAGCGGACAGTGTATGTTGTCAGTGTTGCATAGATGCAACATTGTTAAGATACATAGTGTCATATACGATTGCAATAATATTGCATTCTTAGTTACTTAGCGATTTTTTTGGTCAAATTTCAGTAGCAAATGCCATATAACATAGGTATTATTAATCGCCTGGAGCGAAATTCGATTGGTATTATGGCATAGAACTTTCTAGGTCATCATTTTTTTATTGATAAAAACTCAGGTTAGGTGCACTCATCGAATTTGACCACACCTTTCTGTTACACGTTATATAAATAACTGGTGATACGTCAGATATTATCATGTAGGTATTGACATAGTATCTATAGTGGTAGTGCTGGTGGTAGTGGCAGTGCTGCCATGACCTCACGATCTCTACCGACGAGTTTAAAACCTGTTAAATATATAGATAACGGCTTCCTCAACCTGTTGACGAATAACAGTTAATTTTGCATTAATGTGTAAACCACACCTTTAAATTTTTGGATTATTTTGGGATAAATAATAATAATAAATCTTTATTTCTCAGCACAACTATTACATTTAGGTACACTTTTTTCATTAGTGCTTCATTGTACAATTCAGTAATTTATTGTGGGAGACTGGTGCCTAAGGTCAGCTCGGGACTTGTGTTTCAGGACACCAGGCCTCCCCTTGTTTTTACATGTATATATATTTTTTTAATTATCGTTATAACAATGTACAAATGAGTGCGGCAAATCATTAAATACTGTACAAACTAGAGTTTGTGAAAAATTTGTGCCTAAGCGGGGATAGACTGGATAGTACATAGTAGGTATGTACTTAAGAGTTCTATGGTTCTAACAGAGATCCAATGTATCTATTGTTTTTCAGCTGAAGAAAACGAACGTCGTAAATTGGTGGCGAACAATAGGTGTTTATGTAATCTTAAGGAAAACGTTCTAAAACAAGTTGAGTTTGGAAAATAAATGATTTATTTCTTTTGCGTATGTTATTAACTGTTATAATAATAAAAATACCGCAATAATAGATGATGCGTTAGGTACTGTTAACTGCGGTCAGTTTGTTTTACCACAATCTTTACTATTGCAATGCTATGATCGTTTTGTGACGTCCTCAAACTATTAACTGTCTCTATAACTCTAGGTTTGTTTAAATAAATGTAATACGAAATAATGGACTTGTTTCAGATCATAATGACTCAATATATATTCATAAATATTATTTTGTTGTAAGCGCAGCTCTCTTTATACCATTATGTCAAGATTTTGACAGTTAAAAGCGCGGGCTTGACGCAAAAACAAAAAATAAGATATTAATTATATTTCGGGACCTAATCGCGTGAATTATTTAAAGGTACGAACCTTTTATTTACCCGACGTTTCGATCGAATTGCACCGATCGTGGTCACGGGTCGACTCTTCACTTCAATAATTCACGCAATTAAGTCCCGAAATATAATTAATATGTATAAAAATCGCGAAAGTTTAAAAACAATAAAAAAAAAGATCTATACTAATCCATACTAATATTATAAATGTGAAAGTAACTCTGTCTGTCTGTCTGTTACGCTTTCACGCTCAAACAGCTGAACCGATTTAGATGAAATTTTGTATGGAGATAGTTTGAGTCCCGAGGAAGGACATAGGATAGTTTTTATCGCGATAACCGACATCCACGCGGGCGGAGCCGCGGGCGAAAGCTAGTAATATATAAATGTGAATGTAAGTTTGTTTGTTACGCTTTCACGCGAAAACTACTCAACCGATCATCATGAAACTTTGTACATATATTCTTGGAGGTATTAGAAGTAACATAGGATTATAAAAAAAGGGGAAAATTTACGCAGACGAAGTTGCGCGGGACAGCTAGTAGTAAATAAGGACGCAGGTCAAAATTTGTCTCGCAGATAGATAGGTTATTTTGGTTTAGGCACCTAGGCATCTACCTAAATAAGTAATAATTTGTACCTACATGAAGCGTTGTCGGTAATTAGTAATAAAAAACCTGGAGTAGGTATATAGGTTTTTTAGCTGTAAATTATTTGTAACTATGATGATTGTTGGGTGCTTCCGTATTCTACCCATATTTTCAATTCACGAGTAAAAATTAATTACTATAATTCCGTTTTCTACCCGCAGCAAAATATTAAATCGGTTCTCTACCCAACTGAAAAGTAAAATATATAAAGCTATATATAATATTGGTTTTGTAACGCCAGCAAAAGAAAACAATGTTATTGATTTTCTTAAAAGTATTATAACATGTAATACTTATATTATTTTGTGATAAATTAATTTAAGTTGAACTGTCATAAAACAATAGTTTCTAAAACGCCTTGTTGATTAACAAGACGCGTGTCAAAATCTCTTGTCAAGGGCTCTGATTGCATGTTCTAAGTTTGGTTTATTATGTTTTGTACGACTACGAGGGTTAAAAGTATAAAGGGGGGAAAAGTCCTACCGTCGATTTTGTCGATGTCCGATGATTCAATGTCGTATGGTATTGTTCGGTCATCGCTCAATGATGTTAGCGTAATGCTCGTGTTGTACTGTTTTGATGACCATTGCGCGAATGCTGTCTACAAAGTCTGTTCTGTTAAAAATCTGTCATTTGAGATTGATTTTTTCCATAAAAATGCCACATTAGAAATATATTTTCTAGCATAGAGACTTCCGCTTCACACTATTACAAATTCAATATAGACATAAATACCTAGATAGATCATACATTATTTATTTTTAAAACCCTTAACCCTTGATGCAATTGGTCGAAACATAATACCTACCTACACATTATGAGTAAATCTATACTAGTATTATAAAGCTGAAAAGTTTTGTTTGAATGCGATAATCTCAGGAACTAGTAATTCCTATTGCCTTCCTCGATGAATGGGCTGTCCAGGATTTTTTCGGACGCATTACCGCGTCCGAATTGAAAAAGATATTTTATTGCTGGACAGCCCATTCATCGAGGAAGGCTATAGACTTTATAACATCACGCAACGACCAAAAGGAGAGGAACATCAAACAAAAATGTTGCAAAAACGGGGAAAATGTACGCAAACGAAGTTGATATCTGTATTCCTGTACAAAGTATGATATCTGTATTCCTGTACAAATGGGAATTTCGCCACTTTTTTCTTTACTCTAAGTGCCTCTACGGTTCTAGTTTCCCTGGTTCATGGTACATCGTGTATTCCAGGTTACACATGGCGCGCTCGACGGTGGCGCTCTTCATAGTGGCGTTCCTGTCGCTGTTCATCGCGTTCTGGACCGGCGTCGTCGGCTGTTGGAAGCGCAGTCCGGGCAACATCACTGCCACTGCGATACTCATGCTTGTTACATGTAAGTTCAATCGTTTTTGGTTTTGTAAGTTCTTTCATATCACTTATACCAGATAGATAAGTACCTAAAAAACATTTTTGGTACCATATAGATTGACCTGGGATGTCAGATACAATTCCCGCCACCTATGTTTGCGTTAGTGAAATTGTATTCGAATGTAGTTCCGCGCAGGGACGTCGTTCCCCGCCCGTCTCCTTTATCCCCTCCGATACCTAAATTCGAGTTGTGCGCATCTTACGTGCTAACATCAGACGCGCAAACTTAGCTGGTGACATATGTAGGTACCTGCCTATCTACATTTAGGTTATATTGAGGTAGATTATTTTACCCTAAAGTCACATTCTTTCAGAATTTGTTCTGTCTATTCCCTGTCCATGGCAATCCCGTGCGAACTAAAGCATGCGCGGTGCGCTCAAAAATGTCCGCCTCGTCGTGCATTTCTAAGCGCATTTCTCCATTTACCATTATGACAAGATTTTGACAGTTCGCATGGGCTTGCCGCGAACACAGAAAAAAGAACGTGAATAAGGACCCTGCTTTATTATTTTCGAGACTTCACAAACATACAAGTCACGGACACAAAGTTCACCCAGACTCGGAACAACAATTGGTGGATCACACAAAGTGGTGTCCGGTCGTCAGATCGGTGCTGTGCCTAATCTCTCTCCTGTCGTGTCAGATTGCCGTCCCATGGGACTATGAGAGTAAGAGAATAGAGAGTACACTTGTGTCTGCGCAAACACTTGTGCAGTATAATATTTAGCCGCCGTAACTGACATCGGTTAGGCGACCATTATCTATATCATAAAGGGGTGTGATTTTTTTGGTCACATTGTCCTGATCGATTATATTTTAATGTTTCAGGTTTACTAGCAGCTGGTGCGATGGCGTTATGGCACGGAGTGGAGTTCTACGAGAAGGAGAAGGTAGTAGGCGAGGAATACTACCAACAGTGGCCCAATGTAAGCACATATTCTAATCATAGCTTTTTAAATTCTCTTGAAATGAAATAGATCAGGAAGCCCATTTTTTTTTCAACGAAATACAAAATTTTAATAAAATTAGAAGAGGTATTTGGTAAAATATGAGAGCTAGCAAGATTAATTTAATCCATTAGTTCTCGAAAATTAATTAATCAGATTCAGAAATAGGAAAATTTAAAAATACCAATGTATACGAAGTTTGGTCTCTGCGAAATAGGAGAGAATATTAAACATCAGTATTTAACACTGAGAAACAAAAATCCTAAGGAATTTTATTTTATACTAGATTTGAAGGTGCTGCACTTACAAAAATAAAAAATAACACCTGCAGGCTATTTTACAGGTTAAAAAAGTTATAGTTACATATCGATGGGAGAATTTCGAAAAAAAAAAATTGGTTACAGCAGCAAATCCCTTGGTTTTAAAACATTCAATTTAATATTTATTATTTCAGTACCTACTCCACATTTTTCCTGAGCGAGCTAGCATATAAGACTAGTTTCGCCTTTCCGAGACGTGGTAGATTAACAGTTCTTTGTTTTGGCATGGATGTCCATCATACACCTTGCCTGAATAGGGGAACTAACATTTCAACATCGTGAAAAAAAAAATTGTGAAGGGAAAATCTCTCTGGAATGACTTCATAAGTACCAAAGTTAGGTCTCTACTTTTGTGTATCTAGTATACATATATATTTTTGTACAAATTATAGGTATAGGCTACAATTTTGTTTAAAATAACTATCCACAGAATTATATCTACAGATATAGAAGAGTCATGGAACATTGTTATTATACTGCATCTTTCTTCTAGAATTTAACGTAATTTATTATGCAACAAGACTGATATTCCTTCAAAATTAGGTGCTAAAAGACAACTCGTCAATCTGGTACGATTGGTCGTACATTCTCGCCTGGCTGTCTGTCGGCGTTTCCTTCGGCAGCTCCATTTTATTCTTCTCGGCCGCCATTTGCCTCAGCAAAGAGAAAAGGCGGGAACAACAGAATAACGTGCAGTACATAATGCCAGGTTAGACCGCCATTTTGAAAAGCGGCCATCTTGTAACGCTTGGCGGTTGAGGTCGACAGATGATTGTAACACTTTTGTAATATATTATTTTCATTCTGCGTTGATAATAATTTAAGTTTGTAAATGATATATGTGTGCAGATGTCGATACAAAAACACATTCGAGTGTTTTTTCCACATAATAATCTAAGCAATTTGTAAAGACCTGCCTGCACACATATTTCTAACTGTACTTATTAATTAAGTCATAAATAACTTAGTTTTAAGTAAAATCCATGTAAGTATCTCATACTAACAAAAAGCTTTTCTCTTTTTTTTCATGTTTCTATGAAACTTGGCTACTGCGTATAACTTGGCGGCAATACGACCGGTCGTTGACGCATATAAATATAATGCTATCTCATAATATCTGGTTTACGCCAAACGCAATACTAACATGCTTACAAACAATATATTAACATTGGTGCTGTAAATAAATATAACTCTTTCAAAACTAAATTAAATACACTTACAATCAATGTACATAATCACAACTGTACTCGCACACATACCCAAACACAACTCTACTGTCAAAATTCTATTTTGGAACACAATGACGTCACCTCACATAAACACACAAATCCTTAATTTCCAAAATATGGTACAAAAACCGGTATAAACCAGATATTACGTGACAATGCCCGCGTGTGGTACGACTGGTCGTACATGGTCGCGTGGTGCGGCGTGGGCCTGTCGCTGCTGTCGGCCATCTTGTTCTCCTCGGCGGCCATTTGCTTGCGCGGCGAGCGGGAGCGGGAGGAGGCGCTTAACATGCAGTACCTCATGCCGGGTATGCTTATAAACAAGCTAAGCTCATGCTCATGTATAGTTTAAGATATATGAATATAGTGTACTATATAAACTTTAATATTTCGCTTTTAATCTTAGGCATAAAATATCGTATGTATAGGAGACCGTCATATGTACTCGTATTTCGCTTGAGCAATGCACACATAGTTATCTTTCACAGACAAGAATCTTAGACCGAATCGGACTTTGTTCCGTTCCGTTTTGTTTTGTATTTTGTGCCTTATCGAGAGCTAAGGCACTCAGGAACATTAAGTAGGTATATTGTAGAGCTTAACACGTTCACTGTTATGAAAATTAAACCTAATTTTTAGTTAAAGTATTAGCTATAAAGTTATCAACTAATCGTTTATTGATTTTGTAACTAAATGTTATTATTTCTAGGTCAATTAAGTAGATAATGAACAAACCATTAAAAGTAGATTAGTTTAGATACTAGACAAACACTAGAATATTATGGCAACACTGACATTTTCTCTTCTAGCAAGATAAACACGAAACAAAAAATCTATTGTAAATAATTTTTCAAACAGGTGGAAATGCTGCATGATTGGTTTGGACCTACTAAATACATTTATTATAATCGAATTCTCCAATAAGCTTAATAATTCGCATCTACTAGAATGAACTCATCTACTTAATAAATATATACCTACATAAAATCAAAACTATTTTGAGAATTGAGTTGAGAAAGATTAAACTATTGCTATTATTAAAAATAAAAAAAATGAATCATACAAAAATACAATGTCTAATTGTATTGTATACCATTCCACAGTGTACCCCCAGAAGCAGCAGTACGCATACGCCGGGTACCCGCCGCCGCAGGCGTACCCGGGCCCCTACTACCACGGGTCGCAGTACGGCCCCTACAACTACTGAGCAAGTGACCAGATGAGGGACCTCGCGGCGGCGCACTTCGCCAACGCCCCCGCCCCGCAGGCACCCGCGCGCAACCCCAGCCCCAACATCACCCGCCCTCCTCCCTCGATCCCCTCCTCCCTTGAGACGTACAACTCCCACCGCAAAATAAAACGGCCGAAACTCGGCGACAGGAAAGTCTACAGACCCGTTAGGAGACACACGCTCTCGCGAATCGATGAAACGCCTCCGAACACAGTTAGACCGAGATCGAAGAGTTTGCAGCATTCCACTGACTTTTCATCGACACGACTCATTCTTCGATCCAGGTCTAACATTTCTGCCGATACTAGTAGGAGTGTTCCGATGTGTAATCAAAGTCAGGATGTTGAGAACCAAATCGAGAGCGGTAGTCCTCAGTACGCCGAGCCTAAGGAATCGGAATCCTGTTCGTCGTTCGATCGGCCTGCGTCCATGATGGATTTACCGATCATGGTCCCGTTAGACCCCGCCACCGGAGCGTATATCCCGTACCCCGAATACTCGTATTATCACGACGACGGGTGCAGATACGGCCGGTACAGGCAGTACAACAATAAGAGGAAGTCGTCCTCAAAACATAACAATTTGTATTTAGCGTTTATGTACTAAGTCCCGCGCGGGTGTCGGTGTAATATAACACAACACAACGGTTACGAGTTTCGATTATTGCCGTACAGTGTATGACGCCGAAACCCATTCTCATTTACAAAATCTATGTACTGAATTGTTCATTCATACACTGTTTTTTTTATGGGTGGCCCGAATCTGGTTGAGAGATATAATTCTTTAGACTATTGGCTCTTTTGTTTTTGCTGTGGCGTGAGTTTATCGCTCGCTTGGTGATGATAATGACGGGACTCGAACTCGCGCCTCGGCCCTGCGCACGGCTCTACGAAACTCTGACACCACTGAAACTAAACATTTTTAGCGACAGTATATCGAACAAATCTCTGCTACGAATTTTAGATAAATGATCAGTTTTTATGTATCATAATAAAATGATACAATTAGGAGTAAGTTAGTAAAGACTCCGCCATAAGATACATAAATGAAACAAATTCTTATAGTGTATAAGTTAAAATCTAAGAATTTAATGATTTTTGGATATATAATATTGTAGTTTTTTATACAAATTCGACCTTATATACTCTGTCCAATATATCCTATAGTATTGTGCCTTCTATGTAATAAATATTGCTCATTCGTACTGTTTTAAACATATCTTATTCTTATTTAAATTATAGGTATTGTAGTTAGGTATATTTTTGTATACAAACAAGTTAATAATGCAAGTTAGGTAATTCTGTGCTTGAGGAAACATGATATATTTATTTTTTTGATATATCTTGGTTTCTTTGGAGATGGCGTTAGACTGTAGATCAATTTGTACTTATGTATGGTGTATGTCAAATCGTGAAAACCGTCCTTTTTGAGATGTATGCTAGCATAATGGAATATTCTTTCGATTTTTGTAAACAAGTTCTTAGTCAAAATCGTTGAGGTATCGTACCAATTAGTTAGCGATGAACTACTTGTAAATTAATCAGTATAGGTTATTCATTACAGTAATTTGATAGATTATTTTTAATTGTATTTAAAACTTCCTTAATAAAAATAATTTAAAATAATTTCTTGTGTTTTTATTCATTTATGTATAATATTTCTTGCGATATTATAAACTGTCGAAAGCTTGTGAACTACAATAAACCATTGACCTACATTGTAACAACAAAAAAAATTGAGCCAAACCAACAACCAAAGTCCTTGCGCTGCCTCATGTAGTGATTAAGGTCAAAATTAACCAACATCTTTTGAACAGGGTATTTGACTGAAGTCAAATCAGCCTCTTTTTAAGAAACGTCAAAAACGACCCGCTTCGTACAAATTTTTGTATACCAATTTATGGAATGCTAGCATATGATGTCATGTTTTCTATGGTCATATCATTTACTTTTATTGTTTCTCTTTATGATTATAAATTAATAAACACGTTAAATAAATGAAAAATTTTTTTAGAACACTTTATGACATTTTTACATGGTTATTATAAAATATTTTATTATGTTAGTAGTCAAATGACTGAAACCCACCCCTTTATCATTACGTAAGGAAACGCGTGTATTTATGCTTGTCTCCATAGCGAAGACATTGACAGATTATAAACTATGCCAAAATAATGCATTCAATTTATTAGAAGGGGTGATAGCCTAATGTTCAGGCATTGGACTCGCAATAGAGAGGTCGCGGGTTCGAATCCTATCCCATTATACTACTGACGTAAACACACTCTTAACACAAGCAATTTAGCTTAGCTGAAGGGGGTAACAAAATTGCTAGTATGTAATGTGAGATCCGTAATCCCATCTTTTAAAAAAATGCATTAAATTTATTGCATTGCATAATTTTACGACCGTTTATAAAAAGAAAAACAGTATAAAGATATTCATAATCATACGGTGACGTAATATGCACAGCATATTTTGGTAATATGGATATATTATTTTGGTTCTGAAAAAAATAAAACTACGTTTTCATACAAAATGTATATTTAAATCTGTACAAAATATTTAATATGGCGTTGGTGGACGTTACAATGGATGGAATGATTCTCAAACATTATTATCACATTTCATGAGGCACAATATTTATATAAAAAGTATACTTATTTATTGAAAAACATTTTGAATTGAAATACACCCACGCTAACAAAGTTTAGGAAAATTTCAATCACTGATTCAGATTCACTTACTTTGTTATGTCCATAGAGTCATTATACTGGGTGGCGCAAAAGTAAAGACCCTATAGAAAATACTTTTTTTTTTTTTATATGACATTTTCTGTCATTCTGTTGTTGAAAATTGTGTAGTAAACAAATGTAAAATACACTGAAAATAAACATGGACCGTTTTACTCCCCAAGAACGTGGAATAATTGTGTCAATGTTCTTACGGAATAATTCATCAGTGATAAGAACACAACGTGAATTTCGTCGACGATTTCCCCACCGTCCGGCACCGATTGGTCGCACAATTCGACGCTTTGCCACACGCCTTGAAGCAACTGGCTCAACATTGGATAGACCTAAGTCTGGGAGACCAAGAACAGGCCGTTCAGCTGAAAATATCGATGCTGTGCGCGAAGATGTGGAAGAGTGTCCAGAAACATCAACGAGGCGACGTGCCACGCAATTGGGCATTTCCAGACGGACCCTGCAGCGTATTTTGGTGAAAGACTTAAAGATGTTCCCGTATAAAACTCAAATGACTCATCAGCTGCTGCCTGCTGACCACCGAGCTCGTCTAGATTACTGCCAGCGCGTCATAAACCTCAACCTTGAAGAGGATGATTTTCCTTCAAAATTGGTTATGAGTGACGAAGCGCATTTCCATCTCTCAGGGCATGTCAATAAGCAGAATACTCGGTTCTGGGGCACTGATAATCCGCGCATTATTCAAGAAACACCTCTACACCCACTAAAAGTTACTGTATGGTGTGGCATCTGTGTTGACAGAGTGATCGGACCCTATTTTTTCGAAGACGCTGGAGGCAATGCGATAACTGTCACTGGAGAACGCTACAGAACCATGTTACGTGAGTTTTTGATACCCAGTTTGGACGAATTGGGGCTGGAGCACATCTGGTTTCAACAAGACGGCGCTACGGCACACACAGCGCGCGACACTATGGACTTAGTGAGGGACGCTTTTCCAGGCCGAGTTATCTCTCGTTTTGGCGATTTGCCTTGGCCTGCAAGATCACCCGATCTGACCAGTCCAGACTTCTTTCTTTGGGGTTTTTTGAAATCTCGGGTGTATGTGAACAAGCCACAGACTCTCGCAGCTCTAAAAGAAAACATTCGTCAAGAAATAACGAACATATCGCAGGAAGTGTTACGGCAAGTTATGCAAAATGTCATAAATAGGGCTCAAATGTGTATCAACTCTGGAGGTCACCATTTAAAAGACATCATCTTTAAATCCTAATGGTACGAAATTTAATGGCACAAATATACATTTAAAAAAATCTAAATCTAGTTTTCTAATTTAGAAAAAATGTTATAGCTGAACCAAATAGGGTCTTTACTTTTGCGCCACCCAGTAGATAGAGAGTAGACGAGACATGACATGACTGCGTGTACAGTTCGTGCCACCTAAGTTTGCGTTTGTCAAGTTGTATTCCACACAGGGACGTCGTTCCCCGTCTCTTTCATCCCCTCCGATGCCTAAATTTGAGCTTACGCGCGAACATCAGACACGCAAACTTAAATGGCGTGAACTGTAAGTGGAAATGTTTTATGAATATAAAGAGTCTATCTATCTCTATCTGAACGCATGCGTATAGAGTGATGCTCTGATCGTTTTGGATTTAAAATAAGTTTAAACAAACCATTAAATAGTTTAAATAGTTATTTCTCCTTGCAAAATACATTGTAACGAAAATATTTACAATTAGCACTACGTATCTATTTCAACTATATTCTTGCAAATGAAAGTAAATACTTGTTAAAATCTGAAATAATATCTACATAAGAAAACCTTGAGAATAATTAATTAATTAAAATTTTTGATGTAAAGTACTGCAATCGGTCAACTATAAAACTGCAACTGATTATAAAGTGCATCTAATCTGTAGAACGAGTACGAAATGGCCGTCCAATGTTTGACTGTTGTGACTGTGACCTATCATGTTTGTAACAATCAATTGTTGAGCTATTATCAACCGATGACGACAGTTTGTTTACATTCTTTCTAAACCAAAAACGTAGTGTGTAAACATTCGGACTGTGAAATTTCAAAATTTATGTACTCCTAGCAATCTCCTCTTTACAATGTTAATCAATAATATTATAAACAAATAAATAGCAGATTTGGAGTAGGCTAAATACCGCCATTGAATCGGAGCTGAGTGGAGTGGAGCAGGCTATGAATTGGCCAATCACAATAGTCAAAATCTCCTCATTGCGTCAGTGGCAACACTGTAAGTGGAGCGGAGCAGACAGTGGCGGTTCCAGGATTGTCGAGGATTGTCGTTTGGGGCTGAACCATAATGTGTCGTAGAAAAGTGTGGTGATTTTTTTTTTTGGGGTAAATATTGCATTTTTTTTGCGGCTTTTACATTTCACATATCAACCCATATGATGGCCCACTGCTGGGCACGGGTCTCCCCAGTAGAACCTACTAGTATGTAGATCCTGGGGGTAATTGCCATAATCACCACGCTTGGCGAGCGGGTTGGTGATCGCAGTACGGCTTTAAGTACGCAGAGGACGCTGCTGCCCGTCCTCCGGTGTGAAATCCCTTAGTCGCCTTGACGACACCCACGGGAAGAGATGGGGTGGTACTATTCTTAAGCCGGCACCACACGGTATAGCCGGCACCACACGGCATAGCCGGCACCACACGGCATTTACATTTCACAGCATGTAATAATCGATTAAATTAAATTATGGAGTTTTTAAGAGCACTAGAGGCTAGGCAGCAAGCCCTATCATGTAAAAACGCCGTAACAACACCTTATGTGAACCCATTTTATTTTTATTTTCTTGCAGCTGTGTTGTCCCTGAGAAAATTTTGTAGATACTATTTAACTAGTACATTTGTATTACAAAAAAAAAACGACCTATCTAGTCGAAAAAAATACGTTAGAAAATATGTGGGCGACGTGGGAGGGGAGGGCGGGGGTGTTGAACCGGCCAATCACCCCCTGGATACGCAGATGCTATGCCATAGTATTTACTTCTGATTAGGCATTGCTGAGGAAACAGTATAGATGCTTCCGAACTATTGACTGCCTCTGTGGCGCGGTGGACGTGTCCGACTGCTACACAAGAGGTCCTGGGTTCGATTCCTACACGGGACACCACTTTGTGTGATCCACAAATTGTTGTTCCGAGTCTGGGTGTACCCTGGGTTCCGTGACTTGTATGTATGTAAAGTCCCCCGCGACACAGGGTTTGTATCCTAATGCGGGAGTCGTCATTTTATATAAAAATATATATATATGGGGTGCTGTTTTCTAATATAAATAAAAATGTCGTTTCACGGTATTTGTAGTCGATCTCCTCCGAAACGGCCCGCCCGATTTTAACGTATTTATTTTAGGTATGAGTATAGGTCCTAATAGTGACTACACGCTATCACTTTTAACTGTCAGTTTTAGCTGAACATTTTAAACTGAAAGTGATGTGTGTAGTTTTCACTGTCAGGAAAACTGTTCAGTTAAAACTGACAGTTAAAAGTGATCGTGTGTAGCCACCTTAAAGTATTTTATTTTAGTATGATTTGCAAAAACGGAGAAAAAATACGCAGATGAAGTTGCGAGGGTCAACCAGTATTCTTTAAATTAAATAGTAAGTAAGTATTTTTTAAATTTCACCACACCTTTCCATCACACGTATAAAACCTACTCCAAATAAACATACAAAATCAAATAGCCGTATCAATAATAGCACCTGGATGTGACAAAGCCAGTTTTCTCTCCTGAACAGCAGTCACCAATTTCCTATAAGGCCCTAATGGAAGACCTAAGGACTGCATATCTCCTTCAGTTAGTAGCATTAAGGCATCCAAATCTATCTGTTCGTCTATGAATTTTTGTACGTATTTGGCTAAACCAAATGCTGCTAGGAAACGTTCTAGAGAGCCGTAACCTGAGTCTTCAGTTTCATTTTCTTCGTCTGATGTTAGTGTTGAGCTTCCTGTAAGAAAATTAGATATTAGTTTATAGTGCATGATCTTCTTCTAAAATACACTGAGATTTTGTAGTCGTTTTGGAGTTAAAAATATTGAACTCCATATCTGAGGCGAAGGCTTACAATTTTTCTGAGGTTCTATACTGACTCTGTGGCGCGGTGGGAATGTATCCGACTGCTACGCAAGAGGTCGTGGGTTCGATCCCCACCCAGGATAAAACTTTGTGTGATGAGCACGATGGTTTATTCTGTGTCTGGGTGTTATTTATGTATGTATTTAGAAATATATATAAGTATGTTTATCAGTTGTCTGGTTGCCATAGTACAAGCCCTGCTTAATTTGGGATCAGGTAGCGTTGTGTGAGTTGTCCCAAGATATTATTATTATACAAAAATATATCTTGCTGGTTACAAATGCAACGCTTATGAACGTCAGACAAAATTTGGAATAGAATGATTCTACATTTAATGCTAAGTTCGCAAGAGTATAGCCGTGAGAAAAGAACTTGGCAATAAACACTCATGGGCACTTTTTTTAATGCCATTTTTTTTACAATATATTTGAATAAATACAGTTAAGCCAGTAAGGTGTTGTGATTCTTTGTACCTATTATACTAAGTAACTACAATCCAAAGGGAAGCCGTTTAAAGGACCCTTCGCGACTACTCCATATCATTAAACTAGTTCATAAAAAATATCAATATTATTTTTTTATATAAAAAAATAACCTAAGATTACCAAAAAGAGCGCGTGGGGTACTTTTGGGTGGTGGAAAACTATGAATCTATCTTATGATCGATCTTATGATTTTCGACTCCAAAACAACTACAAATTCACTGTGAATAAAAATCTTATGTCACGGTGTTAGTGGTCGAATTGCACCGAAACGGCTCGACCGATATTAATGACTATCTGACCGCGCAACTTCGTCTGCGTGAATTTGTCCCGTTTTTTAAACATTTCTCATTGCTGCTCCGTTTCTATTGGTCATGCGTGATGATATATAGACTATAGCCTTCCTCGATTAATTTTTCAATTCGGACCCTGAGATTACCGTGTTCAAATAAACAAACGAAATCTTCAGCTTTTTATTATTAGTATACTTAGATTTGGTATGAGAATAGGTTGTAAAGTTTTTTTAATCGCGATTTTTGTATCAATTGCAAAAACGGGTAAAATTCATGCAGACGAAGTTGCGGGGGTAATTTTGACTGACCTGTTGGTCTAGTAGTTAGTGACAGAGGTCTTTTAGTGTGATAAACATGATTGTTTATTCTGTGTCTTGGTATAATTTATCTATATCTGTTATTTATCATAGATATAATTTCAAGAACTACTGGTCCGAATTAAAAAAAAAAACTGTTAGCCTATTTATCGAGGAAGGCTATAGGCTATGTAACATCTTGCTACGACCAATAGGAGCAGAGCAGCAATGAAAATCAATCAAAGCAATCGCCTGCCCAAACACCCCGATCCAAATTCAAAATTGTCAAAATAAAAAAAGGTCTTTCAATCGAGTCTGGGAATTGCTGCTGTTGCCAAATGAAGGGGTTTACGTACCAGAATGCGTGGAGGTCCACTCCACCGGCTGGTAGGCGTGCCTGGCGGCCAGCGAGCCGGCCGAGCCGATGGACAGGTCCTCGCCTGGAGCGCCGCCCAGAGAACTTAGCGTTGCTGTTATAGATCGTCTGGAACGATACAATTTAGTACACAGTACAGTCATTTTGTATAAAAAAAATGTGTGGCACTCGGGGACTGCCGCGGTAAAGCTATTGCATATCATTTTTTATAAACTTATGCAATTATAATTATTTATTTATACAGTTTTTTTTTCTTTTCATTATATTTCGAAGCAGCTCGTCTCGATCCGTGCGAGCCTCGTACAGTCGTAGTTACCATATACATATACGTTAAGCGAACGCTCGGCCGAGCTACATGGTAGGCGGAGTGGGGGGTGTTAGGTTTATTTTCGTTACGGAATTTCTTGATTCGGTCGCCGCGCTCAAAGCCCGCGATAAAAGCTATGCAATAGCTTAAAAATTACTATAATTTATTGAAAAAAAGGGGTTTTAAATTAAGCCCCTTTATAATAATAATGGTCTCCTAATCGATGTCCTTTACGGCGGCCAATTTCATAAGAGACTAGGCTACACAGGAAATATTATAGTACACAAGTGTATGCGCAGACACAAGCGCACTCTATTCTCTCACTCTCATACCCGATGGGACGGAAATCCCGACGACCGGAGAGAGATTGGGCGTAAGACCGACGGCTTAATGTGCACTCTGATTAACGGAGGAGTATGGCATTTTATGAAAACGGTCACCTAGTTATGATCTGCCAGTGGTATGGTTATAGTAATTTTATAGGCATTTCTTGCCAATTACTTGATAAATACAATAATTGCATTTTTGAAAGATTAAGAAAGAAGAAGAAGAAGAATATTGAAGTCGAACCACCTATCTGTACTATATTACTAGACCTCAAATTTCTCTATCCTTACGGAAGTCTCGGGTTCGATTCCTGGGTCTGAAGTTCAAATTTTTCTATCTTTCGAAATGCAATTATTGTATTTATAAAGTGGTTTTAACATCATAACTCTCTCTCAATATCTCAAACCGCTCGGTCGCCACTATTGACGTAGAGAACAGAACTGCACCATAACCTAACAAAATTGACCACCTCTAGAAAGAGACAACGCTACTTTGTGGACCTTTCAAAGGCGCCCCGAGTTTTTTCTCTCTTTCACGCTTCGCAGTCAATTTTTACTTTTTAATTGAAAGGAATGGGGCAGTCCTGGTCTATACGTCAATGGTGTCCCCCCCCATTAATCAATTAGCCGACGTTCTAATAGTATTTAATCTAGCGAATGTTTTGTCTTCTTTTTTTCATATCAGAGGGTTACTGTTTAAATTTTCGCGCTAAAACAGACTTATAGTTCCGATGACGTCACTCGTGTCAGTCGCTGGTTACTGATTGACCACCGTAGTTGTCACTTTATCTATAAAGAGGCGTCTAAACGAGCCATTTCTAACGGAAATTTGTGGCGGCACTATTGGCAACTAATTGCTCGGCCAATAATGGCAATATGTCTACAATTGTATGGCGCACGATCCAGTCTCCTAAACGAGTTACACAACCCAGCAACAATAAAATAGAGTGCGACTGAAACAACAACAAAATTTGCCGGGCACAATGCGAAAAATAGATCGCTCAGCGAACGTCCGGCAACTATCAAATCAATATTGGAGAGTACTGCCAAGTTGCCGGCCACAGCATTGCCGCAACAAATTGCCGTAAAAAATGGCCCGTTTAGACGCCCCTTGAGAAGAGTGACATCATTAGAAGCCGATTGGTGGTTTATATTACGTTCCGTTTTATGTTACTTTAATTCGTAATAGTACCTACCTATTTAACAATAATATTATTGGAACGAAGTTCCTTATCGCGCGTTGTGAAAGGGGGCTAGACGGAAAAAAATCTCACAAAAAATTGTAACGACACTTTTTGACACACACAAGCCGTGCGGCGTGCGCGTAAGATATGAACATCTAATTTGACGAAGAAGTCACCTGTCGATTTGGTCTAGAGGCATAAATTCGGCACACAGTATTGGTGACAATTGTGGGTTCGAGTCTTCGGTACCTATACAATCGTCTTTTTGTAAGTTATTTTTGTTTCGTCTTTCTATTTCGCATTGAACAGTGTGGTGTTGCGAAGATTATAAAAAAAAAAATTAAGATAAGAACTTCGTTCCATCCGGGTGTCCCTTGACACCTTTCAAGTTGTTTTTAAAGTTATGTTATAGGTATTTTTAAAATCCTAATCGGCCAAGCGACGCGTGAAAAGTTATCTAGCTTTGGTGAGTCGGAGGTTAAAAATAGCGTAGAACAATTAATTACGAATAAAATGTTTACCTAAAGGCAACGCTGCCAAAGCCAGGTCTCTCAAATATACTCGCAGGTTCCTGCAACATCACCTCCTGACCGATACCGCTGTCTTCATTCACTGCAGCTGTGAAGTCTGGCTGGCTCGCTGATCTGTAATAAAGAATATTTCCGTTAATGGGGATGTTGACTGTCAAGTCAAATCAGTGTCTTTTTATGAAATGTCAATACGACAAGCTCTATAGAAATGAAGCGGCGGTAGCCTAATAGCTAAGGCATCGGTCTCGCAATCGTGAGGTCGCGGGTTTGAATCCTACCCATTATACTACTGACGTGAACCCACTCCTAACACAAGCCTTTGAGATCAGCTGGAGGGGTTAACAAGATTGCTAGTAATGTGGGACACAATCCTACATTGCTAGTAATCTTTATTTAGAAAAAAAAAAGTGTATGGAATAACAACTTGTGACGTCATAAGTTCCTATCGTCATATTACTTTTAGTATTCGTTTTCATGCTTTTAAATTCAAAAACATGTTAAATTGTGAAAAATCACTTATTTTCAAAGCATATTCAAGACCTATTATTGCCTAATTTGTATCGAATATTATTTTTTTCGTGGAGTCAACTAACCAATTGCGTACCAATAAAACCTTAGTAGATCAAAGGTTTTATTGGTACTGCAAAATAAGATAAAAAAAATTAAAACTAAAAAAAATCTACGTGTCAGGATCGTATATTTCGAATAAAATGCCAAATCCGCAATTACGTCTTTATTATATTACTAACTAGCTTTCACCCGCGGCTCCGCCCGCGTGAATGTCGGTTATCGTGATAAAAACTACCCTATGTCCTTCCCCGGGACTCAAACAATCTCCATACCAAATTTCATCTAAATCGGTTTAGCTGTTTGAGCGTGAAAGCGTAACAGACAGACAGAGTTACTTTCACATTTGTAATATTAGTATGGATTAATACAAATTATTGTTACAATGTACACAAAATCATACTGTCACGACTCACAAACTATCCTCCGAACTTAACACTTAGATCGTATTCAAAACTGAACCAACCCGCGTTGAGCGCAATCTTTTTTATACCAAAATTCCAAGGTACAGAAAATTTTCGTAACGATCAGTAGGGTAGTACTTTATTTCTTTAAAACGAAATTCATGAATTTTCGTTTACTTAAATTTCTTAAGTTTACGGGGACTATTATAATTTATTTTTGGATAAGCACAAGAAGTTCGAACCCGTGGACGATTTTCTGGAACAAGTGGATGGAATAGGTGTACCTGGCTTTGTATATCACCACCTCATTTTTAATCGAAACTTCGTTTTCAATAAATTAGAGTAGGCCTCCAGGCATGTTTGGGAACATCACGAACACGAAGCGTTGTTTACATTTTGCGGTGAGTAGGCACGCGCGTCCCACGCACACATACATAGTTGTTTTGGTAAACAACCGCATGTTTTGTTGAGTTTTGTTTATTATGACGAGTTCGCGAGCCTAGTCGCGCATATTCTTCGCGTTTCGGGAACATTCGATTCGAGTTGGTTCGTGACAGTATATTTCTTCTATAATTGAAATTTTCGACGATGATTGCAGCACATGCAAGGAGGAGATGGTCACTCAACCCCCCTTGGGAAATGTTTTAACGCCGTTTTTGAACAACATTGTTCAACATTTCTCATTGTTGCTCCGCTCCTATCGGTCGTAACGTGGTGTTAGCCTATAGCCTTTCTCGATAAATGGGCTATCTAACAGTGAAATAATTGTCCAATTTGGATCAGTAGTTCCTGAGATTACCGCGTTCAAACAAACAAACTCTTCAGCTTTATAATATTAGTATAGATTAAGCCACCCCCTTTATACTTGTATTATGCCCTTTCGAAAATAATCCTGTTTTTGACATGATAATGTCTTATAAATCGATGACCTGCTGCACTCACCAAAAAGTGTCTAAAAAAAGTAGCTTTATTGATTGATTGCTAAGCAACAGTGAATGACAATTGCAGCGACATGACATGCGATACAATTTGAACTAACATTATTGATTGAAACTTTTTTTTTACGTGATAACGTCATAAATAAACATTGATTTGCTTAGCAAAGCAAATCAATGTTTATTTATGACGTTATCACGTAAAAAAAAAGTTTTTGACGTGACAATGTCTTATTATAATTCGAGACTCATGAGGCGTTACCTCGCTCTGAGGCGTTCCATTTAAGTGCAAGCGACAAAGAGGCACAATCGGCCTCCGCGTTCGGCAGGAAACCATTCCATCAGTATTTTTTTATGACGTTGTCACGTTTAACTATCGTCAGTAACCCGACTTTACAGACAACCGATTTTTTTTTTTAACGCTGTTTTTGGCTCAAAAAAAAAGAATACCTGGTGAGAGTAGCCTTCGGAGCAGGCGCAGGATCTTTCTGTTCAGTGAAGACGTCGGCGACAGGCTGACGCTGCTGAGGGCCGGCACCGAACGTTCCTACGTAAATGACCTCACTGTCTCGACGTAGTCCAGTCAATGACGTCACTGATCTGCGGCCCGTCGACTCTATTTCTCCCACCTGTACGGTGAAAAGGTACCCATAGTAGTGGTAGACTGATGATAACTAGAGTCTACCCGTGACATCGCCGTTGCAATACGGTCGAAACGTCGGGCAATAAAACAAAGGTTCTTAATTTATAGTTTTTTTTTTAAAGACGACTCCCTCATTAGGTTACAAGCCCTGTGTTGCGGGGGACTTTACAAACATACAAGTCACGGACACAAAGTACACCCAGACCCGGTACAACAATTTGTGGATCACACAAAGTGGTGTCTCGTGTGGGAATCGAACCCACGACCTCTTGCGTTGCAGTCGGACACACTCCCACCGCGCCACAGAGGCAGCAGAGGTATTTAGCCTTAAAATAAAATATTTACGCAATACAGATTTTATTCATTTCTGGGTCCTTTCCTCTTTAAAATAAATAAGCATCTAATAATATATGACCTAATTTTTTCTATTGTTAAAATAAAGTTATACAACTACTTGCAAAACCTGTCCTATGATCAGACAGAAGACTTGTTACCGATATTAAATAAAAAATACATTGATTTAAATTAAAACATAATAAGAATAATATTATTATATAAATGTTATAAGCTATACACATGATTTTTTTTCTTTTAAAAAAGTCCCTCAGTAGGGTACAAGCCCTGTGTCTTCGCGGGGGACTTTACAAACATACTAGTCACGGACACAAAGGACACCCAGACATGGAACAACAATTTGTGGATCACATAAAGTCGTGTCCTGTGGGAATTGAATCCACGACCTCTTGCGGACACATTCCTATATTGTTAAAAAAACTTCAATAAGACTATTATAGCACTATATATATAAGCACTTCTGCCGCCAGTGGTACAGATTTACCAAGTACAGGCTCCCATGTATTTGCACTATTTTTGTACATTTTTAGAATCAATTTATAACCTTGCTATAAATAAAAAAAAAGTATTATGATTAAGACCCGTAGCTTATAAAATTCTATAATGTGTACAAATCATACCTCACCCATATAGTTCAAAGCTATCACTTTTATATGTACCTACTAGGTATGTATAAAAATAAACTGCTTTGGAATGATGAGTTGGATGATGATCTAGTATGATAGTCTGGACTGTTGGATTCATGATTGCAGAGCCTAAACTACTGAAACTAGGAATATTAAATACTACTTGTCCCGCGCAACTTCTTCTTCAACTTCTCTTCTGCGTAATTTTTTCCCGTTTTTGTAACATTTATCCTTGCTGCTCCTCTCCTGTTTATCGTAGCATGATGTTATATAGCCTTCCTCAATAAATGGGCTATCCAACAGTGAAAGAATTTTTCAATTCGGATCAGTAGTTCTTGAGATTACCGCATTCAAACAAACAAACTCTTCAGCTTTATAATATTAGTATATATTAACAAAGGTTTGCTTAGAGATTTAAAGCCACTACGATTTGATGGCTTTAAATCTTTTTTTATCTTAGTGACTAAGGAACTATTTATTTTGACTTTAATTATAGAATTTAGTTTAACTGCCTCTGTGGCGCGGTGGGAGTGTATCCGACTGCTACGGAAGAGGTCGTGAGTTCGATCCCCACCCAGGATAAAACTTTGTGTGATGAGCACGATGGTTTATTCTGTGTCTGGGTGTTATTTATCTATAATATGTATGTATTTAGAAATATATAAGTAGATATGTTTATCAGTTGTCTGGTTTCCATAGTACAAGCTCTGCTTAGATTGGGATCTGATAGCGTTGTGTGAGTTGTCTCAAGGTTATTATTAAGGTTATTATTATTATTATTATATTTCAAAGTATACCACTAAATACATCAAACTGGGCTTGAAAGGTAGTCTGAAACGAGCTATAGAAAACTGGTAAGTATCTTTTTATTTTTTGGTAAGAATGAAAGCGTTACTCGTTCTAAAGTTTAAAGAAATTTAACAGGAAAGGGGTAATAGAGGATTACAGTTGTATTCAGTGTAGTCAATTACCTTAAAGTCATCGTTGTTAAGCGTATTTCGTCCAACAGTATTGTTGTTTCTAAGTTTTCTGGCGAGAACCTTCTTGTCGACCGCCCCGCGGCCGCGAGGTCCTGACGTCACAGTACCTACTAGCGAACTGTATGTAGGTCGAGGTTGGTCGTCAGCTAGCAGATTACCTGAAAGAGACAGGAGAATCTATCAACTTTGATGAAATTATCATATTTTTTTTTAACATTCTTCATTGCTGCTCCGCTCCTATTGGTTGTAGCGTGATGTTATACCTACAGCCTATAGCCTTCCTCGGTAAATGTGCTATCCAACAGTGAAATATTTTTTTAATTCGGATCAGTATTTTCTGAGATTACCGCTTTCAAACAAACAAACTCTTCAGCTTTTTAATATTAGTACCTATAGATTACTAATCAACTCAAATCGCGTTTCTTTCCAATGGCTGAAATTGTTTTTAATTTAAATGTTTTGCAGCTTGCCACTTTACAGCATTTAAATTACACTGAACTGTTAGAAATGCTGTACAATTCGATTTTGATATGTATTTTTTAATATATATAAAAAAGACATTTCAGAAGCATTTGCTAGTGAAATTCTCAGTTTTCGGTCCACTTTTAGAGACGAAATAGAAAAGTCTTTGTGTTAGACTAAACTATATACACGTCCTTTAAAAACTCTCCATGAACTTTCCGGGGACTCAAATTTCATCTAAATCGATTTAGCGGCTTTTAACCGTGAAAACGTAACAGACAAATAGATAAGTAAATTCACATTTATAACTTTGTTTAAATTTATCTAAAATGCGCACAATACGAGTAATACTTTTGGGTATCTACTTCTTCTTCTTCTTCTTTGAGTTTATGGCAATCTAGCCGTTTTAACAGCTAATTTCTGCCAGTGTCAAGTATTTATGCGCTTATTACATGCACAAAGTCTCGTTCTAAGTCAATTATCACGTATTCAAATCATTTTTTACAAGTTAAACTCGGAGCTGTAAAAATAATGGCCGGTTAGTTTGCCGCCATTTTTACAACTCCCGGGTATCTACTTAGTGATTTATTTAAATTAAATGACGTGACATTTTTTACTGGGAGGGCCCCATCCAATGAATTTGTCACGGGCCTCAGATAGTATAGTTACGCCACTGCTATGAGGATTACCTTCCTTTCTCTCGGTAAATTATGGTCTCGAGCTAATTTCTATTTGTAAGTACTGGACACGTCTAAAATCGTTCAAACACAAATGGTTTCCAGTTTTGTGCCTCCAAATCCCCCATTCCCCCTGGGAACAAACTCTTACCATGACTCGTAGATCTTGTCATCTTCTGCTTAAGCGCTATAAGCATGTTGCTAGGCCGATGCGGCATGATCGAAATGTCCTCTGCGTAGCCCTGCTCCCACCCTTTAGATAACTTCTTCAGTTCTTTCTCCGCCATAAGTTCCACTTTGCTCTGACGCTTCTGGTATTGTTTGTGGGACTTCTCATGATCCTTTTTAGCTTTTTCTTTAAGGGATTTTGCTTTTTTTCTGGAATTAAGAAGAGGTTATGTCAGTTAAGCATCCCGTTTTTTGAAGGACCTATTACTTATCTTAATTTTACTGAATTACTTTGGCCTCGTATCATGTCCACCGCGGGAAATGTGCAAAGTACTTATTATGATTTATCAATCTTCATATAAATATTATAATATATCTACTTCAGCTAATAACGAAACGTAACAAATAATGTTGTGATAACAATACAAGCAAACAATCAGTGTAGCAGTGTTTTGGTTGCTGAGTTGTGCTAATGCCCGTTTATATATATGGATTATAGATCTCAGATGCGTTCTCAAGAATGATATCAGCAATATTTGTAAACAACTATAACTAAATTATGTCATTCGGTCTAGGTCTTCTAAAGATCGATTAAAAATGATAAAGACTTAGTACCTACCTACTATACTAAGCCAACTGAAACTAATTGATTTTTCGTTTTTTAACTTATTATGGCATAAAAACTAAAAGCTCTGTGTGCGTATTTTGAACTAAAATACGAGACGTATTATTTTTAAAATGTTTAGAGGCTTTTGTTTTTATCACCACGCTTGCCATGCGAGTTGGTGATTGCAGATTTATGTTCGATACTTAGGTTGACACTGCTGCCCGTCACCGGGTATTATCAACGATATCCCCAAGATGAATTCTTAAGACGAAACCAGAGGCCGTACCATAAACTCTTGTAGCCAGGCAATTGTAGACTGTGCTGCTAATTTCGTACCATAATTAATAAAAAAGCAGGCGAGACAGTAAATATGTCATCAAACCGGCAAGTGACCTATAGTCTATTTGTCAATTCTTTGCACTTGACAGCAGTTTAGAGACTGACATGCATGCGTCAGGTTCAAAAAATCAGTGTAACTGCCCTGCACTTGGCAAATAACTTAGAGTTCATGGTACGGCCCCTGAAGGCAAATGCTATCCGGTAGTCCGTAGTTGGCTATGGAAGAAGACGTTTATATTGCTACTATGATAGTAGCAATATAAAAGTTTAAGGTGAGAATCTCAGAATGATAACTGTGAGAACGCTATCGATAACTTATGTCAATTATATACATTAGCCTCTTTCTTCTGTCTTCTCTGAAAGTAAAGGTTCATTTCCGTGCATCGCGACCGATCGCGAGCCGCTCGCGGCTTACGACAAGCGGCTGAGGTAAGTGACAGACGCGCGCGGCCGACGACTGTCGTAGGCCTGCGCGCGCACTGTGAATATTGTCGCATCGCCCGCGAGCGTCAGCCGCTTGTCGTAAGCCGCGAGCGGCTCGCGATCGGCCGCGATGCACGGAAATGAACCTTTAGGGTCCTTATTCACGATCTTTATTTCGTGTCCATGACAAGCCCGTGCGAACTGGCGCATGGTGCACGTGGTGCACTATAAATGTCCGCTGCGCATGCAAGTTGATGCATTTGTAAGCGCAGCTCTCTATTTACCATTATGAAAGAAAACGGAAAATATGAACGTGATTAAGGACCCTGGACGTCTTATTTCAGCGAAAAACCGCTCGCAGTATGCTCATTAGCGATATAATTCAACAAACAACTGACTGAGTAACAACACGATGTAACATAACCATTACATAACACAAACTACACATGTACCTATATTCATTAGTCCTGTTATTTAAGTGATCACGTTACGTCTACGATGAGAACCGCTTCATTACTTTAAGTACAAAGATTTTAGAAACCGCAACGTTCATAAAATGAAGCATTAACTGTACGTTAATGCCTCATTTTATGATCGTTTATGACTAAATTAATTAAGAAAAGGCTATCAACAATTCCTTTCATGTTTTAACCGCTTAGGTCTGCGTTAACTAGATACTTTTTGTTGTAAAACGAGCAGTTATAAGTTTTTTAAAATTAAAAACAAATAGATAAATCTAAACGGATGGATTCCATAGAATTGGTGTGCTATTTTTGAGTTCGGGGAGTGACATAGGCAATTTTAATAATATAATATCTTAAGGCAATTAAAAATGGCCATCTGATCTTATTTTAATGCATCGTGCACTTTCAGTCAACCTTAGAATGATGCAGAAAGAAGTCATTTACTTAGTACAAAAGTAATAGTAAGAACGAACGCGAATAATAAAATAATTTCATAAATTATATTATATTGGAATCATACCTACATATATAATTATTATTATTACACTATGATATTTGAAATGATTCTGCCAATAACTTGGTGTAAAGTTGGCGTACTTTAAATTTAAAACTAATATCAGAATGACTACGGGTTGTAGTCATTCTGATTTCGAAACGGAGCGCATCCCATAGAAGAATAGATTTGTAGGTATAGCGAAGGAAGGAAATATACAAGAGTGGAGCTATGAACGGGACAGACAAGCAACAGTTTATTAGAGGAACGTAGATTTCGATCATGGCTAGAGCAGAGAAATTGAAAGTTAGGTGTTAGATAACCAGGAGCATGAGGAGAACAAGGAATTGAATACAGTGTTGTAAGAGCATGCAAACTACGACGCTGCCGGATAAGAAGCCATTTAAGCTGAGAGCGATAGTTCGAAATGTGGTCATACTTGCTTTTACTTGGTTAAATACGAATCGAAACGAATTGTTGAGAAGTTGGTCAAGTTTATTGACCAGATCAGCATTCAGGTCAAAATAGCATACATCACCATAGTCTATGATAGGGAACATCAAAGTTTCCACAAGCAATAACTTTGTATGAACTGGAAGAAAGTTCTTGAGGTGACAGAGACACCGTGAGGTCCCAGTGACCCTCCGACTGACATTAGATATTTGAACCTTGACGTCGTCATGGCTAACAGGAATAACAGTGTCGTGAAAGAAGATGGTAACGAGTCAACAAGGTACATCCTATTGAAATTAGATAAGGACAACTGATAAACATAAAATGGTACTATTATTGAAGTAGAGAACAGGACTACGCTATAACCTCACAAAATTGACCACCAGAGAAAGAGACAACGCTACTTTGTGGACTATACCTGTCAAAGGCCACCCGAGCTTTTTCTCTCTTTCACGCTTTGCAGTCAATTTTTAACTGAAAGGGATGGCGCGGTCCTGGTCTATACGTCAATGGATACTATAGATAAATTACACCCAGACACAGAATAAACAATCATGCTCATCACAAAGATTTACCCGGATGGGAATCGAACCCACGACCAACTAACACATTAAGTAACCACAATTTGAAAAGAATGGCCACGAGTTTTTATTGCCTGTTCTTTTCTCGGGCTTTACCTATTGTTTGCGAACAGGCATTACAAGTAAATGTAGAATCGACTTTTCACAAGTGTAGTATTTTGCTTACTAAGTAATAAATCATTTTATTATTATTATTATTAAGTAACACCTAGCAGGATTTATCGCAGCTTCAAGAGCGATCTTTCGATCACTTCCTGGTACAAAAATAACTTACTTGTCATTATTCTCCAACTTAGCCGTCGCCTGATCCAAAAACCTGAGTATATCGTCTCGTCCATTGATGGCAGCGAGCTCCTGCGCCGTGTGTCCATCCACATCCATGGCGAACATGTTGGCGCCGAAATTGACGAGGAAAGTGACGCATTCTTTGTGACCTCGTGCTGCTGATAGGTGTAAGGCTGTGTTGCCGAAGTAGTCAGCTTTGTCGGGCTCGCCCCTGAAAAGGAGAGGATTTGGTATTAAAAGATAATACTACATTGAAGATGGAGTTAGGTTTTCATTACATCAAAATGTTGGTAATGACTGCTTCGGTGGTGCAGCGGTACTGTATAGGTACGACTGCTGTGCGAGAGATTTTAGATTGTAAGTAGGTATTTCTACACGCGACAAAACTAGTGATATCCTCAAAATATTTGTTTTGCGTCTGGTTATGCTTTGAGTCTCTCGCGACAAAATCATACTCTAATGCGGGAGAAGTCTTTGATTTAAAAACACCCGATTAGGTATTAGATTTACTAACTTTTAAGACCATTTGCTGGCTTATATACTTAAGTAGTAAAAGTATCAAGCCTAGTGGTTTGGATTTGGCTTTGGACAGGCGTAACCGTGTCGAAATATTTTGTATGTACTATTAATTATTTTATTTTATTTTGTTTGGAAAACAAATTGCCTCTGTGGCGCGGTGGGAGTGTATCCAACTGCTACGCAAGAAGTCGTGGGTTCGATCCCCACCCAGGATAAAACTTTGTGCGATGAGCACGATGGTTTATTCTGTGTCTGGGTGTTATTTATCAATAATACGAGTATGTTTGTATTTAAAAATATATAAGTATGGTTATAAGTTGTTTGGTTTCCATAATACAAGCTCTGCCGAGTTTGGGATCAGATAGCCTTGTGTGAGTTGTCCCAAGATATTAGATATTATTGTTATTAAAACACACAGTGCAATGTAGGAAAGTATACAACATAAATATATACTAATCACCATTTACGGGTTTTCGCAGTTATGCCACAATTGAGCTAGTGATATAAGTTCTCGGTATACAATTTTAAGATGAAATAAATATAAAACAATTTTAAAAAGACCAGACTTTAGTAAAATTACAAGAAAAAACAAAAATAGATGAAGACATCCCAATGTTATAACAGTAAAAACATGTTTCCGCACCTACAAAATCTAAATAATCTCAGTACGTACTGATTCGATAAAAATATGAGGTTTTCATATCAACTCCGTTTTCACTAAACATGATTGACGGCCGCTGATTCATCTGTGCCGTATTTCCGGATAACATCACATTGACAATACTTTGTGAATAAAGAAGATATTTTTAGAATTGTATAGATAATTTCGTTGTTGCGTCGACTAAATTAAGCGTAATGAACAGCTATGAAACTAAAAGTGAAAGCGAAAACGTCACTCGTCAATGGCTGCCGAATATTCTAAAATGTTAGGTAGGTAGGTATTGCAAGATTTGCAAGCAGCAAACTGCGATGAAATTTGCTCGGAATTCAATAGAAATTTGTAAATACGTAATTAGAAATCACGCCTGTACCAGCTAACATCAACCTGCTCAGTGTTGTGAATATTTGAAATGGTCTTAATGTGGCCTTTAATAAAAACTGATGATAAAAATCAATCGAGTGTGACTTAAGCCTTTACCTACTTTCCTTTTAAAAATGACTTGTTTATGTTACCCGGACATACTTAATAATTCTAAGTATTATACCTTTTAATTAGAAATTACATTAAATCCACTTATCGCTTATCGTAAACTGAAGGGGTTTATTTAATTACTAGCTTTAGCCAGTGATTCCGCCCGCGTGGATATCGGTTATCGCAATAAAAACTATCCTATGTCCTTCCTCGGCACTCAAGCTATCTCCATAACGTAAAACGAAAAAAAAAAAACATTTATAATATTAGTTTAGATTTACTTTTCCCTGCTGTTAACGGCAGTGCCATAACTAGCATTGTATGCGCCGTAGGCGAAATTATACGCGCTTACATAACTGTGCCCTTTGTATTGTCCTAATGGTTGTTTCTGCGCCTCTTCAGAGTCTGCACCCTGTGCCTGGGCACTGCTGGCACCGACTTAATTACGGTACTGAATATCGGTAACTAAAATAATCAGTTGGTAGGTAGGTATTATAGCTCTTAAAGGAACACAATAGGTGCCAACCAATCTATTTCACCTAATTTCCCAATTTCTACAAAGAAACTTACTTCTCATTTAACACGTTCGCGGGCAGTTTCAGTTAGAATGACACAATAAACTTCCATACAAGCAGATTAGTTGAACTAATTTTCAAAATGGGAAAAAAAGTAAGTCCACGTGACAGTAAGGTTTAGAGTGTTCGATACGTTGTGACACAAGGTACATTGAAACGAATTTTCGCCCTTTAAATTCACCCTTCTGCCGTAAATAATATTCTGTTTTTCAACATGATTGTACATTCTGCCGTATCAAAATCTCAAAAAATGAAGCAAAATCACGTTCTGTCCACGAAAGTGTTAATCTGGACTAAAACGCCTATTTTGAGTCAGCTGGACCGAAACAGATAACATGTTATCACGCATTATGTACGATAATATAGATAAATGTTTTATTCTAGCTTAAGGGGGATTACCGTTTACCTTCAATCATGGAGGAATGATAATTATTGCAAACGTCACTGATATGTTATTATCCGCCGGTTTTCCATGAGGAAAAAATATATAAAAATTGCAACATATACGATATCGGTTATAACGGCCGAACTCATCCGAGACTAATCAATCACGCAGGAGATACGAGTATCACCTATAGTGTACTAGCTGACCCGCGCAACTTCGTTTCTATGAAAACGAAGCCCCCCGAAATTGTACACCCCCCCCTTCTGAAAAAATATCCTGGGTACGCTACCTAGTTTGGGATCGGTTGTCTTTTTTATTTATTTGTGTAACCTTTATTAACAAACTTACATAATTATACAATTAATAAAATGTCTCAATTCAAGACATCGGTAGGTTTGTTTTGCTTTTCAGCATAGGCTCCCCCAGGCTTTTCCACAGTACACGATCATGAGTTTTCCTGGTCCAAGTCACACCTGCTGTTGCCTTTAGGTCATCTTCCCATCTACGTGCAGGTCTTCCTCTTTTTAGTTTTCCTTCTCTCGGATACCATGCTATGATATCTTCGGCCCACTTCTTTATCTTGCTTCTGATAGTGTGGCCAGCCCATTTCCATTTTAAACGTTTAACTGTATAGGTTATATCTGTAATATTGGTTTGTTGCCATATCAGTTCCAGTTTTACTTTATCTGTCTTCTTCAAATGTAGTAAACTTCGCTCAATATTGTGTTGGCACACTTCTAATTTTTTATGTTCTCATTAGTTAAGGCCCATATTTGGCTACCGTACGTGATGACGGGTAGAAAGAATGCACGTGTTGTATGCGTGTCTTTTTATTTTAAGCGGTATACTTGGTTTTTTTAAATTTCTTATAGAAACCTGGAAAACGTATTGGTCAATACGTTTTCCAGGTTGAATTAATTCTACTTTCTTTCTTTTTTTGTCTAGTAACTTTGAAATACATTCTGTTATTTCGTTAATTCCTTCCAGGCGTTATTCACTCCTCCTGTGACCTTTATATGGAACATTATTCTGTCTGTTCAAAATTTCTGTATGTTTCCTTATGTTCTCTTTGATTTTTTTACTGATTTGTGCTATTTGTTTTCTGCCCCTTGGGTGCTCTGCTGTTGTAATTTTTTACGTTGCTTAATGAATTCCCTTGCTTGTTCGCCTATTTTGTCTCTATTTGGTTTTACTTCTGTTATAATTTTTCCAGTATCTCGTAGTTCATTTTCTAGGCTAAGATTTTTTTCTTGAATGCTTTTCTTTACCTTTATATTACGTAGTGGTGCTTCAATAGAAATCAAAGTCTTCCCTGGTTACGGTGAGTGTGTTTGTTTCGTCACATTTTTCCTGTTTTTTTTAGGCTGGTTTCCTTGGATTTTGCCGCGGACCATTCTATGATCAGTGTTGAAATTCAGTTGTTTGATAACATTGACATCCATAAATATTTTGGGTTTGTTTGTAATTATTAAGTCTATTTCGTTTTTGACAATGACAGATAAATCCATGTCCATCTTTTGCGTGGGTAAGGTTATGTTCGTGTACAAAGTCTATCAACATTTGCCCATTTTGGTTACGTTTACCAGTCGTATATGGTCCTATGTATTTGCTTTCAGTATTTTTTCTTTTGCCTAATTAGCAGTTGAAATCACCTATTAAAGTTATTGTACTATGTGCCTTGTCCATCGTTAGTCTTAAGTAATTGTAAAAGGTTTCTTTTATTACTACTTTAGTGGTTTCGGTAGAAGCGTAGACTTGGACTATTGATACTGGCAATTTTTATTCCGGTAAGAATATGTTTGCCGTGTGGTGCCGGCTTAAGAATAGTACCACCCCATCTCTTCCCGTGGGTGTCGTCAAGGCGACTAAGGGATTTCACTCCGGAGGACGGGCAGCAGCGTCCTCTGCGTACTTAAAGCCTTACTGCGATCGCCAACCCGCTCGCCAAGCGTGGCGATTATGGCAATTACCCCCAGGATCTACATACTAGTAGGTTCTACTGGGGAGACCCGTGCCCAGCAGTGGGCCATCTTATGGGTTGATATGTAAGAATATGTTTAGGAACGATATTCTGTCAGACACTCCGCTGAATCCTTCTATCATAGGTTTGAGGTATGCCTTTATTAAAAATCCCACTCCATATTTCTCTGGACTAACATTCTTGTAGTAGAATAAGTAGTCGCCATGGTCGTCTATTTTTTTCTTCAGAGCGTCGGACTTCGCATAGGCCTATGATGTCCCATTTCATAGGTAGTAGTCCTTGTTCTAGTTCGTAGAGCGATTCTGCTGACTTAAATGTTCTCGTGTTCAGTGTTGCAATATATATATAGGTGGTTTTTGATTTCGGTTGTCTTAAGATATTAAAAATAGTTACATTTCCGTGACCTCAAACTACAGGACGCATTTAAATAATGAAGACGTCGTTAGATTTGTCTTGACCGCCCAAGTGTTCTTAGATAAGTTTGAAAAACCAATCATTGCGGCGGTGAGGTGTCAAAAATAAGAGGTGTAAAAACCCGCCTGCGCTAACAAGATCCCCGTAATATCATGCTGTCGGAGGCACAATACTAAGTTCATCGAGATTAATTATGCCTCCGACTGCATAATATTACATAATTATGTGATCTTGTTTGCATCTTTCTTACGCAGGCGGGTTTTTTTCCATACTTTTTGCGGTTTATACGGTTTTGATATCATTGCAATTATTGACAGTTTTAAAGATGACAATAGTACCACTACTCGTAGATAGCCAGGCGCGGATCCATCTAGCAGTTGTGGGCACCGCCATCCGAAAATTGGTCCATCTGAAGTCGAATTACCGACTTTTTTGCTTATGACTAGTATAATTTCAGGATTTTATTTAATATGGTCAACGTTTTCGGTATGTAGGTACTTTTTATCTGACTGTAAGGAAGGGTATGTTTTTCGCGTGTATCTTGTATGTAATGTATGTAATATTCGTTTATTACCTCATATCTCACACACCACTGAACGGATTTACGTCGTTAGATTCGTTATGACGAAAAAAAACAAACATGACTGCTGTAAGATATCAAAATAGTGATGGTGTGATGAGTGAAAATGCAGTCGGAGGTATCAGTAAAATGCTTCTGACTGCATGAAATTATATAATTATGTAGGGGATCTTGTTTCCATGTTTTTGTGCAGGCGTGTTTTTTTTATTTTTTTTAAGGTCCATCGCATTTTGGTCTTTCAATCCCTACTAAGAGTATGGGCATGACATTCGTGCTCAAAAGAGTGGACCCGCAGCTGTAGAAACCTTTTTCTAATCGGAAGTCAAGTATTAGCACAGTATAAACAAAGTATATTTAGGTATACTGTGCTATTAGCAACCCATCGATAGTTCGATGCTCGATCAATATATCACCGTAATATCGGATTTATTGACACAACAGTCCTATCTGCGATGATAGATCACTTATTATTATTAAATCGAAATAGAACTCAATCATGTAAACCTAACACCAAAGTTAATATAATAAGGTCTATGTTATATAGCCCTTTACAATTTTCCCTTGAAACATTACATCGGGTGAAAACGTCAGACGAGGGTTAGGCAAGGTACATTCGTTCCGTGGCGAATTCGATAACGCCTTACTAGTCGTTCGAAAAAAAATAAAAAAATGTCTAGGTATGGTCTCCACCGCAAACCTCAAATTCTATAAGTACTTTAATTATTTTCTATTAACGACATCGCTTTTCGAATGTGACTTTGTCTAGACCCCCAGTAATATCATAATACTGACAAACCATTTCACTATCCAAAAGACTGGGATTTACTTTGAGATGGTGCAGACCGACATCTACATATCTACTATCAAAATAAAATATTTTATACTAACCATGCAATAATAAAATCAATGTCATAAAGTGTTTGAAAAAATGTGTATTTAAATTATAAATCATAAAAAGCAATACTAAAAGTATATTTACTTTTTATTAGATATATTTCGGGACTTAATCGCGTGAATTATTTACGACTGAAAGTTGACCCGTGACCACGATCGGTGCAATTCGATCGAAACGTCGGGTAAATAAAAGGTTCGTACCTTCAAATAATTCACGCGATTGAGTACCGAAATATATCTAATATATTTTACTTTTACTATTTCTTTTTATGATTAATAATTTTAATACACATTTTTTCAAACACTTTATGAAAATTCGATTCAAAAATCGAGAAAGTTTAAAAACAATAAAAGTAAATAATTTGATCACAAAAAAACATAAAGCATGCTGCATAAGAAATGCTTGCATTTCGTACAAACTTACTGGTTTATTTGCATCACGTGACATTGAGCCTAACCCCATAGGGTGGGCGAAGATACACATGCCAGTAAAACAGAACAGTAGCGTGCTAATTATCAGAAATTGGCTAGTTTATCAAATCCCTACGTCCGTCCACTTGATGCAAGCTGTTATGCAAGTGTGCTAGTTACAGGCATGTCCATCGAATTCTTTATTGGCCGTCTATTCTTATAAACACTTTTGTTGTTAAAGTTGCACTTTCAGTTAACTCACCGTAAACGTAACTAACTATAATAATCCGTGTATTTCTAACACAAAGAATGTTCCAGTTTAGATTAACCATGGCTGGGAACAAAGTGGTATCACTCACTATCACTTTCACGCATTGTTTGTTGTCACTATTACACAACCTACTGTAACGATGTAAGCACTTAATTTTTTTTATAGTATGCAAGTGTTGACAGTTTTTATTAAATATTTAGAGATATCTATATAAGACTTTACGAAAATATGAATGTTTTTACGAAAATATATTTTTTTGTATTCTTGTTACTTTGGGATCGATCTCAAATACGCTGGCGTCAAGTATGCGTCTCGAGAGCGCAATAACGACATTCTAGTACGGTGCGCGAGCGTTTTTAAGATCGATCCCAAAGTTACCAGAATATGAAAATGGCCGTTTTAATCGAAATTTAACTGCAACTGCACTGCTTTAAATACGTGAATTGACCCACAGGAGGCCTACTCTAATTTTATGAAAACGAAGTTTCGTTCAAAAATGAAGTGGTAATATAGTGCAACCTCGATTTAACAAATCGGAGGGGAACAAGAAAATATTCGTTATATCAAGTAATTCGTTGAACTGAGGTTTGTTATGTTGAGGTTAGGTTGGTCTAAAATTCGTTATAAAGAGGTAAAAGAATAGTTTTATTCACCTCAACATGTCGCGACATGAATCACATACTATAAGATTAAGAGTTTATATTGGTGGGAACTTTATATAAAGGTTTTGGGTTGACAAAATTCGTTAATTAGAGGTATGAATACTTTTTCTTGATAGTTGAAAATTCGTTATAAAGAGGTTGTTCGCAAAAAATGTTCGCATTGTAAAGGTATATTTTATATTGACTCTTATGGACAATTCAAGGGGATTACGAAGAATTTGTTAAATCGAGGAAGTCGTTATATTGTGGTATATATATTATATTAAGGTTGCACTGTATACAGAGCCAGTAACATCCATTTAACTTGTCCCAGAAAATCGTGCATGGGTTCAAACTTGTTGTACATATCAACCCATATGATGGCCCACTGCTGGGCACGGGTCTCCCCAGTAGAACCTGAGGGTAATTGCCATAATCGCCACGCTTGGCGAGCGGGTTGGCGATCGCAGTAAGGCTTTAAGTACGCAGAGGACGCTGCTGCCCGGCCTCCGGAGTGCAATCCCTGAGTCGCCTTGACGACACCCACGGGAAGAGATGGGGTGGTGCTATTCTTAAGCCGGCACCACACGGCATGTTGTTGTGCTTACCTAAAATTATTTGGAATGTTCCCCGTAAAACTTAAGAAATTTATGTAAATGATAATTCATGAATTTCATTTTTAAGAAAGAGTTTCCCTACTAGTCCATTGAAATGTTACATTTTTTAGGCCTTACCTTGCGTTTTTTAGAGGACGCAAGGTAAGGCTTAACATTTTCGCTTATAACTTTTTTATTTATAGTTCTACGACAAAAAGTTACTGGACCAAAGTTGTAGAGAATTTAATTTGCAACAAAAAATGTTGACAATTTTTTTTATCAGATAAATAGTTTAAGAGATATATCGTAAAAACCATTTCAACTCCTACTTTCAAGATGGCGGCCGTGGGACAAGGGTGGCGATTCACAAACTTGGTTTTAGCATTACACTGACCCCCCTACACATCAAAAAAATAAAATTGTGTCCTCTAAAAAACGCAACCCCAAATGTAACTTTTCAATGGACTATACAGACTCTACACTACAACAAAAGTTTTCAAACTTTAAAGTATTCAAAAAACCGTCTACACTTACGAGTCTAGATTTTAACAATACTGTCATCTAGGTCTTAAAAATAAAATAAGTACATATATTTCTTTAGTGATTCTCAACATTTTGCTCTTTGATAGATACGTTAGACTTATGCAGTTGCGTTGAGCTTACCAAGTGAGTAATTATTACTTTAACGGTCGTCATAACTAACAAATTAGTTTTTCAGTCTTCTTAGAGTATGGCTGCCAAAATCGTTTAGGAAAATACTGAATATCTTACCCTCGTCCACACAACAGCCTGAGCGCTTCAATGTGTCCTTCGAAGGCAGCCCACAGCGTGGGCGTCATGCCCGACTCATCTTTATTGTTGCATTCTTTACGTGTCGCTTCCCGAAGCACTTCCAGCAGACCATCTTTGGCCGCTCTGAAATTAAAAGCAAAATCAATGTTAAGAATAGATTTTGCACTTTATTATACCTACATAGGTGTTCGTAGTCTCGAATCTGAAAAAAGGATGTGCCTTAGTATCTATATTAATATTATAAAGCTGAAGAGTTTGTTTGTTTGTTTGAACGCGGCAATCTCAGGAACTAATGGTCCGAATTGAAAAAATATTTTTCTGTTGGGTAGCCCATTTATCGAGGAAGGCTATATGCTATATAACATCACGCTACGACCAATAGGAACGGAGCAGTAATGAAAAATGTTGCAAAAATGGGAAAAATGTACACATACGAAGTTGCGCGGGACAGGTAGTAATCACATGACACTAATGTTACGAGTATAAAGGTGAAAGTTGGTGAGTATGTGAGTGTGTATGTTTGTTACTTCTTCACGTCTAAACGGCTGGAGCGATTTAAATAAAATTTGGTATGGAGTTAGCTGACACCCTGGATTAACACATAGGCTAATAAACCGCGTAACACCGCGGGGCATATGATGATAGCAAAGCCAATTTTCATGGGATGTCTGTTGGCCCTTGCTTTTGCGATCTATACAAAGCGTAACGGATAGATAATAGCACAAATATTGCACCTCCTATGGTGCTATATTACTATTCGTACAATCTCAGGGTACGTACTCTACTTATCTACCTACATAGGCCGGTACTTTTTTTTTTTTTTTTTTATTAAGTAAGACAACTCCCGCAGTAGGGTAAAATCCTGTGTCACGGGGGACTTTACAAACATACAAGTCACGGACACAAATTACACCCAGACCCGGAACAACAATTTGTGGATCACACAAAGTGGTGTCCCGTGTGGGAATCGAACCCACGATCTCTTGCGTAGCAGTCGGACACACTCCCACCGCGCCACAGAGGCAGTCATACTACTGGGATATACTAGTCATACTATGTGGGAAGTGATAACATAGGCTTTCTATAAATTTATTTAAATCATACAATTTTGCAAGTTCATTCATTATATCATGTTATAAAAGTAAAGAATAGTTGATAAGACTAATCGAAATATTTAGTACAATAATCGATATTAGCCGTAAATCTCTATGATAAAGAAATAAATGGCACTTGTGCTGAATATACGTTATTTGATTGTGAGCACGTATTACAATTTTATTGTTGCAATAAAACTATAATGTAGGTATTTGTAATTTATTTTATTGTAATAAGTAGGTAGATGATATTGCCAAAAATGTTATATGTTGTACTAGCTGACCCGAGCAACTCCCTCTGCGTAAATTTTCCCCGTTTTTGCAACATTTCTTATTGCTGCTCCGCTCCTTATTTCTCCACTATTTAATGGATATTATTATACATATAAACCTTCCTCTTCAATCACTATATCTATTAAAAAAAACCGCATCAAAATCCGTTGCGTAGTTTTAAAGATTTAAGCATACATATGGATATAGGGACACAGAAAGCGACTTTGTTTTATACTATGTAGTGATAACACGTGCAACAAAAAGGTTAGGTCCAATTCTATGGTCGTTGCCACAGATTTATTCGCTCTTTAATCTATAGGTACTAATATTATAAAGATAAAGAGTTTTTTTGTTTGAACGCGATAATCTCAGGAACTTCGGGTTTGAATTTTAAAAAAAAATACTGTTGGATAGCCCATTTATCGAGGAAGGCTATAGGCTATAATTATAACATCGCGCTACGATAAATAGGAGTAGAGCAGCAATGAAAAATAAAGTTGCAAATCGGTGAAAATTGACGCATACGAAGTTTAGCGGATCGGCTAGTCGTTACATACCTACACATGATGCCAAGTTCAGTAGGTAATGTATTTGTTAATATAATAATTGCATTTATGAAAGATAGAAAAATTTTAAGTCCAGACCTAGGAATCGAACCCGAGATCCCGAGATTCCGTATGCCAAGCCAGGGCCAAATTATGATGTCGCAAGCCAAATATCATAGTAATTTTTATGCTCTCTATAGTTTTTTTTATTATAGTAATGTATTTAATTTTAATCTACACTGAAATTTTAATATTTTTTTTATTTATGAATTAAAAGTTAAAATAAATTAAAATGGTCTCAATCCTGCCGTCGAATTTTGCATCAACGGAGGTGCAGTAAGCTTAACACTATCCGCAACTAAACTTTTGGTAAAATAAAAATTATATCATGCTTTAAAGACAGGGTTTCTCCAAAATTTTAATATAACGGAACACCGACCAAATATCTTTTAACTTAGGCAACCACGAATTTCTTTTCGTTCTTTGAAATAGTAATGTTGATGCATTACTGTGTTTCGGTTGAAGGGCACTGTAGCAAGTGTAATTATTGGGCAAATAAGACTTATGAACTCTAGATTTATGTCTCAAATGAGTAGCACGGTACGATGACATTCAGATCTCTGCGAAACAAGAATTTGGGTCGCACTGATACTGTTAAGGTTCATTTCCGTGCATCGCGACCGATCGCGAGCCGCTCGCGGCTTACGACAAGCGGCTGAGGTAAGTGACAGACGCGCGCGGCCGACGACTGTCGTAGGCCTGCGCGCGCACTGTGAATATTGTCGCATCGGCCGCGAGCGTCAGCCGCTTGTCGTAAGCCGCGAGCGGCTCGCGATCGGCCGCGATGCTCGGAAATGAACCTTTATGTGCGACGCGTGGCGCTTACCATCAGGCCCGCGACTTCATTTAATTGTATAAAAAATATTTCGGGAAGCGCAGCTACATAATATGTATATTGGAATCCGTTGCGATATCCGGTATGGCATGGTTGTACTCAAAAGAGTAAAATCAACTTAAGGAGCTCTTTACATTCACTTAGGTACACGTTAATTTTTATATTGTTAACTTGCTGACCTGGGCAACTTCGTCTGCGTAAACTTTCCCCGTTTTTGCAACATTTTTTATTGCTGCTCCGCTCATATTAGTCATAGCGCAATGTTATATAGCCTATAGCCTTCCTCGATAAATGGTCTATTTAACAGTAAAAGATTTTTTCAATTCCGGCCAATAGTTCCTGAGATTATCACGTTCAAACAAACAAACTCTTCAGCTTTATAATATTGGTATTGACTTACACTTGTGTCTAGGTTCACTTATGCGTACAAAGAAGGAGGACGGCTCTATTTTTTTTTATAAGGTAGGTACATATATTCTTTTATCATTCAGAATTCTTAGTTATTTTATCTACTAACTGCATATTTACTTATTAGAAAGATATTAATTTATGGCACGGTACATTTGAAAAATAATAAGTCATTGAACTTTGTACCTTTGACAAGCGCGGTGCATAGTCACCCCAATCTAAACACCTGGCAGTGACAATCGATATATTGATAACGGAACATACGAGGAATGTTGACCTTTATTGTCTAAATCAGAAGTGTTAAAACAGTGTGTACATTTTTGGCACAGTATGTGATCCCTTAGTTATGGTGTGCAGGCAAGCGTGGCGGTACAATGTTTGTTATGAGTATAGGAGGTATTTCAAGTCCTGCGCGACTGCTAAAAAAATAAGACTGCGGAAAATTAAAAATTCTGATTGTTAACAGTATAATTAGTAGAGTCGTTTATTCAGCCTTTTCTTTTTTTTAACCCCCACTAAGTAATAGAGGGGTGTTATTAGTATAACCTGTGTGTCTGTTTGTGTATTTGTGTGTGGATCTGTATCTGTCCGTCCATCGTAGTGCCCAAACGGATGGATAGATATGCGTCAGGGTTTTTTTATTACTTTTAAATTATCTGCAGTTCTGGGGTCGTCCATTAATAACGTCATGTTTTTGACTACCCTAAACCCTGGTGAGTGTGGTTTAAGACTAACCCCCGGTTTAAGACTAACACTCGTGTGAGTCTCGGCTCAATAGCGGTCAAGTGTGAGTCACTGGCACGGCTTGGGGGCAGGCAATCGATTTAACGCCGTCAAGCGCCTTTAAGTGTGAGGAATCACAAGCCGCTTTTAGGTTTAAAATCCTGGGTTCAAGGAAAAACTACACGTGATTTCTCACGGTAGTTTTTCCTTGAACCCAGGATATTTCGTGATTTTTAGCGAACCGTCTCCCCCACTTCCAAGCCTCACGTGATTAGGCAGCGATATCGTTCAGACACTTACTAACGTGCTAAAATTTATAAAATAGAAAGAAAGTTGTCTGTTTTATCAGTTCTTTACAACTAAACCGCTGTATCAGTTTGGCAAAAACTTTGGCAGCTTCACTCGGCAATCTGGCTGTAGCAGTATAGTGCCTACTAGCTGTACCTATAGATTCACCCGCGGATCCAGAACTTTGTTTAGAAGGGAACCACATTTGACTCAACTGGGCAATGTGAGTCGCTCGCATGACGGGAGAGGGGGGGTGCATTTGATTTATCTTCGGTACACCAGCCACTACCGCCTTGCGGGAGGTGGGTCGGGGGCAATTGCTTGTCAAAACACACCGGTCTAGTATCAAAATTCCAAAAAGGTAGAGTCTGGGGGCGGCAATTGTCCCTGTTGCACCCCCCTCCCTTAGGGCCTGCGCCTAATAGGATTTCGTAGCTGCCTAGTGCGCGGTTTCCCATACACCGTCATACGTTTGTTTGGCTGCCGTAGCCAAACTGCCTAGACTCATAGAGCGCGCCCAGCCTTTAAGTTGAGAAAGAACATAGACTATTTTCATCGCAATGGCGATCGCTGATCCGAAAAATATCAGAACAAATAAAAGGGCAATAATTTGTCATCGATGCGTTTTATGGTTTTACGTGCCCGTATTCCAATTTCGACCAAAGAATAAAAGTGTAATTTTGAGTGAAAGTGAAATCTTATTTCCTGTTCATTGATACTGGTTTGCAGAGAAATTATTTTTAATTTCACTATTGGCAACATTTTTTTTGGAAGACAACCCAAATTTTACCCCAAAGAGTTGACTAATCGGGTAGGAAAATTTGCTAGTTGGTTTCTTTTCCTCTTGCCACATTTTACTAATCCAAATATTACCTTTTGATGAACGAGAAAGTTAGCCAGTTATAGCAGTTTTGTAGTTTGTTAACAAACAAATGCTTTGTTTATAATTTTATCTAAATGAAATACTTATAATGTGTAGATTTGATGCTATGATAGTTATTCTTATTCACTACAATTATATTAGTAGGTATACTACTAATATAATTGTAGACCAAATATTAATAAAGCTGAAGAGTTTGTTTATTTGTTTGAACGCGATGATCTCAGGAAGTACTGGTTCGAATTGAAAAATAATTTTAGTATTGGATAGCCCATTTATCGAGGAAGGCTATATAACATCTACGACGCTACCAATAGGAACGGAGCAGCAATGAAAAATGTTGCAAAATCTGGGAAAAAATTAACGCCTACGAAGTTGCGCGGGTCAGTTAGTTAAAAATAAAACTTAACAAATAAATATAATTACTTACTTACTATGTTTGTGATCTTACTTCTACCAGTTTTACATTTTAATATTCTTTGTTTACTATTTTTAAATTAAGTAGGTATGCAGATCTGACTGTTCTGTGTAAGTATGTTGTTTTGTTGTACATGTAGCCTATAAAATATAATCATTTCAATGTAACATCGTTCATTGAAATGATCAAACCAATTTCAACCGCTATATCCGATATAATTACCATGCCTTGTCACTTCCCCATTCCGAGTTCCATGGAAGTGCCCCGTGTCATATGGAAGTGGGCTTCGTGTAGGAGACACGCATGGTTACCGACCAAACAGTTCAATGTCCTGCCAAAAATACTTATTACAGCTATGGTGTCGATTAGGGTGGGTGCTGTGTGCTGTTGGAAGCGACAAGCTAAGCGATCGGTTTATTTTTTTCTGCATTTTTATACCAGATACTTAATACTTATCTATACTAATTTTATAAAGAGGAATGATTTGTATTTTTGTGCACGAATGAACTTGAAAACTACTGGACCGACTTCAATATAAAAAAAAATATTCACCGTTGGGAAGCTACACTATCTCCGGATGACATAGTCTACTTTTTATCTCTGTATTCCCACGGGAACGGGAACAACGGGGGTGAAACCGCGAGGTGTCTGCTAGTTTCTTATAAAAGACGTAACGCAAGCCTTTGTTATTACTGTAGCACAAGTCGATATTAAATTTAGGCATGGCCAGTGGCATAGTGGTTAGAGGCAAAGACGCAGATTTAAACGAGACTACGTAAAATAATACATTCGACAAATATTGATGTTAAGCTATGTCTGGACGAAATAGCTTGCAAAGTCGAACAAAAGGTAAGTAGTACGATTCCGTGATGCGTACTTGGATTGGTTTTTAATCAGTAGTGTGATTTGGCATAGTTTGACAATGAGATAGAAAGTATTGTTGTTATATCGTGGTTTAACGTTGCCTCTTTAAAATGTTAATGGATTTTTGAAAATTGCCGTTTGGACTGTCATTGACAGAATTAAATAGAAGTCTTTATCACTTTATGTAGATACAGGACGGTCATACGGAATCGAATGACTATTCTGTGAACTTTTTTGTCACGACAAATGGCCAATCTGAATGCCTCTGTGGCGCGGTGGGAGTGTATCCGATTGCTACGCATGAGGTCGTGGGTTCGATTCCCACACGGGACACCACTTTGTGTGAACACAAACTGTTGTTCCGAGTCTGTGTGTACTTTGTGTCTGTGACTTTCCCTTCCTTGTGTCTGTGAGTCCCCCGCGACACAGGGCTTGTAAGCTACAGCGGGAGTCGTCTTTTTAAAAAAAAACAGCTGATACAAGGGGCAATCTTCCCCCCCCCCCCCAAAGTCGACTGAATTACCTTTTTTTGGGAATTTTGACACTGTGCCGGTGTGTTGCAACTCAAATGCTCACCCCCTCGTCATACAAACGACTCACACTTGGCGGGTTGGGACACATGTCCTCGCTGTCCCTGAACAAAGTTCTGGATCCGCCAGCGTCTGGATAAGGGTGAAGAGTTATTTTGAGCAGATATAAAAAGTTAGGAACCCCTCCCCTAAGCCTATAAGTCGCTAATCGCTTCTGCCTAGTTTTAGTTTTCGCCCTGCAGACACTAACCACATAATATCGGCCAAATTCGTTGAATTTGAAAACAATCATTGTTTTGTGAATCGTTGAATCTGATAAGCATTTGTTATTGAGAATGTTTTACCCTGGGAAGCTTATTATTATGTTGTTTACATAGCGTGGGTTTATGATGAAGTATCATACTTCATCATAAACCCACGCTATGTCATAGGTCATAGGTGTAGCTTGCTTTAAACGGGGTCTGTATCAATTGTTGGGGCGGAGGGGTGGGGGCGGGGTGCCCAAAGAACCAATCGGCCGAAGGACTAATGTGAGTTTCTGGCACAGTTGGGTGTAATTGCTAACGTACATTCCAGGCCCCTGTAGCTGAGGGTCCAATATCATTGATACAGCTGGTACGGCGGTAGTTACGTCCTTGATGATGGAGACAATTCGACTGCCTTAGTATTGCAGTGGGAGTGAGTTTACTGGCTACATAAGAGGTTGTAGCTTTTAGCCCAGTGTTCCACAAACTTTTTGTGTTCAATGTCAAGTCAAAAAAGAATACAGGTACACCATACACCATTTCGTTGGACTTGACTCAATACTCATGTGAGTGTCTCATAGCATTTGGCACCCTTTCAACTTTTAACTTGGCGCCTGGGCCTCCGGAATGCTTCTTAAAAAACAAGTATTGTTATAACATAACTGAGAGGACAGGGTAGCCTTCTTACAAACACACTCGATGAACGCAACTAGGTACCTATATATATATGGCTAGGGTTGCCAGGTCGCCAAATCTAATAGCCGGGCAGACCAGCCAGTTTGGCCGGACATTTGGGTAAAAAAGCTGGACACCCTACATTATTGAAGATTTTGTCTCAGTATTAATAATAGCTATGACAAAACCGCTCTTCGGCCACCACTCGGCGCTCGCTCGTTTGCGAAATATCAAAAGCCTAACAAAAGCCGGACAAGCGGGACATCGTTTATTTTGGCCGGACACGCAATGAAAAAGCCTAATTATGACAGACTTTATCCGGACACCTGGCAACTAGATATGGCTCACGAACACAACATATCGATCGATCAGAACACCTTCCGAACAGTAATCCAAAGACAGTGTTCTGAGATTCTGTGTCTATGAACGACGTCTATGTGTGAGTTGCTCGATCGCGGTAAGTAACATATTATGTAGGTTACTACCGGTTTTTTGTGTCTATGGTCTCATCAGCTTATGGGCGTACCTTGGCGTACCTAGTAGAAAAAATTGGGGGTTGAAACCTCCCGCCTAAAATTGTAAAAAGGTAGGTACACCTACAACGATCCTGGGTACGCTCCATCTAGGATCAAGCAATTGGATATTGTACAGTTTTGCAGATATTGCTTGAAAGAGTAAAGGTTCATTTCCGTGCATCGCGGCCGATCGCGAGCCGCGAGCGGCTTACGACAAGCGTCTGACGCGCGCGGCCGATGCGACAATATTCACTCACAGTGCGCGCGCAGAGCTTACGACAGACGTCGGCCGCGCGCGTCTGTCGCTTACCTCGGAAACGGCACCATACATTCTTATAGACGTGGGTCGTAACGTATTTTTCACGTAAGCAGTTGTAAGTAGTTTCTTGATTTCGCATAATCGGTTTCGAAACTAGTTATTTTTGTAACTAGTTTCTTTCTGTGTACCTATATTGTGAATTGTCACACGATTACTTGAGTGAATCTGTTACTCGGTTTCGTAACTGTTATTTTTGTAAATAGTTTTTTTTCTGTGTAGGTACCTATATTGTGAATTGTCACACGATTACTTGAGTGAATCTGTTACTCGGTTTCGTAACTAGTTATTTTTGTGACTAGTTTTTTTTTCTGTGTACCTATATTGTGAATTGACACACGATTACTTGAATGAATCTGTTACTCGGTTTCGTAACTGTTATTTTTGTAAATAGTTTTTTTTCTGTGTACCTATATTGTGAATTGTCACACGATTACTTGAGTGAATCTTTTACTCGGTTTTGTAACTAGTTATTTTTGTGACTAGTTTTTTTTTCTGTGTACCTATATTGTGAATTGACACACGATTACTTGAATGAATCTGTTACTCGGTTTCGTAACTGTTATTTTTGTAAATAGTTTTTTTTCTGTGTACCTATATTGTGAATTGTCACACGATTACTTGAGTGAATCTTTTACTCGGTTTTGTAACTAGTTATTTTTGTGACTAGTTTTTTTTTCTGTGTACCTATATTGTGAATTGACACACGATTACTTGAATGAATCTGTTACTCGGTTTCGTAACTGTTTTTTTTTTGTATCTACCTTGTATTGCAATTTCTTAAAGTATTCCTTGAGCGAGTCTTACGTTTAACTTAGGAATGCAAATTTGAAATAGGTATTTGTTTAGATAGCATAACATTAATATATTACATTGTGAAGTAATTTGGAAATACTTTTTTGTTTTGTGTAGGGAATTACAAATTACAGTTTTTTAATCGTATGACCTACTTATTTATTTACGCTATATATTTATATACATTTTAATTCACTGAAACAAGTATTTTCTAATATATATAGCTGTCTCTGATAATCTCATGCGCGAAAAGCACACTACTACATCGGCATTATTTGTTTATTTTGAACAATTTAGAGGGTACGTAACGCACACAGCAACAGATGCAACATGCGGCCGGCATGGCCCGGCGGTCACGAGCAAGAACCAAACGCATTACGGCTCGCGGCACGTGTGTGTGCGATACGTTACGTACGTTTCGGCACACACACATCCGAAACGTGACGAGTGAGCCGCGATGCGTTTGGTTCTTGCTCGTGATCGTGACCGCCACGATACGATTGTCCTCGTAAGCTTACGCACGAACGTACCGAAGACGAAACTGCATATGTGAAAATAATCGGTTACACCGCTTACGCGTAACTACGTATTTAGTTACTAGGCTCGTAAGCAGTTATTGCAATCGGTTACGTTAAATAACGCCCACGTCTACATTCTTATACTCTGACTATTTTCGCATCGGTCGCGCGCGTCAGTCGTTCGTCGTAAGCAGCGCGCGGCTCGCGATCGGCCGCGATGCACGGAAATGAACCTTTACACGTAAAAAGCTTTGAATTTAGGGATTGTCTGCAAAGTATTCTTATGTCCGTTTAGATAATCTAGGTTTACGACCGTTTTTACTTTATTATTGATTAGACAAGCGATACTGTCTATCTAATTCGACTGATAATATTTATATTTCCTTATTAATCTGTCATTTTATTTATGGAATGTGACGTGACGTAGCTACTCAATTATTTTTCTTTAAAATAGTCGCAATATTTACTCATGGATTTGGCACTTAGTTGGTATGATGACAAGCCGAATATAATGGTTTATTCCACTTGTTTCACCTGGATGATATCACCTGGGTGAATAAAGTGGACATAACTGGTGTCCTCATTTCCTCTCGTAATCATTGCACCCCGGTGATGTCACCCAAGTGAATTGAGTGGACATAATAGGTGTCGTTTGTTCACCTGGGTACTATAATAGGGTGATTATAGTACCCAAGTGAACAAAGGACACCTATTATGTATAATAAAGAAATATTTTTATAAATATTTGGTGGAACAAAGTGGACATAACTTGTGTCCTCATTTGGACACAAGTTATGTCCACTTTGTTTACCCAGGGGAACAAAGTGGAATAAACTAATATAATCACAATAATAACTATAAGTTCTTGATGTGAAGGATTTGCTTGAAACTAAGATAAATTACCTATGCAATAAACATAGCATAGGTACCTAATGCGCCTGCACACTAGTGGTTTGTCATCACCTTTCAAACGGGTGGACAGAATTGGATGCGGTATTTATTATAGCTAGTTTAACGAGGATGGTTCTTAGCCTGATTTGATCAAAATCCGTTCAGCCGTTTTGAAGATAATCAACTTTATGTTTCACGTGGAGTTTTAATAATGTTAAGTAACATTACCTTGTTGAAAATAAAACGAATTAGGTAATTCAAAGGAACTGAAATTAAATTATTAACGGAAATTGGTATTGTAATTAATAATAGGTAGGTAGGTACGCAGGTACGTAACGTTTTCCATTTACGTAATGCCAATTATAAAGTTACGCGCGCAGAAAAGCGTAAAAATTGAATTTTAAAAATCATTTTTCGCTTATCTACTTGGCTTTGTCGAGTGCTGTCATTTCCATAATTGCTTGTGAATTAATTTATTATCAGTTTCCCGCTTTAAAATAATCTTTTTACGTAAGTAGGTATTTATTAAGTACATTAAGTACTTTTGAATTACATTGTACTCAGCAAATACTTTATTATGATTAAATAAGTATTTTGATAAAAAAAAAATGTTTTTAGTGTGGAAAATAAGCGTAGGTACAAAATTGAAAAATTTTATTCGCAACATACAAGCATTGTAGCATTATTATTCATTGAAAGCCGTGGAATGATATCGCTAATAGGTAATTATTGGCTATCTTATCTAGATTCTGCACTGCAAAACAGATAAAGTACTTACTTGTGAAACCTGTCTGTGGTCATTTTTGAATATTTTCACAAAACTTGTGTCACAAACACTTCACAACGATCTCACGAAAGTTTGTTCAACTCATTTTTAGCAAATTGCTACAGTTCACAACCGCGAAATTGATAAGCCGAGAAAGTTTACTGTTTTGTCACACTTCACACTTAGCAAATTATAGAAATAATGATTTACTCAAATTTATTTACAAAGAATTTATTAAATATTTATGTTTTTATATTGTCAATCTCATATAGCAGTTTTTCTAATTTATTTATCGCGTTACGTGTACGAAAATAATAATAGAAACACCTGTTTGACTCAGGTGAACCACCACCTATTAGCGATAGCGAGTCAGATAAGTATAAAAAAAAACTTCAAACCACACTAACAAAGACTGAATGAATGAAATGAATGAACTGTAGTAAGATGCAAACGTACATTGACCTTTTCAAATACTATTTTGTTAATAGCGACATCTCTTGCCATACATTATGCAACTTTTGTTAAACGCCATCTGTTGTGGAGGCGCAGAAATACAACAAGAAACAAAACAGTGTTCCTATTGTCTAATAGATGGCAGCACAATATAATAAAGTATTTAAAAAAACATTAGTGAATTAACAAGTGAATTAAGAAAATAGAAAAGAGTTTGAATAAAATAAAATTAGATATCAAGTAGGTACAAAATCGCACATAACGCGTACATACCGCCAAAAAAAAATCGCAGTAAAATTAAAGTTCGTAGATTCATCTAAATAGTATCTTCTAAACTCCCATCTCTAATATTTTAATATAACACTGAAGTCTTCTTCTAGTCAAGTCACGAAAATGAAGAACACCTATTGACAAAGAAGATTAAGTAAAAAATAACACGATTTTTCTAGTTTGAAGAGGTTTTGATGAACTTTGTAGGCTCCTCCGCGAGGTGTCAGGGCGTTGGTTGGAGTAGTCTAGATCCAGAACCCATATCAGACAAAGACATTCACTCGAGTTGCGAAAATGGCGGCAAAATGAACTGCCATAATTTTCACAGGTCCGTATAATTTGTGACTGATGCGAAAATACTGAAACAGACCAAGCCTTTGTGCAGTTAGTAAAATCACAGATAATATAATACTATACTAGTAGTAAAGTAAATATACAAAGGAACTAAGTAACCATACTGACCGACATAGTTCGTAAGAATCTTTATGCTCGTTCTAAACGCTGCACGAGTCGAGTCACAGTAACGTATTTTAAGCTTTCGTACCTGCCCAATCACCTGTGATCCTACGTTCAGAATGGTTATAATTTCTTATATTCTAACGAACTATACCTTAAAACTGGCTGGAAAATCGGCTAGATTGATTATAATAATAATAATAAAAATGATTTATTCACTAAGGAAACAAAATACTACACCTTGTGAAAAGTCGATTCTACATTTACTTGTAATGTCTGTTCGCAAACAATAGGTAAAGCTCGAGAAAAGAACAGGCAATAAAAACTATTGGCCCCTCTTTTTTTTAATTGCCAATGTTTACAATGTTTATTTGTTTATAAACTGTAGGTATATGCAGGTAAGGTGTTGCCACCATTATATTATACACCATATTAAAGGACTGATGCAAAAAAAGAGATCAAAAATATTAGAAGAAGAGTACACGAGATTGGATATATTGTTCTGGGGCGTAGCTTGACTAAGGCGGGCCCTGTATCAAAATTAGTTGGGCCTGGTGTCCATAGGTCCAAGCGGTGAAAGGACTAATGTGAGTCGCTCACACAAATTTGTTATTGACTCTTCTCGAATCCTGAATATGTATGGTAATGCCTCTTCTTTAAGGGTCCATGTTCAATACTATTAGTGAGGCTCAGCAACATTACCACTCAGAACGTACGAGCCATAGTCCTCCTGGAGCAACGACGAAATGGAGGACAAGAGACAAAAAAAAACCAATTACCACAGACTGGCAGGACCTTATATAGCCGACCGATTACTTAAATAAGTTTGTTTTGTACCTACCGAGAGCGCTTTAAGTTATCGGTTCTGTGCCCAACTTTTGTAAGGCCATATCCCACCATATCGGAGTGAAGGAATGTAGAGGACACTTGTATAGAAGGTTTTTCTTTTGACTTCGACAGGGAACCCAAAATTATTATTTGTGGCCTTCCTAGCTTAGGGTAAATGTAATATTCAGAACTATAAGGTAAAGCTAGCAAACACCGAAGAACTCAGCTACTTTTGATGTACCGGGTAGGTAGGTACTTGAGTTCCCAAGTTTAGAACCAATGGGTGAAGACACGTAACATATCTCTTTCGTCTGGACAGAGATCTAGTCATCGCAGAAAGAAATGGACTTCCAAACAAACTCAACGATAAATAATTTGACGTCAAGTAGGTATTCAATAGCGTGGACTCATCGTGGACTCCATTTAGGTATTATCTTCATGCCTACATATTGTGATAACGTAATAAATTACTTTCATTAAACGACCTAATATTCATGCTAAGTCCAGATACGAGGATAATACATTAAAAGCATTATTTGATAAATAATAATAGGTAACTGATACCCGTTTGAGTACCAAGTTATATTGCATTATCATTAAAAGTGCCGCGTGGAGCTTACCTAAAAGTGAATTAATGTTACGTATCTCAAGTACTGGATAAAGTGACCATAGTGCGTGATAATACAAGGGTATATCAGCGACTATCGACACTTCACTGTGCTTAATGGTTTCATAGACAAATAGTTTTGATGGATCAATAAAATTTACTGGATAAAGAAACGCGTTTGGTAAAGTGGCACAAAGTTTGGTTTGGATGATTCAAGTAATGGTTGCGTTTGCCTACATTAATTATTATCTTATTTATTTATCTATACTAATATTATAAAGCTGAAGAGTTCTTTGTTTGTCTGTTTGTTTGAACGAGGTAATCTCAGAAACTACTGATCCGAATTGAAAAATTCTTTCACTGTTAGATAGCCCATTTATCGAGGAAGGTTATAGGCTATATAACATCACGCTACGACCAATAGGAGCGGAGCAGCAATGAGAAATGTTGCAAAAACGGGAAAATTTACGCAGACGAAGATTCGCGGGACAGCTAGTTGGAAATATTTATACAACATGGTGTTACTTATGTTTAAAACAAAATGACATATAAAGCCAATATTTTTTTCACTAATGTGGAGTTATTACATGGAGTGAACTTTAATTAATAGGTATTATATAAGTATACTAATCTAAAACCTATTGGAAGGTTTAACCTGTTACTGCTTTCATTGAGTTAATGCAATTAGATTGATTTTTATTAAAATGTCTAAATTATTATATGACTTGATGTGGTTATACAACGATCTTGCGATAAACCAATTTCTAGAGTAGTTCGTTTTGGAGGTTGGAATATGAAATGTCGGTTTATTATTGGGAACTTACAAAATATGGGGAATCCACCAAGTTATTATAATTTTGTACAGGCAGTCTCTATGTTCTCTACGTTTTTTAGTGGTAGAAATGTGATATTAACAGATCCGAACCTGTATGTGTCGCTTAGCAAATTTATTTTGAATGTTTTCTATAGTATGTTGGTAAGTTTCATATTGTTGATTGCAAATTGTTGAAGCAACTAGCAGTATCCAATTGAGAATACAAAGAGTTAGGCATACAAAATGTTATTTTTCAAGAGTGAAATCAGTGCTTTGTCCGAAGACCAAGTCAAGCATTTTGTTTGCCTTTTCCGTAATTTTTTAGATATGTTTGTCAAATAACAGTTTAGACTCCAATTGAACCCCCAGGGGGTCAATTCACGTATTTAAATCAGTGCAGTTGCAGTTCAGTTGCAGTTAAGTTTCGATTAAAACGGTATTTTTGTATTTTGGGATCGATCTTAAATACGCTTGCATCAAGTATGCGTCTCGAGAGCGTATTAACGACATTCTAGTATACATACATATCAACCCATATGATGGCCCACTGCTGGGCACGGGTCTCCCCAGTAGAACCTACTAGTATGTAGATCCTGGGGGTAATTGCCATAATCACCACGTTTGGCGAGCGGGTTGGTGATCGCAGTAAGGCTTTAAGTACGCAGAGGACGCTGCTGCCCGTCCTCCGGTGTGAAATCCCTTAGTCGCCTTGACGACACCCACGGGAAGAGATGGGGTGGTACTATTCTTAAGCCGGCACCACACGGCGACATTCTAGTACGGTACTGCTTTTAATACGTGAATTGGCCTCCAGGTCTCTTAAATCGGTAACATGTTTTGATGGCTTACCAAAAAATTCATAGTTATGTGTGATGTGAGATTTTATTTTACGAGAGAATGTTATTATGCTACATTTATAAATATTTCAAAAAAAATATCATATAAATAATAATCACTAATGTTTATCAAATCGTTCTGTAAGCTAACGCAGTTGGCATGAGAGTGATTAGCGTCAATAACTTTAAACAGTTTTGAATCGTCTGCATATAATAATATTTCAGAGTTATGGATATATTCTACAATGTTGTTTATGATAATCTATACTAATATTATAAATCTGAAGAGTTTGTTTGTTTGAACGCGATAATTTCAGGAAGTACTAGTCCAAATCTTTTTTTGTTGGATAGCCCATTTGTAGAGGAAGGCTATTGCCTATATAACATTACGCTGTGACCAATAGGAGCAGAGCAGCGATGAAAAATGTTGCAAATACATGGAAAATTGACGCATACGAAGTTGCGCGGGTCATCTAGTACCTATATTATACAGAATGACGTTTAATTCAGTCGACAAGCTTTAAGCGCATGTCAATAACTTTTTTTTCGCCACGTACCTACTTACATACATGTCGATTATAAAAATAATATCTTGGGACAACTCACACAAAGCTCTCTGATCCCAAACTAAGCAGAGCTTGTACTTTGAAAACCAGACAACCGATAAACATACTTATATATTTTAAATGCATACATAACACACTAATATTATAAAAGCGAAAGTTTGTGAGTGTGTGAGCGTGTATGTTTGTTACTTCTTCACGTCTAAACGGCTGGAGCGATTTTAATAAAATCTGGTATGGAGTTAGCTGACACCCGCATTATACCTGATTAACACATAGGCTAATAAACCGCGGGGCACAGCTAGTTATAGATAATTATTTATCTATAACTAGCGCGATGCTTATTCTGTGTCTGGGTGTTATCACCCAGACACAGAATAAGCCATCGTGCTCATCACACAAAGTTTTATGCTGGGTGGGGATCGAACCGACCTCTTGCGTAGCAGTCGGATACACTCCCACTCTCTATATGTTTAAAATTATTTTGATGGATTAGAATTTTGCTCATCGACAATCAGGATTCATTCGGGGCAATTGCCTTCCCCTACCCCAGACTCGACAGAAATACCTTTTTTTGGGAATGGAATTTCCCCCTCCACTCGTTGGTGGCGGCTGGTATACTAATCCGACATCCCCCCCCCCCCCGCCGTCATGCGAGCGACTCAAACTAGACCTGTTGAGTCAAATGTTGCACCCCCCTGAACAAAGTTCTGGATCCGAGCCTGATTGTTTTTCACTGAAAACTCTAGTGACTTCCGAAATCGATAAGTTAACAAAAACAAAATAAATAAATGAATGGAAATAGTAAAGAATTCCCACTTCTCATCACTTACTTCTCGTTAGACTAGCCTGTTTCGAAAATACCGTTTTACTATTAATTCGCATGTTCTTAGCGTTCGACTTCTAATAAATTTCATTTCTACAGAGTCAACAATAGAAAATAAGAATGGTTTTCGATTAGCAAATCTTGAAGTTTTTTCTCAGTAAGGGACCATCTCTACGGGTGAGAGAATTACGGCAGTATTATCGTTGTACCATCTATTTATATACACTCTCTTAGGACGTGTCTCCACACGGCGATGTTATCGCGGCGTTGCGACGAGTGGCTGAATGCGAGAGACATTTCATCGTATGGAGCTTTCGCAGCGAGTGCGCCAAACTCTCACGCTCTGATAAACGCAGACGTCCCGCCTAAAAAATAAAAATAATAATAATCTTGGGACAACTCACACAACACTATCTGATCCTAAACTAAGCAGAGCTTGTACTATGGAAACCAGACAACTGATAAACATACTTATACATTTCTAAATGCATACATATTATAGATAAATAACACCCAGACACAGAATAAACCATCGTGCTCATCACACAGATTTATCCTGGGTGGGGATCGAACCCACGACTATTTGCGTAGCAGTCGGATACACTCCCACCGCACAACAGAAGCAGTCAAAAATATGACGATTATCGTCGCGGATAAGCGGCGATTGCGTTATGAGTCGTGGCGATACGCTGGCAGAATAATCGCTCGTTTACAGAGACTACCCGACGATAGTAGAGTGGAACTGTCGCGTTTCTCTCGCCCGTGGAGACGGTCTCTATGCTTATCAAAAACATTGCTTTATAATATAAAAGTTTTCAATAAAAACTTTGCACTTTTCTATGTATTATCGGTAATCAGTAGATTACAACAAGTGTATAATGTAACACTCAGTGGAGGATACACATGAAACACATTAATGAGATAACGCACTAATGGAGCGCAAATATTTGTAACTGATATTCGATATAATGTCTACGGCGAATATTAGACGAAGTGATAGTTTTCGGAAAATTTTGCGTGAGTTTTCCTTGGCGTCTTATGAGGTAAGTACTAGTTATTCCCTGTGGCTTCTCTCGCATTAAGTGTTTTTTTACATCTTGGGACAGTTCACATATAGTCAGCTGGTCCTAAACTAGGTAGAGCCATCAACAAAATAAAATAATTAGAAAGTTTGATTACTTTGATCCCCATTTCAACGTTGTTAATTTTTTAAAAATCTGTTATTACGTTTTAATAACTATCTTTGCATCAAAAATCCACTCGTAGCGGATGTCTACGTCATTTTTTTTTGTATTTGCAAGTGTAATGAACATGTGGACAATGCTGTTGGTTATACACAAGTTAACACTAGTTTATTAGTAATATGAACTGTATTTTTTTTTTAATGTATTATTGTTCCATTAAATAAAGAAATAAAGAAATAAATAAAGTAATTTTCAAGCGGCGGTAGCCTAATGGCTAAGGCATCGGTCTCGCTATCGTGAGGTCACAGGTTCAAATACTACCTATTACACTACCGACGTGAACCCACTCCTTTTTTTTTTATAATCTTTTATTTTTGGGGCTTTTATTTTAGGAACATGTCAGCCCTGAACCCACTCCTAATACAAGTCATTGAGCGTACCAGGATTTCTAGTGATGTGGGGCTCACAATCCCACATTACTAGTTTCTTTGCGCCACAAATCCGTTCGTAGCGGTTGCCTACGTCATAATAACTATCTTGGTGCCAAAAATCCGTTCGTAGCCGACGCCTACGCTGAAATAACTATCTTTGTGCCACAAATCCATTCGTAGCGGATGCCTACGTCATAATGACTATCTTAGTGACAAAAATCTGTTCGTAGCGGATGCCTACGTCGTAATAACTATCTTGACGCCAAAAATCCGTTAGTACCGGACGCCTACGCTGAAATAACTATCTTTGTTACACAATACCGTTCGTAGCGGATGCCTATGTCATAATAACTATCTTTGTTACACAATACCGTTCGTAGCGGATGCCTATGTCATAATAACTATCTTTGTTACACAATACCGTTCGTAGCGGATGCCTATGTCATAATAACTATCTTTGTGCCACAAATCCGTTCGTAGCGGATGCCTACGTCATAATAACTATTTTGGTGCCAAAAATCCGTTCGTAGCCGACGCCTACGCTGAAATAACTATCTTTGTGCCACAAATCCATTTGTAGCGGATGCCTACGTCATAATAACTATCTTTGTGCCACAAATCCGTTCGTAGCGGAGTCCTAGGTTATAATAGCTATCTTTGCGAAATTTCAATCCACCTCGTTCAGAGTTTGAGCTGCGCGTTAATATATCAGTCATTATATTGCTCAGATTACGCAGTCTTCCTTTGCTCTTTGAAAGGGTCGAGAGATAGCGCTGTACCTATTGCGAATTAAATTAGGTTATGCTGGGTGGCCAAGTGTATGAAGGTTTTTTTTATGAAGTTTTATTTTTAGAAGATTTTTTTTTTTTAGGTCTCCAAAATCTTTTGAAATTTTAACTTTAATTTAATGTAATTGCTTATTTCGTTCATTACTTTACATTCATTATCAGTTATTTTTTTCTTATATTAAATAACATAGCATATGAATAAAAATACTTAGTTAGATAATTGACATTAAAAAATATATTATTATTTTGATTATAAGGTTTCGGAAGCAATTGGTTTAATTTCAACGATATCTAGAAACTTCAGAATCTAACAGTCACTTTATTCACTGTAGGTCATTTATGTCATCTATTAGGTATTGACCTACACGTGTAATAAAAGACACGTGTAAACAATTGAACGAAGCTTGCATAATACATTTATGGAACTTCCAAAGTTCCATAATAATGTATTGTTCCATTGTTAAAGATTAATGATAAGTTAGTAAATAAATTTAATTCACATTAGACATGACGGGTTCTTTATCTGGACTGCTGAATCATATTTTATAGGGTTTTATTAATGAGTAGTAGGTACTACTGGACCAAAAAATCCATATAATAATTCTGACATATCACAAAGTCTACAGAGTCTAGTGTGCTCCATGCTGACCTATACTAATATTATAAAGCTGAAGAGTTTGTTTGTTTAAACGCGGTAATCTCAGGAACTACTGATCCGAATTGAAAAATTCTTTCACTGTTGGATAGCCCATTTATCGAGGAAGGAATAGACTATATAACATCACGCTACGACCAATAGGAGCGGAGCAGCAATGTTGCAAAAACGGAGAAAATTGACGCATACGAAGTTGCGCGGGACAGCTAGTATAATATATATTTACATATTTATATTCTTATAGATTTACGCTTTGCTGTGGCTTTTTGGGTCAGAAATCCTCGCAGGTGTCTCCAGAACACTCTATCAAAGTTTCATCACATTCTGATCAATGGTTTAGGAACGCATAGAGGACAAATATCCAAACATTTATTTTTATTTAAATACTAGCTAAACTCGGCATCGCTTCGCTGTGGCTTTTAAAGCCAGGAACACTCACCGGCCTTCCCAGAACATTCTGCTAAAGTTTCATCACAATCTGATCAATGGTTTGGACGCATAGAGGACATACAGACAAACATTGATTTTTATATATATAGATAATGGATAGATAATCTGCAGTTAACAACACAATTAGGTATAGATATCTACTCATTACACAAAGGTTTGTTCTGCGTATCGACCATCGACGTGGTTGAATCGTCGATGGTATCGACTCTATTGCCAACTAACAATTTCTGACTTATGGCCGGTCTCAATAATGTATATTTGACATAAGCTCCATACAAAATGTGTCAAAATTCTACCTCTGGTAGGCAAATCCATCGATAGGTAGATTATTGAGACCGACCGTTAGCTGTCACGCCAGTCACAACTAAAGATGTTGTTTGCAAAGCTCTTCAAAATAAGCACCAACCTGCAGTGGAACCACCAGGCTCTATGTTCTGTTTGGATCATGTATTTTAGTATTATTAATATTGTTGTGTCTCCCTCTTAATTTGGAGGGGCCTACGCAAATCAGGGTTAGCTTTTGCTAGAATCCTTAGTATCCGAGGTTACTTATACAATATTCGATCTTAAAAAACGGCAAACGAATGCACACATAGATAACCTATATATTGAAATGTCACACTATTACAAAAAAGCCGTTAAAATAGGAAAGCATGATTTAGTTATCACGAGTGAAAAAGAGAAAAATTTAATCCGCTGCTTTCATATGTTGACGCCAGCGATGCGACACAGACATATAAAAACTAAGCCAATTGTATAGATTTTTAGGTACCGCTTTCTACACCTTTTTACTTAAAACATCATTGGTTAGGGTAACTACTTATTTACCACTAGTTGACCCGCGCAACTTCGTAAGCGTACATTTTCTCCATTATTGCAACATTATTCATTGCTGCTTCGCTCCTATTGGTCGTAGCGTGATGTTTTATAGCCTATAGCCTTCTTCGATAAATGGGCTATCCATGAGAAAAAGACTTTTTCAATTCGGACCAGTAGTTCCTGAGATTACCGTGTTTAAACAAACAAACAAACTCTTCAGCTTTATAATATTAGTATATAAAGACGGGCCTTTTTTGCCATTTTAATATTACATAAGTGTCTACAAAAAAGTCTTTACAAAATGCATTTACGGTACACAGTAATTCAAGTAAATACAAATAAAATAATGTCTTTTGGTGTGTCAATGATAGGATCCAACGATGTGGTGAAAGCTTATATTTCAATGTAGACCCACGCAGTCTTATGTCAGTATAAAAACCGTAATAAATGTATACTGTGGGCGCAGCAATGACGACCCGACACTTGTTAGAATTATGTTTATTATTGTTTGAATTATATGAACAAATTATCTACTTTTATTGTTTGGCCGAGAAAATATAGTTTCCGCTAGAAATAATATTGGGTATATATTAGTTTTAAAGCACGAGATACGGTAAATAAATAAATATATAATGGGATACCTTACACATGGTTATCGGATCATCTAATTGACTATAGATTGTGTTGTATTACAATCAGGCAATAGATCAATATTTAATAAAAATGATTATATCTTGGGACAACTCACACAACATCATCTGATCTCAAACTAAGCAGAGCTTGTACCATGGCAATCAGACAAATGATAAACATACTTATATATTTCTAAATACATCATTTTTTTAGATAAATTACACCCAGACACAGAATAAACCATCGTGCTCATCACACAAAGTTTTATGCTGGGTAGGGATCAAATCCACGACCTTAGGCTTAGCAGTCAGGGTCACTAGCCACCAGACCAAAAGGCTAAAAATAAAAAAAAATTAAACACATCATGAAGAAAATTTACATCCGAACATATTAAATACTACAGTTAGTATAGTAGTGGCTGACTTTTTTCCCTGTTTTTGCAATATTTTTCATTGAGGCGCCGCTTCTATTGGTCATAGCGTGATGTTATATAGCCTACCTGCCTTCCTCGATAAATGGGCTATCCAACACTAAATATTTTTTTCAATTTTACCCAGTAGTTCTTGAGATTATCGAGTTCAAACAAATAAACAAACAAACTCTTCAGTTTTATAATATTTATATAGATTTGTGGTATGAAATTAAGGCTTTTATTCAAACATGATCATAGATAATTCACTTGAAGTCACAAACACACAAACAGATACCCACATGCTAATTCACATCACCATCCTCGTCACCTACAATCTGTGATGACTTCATTAAAGAACAGAGCCTAAGCGATGTCAGATTTTTTATCATAATAGACCAGTAAGTAGGTAATAAATAAAATATTAGGTGGTTTTAGCCACATATAGTTGGTACATAGTTCACTTTGTATGGCCTATGTATGAACTATCGTAGATGCAATTCATTTTGTACTGGATGCAAACATGGAAGAAGAAATCGGCAATCGCAGAACACATGGGTATCGGATGTCCGTCCACAAAGTCCTATTCAATAATGGTGCGTGAAGCGATTGAAATTAATAAGCATAGGTACCTACCTATGTACATTTTTTAATCAGGAAGAAAGATCACTAAAAATCGGTAATGGCTATAATAAGTTGCATGCTTGGTTTGAAAGAAATAAAATTAGGAAAAATGCAAAGGAACAATCCATTTTTAGGTGATACCTACGAAGTTACCGAATCAGTAAAAAAAGCGCTGGTAAAATTTGACGTTAAAAGATTGTTTTTCAAAACATTTTTATAAATTTTATCGAATCATTCTCTTACATTGGTATTTCAAGGTATTTTAAGTACAGAATTTTAAGTTATTTTCGTAAATTATCTGTGGAGCTGTCAAAATAATGACAGCTCAGTTTGCCGCTTTTTTTAAAAGTCCTAATTCCTTTTAAATAGTTTTTCTTTTGGTAATTTGGACAGATTACAAAAAAATATATATGTGCCTACTCAATCAAGTCAGAAAATTGGTTTGTTATTACGTAGGTACCTACCTACCCACTTAAACTTACATAAGTAAGTACCTACTTTCGTACCTTCTGGCATAAATTGGATGTCATAATAATATTATTCTAAAAATATAATCCCCCATCAACGAGTAACATTCGAGTCAAGCTTATTCCTGATATATTGCACACTGCTTTTCTCGCAAATCTAATTAGCAAGGAACATTTCCAATAAATCCACATGAAACAGTGTAATAACGTCGTAATACTCGTAATCCCGTTGAGATGATTGCCTTGCCAAGATATATCTTTTTTATGCCCGTTTATCGCCCGATAATATAATAATCATATCACGCTGACAATAATGGCATGCCAAATAAAATCTACCTACCCTATATTACACATATTGATGGAGTTTTTAAACGGATTCTCTCAAATTGTGTCAAATGATTCTAAAGTGTATCCTATAAAGATAAAGTTCAAATCAGATTGGCACAAGGGAGTGCTACGTCTTTTTGGAAGGTTAAAAAAATCGCTTGTTCGAAAACAGAACGTGTACAAATTGGGTGAAGTTCGGTGCGCGCGGGAAAGCAATATGTTTTTATTTCTTTTTAATTTCCGGTTCGTTTTAATGGCGTCGAAATCAATATAATGGTGAAGCGGCGATCGCCATTTTCGCATTTTGTGGTTTTGCTCATTTAGTATCGTTGAGCATGATTCAACAATGTAGTGGGCACTTAACCTAATGAATGCTGTCGTTACATTGTTTTTTAAATGCTTCTGTCCTTTATCGTTGAGAAATTACGTATATGCATTATCTCAATACGTTTATGCCTTACCGTACTTTTTTGAATTGACATTCGATTTGTAAGTGTTGCAACGTCAAAAATAATTAATACGTGTGATATTATAATTACAGAGTAATACCGTAGGTATCTAACGGCCGCTCTCAATAACCTACCTATCGATGGATTTGGCTACTAAAGGTAGAATTTTGAGATTTTGTATGGAGCTTATGTCAAATATATATCTCTAGTAGCCAAATCCATCGATAGTTAGATTATTGAGACAGGCCGTTAGTCTTTGATATTGAAGAGGGTTTTTTTTTTATTATCAAATTAACTTGTTACTACACTTATTCATTGTTAAGGTTTCATATTAGTCCACCTTTTACGTTTAATGCCAACTAATGGCATCCTTGTCAAGCTTGATCTAATCCTCTTATTCACTTGCAGAAATACGAGAGAGTTTCTCTATGACCTGGAAGTACTCAAGCTGTTAGAAAAACACGTGGTATTACATTGCTTGCAGAAGTTATCCAAAATAATTATTAAACAGACAAGTATTTTACTACAGATAAAATAAAAAGGGGCGCAGATACAATAAAAATACAAGTCGTTTTAAAATTCCGCACAGCTCCCACCGATCCGTCGGTTGATTGCGTCTCGCTCGGTAGACATCTTGATTTTTTTTGCGCTGCCCACGTGATTTAGGTGGAAAGTCGGCGGGAAAATGCCGCGTGAATTGATGCTGAAAAATTTTCCAGACTTGTGCTTTGATAGTGGAAATTGTGTTTGTTATTTACTTTTATAACCAACTGGATAGAATCTATGGTGGTTTATATGAAAATTTAAGTAGAAAGTGTTATACAATTTATGATCAGCAATCACTGTTTATTATTTTTGATTAATGTTAAAGTAAAATATTGTTATATCCAGTGCAAATAAGAAGGAATAGGTTTCTCGAAACCAATGATATTATTTCTGAAATATTTCTAAGATTTTTCAAGGTTCCATCTATGACTTCATACAGTTGAGTTATTAATCTGAGTAAAACCAAGTTTTTAATTTGACAACATTGACATGTTGGCGTTACTGTCTCTTGATTCTGTTTAAGCCTTCAAGCAAAACTGGACTTTAAGGTGACGAATTCATCAACATTCCGTGACTGTACATACCTACATTAAGCTTTTGGTTACATTGCACATGATTAAATTATAATCTTTTAATTAAAAACGTTTTGTATTATAAAAGGTATTTATTATCAAGAACAGAGAACAGTATAATTGCATTTGTTCTACCATAAGGAGTTACAAACATTAATGGACCGAGGTTTTATGGTCCACTATACTGATGTCACGTCATAGGGGTTTTGCAAGGTTCTAACTTTGGTCCCCTTTTAACTATTTAACATTTCATCGTAATTATGGTATAAATTGATACAATATTCAAAAATGTGCATTATTTTATTGCAAGAGAATGACCAATAAAGAATTGTTAACAAAATCACAGAATATTATTTAGAATTAACGATAAAACCTCACTTTCAATCATTTATTATTCTGAGTTCAATAAACACGGTAGCAGAAACTGTACATTAAATATATGTAAATTCTTGTTGGTAAGTTTATAAATTATATTTTAAGTAAGCACATAAAAATAAAAATGTGTTGATACCTGCTTATTATTTAAATACAGTACAAAATGAAAATATAAGTATCTACTTATGTATAAATCAAAATTACATGAGCGATGTATGCTTTTGAAAATGAGGACAAAGGTAAGTAGTGGGTATATGAAAATAAAAAAACAATGTAAATAAGTTGACACGTAGTATCTATAGATGTCGGGATATTTGGATTATTATATTTTTAGTTTTTATTTTTTTTTGTTTGTAATTCCATCTATTAGGAACGACTTATAATAGACGTACCCAGGATTGTTTTTTGGAGGTTCGGTCTAGGTGCAACTGTGGAGAGAGAGGGGGCAATTGACTACAAAAAATTGGTGTTAAACCGTTTCGTGGGGGTTATGAACCCACATAACACAGGACACCACTTTATATGATCCACAAGTTGTTGTTCCGAGTCTGGGTGTACTTTGTGTCTGTGACTAGTATGTTTGTAAAGTCCCCTGCGACACAGGGCTTGTACCCTACTGCGGGAGTCGTCTCTTTATTATTAAAAAACGCATATTACGCAGGAGATATTATAGTGCACAAGTGTATGCGCAGACACAAGTGCACTCTCTATTCCCTCGACGGGATGGAAATCCGACACGATCGGAAAGAGATTAGGCGCAGGACCGATGGCTTAACGTGCTCTCAGCCGACAATTTTTGAAACCGGTCCCATCTATGGACACAGTGGTACCGTAGCTTAACATCGCAGTATGTCGATCTGCTTGGTTGAAATATTTAAATAATTTCAGCAACAATACCTCTTATTACATAGTCTTAAAGTTCAAAGTAGAGACACCGAATATTTTCTCATTAATATTATTAATTTAACGTTTTCCAAATATGGTTTAATATTAGACTTATATTGTTGACTGCGGAACTATGTAATTATTCAAAAAAAGGATAATTTGTCAGTTTTGCAATGTCATCTCTTTGCTGATCGGAAAGGGCCTAATGTCTATATTACTTCGTGACCCTTGCACCAGGAATCAGGAGGCAACTTCCGCCACTTAACTGATAGCCCTTAACCATTAGGTATATTTCATTTCGTTTGCTTAATCATTGTTATATGTTGTTATATATAGCTTTTGCTTGTGTCTTAACCAGAGTGATTTTTTTCCAAAACGACTCAGAATTCTAAACAAATTAAAAAAAAATCCGTCACTACGTGTGGGTTTTATAAAAAAATGCATTGAAACCGTGTACCGGCAATGCAAATATCTTCATGGCACAAACTTACGTCATTTTGTTAAGAAGCGCAGTTTTTCGACAATAACAAGACAGTATTTATATCTGATTATCTATACTAATATTATAAAGCTGAAGAGTTTGTTTGTTTGTCGGAACGCGGTCAAAATATCACTGTTGGATAGCCCATTTATCGAGGAAGGCTATAGGCTATATAACTTTACGCTACGACCAACAGGAGCGGAGCAGCAAAGAGAAGTGTTGCAAAAACGGGGAAAATTTACGCAGACGAAGTTGCGTGATGAATATAATTTTAGTTCAAAGTATTTATTAAGCGTCACCATTGTAGTTATTTTTATATTTTTTTGGCCACATGGTTTAAAAGATAAAAGGGGGAACCTTTCGGAGCGATTATTGCCGAAAATATTCACTCAATCAAAAATGTTTCTTAGAAACCTTAAAATATTTTTTTTTCTCCATACAATTAAAATTATGGATAACAAATTTGCATAAAAATGCTTTTAAAATTACAAAAAGTAACCATTACATGTTTTTATAAAATCTGTCGAATGATGTATCACACTAAGATGTTTGCTGAAATAGTGCTTTTGAGTAAAATGCCTGTAACATACGGACGAACAGACGGGCATGATGAAACAATAAAGGTTCCGTTGAAATTTTGGCTACGGAACCCTAAAACGTTACTGCTTTACTGGTCTTTAAATAAAAATATGTAGTGAAAATGGCAGCAAACTGAACACTCGTTAACATGTGAAAATACGTCAAGTACCAAGGTTTGATTTTGTCCAGTTAAAGTGTACAATAAATGCTTGATACTGGTAAAAATTGGCTAAATAGAAGAAATAAAAAAAAGAAAATAACTGGTTCCTAATTCAAATTATATAAAACTTTGTAGAGTTGTATCAATTTGTGTCCCATTACAAGCTTTTAGCTAATAAAACGTGTCGCGATAGCATCGTCATTACGCCCCGAATGGAATCCTACAGTAACAGTTACCGCCTTTAGTGGTTGTTACAACGCGCCGCTAGGTGGCGCTGCTGGTCCGGAAGTCAGCAGGAAATGGCCACTAATGGCGACCGCGCCGGAAGCGACGCCATTACGAAGCTAGTGCTGCTCAAATAATTACATTGAGCGACGTGTTTATTTTGCAATATAGGTAAGCTTTCGATAAATACAGAGGGTGAATAATATACGGATTGAATGTCGTGAGACCTCTTGAAACTTAGAAAAAAAATTGTTAAAGGTTTTTCATCACCAACAAGTTTTGAATAGTTAACGAGAGAAATCCATCGAAACATCAACCAAACATTTGTTACAAACTAGCAATTTCCCGCGGCTTCGCTTGCGTTATGTTTGATTTTTATAGCGTATGTGCAATTCTGATGTATAAACTACTTTACTGTAAAGTTTCATAAAAATCCGTTTGTTAGTTTTTGCGCGAAAGAACAACAAATATCTATTCATTCATCCATACATCCTCACAAACGCATCCTGATAGATTTATAATATTATTGAGATACATATGAAATTATTCAATAAAAGAGGAACTGTTATTAAACTAAAAGAGATTATTAATAAAAGTGCTATGCACATACAAAGCCTATATTTTATTTAACAGGCAAAACCAGCAATTTTTCAATTTATAGCCCACGGTGCAATAATGATTAAATTTAAACAACTACTTGCAGACGTCCATAATCAGGTGTGCCATAATTGTATAATTCTATCGGCATAATTATGTTCTCTTTTTATACTGTACTTAATAAGTTAATAGTGATAATTATTCAGAAATATTTTTTAAAAGTAATAGTTACAATTATCTCAAAATTGCCAATTTTTTTCAATAACTGCATAATAATAATATAATTAAGCATTTGGTGGGTTAATTTCACGTTATAGTATCATTATACTCACTCAAATGAATAGACTACGTTTAGTTTGTGATATAGGCAGTTATCACAGGTTATTGAATGATATCATACCGACGACGCGACGGACGTAGAGAACTAATTTAAAAGAAAGTTTAGTGTTGTTTAGTTTCAAGTAACAATTTAATACATTTAATACATTTAACAATATTATGGATTTAATAAACAGAGATTCTATAGCGTCAAATTAATATAATAATGATGTCTTATTGTGGATTTGTGTATTCGTAGAACTGAGAATGTGAGAGACCCGAATACATCATCTTCACCAGCCTGAAAACGTTTACTGCTGAAAGCAGACCTCTTCCGAAGATTTTTACACCGATTTTAAGCGGTCTGCATCCAGCGGCACCCTGCTACCAGAGTGCTTAAGTCAGACGTCAAGGGTTCAATTTTCACCCAGGAATCTTTGTGTCATGAGCAGGATTGTTTATTCTGTGTCTGGGTGTAATTTGTAATCTATAATATATGATGTAATTAGAAAATTATAAGTATACTAGCTTTCGCCCGCGGCTCCGCCCGCGTGGATGTCGGTTATCGCGATAAAAACTATCCTATGTCCTTCCCCGGGACTCAAACTATCTCCATACCAAATTTCATCTAAATCGGTTCAGTAGTTCGAGCGTGAAAGCGTAACAGACAGACAGACAGACAGACAGAGTTACTTTCACATTTATAATATTAGTATGGATTTATCAGTTGGGTGCCATAGTACAGACTTTGCCTAGTTTAGAATAAGATGGCCATGTGTGAGTTATCCCGTAATATGCCGCTCGTCCTGAACATCAGCCGGAAAGAACAACGAACAGGGGTATAGAAGACACCGAAGATAGTTTCGTGACGGTGGAAAGAAAGAAGCGCCGACAGCCAACCGTCAAGAGCCGCTATGGCAAAACTCCTGCTCAGACTAACGGGTCTCTGAGCACCGCGGTGCCGAACACGCCGGTGTACATCTGACGCCGGCACTGCACCACCAAGGCGGAAGACATCTCGGCACGACACATCAGCGTAGACAGACACATCGGCGTACGTGCGTTAGAAGATCCGCTATACGCCGAGGGTGCAGACTTTGGAATCGCGACGCAATGTCAACTTCTTGGCGTTTGGTGCGACTTCCAGATTGCTTTCTGAACCTCGTCGTGGAGAAGGGCTTCTGGCCGCTAGATGTGTTTTTCCGTCGCTTCCTCATACAAGTGCCACAAGAACACATAAAGACTTAGTGCAAGTGAAGTATACTAACATAGCTTTTAAATAATATTTACTAACACTTTGTAATAATTTTATGTTAGTCCGTAGGTTATCTATTTCCATGGGCCATTGATGCCTGAAATAAATGGTATTTTTAATATAATTTATTAGTAAAAAAACAAGATTAAATTAATAATAAGTAGTTAAAATGGTTGGCCGTCTTAAAAACAGGATGAGCACAGTAGATGTTACCTATAAATAACTAACGCTGACAATTTTCATCCTCACCGGAACTTTTCCCGGTCCGTCCAAGTTCTACAATAAATCGTGGTCCAGTCCAAGTGAAAAAGAGCCGGATACGCCGTAGTAACGAGTTTCAAATTGGAAAATCTACTTAGACTCTAACTTTGTGCAAGTTCGGACTTCGATGTTGTTTTTCTAATTTTCTCTTACACATAAGTATAGAGTTTCATGGACTTAGGTCGGTGGTTTGTGTTTTATTTAGAATTTATGTCTTTGTTTGTTCTTTATACGATGAATAGAAAAAAATAATAGGTATATTATGTAATGAAAATACATGTTTAACTATGGTAACTGTATTGGTATCTAGTAGGCATCTACTCAACAGTAAATGTTATAGGATCATTAAGATTGTTTAAAACTATAATATCGTCCTAAATATTCATAAATTTTATTACTCCAGACATTACACCGATTATTGGATACTTATCTGTTTCAATTAATGTTAAAGATCCGATTAGGACAGTGATGACAACATAATGCACCTATTTATTTTACAATATTTTACTTACGAGTACTCGTACATTAAAGTAATTAATCACACAATACATTAACTGGTTGTCCCCAGACATCAGCACCATTGTTCTTGGAAGTTTGCAATTCCCAACACAATACTAACAATGCGCTAATGTGAAACCGCCACAAGTAGCACCACAGATTAAAAAATCATCCAGGATAATAAAGAACTTATCGGCTGTGAGATCTGACGCCGGTGCCTAGCGAATGGAAAAAAAAGTAAAAAGGCGGGAATTTGATTCATAATGGCATCAACATGGCGGCACTGATTGCGATCTGAAAGGGAGATAAGAATGGGGTGGCTTTGTCTTGCCTTGATTACTATATACGTGGTACACCCATTCTCTGTTTGCTAGAAAAAAAATAGGCTGTTTGGTGGTTTTGTGTAGTAGTCTTTGCATTTAAGTCGTTTTTATAAACAAACAGCTGCCGTCAATTAATACAAGGATGCAGATGTGAAGTTCTTGCAGGTACCTAGGTACTTTAAATAATATTTAGCCATCTTTTTAATTAATATACTTAAAGGTGTTATGACATTTTATTGATGTCAGTATGATGAAGTTAATAACAAATCATATAGCTATTTAAGGACAGATTGAATGTCGAAATAAATTGTTTGTGATATTAATTTTGTTAATAAATTACATTGAAGATTATCAGAGCGTGAATACTTTTTCTTCGGTTCGATCAAATTTAATAATTATCTACGATTTATACATAACTATTTTGTTTTTACAAGTAGGTACTTTGTATAAAAATAAATTATGTCCGATTTGATTGATTTTACTTAAAATAATTGTATTAGCCTTTGATAATACATATATTGTCTAGATTCCTAATCCGGCATCTAAAATTGAAGCAAAGTAAGTACCTACTGACAAATGGGCGTACTTTTTGAGAGCTAAAAGCCTCCATCAGATGTTCTAGCCATAGTTATTCTAGCGCGCCATTTTGCTCAGTGGCAACAAAAATAAGTATCCTACTATTTTGTGAAATGAATCTGATATTAAAGCGGGGAAATTACATTTTCTAGTGGTAAACCAGTAAAAAATTTAGTTTCCCAGCTTTATTATCAGTTAGTACTCCGCTATGTTATTGAATTGCATAATATTAAGTATATTGTATAATAATACATTTATAAAATGATATAGATTAATAAATTAAGGTCAAAAATTTCGCTTTGGGGTAGGTAGTTTTAATTAATTTTATATTTTATTTAGTCATGTGTTTAATTCTTATCAATATTTAAAAAAAAATCATAGTACGTGGTATATCTGTATTAACTAAAGTATTTTTTTTTTCGAAATGTATCCATAGATAATCTGGAGGGTTTCCTCGAGATTGTCACATACACTTTTTGACAATTTTAAAAGCAATCCGTTAAAATAGTTAAGACAAGCTTTTATGTAAATAATTAATTAGGTTTTCTATGTTGTTACTCATAGGAATAACAGTACTTGATTTACTTTAATATAAACAATAGTTTTACCAGTATAAGTATTATTTTTCCCACATAAAAGGGGAAAAAATAGTACTAGGCAACATTACTAGTTTTAACAAAAACCATTTCGTTTATCGCATTGACGTAGAGAACAGGAGTGCGCCATAACCTCACAAAATTGACCACCTCTAGAAAGAGACAACGCTACTTTGTGGACTACCTGTCAAAGGCCGCGAGTTTTTTCTCTCTTTCACGCTATGCAGTCAATTTTTACTTTTAAATTGAAAGGGATGGCACAGTCCTGGTCTATACGTCAATAGTTCAACGAATGTCAAACGTCAAAAATAGTCGATGAAAATAGACTATTTTTGACGTTCATTTTTTTTATAAGCTTACTAAGGGAATGCTCAATCTAGACATTAAATAATCAAATATATTAACCTATATTTACTTTGATTTTAGTATTATTTCTACTTACTTTGGTTTCAGCTTGAAATAAATCAAAATGTAGAGCACGCACTTAAAAAGATACGTAGGTATTGTAAAAATAAATTTGATGATATCATTTCCGATTTGAAATGAAAGAAAACAATATCGTTTTCATATTTAACGTCGCCTAGACCCGAAAAAATATTGGTGTGTATCCTATTCAGCTATAAACTGAAAAACACAATTTATATAGAAACCCAACGAAATGTAAATACGACGAATCGTAACCGAATTGGTCAAAGGGTAAACGGGAAATCACTGTCCATTTGCCGAATACGACATTTGTGACAAGTTTGGCCGTACAAACACAATACCAGTGCTCGTTATGTTAAAAAAAATATTCTCTATGGTTGCGGAATAGAGATGACATTTGCACGCGAAACTATTTTTTGGAGCGCAATCCCTTGTGTAGGTATTCGAACACAATATAAAGTGTAATAAAATAAACCGTCCGCAATAATTTTTATTGTAAGAAGGGCCCTCGAATTATCATTTAGATGGGGTGGTTGGCAATATGGCGCGAATTCTCGTACTGAGCAAAAAATAGATCGGCCAAACAGCCGACGCGACAATTGAGTTACGGTTAGGGATGATCTTGTAAAGGGATTTTCGGGGATTTTTGTAATTGTACCTATTTTATTGTCAAGGGTCTTTTGTTTATGGATGAGTGGTTTGTGGTAAACTTTCTTGTTTCCTGCCCTGTTATCAAATATTGGTGTTGAGATAACGTTTTTTTTTTATTTTATCTGTGTTGTTATTTTAATTTTTAATTGACAGTCAAGCCTGGTAAAGTGTTTAATATTAATAATAGGTACATTTCCAGTACTTTTTTTAAATAATTGAGATTTTTAATGACATTGCGGATGTTTATCTCAAGGCATTCCTTTCAAAAATCAAGGAAAATATTTTTATTTTGACACTATACCAAATTACACCTACCTATTTATTTTTTGCTAGCAATACTATTTTTTTTTTATTTTTTAAATTCATTCATAGTTCTCATATTAACAAAATTCTTTGTGCTTAAAAAAATAAACTTTCCGCAAAATTCTGTCAGTTGGTTGATCATTTACGTATTCATAACAAGTATAGAGAGTTAATACAAATATTAAATTTTAATCTAAACGTCGTCGCCAACAAGTATTAATGACTAACTCCCCACAAAGATGTTATTCCCCTGAAACACATTAGTCTGAGCACGTTAGGGTTTTGGACGCGGCTACATTTATACGAGGTAGCGATTTTGTTTTATCAAAATGACACTTGACTCTAACGAAAATTTGCGCTACAAAGCTTAATCCCTAAATCTTAATGGTTTACTATTGGACCTATCTGATGATACCCCACACGATGTGGTGAGAAAAACATCACATCTTCACTTACGTATAAGGGAGGTACTGTGGCAGGTGCGTCGGAAACTTGACCGGCCACTCGCATAAAGCCTCATTAATTGTGAACTGTTTGTCTTGACGTTCCAAAACTTTGAAATAATGACGAAGAAGAAAACGAAAGAAACAATTGGGAGAATTGGACCAAGCGTCAAGACGAATGGTCTAGGAAAAGAATTAATATGTAAAGAAATCATATAACAAGTTATTGAATATATAATATCGTTCTGGGCTTAAGAAGTTGTTTGATTCCTCATCCTCGAGAGCAATAATCCCGGCTGCGCACCCCAAAGCCAGCAAGAGGTTCACGTCACATGGTGGAGGCGCCGAACTCTTCAGAGGAAGTCATTTAAAGAGCTAAGTCGTATTTCTATGTAAAGTTAATTAAAAATGAGTGCATTCACGGGATTGTATGAGTCCGTAGATGATTTTATCAACCAATTCCAGATCATCTGTGTGATTAATAAAATCACTTCGGATGAAGAAAAAAAAATATTTGTGGCGGCGTATCTGGCTGGACCAGCGCTACACCTATACAAAGCAATCATAGAAGATTGTGATAGCTTCGAGAGCTTCATCACTGCATTAAAAGCAGAATTCCCAAACCGTACTAATTATACGGAAAAATTCTATGAAAGGATACAGGCGCCAGAGGAGAATATTGTGTCATTTTACTACGAGCTTTCAAATATAGCCAAAAAGGGAAAAATTGACGACAATACGTTCGTAAGGAGCTTTCCAAAGAAATGTAATAGTTTCTACAAATCAAAGCTCGCTGCAGTCGTATGTGCTGATAAAAATATATTAAAGGCCACAGTTTTACAATTACAATCAGTATATGATAAAGAAATTGAAAGGGAAGTCAATCTTAAGGTTAAGGTTGAGAATGCGGTAGCAGTAAGGTCTGGGCAGCAAGGAGACTCCAACAGACCGACCAATAGTCCATTTCGGAGCAATCAATCGACTCCGTATAGTAAATACCGGTCCCCGTTGTCTCGGGTTCCGCCCAATGATTCACCAAGCGGTTCGTTAACACCAAGGCGGGAGTCAAATCCCCGCCAGTACTTTTTAAGGAGCAGAGAACCTCTGCCGATGCCGGTTCAATCAGCTGGTGATGCAGCGTCGTCGACAACGAGAGTAGGCGAGCATCACGTCGCAGCAATGAGTACGCAACGGCGCTCAAACATAGAAGACGTCAAGAAGAATAATTATGGTCAGTCCGAACCAGTCATTTTAGTAGAATTAAATTCAGGTGCTATTCCTGCTTTATTAGATAGTGGGGCTTCAGTGTCCTTGCTATCGAAGAAAGTAGCGTTAATGAACAAAGTAACCTTAGATATATGTGATAATATTAATTTAAAAACGGCTGATGGTAAGATTATACCAGTCGCAGGCAAAACATATATCAACGTTATAATTAATAATGTGGTGTATAACACACCTTTTTATGTGGTAATAGATGTCAGTTGGCCAGTGATTTTGGGTCAAGATTTCTTAATCAAAAATGGGGCATCCCTAGATTTTGTGAATAATAAAATAACATTGAGAAACTACAATGAAATATGTTTTGTTGCTAGACCAGGCAAAGTTTCTGTTATCGATACACAGGAAATAATGTCTGTTAATATTTTTAAACATAATCATTTATTTGTTAGTAATATTTGTGAGTCAAATAAGAATGACACTTGTATTCTTCCTGATTTAAATGTGTCAAAAGATAAAATGAATATTAATAAAAATCTGAGTACAGGTGATAATAATAAATTACATGACTTAGTGGAAGAATACAAGCCACAATTCTCATTTGGTAAGGTTAGGCCAGGTGGGTGCCGAAATAACCCAATTAAAATAAAAACTTCGAACGAGGTTCCTGTGAAAAAACCTTCATATCGGGTCTCACTTAAACAGAGTGAGATCAGTCGTCAACAAGTGAGTGAGTTAGTGAATATTGGTAGCATTCGTCCTTCCTGTAATGATAGTTCTTCTTCAGTAGTTGTAGAACAGGATTCGGATTCGGATGCGGAGTTCGTGAGTCGAAATCCGTTAATAAGTCAAGATGATCACGTAGTCACTGACGGGTTACAAGTATTTAGGATGAGATGTACAGAGAATAATGAGCAAATCTGCAAATTAGAAATAGACCCAGTAATAAGGGCTCAAATGAACGATAATTTTTGTTCATCTTTAAGAAATAAAATCATAGATGAAAACTTACAAAGATATAAAGGATTCTTTATACACAACGGCATGTTATATAAATTAAATGCAAAAAATAATGTTATTAAAAGATTGCTGGTAGTTCCGGATGAACTGTTTCCAGTAATTATGCATGAGATTCATGATGATCCATTATATGGAGGTCATTTAGGTTTGATGAAGACAGTAGAAAAATTTAATTCAAGATTCTGCTGTCCAAAGTCATATAAGAAAATAGAGAATTATATCAAAGCATGTAAAGTATGTCAAGAAGTGCGCACGTCAAATAAGGTGGCGCCGTTGCAACCGATTGTTACAAACAGGTTATTTGAAAAGGTAGAAGTGGATACGATAGGCCCGTTAAATGATGCGACGGATGGAAGTAGATATATTATATTGGCAATAGATTGTTTTTCAAAATATGCGATTAGTAAGGCAGCAAAACAGGCCACAGCGATTGAAATAAAGAACTTCCTTATTAATAATATTTTTTCAATACATGGGGCCGTAAAAGAAATCATAACGGATAAAGGGTCAATTTTTACGTCGGCGCTAGTGCAAGAAACGATTACAAACTTCGGGGCGGTGCATAAAGTTGCAACTTCGATGCATCATCAGACATTAGGGTTGGTAGAACGATTAAATGCAACTATGTCGCGCATGATGGCCAAGTACGGTCGAGATGATAGGTCAGATTGGTCGGTATATTTACCTCAAATTACGTTTGCATATAATATTAGTAAACAAGAATCGACACGGGTGTCACCGTACTTTCTGGTTTTTGCAAGACAACCAGAATTGCCATCGGATACGGGAATTAATTTAAATATTAAAGTGAATGAGAATACCGCGAGTAGAATAGAGAATAGAGAAAACTTTTTTACAAGGGTTAGAGTAAATTTGGACAAGTCGCGAGCGAAACAAAAACTATTATTTGACAAAAAAGCAACTGAAGTATCGTATGACATAGGTCAGAAAGTTTTACTTTTTAATCCAAAGAGAAGGTCGGGGATATCGAAGAAGTTATGTAGAAAGTTTTTAGGGCCATTTCGAATTGAAAATAGGTTGAATAACAATAACTTCATTATAAAGAAAGTGGGTTCAAGACAGAGGCAGATTGTTCATGCGAATAGATTGAAACCGTTTATTATGAGGATGGACGAATAGATATCGATATCTTAGTATTTAATTTTATGTAGTTGAGAATTTTTATTATATGAACATATGTTATAATTAAGTCATGATAAACATGAGTAGTTGATGAGAATTATTTTTTTAGGAGTAGGTGATGCCAGAAAAGAAGTGGCGACGTTGTTAATAGTCTGACGTGTAAACAGTTGTATATTTAGGGATGGTTAATGGTTTTAGATCTGATTCTAAAATGTTGTTTGTCTTTGCATGTACAACCACACGGCGAAGAAATGTCCTACAATGTTGATGCCATAGAGCACTAGGCAAACAAAAACGGGTGTATTATTGTTTTGAATTATAAATATAACTCTGTGATTAAGCAGACAGTTTTGCATTTGGTTCAATCGAACTTGGGAAGTTCGTTTGTGATTATTTTATCTAAATAATCAATAGATGTGATCAGATGGTCACCGATAGCTTGATTGACCAATTATTTAACTGATATAAGATTAATACTTAAAGATGAATTTTCTTCCAGTTAAAACAAAGCAGGACTTTCACCCAATTTGTTGCCTGGGGTCAATTGGTGTTTAATGATTGATTTAATTTAGTTATACATAAGTTTAGCTAGGTAACGAATCTGATACTGGTGCTTATTTTAATGGCGTTTTTTGCCCAGCATCATCGTATAACTGTTATGTAAAGTGTTTGTTGACATAAATTTTGTTGGATTAGGTATAACAGTTACACGTTGTCTTTTGCATAGAGACAGATCAAGGGGGGTATTAAAAAAAAAAAAAAAAATCTATATCGCCATGATAGGTAAATGCACAGCTAGGTTATATTTGTTGTTTTATATTATATAAAAAAAAAAAAAAAAAAAAAATTGGACTTAGTACTCAAATGTAAAAAAATTTTTTTTTTTTTTTTTTCTCATAAGGCGGCGGCGTGTGGCAGGTGCGTCGGAAACTTGACCGGCCACTCGCATAAAGCCTCATTAATTGTGAACTGTTTGTCTTGACGTTCCAAAACTTTGAAATAATGACGAAGAAGAAAACGAAAGAAACAATTGGGAGAATTGGACCAAGCGTCAAGACGAATGGTCTAGGAAAAGAATTAATATGTAAAGAAATCATATAACAAGTTATTGAATATATAATATCGTTCTGGGCTTAAGAAGTTGTTTGATTCCTCATCCTCGAGAGCAATAATCCCGGCTGCGCACCCCAAAGCCAGCAAGAGGTTCACGTCACAGTACCCAAAAAAATGATGTTTTTTAAGATTTTATTCTTTCACTTTGTCGGCGTAAGTAATATGTATATCCATATAAAATTACAGCCTCCTGGCACTACCAGTCTCTTAGTAAAGCTGCGGACGGACAGACGGACGGACATGGCGAAGCTTTAAGGGTTCCGTTTTGCCATTTTGGCTACGGAACCCTACAAATTAACACCCCACAGATGCGTTAGGTCGTATTCCCTGAGCGTCCACCCGGTCTGTTATATTTTTTTACCGGAACGTCTATTTCCCCGAACGCTACTTCCTTTATGTCCTCCCAGAATCTGGTTTTGGACGGTATGACTCAAATGTCAAATTCAGATTGTGACTGTTATGCAAGAGGTCGCGAGTTCGATTCCTGATTAGTATAATCGTTTACATGGTTCTTAATGAAAATGCATAAGTAATACCAAAAAAGAATACAATGACATGAAAGCAGCATTTTTACTTATTTGTTGAATATTTCTTGACAGAGGAGACATTGTTACTGAAATGAGATACCGTGGCCGACTACTGATGTTTTTACCACTTTTGGTCTTTGCTATAAGTAGGTACGAATCCGGGGTATAAATAAGTCGTCATTGTCACCACTCCTGAGCTGAGACTAACCTGAACCCCTAGACAATTGGCATAAATGCTATTCGAATAGCATGACAATCGAATAAGACGTCGTTGCGCTTACAAGACCGCGAATATGAACATTTTATGTATGAGAGTCGCAGTTAAATATTCGATTAGAAGTTATGCCACCTGCCTAGGGGGTTGCTCGTTAGATTTAATGTCAAAGTTATTTATATGTCTAAGAATTATTAAAACGCTAATTGATTTACGTTGAACTTGTTTCTGGTTTGATTAAAAAGCAAGTCTATTGACTCATTGAAACATAGCCGCCGCAAGATGGCGTGACTCTAGTTTGACATTTAAATTTGAAGTGCCGGTAGTGGGGCAGTGAGTCTTATTCGGCAATCTTACTCGAGCGGTCGTAGCGACAACACGTCTTCCGATAGACGTCGCTATTTATATAGTCGTGTCTGCAAAGTGTTAGTGTGGTTATAGGGTCAGTGATGCAGTGGCATTTGTGTAATCGAAATGATTAGATCATTTGGCAGACTTTACCTTGTTCGAGGTATCCGCGTTCATATGATTGATTACCATTTACCATAATGTTAATTCGAATATTGAGCTGCTAATAACTCATACGGCTACCCTGGCTTTTCGACATATATATAAATATTTTTTTTTTATGGCAAAAAATATATATAAACAAAAATCGCTATCGCCACCGTATCCTCACCCTTTAATGACACGGCCGAAGCGGTGGTGTGGGCCGGGGGAGGCCAAATGGAAAGAGAATCAACGCTGATAAATGATTTCGGTACAAATGTTATTTTGATCTTTCGCGATACCCGCAGATTTGTTTTGGGGCGTGCGCGATTACAATTCGTTCGCTGGTGTCACTTTTTGATTGCATTCTGCTTGTTTGGTATGTAACTTGTGGCTTTTGTGGGGTCAACGACATAAGCACCTGAATAAATTCCCCCGTAGATATGTTTAGGAATTAAAGAGAAGAGAAAAGTCCACCTGTTTCTACCAGGCAATTGCGGATCCAGAATTCGGTTTTGGACGGCGTGGCTCAATCGAATAGGTAGCGCAATGGGAATTCCAATTCGACTGCTGGTGGTGGGTTTGATTCCTATACGGGACACCACTTTGGGTCCACTTAAGGTCCCGATGAAGGTCGTCCTAAACTTCGTCGTATTTAGTATTCGTGATAGTTGATAGCGTATGTTGTCAAGTCTCCCTCGAAATTACTTATCTTGATCTTCCGGCCTTAAGCTGAATAAGCTTCTATTTTCGGGTATAACAAATGTTTTAATTATAATTTGCATGTATTTATTATTTTTATTCGGAAGTTTTAATCATTAATATTTATATACAATTAACTTACGTGTTTTGCTGTCTGTTATTACTCCTATTGTTTCTCCTGTCTGTCTCGTGTGTTGTTTTTAAAATAAATATATTTTCTATCAGTAGTTTTAATCAACATTTTGTCGTACATGTAATGGGGTTTTTTTTAATGTTACGTAACATTATATAGCTTGTCGCGATTGTTTTTACGTACTTACTACACAAACTTTTAACTACAAACTTAGGTAACAGATAAAACGAAACATACAAACGTATACGACTCTATATTTATATAACTATAATAAAGTAAAACATTTTGAAAAGTAGGAGTACTCATGGCTGAACACAAACTGTCCTATGAATCTCCTCAATGGTCTTGTGGATACTGTTATAGTGTCTTGGGATCGTCACCCTGTATGGCAAAATAAAAAATAAACATCAACATCAATAATTAAGTATAAATTAACGTCCCGGTCTCATTGTCAGCCGCTAAGATTTTGCAAGGAGGAATTGACAGTTTAAAGGAGCCTAAGTTTGGTACTCCATATAACAGCAGCTATTGAGAGTCTAAATTTATACCAGACAGACAGATCAACATTTAAAAAAAGTGTTTGGTAAAGGTTAATATTATTTATGGATACCTTAACCCCAGTAAAATCATACATTAAAACAAACCAGGCAACAGTGCAACGTTATACCTAGTTAAAAATATTTTTCAATGAAATTTGTACGAAAAACTTCTAGCACTAACAGTCTTTGAGCTAAGCTGCGGACGGACGGACGGACATAGCGAAACTATAAAGGCTTCATTTTGCCATTTTGGCTACGAAACCCTAAAAACACAAAACGTGATGTAAAGCTGAATTTTTAGTATGTTATTTGGACCTCTTAGGGGAATGTAGAACTGCATTTTGCAAGCAGAAAAATGTTGTGCTACCTGCGTTATACAGATTTTCGCGTATTACGCAGTTAGTACAACATAGTTTTTTACTCCCCTAAGGGGTTCAAATAACATACCAAAAATCTAGCTTCACATCACGTTTTGCGCTTTTGGCTTTTATTTGTAAAATTTGACTAGGCTATTCAAAAGAAACAAAAACTTCAGTTTTATGAACAGACTTGAATAAAGTATGATAATTAAATATTTGTATAGATAGATTAATTACCCAGTAATGTCCAAGCCAAGCGAGAGTCGTGTTGTCCATCCGTGGGCCCAAAAGTGGATTTAGTTGTGCTATATAGATTGTCACCCAACTGTAACATAAAATAATCACAAATGAGTTTATTGCTAAATAAATGTTGACAAACTTTCGCGATTTGTACACATTATTAAAATATATATATTACGGGTCTTAATCGCGTGAATAATTTAAGGTAAAATACCTTGTTTATTGCCCGACGTTTCGGCCGTATTGCAACGGCCGTGGTCACGGGAAGACTTCAGTCTTAAATTTAAATTAAAATAAATTATTCACGCGATTAAGACCCGTAATATATATATTTTAATAATATTGCTAAATATATTTCAAATTAAAAATTATCTACTTATCAACCAATCAATTTTTGAGACACATGAATGTTGTAAATTGGTAAATTTACGCAGACAAAGTTGCGCGGTCAGCTAGATAGTGTAATATGTTTAAAATATACCTAATACTTACAATAGCCAGAGAGAAACTACGCTTAACATTATACAGCATCGTATCAAACTGCAAATAATAAAACGTTAATTACTAGGTAACCTAAGATGGTTATGCTAACGAACTTAAATACGAAGAAGTTTGGCCTAAGAAAAACTCTGCCCAACCATGTTATGTCTTCGTGTTACTTTCGTGTATGCTGGTGCCTGATTAATTGTGGGCAATGTCCTTATTTTTTTACAAATAAAATATACGGGATTCGTATATTTAGAAACGAACGACAAATCGAAAACCTAAATGTTAAAATTAAATAGTCTATGTCTCTCTCACAAGTGAGACAATAACACTTCACATAATGAAATACTTGAAACCGTTTGGGCTGAACAGCTGTCCACGAAATGGACTTAGATAATAACAATTTTTGGCATTGTCGGGTAAAAATATTATTTTATCAATATAATTCAAGTCGAAGCTGGTGCTTCTACCAGGCACGGATCCTGTCCCCAAATAAGATTATGGGCACCATGAAGGTTTTGGGCATGGTAGCCGAAAAAAAAACTTTTATTGCCAGTTTGAATACATATTTTGGCCATGTAGTTTGTTCCAATCCAATTCACACATGACTCCTTTTTGGTTAATTAATATTATGTTGGATATATATTACCTTGAATATTTAGATATAACTCCCTAAACATTAGCACCACAAGGGCATGGTCCACGCCTGTCTTCTATTCTAACCACACCAAAATACTACCAAATACTTTCAATAGCTCAAGAGAAATTAACGAAAAAACTGTCTAAGTATATAATACAATCAGAATTAATAAGTATGGAAGCTAGAATTTTTACCCTTGCTGTGGTCCTTTCCTTATAAACAGAGGTCCAAATAAAAATATAGCAAGCATTATGCCCGTGGCTACGTAAATTGGCATCAAGTCTTTTTGTGCCCGTGTGCCCCCGTATCGCAGTACTGGGGAAAGCTGGCTTTTCTTCGAAATATCTTGCATTATGTAACTTTGAACTAGACTGAACTATATAATAGATTAATAAAATTGCAAAGTCAGGAGTAATTCGACTTGTTTGTATCTTGGTCCGATTTGTTTGTTTCAGATGTCAATGTATTTCTTGTGTATTTCCTCTTCTGACAATTGTTTTCTTTCATTTTTGGGTATATGCTTAGAATAAATAAAGCAGGTTTATGATGTAGAGCAAAGAGAATTTAACACTTCGTTTTAATATTAAGTTCCTACAACACTATGCTTTGTTGTAGTCGAAGTGACTGTTATCTAACCGTGAAATAAAAATAATTATATATCATGTTACATGTTAAATAAAAAATGTAACAAAAAATCCTCTATCTCTCTTCTTCTAAGTATAAATCTCAGAATAATAACTATGTGTAAATATTCGATTCTTTTATTTTTATTTTTATCATATACCTTTATAGTAATAACGGCCGTTTATGTTATATTGTCTATCGAATGATTTGTCTACTAGAGATAGAATTTTGACATATTTTTTATAGAGCTTAAGTAAACATAAATCTCTAGTAGCCAAATCAATCGATATATTGATGCGGCCGTAAGTAGTATAGAGGTTTGTGGTCATACATATATCTATAAGTGTATTTGTGTATCTGTCTGTAGCGTCATAGTGCCTAAATACAATGATAGATTAGAAAACGATTTTTATTGGAAAGCTGCTTAATGATTCCTAACTTCATTTGATAAAAATCCACTTAGCCGTTTTAGATGTCGAAGCCAAAGTTAAATAACTTTTTAAGTCACATCTCAGAGGTACGCATTAGCTTGTACCTAATGTAATTAATATTTGTTGCACTGTCATACAGTAAGGCGGTTCGCACACTGCTCCGCACTACGCTGCAGGGTGCGTAGGAACGAAAACGCGCCCGTGGTAGCCGGAGCGCAGATCTGCATCATCGTGCTGATTTCTAATGTGCACTAACGTGGGCGCGTGATTCTCTGCATTTAGGCGCGTGATCTGAACCACTGCGCGTGAATCAGTTTTCTGTATGTTGATGCGTGATTTCAATACAAAGAGAGATACTTACAAGGAACGTAAGAACACGCACTCCCGCGCTACGCTGCGTGACGCCGGGCAATGTGCGAACCGCCTAATGTCATCATTAGCGGGCAGACTAGTTAGTAGTGTAGGAGATAGTACTCTAGACTACTTAATATTAGGTATAGGTGTAAATCAAATAAGAGTAGATTTTTTCAGCGTCAATTGTCCTCATTTTTTCAAGTAGGAACTGATTAAGTATTACCTAACCTGTAAAGACAACAACGGTATGTTCACATGCAATCCATAAGAAACATTTTAAAGTACAAAATCGTCGTAAATACGAGAAATTATGATTACCACGAGCTATCTTGTAAAACAAGGTTGCGTCACGGCGGTACCCGAGGCCGGATCGGTCGCCATCGGCTCGCATCGGCGATCGCAGATACCGAGACCGGCGTACGCGCAGCGCACCTATAATGACTCAATTATCCGCTTAGTGAGGGCGTGGCTCACTACAGTATGTCTTCATTACTATAGAGAAGGCGCACTGGTGTGGAGATGGCGTTTTTTATTATACTCAGTTCGTACTTATCTAGAAGTATAGGAAACTATAAATAGCATATGCGCCAGTGTTGTTTACATCAAAAGCTGTCTGTGACTTTAGCAATCATACGTTGTACTTATCTACTTATAAAACAGTAATGGGTGTAAAGTCATAGTATCTACATTATATGAAATACAAGTCATTGACAAAATTTAGAAATTCGTCCAATATGAGGGTAAAATAGGGGTTGCAATTTTGTACGGAGCTCCGTTAGTTTTGAAGTTCTGGATCTGTGAAATTTCGTATTTGGCTTGTTGGTTTAAAATAAAGATAAGAAATGTGTGTCGTTCAGCCAAAACTTATCCCTAAGGGGGTAAAATAAGGGTTTCAAATTTTTTATGAACTTATGACAGTTTTTAGGTAAGATCTGTGAAATTTCAAATATGATTTTTTGAAAATGAATTCCTAAGGGGGTAAAATAGTAGCTGCAACTTTGTATCAAGCTACGTCAATTTTGAAAAATTGTATTTGACTTTGTAATTGTAATTAAAAAACATGCATTAAAACCCTGAAGGTTTCGATCGAAAGTGAAAATCAACCCTGATGGGGGTAAAACCAACTACGCGGGCGAAGTCGCAGGCAATAGCTAGTACCCAGTTTAAGCAACCAGCCTTTGCCCGTGGTTCCGCCTACATGAATGTTGAAAAAGTTTTCCAATTGCCATTAAAACTTTTAGGTCAAGTAGATTTTGAGATTTTGTGTTTAGTCAGTTAGTGAATAATTAAGGGACCTCTCACCTTTATGATATTGATCTTGAATAGTGTACGCTTTTGCTGACTCTTCAAGTCAATTAAAAGAAAACAACGGGTTGCACTCCCGGAGTGTCGGCAGAAGAGAAATCTTGAAAATTAACGTTGTGCATTTTTTAAAAATATTGGAATGGTTAAGGAATAATTTCGCAGGAATTGCTTTATTTATCAGTATGAAAGTACTATATATGAAAGTTAAATATAATATTATTCTATTGCGCTATCGACGATTCCGAAGACGTATACACGGGTACGTAGCGCTTTTCGGTATCCCACCGCTGCCACCAAATGTTATACGGTCGGAATTAGGTTTTTAAAAAAAACTTTATATGAGCACAAGGTTAAAGTATATTGAAATAAGTATATGAGATAGAATTTAGGAAATAGAATTTAAGTAGAAGGATTTAGTACGACCGACCCGGACCGCTGTTCAAAATTATCTGCCTGCCTCGATGCCTCGAGTATCATCCCAGAGCCAAAACTGCTGACTCTTCTATATTATAGTGCAACTTAGCAGTTTGTCAACAGCTGGAGCAGACATACATTTTCGCCACGTGGTAGAAAGAGAGGGGGATATTATTTCCTATTTTACGCCGCGGTCTACTCTCCTTCCATCTTATGAATTTTCGATCAGGTCACGTGTCCTGACGCGAGTTTAAAATTTTTTACACATTTCAAAAAAATGCACAATGCCGCTAAAGAAGTTTTGACTTCAATAAATCCAATTTTCCACAAAGCCGTTTCAATACAATATTAGCCTCTAGGAAGAGTCGTGTGCGCAGCGCACATCATAGAACCTTATCTATTGGTCCTGAGAAATATAGCAAAGAATTTATTGGAAACATCGATGCGCGCCTTGATGCCCGTTTATGGTGTATTTCTAAGCATACCATAGTCTTATCGAACCAATCTCCACTTGACCCTACAGGTCATGAATTGATTTTTAAGTTTCTATTTTATGTACAACCCTGTACTAGTAGGTACAGTTATCTGAGATGTAAGCTTATTGAGCTAATGGAGATTGTTACAGGCAGTTAAATTGTACGACCAAGATTGTATCCTGACGTTGTTTACAACCTCGCTTTTAATAACTTTATTTTCTGAAGCACTTAAAATGTGAGAGTTTTTTTTTCAATTAGATGTTCCAGCCTGTATTTATATAGAAAGGTATTAAGTTATGATAGGTACTGTGATGTGTATTGCCCAGGGGGCTTAGACAAATGCCACACGCTTCTTTTTTGGCACTGTTGTTTTTGGTCCACCAATCCAGCAGCAGTCACGTGACGTATTGTCAACTATATGTCAAATGCATACATTTTCCCGCGTTAGCGTGTGCGCAAAAATTATCGTGTGGTATTTGTCTAAGCCTCCTGGTCTCATGCAAATATATATATATATACATCATAAACGTATGTTGATGGAATCTTTATGTGTGAAACTCATTTGATATAAGAAAATAAAAGTCAGTCTTGAACTGTGAGTTTGATAATCAACCGATCTGGTTATAATTTATATTGTTCAATGATATTAATTAATAAGAGTTTAGTATATGTTGTGTGTGTAATACCTACTTATATTTCAGCAATAAAACGTAGTGTTCGATTTGGGGAAAATATATTATTATTCAACGCCCAATAAAAGTTCTTGAGGAACAGCCACGGCAACCAGCTCGTCTATGACTTGCGTCGTGACAGTACCTACTTTTTATTTCCAAGATGGACGTCTTGATTGTATTGCACTGATAGTTAATGTATTTTGCTATGCCTTTTACTGGAATCAACAGCCTACTTAAGTTCTTTTTTATCGTAGTGCCTCTTTTTTTGACAGCAATCAATCGATAAGACACTGTACTACATATCAAAGTAGGCGGTTATTTTACTTATTTATTTTATTTTGTTTGGAAAACACTGCTTATGCAATGCAGCTTATGGGTTCAGCCATCAGAAAATCGGCGAAGTATGAGTCAGGCTACCGACTTGCTTTCTAACGATTATGTCTAATTCAGTAAGGATTTTATTTACGTTCGGTGCCGTATAAAATGTGTCCAATGTTTTAGGTAGGTAAGAAGGCACTATGTCCATCGCGAATTAGTCTGTAGATCCCAATTAGGGTTGTGGACATGCTCACCGTGTTTACAATAGTGGATTTGCACCTGCCTCAAAGATTAGCTTTTGTATTTGTATTTTTTTTTATAAAAAACGACTCCCGAGGGTACAAGCCCTGTGTTGTGGGGGACTTTACACACATACAATTCACGGACACAAATTTAAACACCCAGACTCGGAACAATTTGTGGATCACACAAAGTGGTGTCCCGTGTGGAAATCGAACCCACGACCTCTTGGAAAGCAGACGTAGCAGTCTGATCTACTGTGATTTTACATTTATTTCGACTTCCTTAGTTACATCAGTGGTCAAAAAAAATCGAATAGGCATCAGTCATTATCGTTGACGTGCCATTATTTACGAAATAACTTATTTAAACCGTTCGCAAACAAAGTATCTTAAAAAACAAAACGTTCGTTTCGTATTAATTTCCATTTTTATCGGAAATCTTCACGGTCAGAGGGCGAGGACGCCTTTGCCTCTAGATATTGTAGGCGGGCGTTTTGACACCTGTCACTTTGACAGCTCGGGTCAAGCGGCCGTCGCTGGCTTCAATTTCCGGAGGGTGTGACGATGTTGCATGATTTGAATTTAATTTTGAAATGGCGCAGTCATCCATCGTTAGGATAATATAAAACTGTAATATAAATAGCTATATCTGCCATAATATTTTTCTAGCGTCCTATGGAAGTATTTTTATTATGTTTGCTTATTTGATTATAATGTAACTTTATACATGCAGAGCTGCCTTCGCAAGCTTTACAAGAGGAAAACAAAAGTAGCCAGCATTTCTTTGAATATAAAATTCTATGCAGTTACATATGCAAGGGAGTTGTCATACATACCGCGTTGCAACGGCCCGGAACATAGCATGTGACTTCGCAGCTAGAATAAATCACATGTGATTTATTTTTATTCGGTTGGCAACAGTGAGCGGCGCATACATTCCCGCCCTGCAATGCTGTTACCATTCTTTATTTAAATTATTTTCGTTGGTATTTGACCAGTACGCGCCTAGCGTATTTTTTATCTGTATTAACTACAGTGACCGTTTATGAACGGAATTTATTTAAATTGTTTTATTTATACCAGTTTGTATTGGATTTTGTTGGTGCACAGGGAATATGTTTGCCAATGGCAGAGCACTAAATAGAGATAGATGTTTACACGAGACTCATTTTTTTTATTGTGATAGAAGCAGTTACAAATGTCATAAAATATATTTTACCAAGTTAGTACTTTGTAATTTGTGATATTTTATAGTTTAATGTCATTGTCGGTGACTACAATAACGATGACAAAATGTTATTAAAATATATCTTTGTTTACAATGTTCCTTTGTTTACCTATGTGACTTGACAACATAAACTTCCTTCTTTCAGTTCCTGTAGTCACTTAAATTACTTATTTTTATCAGGTATCTTATTCATTTGGATTATTATAAATTCCATTGTATAAAATGCAGCAATATTACATACAAATATTCTAAGCATAAAGCGTGTAGTTTTGATGTTTCCCTAAAAAACTGACATTGTTTGACAGGACGCAACAATAATCAATCAAAATTCGATTAAAAATTCAATAATTAAATCCCATATATATAAGAAACAAAACTTTTGAGGTTAAATCAATCAATATCCATTGTTCTAAAAGCCAATAATACCAACATAACGGCATTAACTACCCACCATTCAGAAAACCGACTGTAAATACAACATGTCTTCTAAACAACATTTTAGCGCCAACAAAGGCTACCAACATTAAAGTTACAAACAAATCAAGCACAGGCACACATTAAGCAACGTTGTAGCAGTCGGTAGCACAATGTCCTAGTACAATGGAATAGTACAATGGAACAGTACTGGCTACAAATCATTACTGACGTCGTCGTGCCATCTTATTTAGAATTTCACGGCTGACGACCGCGAGGAGATAGGTAACTATCCGTTATATTGTTCTCAAGTGATTGACTACTTGGAAACTGTTTAGCAGTTTTGTATCTTTTAAATACTTAGTCGTCAGATTAGGACTAGCAAGAGTGGGTATAGATTTCTTGTCATGAGCGATGGTAAGTAAGGTATGTTTAGTGGACGAAAATGAAATTAGATGAGACAGAATGATGCATATGTTAAGATATTATTGGAGACTGGTTTCTGAAAGATTTGCCAATGCAATACTCACATTAATTGAACTTATTTTAATCAAAGATTTACGACGGCTCGACCGATTTGGCATATTTATTCAGTCGTGTTAATAAAAACAAGTGTAAAAAATAGGATATTGTTTAACCAATCGACCACAAAAAATTGTAAGGCAATTGTAGGCACTGTTGATTTAGTACATTATTTAAAAATGGCAAAAACGGAACCCTTATAGTTTCGTCATTTCCGTCTGTCCATCCGTATGTCACAGGCATTTTACTCAAAGACTACCTACTCAATGAATAGGGATGAAATTTGGTGAAAAGTGTCTTGTAGTGGCAGCTACTTAGTTCGATATCTAAATAATTAAAATAAATATTTAGCGGTGTAACAGAATCTGAAAACAGTTTTTTTTCAGCAAACATCAACGTGTGGTACCTACCTCTCATTCGACAGGTCTTTAAAAACATAGGTACCTAAATAAGGTTTTTAATAAACTTTCTTGATTAAGTGAATATTTTTGGAAATAATTGCTCCGAAAGTTGTATAACTGTGTAGCCAAAAATATATAAAAAATCACAAAGGTAGCGCTTCATAAATATTATTTCGGACATGATCGGATATACCGTCATTAAGTTAAGGCCGAAAAACTGTGTTTCTCAACAAAAGGACGTAAGAGCCATGAACATACGCTCTTCTGCTGATGAAATTATTCAAGGCTGCGGAACCCTACGCTGAGCTTGGCCCGACATGCTCTTGCCCGGTTTTTATATTATATTTTTACAGGCTGACCCGCGCAATTTCGTCTGCGTAAATTTTCCCCGTTTTTGCAACATATTTCATTGCTGCTTCGCTCTTATTAGTTGTAACGTGATGTTATATAACCTATAGCTTTTCTCGATAAATGGGCTATCCAACAATAAAAGTTTTTTTTAATTCGGACCAGTAGTTCCTGAGATTATCGCGTTCAAACAAACACTCTTCTCTCTTATAGATTAAACACAAGGTTTGAAAATATTACCAATATTTAGGTACCAAAATTTCTCTTTACATAATGACACATATAACCAACGACATAACTTATTAGACACAATGTCTCAACAACATAACCCACTTCCTATTAGACATAAGTTAATAGTTAACTGACCTATTCACGACCCAAAAACATTTCAACATCATTTTTAATTGCGTCGAAACCGATTTTAATTTTCAATAAACACGTTATCTTAGTCGGCTTGCATTAAACGAAGTATTTTTCGGTAATTTATTACACATGGCTGAAGATAACCTCTAACTATCAGACAGAGGGACCGCTCTGCAGATGTGAACATTTGTGCGATGGCAATTTGACACAGCTTCTGTAAATGGATCATTGATCGAAGCCGCTAATTCTAATCTGTCCTTTTTTTCATGATATCAGTGTTGTTATTCCCAAATTAATTGAGGCCGGCTACTTGTTTTGTATTCCTCAATGCGAAAAGAGCAGTAGGTAGGTACCAATTTTTTTATTACTTTTATTAAAAAAGATAACTAGCAATGTGGGATTTTAGTCCCACATTGCTAGCAATCTTGTCAACCCCTCTAACTAAGCTCAATGGCATGTGTTAGGAGTGGGTTCAAGTCGGTGGTATGTTTCGTAGGATTCGAACCCGCGACCTCACGATTGCGAGACCGATGCCTTTAGCCATTAGGCTACCGCCGCTTCCTATAATGAATTTTACGTGTCTGTGTCTTTATGTGGCTCTTCGTGGCATTGTTGCTCTCAAACGGATCTTTTACCGTTTTAATCGAGATGGTTTTCATCTCAGATGCTGAAGGTTTTTAATGTGCACATTATGAAAGACTACCTTTATTGAGAGCAGAACAGACAACATTTCCTTTCACGAAATTCTTACTTTTTTTTCTTAAAGATTACTAGCGAGATGTGTGGTGGCCGACATTACTAGCAATCTTGTTAACCCTTCAGCTAAGTTCAATGGCTTCTGTTAGGAGTATTCAAGTCGGTAGTATATAGGTAGGATTCGAACCCGCGAACTCGAGATTGCGAGATCGATGCCTTAGACGAAAGAAAAGAATAAGTATTATAACAAAAAAGAAGGCTGATTAACAGTTGTTATAAATAGATGACATCTTAATCATTTAATTAACTAAATATAACTTTTTAGGCACGGCCTAGAGCCTAAACGCCTTAATGGATTTTAACTTGAGAGGTGTCGTTAGATTCGTCTTAGTTCAGTGACACTGGGTACTGTAAAACTTATGAAATGAAATTATTTTAATTTGCGTGAAAGATGGTAGTGTACAAGGTATTATATCTTATAAAAAGTATCGCAAATTTCGTCGGTTAACCCAACATGCAAACAGTCCACAATTAAGCGACAAGTTAGCAGACACATTAACAATCCACATTAATAACTCAGCCATAACAATCGGATAGGTACCAAACAGGCAGTTTATAATATCATAATGCTTAAACTTCTAATAATATTAAAATGTCTCAAAGATTTGTCAATAAATATAAAAATAAAATAAGGTAAGTAAACTAATTTGATAAAATAAATAAAAGCAATTTGGTAAAAAAGTCAAATAACGTAATTTTGGCGTCATTAGTAAAAAAATATATCTTCAAAACCTATCGAGTGGGGTATCAAAACAAAGGATTTTAAGAGCTGATAACAAATAAATACATATAAATTATATAATTAAATGTAATTTGGAATAAGAAATGCTAAAAAAAATATGTAAATAAAAAAAATCTGAAAAATTTTAAAACCCGCCTGATTGACATTGGAAAATCCAATAGGTATTACTAAACGGAAAATCATGTGATAAATTAAAATACTTCTAGGATTTTTATTTAAATAAGTGAGTAGGTACTTATCTACTTCATTTTGGCTACCAGCCTACTGATAAAGCTCTGACAAAGTTATTAAAAATAATAGTTCATGGATGCACAGATATCAAGATATAGGTAGGTAAGTACATAAGTATTGTTTATCAGTCTTGTTCATAATAATTTTAGCACTCAGACGTCCGGATTTACCTACTGGCAATGACTTGTATCAAAGTCATTATATTTATAAATTAGGGTTGTCAAAATAGTTTTACAACCTAAACTTATATGATTTTACAACTAGCTGTCGCCCGCGGTATCGCCCGCGTAGGGTATTTTAGCCCCTGAAGGGTTGATTTATCGATTTCGATCAAAACGCTGAAACACGTGTTTCTTTATTTTAAATGAAAATGCTAAATACGAATTTCACCGATCTATCTTCAAGACTGACGGAGTTTCATACAAACTTGCTACCCCTATATCACCCGCTTAAGGTGACGAATTTTTAAAAATCCTTTCTTGGTAGACCTACAACATAAAAGGCATCAACTGTCAAAATTTCAGGTTTGTAACCCTAGCGGTTTAGGCTTTCCGTTAATAAATCAGTCAGTCAGTTAGTTAGAAAATTACTTACCAATTTACAATTTTAGGAGACGCTAGCGAATGTTCGTAGTAAATATTCCTGTCCTGACGAATATTATAAGAGCAATGAGGAACGGACCCCAACATTTCGCGACTCACACAAGTCAATCTAAAATAAAACTTTCATTTAATAATCTTTAAAAAAATATTGACACTGACATCACATCGGTTATAAAAAGAATGTTTGGAAAACCTACCCCGAAAATCGGACATTTCAGCGCTATGTTTTTAAGTTAATCTTAATAAAATGAGACTTCGAGTTTGACAGTTTGTCATTACCTTCCTACTAATATTAACGACAAACTGTATAGGTGGAGTCCTTTGCGAAGACTGGTCGCTAGTTTATAATATTAATTATCAAGTTTAAATATAAGTTTATATACTAAAATGTTTTAGACAACCCTATAATTGAAATCAATAACAACCGATGTGTTAAATTAATATTATAAATAATTAGGCAACTGGCGACGGAGAACAGATAAAAACATCATGTTCCACTAATACTGACCAAAACAAGACCAGTTCGGAGGTCACAAGATAAACTGCTTGTATTAATTTGCCGTCTCTTCGCCATGACAATGTTAACGTATGTCTTTTTTATATTTTTTTACGGGTAAAGCATGTTCCAGACGTTTGGAAACAAGCGTACAAACCAAGGTGACCTTGGCGGTAGCTTTGTGTGACCCACCGTTTTTACTTGGTACTTGGTTTGCAACAGCCGTCTACACTGTTGGAAACAAGCAAGGTCACCTTGTTTTGTACGTTTGTTTCCAACAGTCTATAAGACACTTAAGGTATGGATTGGGTATTGGTATCGATTGGTATAAATGAATGTTGAGTGAAATATTTTCTTCTATACTAATATTATAAAGAGGTAAAGTTTGTGAGGTTCTAGGGGGGATTTTGGAAATTCTTTTACCAATAGAAAGCTACATTATTTGTGAGTGTGATATACGACCAATAGGAGAGGAGCATCAATGAAAAATGTTCCAAAAACGCAGCTAGTTTCTTATAAAGTTGTATTTTGCCGTCGTAAAATAATTTACATTATAGTACCTATATTAAGTTTATAATATTTATTGTAAAATTACTGTTGACAAATATTTTTTTCTTATGGGTAGGTACTTGGTAGTGTAGACTATTTTTTAACCAAAAACACGAAGGAGGTTCTCAAGTCAACGTGTAATTTTTTTTAATGTATCATGATCACGCATAACTTTTTACAGAGTTGTCCGATATGATTATTTTTTTGTTTATTTAAAAATGTATACCTCAAAGTTGGTCCCATTGTCATCAGGTCAGGATCAAATGATGGAATCCTGGGGAAATCAAGAAAACTCTTTAAATACTATAGTAATTAGGTATATTTTATAGTAATACATTAATTTACTCTTGAAAAGTACAATTTAGTGAAGAAGAACTGATTATGAAGACCACAGATAACCTGTGAAATAAATCTTTTAGGGGTTGCGATTTGATTACATTAGAAAGATTTAGCGTAACAATGTATGCTTACACCAGATGAACTCTTCAACAATTAACGCCCCTGCGTCAAGAAAACGATATTTTGTAAAACGAGATGAGTAGTTAATATTAGACTATTGTAACGTAGATAAATTAAGAAACGACTCATACCCCAGTAACTTTTGGCATTAAATACGCAAAATACGATGTAAAGCTGCATTTTTGGTGTGTTATTTGGACTCCTTATAGGAGTCAGAAACTGCATTTTGCAAGCAGTGAGTTATCTGCGTAACGCGTGAAAAACTGCAACATTTCGGACTTGTTTCAGTTCAGATTCAATACTATGGATTTTTGATAATTCATGTGGTTATCATTTTGAAAGTATATTTAGTTTGAGATAATTTAAGCCAAACCACAGCTCCGCATTTCTATAATATGTCTTATAATATTGGCATAAATAATATTACCGATTTATAGATGAAAAATAATATAGAACGACCAAAAAATAAATAGTAAATATTTTGAAGTTGGTGCCAGATAAAAAAACTACTACTTCATGACATCCCTACTAATATATAAATGTGAATGTAAGTTTGTTTGTTACGCTTTCACGCGAAAACTACTCAACCGATTATCATGAAACTTTGTACACATATTCTGGGAGGTATTAGAAGTAACATAGGATTATAAAAAAAGGGGGAAAATTTACGCAGACGAAGTTGCGCGGGACAGTTAATTGTATATAAATTAATTTACTATTTATTTTGATAATTATAAATTCTTAAAGGCTTTAGCGGCTGGCTATAGCGGACGAACTCATATATTCAGAGCTCAGACATATTGTATTGCCTGTTTAATAAAAAATATTTTATTTTCATTGTAGTCACCTACCAAAATCTTTAGAAGAAATAAACTAAAAGTAGTTCTGAATGATTTAGTTAAGTTACGAATGAAATAGGAACGGTGCAATAATACGATAAAACTATTGGTATATTTCTTGGCCATGAATCATCTTTATGGGCTATTCCGCTGGTACATTTCGGCAATTCCCTGAAATATTGTACTCCGTTGTACTGAATACTGTCTATATTGCTCTTAGAAGTTATGTACTAGTTATTTGACTTCACCTATCCTTTTGTTATTTGCTTTGGTACTTTATGTGTCATCTATACTATATTAATGTCTATTATTGTCTAAAAAATGGCCAATTTTGTCGTTATAAGTTTGCTGTTTGTTTTTAAGGACTTCCATTGTATCCCTTCGTAGTTCTTTGTATATACTATTTAAAATATTGTCCGAGATTTTTTCGTTCTTGTCTATCCTGTTTACTTTGTGGTTAGAGGAAAAGAGATAGGGAACTATGGTGATTCAGAAACAAAACATTTATCCAAACTTTTAGTTTTATGATCTAAAGCATCGTTTATTCAGGTTTTTTTTTGAAAGTATAGGTGCAATTGCTTATCTTAGGTACATTTATAAATAACAAACGGCACTTTGCCTGAACTACAGTCCGTCAAATCTAAGAAGTACCGTTTGACAGTTATGACAATTGAATGATAGGGATGGGATGAAAAAATCGATTACTATAATATCCGAACTTTAAGAGATCGATTACTATAATATCCGAATTTTAAGAAATCAATTGTTATAATTAAATAAAAGAAATGTTTAGGATATTTTTTTATTCATTACTAGTACTAGTATCGTCGTCTTCGTCATCATCGTCATTTAAATTAATGACCAGTTGATTGTCCATTACATTATCAAAGTGTACGTCTCTTTCGAAGTCGTCCATTATTATTTTCTTTGTTTTTTGTACTACTTTACTCCAATCTTCCTGTGTAACTTGGGCACATGCTTCCTTTAATAAACCTTCCATTTTCTTGACACTGAAGGGTGGTTTTGTGTTGTGTCTTGCTGCATAACCTGTAAAACAATAATGTAACTATTTGATAGCAGACGAAAACCATTGTTTAAATTATAAATGTTAGAAGTACTCGTGTTATTATTATAATATTATAAAATATTACCTTTAACTTGGGCCCAAATCAGTTCAATGGCATTATATTGGCAATGGTACGTAGGAAGTCGTATGACTTTGTGCCCGTGCTCTTCGGCCAATTGGTCAATTACATATGTCGGTTTTGGTGGTTTATGCAATTTCACTAACTGTAATAATTCAGCTTTTAATAGTGACATGTCGGCATCCACTCCTTTTCTTTGCAGCCATGCCACCAAATCTGCTTTCTTATTGGCTGACGTAGGTGCTTTATCAATTTGCACAGAGTGGTATGGGGCATTATCCATTATAATTGTGCTGTTAGGAGGGATATTCTGTAATAAATTTAAGAACCACTCTCGGAACCTTACTGCGTCCATTTCTTCATGATACTCTTTAGTGCTTTTGGATTGGAAAGCTAATAAAGAGTTTTCCACGAAGCCTGTAGACGCTGACCCAGCATGGCATATTATGAGGCGTCCACCTTTTCCTATCGGCACCTTCGAGCACGAAGCTTCAGAATCATCAGTCCATGTTTTCGGCACAGAATGGTTGGAATTTAGCCAGGTTTCGTCCAAAAATATTACATTATCCCTGTTTATAATTTGTTTAACTTCGCGCAGGAATGTTAGTCGCTGCATAATTATGTCATGTCGCTCCATAACAATTTTTCGTTTGTCAACTTTTTTGTATCTGAAGCCAATTCCTGTTATTACCGTTCTCAACGACTCTATGCTTCCCTTATACAGCCCGGCATTTTTTAAAGTTGCACATAACTTTGCCAATGTTGGAAATTCGCCTCTTGTAAAATACCCGTATATATGGTTTCTAATAGCATGACTATCGAATTCATCGATGCCTGTCACAGGTTTATTTCTTTTTCGTTTTTTCGGTGTGTGAAGTACGTTACTGTCACTCCCCGAAGGCCCATATTTTTCACTTAATATTTTGCCAACGGTGCGGATACCAATACCGAGAGCTTCACCGACGCGATCCCGAACTTGTGTAACTGGCAGTAGAAGTCCACCATTTTGAGATTCACGCTCAAAATACTCGTGTAATTTCACCACCAATTCACGAGCCTGGCTGTTCAAAGTACGTCCTCTTTTCGACATTATTAATAAACACTTGCTTAGTTCGGAGTCCAGTATAAATATTGCCAAGGTAAACGGATAAAGAATGATCAGTCCAGAAAAGTAATAGCCAAGTCACAAATTGTAAAACACAAACGAGAAAGCAAGTACGCGCACAGTCAGCTTCCAAGATGGCGAGAGACTGCTGACGCCGAACCGACCGAGCGGACCGCGTGCGCTTGTAGTTGGCAGTGTTGCCAGAAAAAAAAAATTGTAGAGACTTGGACACCTGCGATTTTGCCTATTGACCTAAAAATAATTAAATTAATTTATTTTAGGGTATCTGTGTATTCAGTGCATTATGCGGTCGCGCAGTAACGTCGTTAATTTATAACATCAGGCAACAACATTTTTGTGAATGGGTTCTACATACCTTATTTTTATTAGTTTTAGACGTAGAAATAAGACTTAGAAGAAAAAATTGTAATTGTAAAATCAATGGAAGTGCTTGTTAAAAATTTGTTTATTTCTCTGTAATATGCAAACCCATACTATCATACACAAAAATAAATGTAAAAAACACTATCCCTGACTCCATTTACTATTTCGACAGCGTTAGCGCGAGAAACCCCGACTTATTTGGGCGCGAAAATCAAAAATCGACAAATCGCTTTCGACAACTTATCTCATATTTTACGATTACATAACTATTTAGTTATGTAATCGTAATATGTGAGATAAATCCCATTCACATGAAAAAATATTTGTTTGGTTGTCAAGTGTAATTTGTAAATAATACATTCGATTTTTCGTATATGTAAACGATTTTTTTGCATACAAGTGTATCCGAAGAGTCGCAACACTACGTGCAGTGACCTAACTACGTAACTTTGTAATGAGGTCAAGAATATAACTATTAGAAATTATTTACTGTGTAAATATGTGTTATTTTGCTTTGTTTGAAAGTTTTCAATTACATTTAGATATTAAGAATTGTACATTTTTAGATACAATAATGAAATCTTTCTAAATTCATGGTTTTATGAAAAAGGTTATCGAAACTGAATAATGTACGTATGAACAAAGTTGTTTCGGTTTGAAAAATATGAAACGTCAAACGGTACCTCTTAGATTTGATGGACTGTAGGTTGAAACCTGTGTTTCAGGCGAGAAAGTAAAAAACTATTTAAAATAAATACTTTCTGAAACTAAATCTAATCTTAACTAAAAATAACTGTTATCGAATAAAACAAAGATAAATAAATTAACTTGTAATTGTAATTAATGCTAATTACAATGCTAATGAGAAAATCGGGCCCTTTATTTTATTTTAGTACTACCAGTAAATCCTCCGTCTGTTTTTGTTATAAGTACCATATGTATATTTTTAGGATTAACCGGCTTGAATTGAAAAACCTTTTAGTATTCAATAGCCCATTTACCGTGGAAGCATTCCAACAATATAACATCACGCTACGACCAACAGGAGCGGAGCATCAATGAAAATTTTCTAAAAAGTCAGCTAGTCGTAGATTAATCCCAAGCAAGTTATATGGCCTTCCAAGATTCTTTTACCTGACTAAAAGTCATCTAACGTCTTAAAATAACTAGTCAGAAATAATTACCGTAAGTAACACAAGTATCGTACTTAAATAAGATTTCCATCTTGATTACATCAACGAAATCTAAACAACAATTTCAAGTTGGAACCAACAACCATTGCGAATCTCATACGCAGATACAATAATATATGAAGGCAAGTCGCCACAAGACTTAAATAAGATACAAATGAATATTAACATGGTGATATTACAATTTAATTTCCTAGCACGGGAACAGAACTCATGTATCACAGACAACGAGGTGGCCACCAGGGACACATAACTTAAGCGAATGCGCCAGATCAAAAGGCCCGCGGGCGTACGGACACTGTTCGATTTATACTGAGGTAGGGCTCTTAAAACAGCGTGTATCTGTAGAAACTGAAAAGTCTGCAAGGAAATTACTGACGTAACTAAATTAGCTTTTGGCAGCGTAAATATCGAAAAAGCATAGCTTACTAAGAAATTCTAGAGAAATCTCTTGAAAACGTCTCCATTTAGACCCCGTAGCTGAAAATATCCCCATCTTCCATCAATTTCACATCGGAAGATGGGAAGCAGCGTCCTGTGTGTACTTTAAAGCCTTATTGCGATCGCCAACCCGCTCGCCAAGTGTGCCGATTATGGCAACTACCCCCAGGATCAATAAGTAGGTTCTACTGGGGAGACCCACGCCCACCAGTGGGACATCATATGGGTTGTCATGAAAAGATTACAGACTGTAACTATCACGTCATAATGTTAAACATTTCTGGGATAGATAATTTCACGTACACATTACAAATACAAATCATTTTTTCTCAGCACACACACACACACACTCACACATCCACACACACCCACACATAACACACACACATATACACACTCAGTCAGTAACCCGTCAACTCTCTAGACATAAACAACAATGAAAACCGCGAACGAGCGCTATCTCCTGAGATACAAGCATATTAAGCTTACTTTAGGAGATAGAATCAAATTTCTTTGTGCAAAATGTATTGCCACCACTAATGCTGCCAATTACATTAATGTAAACTGTTATAGTAAGTTATTGTAATTTTTTATGGTGAGAAATAAACTATTATTATTATAAATTCGCCTTGGCAGTTAAAAACCCAATAGTGTTGAACCAAATTTGGATTACTGCGATTTTTAAAGATAACTAAGAATGTAGGAGTGTGGGTCCCACATTACTAGAAATCCTGTTAACCCCTCCAGCTAAGCTCAAAGGCTTGTGTTAGGAATGGATTCTCGTCGATTGCAAGTCCGATGACTAATTCACCTCCCCATAGGCTACCACCCCTCAAATAGAATTGCAAGATGCCGCAGAAAATTGAATTGTAAGATTCCATTATAAAACTGTTTCATACAGGTTAAGCGAATAAAACGGGGTTATTGCAAGCTTTACCAAACTTTTAACCATCTAAAAACCGTGGTTTTAGAGACCTCACCTTATGTAGGAGCGGCTTGCACAACGATACGGCGGATATAGTGAAAAATAATGGCGCTTAAATTGCCTATATGGGGGTTATTGTGTGATATTATTGCTAAGATATATGGGACTTAGTCAGCACTGCCTAGAGATATAGGCAGGTGGTTTGAAGAGGGGAGGTGCAGCTATAGGCATCTATATCTTTGGGCAAAATACCAAATGTCTCGAATTGGAATGAATCATTTTTATCTAATGTTCACATACGAACAAAACTAAACTTAGGAAGGAATTTTCAGAAGAGAAGGAAGTATTATGGAGTTTTTTCTCTTTATTTGTATATGATAGGTATGTTGATTATTTTTAGATGTTTCTAGAAAAAACATGTTTATTTCGGCCTTGAATCTACAGAAGTAACAAAATGTAAACTTAAAAAATATATATATATATATATATATATATATATATTTATCTGAACACATTGCAAGTAGGCACAGTATCGAAGAGGTCACCAGCTCAGCATAAGTTAGGCGAGACGCCCAGCGCTGATTTTCAGTTGGCAACCTTGGCTAAGTGACACACGGACATAGGCACAGAGATAAATAAATAAATTAAGTGCAATAATTAATGCAAAATATAATTATTAGAAATAAAACAGGTAACTTAAATATGTTAAAATAAAAATAAGATATGTAGTATATATATAAATTAACAGACAATACAAATGTTTAAAAATAAGATATTTAGTATATGTATAAATTAACAGACAATACAAATGTTTAGGCCCGACGATTTTTACATGCTTTTACCTACCACTACCCTCAAAATTGTGATAAAAAAAAGTGATAAAAAAATCATTTAGCGCTCAACTTTGGATTGGAACAGAAATATTTTGAACGAAAAACATTTATCAGTCGCTCATTTTCGCGACATGGTCACACATAGTGTATAGACTGTATAGTCTATACATAATGTCGCAGTCTAATGGAAATACGTGAGTGGAAATAATTATTGATTAATCTATACATATAATAAAACTGTAAATTTCACGTGTCTGTACATGGCCGAACTTAGTGAAAAAAAATATTAGGAAATGTTCGAAAAGAGTATTCAAACACTTTGCTGCATTTTTAGAAATGTCTGTCTGTCTGTCTGTCTGTCTGTCTGTCTGTTTGTTTGAACACGCATCACGCAAAAACTACCAGACAGATTCGGTTGAAATTTTGCACATGCAATCTAATAGATGCAGATTAACATTTAGGCTATAAATTATCACGCTTTTTCCCATAGGAGCTAAGCAGTAAGGGATAATGTCTGTAGCTATTTTTCGTTATAAAACAGTAACTACTAGACGGATCTTTATTAAAATTTGCAGTTTTATAGTAAATACTATAGGACATTATTTACACTATGAATCATTACGCTAACGTCTATGGGGAACGAGTAGCAACGTATTTTTTGTCGCACCATAATGGTTTATCACAAAATTTTCCACAATTAGACATTATCTATAATTGTAACCCATGGAATACATAACTTCACGCTAAAACTAAAAGGAGCTAAACACAACATTGTTAAGTTATTTTGACATGGTAACAGTTATTTTGACATGGTAAGTAGCGAACAGTATAGCCTCGAAGCTATGCTAGCGGACTTTGACGACGAAGTCCCGGGCTCGAATCCGAGGTCTGAATATGTTCTTTTTGTTTTTTTTTAAATTGTCTATCCGTTTTTAATATTTTTCTTAATGTTTTAGTTATTTTTTCGACCGTAAGTAACTTATTTACTTTGGTTATTATTTTTTTATATTAAAAATCAAGTAAATTATGCACCCAGGTAAGTTAATTATAGGTATTGCATGCACTGCTGAGAGTAATGAATTAATCGTAGTAGAAATGAAAAACAATATTACATTATAATTAAAAAGTATTCGACATTTTCCAGAAATGATGTGTTCGTCTAAAAAAAAGACATTACACACGTAAAAAAAAAACATGTAGCGCCATCTATGAAATCAAATTGTTCACCGTGATCAAATAATTCCTTATTTGTGAAAACATTTATTAGGGTATAGGTGCTTGAGATGAAGGATTTGTTTCTTGCTGAGTGGCAACATTCTTGAAAGTAGATGGCGTTGTATTCAATAACATTCTATACTTAGTAAAAGAAGTTTTAAAAAGAAACACATTGCTATGATTTTTATAAATGTTTGTCTGTCTGTCCGTTTGTTTGACCATGCATCACACAGGTGCATCGAGGATCATGTTTTGGGGTTAAGGTTGGAGATCACGTGTTCATTAATTCACCGATAATGAATGGCTCAACATCGGTCAAGTGTGAGTAGTTCGGGTGACGGGAGGAGGGGAGTCGTTGTCTGTCAACCGTACCTTTAGGGATATCTGACATTTTCGCGGGCATGACACACATGACACGCTCTGTGTTTGCTTACTAAAGTGTTACAGCAGTTTTATTATTAGTATTGCGTTGTAACACTATATGAAATACACCCCATTTTTAGCCAAAATGGCAAAACAGAACCCTTATAGTTCCCTTAAGTCCGTCCGTCCGCAGCTTAGCTCAGAGACTGTTAGTGCTAGAAGGTTGCAACTTTTGCATGAATAAATTACTAACGCCGATAAAGTGAAAGAACAAAATCTTGAACATCATTATTTTTTTGAGGGTACCTCTCTTATATGTAAAGTGGGGATGTGATTTTTTTCTCACCTACCTACCCCATCGTGTGTGGTATCATTAGATAGGTCTTTTAAAAAGCGTTTAGGGTTTGTGAAGACTATTTTTTAGATTTAAGGATTCCTTTGTGTATAATATTAGGCTTTATAGTGAACATTTTTGTTACAGTCAAGTCAGCTAGCAGTCTGCCAGCTAAATGGTTGATGTTGGGTATGTGAAAAAATTCAGGGTAGTAGTATAAATACTAAAATTATAAGGAAAACTATCACAGTTAAGTACTTAGGCTGTACAAGTTTACGATCACATGAGAAGTAACAACATTTTCGTACAAATTCTATTAAAAATTATTAGGTAATAAGTAGGTATAACGTTGAAAGAATGAAACAAAAACAACAGAAAACCCACTTCTTAAGCCGCACACCAAACTAACTATCTAAAAGAATAGAACAGATCGATTTTTATTTAGTAAGTATTTAGTCAACAGGACTGTTTCCAACATATTTACACAGAAGTTATTTCGTTACCTAAACTACCTTAATTTAAACCCGACTTTCACGCGAACGAAGTCGCGGGCACAGCTAGTAAATATTAATAAATTTAGTGCATAACAAAATAATTAATTCATAAATGATAAATTAATAACAACCTAATGAAATAAAAGATTAAATAAAAGACAAATTAGCATCAACATTTTGGTATTTCAATTGCGAGGATAATAAAAAATATTTTAATTTATTTTTAAACATATAATTAAACTTTGTTTTTTACCACAGATGTGTGATGTGATTTTTTATTCAATTTAATTAACTACGAGCAGGGCACCAGCCGTTTTTGAAAATAAATAAACGACATTATGTTTATGATGTTGGGAGTGTTAATATGTTGTATTTAATAAAGAAAGGTCTGCAGCTATCTTGGTTGTCTATTTGGGCTATTATTCTGACGTATTTTTTGTAAAATAAATCAATCATGGACATTCACACTATTTCCCCACATCTTAACCATAAATATGCGTAGGCATAGTATGCTGATAAAGTATATAATTCAATTTCACTAATTAAAAGTTAAATATACTATTTCCGTTGTAATCTCTATGGTCAAGGTCAATTGTATTACGAAGTTTTATATTCTCTTTGGTCAATAATTTCTTCTATAGGTGACATGAATCGGACAATGTTACAAGTTATGGAATCAATGTTGCAAGTTAAAGAACTAAATTATATTATATAATAAAACACAAAATAAAACTATTGGGTATTATCTGTCCCGCACAAGAGATATATTGCTTAGAAATGATTTTAAGACAGGATATTTATTTTATAACATTAAAAATACACGGAGCCGATGCTACTGTTGGCACTAGCGCCACCTACGCCAGTTAAAATAATTAGGTATGCAGATTTGTCTTCAGACATGACTATACATTTACATATACTTATTTATTAGCTTATAAAAGAGTTAAAAGACCACAAAATGAAAGAAACAGAGTAAGAAGATATCACTTCCACAAAATCCATAACTCACTGTCTACAAGTTCATTAGTTGACATTGAGTCGACAGTAACATTGAACTAATTCTAGAAGGTGAACAGTCTGTATGACAAGTTCATCGACACTTGTCGGTACTTTGATTGCTCGTGACAGGTCAGAGATTACAGCTGTACTTGGAGAATGGGGCTGCAGACTGCCAGCTGTGAATTATTTAGCATGGTACTGTACGCACGAGGCCCGAGCAGGTAAGTGAAAGGCATTGCAAAATTTGCACAAAACGTACAATTTTTAGGGTGTGTCATGCCCGTCTGTCTGTCTGTCCGTTCGTATGTCACAGGCAATTTACTCAAATACTACACAATGAATCTTGGTGAAAAGGTGTCTTGTAGTAGCCGCTACTTAGTTTGATAGCTAATAAATAATAAATAAACATTTTTAAATAAAATAAAAATAATATACATTTTTAGGGGGGCACTCCATACATGTGGCACACATATCCATCAACGTGTGGTACATCATTCGACAGGTCTTTTATAAACATTTTAAGGTTTCTAATAAACTTTTTTGATTGAGTAAATATTTTTGGAAATATTCGTTCCGAAAGTTGCATAAATCGTGTCCAAAAAATCACAAAGATAGCGCTTAATAAATACTTCAAACTAAAATTATTTTGGATAAGATCGGATATACTATCATTGAGTTATTGCCGAAACTGTGTTTCTGTGTTTCTCAATAATAGGGCGTAAGTGCCATGAGCATACGCTTTCCTGCTGGTGCAATTGTTCAAAGCTGCGGAACCCTACACTAAGCATGGTCCGATATGCTATTGCCCGTTTTTTTTTAACTTCTAATCTTGTATAAATAACTAGCTCATACGCGCAACTTCGTTTGCATACATTTTCGCCGTTTTTACAACATTTTTTATTGCTGCTCCGCTCCTATTAGTGATAGCGTGATGTAATATAGCCTATAGCCTTCCTCGATAAATGGGCTATTCAACCGTGAAAGAAGTTTTCAATTCGGACCAACAGTTCCTGAGATTACCGCGTTCAAACAAACAAACAAACTCTTCAGCTTTATAATATTATAGTACAGATTAAAACATTAACACAATTCCACTTTTCAGCCCATCAGCTCTGACGGTCCTCCACTTCTCCTGTTTTTTCTTCTACCTTTTTCTCAATTTCGAAATCAGACTTAAAAGATTAGATATGACTGAAAGCATATTTGCTTTGACGATCTAAAAAGGCTGATTTAGAACCTCATTGATATTTGTAAACTATTGTTCACAAATATCAATGACGTTTCATGCAAGGTGAACAAACCCTCAACCCACCTGCCACAGTGTCTACATAAAGAGATCATAAGACAACAATCATCTTAATTAATTTATGAAAGAATTCAAAAAAGCAACTACAAGTAAGTACATAAGTACTAATATGATAGTATAACAAGATACCTAGTTGCGTTTGTTGATAGCGTTATCATTAGGAGCGGATGCAGCGGTCCAACTACGAATGGATCTGTTGCTGATAACCTATTGCGAGATGTCGAATTCGAAATTATGATAGCTCGGCAGTAACCAACAGCTCCTTTGACATGTGCGCCCGCGACGGACGGTGTAATGTTAGATGTGTGGATGAAGGCAAACAGCGGTTTTTTTTCTTAATAAAGATAACTAGCAATGTGGGATTTAGTCCCACATTACTAGCAATCTTGTTAACCCCTCCAGCTAAGCTCAAAGGCTTGTGTTAGGAGTGGGTTTCACGTCGGTAGTATAATGGGCAGGATTCCGACTCGCGACCTCACGATTGCGAGACCGATGGCTAAGGACATTAGGCTACCGCCGCTTCAAGTTGTGTGTGTTGAAGTGGTAGTGGTTATGGCATCGATTTCCTAATATTCTGTTGCGAATTCGAGCCTAGTAGAGGCTCGCGGAATCAAATTCCAACCATTACACTACTGCCGTGAACCCTCTTCTATTACAAGCAATTGAGTTTAGCTGGGAGGGGTTAGCACTCAAATTGCTAGTATTTAATCTTTATGAAAAAAAACGGGCATGAGCATGTGGACCATGGTCAGTTTAGGGTTTCGCAGTCTTGAATAATTGCATTAGTAGAAGAGCGTATGTTCATGGCACTTTTGTTGAAAAACGCAGTTTTATGGCTAACTCAATGACGGTACATTCGATCATGTCCGAAATAATTACGCTACTTTTGTGATTTTTTCATATAGGTATTTGGCTGTGACCGACGGTTTGGTATAAATTGTGTCCACCCCACACAATTTATGCAAAAAAAATATTTACTCAGTCAAAAAAGTTTACTAAACATTTTAAAGTTTAAATAAATGAATTATTTTGAAAGACCTGTCGAATGATGTTGACACACATTGATATTTGCTAAAAAAAAAATATGCTCTGCTACATGTTGGGAGTGCCACCCCTAAAAATATTTATTATTATTATTTAGCTATCAAACTAAGTAGTGGTTACTACAAGACAAACAAATTTCATCAATTTATTCATTGAGTAGTCTTTGAGTAAAATACCTGTGACATACGGACGGGCAGACAGACAGACAGACAGACGGACATGGCGAAACTATAAGGGTTCCGTTTTTGCCATTTTGGCTAAGGAACCCTAAAAATAGTTGTCTGTAAAGTCGGGTTACGGACGATAATTTTACATTATATTTAAAGATATCGATGTCTAAGTCGATTTGATGATGTCACTATAACTACTGTTGAACACAAACCTCCTTATTTCGTTCTGAAGGATGACTCCCTTTCAAGCAATGCCATCCCGACAAATTTAATTGGTCAATAAAATATAGTCAGTAATGATTTGTGCAGCAAATGATAACACGTTGTTAATTATTATTCTCGTTCATTGAATAACATCTGCTCTGTTATCGTTTCATTCAAAGATATATACATTGTATACGACCTAAATATTTGTATATGTGATCTTATATAGAAGCAGATAAGATGTGTATAATATATCAAACGTAGATCTAATTAAGAAAAACGGGTGATGACCGTCAAGTTACAAAACGCCTAGAGAGGATTTTTTAAAGTCATCTGATCCCAAACTAAGCAGTGCTTGTATTATGGCAACCGTACAACTGATAAACATACTTATACTTGCTGGCCTTTTGGTCTAGCGGTTAGGGACCCTGACTGCTAAGCCGGAGGTCGTCGGTACGATCCTCACCCAGGATAAAACTTTGTGTGATGAACACGATGGTTTATTCTGTGTCTGGGTGTTATTTATCTATTACTAGCTGACCCGCGCAACTTCGTCTGCGTAAATATTGATGCTCCGCTCCTTATTTCTCCACTATTTCATGGATGTTATTATACATATAAACCTTCATCTTCAATCACTCTATCTATTAAAAAAACCGCATCAAAATCCGTTGCGTAGTTTTGAAGATTTAGTAGTGATACATATACACATAAATTACACCAAAATACAGAATAAACCATCGTGCTCATCACAGTAGTAGTAAAGTTTTACCCTGGGTAGAGATCCAGATCACGACCACCGGCTTAGCAGTCAGGGTTACTAACCACTAGACCAACAGGCCAGTCAATGTGTAAAGCTTGTAAAATCTATATCAATATTTTACATGAAGCAAAAAGTTTTTATAATTATATTCACTTCATCAAAATAATTGCCTAAAAACCTAATCTTTTTAAAATAACAGAAATAGGCGCATTGGTAGTTTTTCAATGTTCTTACTGACTGTACGTTTTTTTCCAAAATCTGTGTATTCAGTTCGTTATCATCAGAAAAATACCTGAGGATCGTCACAGAACGTTGTTCTGTATGAAAAACAATTGTTAATGCTGTAATTGCTAATAATGCACCCTGTATTTTTATGATTTAAAAAAAGTATGTTATCAATTCGATATACCTATGTCTGTTATTTATACAGGTTGATTTGTATGATGGGGCGATATACTTGGCCAAGATCCGCCGCAGGTGAAGGAAACTATTCCGTAAGGGACACTCTCATCTTCGGCAGTGAATCTACAAGATGCGATTTTTTAGTCGGTTCGAGTCCGACATACCCACCTGTCGTGCTCTCGACGGGTTGGCATTTGAGGGGATTTTGACATACGCTAAAAAAAAAAAAACAAAAATTATATTACGAAGTTATTTGGTGTAATGTAAGGAAGCCAAGAACGGGAGGTTATTAGTATATTGAAAATCACCCTGTATCTTGCCAATTTGCTCGTCGCCTATATTTGTGTGATATAGTAACTATGTTAATAACTTCATAAAAAATATTAATGCATCCTGTTTATTTCCATTACCGATCGCTTCAAGTGTTTAATACTGAAATAATTACACTCTATCGTCCAGTTTGACTGCCAATTGCTACAAAAGGTAACAGAAGGTAAGCTCAGAGCACACTGTAGTGGTACCGAAAAGATCGGCTAAAATCCTAAATTTATACATAACACGCAGTACCTTGCCTTTTTTGTGGGGGAGCAGCCTGCAATGCGTCTTCGAACTCCTGTCAAAGGTTCAGACAATGCTCTCAAGGACAACATTTCGGACAGAACTCCGGAACAAAGTAGGTACTCGAGTGGCGACCACGAACCTGAAGATGTAGCACGGGTAGGCCTCCCACCGATGCGGACGTCGCCGTCGTCGAATCGATCTTTGGGGGAGCCTATGTTCAGCAGTAGACGAACAGATTAGGCATGATTATGTGTGTGTGAAAGGCAAGGTGTTGCGTCTCTCCAGCACAAAGGGACCGTTGGGCCGTGGCCCGCCAGGCCACGGCCCAACGGTTGCCCTCCGGAACAAAGTACTCGAGTACTTTGTTCCGGAGTTCTGTCCGAAACGTTGTCCTCGAGAGCATTGTCTGAACCTTTGACAGGAGTTCGAAGATGTATTGCAGGCCGGCTCCCCCACAAAAAAGGATAAACGACCTGATTAAGGCGATTGGCACACTGAAGCGCATCATGGAGCGGGGTGCGTGGCGACGGAGACACGCGCGTGGTTGCGTCTATCTCTTTCTCTATCAGAATAACAAGAAAACGTGAGAGGTGTGTAGGTGCGTAATTAGCACGTTTTATTGTTATTCTGACAGAAAGAGATAGTATACCGCACCGTATCATTTCAGTGTACTAATCGCCTAAGGTAGTTGGAAGCCGTTGGATGTAGATCGCTCAAAATTGGTGGTTATGGAAGTGTTTGTGGAAGGCATATTTTGTTTCGTTTTCGCGGCAAGCCCGCGCGAATTGGCGCACGCGCGGTGCCCACAAAGATGTCCGCACGCATGCACGATTTCTAAGTGCAGCTCTCTATAAACTATTATGACAAGATTTTGACAGTTAAAATCGCGGGCTTGCCGCGAAAACGAAAAAAAAGATAGTGAATAAGGACCCAGAGAGAGAGAACAAGATATTTTGTTGGCGTCAATTTTACACTACTGACCCCCAAAGCAAACTGGTTTTAAGTTTTTTTCTGGATTTTCCCATAATTTATTTATTCAGAATCAATTGTGATTAGAATCGTGAAATAAAACCGGTAACATAGTCTTAAGTGTAAATACTAATCTATACTAATATTATAAATCTGAAGAGTTTGTTTGTTTAAAGCGGTAACCTCAGGAACTACTAGTCCGAATTGAAAAAATCTTTTTCTGTTGGGTAGCCTATTTATTGAGGAAGGCTAAACGCTATATAACATCACGCTATGACCAATAGGAGCGGAGCAGCAATGAAAAATGTAGCAAAAACAGGGAAAATTTACGCATATGAAGTTGCGCGGGTCAGCTAGTACCTAGTAGTATAAAAGGAAATTGAGACTGGCTGTATTTTGATGCACAGTTCAAAGCACTGTAGTGAACAAATTCAAATTTAGCATACCTAGTTATATGACTATCATAGATAGGTTATATGACTCAGGTAAAAGTAAAAACGGACTTTAAAATTCAAATCCATAAAGACGTGAAAAAGAGGATTAAAATTCCAATCAAAATGAAATTTAAATCATATGCTAGTAATAAACATTGACGTATAGACCTAGACCGCGCCGTCCCTCTCAAATATAAAGTAAATATTGACTGCAAAGCGTGAAAGAGAGAAAAAACTCGTGCGGCCCCGTCCCTTTGAGAGATATTGTCCAAGAAGTAGTGGTGTCTCTTTCTAGAGAGTGGTCAATTTTGTGAGGTTATAGCGCAGTCCAGGTCTATACGGCAATGGTAATAAACCAAAAGAAGAAGAAGAGGCACGGACCTCCAAAAAGACAGGGACAGACAATAATGTTGGAAAGGGAAAAAAGATATAATAACGATGCATGTAATGGCAATTTCCATTTTATCTTTGGAGATCTTGTTGTTTAATTGAGAGGAGTGCAAAAGGTTTGCGTATGAGTTAATTAACGATTGATTAATGAGTTCTTGCTACTGTACATTATTTTAATGATAAAAATCTTGTAAATTGATCGAAGGTGTTAAATGAAAAATTGTTGTTGAACAGGACAGGTTATTACTGTACTCATTAACACCATTATAATTTTATCGATCGCAAATATGTAGGTGTGTTTAAGATCGCTTCTGGCTTTGACCATTTTATTTGAGCTGTGTTATGTAAGGCACGGCTATTTAAATAGAGATCAAGCTGCTAGCCATAGTTACATTTAATCGATTTTGATGATTCAACTTTAAAACTGAAATAAATAAATCATAATATTGTTCGCTGTGTCGAACAAATAAATGGACATGAAAAAAAACAATGCATGGTTTGGGCTTAACTTTGAATTTATTGAACAAGGTTAGTTCTTTTTAACCCTCCGCCAGTTGCGTCTTTTTCGTGACACGAGGCGGCGCGCAGAGTCATCACCAGAGACCCCAAAAACTGTATAACGTAAATGGGATTATAACGTACGTTTCATGTCTTATTTTACAGTGTATACAGTGTACACAGTACATACAATAGTCTATAATATAAATCAAATTATTTATTTGTACTAAGTCCAACTTGAACATAAGTAAATAATTATTTTAACTTTTTTCGATCATCATTTGAGATCAATAAAGACATAAAAGTGTTATAAAAAGGACAACAAAAACGAAGTGGCACTATCTCAAGTCAGCACATACTCGTACTATTTTAACCAGAATATTTGAATTTTCTGTCTGCCGGATAGTCTACATTTTTCATCTCTTCACTACCAATAACACATCGTCACGAACCATTTTAGAATTTGTTGATTCTCTCTATAGTCCGGTCAATTTAGACATAAAAATAGTGATCAAATAAAGAAAATTCCGACAGAGCCAAATCTTCGTAGAGACCTTAGGTTTACCACAAGGAATAAAGTGTCAAAAGTCCCCATCAGTCCCATGTGTGCTAAGGGAGTTATTCGGGGCCCAAGGTCAAAATTTTTGGTTTTTTGGATTTTTCTCGAAAACGGTAAGTTTTATCAAAAAAGTATTTCAAAGCAAAGTTGTAGATCTTAAAATTCTCTATAAAAATGGTCTTTATAATTTTTTCTTTAAGACCCACTATTTCCCAGATATTGCGCTTGTAAGAATCACGTTCTACATAATATGCACACGTTTCCACACCACCTGTGAGGTAGTGTACTCGACGTGTTTTTTTTAACGTGGTATCCCCAGTAGGCCTATTCCACGAACCTTTATGACGTTATTTTCAGTAACAATAATTATTTAATAGTATGAAGATTATTGTTATGGGTTACTGAGTTTAACTGTCGTCCTAACTTTTTTTTATTACTTTATTCTGACTCATACTCTTCATATTCAACTTCAACAATCATGTTTTCTTACTGTACTACGTGTTACTTGATAGTATACTCGAACCAAATGTTGAGTAGCAGATGCGGATGTTGGAGGAAGACAAGATAGTTGTTCAGATATTTAACACTTGTAAAAAATACACGAAACAAAAAGCGAGTACAACTATCTTGTCTTCCTCCAACATCGGCATCTGCTACTCAACATTTGGTTCGAGTATACTATCAAGTTCGGACATGGCAAGGCAATGAACTGAACCCTGAAGACTGGGGTTGGAAATTGATAAATAATACTTTAGAACCGATTCGAACTTTACTGCCCCCTGCTCCAGAAAAACTTTTTAACATTATTTTTTGCAATTGCAAGAAAGGTTGTAGTGCCAAATGTGGCTGTAAAAAAGTAGGGTTGCAGTGTTCTCCAGCGTGTACCAATTGCCAAGGTGTATCTTGCTCAAATGTTCAATAAAATACAAGAGAGGAAGATTCATGTGATTTTGATGAAGAGACAACTGATTCATCTTCATTTGAACAATTTCTAAGCATTCATCAATATGAAGGAGAAGAAGAAAAACAAGAAGAAATTGAAGAAAACATGATTGTTGAAGTTCAATATGAAGAGTATGAGAAGAATATGGAAATAAAAAAAAAGTTAGGACGACAGTTAAACTCAGTAACCCATAACAATAATCTTCATACTATTATATAATTATTGTTCCTGAAAATGACGTCATAAAGGTTCGTGGAATAGGCCTGCCGGGGATACCACGTTAAAAAAAACGCGCCGAGTACACTACCTTACAGGTGGTGTGAAAATGTGTGCATATTATGTAGAACGTGATTCTTACAAGCGCAATATCTGAGAAATAGCGAGTCTTAGAGAAAAAATCATGAGGACCATTTTTATAGAGAATTTTAAGATCTACAACTTTTCTTTAAAATACTATTTCGATAAAACTTACCGTTTTCGAGAAAAATCAAAAAAACCTAAAATTTTGACCTTGGGCTCCGAATAACTCCCTTAGCACACATGGGACTGATGGGGACTTTTGACACTTTATTCCTTGTGGTAAACCTAAGGTCTCTACGAAGATTTGGCTCTGTCGGAATTTTCTTTATTTCAATTGTCTGAATTGACCGGACTACTACGATCTGAAACAAAAAGAAACAGTTAGGCGCCATTCATTTGTTACGCAAAACGATTTAGAGGGGAGGGGGTCTACCATGTCTCATTTTTTTCTTACAAGGAGGTAGGAGGGAGTCATGTTAGTTCTTACGTGTAATTACAAAAATGCGCAATATTTACATGTATTATACTTCGGAAAAGCGCGCGTAACCGCACAGAGGATGTATAAAAATATTGGGTAAAGTGGGAAGTGGATTTAATTGCCACCTATCCCGTCGTGTGGGTTATGAAGATCATTTTCGATTTAGGGATCCGTGTGTGAAATATTCAGTCATATAGTGCAATTTTTTGTTAGAGACAAGTGTCTCCCCCCCCACCCTGCCAGCTATATGGTTGTTTTTGGAGATATGGAAAAAATCAGATTAGTAGTATATAATGTAACTAAAAGTAAAATTATCACAGCTAAGTAGGCTTTACAAGTTTACGAGTAACAGCAGACTAAGAATAACGTAACGTTGGAAAATACTTAAATCACGTTGTTAGTAGTATGAAACATAAACAACAGAAAACCCCTTCTTATTTCCTATAGATTTTTACGTAACAAATATTAAACAGGGGACTAGAATACATAGGGGAGGGAGGGGGTCAAAAACAGACCAAAATCGTCTTACGTAATAAATCTCGCGCAAAACTCACGTCTACGTACGTGTAAATTGATCTTTGGCAGTGCGAAAGTCTAGTACCTACTACATTTTTTAAGAAGCTACTATGAGTATTGGATCAATAGAAGCACTGTATATGTCAAAATCTGTATTTTTGAAAGAGCTGGGCTTTTAAAGACCCCACGCGACGGACCGAGGGTTAAATATCTTTGTGTAGAATAGATAAATAGAAGATAACAATTATTTAACATCGCGGTCCATTTTATGTAAATTCTTTGAGCACACATTGATGTAGGTATATTGTAATTTGGTTGCAATATCTAATTTGATTATTATGAAGTGGCTGGTCATATTTGCTGAAGAACCGTTGGTTGGAGCAATCAAGTCCTAGAGCGAAGGCCGCGGACTCGGTAAATGTAAGTTGAGACCCAACCAGATGGACTGGTGACATAAAGAAGGTCTGAATGGACTGGACGTGGAAGGCAGAACATCGGGTGTCGTGGCGTAAATTAGGAGATGTCTGCCTATGTCCAGCAATGGACCAATACAGGCTAATTAATTGATTATAGGTACTACCTTTAGTACGTAAACAGCTTTTTGACGTGACCGGCTGGACTCACGAAAAAGTGTTCCGCCTGCTGATAGGGTCAAGTATCAGCAGGCGGAACGTGAGCGGTAAGTAGTCAAGTAAAACTGTCACAGGCAAGGTTGTTTATTACAATGTCATTAATATTTTGGCGATTGCAGCGACATGCAATACAATTGAAAAAAAAAAACTGTCACAGGTTGTTAGATATTACAATGTCATCAATGTTTTCTTATGACAACAAATCATATGTTGTGCGATATATTTGTACAGGGATCCGTGACTCTTGAATTGAAACATTGTTAGTACTGAGCGAGAGTACCTAATTTGTACAATGTAATTAAGAAAATCGTGACTGACTACTTATTGAAGTAGACTAACAAGTTTTAGACATTGAAAAGTTTGTGAAACTGACTAACTGATAATTTATCATTTGTCAGGTACGGGACAGGCTATCAATTTGGGATCAGATGGCCGTGTATGAATTGTCAAGTTGTCCCAAGATATCAAAGGCTTCTATACTTAATTACTTGCATTGAGTGTTGCTGGCCTTATTTAAAAACATATCGTATACGTAGGTAGTTACTCCATTGTGTCTTGACCCAGGCATCCGTCAATTTTAAATTTACGAGCATCCGTTGTCAGATCGTAATTTATCATCTGGTTAATAAGAACATCGTGACATGTCATAATTAAAAATCAATTTTAAACATAAATCATATCACTTATTTAATTTTAAAACTTTATCGCATGTCTGATAGATTCAACTTCCGATGCACTAGTCCACTTTTCACGTAGTTTTCCAATCAGAAATCAATTTTATGTTTAAAGTGTTAGGGTCTGGTTTTGTTTATAGGTCTTGGCTAATGTTATCGGGTCCTAATTTCTAGTTTTGTAGCTTCCGTTCCAATGACTTTAGTTGAATCACTGGCCTTTCTTGCATCTTGTTCTAAGGACGGCTGTACACAGAGCTTATGAGGTATTTCGCATTCCCTGCATCGCACTTAATTTACCCTGTTATGAAATATTTTGACACTATCAAATACATGTGTAAAATAGACCAATATTTAATAATGACATTTAATGTACCACATTTACAAACAATGTTTTGTTTCTTTTGTAGTAATCAATTTCCCCACACCCCATTTAAAGGAAAGTACTTACATGAAACCTCTTTAAAGACTCTAAAAAACTACTAACTCTAAAACATCATAAATATGTATAAATTTGTTGACACATAACGTACGACATTTTAAAAATTCATTACAATTTGTAAAAATGTAAACTGCCGTCAATTATTGAGAAAAATGTCACCATTTTAACATTTTGTTTTAAACATTACAAATAAAATTGATTAATGAAATTATGCTATTTCATTTATTATTATTCATTTATTCACACCTAAAAACATAATTAGTATCAAACAGAATTTCAAAAACCGGGCAAGAGCATGTCAGACCATGCTCAGGTTTCGCAGCTTTACACGGCACTTACGCCCTTTTGTTGGGAAACGCAGTTTTTTAGCAATAACTCAATAACGGCATATTCGGCCATGTTCGAAATAAATTTTAGTTTAAAGTGCTTATTAAGCGCTTTATACAACTTCCGGAGCGATTATTTCCAAAAAATCCCTCAATCAAAAAACTTTCTTAGAAACCTTAAAATTATTGTTTTTAAACCTTAGCGATTTTTATACATATTAGTTATATTTCGGGACTTAATCGCGTGAATTATTTAAAGGTACGAACCTTTTATTTACCCGACGTTTCGATCGAATTGCACCGAACGTCGGGTAAATAAAAGGTTCGTACCTTTAAATAATTCACGCGATTAAGTCCCGAAATATAACTAAAACCTTAAAATGTTTTTAAAAGACCTTTTGAATAATGTGCCACACGTTAATGATTGTTGAAAAAAAAATCTGCTTCTGTTAGATGTATGGAGTGCCCCCCTTAAAAATATTTATTTTAATTATTTCGGTACTATACCTAAGACATCTTTTCAATAAATTTCATCTATATTCATTGAGTAGTCTTGGAGTAAAATGCCTGTAACATACGGACAGACATACCACAAAAATGATGATGCACGTCTTTCCATACAATTATGTCAAATTTGCGAAATGGCTCTAAAGCTTCGAACGACCTACCATTTGGTAATAAAATAATATGACATAATATGTTTATCAGTTGTCTGGTTGCCATACTGGTTTTGCCTACTTTGGGATCAGATGGCTTTGTGAGTTGCCTCTAGATAATATTAATTTAATATATATTTTGTTTGTAAATGTAAATTTCATTAAAGATGTAGACATTATTTATGCTGATTATAATTAAATTCTTATACCTACTGATGTCAGTTTATCCACTAACTTTTCCTTATTTGGTAGAAATTTGAACTCTCTGTATCATTTATCCCTTTACGGCTCGAATTCTCATAAAACCAGAGCAAAAACCTACGGAATAATAACTTTCTGTGTGTGAAATTAGAACTCTACCAACACAATTAGTGGTTTGAAACGTGCGTTGATTAATTCCAAATACTATCACAAGTTGCGCTAGTGAGTAAATGGAAATAAAGAATCGACAAAAACGGTTCGAATTATTTTTTTGTAGTCAAAAATATATAAACTAGGCTGACAATGTTTAGCGTCGAGGTCATGTTGATTGAGTTGTTGTCAACGAAATGGTAGCAGCAGGCTGTTTGAGATGTTTGGTACATTTATTTGGTATTGCCACATTGCCGCATATTAGTCAGGACGTATCTAATTTAGGAGGTTTTTTCTAAATAGCATATTTTGCTCCTAAAGTTGTTACGGTTCCATTATAGTTATTTTTGTAAATATTTGTATACATGTTTTTAAACCTACTTCAAAAAGTTTCTAGGATACCTTTGCGTCTTAATTATAATGATCTATCAGAGTGGGCCAAAACTAAGGTTATTATTGCACAGAGTGTGGTTTCTCCTTTATTGTATACTAGCTGTCCCGGCGAACTTCGTCTCGACTCTTTTTTTTTTTGTAAATCGGGTTCAATTGTGAATCTAAACCATCCTCGAATCCCCTTGAACTCACACAAAAAAAAACATCAAAGTCGGTCCAGCCGTCTAGGAGGAGTTCAGTGACATACACACAAGAAATATAAATAAAGATAGATAATTTTCTTCACCAAAGATCTGCATTATTACGTTTTAATCTTATCTCAGTTTTTCTAAAAAAATATAAAAAAAAATGTAGGTTTTTTAAAAAAAAAGTCCGATTTCTATTTTAAAATCATTTCGCAAACCTTACAATTACTGAGATTGTTTTAATTCTTCAACTCTTGAAAGCTCGGTTAAGCCATCTAGTGACTCTGTGTCAACCTTTTGATTGCAGCCACACCACTGTACGACGATCTAATAACTATTGATATACGAGCGGCTGTTAAGATGTTTTCTTATCTATAGTTTATTGGCTGGCAAAATCATATACGATTTGTTTAATTTAATATGGCATTATTACTTCATTATTTCGTTAATATGTTGCAGTTTTTGTGACAGATTTATGTCGTTATTTTGAAGTCTAGTCAATATTGTACTACTTTGATGGTGTAATGTTAATGTTGGACGTTATATACCTACACAATTAAGTTTATGTAAAAGAAAACCAACCTTATACAGTAATTACTTATGCGCGATTGTATTGTACAATCATCTACTAGGACGCCCTTAACTTTAATAGTTGATAATCACAATTTTAAAAAAATCAGGCAAGAGCATGTCAGACCATGCTCAGTGTAGGGTTCCGCAGCCTTGAATAATAGAGAATGAAAGAAGCAGAAGAGCGTATGTTCATGGCACTTACGCCCTTTGGTTGAGAAACGGAGTTTTTCGGCTATAACTCAATGACAGTATATCCTATCATGTCCAGATTAATTTTAGTTTAAAGTATTTATTAAGCGCTTTACCTTTGTGATATTTTTTATATTTTTTAGTCACACGGTTCAAAGGTTAAAGGGGGGGGGGCACAATTTATGCAACTTGTCGAATAATATGGCACACGTTGATGATCGCGGGATAAAAGAATCAGTGCCCCCTTAAAAATATTTTTTATCATTTAGTTATCAAACTACAAGACACCTTTCCACCAAATTTCATCAATATTCATTGAGGAGTCTTTGAATAAAATGCCTGTGACATACGGACGAACAGGCAGACAGACGGATATGACGAAACTATATGGGTTTCTTTTTTGCCAGTTTGGCTACGGAACCCTAAAAAGACTTACGTTTCATTATTTTCCTCTCAAACTTGAAATCAAATAAAATCGTATGATTTTATAAAACTATCATCTATATATCATACTCACATAAGTACCTACCCAACTACAGAGTATAATTGTATAACTTCCTTAGAAACTACTGTTCCATAGATCATACCCGCACAAACAGCTTAGCGGCTTCTACTCCATTTCACCACAGTATTAATCATCTCCAGCATTACGTTACAAGCCACCCGTTATAGTTATCGCGTAGAAGACGGTACAACAATGATTCCACAATATTTCATTAAGTCCAGACAAGGTGATTATGTCTCTATAACAGCTACGATAATTGAGTAGCCATAAGTAAAGTCGATTGACCACTAAATTAATGTCGCTATAAGATTCAGTTTTTATCCTCATCATAGATGGCGTTGTAGTTGTTATGTACTAGGTTTTACTAGGGATTTCTTTAATACATACAAGTTTTAACTATCACTCAAAAGTTTCATTAAAATCTGTTAACTAGTTTTTTTACGTGAAAGAGCAAATACAAAAGAAGAACGGTATTATTATTTTAGTAGGATTATGTCTTATTTCGATTAAATCGATTAAAAGAATGTTAGATTCTTTTAATCGATTCAATCATAGCGGCCATTTCAATCTATGGAGAATAGGCCACAATATAACGCTCACTTATTGCAAAAACGTCATAAAACACTAATCTTACAGGAGGCCAATTTAAACTTTCAATTCGATATATTCACAAAATAATAACACAAACAGGTTAAAGCTTTTTGGAATGTTTGTATTGGTTAGTAGTGCTTAAAATCATAGTATCAAATTATTTTTTAAATTTACTGTTCATATACGCTCGTGGGTTCTCGGCTAACACTTTCGCGCCTCTGAGATATATACCCTGATTATATATATATATATATATATACTCTGATTATATAGAACTATATTCAATTCAACTCGTACCGCCCAGCAACAGTGTGTCATTACGATTTTTATGCCATCTAGCGACCACAAGTGACATTTGTCATTATGGTACTAAAAAATATACTTGTCAAGCATTGTATTTTTCATATTTTTCAAAAAATCAAGATTTTGAATTATGACGGTCTTGCAATAAGTTCTCCAGACTCGAGCAAATGACAGGTACTCTGTTTCTGTCGATTTGACCAACTCTAACATAGAGTATCGTTCGTAGTAAGTACTCGAATCTTACCTCAGTATGTTATGAATTGAAGCAGAGAGGTATAAACTACTCTTTCATATAGCTTAGTGACGCAAATAGGAACTCCGCCATGCAAAATTTGAAGTATCTATTTACCTATCGATATGAGCTGTAATCAGCAAGGTATAATAATACCTAAACATACTATCCACCAGATCATAGCAATATCTTGTAAGTACGGGAAGCCTTTTATATTAAAACTCACAGATCTAGAATTACTAATGCTATGAGCTAGGCCCTGTAATCTCTTGAAAACGTTTATTCCACCGCACAGATGTTATCAATATTTCATCAGCAAATTCATACTTAATTTTATCAAACCTACAATCACGCATAAGTAAAAGAGTTAGGTATATATTAAACATTTTATAGCTTGCATTGTGCACGAGGTTAACAGTTTGATGCGCGGAAAGTGCGCGTGCGACGATAATCGGATCAGTCGTGCGATTCTGAAACGAATATCTGAGCTGTTCCGTGCAAAATGTTGTCCCTAAATTTTTCTATTACTTCGGCACTAAAGAACAATATATACTTAATGCATTTAATTGGACGAATTTAAAATATTTACAGTAGTAATAATAATATAATAATAGCTTCTTGGGACAATTCACATAACGCTATCTGATCCCAAACTAAGCAGAGCTTGTACTATGGCAACCAGACAACTGATAAACATACTTATATATTTCTAAATACATACATTTTATAGATAAATAACATCCAGACACAGAATAAACCATCATGCTCATCACACAAAGTTATACCCTGGATGGGGATCGAACCAACGACCTCTTGCGTAGCAGTCGGATACACTCCTACCGCGCCACAGAGGCAGTCAAAGAACTTGATTTACAATTACGATCCAGTGTCCATATCTTTCATGCTACGGCGGAAAAAAAATGGTTCTTTACATTTACATCCATCATCATCATCATTATTTATCATGTTACAAAGTAAACGTAGAATTAATGACAGTCATCTTGGTTATATTATTATAACGGCTCCATTTTAGCGTACTTATACCAAGAACTTACAACTTACCTATATTATATAATAAAAGTAATTTAATAAAAATAAATATCTCGCAGACAACCATAATAAAGAAAACATAGATAAGAGAAAAAACCTGACTACTATTAATAAAAGTGAAAGGAAGGATGGATGTTTGTCGGTCAATCACGCTAGATGGCAAAAATTTGACACCGAACAGACATAGATTGAAGTCTGGAATTGCAGTTATACTACTTTTAGTCGCGAAAAAATATAAAATTTCCATGAAAATGAAGTCGCGGACTACAGTTCGGTCTGGGTGTAGCAAAGGGGGTGCACTAACTAAAATTATTTTTTTTATTGACTGCCTCTGTGGCGCGGTGGGAATGTATCCGACTGCTACGCAAGAGGTCGTGGGTTCGATCCCCACCCAGGATAAAACTTTGTGTGATGAGCACGATGGTTTATTGTGTCTGGGTGTTATTTATCTATAATATGTATGTATTTAGAAATATATAAGTATGTTTATCAGTTGTCTGGTTGCCATAGTACAAGCTTTGCTTAGTTTGGGATCAGATAGCGTTGTGTGAGTTGTCCCAAGATATTATATTATTATTATATTTATTTTTTTAAAATATCGATAATCATTGGTGACCAAAAAAAATAACTGACAAGCTAAAAACAATAACTTTTAGAACTTAAAGAAAAAAAAATCAAATTTGCACTAAAACAATCGTCTAGATTAGGTTAGAACTGTGATCCACTACACACTGTGCCGCCGCGGCGGCCGCCAAGTGGCAAAAATTATTTGATGAAAAAAAATAATTCTTGTCTGTTTGTTTTTAAAACGTATGCTTTTCGATATTTTGAGAAAAAAAACATTTTAGTGCACCCCTTGGTACACCTTGACCTATAGTTCTACTAAGTACATACGTAGTTTAAACTAAACTTAAGTTATCGTTTCACACTTTGTTACAGAATCACGCATCAGTTTTTATAACTATGACTCACGGCTACACCACTTCCTATTAATTATATCTACACATTACATAGAACAAGAACGGGAGCGAAGAGTTGAGATTATATTACTTCCGAATATTACGTGGTAGAGTACTTATCGGTACACAATCTGTTTCAGAAATGTGAAATAAAGTAAATACGTATATAAAAACTGATTGGCCGATTGATCGATCAACTGAAAGCACTGTATCTAGAAGATATACGAGTATCTAATGGTTGGTCTGTCTGTCTAGTGACCCTGACTGATAAGCCAGAAGTCGTGTGTCTGAATTCCAGCCGGGATACATCTTTCTGTGATGAGCACGATTGTTTATTCCATTCCGGGTAGCGCATGAAGATCTACTTGAAGTTAAATATTTGGCATTGATAATCTACCTAGTTGTTAGTGAGTATATTTATAGCGTGGACTCCATATATGTATATATTATTATACTCATGGTCAACAGTCACACTGTTGAACGGCTCAATTTGATACGGCCGAAAATAAACTCTGAATCAATTTGTTGAATTTCAAAGACTTAGTTTTATTGCGATCTGTAGAGTTACCATTCGTTCGCAAAGCGGTAGACGGAACTAGAATATGTATTCATTTTGGGTCGAGAGAGTCACTACAGCCAGGGTTTGGGTGTGTTATTGGTGACTACGTAGAGAGGAGGCCAGTATTCCAACAGGGGGAATCCAATAAAGCTGATTAATGCTTAAATTGGGACAGGTCCTGTCCTGACAGATGTGTAAATATAGCATGGTTTAACCTTGGTTGTTTTCCATAAATATAGACAGATAGAGTGCAACAGCAAGGTGCCCTACACCTTATTCTATAACAAGCCTCTTTTATATTGACTGCCTCTGTGGCGCGGTGGGAGTGTATCCGACTGCTACGCGAGAGGTCGTGGGTTCGATCCCCACCCAGGATAAAACATTGTGTGATGAGCACGATGGTTTATTCTGTGTCTGGGTGTTATTAATCTATAATATGTATGTATTTAGAAATATATAAGTATGTTTATCAGTTGTCTGGTTTCCATAGTACAAGCTCTGCTTAGTTTGGGATCAGATAGCGTTGTGTGAGTTGTCCCAAGATATTATATATTATTATTATTATATATTGATAGGTTGCTGTTTCTACTATCTATGGTAACTCAAGTTCAAAACTTGTATTGTTATCTTTATCTTATTAAATTATTCTTATACCAAAAAGATCTTCCAGTTCTAATTACTGGAATTGACCGAAAATACTGATCACATTTATCAAATTCCTTCCACTTTTATTAAAAAACGCATCGTAATTCCAACTTTAATCAACAGGTGTGAACTAAATAATTAAGGACATAATAAATCACTATCAAAATTGTATTTGAGTACATTAATTCTAACTTTATGGAGATCTTACAACCAAGGACGTTTGGTTGCCCCATGCGGCGCTCAGGATCACTCGCTGCGGGGTACCAACTCTTGCGCAGTAATTAATACTTTTCAACACGAACGCATCACATTGAAGCGCTAAATACACGGAATTGATATACCCCTCGGGGAGACGGTAACTGCCTTAATTGTATACCAATGATTATAAGTTTTTTTGACTTAATTTAACTTTTTTGTGAACGTGATTGACATTTTTTGATCAAGATGTTTGCTGTACGTTAGATTGATTTTTAAATAAGTTGGTATTGGAATGTGTCTTTACAGGCTTGACTTTGAGAGCATTACCCGTTGGGTACAGTGGGTATGTACTCGTAATTACATCGGTGGTGCTTGTGTATTGTGATTCACAAAATGGTTTAAATTAAGTTTAAAATTTTTAATTCACTCGGGCGACAAGCAAAAATCCTTGTGATAAGTCATGACTCTACGTTTAGGAATATTTAGTGCAAATTTCACAAAGCTATAGGAAATTAACAAGTAGCAAATAAAAACCGGGCAAGAGCATGTCGTACCATGCTCAGTGTAGGGCTCCGCAGCCTTGAGTAATTGCATCAGCAGATGAGCGTATGTTCATGGCACTTACTCACTTTTGGTTGAGAAACCCAGTTTTTCAGCAATAACTCAATGACGGTATATCCGATCATGTCCAAAATAATTTAAGTTTAATATTTTATTAGTTTACTTATTAAGCGTTTTTCTGATTTTTTTCATATTTTTATATGTAACCTTAAAATGTTTTTAAAAGACCTGTTGAATGATGAGCCACACGTTGATGATTGCTAAAAAAAAATCAGCTTCTGTTACATGTATGTGCCCCCCCCCCCCCCTTCCTAAAAATACTTATTTTTATTATTTATCTATCAAACTAAGTAGCGGCTACTCTACAAGACACCTTTTCATCAAATTTCATCAATATTCATTAGGTAGTCTTTGAGTAAAATGCCTGTGACATACGGACGGACAGACAGACAGACGGATATGACGAAACTATAAGGGTTCCGTTTTTGACCTTTTGGTTAAGGAACCCCAAAAAAACCAATAAAAATTCGTCCTCAAGTCTATGTGTTCTTCGTAGCTATCCATACTTAAACCTAATCATGGATATAAAATTCTTTCGACACAGAGATTATTTGAATAGCAGTCATAATAATTTCACATCTTTGTATATATTTTAAAAAGAAACAACTAGGTTGTATAACTGGTTCAGTTGACACAATGGATACAGCCTGCAAAACAGCATCTCATAAACTTAGTCATAATCACGAATGGCTGTCACATCGTAAATGGATGGACTAAACCTAATGCGAATTTGAATAGAAAGCTAGTTCAATTGAGATGGTTCTCAGCTTTGTTTGATGAAAATCTGTTTAGCCGTTTGAAAGATAATCAACTTTTTGTTTCACATGTCATGATTTTTTAACGTTAGGTAAATCTTGTTGATGTAAATAATGCTTCGCAACAATGTTGTTAGTGGAGTCCGGTGTTTGGTATGGGCATGAGATATTGCATCTTTGTTACTCTGTTCCTATTCATGTTTCTGTCATCTCATGTACTGTACTAAAAATTTATATTTTTGTTTCGAGCTAACATGAGTTTGGGCGCACGGTACCAGTCTCGAAAGCTTTATGAGCTTCATGTACATGTTCTGGAAAACTCAGAAGTCAGAGTAGTGAGAAGATAACGAATCAATTGGCTGCTTAAAAGCAAACTAAAGTTATTCATACCAAATTAACCATTAGTTACCTAATTGGTTTATAGATATTGGTACGGTTAAGAAATAAAAGCTAAACAAATACAAAACCAGAGTTCATGGTTCAATAGTTCGAGAAAAAATTCAAATGATTTTTTTTCAGCAATAATGAAATTTAACAAAGTCAGGGCAAGCATTTCACAGAGTACTTAAATGAAACAATTTATTGGTGCAGGTATTTGCTCCTGAGATTAGTATCTCAGGATATAAAACAGTTTTTCCTTGTGATTACCTATGCCTAAGGTAACTATTATTATGGATGTACTTAGCTTCAGTTACGTTTGATTTTTGTCCTACCTTTTAGTCTTACGTGTCCTGTAGGTAATCGCTTTTTAGCCCCTAAGTAAATTACGAAAGAAATCATTCTGCAACATTTCAGCTGTTATGTTTGGGCTGGGCGTTGATAACTGAATAAATAAACTCAAATTCAAGATAACAATATATTGGCTATTATTCTTCAAAACTCAAATTTTATGCTATCTGTTTATTATTAATTAAATTATTAAAAAAATAATTTAATTAATAATAAACAGATAGCATGAAGTTAAAGTCTCAAGAATGTGACAGCCTTCGATGACGGTACTTATTTCCAACAATAGTATACAATCACAACTCAATACCACAGAACAAATCCATGTCGAGATCCTCAGATCCACCTGATTCCCGCATCCAAAGATTCTATAACCAAGTCTACAAATCGTAGGAATGCGCGTAACTAATCGGTCGATGCTTCTACCGACATCGATACCATAAAAAATCGACGGAAATGATCGAACCACGAGAAATGAGAATAGCTCTCGAAATTGAATAAGTCGATATCACCAAAGAAGGAATTGAATGACGATTGACTGAAAAAAATACGATCGATTTGATGCTTCGGTTGGTTGTGGTAATGAAGTATCAATAGTCGATTAAATCGTAAATGTTTTATCGATATTTGTGATGGATTACTATTTTATTTGTGTTTTGCTTATAGTAACGATGTTTGCTTTATTTATGTGTATGTTTAAGCTGTACGTTTTAAGGTTAGATATTACTTTTTACTAACAAAGAGTTTTATAATGGCACTGAATTTGAAATTTACATAATTATCTATTGTTGCTAATGGTACTTCTTACGAGTTATTTATGTGTTTTAATTAATGTGGTTTAGGCTAATATCGGTTTGTTGTTTCGTAAAACAACGAATTGAGGTGCTTTTTGCGTAAACGTATTAAGACCTATTTTTTTGGAAAAGCCATAGGATATCGAATTCATTTACAAAATCGATATCGACAATCAATACATCTCAGCCGTTTCGATTCAGTTGAGAATGACATTTGAAAACGGTAGCCGCCGTCACAGCAGGGGGCGGTGCTACTCCGCCATCTTCATTTTTATTATTTTTTTTTAGCCCTTGTTTATCCAGTCCGGTGCGTCGCGGCTCACTGGCTGGAGCAATCAATAAAACGCTGTGACCGTAAAACCACGCCGGAATTAATACGGCGTTCTGTATCCGAAGTAGGCAGGTACGACCGTCACGCTTCAACCACTGATGTAATTAAAAAAAATATGAAAAAACCATCGACAATTAAGTAGATTCTGAAATAGGTGCAGTTACCTCACTTTACGATACGATTTGATTCTTATTCGATTCGTTAAACTAGCACTTTGACGAATCGAATAAGAATTTTAACAGCAAATTTTAAAAAATTGAATTAAATCCCTAGTGACCTCTAATGCCAATAAAACTATTAGTTATACCAATAGAATTCCTTATTAAAAAAAAACTCTTTTTACTAGAAAACTTTGAGATAAACACATTTTCACTATTTATAAATCTACTTATATCTTTTTCTGGTTGATGGTATTTTTTATTGTCTACTTTTTAAACAGGACAGTTTCTGTTTCATAATTCTGTTATTCTATAAAGTAACAAAACAGAGTAGTTCTTTTAAAATATTACTTTATAGTAAAAGCTAAATAGGTAAGTAAACTACTACATCAGGTAAATAGGTAAGTAAATAGGTACTAAATCACAACCACACCCTCCATTGTTTGATCCGTAAAAGAAATCCAATTCAGCTCATTTCAATTCTAGGGGAGGTTTAAAAACACCTAATAGAGAATTATAACAAACACCGGCCGCTGGTGGCAATTTCACACTTTATTAATGCAAGTATTACAGCTAATTCCATCGTTTGACACGTGCCGAATTTGCTGTTCCCATAAAACAGCAACCACCCCTCATCCAAAACCCAAATGAACAACAATGCATTGAACTTACCGCCTTATAACTACATATCTAAATATTACAATCGTAAATCAACAAACAAACAAAAAAAAATTGCACTTATAACGAGATTTTAACTTTTATGCTTATGAAATAAAGAACAAAATGGTTTGCAGATGATCAAAGTACAGTTTTGCACAAAACCGATTTCGTTTCCCTCCATTTTTTGACAGGTCCGATTCATAGATAAAGTAGAGCGTACAGATTCCGCGGACCATAGATCACAGAGTAATGCGGTCACGCTCTATGGTATTAAGTGTCAGTTATCGTCTCCACGGGGCTTAGTGCTCGCGTATAATACATTTTTATGTTTGTACGCTCCCCTTGTTGTAATAACAACATGAAGTGAGGTTTACTCGGATTGAATACGGTATTATAATGAAATGATTCATATTTAAGTGAGACCTCCCCTCAGTCTGTTGTAATTTGATGGTGTCAGGGATCGGAAGCAATGTTTCTTATTAAAGTGGTGTTATGACTGTCGTTTTTATTGCACTGTATGCATTCTTTTTACTGTTATTTGCTTAATAAAAATGTACAATGATATACTTTCTTTAACTATGGGTACCTGAAGCAGCTATTACGGCTGAATGCATTTATTTGAAATATCTGTTGTTTATTTCAGTACAACTAGTACCTAATATTAACTGAATAATTATGACATCTCGATTTGTAAATGTGTTGCATAAAAGTCCTCGTATGTGTTTCTGTAACTTTTTTCGTTATGTATTAGAAATATTTATTTGTTCGAAGTTGCAGGGGGCAGCGGTAGCCTGGTGGTTAAGACCTGGGGATTCTAATCCCACCTTTAATACCATACCGACGTGAACCCAAACCTAGCATATATAATTTACTTTACGGAAGGGATTGACAAGATGACTAGTAATGTTTAAAAAATGATTTGTAAATATCAAATACTTTCCTCCGTTAGATATCTCATACTTAGTTATAGCAAATATCGGTTTAACGTTTTGACGCATTTCTTTATAATCACATTCTCGATTAGATATCACAACTTAAATACTATCAAGTTTTTTTTGTTCACATGTAAATTTTACATATAATACTCTAATACAGTTCCACTGAAAAACTAGAATGCGATATATAAATATTTAACCATTTATAATACAATTATGAAACAGTAACTCTAGACTGATCACACAGTATTGTATATGTTTCCCAGACTTAAAATCCGAGATGAGCCGATGGCGAAGATAACGCGATAAGGGTCCAGTAATAGTCTAAATATCTCCTTAATGTGTATGTAATGGGTACGCACGTGTTGGACGCGTGCTTGGGCGTGCTTGCGCGTGCTTGTTTGCACACCGTCTAAACCCGGCTTAGCACTTTAGTTCCCGACTGTACTGTTCCGTTTTAATTACAGATTGATCCAAGAGATACAATTGTTGGTATGAGACGATCGTAAATTAGACAAAGGGATTATGGAGATATTGTTGCGTAGTGATACAAAATAACAAATATTTATAATGATTTGTGTAGTTGTAGAGGCAGTGATTTGTTGTGTAGACTATTGATTTACTCAATTGGGTAGTTGACTACAATAAAAGTAAATTATTTTATACTAATCAGGTAATAGTAAATCTTAAAATGCTCTGAAAAAGTGTTATTTACAATTTAACATGTTTTTGAAAATTGTATGTTTGTAAAGTCCCCCGCGACACAGAGCTTGTACTCTAAAGCGGGAGTCGTTTTTTAAATTAATAAGAAAAAAAAAAAAAAATAAGCGTGAAAACGAATACTAAAAGTAATGATTTGACGATAGGAACTTAAGACGTCACAGGTTGTTATTCCATAGTAATTTCTATAGAGCTTGTCGTTTTGATAAAAAGAGACTGATTTGACTTGACACTCAACATTCCTATTGTTGAGATTTTATTAGTTTTCTTTTGACGGATACAAACTTTGTGCACGTTGCAAGTGCACATACATGGTGTGCTACGCATGTCTTTATGTGGACGAGGTAGCGTAGTCGTCGTAGCACATGCCTTGAAATATGCGTATTCTTCTAGCGGCAGAGAGGCCTTGATCACGGTTCTTTTAGGTTTCCCTATGAATCTATATAAAGTATCTTATAGGCACACACAAGCGTCTCCAGTGAGGTATATTTTCGGGTCGAGTTACCTCAAAAATGTTAACCCTTTGCCTCTGATATAATCATTTTTGTTGAGAGGCATGTGTTTCGAATGCATGCAGGAAGCCTTCCAAAGTTTGCATTTACTATTAAGGTTGAAACAGACTGACCTCCAATACTTAGACAGATCCAAATAAAATGGACTGGTCAATGATTTCTTCTTTATTTCCCACTAACGTATTAAGTTCTAACTAACCACTTTATTAATAGACTGTTCAATAGTTCTATCTGTATATGATACCTAACAACTTTTGTTTCACAACTTTTTACGAATCTCAATAGATAGATACTGTTACTGTCTGTGAGGTTGTAAAATTAGAGATCTTTGTCAGTGCGTCTAAAATAAAAATATTTTAACACAGTGTGCATTCATGGAACATTCCAGTAGTTCATATACAGGGTGATTTGTGTCTCCTTTATATAACACTAGCTGTCCCGCGCAACTTCGTATGCGTAATTTTTCCCCGTTTTTGAAACATTTCTCGTCGCTTCTCCGCTCCTATTAGTCGTAGCGCGATGTTATATAGCCTATAGCATTCCTCGATAAATGGGCTATCCAACAAAAAAAGATTTTTTCAAATCGGACCAGTAGATCCTGAGATTAGCGCGTTAAACGTTAAACAAACAAACAAACAAACAAATAAACAAACAAACTCTTCCGCTTTATAATATTAGTATAGATTAAGTTACTTTGTAATGTCAATTTTGGAAAATATTTAATGTATTAACCCTTAATCAGCTACCGCTATTTTTTGGAGTTTGACCTTAACCACCTAGAGACTATTTTACTGGAGTGAAATAGTTGTTTATTTGGAGGTTTAGGCTCTAAACTAAACCTAACAAAGAAATGACAATTTTACTCCGGGATATCTCAGCTGTGTTGTGTGTGATCTCTCAAAAGTGGTGAAGGGTTAATTTGTAACTTTATTTTTCAAAAGTTATATTACGAAGTTAGGTATTTGGTGAAGTGTAAAGAACATGGCTTCTTTACATTATACCAAATAACTTTGTAATATAATTTTTCAACTGTGTGGTGTGTGATCTCTCAAATGGTTGGGTGACAAAAGCAAGTGGTACTTGGTGAAGGATTACATTGTAACTTTATTTTTCAAAAAATATATTATGAAGTTATTTGGTTTTATGAAAAGAAACATAAAATAAAGATAAAAATCACCCTGTATATGTATAATTTTAAGAAAAAAAGAAATTCCGAATGAAACCAGAGCGAGACAAGCTATTTACCTAAAAAGTAAGTCTACTTGTCACATAGTGGAAAAAGCTGATATATAGGTACACATAAACAAGTTAAGTAGAATATATGTACCTATGTGAACGCAAAAGGATCGAGTTTGTATCAAACGGAGACAGATTGGACACGATTCTGATAGTCGATGACTAAACGAAATAGCGGATACAACTGTGAGAGATGGAACCAAGAAATAAATTCTTAACAGTGATCACGTTCACATTGAAAACCTACATATCAATATAACAATGATCTTGATCCTTTTGCTAAAGTATCTCATTAGCGATGAGAACCAATTTATAAGATTACTAGCTGACCCGCGCAACTTCGTCTGCGTAAATTTTCCCTTTTTTCTTTTTTCTTCCTTTTTTTTTTTACAACATTTTTCATTGCTGCTCCGCTCCTATTGGTCGTAGCGTGATGTTTTAACGTATAGCCTTCCTCTATAAATGGACTATCCAACAATAAAATATTTTTTCAATGCGGCCCAGTAGTTCCTGGGATTATCGCGTTCAAACAAACAAACAAATTCTTAGGGGTATGAAAAATAGATGTTGGCCGATTCTCATAGATACCGGATAAAAAATTTCATCAAAATCGGTCAAGCCGTTTTGGAGGAGTATGGCAACGAAAACTGTGACACGAGAATTTTATATATTAGATTGATTTTTGTTTCGTGAATTGAAAGTTTAAAAATAAATATGGTACTTAAATGCATCGTAAAAATATTATTTTGAACCATCACGTAATATTGTATTTTAACTAAATACATGCGCAAAGCTCTTTATACTGGATGACTTTTTTTTTTTTAAAGACGACTCCCGCAGTATGGTACAAGCTCTGTGTCGCGGGGGACTTTACAAACATACAAGTCACGGACACAAAGTACACCCAGACTCGGAACAACAATTTGTGGATCGCACAAACACACTGCGCCACAGAGGCAGTCAAGTTAGTAGTAGTTAGTAATTTGACTTCTTGTTGTCGAAAAGTTGATAGGGAAGATTCAGTAGGTAATACATTCGTTTTACATTAAAATATTGCTAATTAAAATTGTGAAAAAAATAAACAGATTTTATGGCCCATCGATAGTAATGTAAACAAAGCCAAAATATCAACGTTTTATTATTGTTGTCAAGCGTATAAATACATAAACAAAATAAATTTACAATTTATAAAGGAGCGCGTGCGATTCAAAAATCTAAATTTTGTTTAAAGGTACCTAGAGAAAAAATCACACGTACACGCGGGCTTACCCCCTGATGTTTGTCGATTGAATTAAAAGCCATCCTAACCTCTTTCTCTTCGACCAACATACATATATCAGAGAAAAACTGATATTATTTTTTAACTATATTTGATGCACATCATAATTTATGCTTACATAACATATGGCCGGACTGACTAAGTTTTAGCTTCAATACAATATTTTTTGGACAATAATATCATTTGGAATATACCTACTACATGACACCGTCCACCAATAGCACATCGGTATAAACCAGTAAACAAGAGCTACGTAAGCGGAACGTGGTTTCGATACTGTTTTATGTACAACGTGGTGTTAGCTATTTTGATTTGTACGTATGTCACCACTACTACCTATCACTGAAACTGGATAATTAAACTAGCTTTCAGTTTGGAACTCTGCTGGTAAAAACGTATATTCAGATTCAAATATTTCAAGATGTAAACAGTCGTCAAGCAGTCGTTAGCAAGTTGAAGTGGCAGTGGGCTGGCCATATTAGCCGAAGAACCGACAACCGTTGGGATAAACGAGTTCTTGAGTGGAGACCACGGCACGGCAAACGTAGTGTAGGACGCCCTCAGGCCAGGTGGAGTGATGATTTACGCAAAACGGCTTGCAGGAGCTGGATGCGAGAAACCGAAGATAGAACAAAGTGGCGTGCAATTGGAGAGGCCTATGTCCAGCAGTAGCCTGCGATAGGCTGATGATGATGAAACAGTCGTCTTTTGTCCTAAAATATTTTTTAATCGGTGGTAGATCTAACCCATAGGTCATTTTGGTGGGTTCCTCAACAGTGTCAGCTGTTCTTCCGTGAAATCGAGAAGTAAAAAAATTGTGTTTCGTAAAAATAATCATCATTTTAACTTTACCTGCGGTTTATTTGATTCTAATGATAACCACCAGTAAGTCCAGCTTTGTCTCCTTTAACAAATATACTTAATACCTTGGGACAAACAAAAAAAACTAAGCGGAGCTTATACTATGGAAACCAGGCAACTGAAAAACATATCTACTTAAATATTTCTAAATTATATTATAGATAAATAACACCTAGACACAGAATAAACCATCGTGCAACACAAAGTTTTATACTGAGTGAGGATCGAACCCACGATCTCCGGCTTAGCACTCAGGGTCATTAACCACTAGACCAACAGGCCAGTCAAAATACGTCATAGAAAATCAAAATCGAACTCCCACTGATATTAAAAAACGCGTACTTACCACCCTACCTCTATATCTAGAACCTATACATTATTCACTATTCATTCTATAAAAAATAATAGGTGCATTTGCGCTCGTATGTAATAAAAATAAACAAATTGCTCTACATAATATCGGTACGCCCGCAAGCGATGAAAAATAAATAAAAACGCGTTGCGAGAGGGAAAATGAAAAGCCACTTAGTGCCGCCCTCTAGAGGATTTACTAACAAACTAACAATGTGTCGTTTTGTTCGAAATAGGGGTGCTTTGCTCGCGTGTGGTGGCTAGTAATCTTACCACAGATTAGTAAGCCAATCCATAGTTATTTGAGAGAAGATTTTTGAACTATCTTGTGGATTTAAAACCACAAGATAGTTTTTTTCGGTTTATGATGTGATATTATTTAAACGGCCTTGAAATGCGAGTTGTGAGATAATCGTATTTGTTCTCTGACCGATTCTCGATGTCGATTTTTACAAATGGCATTCTATTCGATTAGAGTTTACGCTACAACTGCTAATCTCATAATACTAATTTTCGTATTTACAGTGTTGCACACGCAATGACGTCATTTTATTCGATTAGCGTAAACTCTAATCGAATAGAATGCCATTTGTCTAGGGGCCCAGAGTATAAGTAAGGCGGTAATCGTTCCTGTCCTAAACATGAAATTTCTGACTCTTTATAAAAATCTATTTTCTCATCAAGGCCCAGTCCAACCCGTTGGACATAGAGAAGTGAAATTATGCAGCATGATTTCTTTTGTGATGTAGATGAAGCATGGGCAAAAATTTCAGGGAACTCGATCTCTAAGTTTGTGAAAAACTTGGTTTGCTTTATTACATACTATCTGTGCCCCGCGGTCTTAGCCTATGTGTTAATCCAGGGTGTCAGCAAATTCGAAACCAAATTTTATGAAAATCGCTCCAGCCGTTTAGACGTGAAGAAGTAACAAACATACACATTCACATACTCACAAACTTTCGCCTTTATAATATTAGTGTGAATAAATTTCATTTAAATTCGTCTTGTCTTTTCTTCGATTTTACGTGAAATTCATTTCCATTTTACATTTTTATAATTTTATTAGGGTATATTACGTAGTTACAATACTAAAACTACAACCTACTTACAAAACACAATTTCTTCCATCCTACACACTAAAGCCTCTTTTCAGAAAAACTGTCTGTTTTTACGCATTGTTTTTGTCAGGAGATAAAATTTACGGTCACTAATGACATCGGGCAGACGGGTCGTGAATCGACCTAGCCGCCATAACTCATGATTTTGCCACATTTCCGCCGCTTTTCTATGCTTTTCTTGGCAATATATTATTTTTTTACGTTGCTACATCGCTCGCTGCGCTTGTGAGGCCGAGAACTCATGCTTTGAATACAAATTTAACCCGTAACTACTATCTATGGACTCGTGTAAAGGGTTAGCAGGATTTTATGCATGGTCTCGAGTTAAGTTTACAAGAGATTTACTTACTACGTTGACTCAGTTGGGCTACATGACTTGATTGTTAAAACTGCGTTTGGATTGCGACTATGAATTTATTTATGTGGATGCCAAATGGGAAATTTTTGGATGTTTTGTGAGCACAGGCAATAATGTGTATGGGCAGTCTAATGGTCGAAATTCGGAAGTAATTTTTAAGTTTAACGTGTTTTCCAAAAACAAAATAATCTGTAATAGCTTTGTAGATATATAAAAGAAACCAGTAACTGATTTATATTTCTACCGATAGCTCAAATAATTGAATGAGTTGGGGTTGAGATTTAAATTTGAAACGGGGTACCAAATTTGGGTCCGTGTACCACTGGTTAGTTTCCTTACTCGTCAGGGTCAATCAAACTGATGTTTTATTGAAATTTGATAACGGGGACAAAGTTGCGGGAAAAAGTAGGTCCTATACCAAATTTGACACTTGTACGTAAGCATAACATGATTGGAGATGCCCAGTAACGTCGCACAATCGGTGCCCGGTTTTTTTGTCGGAGAGAATCCATGATGTTTTAAATAAAAAAGTGTTGATAGGTTACTTATACAACATTCGATCTTTAAAAACCGGCATACTAATGCAAACATAGACATACTTATTAAAACTATTATTAAAAGTAAGAAAGCATGATTTAGTAATTATCACTAGCGAAGAAGAGAAAATTGTAATCCGCTGCTTTCATCTGTTGACGTCGGCGATGCGAAACTGACATAAAAATTTGGTCTAAAACTAAAGGTGCCATTTGCTGAGCGCTTGTAACCTGTCTTTTTATTTAGAACATCATTGGAGATAATACCTAGTCCGGCCATAAGTTCTGTTACAAATGAAAAGGCATTTTTTTTAATGAAGTAATGTAATATTACTAAAACTTATATGTACATATTTATTAAAGTCTCAGCAAAAAATAAAAACAAAATTCTATTTAAAATTACCACCTTTGGCTTTTATATAGGCCTTTAATCAGTCTGGCCACGAATCTATGGATTTACGCATTGTTTTCATGGGAAATTTCACCACTGCTTGCTTCAGAGGTTTTTTAAGAGACTCAATATGTCGCCGTGTCGTTTAGAGCAAGCCATGTCCTCTAAAACTGACCATAATTTGTAGTCTGAAGGGTTGAGGTCTAGGCTAGATGAGGGCCAGTCTTCAGCTCTGTTATAAAGTCCGGAACGTTGGTTTCAAGCTAGGCTTGGGTAGTTCGTGCCTTGTGACAGGTGCAAATTCCTACTGGAAAGTCCACGTTACATTTTTAAGTGTATTGCTGAGAGGTTTCACAACACGATCCAAGACTGTCTCTTGATACAATTTGGCTGAAGTTTTTACTCCTTTTTCACAAAAATGTAGCTTTGTGACGCCTTGATAAGACACGCCCCACCAAACCATCACTGACGCAGGATGATGATCACGCTGTACCTTTCCGACTACTTGAGCAGCTTCTTTAGAACTGTGAGCGAACTTTATAATTTTGCATATTTTTTTCATCGTTAAAGAGGATATTTATGTGCCCTTCACCTGCGTATCGCGACAGAAGGCGTTTTGATCGATCTTTAATTGTAAAGATTGATTTAAGCTATGTCCTGTATTTTTTTTTATATCACTATGAATGCGTGCCGACCTTTTATCCTTTCAATATACGCATATACAACGTTATTATTTATTTTTCGTATACCGCAAAAGCTCAGACACCCCAATAAGATTTTTACTTCAATAAATCAAATAAGTAAAAAAAATAAAGTACTTATAGAAAACCTACATAGATTTACAATTAGTTAAATAATTTACTTTTATTGTAGTCAAAAAGTAAATTATTTTATACTTATCAGGTAGGTAATAGTAGATCTTAAAATGCTTCAAAAATAAGTGTTCTTTTACAATTTAACATGTTTTTGAATTTAGCATGAAAAGGAATACTAAAAGTAATGATTTCACGATAGGAACTTATGACGTCATAGGTTGTTATTCCTTACAAATTTCTATGTAGCTTTTCGTTTTGACATTTCATAAAAAGAGACTGATTTGACTTGACAGTCATCATCCCTGTTGTCTTGAGCTTTTTTCGGTATCGTACGTGCACAATGCGTCACGTAGTAGTTACGCAACCCAGGTTTATTATTGAAAATAAGTTGATGATTACATTTCCAATCACACTGGCAACAGGCTTTCGATTGTTACAATAAAAAAATAATTAATTGTATAATATAAAATAGTTCAAAAACTACCCCATTGGAATGTGTTATACTAATTCTGAGTAAAGATTGGCTCTGTACCAAGAATAAAGTTGTATATCTAATTAATATAATTGTTTGTAAATGCTTCACTTACCTATCAAATAATTATGTTCGTCTTGTCATATGGCATGAATATATCAACATCCGTTTAACTTTAGATGCTTATAATGGCCAACTAGATATCAAAGATTTATGTAAATCGGATATAGTTGTAACGAGATAACCTTTGTATGTTAATGAAACTCTACCCAATTTATATACATCTGTTTTGTCCAACAAATATTAAACTATGTGACCTGTGAAACGACTAATGAGAACATTCTGAATCTAGACAAATTATGGATTATGGAATATGGAAACCAGACAACTGATAAACATACTTATATATTTCTAAACACATACATATTATAGATAAATAACACCCAGACACAGAATAAACCATCGTGCTCATCACACAAAGTTTCCAATTTTTTTTTCCTGAGTGGATCGAACCCACGACCTCTTGCGTAGCAGTCGGATACACTCCCACTGCGCCACAGAGGCAGTCGTTATATTTGGCTTTCTGAATAAAATCCTGTAAATTTAGATTCGGTTTACATGTTAGCAGGCTACCTATTATGTTGGTTTGCTCAGTAGCAAACCAATATAATAAGTAAATTTGTAGGATTTTTTATGGAACAACAGTTTGTTCCATAAAAAATCCTACAGATTTTCTTTTCTATTAACACAGAAATACACAAAACTTCTGTTAGAAGATAAACGAATAAGATAATACATTTAATTCTCTTCATTGCACATTAAATAATTCAACATTTTTAATTCAGAGAGGACAATAACAACTGTCATTATAACCCTTGACTCGGCGCTGGGGTCGACTCGTCCCATTTCCCCTCAGACTCGAGTATTTTGGCAGATGTCACAATTACAACAGAATTCGGTGTCGATTGCGGTTGAATACGAACAGATAATATTTTAAACGGTACACTATTGAAATTACGTTCAACGACCCTTCTTATTTGTTTTACATTGAATGTTTTGAAGCTTCGTTTTTAGTTATATGTTTTAAAAGCGAGCAATGTATTGGTTTTGATATTTATAAATGGAGATGGGATAATGTAGTTGAAAGAAATAACTGATAACATTAATTGAAACATGTGTCGTGGTGTCGTTTTGACAGCACCTCCATTGTTTATGGCCTTTTTAGAGGTTGCCGAATATTATCTATATCTTTATTTATCATAATAAAAGCTGTTAAACCCGACACCTGTCATTCATTTTATTCGGTTATTTAGTTATCGAAATTTGGATTACGGTCGTCATTGGGTGTATATCCAGGCAATAAATTTTGTTGGATGAACGTTTCAATATATTTTTTATGTACGTATTTAATTTGTGTAGTGAAATATTCATATATGCGTACGTAGCACCTATAAAACAGGAATGTATTAATTTATAAATAAAATTGTAGTGTTAGAGTGAGTTCAAATCATATTTATTTTTTAAGGTACCTGGTATTTATGTTATAAAATAAGTTTACAATATAAAGGTATCTAATTCGTGTACTCTGCAGGACAGCTCGACGGCTTATGATGAGACTTGACCCAGGTAGTTAGGTTTACAAGGTATAACATGAGTTACAGATGAGTCGGGAAATATCATCGAAATAGAGCGCTCTGTCTAAGAAATAATAAAGCCTAAAAAACGTTTCTTTTACAAATGTCACATAGAAAACGTTGATATCTGCTTTTATTATACCATTGTAAATCACTCGTTATCACTTTAATTCAATCGCAGAATCCAACATCAAGTTAAATCTGTATTTTGAATAGAAATCTTAAAAATATTAACTCACTATTAGTCGATCGACATGAAGAAACAATTCATTTTTGTTATAAATGAGTAATAAAATATCATCTAGGTATAATGAAACTTTTATAACAAAGCTTGAACGCTTAGGGTTACGACCGATGAAGTACAACAAAATGATGTGACGATAAACCATGATGGATGGCTCGTAAAATATATATTGAGCGATTGTGAGTTCATTTCCTAAATTAACTTACGTTTTTTTTTTATAATATATGTATACATATCTGTTATAAAATATGACCTTTGTTCTTTTTATTTATTTATTGCTTTTTACGGTTGTTAATTGATATTCAAGAATTCATATAATGATCTTTGTTCTTTTAGGAAGAATGTTTCACATTAATATTTCCCCGGTATTATTATTTGTCACGGTCACGGCATGCAAAGTAGGTCACTATTGCATAATTATTCTAATAATTGGCTAGGCATATAAAGTATAATAATTGGCTAGTCTTAATAGGCTTGTTTCCTAGGTGAACAAAAAAATGCAAAAGTCTAATTGGTAAATAAAACTAGCATTTAAAATGCCAACGATTAATTTCTTAACAAATTTTGTGTTAAATAGTTTTTTTATCATTAATTCTTATCATAAAAAGAAGTGATTTGACTAGTAAAAAATAGTGACGTCCGGTATTTGTATGAGATCTCCATAAAAAATCTGTGTTTTTACATTTCTTAAAAATTTGTTGTTTTGACTATGTAGTTGGAAACTGGCCCATTAATGAACTAGCCAATTATTAGCGTTTTTAGCTTCTTCTTCCTTCCTTTGTGGGTCTTGTCCTATTGATTTAGCTCTGTCTAACAATATTTTGGAGAAATCAATTCTCCAAAACGTTTTCATGCATATCCATCTCAAGTCTTTCTCGACGCAGTCCTTCAATTATATCCTATAACTACACAAAGTGTTAGATTAAACCGCGCGAAGAAGGAACGAGTCGATAAATCGCTAGTACAAAATAATGGAAAGCTATAAAACCAGGCATGCTCATTAAATATCAATATCAGGGTTGAATCTAATCACAGCAGCGATAGCAGCAGCTCGGTGATAACATTACAGGAGACAGTGACTCGTCTCCCGAGGGCTTCTCCCAAACGTGCTATAACGTGTAACGGGCGCATCTGTCGGCTACTGAGCGTTTGGGACGAATGTACCCCAGACTTGAGACCCCGTCGGCGATGGCAGCCGCAGGGTTATAGTGGATCGCGTACCTACTTGAATTGTAGCAGTTTGGTTGTTGTTTAATAATAAACTTACTTATCGCAAAGTTTAGCCCGCGTTATGTTTTACAACTGCCGTGAAGTAAAATCTCATTAGGTATGTAATTTCTTTTTGACAAAAAATCCAGAGCATACAGACGCAAGCGGTATCTAAACCGTTAGTGATATATAATGATTTCGATCTGTAAATTGTATTGTTAACGCGAAAGAGCAGCCTTTGCCAAAATGAAATCTAAACATACACGTAAAACGGTCGTAATGGCTAACAGAATACATTCCAAGGTGTCATGCTGCGACTCTGCCGCGACTTCTTTTGTGTAGGTAAACGTGAATAAACGTATTTCTATACTAATATTATAAAGCTGAAGAGTTTGTTTGTTTGTTTGTTTGAACGCGGTAATCCGTCCGATTTAAAAAATTCTTTTACTGCTAGATAGCCCCTTTATCGAGAAAGGCTATAGGCTATAAAGCATTACGCTACGACCAATAGAAGCGGAGCAGCAATATGAAATGTTGCAAAAACGGGGAAAATTTACGCAGACGAAGTTGCGCGGGACAGCTAGTGTATGTATATATATATATATATACTAGCTATCCCACGCAACTTCGTATGCGTAATTTTTCCATAATATATTAGAATATAGTAGTCACTAGTCTTCCCGTGACCACGGCCGTTGCAATACGGTCGAAACGTCGGGCAATAAACAAGATATTTTACCTTAAATTATTCACGCGATTAAGACCCGTAATATATATATATTTTAATAATGTGTACAAATCGCGAAAGTTTATCAACATTTATATTAGAGACTATTTGACCCGCGCGTTTTTGCAACATTTTTCATTGCTGCTTTGCTCCTATTGGTCATAGCGTGATGTTATATAGCATATAGCCTTCTTCGATAAATGGGTTATCTAACACTAAAAGATTTTTTCAATTCGGACCAGTAGTTTCTGAGATTACCGCGTTCAAACAAACAAACTCTTCAACTTTGCAATAATAGTATATACATAGATACAGTATAAGATGCCCCAGATGAGATCACTCAATGTAAATAAAGAACTTCATAGGTCTACTTTATAGTTCCAAATACTTAAAAGTATTAATACCTAGATCGTTTCATCATTTTAAAAGTTTTTCAAGTGACTTTCATATAAAGTATTAGATATAAGCATTAATGCAAATATAATTGGTAGCGGTTTAAACTCGACACAAATAATTAGGAGGGGCGGCCCTCTTCTCTATTTACCGGCTGAGGCACCCCGTGCCACTATTCTGGATATAATTTACTAGCTGTCCCGCGTAACTTCGTATGCGTACATTTTCCCCGTTTTTGCAAAATTTTTCATTACTGCTCCGCTCCTATTAGTCGTAGCGCGGTGTTATATAGCCTATAGCTTTCCTCGATAAATGAGCTACCCAAGAAAAAAAAAATTACAATTTGGACCAGCAGTTCCTGAGATTGCCGCGTTCTAACAAAGAAACAAACTCTTCAGCTTTATAATACATATTAGTAGATTCAAGAAATAACCTTATAGAAAGGTGTGATATATATTTTTTTCATAGAACTGCAATGCCATCTACCATAGTGTCATATTTAATTGTATTATTATTTTAAGGAAAGAAGAATTTCGGTAAAGAAAGACACTATATCTACCTGTTACATATCCACAGATGCACAATTCGATTGCATTATTGCAGCGTAGAACTTTTGTAAGTTAAACATTTTTCATTGATATGATAATGAATGAACAAAATAAATAAAATTAGGTAGACCAGACCTCTTATAGTCTTTAAAGATTAACATTTCATAAACGGATAAAATATTTTTAAAAGACCTATCTAACGACAACAACAGTGGGGTAAGAAAAAAAATCACATCTCCACTTTACATGTAGAGGTGGTACTCTATAAAAATATTTTTCAAGATTTTATTCTACCACTTTGTCGACGTAACTAATATGTATATAGCGAAACCATAAGGCTTCTTTGTTTACTATGGAACTCTATAAAAAAAAAAACAAGATTTCGAAAAAAATATGCTATCTGTGCAAATTTATTCCTTTCTTCCTCTTGCCCTTAACCCAACTTATTTGGGGTTAGTGCTATTTTTTATTTCAGATTAAAATATTAAAAAAAGTAAATACCTACTTACTACGTACACATCACTACATTCCCTTACAAAAATCTTAATAAGTAACACCACGCCCAAAATTCTTAAATAAAAAAAATTATAGCCAACATTCAAAATCTCGAGTTAAAAAACCAATCACCGCACTCAATTCAAAGCCTTAATACATCAAAATTCTCTCGTCTCTTGTTGGCAGCATCCAGAATACATCGTTTGGAGAGCGGCCACGTCCCGAACACCCTGTAGGGGGAAGCTATTAAGCCAAGCCAAAACTAATTTAAATTAAATCCTAGTGAATTACCCGACGAGGAAATTGTCGAGCGTACCCTCGATGCTCTCCCAGATGTACTTGCGACGACTAAAGTGTTATATATAAACTTTTTAGGGGTTGTTTGTTAATGTAAATGTTTATTACTCGTGATGTCACAGCTCTATGAACGTAATTAGAGTACAGGTGACACTGAAATTTATTAATATACCAGGTTTTGTTCGCAGCTTCGCCAGCATTAATTTATTCACCTATTTAGAGCTCCTTTTTTTGGTGGTGTCCTGAAATCCACTTTTATCCGTCGTCCTATACGACGTCCGTCTTAAATTAATCCTCTGTAAAGTTGTAGCTCTCTAGATTTTTTTGGTTTTGGGCTGGCCGTTGATGAGTAACACATACAAAAACTTTTGTTTTATGGTTTTATATAATTATTTTGATATGGGACCTAAATAAGCAGTAGGATAAATTAGAAGTATAAAAAACAAATTACAGCAGTAATTTAAACAGCTTTTACTGAGCTAATTAAGAGACTCGTTTTTGAATTAGTGTGCAGTTTTATTAGTCTGTTATATTAGTTTTTAAAATGTAATAAGGCTTCAATTTATCACCAATCGTCGTATTCCACCAAGTATCGATAGTCTATTCTAGACCATGATGATTTCCTTATAATAGTTTTCTTTACAGGTTGATCATATCGTCATAGTCATGAAACCAATGATACAAAGAACGCTATTTCGCTGAGTACAAATCTACATGATTGAAGTATACATAAGGAATATGCTGTTACTGACATATCAGCGACCTGACCACAGATATATACTATTGGAAATAAACATAGCAATAACTAATTTTACCATAAATAAAATCACAAAATTATTTAAAACACTTGTCTCCACGAAGGTACGGTCTATATTGCTTGCGGGCGGCGAGGCTCGAGCGCTGGGCGCGTCGTTACATGTACCATTTGAATATTATCTAACACTCCCCATCCTCTTCTCCCTCCCATTCACCCCCTCTTGGAGTTTAGACACAACTGTGAGGCCTCAACGCCTTAATTAATGCAAATTTGAGTGCTAACAAGATTATGAATCTGGTGCTTTTTGAGCTGTAAGACACAAGTGTCTGTGGACTTGTTCATTATGTTTATGTATAATGCTTTTGTGTACAAGTGTACTTTATTGTTTTAATGCGTGTTTTGTTGTATGTAAATTGTTGTAGTGTTCGTTAGTACATGTAAGGATGGTTACTTACTTAAGTAAATATTTCTGTACGATTCTTTGCAAGCAGTTGGGACTTGGTGCTAATTTAGGACACTGACACATAAGTCACCTATTTAAGAACACTTAGGCGGCCAAGACGAATCTAAGGACGTCTTAATTGTGTAAATTTAGTGAACTGTGAGATATGAGGTGATAAAGAATATTACATACATACATACAAGATACGCGCGAAAAACATAACCCTTCCTTACAGTCGGGTAATAAAGTAATTTTTCGCGGTAGCCGCTATTTTTCGAGATTTAAGGTATTTACTTTTCAAAAAAATAGGTACAAGGCATTCAGTTACATGAGAAAATGAAATAGGCGAATAAGTAGGTGAGTGAACTTAAGAGGCATTTCACACTTTTCAGCTTAGTTTCATTAAAAGAAATTTCGTTTTGGAAATTGATCACTACAGAAGAACGAAAGTAGGTTTTGTAAGTATATTTGTTTTCATCAACTGTGAATATGAAAGGTTAGTCTCGGTATTATATGTTGGTACCTAGTATTTAATAGCGTAAAAGTAGATACCTATTTCATAAGAGGGGAAATTCAGCGACGGAAAGTGCGGATTCCTCACATTCTCGTATATGTGTGTAATGTCTCTTAATTGTAATACAGAATCAAAACAAAGGTACAAACCACAAAAAAAAAAATACTGTAAATAATTCTAAAGAGGTTTTCATCCGGCATTTACCTACTAAGTAAGTAAGTGTACAAGATGTTCCTAAATATTTCCAAGCTTGCTTTTTGCTTATTAATGTTATCGGATACCTAATCCATACTAATATTATAAATGTGAAAGTAACTCTGTCTGTCTGTCTGTCTGTCTGTCTGTTACGCTTTCACGCTCAAACAGCTGAACCGATTTAGATGAAATTGGGTATGGAGATAGTTTGAGTCCCGGGGAAGGACATAGGATAGTTTTTTGTCACGATAACCGACATCCCCGCGGGCAGAGCCGCGGGCGAAAGCTAGTTTGCTATAAATCTGAGCACTTTTGGTTATGTTTTTTTTAAGTACCATAATTTGTATATGGATGACGCAACACCGTATTATTTGCATGTTTAGTCGTATAAGTTATGTATCTGTTAGGTCTCATTTGACATGTTTTTGGTCATGATCATTGGCTTATACCATCTTGATTAGGTAAAAAACAGCGTAACAAAAGATTCAGCATTTTCGGTGGTGACTTAAAACACCGATGTGGTAGCCACAGCAGTGACCACAGCGCTGGCATGTAAAGTTAATAAATATAATAATAATAATAATTTATTTCTCATCACAATAAATAATACAATATAAAGACATTTTCACAATTTGTTGAATTGCACAATAGTAGGTAACTATTACTACATAAGCACTTATTATTGTGATGACTAGCACCTTAGCTAACAAATATTAAGTGCCTGGATGTTATTTATTTTTATAATAAGTTTGTATTTAGAAATATTTAAGTATGTTTATCAGTTTTCTGGTTTCCATAGTACAACCTTAGTAATTAGTTTGGAATCAGATAGCGTTTTGTGAGTTGCCCTATTATTATTATGCTCTTTATTTATTGGTAAACCATGTAAAATTACATTTTCAAATATACATGTAAAAAGCAAATAAATTTAAAAAAATAAAAAACTGTCACCCACCGGCATCGGGTACAGGGACCAAGCTACCGGTGGTTACGGCCACAGAGAAAGGAACCTCCTCACTATTCGGACCGTGTCCAGAAGTACTGCCTTCTGCGTCACGCGCTTATTATTGTTATTATTAATTGTAAAATATCACAGACAATCTTGTTTTTGTATAATCAGCTTAACTGACATATATAGGCAATGAACTAGCAAGGCGTCAGTTTCAGGACAGTCTTCCTTTATGTATCACCAGTCTTCTGGTATGAATTTACGAGGAAGTAAAGCTGAAAGTCTTATATGTCTTAATCTTATCACCCAAAGGGGTGATTACATCTTTGGTCAGATTCAACTGTTTTGCTTCTTTTCATACATTTTTATAGTAATGAAAGTTGCACCCTTAATCACAACTGTCGGATAAACAGTTGAAACAGTATTCATTGCGACTAGTTCAAAATTTGTTAAAAAATGAATGGATTAGCATTATATTACGATGACATAAAAATATTATACGAATTTATTTAGATTCGACTGAGCTGACCGTACCAAATGCAATTTGTTAGTTGATATTTTTTCGCACATTAACTTAAATTATTTAAAAAGTGATATCCGTTTGGACCTAATAGAAAATAAATATGAGTTAAAAATATCAGTTCTATTAATTATAATGTTGTTGTATTTAAAGTAGATTTAAACCAAAATCTTCTCCAAATACTATTATTATCCCAAAGATTACCCCCAGATAACCTTATTATAAAATAAAACAATTTTTTCTCACACCATTTTACAAAATCATAACCCGTTGAAAAACCAAAGCACATAATGATCCCAGTCTACTGGACCGTGGGGCAACTTGGGGAAAAAATCCATTTGGCAAGGTTTACCCCTAACCCGTTACTCGTTCATCAATCACTGGTATCGTGTATTTAATTTTTAAATCAATTGGTGACGCGCGTGCCCCTCATCCATCTTGCTATATCAATATTTATAAGGTGACGGACGGAAATGGAGTTGAGAAAGGAGATTAGGAATATTTGAGAGCGTTTAATTATCCTCCTTAATAGGCAGTTGGGTAAAAAGGAGTAGGTATATTAAACAGTTGCCCATGCTATTGCAGGTTAGAATCAGTTTGACTTTTGCAAAGAGCTGTAAATTATGAGTTAAAATATCTTACGGCCGTTTTCAATTATCTATCTATCGATAGATTTGGCTTCTAGAGATAAAAACTGTATGTATTCTGTATGGAGCTTATGTCAAATATATGGCGGGTCTAAGGGGACGTGACCCGGTGGCGAACCTGTAGATTGAGATTTTAACGAAGTTAAGCAATGTCGAGTCAATACAGACGTGACCAAATGGATGACTGTCAGAAGTGGAAATAATTAAGTAAGCCATTTCCTCAACAATTGGGCGTCTATAGGTTAAGAAGAAAAAAAATCTGTCGGTCTGTTGAAAAAATGTAAAAAAGGTCATCGTGTATTACACGATGACCATTTTTAGGGTTCCGTAGCTAAAATGGCAAAACGGAACCCTTATAGTTTCGCCATGTACGTCCGTCCGCAGCTTATCTCAGAGACTGTTAGTGCTAGAAGGCTGTAATTTTGCATGGATATAAACATTACTTTTAGTATTCCATTGTAAAGACCATTTTTCGATTTAGAAATTCGGTTGTGTTGTATAAAATAGGGGTTGCAAGTTTCAATGAAACTTCGTCAATTTTGAAGTTAAATCGACATATAAAATTCAGTAAGTGTGCCCCAAAGAAAGTTTTTGACCACTACGCGGACGGCACCGTAAGCATAATCTAGTTTACTTCTATAATGTTTGTATAAATATTGACGGTTTCGCTGCTATAATGAGAAAGCGATGTGCTTCTATGATGACACGTCTCCGGCTTCAACAACGACACTGTATGCGTATTTGCGGATCAATGTGGAAAAGATGTATGCAGCTTCATACGGCAAGGCATAGTTCTGAAGACTTCTTCGACTACCTATGTGGCGCGGTGGGAGTGTGTCCGACTGCTACGCAAGAAGTCGTGGGTTTGATTCCCACACGGGATACCACTTTGTGTGATTCACAAATTGCTGTTCTGAGTCTGGGTGCAATTTGTGTCCGTGACTTGTCTGTTTGTAAAGTCTCTCGCGACACAGGGCTTGTACCCTACTGCGGGAGTCTTCTTTAAAAAAAAATAGTTCTAAGCCAGTATGTTTAGTACCTTTTTTACTTAATTTCCTGTTTATTACTTTAATTATTACCTACAGACTGTGTCTGAAATAAACGTTATTATTATTATCAGTTTAAAATTGCTAAAGTACTGGATCAGATGGCCATGTGTGAGTTGTCCCATGACATTTATTTATCTTAAAACTATATACCAGCACTAATGTCGTCTATCACGTAAATAGGGAAGCCATCCAGCCATTACATATTTGCGCTGAACTACATAACGCAAGCGGTGAGAGAGCGCATGCACGTCATCAATCACCCCCCCCCCCCCTTCCTCTGCACCCTGCACTTCCCCCTTTGTCACCTGATTGCTTCCACCTGAATATATAAACATAGTTAGTTGTAGTTGTACCACTAGATTGCGGTGGTTAGATAAGAATCATCAAATAGTTTTTTTGTTATTGACGTTAAAAGAGGTTGTTGTTTGGAAGCTCGTCGGTTTGTTCTGTTTTTATTGAAGCTTTAGATGAGATCTTGCAGATGCATATTGCAGAGTATCGAGTTCACCGTGTTGTTTTTATTTAGGCTTGTAATCTTTCCTGCACTTGTGTACCTCCCTACTAAAAAAAACTTGAGAGGTGTCAAGGGACACTCGGATGAAACGAAGTCCTTATCTTAATTTTTTTTTTTTTTATAATCTTCGCAACACGACACTGTTCAATGCGAAATAGAAAGTCGACACGAAAATAACTTACAAAAAGACGATTGTATACCGAAGGCTCGAACCCACAACTACACAATGTCACCAATACTGTGTACCGAATTTATACCTCTAGACCAAATCGACAGGTGACTTTTTTGTCAAATTAGATGTTCATATTTTACACGCACGCCGCACGGCTTGTGTGTATCAAAAAGTGTCGTCACAACTTTTCGTGAGATTTTTTTCCGTCTAGCCCCCTTTCACAACGCGCGATAAGGAACTTCGTTCCAATAATTAGAATATTGACATTTCGAACGGTCGTGAACCACGGGAACTTCTACCTATTACTTGAAAAGGTACCTTCGACAGTCACAGGGCTGAGCCCTGTGACTACTGCGGGCATTTAAAATTAAATCGCCTTAAAAAAAAATAGATTATTTTTTTTAAAAGCGATGCCCGCACTATGGTACAAGCCCTGTATAGCAGGTGACTTTACAAACATACAAGTCACAGGCACAAAGTACACCCAGATTCGGAACAACAATTTGTGGATCACACAATGTGGTGTCCCGTGATCGGACTCACAACATCTTGCGTAGCAGTCGGACACACTCCCACCGTGCCACAGAGGCAGTCAAATATCCAACAAATACATTGTAAAAGATGGACTTCATTGGTAGGTCATTTAGTGATGGGTCGAAGGTTCGGTCATTTATTAGTGAAGTTGTATAAAATTTGCTTTGACGTTCTAAACAGACGAATTTTGAATTTGAAAAAAAGGTAGAAGGAAAACTATTGGTGAGGGAACGGTCAGAGCCGATGGCCTGAAAAGTCGTATAATGTACCTGATAAATTGATTTCTTTTAAGTTAATAAGCTGTGAATTCGAATACATCAAGGTAGTTAACGGGAAATGTTAGTTTGATATCTTGAAAAGGAAAATAGATACTGTACTACGAAACCTCCTACCAGCAGTCTCATGTGTGGTAATGGTAGAGATAAAACAGAAATAGAAAATAGCTTTATAGCAATATAATTCCCATCAGTAATTCAGAGTCATTAAAAATAAAATTCTGATGAGTTTTAGTAAAATCAAATGCAGTTTTCAAACCATCACATCTCAAAAAAGGAATAAGTTAAACAAAGATATTATCAGTACAGCGTGTCTAACTTATTCTAACCTGTTTTTTTTTTGTCTAAGCTAAGGTGTGCGTGCTTCTCTCTCTGCTTCTGCTAAGACTTAATAGCAGAAGCAGAGAGAGAAGCACGCTCTAGGTATAAATCTCATTCTCTACGTATTTTGTTGTAACGATAGATTAAGATTTGAATTCTATTTAAGAACTTTAAAGTACATGAAGGTTCAAGAGAATCTTAGTAAGATCTTATGCAATTCTAAAACCAACACACCTATATCAAAAAAAGACCGATTCTTTTTAAATAGGTAGGTATGTTGATTTAAAAATTGCATTTGATCTTACTAAGAGTGTCCGACATGACCATGACGTAGAGAACAGGACTGCGCCATCTCTTTCAATTAAAAAGTAAAAATTGACTGCAAAGCGTGAAAGAGAGAAAAATCACGTGCGGCCTTTGACAGGTATTGTCCACAAAGTAGTGTTGTCTCTTACTAGAGGTGGTCAATTTTGTTAAGTTATGGCTCAGTCCTGTTCTATACGTCAATGGATATGTTCATTGACCTGAATATAAAAAAAAAAGATTTTTTTTCTTAATTTTAGGTGCACATTTTTACTCTGAATTCTTGTGATGCTGTCTATGCGGTAAGTATTTTTTACGAATTGATTTGTAATTGTCCCTACCTAAATTTGCAAATGTTTGACTTATATTGCTGACTACATCTATTAGGTATGATGGCGATTTCTTATCTTTATTAGCATAATTATGTCGCAAATGTCAGGATCACCCACATGACAAACAAACATAAATCACGAATACTTTATAACCACATTAGATGTAATCGCGTGTGGTCCCAGATAGGTTCACGTATGTAGGTCTTGGTAACAACGTCGGTTTATTGCTGCATGCGTCTAAAATATAACCTATTAATATTATAAACTAACCTTTAGATATTTATGGTTCCGTTCGCCATTTTTGATTTCCCAGAGGCGATAACAAACTGAAGAAATGCAGAATGAAATGGCTGCAAAGTATAAAAATACACGTTTTCTATAAGATTAAGAAGTTAGTGTTAAGGGAAACATAAAATTCTACCTACATCAGTAGTATTACTACTTGGTTCCTAAAGATAACTAGCAATGTGGAATTGAGTCCCACATTACTAGCAATCTTGTTAACCCCTCCAGCTAAGCTCAAAGGCTTGTGTTAGGAGTGGGTTCACGTCGGTAGTATAATGGGTAGGATTCGAACCCGCGACCTCACGATTACTTGACCGATGCCTTAGCCATTAAGTTACCGCCGCTTTTCCTTTTCATTTATAGGTCATTTTAAATAACTATTACTAATTACCCCCAAAACAAATTGTACATATTCTGAATACCATTACGTTTATTATTTGTACGTCATACCATTAGTACGTCCATTCTCTAGTCGTGTCGGATTTCCGTCCCATCGGACTATGAGAGTGAGAGAATAGAGAGTGCACTTGTGTCTGCGCATACACTTGTGCACTATAATATCTTCTGCATAGTCTCTAACGAGTTTTGCCGCCGTAACCGACTTCGGTTAGAAGACCATATAATGGACTCTACCACTAAACACACTAACACTAACACATACGCACACACACGCACTTGCAACCAAATAAGTCAAATCAAATTAAAAATAAATGAATTGAATAATAAAACTAACAAGCGACCTATAACTCTGTATCGAATAGCAGAGCGTATTTGTATTTGTATCCGTGTAGTGCCGGCTTAAGAATAGTACCACCCCATCTCTTCCCGTGGGTGTCGTCAAGGCGACTCAGGGATTTCACTCCGGAGGACGGGCAGCAGCGTCCTCTGCGTACTTAAAGCCTTACTGCGATCGCCAACCCGCTCGCCAAGCGTGGCGATTATGGCAATTACCCCCAGGATCTACTGGGGAGACCCGTGCCCAGCAGTGGGCCATCATATGGGTTGATATGATTTGTATTTTCACAATAAACTCGCTCTTGGGGCGTATTTATCCCCAAAGGAAAAAAAACCACTAAAACAATTTCTCTATGCTAATACCTACCTAGTGTGGCTTAGGTTAGTGGCAATAATTTACGTAAAGATAATTAAAGGTATAAGAATATAGTATCAAAACAAATGTTGTCAAAAATGCCAATTCACAAGGTAGAGGCTCAAATGTAGAATCAAATGAATTTTCTTTCAGGTTTAGGTAGGTATCTAAGTATACCTAAGTGAAAATATATCTATACTAATATTATAAAGCTGAAGAGTTTGTTTGTTTGAACGCGGTAATCTCTGGAACTACTGATCCGAATTGAAAAATTCTTTCACTGTTGGATAGCCCATTTATTGAAGAAGGCTAGGTTTAGTTTATAGGTTTCATTTATCCTGGTTATGGAAAAATTCAACCATGTTATATATTGAATATTCCAGTGCGCTTTTCTTCATGATGCCGTATCACTATTCTTCTGGATAAAGTGTACCTACCTATAGTGTATATATACAGGATATAACAGAAATGTGTGGTCATATTCAAGGGTTGGTATGTGCCCATGATACTGAGTGCAGATACCTACCTTATTTTATCAAATCGGAATATGACTTCAAAAGTTCTATGCCATAATAATCCAATCGAATTTTGTACCAGGGGAGGTATCATTCTTATGCCATACGCCTTTCACTACTGAATTTTGACAAAAAGAATATGCTATACTTAACTATGTAATAATAATGCAACCAGCTACGGCACCATGGTAGTTGCAATACTGATAACATATCCGTTGCTTAAATTTGACCACATCTTTCTGTTACACCCTGTATAGCTTAGTACTTCTTTCTACCTTCATCAGCCTTTGAAAGTGTTAACGATTACATGCGGAACCGATATATTTATTTATTTAAAAATATGGAAAATTTTCAGCTAATCAAATTTATGTAATGAAAACAGTGAAGTTGACAGTTAGCCAATTACAAATCTTCACTTTTAGAAACATAATAACTATTATACTATATATACTAGTAGGGTTAGAGGGGTCTATACTATATACCTATTAGTAGGGTTATTCCTATTTTAAGCAATTTTTCTTCACAAACCGTCTCTACTTTTAAACCTTACAATGCTACATCAATAAAACAACTAAAGCGGCCCATTCTCGGCAGACAATACATAACGCTGCTGTGAACGTAAGCCCGGACATAATGAGGAGTAACGACGTGCGCGTGCATAGCCCTCTTAATGACGTAGCAAGAGACAGAAAGACACAGCTACTGTGCGTTAGAGCGGGACAATGGTATATGTTCAGGATGTTGATGTCTAAACTGAAATTGGTGATGAATGTGGAGAAATATTCTCGAATACGTACCTAACCTCTTTATTTATTTCCCTTGGCCAAAGTTTTATGGGTAGTTATCAATCTTATATCTTGCCAAGTTGTTTAAAAATCAGACACCTTTTGTAAGACAAAGGCATATCTATATTGATTATATATATATATATATATAGCCTGAAATTCGAAGCAGAATTCGTCAAATTCAAAATTCCGACAGGATGCCTGACACATATCTATATTATACTAATAATATGTTTGTTACTTATTTATTTTTATAAAAACTATGTTCTTCTTCTTCTTCTTTGAGTTTATGGCAATCTAGCCGTTTTAACGGCTAATTTCTGCCAGTGTCAAGTATTTATGCACTTATTACAAGCACATAGTCTCGTTCTAAGTCAATTATCACGTATTCAAATCATTTTTCGCAAGTTATACTCGGAGCTGTAAAAATAATGGCCGGTCAGTTTGCCGCCATTCTACAACTCCAAAAAAACTATGTTAATTTGCACATCTTGTATTTTTTTTAAAATAAAAGTGACATATACCTCTTCTTCTTCTTCTTCTTCTTTGAGTTTATGGTAATCTAGCCGTTTTAACAGCTAATTTCTGCCAGTGTCAAGTATGTATGCGCTTATTACATGCACAAAGTCTCGTTCTTAGTCAATTATCACGTATTCAAATATATTTTTACAAGTTAAACTCGGAGCTGTAAAAATAATGGCCGAAGAGTTTGCCGCCATTTTTACAACTCCATATGCCTGTGAACTTTGTCAATTTGACATTGACAACATTGGAACACAGTAAGATGATAAGTAGGTAGGTACCTACGTTCGGATACGCTACACGCTATTGCATCAGTCAAAAGTTAATAAAAAGGCACATAACTACATAATTTATTCATCAATATTATTGTATGTTAGATTTCGGTGTTAAAAATATAGTATTTTGGCGTAGGTACCTAGGCACCTACTATGTGTTTCTTCAACAGCATGTAGTACGCAGACCCAAAATACAGTACAATACTATATATTATAGTAGGTACGTTGGCAACCCTATATGCATAACCACGCCTGACTACTAGTGAGGAATCGAGACTTCAAGAGTTTCGCGGATGGGACACGACTTTTTCTATCATTAGGTAGGTTACCTACGTTCAAGGCTTCAGCCTGAGAGTAGTTCTACGTGCCTTCAAGCGCGTTGTCATTGTCATCAGACGAACAATACTAGGTAGTTGGGTACCTAATTTTGATCACTGTTATGTTGGCACTTTAGCGGTCACGTCGCATCGTCGTCATGCCCTCGATGACCCATTAAACTAACCTAGTTCATACAATACCTTCGTGATTTTTTTTTCTTAAAGAAAACGTGCAAACTTCATTTTATTAAAAAGCCAACAACTGCAAAGCAAAATAGATTTTATCAGTTCAACCTGAACAGCTAAATCAATAATCAAATTACCCTAAGCAAAAATGACAATGGTGAAAACAGTCGCCCGCAGCGAATCCTGCAAAACTCTCATTAACCCAACTCTAATTAAAACGTAATTAAATACGCGCGAGAAAAAGAGAGAACGACATTTAACTGATACTAATAAGATCGTCAAACAATTAGGACCGGCCAGTGCGGGGGAGGGAGATGAAAGATGTCGTGTTCTCCCTCGCGCGCGGCGCTCTCTATTTAACTTTTAATTTATACTCATTCCTTTATATCTTTTATTGCTTCGCCCATCGCGGCTCCTAATGCGCCCGAGGTGCTCCTCGCACTAATTAAATTCATGCAACGCTGAGCGCGGGCGGCGGGAGGCAAGCGAGGGGCGAAGCCCCGCCCGGCGCCCAGGGGCCAATAGGCGCGTCGGGCGGACCTCAGCCCTCCCTACACTCTCAGTACAAGATCCCTGATAGACCTGTCATGTCGCGTCCGAGCGCTCGTTACGCTGTCTTGACATATTTTATTATTATTTATGTCAATTACGTTATTACTTTTTTGTTTAATGGAATAAGGAATTGGTTGTGAAATTGATTGCCTTTCGGTCGCTTATGATTCATCACTGTCAAAAATATAATCTGTAACGTGTTAATTTTGTATGATTGATAGTTTGTGAGTCATTAGAGCGATTGGGCAGACGGAGGCTTCTTAATCTAGTTTTACGCAACTCCATTGTACGGGACGTGGTCGGGGCGCTCTCGGGCTTCCATTACCACATGATTGCGAGCCAACACCCGATCACCTGTCAAATTAAAAGAATGGGTGAAATTTAAAATATATACCCATTATTATCTACCAATTTCTGTCTATGAATATTATATTTATTTTTTCCTTCCCATCATAGATCCATCTTTCATCTTCACCGATACAATAGACTGCAACACAAATCAAAAATAATTTTATAATAAGCATCGAAGCCATTTTGTAATAACTCTAGCCGCTTTTGGTAGGGGAACTCTACCTACCGTCAATTTTAGGTACAAAGCCGGCACTACCTAAAAGGGTAATCGCAAACCGTGAACCTTTACGGCAACATTCCATAACATAACTCCTTACCAATACTCCGTACATGTCAATGTATAGCGGTGCGCCATGCGGCTGAAAAAGATTATGACAACCCCACGGGCCCGTGCTAACCTACGACAACCCTATAAATCCCATCTCCTACCATCTACTACACGATAACAAACGTTACAGCCATATAAATAAAGTTTATTTCACCTCGCCACCACCCGTCGCCTACGTTACCGTTAATTCAATGTATTCCGGCCCTTAATTTATGACCCGTTATTCAATACAGATCTGTAACTTCACGGCATAAGGTTTGAAAGCGTTTAGCAGGGGAGCGATGTACTGTCGGAGGAATAAATCTATGATATGAAGGAGGCGGAGAATTAATTTGTGTGTGGTGGGGGGTCGGGGAGGGGGAGAGTCGCTCCGCCCAACGCGCGCCATCTCGCGTCGGGCGCGGCGTGGCACGCAGTGTTCAACCGTTCAGTACACTACGCGACACGCGCGTTGGAAACGCGCTCGGAGTGACATCGACTTCGTTACTATTAGTGTTTGTGTTGAACTCGAGTGACTATTGTGCGATGACAGTAGATAATGGTATGGTGTCTGCGTGGTGAAGAGTGTCGGCAAGATATCTGGTGCGAGGGGAGGTGGCGGCGGCGGCAGCATGGTGCTCGAAGGCGGGCTGCCGGCGCCGCTTCAGCTATACGCGGCGGCCGCAGCGCAGCTCGCGCCCCGCCCGCCTTGGCCACCCTTTCTGCCCTTCTTCGGAGTACCTCCGCCGTTCCTCACCAGGCCGAGGCTCCCTCATCCTATGCCCGCTAGGGCCCCACATGGACCCCCGAGCGAAGACTCTAATGAAGACGGCGCTAGCAGTAAAGGTAGGAGACACTGCATCGTCTACTTTCTAATAAGAGTCCTCTGAGGAGAAATGGCAGTTTCATTTGAAATCCCTTTCCAAAAGACTAGGAGGAATCTTTTCATTGGTTTAGTCTTGTCTTTGGACATTATTAATTGTTATTAATGAAAATTAATCTAAAGGCAAAGTCCGGCAATATACGAGGTAGAGTGGGGAAGAGTTGTAATAATGGATAATAATACATAATTTTTAAATTAATAAGTGCAAAATCTTTCCTTTGGTTACTTCAAGCTAACTTAAACTATCACCAAAGGTTAACCCGCAGTTTATTGCCAATAAATAAATTATATCTAACTAAATTATTAATAAATATTGTCATGTTGAACACACAAATTAAATTAATGAAATCATCATAAAATTACTGCAATTCACAAAATTGACAGAGGTAAGACATTTTATAATATTGTTGATTGGTCGTATAATAAAAAGGTACCTACTAATAAATTTTCAAAAACAATATGTCGTAAATATCAGGTGTTACAAAAAAAGTAACGACATAAACAAAACATTGTCTTGTATGTGAGTGTACATAACAATAGATAATTACAGCTAATACCTTGTTAAAGTGAAAAATCATTGTATAGACGAGATTGTACCTATTTCAATCAATAAAAATTATGCCTTGAGAAAATTAAGCCAGTTTTTCTGAAGGCATCCACAAAAGTCTAGAAAAAACAGTTTTTTTTTCATTTATTTATTTTATTCGGGAAAACAAACAGTTACACAATATGCTTAGCTCTAAAAAATAACATTTAGTATTATATATAACTTTACAATTTGAAACTACAATAATAATATTTTTTGTATAGGACGATAAAGGTAGTTTAGTTATTATTTTACATTTTCAACAATTTTTTACCTACATCAAAAAGTTTAGCTTACATCCCTTTATGGGCTTGAATCGGCTAAGCCGTTGTAGAGTTACTTTTGAATTTATAAGATTAATAGACTTGGAAGTAGGTATGGCTTAATAATACTTATTTCAATAGCTGTATTGGAATGTAATGAGGTATGAATAAAATTAGATATTATTAAGCATTTTCACGATTATAAAAAACATGTAGACTGCATGAATTTTTAGAAAAAAAATAGTATAAATTTTTTTGATAACATAGCATCAACATACATTTTTTTTTTTATTAACAACATAAAAGTTGGCGAATGATTATTAAGATACAGCGTTCCGCCTTATGTTAGTAGCTTACTGCTACAAAGAGATTATTTTAGAGCCCTTTGAAATAATGGCTCATAATAATAATTACACACTTTATTAATAAATTACGTCTAATTACTACTAGTAAGGTAGTAGGTATTAAAACTGATTGTAATTTTATACCTTTAAAATTGTTTAAAACACAAAATAAATAATTAACAGCAACAATACAGGTAGGTTTTTAAAGAAAATTCAGATTTTAATCATGACATATTACAATATTATTTTAAAACATCTAAACAACTACCTACCTAATATATGTTCGTGGTTTGAATAGTATTAATGTAAATATATGTAGGTATTTACGTTTTATGGCACTCTGCAATGTTATTAATTAACCCTGAATAAAAATGAGATTTTAATAATTTATCTATCTAACAACATATATTTTAAACGCTACAAAAATCGAATAAATTCTTACTTTTACTGATAGACATATTATAAGTATATTTTGATATATATATATAGCGTTACCTGTCTGTCGCAAAAATGGACATTAATTTTCATCATTTCAATAATATAGTATATAGTGCTCAAAAGTTACCCTCTGTTTTTTCTGTTTTTTAAAATTTACGTTAAAAAATAGAGTTACAAGCTATGACTATATAATATATATATATATGATAAGATGATATATATAATGACTAGATTCTCATATAAATCATGGCTGGTTATTTAATTAACGAAGTATTTCTGCGAGTCTGTTATCCACTTTGTTGCGTTACTCTTGATTATTTCCCTGCGACTTTGGAAACAATGGATGGGTTTTTGTTAGAGGTTTGTTCATTTCTCGGCATTTACCTTATAAATTCCCGTCGCTAACTACGTATATCGTGTTAGGTTGATTATAAAATTGAATTAATACATTTATTTGAAGACATTGAATTAATTTGAGTAAAAAAATGTTATTTCGTTATAAATTAAATTAACTGTCAAGGCATTACACGGCTACAATAGTCTGTAGTGTTGTAAGTAAGTATTTTATGTTAATTATAGTAAAAAATTGTTTGTTTTCTCAACATAAATTATATAATATGTGTATTTTATGTATCTACATATTAAATATTTTTAATATTGATAAAACAGACAATATTTTACGTAGGTACTTAATATACTTTTGCCTATATTTTTCTAGAAATAATAGTATCTTTGGATAGATACCTAATTAAAACAGTTTATAGGTTTTAATAAATTGCGATATTAATCATGTCTGGTTTACAATTTCATAATTGTCAGTTTTAAAAACTAGCAAATGCTTACAATAATTATGTCACGCAAATGCCATTTTAATTAATAGTTGATACTTAGATACTAGGTATAGTTATACCTACAATAAACGGTATTAAAAAAATACCTATGTAAAAAATACAAATAATTTAAATTACTAGTTTTTTACAAATTGCAACCATTCGGTGCAACCGTTTTTGCGTGATAAAGTAACAGACTTTTTAAATTATTTATTTACTTAGATATTATTAAAGATATTATTATTTTATTATAGTATATGTATATGCCTAAGCTCAACCTATTTTATTAAAAATCTGCTTTCATTTATTACCGATAATAATAGGCATTAGATATTATACCTACTAGTCCTAACTGTATTTGCAGTTTCCATATTTACCCAAGCGTTGAGCAAGAAAAATCTCAAAAATAGGTATAAATAGATATATTGGAAAAATCATGTTTGCTTAAGTGATTAAAAAAACTGTTATTAAGTTATTTTGTACTTAAATGTGTTAAATTCTCTGTTTGTTGGTTTCTCCTTTCACGCAACTAATGTAAACAAGTGCCTACGTTAGACTGGTTTACTTTTTATTCCGGAAACATACCTACTCGTTAATTGTGAGAAAATAACAAGTAATTTTAAAATATTGAAATCTATAAATCAATTGCTGTTCATTGGTCTTTAAAATTGAAAACGGTTGGAACTATTTGAATTATAATTATTTTTTGTTTTGTTCGGCTCAATACCGAGATGAATATAATGATTAAGGCAATAAAAAAAGAAGTAATGAAAATTTTACCAAAAAAGGAATTGATATTTTTTGGTGGGTTGAAGTAGAAGTTTAGGTAGGTACTGATCAGCTAAATACATGTAATGTAAAACATAATTAGCAATATTTAAAATGGCGATATAAAAAAATAGTAAGATTACCTAATTATGAAGCTTAGTTATAAAAAAATACTTATAAATTGCTATTTTGAATTCCAATTAAAATCAATTGCGTTCCGTCAGTTCCTCGAATTAAACACTTAAGAGTAATTATAATTATGCAACAAATCATAAGTACATTATGACTACATAACAGAATAAACGCAAGCGATTGTAATTATAAGTAGACTTTGTCTAATTATAATAAAGTTATAATTAAATTAATGAAGTAATTATAATTAAAGTTGAAAGTGTTAGGAACAAAATAATTATATTAAATAGGTATAAACTATTTATTGAACATAATTATAGTATTTAAAGCTTGCATCAAATGGCTTTGGAGCCCGATTCTAGTACACGAGTACCTAAAGTTGCTTATACCGCTAGTTTTACAATAAACGTTTTCATGTAGAACCTTATATAATAATACAATTTTATTAAATAATAATGTATTAATGTATTATTATATCTTAAAGTAATTTATTTAATAGTACGTTTTAAAATTGATTTTAAAAATAAGAAAGTCGATAATCTTTGGAAAACGTATCTTTCTTTTGTCACGGTAGTGGTAAAAATATGCGTTTAAAATTTTAGAAAATGATTTTAAATTATGTTATCCCAAAACTGCCCCTCCAAATTTACCCTCTAAATAATTCTAAAAAAGTTTGCTAACGCTTTAAAATGTAAAAATAAAATTATCCGGCAAGTTAATCGGTATTCGTAAGTCTGTAGGTACCAAATTAACAAATAAATATTAAAATATTTTTATTTAACGCCAAAATTAAAATCATATTTAAAAAATAAAATGAAATCCATACCTACTACGTAGGAGAAATTAAGTTTCACTCATAAGTTAAATTAATTTAGCTTTGCATATAATTAACATTGATGAATCGACGTCAATAAATAGTTGTCAAAGCGAACAGTTCTTAATAATAACGGAAACTTTCCATTTTATCGTTAAGTAATAGTAATAACTATTCATACTTCAATAATTACAGTGTTGTCACAATTAGCTTCGTGATAGCAACAGTTGTAACCCTTGTACCACTCGATACAAAAACTATCGATAAAAACCCGCAATCGATTCAGACATCTATCGATATCGATTTTAAATTAACACCTCACTTCTCGGTCACTCACACAAAAGTCCAATCAAGACAAGGCCGGTATTTCGTTTGTAATCCAAATATAATGCCTAGATTAAACAGCGGAGATTCCAAAGTTCGTAGTGTGACCTTACGGAAGATTAAAAATAACGAACAAATAATGGTATAAATAATGATAGGGACGCGTCGCACGATACACTTATCCTTCTAGGCATAACTTATTGCTTTTATAATATTAAGGCATTATTCCCGAAATATTCTCGGGGCTCGTTTGAATAAATTTTATATTAATAAAAAATAAACGTCAGGTAAGGTGCTAAGAGGCTAACGAGCGTAATCCAAATGTAAGTTATTAGTTGGTCGCCGCGGCCTCCTGCTGCGCGCGGGCCGAGTCGATACCGAGATGTTTATCGATTCTTTTGTCGGCACTAGCGCTGAGGTGTTACCCTCGAAATTAGGATGTTAAATGTTTTGTACATGACGCATAGTCCGAATGCTTTGTGTACCATCACCTTTTATTTTTTATAAGTAATAGAAATATCAATAGGTTTTTTATGTTGTAAATTATAAATGATCATGTGTGAAATCATTGTGATGTACCTACTCGATGTATCGATGGAAAAGTAGTTATGAATTGATATGTAATGAGATGTGTGCTGTTATTATTTTGGCTTGTTATGCTAATAGGCTGGTCTGCGGTCTCTCGGTACAAAGACGGGGGAATATTAATACGTACATAAAGCGAATAATTACTGTAATCTTATACAAAAACAAGTTTGAAAGTTGTGTCCAATACTAGTAAGTACGTAATTATTCTCGGAGATTGGTTAAGCACTATTTATAGTGTAAAATGTAGCGTTTATTGCATAGGTTATCATACTTATTGTGTGTACATAATATTAATATTTTTCTGCTCAGTTGGTCACTACTCTATTAAGATACGGAGAAGTTTTGATGATGTCACTCGTGAGATCACTGTTTATTAACAACAATGTGTTGCCATTATATATTTGTTTTACTAGTGCTGTTTAGAAAACGGCCTGTGCCTGTGTCATGTTGCGATAAGAAAGTAAAATAAATCTAAACATATAAAGTAGGCACCTAATTATAAAATTATTGAAAGTATCTAATAATGAGATGTTTAGAAATGTTTTTATCGTATGTAATTACGTAAAATGTTTAAAAAGCTTAATATAATACATTTTTTATTGAAATAATGGATATATATAATTATGTAGTTTGAATTAATTAAATAGCAAGGTAGAACGATGCGAACTAGGATACAAAATTTATGAAATGATTTACTACTAAGTACTTCATAATTAAATACATTTAATCATTTAATTCAAGGTACTTACCTATGCGATTTCTAATTAGCATAATTGAATTTTGTTATAATTTATTTTAAATACTACATGATAAATATATTCTACATTTAAATGAAGGTCTCTATTAAATCCGCGTGGGAAATAATTAATTATTTCAATCATAGTGAACAGATATTTCAATTATTTGAAACAAATAATATTCTTTGTAATTTTCCCTTACTGAACAGCAACGGTACTAATACCTTTTCATTGTTTCATTCAGAGTCTCAGTGACCATGATATTTGGCTCGTAATTAAAATATCTTGGTGGAATACAGCAGAAATATTTTGTAGAAAAAAGTCGAATGTTACAAATTAATTTTTAATGACATATATGTTAGCCGGGCTGCGCGGCTGCATTTTTGAATATGTTGGCATTGTCTAACGTTCATTTTATCAACAATACCAACAAAATGTATTTTAATAATTGTTATTTTATGTCATTTTAACAAATCAAATGTCTATCACAAGCGAGGACGTCTTACAGAACCTATCTTTAGGCCGGCAAGTAATATTTTACGAACTGTAACAATGAGTTGGTCTGTTAGTTCTCTTTTGTTAAATCTCTTTCTCCTCTTTCCAAAGCTATGTCATAAGTTTGACATACAAGTCTGACGAAGTGAAGACAAATAAAGAGAGTTCTATTCCGAACTTTATTCGCTGAAAAATACCAATACCATTAATTGTCAATTCAGTTTTTATATATTTTAGCTATTGTTCTGACTTGTGATTTAGGTATAGACGCGCCACGAAGGTGACAATGTAATCCGTGTATGTATTATCCACGTTTTTTGAAAGTAAGTAATATTTATCTTATCACACTTTTTGCGGCTGTCACAAAAATATATAACTACGTCTTAAAATGATAAACAAGAAAAAATGTAGACAATTAAAAATTAATTGAAATACCTACCCGCAAAAAACAAACAACTTCAATAATTATATATAACAAATAGAACAGCGAAATTTCTAGGTACGTCTTACGTGACATGCAATTTTTAATTATGAATTCGTATTTAGTATAAATTAAATAATATAAACACACCAATAGCCACTTGGTTGCACTTTGGCTGTAGACTAATGTAATTATATTAGGTACTAATAGGCTTGTTTCCTAGGGAAACAAAAAAATAATTAGTAAATAAATCTGACATTTAAACTGCCAACAGTTAAGTCCCGATTACATTTTGTGTTAAATTGTTGTTTTTATCATTGATCTTATCATAAAAAGAAGTGATTTGACGTGGAAAAAATAGTGATGTCATAAACCGCTATTTGTATGAGATATCCATATAAAATCTGCATCTTGACATTTCATAAAGAGTTGTTGTCTGGAATGGTTGGAAACTAGCCCATTAAATAATCTATACTTCTATACTGTATACTGTATGAAGAGTTTGTTTGTTTGGTTGAACGCGATATTCTCAGGACTTCGGACCAGTAGGAATGAAAAAATATATTTTTGTGTTGCATAGCCCATTTATTGAAGAAGGCTATAGGTAGGTTATATAGCACCACACGACAACCAATAGAAGCGGGACAGCAATGAAAAATGTTGCAAAAACGTTATGGTCAGATAATGTTACCTATTACAAATTGATCACAGAAACTTTCTATCGATATGCAAAAAAATGGTTGTAATCGCTACACTTCGCAATTCTATTACTAGTTGAAATAAAATGTTACATCAACTCTAAAGTGATAATTCATTACGATACGATTGATTGACACCTATTGGTATATTAATTAAGTTCTTAATCCGAAATGAGTTTAGTGTTTTTATATTATATTATCGATTCGCCCCGGATACACAAGGATACAATTTACTAATATAAAATAACTTGCTTGATCGCGCAACTTCGTTTGCGTCAATTTTCTCTGTTGCAACACTTTTCATTGCTGCTCCGCTCCTATTGATTGTAGCGTGATATTACCCAGCATATAGCCTTCGTCGATAAATGGGCTATACAACAGTAAAATATATTTTCAACTCGAACTAGTATTTCATGAGATTGCCGCGTTCAAACAGATAGACTCTTTAGCTTTATAATATTAACTAGCTGTCCCGCTCGACTTCGTATACGTAAATTTTCCCCGTTTTTGCAACATTTTTCATTGTTGCTCCGCTCCTATTGGTCGCAGCGTGATGTTATATAGCCTAAAGGTTCGTAAATTAAATAATTCCTGCGATTAAGTCCCGAAATATTTCTAATATTTATAAAAATACTTACTTAGATATTTAATAAAAATATAATTTTGTAATTTATTATGTATAATTATGAGCATTACTTGTAAAGTTTTTTTCTTATGTGGTAAAATCATGTTAGTTGTACACGTAGTAGGTACATCGCTTGTTATTAACGCTTTATGAAGTGTTTTTAAGCTATTGCATTGCTTCTATCGCGGGCCTTGAGCGCGGGGACCGAATCCAGAAATTCCGTAACGAAAAAACCTCACGCTCCCCACTCCGACGGGCACAGCGGTGATACTTTTTACTTTTGCCATCTATCAACGAATAGCAGAACATTTAATGATTTTTTTTTTAATTTAAAAAAAAACTTGTTTAAAAACTAAAAAAAAAAAATTAAACATTGTTTTTTATAATTAAAAAAAAACACTTAAATATATATATATATATATATATATATTTTTTTTTTTTTTTTTTTTTTTTTTTTAATTGCTTAAGTTGATAAAAATACTATGCAATAGCTTTACCGCGGCAGTCCCCGAGTGCCACAAATTTTTTTTTAAATATAAGTTTCATAGTAGGTAAGTACAGGTAAAAAGCTAAATAGGTGGAATTACAAATAAAAATTGCTATTAAACAACTGAAACTCATTTTGCAATTACTAACAATGCAGACCATTAATATAGTCTTCTGTAAAAAATGATATTAATCTTAATCCATACTAATTTTATAAATGTGAAAGTAACTCTGTCTGTCTGTTACGCTAGCACGCTCAAACAGCTAAACCGATTTAGATGAAATTTGGTATGGAGATAATTTGAACCCCAGGGAAGGATATAGGATAGTTTTTATTACGATAACCGACATCCACGCGGGCTGAGCCGCGGGCGAAAGCTAGTGTAACATAAAAATAAAATAATAATTTATCATTTCGAATGTTCCACTTTATTTTATGACTAAGGCTTCAGTCTTGCTATGGTGAGGTCGCGGGTTCGAATCAATACCGATGTGAACCCACTACTAATTCAAGCCTTTAAGCTTAGCTGGAGGGGTTAACAAGATTACTAATAAAATACTTGTGTAATAATGACTGATTTCTTCTTTATGTTTATTTTGAGGCTCTCGTTGTGTAACGCCTACGTCACATTTTGTGGTGGGCCTAACTTTCAATAATACTTTTATACACGCTGAATTTTTACTAGTATGTCTATTTATCCGACTGCGTCACAAGATGGATAATGATTTTCGAGCGTTGGTTAGTATGATCAGTTTTTTTGGCACACTCTACCATCCAAGCGTCTATAAAGATTTCTTAAATGTGGGTTATGTCGGTTTCATCTCAATTGGAAGAATAGCATATGCTATATCATTTTTCGGTACCTAATAAATAATAGGCGGGATTTTTTGAGTTTTATATTTTTTTTACTTGTAATAAAATTCTGAAACTAAAAGTAATAAAACGGAGATGAAGATATACATAGATGAAATTAAAAATATTGGCGGTTGTTATTTCAACACCATTAAATAAATTAAACAACCTGGTAGTTAGCCTGTAGCCTTCAGCTAAAATAACGACTCTCTGACGTAGCCGCCATTTTTGTAACACTCCCCGACGTCCATAAATTATTATTTTAATTGTTTTAAAATGAATAGTGTCGAAGAAAATTGCTTCACCATCACCTTTATTTTACATGCAATAAATAAACCACAATTAAGAATAAAACTGCCGTTAGCAAACACATTTAAAATAACAGATCGTTTCTTTACCAAGATTTCTAATTCATTGAACTAAAAACTTTTTTGTCGGCAAAGTTTACGGAAAACGCACCTTTTTACATCGTTGAATGAAAACAATTGTTTGTTGTCTATGATTCTGTTTGGGCTTGTTTTAAAGCAAAACTAATCAATTCGATTTTTAAACGGTTAGAGTGTCGTTATGCGTTCAAAGGCGGAAAATGATTATGCTCCAATCTTATTCCTTTCTTTATTTAAAATAAAAAATAGTAGGTATTATAGATTTTGAGAGATGTAATTAAAATTATAAAAGATGTAGGTAAATTCTGTAACACATACTATGTATGGCTATTCTTTAACACTTTTAGGTACCTACATCTTAATATAAATTTGTATTTTCATTATTCGAAAATATCAAGTCCTGCTGTACTGCTAACAGTTGTGAAAATGGCGGCAAACTGAGCTATCATAATTTTACAGCGCCTCGTTTTAAAATTAATAAGACCGATTCATATTGCAATTAATATGTAGGTACAATTGACAAATAGTTGACACTGGCAGAATTTGACAGATTGCCACCAACTTAAAAATAAGAAGCTTATGAAAAATACAAAATAAGGCTGTAAAAATACAGATACCCTCGGTATCTGTATTTATACAGTCTTATAGCTTGCTTTAGACGGACAATGTGTCCAAATTTGTCAGAGTGCTGGTGTCCAGAGGCTCAAACGGCCAAGGACTGATGTGAGTCATTCGCACTAATTTGCAATTGACTCTTCAATGTTGATGGTACAAAGGGTATTAGGTAGGGTGGTACTAACGCACGAACGGGGCCCCTGTAGCCTGGGGCCCCTTATCATTGATACGGCTAATACGAAGGTAGCTACGCGCGATAGAATAAAACAGATACACATACCACAAACCACAACTAAAAACCGATAAAACTGCAATTCACAAAAACAATGAATAGCCAATAAAAAGCTCAAAACAAACAAATGTAATGGAAAAAAACAAACTAGCAACAATAACAACTAAATGGCCTAATAAACAGAAATCACTGCTAGTCAAAAGTACATCAATAAAGGGGAAAGGGGCGACGCCAATGCAATGGAACAACGCATAAATTACATGCCCCTACAGTTTAGAAAAGGCTCTATAATATAGTGGAATTTAAACTAGTATTTGTAACATTTAGAATCGGAATTAGGAGTTGTTCTAGTCGATTTGTCTTTTCAAAATTGTTTTTGCGTTAAGTAGAATTAGAAATTTTATTGTTTTTGGTATTCTATTAATAAAATATTGATGATTTTAAATAGCATTTAATATCTCCTTGATTATTTAAAAAAAGATATAAGCTATGGACGAATCTTATCGAAATTGTTCTTTGTCTTAAAACTAGAAATGCACCGATTAGTTACAAAACTTATCACCTTCTCAATTAGGTAGGTTAAAGAGGAAAATTAATGTTGTTCACGATAAAACTTATTAAAAATGTTCTTTGTGTTAAAACACATTAGGAATTCTTTAAAATGACCCCCTTTTATTTTAAATTAAGATATTCTTTATCAATAAACTATATCATATTGATTTTTATCCCTTAAGTACGTTCCATAAGTACTAATATTATATTAAAGGACATGAGCATATAAAACGATGCCACATTAAGTTAAAATTAAACTCAACCGCAAGGATATCCCTAGGGCTTTTTACTTAAGAAATAAAAAACAGTCTCATTACATCAAACAAATGACAAAAAGCCAAAAATGTTGATAATAAGCCTTATTAGTCAAGTCGTCGAGTAGTCGCAAGGTGTGCGAAATGTAACCGAACCGGGAGGGGGCCAATTTCAAGGGTCATTTCCTCACCTAACAGGGGAGGTACACTGTGTTAAAAATAAAACCAAAGATGTCATGTTGCAGGCCTCTTGTTCACCGCACAGCTGTTGTTTAAATTGATACTATAATGAAGTACTCAGTGTACTTACTCGAGAAGTTTTTCTGACATTTATTTAATGACTTATTAATGTGTCAGGATTAATAGTTTTAATTAAGCTCGTTTGCTGTTCATCGTTCTTAAATTAGGGCTGCGCTGCTCGATGGGTTCTTTCGCTTCAATGTTGTGCGATTTTATTGATCACATTTACGGTGTCGAAATCTCGCCCGTTTTATACTGCTATAGAAATATACTTTTTTCTTACAGTCTTATGTAGTCTAACTGCTGCTCTCTAAGGTCTACGACATCTATTTCGACCAGACGAGACAGATAGATAGACCTACAAATAACTTACTATACCTACTACAAGTACTAAATATTTTTGACATAACAAAACTAAAACAAAACGCTCGTACATTTCATCTATTTGACGTGGCATATACGTCGCTGGCATTACAGGCGTCGTTTGCAATTTTTAAGAGTCATTTAAAGCTTATTAAATCATTCATTAGTAAAGATTTTATATGGCAAAATTTGAAAAAGGAATGATTTAAGTAAACATTAAGCGACTGTGAGTAGGTACAGCAGTTAACTGTTTACTTTAGGTAGTCTTTATTTAAATTTAAATAATCATTGTAGTAAGCATTCATATTTTGAATAAAATAGTCCATGATTTTCTTAGCAGCCACTTCACATACGAGCTTTATCACCTACGCCTTGCCAGCAAAATTATTGTTGAATATTGTAGACAATTAAAACACAAAAAAAATATGATTACCATTCGTTTTTGTTTAAAAAAAAAAACGAATGTGTCCGGTGAAAGCGTTAAATCTCTGCTTCCAATTCCGCATTTAGAGCTCAAGAAACTAATACTAAAACTATTTAAAACCAGACATCATTCTCTACCGGTGCAAGTTCGCACTTTCCATCGTTTACAGTCGTTTCCTTAACAAGCACATGTGACAAAGGCCCATTAAAATTTGATTACATCCAAAAATAGTTCCGTCATCGCATCTTGCGTCGCGACCGAACCGTAGCGAATCGACCGTCGCGTGCCCCAAAACACTCATTTGTCAAATTAGATACGCTTTTTTACTATTTACTTTTTCATAGTGTACCATTTTCACCCTTTCTAGATATTGGTCACGGGAGAATTGCGTGATTTTCTGCCAATATGTCCTTTAACTTAAAGGTTTATTGGCTACTGAACATCGAAAGACCCCCGCGAGGGCATTAACTAGTGAGAGTACCTCTATAATTATTTTACTGTACAATGAATTAATTTGTCACCTTAACTGCACTTATATTTTTACTGTAAAGTGAACGGCTTACGTCGTTATTCTCTTAAGTACTGTGATTAAACATCATAAAGTAGTGTATAAAGTTTTCAAGTAAATGCTCCCACGGACAGTTAGTAGTGCAATTAACCCGACGAGATATTCGATCCTTGACTCAAGAAGATGAAATTTGCTGAATAATTAATTGGTATTAATATAAATTTATTACGTTGTCGTTACTGTAAGGTTATCCGTAAAAGGGTTTCCTTAATTTCACTTAAATGGTTAGTTTTAAAAGCTTTTTCAAGGTTTTTCAATGCGAGGCGAGAGTTGTTTCGTAAAAACCTATAAAAGTATTAAATTGAAATTAGAAACGCCAACAATCGAAACGTCTTCAGTATAATGTAAAAGCTGGGGAAATCATTTATCTACGCCTTAAACGTTTCTTGCAAAATTGCACGGTGGAGTTCTAATAATTATATTATCGAATTGGCATCGCTAGTGGCCCAAAATAGAGCATTTTTTTTAAATGTAATTTTTTTTAAACTTGTGTTTTGACGGCCGAGTGTTTAAAAAATCATTTTTTGTTAATTTACTTGTGTATTAACAGCCAATTACAATAATTATAAACCCAGGTTAAACCTCTGTCACTATCACTCTAAGGTGATTTGTAGCGACAGAAGATTTTTTAAAACGACTTAGGTTCTGAAGTTTTCAATAATCTATCTATCAATGAATTTGCCTTCTAGAGTTAGAATTTAGACATATTTTGTATGGAGCGATTTGGCTACTAGAGACATGTACCTATTATGTTTGTCATAACAAACATAATAGGTATATGTCTCTAGTAGCCAAATCGATCTATAGATAGAATATTGAAAATAGCCGCTAAAGTTAAGTACCTACCGTATGATGGGTAGGTATTTAAAACTCAACCATTTTGTTATCTACACTTCTACACTATAATAATATTATAAAGAGGAAATATTTGTATTTTGTATGTAACGAATAGACATAAAAACTACTTGACCGGTTTTAAAAATTCACAAAATTCAAATCACCCTTAGAAAGCTACATTATCGGGAAGTAACATAGGCTATATTTTATTATCAAAAAATTTGTTATCCCCACGAAAATTACAATAATATAACTTAAGGTATAATAAAAAACTACGATATGGCACCCGTGCGACTATGAGGCAGGCAGCTAGTACCTAATAAAAATATTTATATATCTGATTACACTAGTTATATAAATAAAATACAGACAAAAAAACATAAAACAAAAATTATAAGTCACATTATACACTTTATAATTATTGTTTTAAAAATTATATTGCATATGATACGACCATATTCCCTGTACCCGAATAAATGTAACGATTATGACGAATTCATTCATAATAGCCGACTTTTTGCGTGTGACCATTAAAAAAAATGTCACCCACGGGCCACTGGTTTTTTGTTCAAAGAAAAAAAAACAAACAACTAATTTCACACTCCGGTATGTTATGAATACATTAATATATTTTTTGTTATTGTTTTACGCCTATCAATTAGATTTTTTTGGTAGAAAAAAATGGCACGGTAGTTTTTTTAAATTGGTGTTTTGTTTAAGATTTGTTCCCATAACATATCTTGTATGATTTTTTAATTTAATTTTATACGGTTTAAGTTTTTGTTCAATATTTATTATTTTTTAATATAACCCTAAATTAACAATTCACAAAGTATAATTTCATCTGCTCTAAATTATAGCAGGACATTAATTCTGGTACTAATTACATTTTCTGATCTATTCTGTGACTTTAAAAATATGTAATTTTTTTACAAAATAATGCACTGAAATTACTCTTGCTTTGAAGAAGAAATAAAAGAAACTTCTACGTTACAATTGTTTATTAATACAATAATTGCATTTTAGAAAGATAGAATAGAACCCGAGACTTCCATAGCCAAACCGGGCCGGAAATACGGTCTAGTAACATAGTCCAGATAGATGGTTCGATTCCGGCCCCAGTTTGGCTACGGAAGTCTCGGGTTCGATTCCTGGGTCAAGACTTTAAATTTTTCTATCTTTCAAAAAAGTAATTGGCAAGAAATGCCTTTAAAAATTAGTTCAATTGTTTATTAATTTAAAGATACTATATATTATTATAGCCTGATTCTTATTAGGTATACTTTTCATATAATTTTAAATATAATATTACTTCAATAGACACATTAACATAATTGGGTAGTTGACTACAATAAAAGTAAATTATTTTTTACTAATGAGGTAATAGTATATCTTAAAAATGCTCTGAAAATAAATGTTCTTTTACAACTTAACATGTTTTTGAATTTAAAAGCATAAAAACGAATACTAAAAGTAATGATTTGACGATAGGAACATATGACGTCATAGGTTCCTATTCCATACACATTTCTAAAGAGCTTGTCGTTTTGACATTTCATAAAAAGATACTGATTTGACTTGACAGTCAACATCCCCATTCAAAACCCCTGTAGATACGGTTACTCATTACAATAAACATAGTACGACAAATTGCCTCCCAAAATCCGCAAATAAACCCTCAAATGCTCATGTCATACAAAAATTAATCCGTTTTATCACAAAACAAGCAGATAATCCTATTGAGTGTAACATATTGCTAACCCTGAGAACGCGTAGGGGTATGACCGACCCCGCACCATAACTAACCCTATTAAAAAGTGGCTCCAACCCTCCACTGTATTAATGTAGCATAAAATTAACCCGCGCGTCACGCCCGCTGCTTGCAATGTTTAAGTACGACATTTCTGGTTGGGGGTCTAAAGGACCGTTAGGATTTTTGGTCAGCTTTAAGTGCATGAGGAGCTGGATGCATAAAGTTTATGAAGCTTGCAATGAAAAAGGAGGTACTTTTGTATCAAAATAACCCGTTGTTGGGTTAACCCATTATGTGTGTAGTGTAGAAATGTAACTTTAGGTATCAAATAAAATGATTACATCTGAATAATGAATTAACAATAAAGGCATGGAAACTGAAATCAATGATTGAGGAGCTGCAGTCGAAGACTAGGAATTATAAGAAATACAAAAGTAACTGCCGCACTAACTTACATGCTAGAAAATACTTAATAGTCGAATAAGTACTAACCTTACTCTGCTCTCTGCAGCTCCCTAACTGGTAGGCCTCTGTGGCGCGGTGGGAGTGTGTCCGACTGCTACGCAAGATGTCGTGGGTGGCACATGGGACACCACTTTGTCTGATCCACAAATTGTTGTTTCGAGTCTGGGTGTACTTTGTGTCCGTGAGTTGAATGTTTGTAAAGTCCCAGACACAAGGCTCGTACCCTAATGCGGGAGTCGTCTTTTTTAAGATAGATAAACAAATGCCTAAGGTATTAAGCCTTTCTACAAATTATGTGTCCATAAAGTTAATAGTCTCAATTATGACGGCAAATTGTCATCACTACAAACTGTCTTTTTTGGTTTTTGGTACTTAATCAGTTCAACCTTGAAAACCTTTATATATTATGTAGTATTAGCTACATTCAAACAGTCACATTAGCATTTGTAAGAGCATGGTTTGTTACCAATCCCATCCCCAATCGAGCGATTATCGAACGTCCGCAGCCCTAGTCCCATAACGGCGGCGCATCGTGATAATAACACAAATAAATCTGCACAAGTCACGTCACTAGATAATGTAAGTTCGGAAGCTGGTACTTGGGACCCTTCGCATTGGAGGGTTAATGATGTTTGCAAACAATACTACATTGTTAAATAGTTATGTTTGTCGCGTGTCTTTTGGGTGTCGATGTGGCTTGAAAAGGTGATGACAGTGCCAATTTTTGAAGTACAAAAAAAAAAAATGGCCGCTTATAAGATCACTTTGTTGTCCGTCCGTCCGTGTCTATCAAAACCCTTTATCTCGGGAACGCGTAGAGATATCAAGTTGAAATAAAAACCATAGGTATACTTACTAAGGTCTACAGTCCCTTAAAGCTGTGAAAAAATCTAGCTTCTAGTAAACAAGCAAATACAATGTTCCTTCGGCATCCCTTGAGTCCGGAACCCTAAGTTTCTAGGCACGCATAAAGTCGTAACTCAAAAAATGCAATGTTTCTGATAAACAATTTTTGTATTAGCATTTGTTTGCATGGCAGCGTTCAAATATTTAAGACACTTCAAAATCTTATTGAAGGAGCCGTTTAATTTTAATTTTAAAGATAGGTATACTATACATGACAACAGGCTAGTTTCTCGACATAGTTGCATAAAAAACCTGAAACAGTAAAAGTAAAATGCGACAACAATACGACATGAAGTGTCAAAGACATGCCACGGCATTATGACAACCTATCACAATAAGCCATTTACAGGGTTAAGTAGTGAAGCCGGCTTAAGCCACACATTATAGCAAGTTGAGATGAAATGAGGGCTTACAAATAATGTGTAGTTTTATGTTTTATCAGTTAAGTTCTAGATTTAGATCGCGGTTTCACCCATGTGGAAGATATCACGCAGTGTTGAAGGTAAGAGAAACGCATACACAGACATCGTTTACGAACAATAATCTCAGACCACTTCGGACCACTTTGTTTGGGAAGGCGGATTCTATGAATGTTACCTTGTGTCCTCTAGGTATTTTGTGTCTGAAGTTATTACTGCAAAATGACCGCATAATCTGTGCAATATTAGCCTGAAAGAATAACAATCATTGCCCATCCTCCAGTTCATTTAAATTTAGATTTGTACTGGCAACAACGAAAGTTCACACAAATCACATTAGATTTTCAAAACTCCACAGTTCTATTCACTGTTTGGAATTCGAATGTGAAAAACAATAAACATAGCACCGATTTTATAACGTCAATTAATTGAGTTGTGAATATGGCGGCAAACTAATCTGTTAAAATTATAAACAGTATTAAATACCTACGTGAAATATCTCTGAGACCGTCTTTGTGCAATTAAAGTGTACCTACAATACAAGTAAGAAGAACTTAAGTTCCTTTTCCAAATAAAATGACGTTGCTTCCATAGACAACAGTAACATAAACAAAGCGTTCAAACCAACATGTGTGTGATATTGTGTAATCTATGGTTGTTATTATCAAACAATGTTGTGTTTCCCTTGGGCGCAATAGATCAGACTCCCGCGGTCCGGGCCTTGTGACGTCACACTGTACTGATGTCGGCTTTCAAGTAGCCATAGGGGTTTATTATCAAACGATTACGTGTTTAGGCGATAAGTGAGAGGAACAATTTTGACCGCTCCTGTCTAAGACAGGTGCAATTCGATCGAAATGTCTGACTATAAAGTTTTTGCCTTTAATATATTGGTGCTGAGATAATTTGATATAAGTAATATAGGTATTTAATAAAAATAAAGAATTCAAATCTCAAAAATGAGTGCTATATTTTATGGGCCATTTATTTTAATAAAGTAACAAAGTGGGCTGATGATGATTTTTAAATAAAGACATGAAAGAGTTTTAAGTAAAAAAAATATGAATACTTAATACATAAATACTAGGTAGGTACACTTATTAAACTTGACTCTATCAAGCATATTAACTGTTTTATTTGCCTAATGTTATCAGATCAACTAATTACGTTTTAGTAAGGAAATATAACTTGGAATTGCACGTCACTTACTTGATTTGAACAAGTAATTCGTGGAAGTAATATAAGATAAAATACATAGTTTCCTCATTTGTATCAATTTACTACTAAGTAGAGATATAGCCATTTATTTTACTTTGACATTTACTGTACATTTTAAGCTCTTGATTAGAAACTTGTATTAGTAGGTACATAATCACCGAATGACGCTTCTTTTAGTGCCCCACACTTCTCTCAAATAAAGTATTAAAAAAAACTGGTTGCACTCCGGGAGTGCCGGCAGAAGTGAAAATATATATATATTTTTTACTATCATTTGGAATCGAATCTGGGCCTGGTTTCTAGACAGCCCGATTTCTCACCTGTCTTCCAACCAATCCACCAATCTTACGGTCACGTGATCTTGACGCGAGTTTAACATTTTATACTCATATTTTTAATATGGATATAAAATGTTAAACTCGCGTCAGGATCTCTACTTAGTAGTAAAGTGCACAACGCCGCTAAAGAACGAAAAATTATTTTTTTTTGTTTCTGGATAAAATTCTCTACATCAATACGACAAAGAAAACGAAGTTAGGTTCAAATCAACATCCTATTCTTATTTATAGATTATAATTCGTGAATTTAAAATTGATTTACCTAAAATAAACACTGACATTATTAAAATTTTAAACCAACTAGTTTAGGCTAGGGCTTGAGTTTCCTGTAAATGGTCTACGAAACAAAAGAAACCTCTCAGTAATTGTTTAGCTCTATAAGTTCAAGGGTTTAGCCTAGGCTAATGAGTTAATGAATAAGTCCTGCTCCTGTTTCGCACGGGTGTACTAGTGATGAAAATAAGACCTATCTTCCCTTTGCAGTATGATGTACAGTGTTAAAAATGTTTTACGACATTCATGAATGTTGTAAAACGTTTTTATTCAAACTTTTTTTTTTATACAAATCTTGCCCTGCAACATAAAGGGTGCAACCGTTCGGAAGTGATGCGCTTCATTATTTTCATCAATTGATTTTTATTTATTGATTGGTACTACTTTACAACATTATTTAATCAAAGGGTACTAACCTATTTCTTTTCTACTAAATATTAGACTCTAGCTAAAATTTCCTTAAAATTTAGCTAATACATCTAGCTAAATTTTAGCTAGAGTCAAATATTGCTTGTACATTTTCACTGCACTAAGACTCGGTCTTACGAATTTTGCATTAATTCATGTGTTTTCCCGCCATTTACAGAAAACCTGTCATATGTAACTTTCTTAAATACATAGATATGTAGTTTTTCTTAGCTGTTTACATTGTATAATATATGTCTTACTTCTCTAAAAAAAAAATAGTGTTTTTTTTGAACATGTTTTCCAATGCAGCCAACACGAAATTATTAAATAAGTCGAGCACAGGCACACAACAAACAGCCTCTGTTGAATTATAGCTCCCGCGGGAATCTCCACAGATAATGTAAGGCCAAAGTTAGACACTCCGTACGCAAAAAATAGTGATGTTATGATACCACGATATTGTTTTGTTTTATTATGTAGTGAATAAGGAAAACTATTTGATTTCTCGTAAGTGGTAGATTTATGTTTCTTTTTGGTGGAGTGCTTAGATAATATCAATAACTAGTTAGTGCCCGCGGCTCCGCGTGTTTATTAGATATTACGATAAAATGTAGTCTGTGTTAATCTGTATACATATTACTATAAAGTCTCCTGAAAATCTGTTTAATTTTGTTTATACATCCAAATCTAACTTTAGAATCTTTAACGTTCCCTGGCTAAGGGACCCTTATAGTTATCGCCATATATATTATAATTGTTATTGACCAAGACACTAATTGCTGTCAGATGAATGGGCCACCTATTTGACTTTCAAATCATCTTTAAATCAAATATCAAAACGATATACCTACTCGTACAAGATTGTAGGAAATTACACACTTGTACGGAGGTGATATAAACCATATATTTTAGTATTTGTTATGATGGTTAAAAAATCATAAACACGTTAAAATGTGTCTGACTATACTTTTTCAAAACGTTTTAAGACTAACTATAGTCTTATAGAATTTTATAAGCTACGGGTCTTAATCGCGTAAATATTTTATTTTAAGGCTAAATACCTTTGTTTAACTATAGTCTGATTAGTGTAAAATAATATGTTGCTGTAGTCATACATAGCAGTCAAATTCCTTATTAAAGGGGCGTTTAGTTATGATACGCAATGTTGAATAAGTCATCTATGTTAAGATATTACATCGAATAATTTGTAACCAGCTTAAAATAAATAAAAAACATTGTATGAATTACCAGTAATTTAAAATATGAATTTATTTCATGTCACAAAAGAAATATTGTCCTACGTTTTTTGCTGAAAATGATTAACATTTTAATATTTGCAGATCATTTATTATTTATTTATACAGCATAGTACAGCTTTAAGTAATAACAATATTTTATCAAACCTGATCCAAAACTGTCTTAATTCAATAATTTATCCAAATATTTATTATATTGCTAAACTAGAAAATTAAAATTCGCCGTAAACAGATCAAAAAACGTTAAAGAAACCTCAAGCTTATACATTTCCTTTTTTATTTATACTTATTATTGATTAGGCACGCTTGATGAGGTTATAATTTAAACGTAAAACCTTTTTTTACGCATCACAAAATGGAGGAAAGATTGACAGAACCTGTCAAACCTGTCACTTTGAAAACTTAATGTCAAACTTGATTAGTTGATGTTGAAGTCAAGCCCGAATTAAATTAAATATCAGCTCTATTTCAGTCAATGAGTACAATTTATTATAATGAAGATGTTCATTATAAAATTAAACCGGTCAAGAGCGTGTCGGCTACATACTTAGTAGAGTTTCTGACACCTGTCGAATGAAAAACTTTGTTTATTTACTTACAAGTTATACGAAAAATAATATATACGAGAGGGTGGTTAAATAAATGATAGATACCAACATGGTATATAAAAACAAAAACACGCTTTTGTACACTGTAATTGCACCATCGATCAATGACGATCCTCAGTAAAGAAAATTATTACGATTTTTTATTATTTGTAAGGTATATTAATTATATTATTTTAGTGTCAATAATGAAGCCATACAAAAAATAATGACAATTAAAATACACTCCCTGACAGTAATAGCTACATAGGCACCTATAAATTGACCGAAAGGGACTTATCACTTAAACAATTAATTTCAAAAGTCGGTGAGTAAGTACCTAGAGTTGTAAAAAATGGTGGCAAACTAACATGTCGCTATTTTTACAGCTCCACGATTAACATGTAAAACACAGAACTATTATATTTTACGAGTTCAAAACGTACTTGAAATACATGTTAACTGGATAAGAACGAGACTATGTGATTCAAAGAAGAAAATTTAAAAGAAAATAAACTTGAAACCGACAACAAGACTTTGTGATTCAAAGAAGAAAACTTGAAAAAACTCGAAACTGAATGAGTATAAACTTGACTCTGGCGAATGCACAGAATGTGCGAGAAGTAAGTACCTACTCCATAAGTTCAAATATTATGGGTCTTTTTTATTGGCAATATAAATTTGTTACATAGGTACCTACTTACATTCACTAACCTTTATACTTTTACAGTTAAAAATAAACAAATATTTTTTTATCGACATGTCTGACCGCAATAGGCCATCACTATTCCACCATCGATATGTTGAGAAGGCAGCAAGCCACTGGGGAGTGATCCCCTAATAATTATTGCGGTGTATTGTAAGCTGTGCCTATAATAAATGGCGACTTCTGACTTCGGGTGATGACGTAACAACATTCTATTGAAGATCTATTTATTTACTTGGTGACGTAATGGTTTCTCTCTGTTCTTCTTACCACTTTAAAGATAGGATAGAAAAGGACAAATGTAGTTTTATAAAACAATGATGGAATATTGTTTAACTTTAGAATATTCTTGTCCTGTTTTTGAGCAAAAGGTAAGTATTAGATATGATTCTTATCCAAAAACCAGCTTTGAAAGTTTCTGTATGTTTTCTGCCGATTTATAATAATAATAATAATATCTTGATATAACTCACACAACGCCATCTGATCTCAAACTAAGCAGAGCTTGTATTATGGCATCCAGACAACTGAAAAACAAACTTATATATTTCTAAATACAGACATATCATAGATTAACGACACCCAGACTCAGAATAATCCATCGTGCTCATCACACAAAGTTTTATCCTGAGTGGGGATCGAACCCACGACCTCTTAGCAGTTAGGGTCACTAACCACTAGACCAACAGGCCAGTCAGATTTGTGTGTACTATGAATGAATTTTGGTGAAACTATCACTTTTATCATCGTTTTCACTCAATAATGTCTGCTACAGTATAGGACTTTGTTTATAATTCTGAAAATACAGCAAGGGTAAAGTTTTTTTTACGGAAGCTCTCTAACTCAAAATATCAGTTTAAGACATTTTTAAAGTTGCAACATAAAAAATCCCCTTTTATTGTCTTGGACATCAACAGTTACTACATTGACTACTATGTATTGAAATGTGTCACTTCAACATTACCTATAGAATACCGCCCACAACAAAGATGTTTTACAAACAAAACCCGCTTATTTATTTCAAGAACGAACCTAGCATTCATAGTGAAACCACAGAATACCGAGAGTACAGAAGACATCATCTTGATAGAAAACGCTCTTGACGCACGCACACACAGACATCACACACGATCGTCAAAAGAAAGTTCAGCGATGACGTCTTAAGGGCCGCACTGACGCTGCGTTCATCAATCCAAATGGCGTGGACGACTGTCAAAAACTTATCGTGAATGTCAAAAAATTCTAAACTGACGTTCGTCAAGTCCAAAGATAAGTATAACACGCCACGCTATTTGGAAGCTATACGTATTATCAGTGAGTGGGTCCTTTCGTCTCGCTTAGAAAGAGACCCACCATGTTCACCATATTCAATAAAGAGAAAGACTGTCTCGCAAAATGTCAAATTTGTTCTCTACATTTTTTCTCAAACAAATTTATAGTGTTGACAGTAGTCTTTAGTATAACCTTCTAGCGTACGTCCGAATGGAAGTATGATATAAGCAATATATATAAGCAATGGTGCCATAATTTTGTGTACATCCATTCGATAGCCTTCCAAATATCGTCAGCGGCCATCTTTAGATTCATGTCAGTGAACGATTTCTATGTGTGTTTGGCACTAGTGAATCACGTATTATGACGTGATAACGTCTTATAAATCGATGACATGGTGTATGTACGAAAAATTTAAATAAGCGAATGGCGATTGCAGTGACATGACATACGATACAATTGGAACTAACGTTATTGATTGGTTGCTAAGCATCGGGAATGGCGATATGTCATCAATGTTTTCATAAGACGTTATCACTTAAAATTATCATCCGTGAACCGACTTTACAGACAACCGTTTTTGTAGAAAAGACAACTCTTACGCTGGGCAATCCCTGTGTCGCAGGGGGCTTTACAAACATTCAATTCGGACACAAAGTACACCCAGACTAGAAACAACAATTTATGAATCACACAAAGTGGTGTCCCGTGTGGGAATAGAACCCACGGCCTCATGTGCAGCAGTCAAACTCCCACCGCGCCACCGAGGAAGTTGTATGGAAGGTTGCCTTCTGTATTATCTATATTCTGTGGTAAACTTTTGATTACCGTGTCGACAATAGGCAGGCGACAATGTCCCATTACAGTACGTAAACCACAGACTGCTACATTCGCCAATTGGTTTTACAAATCGGTAATACCTGTGGTTATAATCAAAGCGGGTAGCGGAGCGGTTTTAAAAACCGCCGCGTGAGACAAAACTTTGGTTATCTTTAAAACGGCTGACCGGATTTTAATCAAATAAAATTAAAAAATATTCCAATTAAATTAGCTTTTCAATAAAAAAAACCGCATTCAAATACGCCCATCTATTAGGGCGCTACGATGCCATAGATACCTACACAGACCAAACGCCGACGTGTTTACCTTATTATATTTGAGCTTTAATATATTAATATCTTGGGACAACTTACACAACGTCATCTGATCCTATACTAAACCAGATAACTATAACTTTTAAACATACCTCTACATTTGTAAATACATACATATTATAGATAAATTATACCCAGACACAGAGTAAACCATCGTGCTCATTACAAAAGTTTTATTGGGTGGGGATCGAACCCACGACCTCCAGCTTAGCAGTTAGTTACTAACCACTAGACCAACAAGTCAGTCAAACTATTATTTATGGCATGCTTAATAAAACGAAAATTAAACTATATTTATCGTTGTACTTAACCGATATTGACTAAACTGTAATTGAAATCTTTTCTCAAATTTTGCGTCAATCTATATTAATCTATACTAATATTATAAAGCGGAAGAGTTTGTTTGTTTGTTTGTTTGTTTAAACGCGCTAATCTCAGGATCTACTGGTCCGATTTGAAAAATTCTTTTTTTGTTGGATAGCCCATTTATCGCTACGACTAATAGGAGCGGAGAAGCGACGAAAAATGTTTCAAAAACGGGGAGAAATTACGCATACGAAGATGCGCGGGACAGCTAGTATTATATAGCTGAAGAGTTTGTTTGTTTGTTTGAACGCGGTAATCTCAGGAACTACAAATCCGAATTGAAAAATTCTTTCACTGTTGGATAGCCCATTTATCGAGGAAGGCTATAGGCTATATAACATCACGCTACGACCAATAGGAGCGAAGCAGCAACGAGAAATGTTGCAAAAACGGGGAAAATTTACGCATACGAAGTTGCGCGGGACAGCTAGTCACGAATAAACCTGGAAATCCCAACTATCTTGGACGAAGTAAAACGATATTCAGCCAACTACAAGGACCGCTTAATAATTCACCCAAAACCATAATCCATTATGCTCTTGCAACCAACCTGATCAGAAGACTCAAGAGAGCCGTTGTGGTACTTTACTAAGGGGAGATAGAACAGTGGCTCTGTCTCGCCAAACCACAACCTCTTGCAACTTACCTCATTATAGTAAGACTAAGCGACTGATCGCAGGTGTAATAAAAAAAAAAAAGCGAATAAACAAACAAACGGGAAAAAAGTTTCATGTTCAGGAACAAGCGATCAAGGTTGGTTTATTTAATATCGTCAATGTAGGTACATCAGAAAACATCACGTTCTCCTGGTCGATTTCATTATTGGTCTCAGTTTTAGGTCTTTGTTTTGTCTTTCTTCATACCTGGGAATGCTAAGTCCAATCTCTATGTCTACGGGTTAGAGGCATTTATTTATTTATTTATTTATTTGGTTCACCAACAACTAATACATCAACAATAATCTAAACACAAACTTTCACAATTACGTATATCTAAATGTTTAGTTACTTATAGGTAAACACTACATTCATATTTATAATGAGCCATTCGTTACAAATTACAACAAATGCATAGGTAGATAGGGATACAAAAATTGTATAATACCTATCATTAAATGTTGATAAACTTTCGCGATTTGTACACATTATGAAAATATATATATTACGGGTCTTAATCGCGTGAATAATTTAAGGTAAAATACCTTGTTTATTGCCCGACGATTCGACCGTATTGCAACGGCCGTAGTCGTCAACTACCCGTGACCACGGCCGTATATATATTTTCATAATACCTATCATTGTATGTTAGAGATAGTTTCTAACTTGTCAATTCAGAGACAATGGAATCGTTCTACGATTCGGCTACAAGGTAACTTAGCATTCACATTTTATAACGCGGTAATAAAATAAAAATGGAAGCCCGCATTTTTGAATCCATACAAAATTGCACATCAATTTGAATATTTTACCTATTAAGGTACAATATGTATGTATTCTGCTCGGGTCAATTGTGCCAAATAAAAGTTCTGTAATCATATTTGTAGTAATAAATCATTTTGTCACATGTTTACCGCTTATAAAATGACAAGAGTACTGAGCCCATAGACAACTTCCATAAACGCTAATCGAATAGAATGACATTGTTGCTCGTGCAAAACCGCGAAATTATTTTTTTTTAATATGAGATTCGTACTTTTACGCGCGCTACGACTTCATTTTCGGCTCTGAAGGTAAGCTTCACACAAAGCTGCGCTTGAACAAAGCAGTTTTGACAAGCATTATTCTAGATCCACACGTTGGAAGTGGCGCTGGGGCCAACGCGTGGGTTCGGTCAACTCTCCAAAATATTTCTTATTTTGGAGTAGACAGATTTCAATAAAATGTGTAAATTGGCGGCAAACTGAGCTGTCATTAATCAACGCCGCATTTAATATGTGAAAATAAACAAAAGCAGGCGCAAAATCCGTAGAACGGAGTCTTTGCGCCAATAAACTTTGACAGAAATTTACTGAAAAATTCGCCAAATTGCAATCAACTAAATAAAAAGAAGGATAAGGATAACCGGATAAAACGGGTAGCCGGATTAGAACTCCCAATAAAACTGACTGACTGACATATCAACGCAGGGCCTAAACTATAAGGGTTCGAAACTTGAAATTTTTCTTTTTTATCGTAAGAGAGCATTAAAAAGGATTTTTGAAAATTCACCCCTAAGGGGTTAGAATGGGGGTGAAAAGTTAGTATGAAACTTTGCCGATAAATATTTCGATAAAAATCTGGCATCCACACAGGCAAAGCCGCGGGCATAAGCTAGTAAATTATAAACAGTGACTTCCTGTGAATCTTAATGTGAATTAAATGCAAATAAGTGTGACTGAATCATAATGCAAATCAGTGGATTTCTACTTTCCAAGCAATGCAGAATTATCCCAACCTGTCGTGGCCAATCAGGTTATTTGGATTATTAATAAGTAGCAGTCCATGGATGTTGGTCATAGCAATAAAAAGTAGCCTAGGGCCTACTTCAAGCCTAGCCTGGGCCCGACCTAGGGCTGGGCAAGCCGGGCAAATGCCCAGAGCGGTAAAAGAGATAAGCAACAAATATGTGAATGAGAAACTATGCGAAAGTTCGGGTTTCGCGCGTTTTTATGTGCATCAAACAACTGACACTCCTTAGGAAAGCACGAATGTGTCAAAAACTTTATACAATTCGCGAATGCCATCTTAAACCCGTAGGTTGGCGTATTCATGCAAATATGGAAATCGACATAAAAGCAACTCTATAGCAGTTGAGATAAGGTTAATATTTGTATACAATATTGTTTTTCTTAATTCGAATCATCAACCTATAGATTAATTCGAATCAAAGTATTGTTATCAGCTTTTAGAAAATCCATTAAATAGTAATATGATTAGAACCCATTATCTAATTATGGTATAGGGTTTACTTTAGATAACCGTGGTGGCATATCGTAGGCACTTACGTCAGCCTAAATGCCTATTAGTTACATGAGTGCGTGGGATATCTAACTGATTGTACCTATTCAACCGAAAAACTTAACGGTCATCGAAATGTCGTGGTCAGATCATAGAATTCGATATCAGCGCCTCTACTGTTGGGCGGATGAAACTATTTTACGATATAATCACAAATGTTTAACCATTTCATAAAATAGTCGTATTCATTCATTTCCATAGATCTGGTCAGACCACATCAGTATGGAAATGTCACAATTTTCTGATAAAGTTGGCAACATCAGATGTTTCATTCTCATAGTCATCAAGGGATGGCAATATGACGAGTGGAACTTAATCCCCAAATTCCTTGTACTGTAATCATTCGACACGGAAGTCAGTACAATGTTAGCATACCTTCATCATTTTAACCTTGCGGGTAGTTTGTCTAAAATCATAAGTTGCAAGGAGGGTTTGTCTTTTGGTAAATGGAGAGGTGCGCTTAGAAAGGCACGTGTACCGCGCATGCGCCTTGTTGCACACCTTCCCATTTACCATTATGACAAGATTTTGACAGTTCCGCACGGGCTTGCCATGGATACGGAATAAAGATCGTGAATAAAGACCCAGTTGTTTTTTAGTGTTTCAGCGGTGAGCAAGCAATACTCCTCAGTCATCGAACGTTTTGGTTAAGATATTAAAATTTTATTACACCTTATTTTCACGGACATAAAATAGCGGTTATAAGCGTTCGTGTATAACGTATAGAAGTGCAATTTATCAAGTTTCAATCTCAAAAATGCCGCGGGCGAGTCGATCGGGACGGGAGATGCCTCGAAATATTACACTTCGAAATACATATGAAAAATTGTTGGTTTCTATTTAATGTTTTTATGTAAAATCTTGTTTACATAACATGTAATATAATAGTTTTTTGTATGGGCCAAAATTGTGGGAAAGTGAAAGCTAATTTTATGCTTTGTTGATGATTTCTATGTGGAAAAATGCCGACTAACCTACATATTACACTTGTATATTTTAACTAAGCATATCTGCGGCTCGTTTTTACTCGGTTGTCTGATATCGTAAAATGTAATAGGTTAGGTATATCTATACTAAATATTATAAGCTGAAGAGTTTGTTTGTTTGAACGCGGTAATCTCAGGAACTACTGAGTCGAATTGAAAATTTTCTGTTGGATAGCCTATTTATCGAGGAAGGCTATAGGCTATATAACATCACGCTACAACCAATAGGAGCGGAGCAGCAATGAGAAATGTTGCAAAAACAGGAAAAAACCACGAAAATTGTACGTTTAAGTAAGTGTTTATAGTTCGAAAGAGTTTTATTGAAATTGCGTCTTAAATAAAGTTTTATAAACTTACAAGAAATATTCAAACATAACATGCCATAACAAATAGCAATTTACTTTTCCAATTAGTTGGACAATCGCAGAAGGCACTAAGCGAACGCTGATGACACACAAGCCTCTGTTAACCAACCCTTAATACGCGCAAATGACTTCAAATGATACGTATATTACTAATAATTTGAAAAGTTCCTTTTATTAATCTCCTGTTCATGGGGAAACCGGTAATTGTACATGGTAGGATAATACGACAATTAGTGAAGGCTAGGATATTAACTCTGTTAAAGATGAACCAGTAAATTGGTGTTTTGGTAAAGGTTATGAATAAGTTTTTGCTTTTTAAAATATCGTTGAGACGTGGACGTTTTATAAACTGCCTTATTAACTACTGTATGTGTATAAGATATATATCGGGACTTAATCGCGTAAATTATTTAAAGGTACGAACCATTTATTAATCCGGCGTTTCGATCGAATTGCTCCGATCGTGGATACGGGTCGACTTATAGCAGCTTAGCAGTATCTCCGCGAAGTACTCCTTTATATATTAATTTAAGCGATTAAGTCCTATCGGGACTTAATCTCGATGTATTCTAGGTGATCTTATATATATTTCATAATATTCACTACTTTTTTTTTTTTTTTTACAAACTTTTCGCTAAGGTGTACAGTTTTTTTTTTTAATTCGCTGTTACATATATTTATATTCGCTAGCTACAGGTAGGTAGGCAGTGTAACTGCCTGAAGTCCCCTGATACACCACTGGTAGGGACCATTGTAATCCTCTCAGTAGGAATTGGAATCCACATTATTGAATACGTACTTAAGCTCAAAATATTTAACGTTCATTAACTTCGGAGGATCATCAATTTCTTTCGAAGACGTTTGGACATTCAGACGAAAGAAATAAATAGGGAATAATGTCAAATATCAATCTATTGAAATAATTATGCAATACAAAATGTTTTCAACGAGTAATTATCATAATATTTTGTTTTACGGCCATGTTGTTTCAAATTTATCGCCGATTTAATTTAGTATAATTTTAATTTATGACAACACTATCTAGTTGAACTAGTGACATTAGTAAATTGGACGTCAAGATCTAATTAGCAAATAGGAAACTTCTATACGTACTTCGCTCGAGCGACATATGACTAGATCTCTTTCATGGACAAAAATCTCAGACCTTTTCGGACTATTAAGTTCTAAAGGCGTGCCGAAATTCCATGTCTGTGTGCGCGCATTCTATGAAGGTTTGGTACCTTACTGAACTCTTGGTATTTTGTGATATCGCTATCCATAAACACTCGCATCTACACAAATACACGATGCAAAATTTTGACACATTGGCGGCTTTCCTAACAGAGTAAATTTGTTGACACGCTATAAAATCGCTGGCAACTGTAATCTTCGCGTAGTTCTTACAATGAAAAGGAGCCTATGTTCCTCTCCAGTTTTCACATTATGTTCATAACAAATTTCATAAAAAACACCTTAACGGCTTAGCCGCGTGCATATTGGTTATTGTAATAAAAATAACATCTTCTATCTCCTTGCATTAATTAAGATCCGTTCAACAGTTTAGGCGTGAAAAGATAACAAATAGACCTATTTTCAAGTTTATAATAATAACAAGCTTTTAGCCCGCGGTTCTGCCTTCTAAATAAAAGTATCCATTCCGAAGATACCATCTATCGCTCTCATCGTCTCTTCCCTTTCATTAAGATCCAGCTGATTGGTCGTGAAAATAACCAACAGACTGGTAGACAGCCACACTTTAAGTAATATTTATTTAATATGAAATTGTAAGCATAACAATAATTTATTCTTGCATTTTTTACTCAAAGACTTATTCAAGAAAGTCTGAATACCCATATTCCAGCTACACACATAAATTCAATTAGTCTCCGCGCCTGGCCGGTTCGCAGAAACGAGCTCGCACCACTACGTTAATGAAGCCACTTTCTGACTCGATGTCTTCATCCAATACCACAGGGACGCACTTTAAACTAAATGATTAATTGATTTCGTAATTTTGAAGAGGATAATATAGACTTTTAATCTGTTAATAACTTGTTTAACACGTTTTGTAAATTAATGCATCTTACAGTGTATTGGGCACGACATTGTTCATATATCAATATCTTTTATAGGTAAAATAAATTGTCTAAAGCAGATTTCTTACAATTTTAATATTATTTCCCTCTAGAATTTCCCCCCTCTCTCCCCGAGGGACTACATTTGAGGTATTAAAATCCTTCTGCAATGATGATTAATAAAATATAATACCCCGCGCAAATTACCATTTTTACTGGTTCAAAACTCTCGTACGTCAGTCACCAAAACTAAAAAAAAAAACAAATATATTAAAAAATTGTAACCTGTTTCTCGCTCTTTCTCAAATTTTATCGTCTTGTTACCACACCGATGTTCAAGTCCGCCTCTGTAATGTCTGTCCACACGCGCGGTACCCGCCTATTTCGTTCAAAATTATAACTTTATTATTGCCAGTGATTTCGGAAATTAATTTCGCGGGATCGAAACCAAATTACAGTGAGTAGTCACCCCACTCCGGGCAATGAAGACACATCGACTCGTTCCCGCATTTTTAACGAAATAACAGTGAAATGCGCGATACATGAACATTATAAACAGTTCGCGACGATCGAAAGTATTTTCACCACGATTAATTATGTTGACAAGGGATATTGAAATTATATGTTACCAAAATGTCGCAAAATGTTATGGAAATATGACCAGAGAACAGTGTTACCATATTTTTATGGAAAATTACTGTAATAAAGTTGTTAAGAACAAGAATTGTGCAGGCATTTTTTGACTGGGTATATATTATACTCGCGATCATGATCATTTATTTATTATTTATTCGTATCCCCGTTTGAAATTTTATCTTTAAAGTAAATACTGTTAAATTGACTGCTCGTACCTACTTAGTATGACCTTAATCCCTCCCAATCTGAGAAGAGAAGTCCTGACAGACTAACAGTACCTACCTAAAAGATTGACAATTATGTTTTCTCGACAATCATACCAACAAATTAAACAGCACACTTCTTAAAACAATTTAAATTTATCGACCTTTAAGTCTGTAATTTACACAGCAAAGTGTAAAATAAGAAAAACAGTTTTAAAGATCAATTTCCTCGAATCCATGCTTTAATTTAATCAAAAAAGAACATTACAAGATGCCTTATTTGTTTTTTGGAAAGCAAAAATCGAAAGATTCGTGCACATTACGCCTTAAAAGCACAAGTAAGTGCCGTTCTCATTTATCATTGTAATAACTTTATCCATACTGGTTGGTATAAAACCAGCTATTTGATTCCAATTAACCAATTAAATTGCGAACGAGACTTGAACCTTCATACACTTTCACGGAAGAGGGGAAAATGGCTGCAACTATTTTAATTTGATTCTCAAAAAATCTTTATTGGGCTAGTGTGAACATAATAATGTGAGGAATTACCTGTGGTGTGTGATAACTGCTGCCGTGTGATAGTATTAAGTCGTTCCAACGGTACATTATTGCCGGTAAATTTTACACCCAAGTCCGCCCCTTGCTTGGTTACAATTGATTCTTGGAATAATGAAATTATAAAGTAATGGAACCAATATTTTGATTACACCACAGACTATTACGCTGCGTTTTCGACACGATGTGTGCTATGTGTGTCTGTATTCGTGGTATCAAAAAATATTTATATCTAATCTATGGTTGTAATTCCTATTTTTTTTTCTATCATTGTGTTCTAAACTCTCCGGCCAGTACATAAGTAATGTAGGTACCATTGACGTATAAACCTAGATAGAGCCATCCTTTTCAAATAAAAAAGTAAATATTGACTGCAAAGCATGAAGGTGAGAAAAAAATCGGGCAGCCCCTGTCTCTTTGACAGGTATTTAATTGTCCACAAAGTAGCATAGTCTCTTCCTAGAGAGTTGTCAATTTTAAGAGGTTATGGCGCAGTCCTGGTCTCTACGTCAATGGTAGGGACTTATCTAAATACTCATTTTACTTTTTAATTATCATTTTATAGATAAAAATATAAAACTATTAATTATGTTTTTACCTTTCAATAATTTCAAAATATATTGTTATCTAAGCAAGAAATTAAATTTTTATAGGTCATTTAGCTTTGAAAGTAAGTATGTAATTTTTTATTTTACATCGTAGCATTGTCTACGAGCGCGCTACGAAAATATAATCTTAGTAATCTACGCTAGCCTAATCAAAAGAACTCATAGAACGTGTATTTTATTTATTATTTACTTGTCAATAAGGCACAATGAATATATTTTTATATTATTTCATTAATGAATATTATATACCTACTATTTATAAAAAATATAATATTGTAAACTCCAAAACATAATGCCATTATTATAAGCAAATTCAATGTCACCCGTTATTCATGATTTGTTGTATGTACATTGTTTACCCAAAAAAATCTGATTAAGTCAGCAAAATATCATAAATAACTATCCCCAAATATTACGACAATCAATGTTATTCCATAGGAAAGGCAATCAGACAAAACAGATATAAAGATAAACATCTTGCCAAATATAAACCATAAATTATCTGTAATACAAAGAGGACTGTACCATAGAGTATCAATTCCCCTTTACCGTCTCCGTAATAGAAATATAAAAGGCATCACAAATAAAATCGCATTTATTGAATAGAAGCATTTAATTCCGGTCTGCGATGTCGTGCGCCGATAGCCTCTCTATGAATAAAATAAAAATATTGTCTTTGGAAAAAGAGTCTTCTTTTATTTTATGTTTTCTTATTTTAGCTTTTATGGTAAAAAGGTAAACCAGGTAAACAATGTTTATTTTTTAAATTGCCGTCGCGGTCAGCACAAACGAGTTCTTGACACAAAATTTCAAAATAAGAATAGGTAGGTATTTATGCTTATTACTGACTGAATGTGACTACACTGTTGCCTAATGACTACATAAAAAATAACCGCACCTAATATGGCTGACAATGAAAAATAAAAAACAATAAATCATTCGTTTCTCATTGTAACAAAACAACAGAAATAAAGCTGAATTATTAACTGTACGAATTTATAAACCACGTTATACAACCCTCAAATAGATACTTAGTAAGTCCCCCCCTGCTCCCTTCCCCAGTGACATTAAAACATTGAGCAGACTAAATTAAAGCGCGCCAAAACTGTTGTCTGTGGGCCCAAGGCGCTCGTTTGTTTTAATACAATAACCGACAACCTCTCTCTCACTCCTCTCATTAGGACCGTATGTCTATCTCACTCGCACGCGCGTAATTTAGCTTCCTCTCTTAAGGCGACAACGTAACGTATCGGCTGTCTGACAACTAAAAACAACTAAATTAATCTAACGGCAAGTGATTTCTGTATTAATTGAAAACATTATGTTCTTGTCGAGGTTCTCGGCAAAAAGTTTATAAAGACTATAATTACTTAGGTACTACACTTTCATATCACGTACGATATAGCAATCAGAGCTACCTATATGATTGATTGGTTTATTATGTACCTACGTAAGGTATATTTATACCTAAAATATGTTGCTTTATGTTCGCTATTTAAAAGATTTTTATTTTTACCTTACACAAGTTAATTATGATAAAAACCTCTTTTATCAAATTATCAAAGTAACAAAACAACGATACATTCAGCGAACAACAGAAGCGCGTTCCTCTTAATCACTTCTAATTTATTTAGCCCCTCGGAGGACCGAGCGAGTAATTTATAGGTGTCCCTTTCCAACTCAGTGCTGCGGGCGTGCAGCCGTCCCGTTCTCTCGGGACCATTTTTAATTAAAATCACTGGGAGAAAATTAGAAATTATATTCTATTTTCAAAAACTTGCTCTGACGCTTTGTAGGAGATTATCTCTTTTTTATGAGCCCCCGGTCGCGGGTTTTGTTTTAACTGCGGAGGAATTGGCTGAATGGACTTTGTTCCTGTGCGTATCTTTTACGATTATATCTTGTTCATTTCAATCCTCTCGTCTGATGATTGGAAATGTTTGAAGTTTGCTCGTTTGGGTTTTAACGATGATGTGAGTTAGCTTGTTCCACACACCTATATGTATTAAATGTCCCATCTTTGTAATTACGAAGTTGAGAGCTTCATTCGGATTCAATTGAACACATAACGAGAATTGGATTCATTTTATCGTTGGTAATTTTACGATTATTCCCTAGAAATATTATGGGTACCTAGAGTGGGTACTTTTCTAATACTGTTAATTACTTTTTTGGGAAGTTTTGAATATAAAACGATCAACACTAAACTATTCCAGCCAAACTTAACAAATACAGGTTTTCACGCTTGGATAATACATTATAGCAGCTAGATTCCAAGTCGATCATCCCAAATTAGGTTACCTTTCAAAACTTATCCAAATTTAATATCAAACGTGAATCTTTTTTTCTCTCATCCGGCCAATATCACTCGCCAGTTTTAAGTTTATATTCTTTCAGTTTCAGGTTTGTTCTCTTTCAAGTTTTCGTCTTTGAATCACAAAGTCTTGTTTTATCCAGTTAACACGTATTTCAAGTATATTTTGCACTCGTAAAGTATATTCGTTTTGTGTTTTTACACATTAAATTAATAAATTGTGGTTTTATTTTTTTTAATAAACTTACTGAATAATATAGTGTACTAGCTGACCCGCGCAACTTCGTCTGCGTAAATTTTCCCTTTTTTTTTTACAACATTTTTCATTGCTGCTCCGCTCCTATTGGTCGTAGCGTGATGTTATAACCTATAGCCTTCCTCGATAAATGGGCTATCCAACAATAAAATATTTTTTCAATGCGGCCCAGTAGTTCCTGAAATTATCGCGTTCAAACAAACAAACAAACTCTTAGGGGAATGAAAAATAGATGTTGTCCGATTCTCAGACCTACCCAATATGCACACAAAATTTCATCAAAATCGGTCAAGCCGTTTCGGAGGAGTATGGCAACGAAAACTGTGACACGAGAATTTTATATATTAGATTATATCAAAGGCACCTGGTCAATAAATTTTAACCTTTCAGGATACAAATGTAATTTAATGGTATTCTATCACAAAAGTTGACCTTTAGTAGGTCAACTTTTGTGATAGTTTCTGTCAACAAAAACAAATAGCATTGGTATTATAACTATTTATTATACGGGAATTAACGCGCATTGTTTACCTTAAAACTGCTTGTGACCACAGCCGGTGCAACCTGGTCGAAACGTCAAGCAATTTTAAGGTAAACAATGCGCGTTAATTCCCTTATAATAAATAGTTTTAATCATGCAACGCGAAAATTTAAATGTTAGTAGGTATAGCATTGGAATTAGTTTTTAGTATTAGAAAGGAATATACCCAAAAGTCAATTAATCGTCATTGACACCAAACGTAGGCTAAAAGGAGGAAGAGAAACCAGACCCCTCTAAAACAACGATTTTTTTTTAATTGTTTTGTTTTTTACTTACAGGCGGCGTTTGCGATGATGACGGTGACAGTGGCAAGAGAAGACGGTCCAGAACCAACTTCAACTCCTGGCAGCTCGAGGAGCTGGAGCGGGCGTTCCTCGCGTCACACTATCCTGACGTGTTCATGAGGGAAGCGTTGGCGATGAGGCTGGACCTCAAAGAGAGCAGAGTTGCGGTGAGTTGCTAAATATGCTTTTTAACCGACTGCGTAAGAAAGAGGGTTATGTTTTAATGGACGCTCTTGAGCCTAAATGGCTTGTTGGATTTTAGCTTGAGAGGTATCGTTAGATTCGTCTCAGTTGTGAGAGTGACATTAGGTACATCAAAATTAGAAAAAAAAATGGCTGATTTTTGGCGCCAAAGTATTTCAGTTATTAATTTTAAGCAGTCGGGTTTTTTGTTTTGTAATAATTTATTGGTTTAGTTTATGCCATCGGAGCTATACCTAGGATCTGCAATTGTATAAGAAAAGTGTGGTCAAATTCAAAGATTATTATACGTACCCATGATATAATGGCTCAGTGTATGATCAGTGTGCTTCAGGGGCGAAGGGTATTTTTTCTGAGGTACTCGATACAAAAATCAATAAAATCATTCCAAAGGGAAACTGAAAGTAATGGTGTTTTAAGGATCCTCAGCCACTGGTGTGCTTATACCATTTCTTTAAATCTTAGTCCCCGTAAGTATTGTGACATTTTAAAAGCTTTCAGTGAAAAAAATATCAATTTGGAAGTTCTATGACATAATACTCGTAATACAACCGGATTTTACGTATAGTACGTACTAACTAATGTACCTATGTCATATATCGTTCACTACTGAAATTTGACAAAATGAAAACGCTATCGGTTCATTATCATCCTTTTAATATACTTACGTCCTTACAATACTTACGTCATATACAGTACGCTGATGAAGATTGACCACATCTTTCTGTTACACGTTTGACATAATAATAATATCTTGGGACAACTCACACAACGCTATCTGATCTCAAACAAAGCAGAGCTTGTACTATGGAAACCAGACGACTGATAAATATACTTATATATGTCTAAATACATACAAATTATAAGTAAATAACACCCAGACACAGAATAAATCATTGTACACATCACACAAAGTTTTATCCTGAGTGGGGATCGAACCCACGAACTCTTGCGTAGCAGTCGGTTATACTCCCACCGCGCCACAGAGGCCTTATTTTTTTTTCTATCTTTCAAAAATACAATTATTAAGTACATAATTGGCAAGAAATGCATATAAAAAATATTTGGCCTACGACATCAAGGCCGTAATAGTTCTTAAACTATCGGCTAGATGGCGTAAGCGAGGGCCTGACTCACGTGCAGGAAGGATAGAAGAATTTAAAGTTTAGTAACATAGTCCCGGTTAGATGGTTCGACTCCGGCCCCGATTTGGCATACGGAAATCTCGGGTTCGTATCCTGGGTCTGGACTCCAAATTTTTCTATCTTTCAAAAATGCAATTATTGTATTAATAAAGTAATTGGCAAGAAATGCCTATAAAATCACTATCATAATATACCTAGATAGATAAAGCGTTCTTAGCTTAGTTATAACTTAACAAAAAAATACATTTTAAAAATCAAAAACCCTCTTGCTGAAAAATAGATAGAAACAAGATAACCTATTTTAGTAAGTTCACTGGGATTCATGAATGCCTCTGACTGCATGATTTAAGGCTATCGTGTTTCCATCTATTTTTCAGCAAGAGGGTTTTTTGAGTTTCTTTTTTATTACTTTTTAGTGCTTAGTTGTAAAACGTAACTACCGAAAATTTGGGTAAAAATGGTTGGTAACAAACTTTAATATAGATTTAAAGTTTGTTGATCCTAAACGGTCATTTTAAGTTAAATATGATTAAAAAGAAACCTTATCAAGATTTTAAAATACCTACATAATGATACATGACGTAGTTTGTTGACTTTTTTTTTCTCTATCACAATATGACGACTGGTTATCGCCATTTTGAATTTTGATTCCTGTTATGTCTTTAGTAACACTCGCAAAATTAATACAAATCGATTGACGTATGAATCATTAAAATTGTCCTATGCATTTGGTATACATAGTGCCACAAAGAAACACACTTACATACATTATCATCATCAGCCTATCGCAGTCCACTGCTGGACATAGACCTCTCAAATTGCACGCCACATACATACATAGACTGATAATGAAAAACACATTACCTTCTTTTGCCTTGCGCTGTCGGGTAAAAACGCGACAAAGCATACTCTTTCAATTCATTGCAAAGAGCAAGAATACCTTCGTAATTAAATTAAAGATTATTCCCTTTTATAAGTATAGTAAAACACATGACAGGCAAAATATCTCACTCAGCTTTCACTTCCATCAAATATATCCCATATAACGGAAGCAGTTACAAGTTAACAGTCTGTTAACCCACATGCAACCACAATAGAAGGTTTAGCACCAAATCAGGTTGGAACAAATGCCATTCCAAAGAGAAACCAACCACCAGGATTGAACAAAGAACCAAAACCCCTTTAAATACCCGAACACAGGAAGTATATATCAAAAGTATATAAAATTGAACGGTACATTTGAGTATGCTTTAGCCACGGGCTTAAAGAACCCTTTGAGAAGCCGCTTGGGGCTATATATACCCGTGAGTGAAGGCGAGTCAACTCTAATGTCTTAATCCATTGCGGGTGGTTTACGAGGGCCGTCTATACATTTGTAGTCAACGCGAATAACTAATTTTATTACACGCCAAATCAGTTACGGTTCGGACTACTGAGTGCTGAAAGTTTTAAGTACTGAACGGAAGTAGCGATGAGTTACGATCATCAGTACTTGTGTTATTGTCCTTGTATTCAGCACATCCTTAGAAGTGTTTAGAGGCGTGCAGAATAATCTGAAATCGTGGGCGAGAAAGTATGGTTAGTGTAATTGGTCTTTGAAAATGTGATGTGTGTGTGTCCCTTTGATAATCTAATTTGATTTGTAGAAATTGTAAGATCTAAGAAATTATATAACATTTTTTAGGCTTGGAAAGTTCTTATGACACCTGCAAGGAAGAATATGGTAACTCACTTTTTGGTCAAATTTAGTTACAGTCGTTACTAAATTTAGAATTAAATTCCCTTTTTTTTTATCAAACTTGCGAGTTTCTTAGTCTTTTCGTTTGCGATTTAGAGAATGTAAATAAAATGTAACTAAGTATAGGTCCGTCGAGGACATATTAAGCGCAACTTTAGTTACCAACATAATTTCAATGAACACAACACGGGACAATGTGTTTGTAACTAAAGTTACGATCAAAATAACATTTATTAAACCACATAAATACACCATTTTGTTAAAGAGTTTTTATGGTATCAAAAAAAAAACGATAAATTGTATGTAAACACATTATTTTACATAAAGTAAAAATAATAATAATAATAATATTTTGGAACAACTCACACAACGTCATCTGATCACAAACTAAGCAGAGCTTGCACTATGGTAACCAGACAACTAATAAACATACTTATATATTTCTAAATACATACATATTACAGATAAATTACACCCAGACACAGAAAAAACCATCGTGCTCATCACACAAAGTTTTATCCTGCGGGGGATCGAACCCACGACCTACGGCTTAGCAGTCAGGGTCACTAACAACTAGACCAAAATAAAATACCTACAATACAATAGACATAACTCAATTAATTATAAATTTAAAGTTTATTTTAAACAAGGGCTATTTATACACCTACAGGGATTTTTGTAATCTTTGACATGCTCTCCTGAAAAGTTTCCAAAAGTGAATTACCATGTTCTTCCTTACAGGTGTCGTAATAATATTTAGATATAAATCCATTATTTATGTATCTACTTACCTAAATAATTGTCTTTTTTGTATGTGATTTATATTGACATAACTAAATCACAAAAAAATATTTTAATACCTGAGGAATGACATTTCTAAATAAATATTTAAAAATTGTGAAATTTTATGTCACCATTAAAGGTATCTATAATGCACATGTACGAGTATGTCTTCACAGTAAGCTCAACCAATCATGTTATTGAATGAAAACTCACTACTCTACTACCTAATTTATACTTTAATATGCTATTCTCATTTTTAACCCACTGTACCTATATCAATAAACAAGAGTTTCCTTTACAAAATATAAACAAAAATGCCCAACCAATCTCATGTAATCAAAAGAAAATACACGAACAAGGAGGACTTACATTACTTCCTATATAAGGGTAAAAAGCTGAAGGTTCCCGTTCAATATAAATGAGGGACGATTTCCCTTATTTTCCCCAAACCTTCCGAGGCTAAGCGGTCACCAGGGACTTGGGCTCACCGCTTTTTATATAACCTTTAGGATCCGAAATAATGTTCAACTTGAGATAATACAGTTTTGAATGGATGCCGTTTTGTGGTCAACCCTTGGATGAACACGAATGATGGCATTTTCTTCGATCTCTATACTTCAAATGGACTATAATACCGACCCTTATCGTTATTTATGTATGTGTACACTAAAAGCATACATGTTACAAGCAATTACATGTTATTTTTATCTTAACTTACCAGTTTATGATTTAATTTAATTGCCAGATAGGAATGACCCCGACATTATGATAGATTTAGGCACAAAACTTATTATAACAAGTATAATTGTTTCGTAAATAGATTATGTAACGCTGACATCTAACTGCTATAAAAGTTTTATTACATTATAATAAACAATATTATTTTTCCGTGAACATCTCGTATAAGTAAATCTATTTCTATAATCAGTACTAACGTCGATTGTATCCTACATTTATCGCGGCGGATCTCGTTCCGAGAGACAGACTATCCCGCACCACTCCTAATAGTTGGTATAAATCAAAAGATTGCAATCTCGGCGGCACCCCTGGGACGCGAGCGAGACGGCACGATTGAATAGCATAGATTTAAATGGGCGGGTCAGATAAGGATGGCTGCAGATCGCGCCGCTCCGACCTCGAACGCGCCGCCGCTCGTAGGGACGTCACAATTCGATTACAGCTCAATAAAGTTAAAGTGACTTGTTTGCGTCTGTAAAGTGGATTTTTTCTTCTTCTTTGATTTCTCTATTTTCTTTCGTTCGATCAACGTTCCGTGTTGCGTTTTTGATCGCAGTTTCGCTGCATCGACTTGGAATTTTATGGGCTATTCAGTTTGTCAGTGTAAAATAGCAAAATTTCTTTGTCTTTATACCGGTATGCTATGCCTGACATGATTCCTATTACAATTTTGAATATTTATGGGATCTTGAACATTAGTCTACCATTAAATAAGACTTTTCAGGTTTTAGAGAGACGGCAAAAGTGATCATGGGCTTACATAACGTAAGGGTTTTGCGAGAGACGTTAAAAGCCCATTCTTTACCGAAAGTGGCATATTCTAATCTAATTTCATCCCTGCCTGACGTAAACTTGCGAAAACGGCTCACTCGCTCCGCCGTAAGCGCGGAAGTATCGACTTCATTTTAAAATTCATAGCATAAAATTTACATTTATATGCCAATTTCATTCCCTAACAGGGCGTCGGCGGTCGCACGCACACATCAGTATTCCACTCACATCCGGCGCTGGCTGGGTACACCCCGAAAGTAAAAAAAAAAATAGAAAATCTCCTTACATTCTCTGCTCGGTTGGGAAGAAAAAAGAATGGCGCGAGGTTTAAATATGGAACACTAAATGGAACGCTTAGGCGACAAAATGCGGATAGAATATAAAATTTAAGGAGTGAGGGGTGTCTTTGTCGCTCTCATGAGCATCGCGTATATGCGTCCCTTTCACCGCTCGGCGCTATCAAACACGAGCCGACTTTACCGCCGTAGGCTTACGGTAAAAGATAGACATGAGACCTCTACGCAGGGTTGCTCCCGAGGCGGCAAATTATCGTGCATGAATAATTTTCTCACTCACAAACAAGATATGCGTGGCACAAAATTACTTTAATCTAATTACTGCTACTAATGAAATGCGGAGCTTCATTTATGACAACTGTATAATTTATACATTAACGTGTTTTAAAACTAACTTATCAACTACGCTTATTCTTATGGCGCTTCGGGGTAAATTGCTCATTATAACAGCAATCATGTCATCACAATATCTTAATCGAGGAAAAACACCTAGTGTACTTATTACCAACAGCTACCTCTGTGGCGCGGTGAGAGTGTGTCCGACGACTGCTACGCAAGAGGTCGTGGGTTCGATTCACACGGGTCACCACTTTTTGTGATCCACTAATTATTGTTTGTGAAGCCCCCGCGACACAGGGCTTGTACCCAATCGCGGGAGTCGTCTTATTAAAAAAAAAAGCTGATGCTAATTACTTTTGCTGTTTTTACTGTGAAAACCCATAAATCACTTTCAATTAACACTTAATATAGCCGATAGATAACTATTTTACCTCCTGTATATAAAACGACAAACCAATAAAATATTTAATAATTGTTTTTATAATTACGCATATTATAATAACGCAAATACTTACATAATAATGTTATTAAACCTAAAACTTTTGGTTATACTTCTAAATCGGAAAAACTATCACGTACTAATTGACAACCCTATTAGATATCGCTTAGCTGGCAATTCGGTACGAGCTTGCGAAATTTATATCTGCCTCTGTCACACTAACGGTTCGATATCAATTTGTGGACTGAAAAAGAGGGATGGCAAACACTGAAATACAGCACTTGATCCACAATTTGTGTTCATATTTATTTACAGAGTCGTTTTACATATCTGGTTTAAAGATTACATGCACTTAAATCATCTTGTTATAAACCGTCAATATATAAACATAATGATTGAACGACGCAAACATACCTATTGACATAATTAATATGAAATCTTTTTTGTTAATTTTTAATAGTAAAATATGATTCATTTACTAACAGACTAACACGATACAACTACCAAGCGCCGATTCTAGCAACTTAGGTATTTGAGCTTTTTCGTTTTTTTTTTTAAATCTGTTATTCATTTTTTTTTATAAGGATTCCTTAGTCTTTAACATGAAGATAGTTAAATGGAATCCACACTGTGAATACATAATTTAAGTAAAAAACAAAAATATACAACAATAAAAAGAAATAAACATTTTCAAGTTAATTGAGAACAACCTCCTTTTTTTAATTTGTTGAAATAATTGTTATTAATCAATCTCTCTCGTCTGAACGGATGTTTAGACGATTCTACTATTCTATCTATTACTACGAGTATTTTCCAAATTTTAATAATACTCTTAGTAATAGACAACTGTATATTTAGACAGAGATAGCGAAATCGAATTGTAATAAGGAAATCTCGTCTATAAAGGGAATTATTGGTACGTAGCTACGACTCCTTTGAGAATGAACCATTGATGAAGTTGCCTAAATGCCAATCGCTATAACTGATCTACTAACTCTAGTAGCAAAACTGTCATTTGTACCGACGATAGATAGAAAATCTTTCGGATTTTCTATTTATAATAATAATATCTTGAGACAACTCGCACAACGCTATCTGTTGCCAAACTAAGCAGAGCTTGTACTATGGAAACCAGACTACTGTTATACATACTGAAATATTAAAACCCAGACACAGAATAAACGATCGTGCTCATCGCACAAAGTTTTATCCTAAGTGGAAATCGAACCCACGATCTCCGGCTTAGCAGTCATGGGCACTAACCACTAGACCAACAGGCCAGTCCAAAATTTATCGATGGTTATTAAAACGCGTAAATCTATACTTGGTTGGTGGTTTGTTTGTTTGTTTAAACGCGATAATCTCAGAAACAACTGAACCGAATTGAAAAATTATTTCACTGTTGGATAGCCCATTTATCGAGGAAGGTTATAGGCTATACAACATCACGCTATAATCAACAGGAGCAGAGCAGCATTGACAAATGTTGCAAAAACGGGGGAAATGTACGCAGGCGTAGAGATATAAACTTAATGTTTCAGGCCATGGAAAACTGAAATACTAAACGGATTGTAATGAAATTTGAACATCAACATATTTATTTATAAAAGCACCTATTTTTTATTTTTCAAAAAATATAGCTAACGTATTTGCAGACTAAGTTGTCGTAACCATAATTACAAATGCCCCCAAAATTACAGGGGCAGTTTAAACTCACAATAAAACAGTCAATTCCCCAAATAACAACCTGTCAGCGTACCGCTTTCTTTTCTATGACAAAACAAATGTACCGACATTGACAACGATTACTTCAGAAGTCTCCCTTTACGAGCCCCCAAGAAGGTATAGTCTCCCCTATAGAGGGTGTCGAGTCAATGTATGGGCTCGAACGTCTTATTTACACCTTCGGTAGGGGAGACGATGGTCGGTGGGACACCACACTCGTTTAATAAAACACTGATTTTTTTTTATTTTACTTTGTGTAGGATTTTTTATCTATACTAATATTTATTAGATATATTTCGGGACTTAATCGCGTGAATTATTTAAAGGTACGAACCTTTTATTCGATCCATAACCACCGGTGCAATTCGATCGAAACGTTGGGTAAATAAAAGGTCGTACCTTTAAATAATTCACGCGATTAAGTTCCGAAATATATCTAATATGTATACTAATATTATAAAGCTGAAGAGTTTGTTTGTTTGTTTGAACGCGGTAATCTCAGGAACTACTGATCCAAGTTGAAATAATCTTTCACTGTTGGATAGCCCTTTTATTGAGGAAGGCTATAAGGCTATATAATATTATGCTACGACGAATATGAGCGGAGCAGCAATGTGAAATGTTGTGAAAACGGGGAAAATTCATGCTGACGAAATTGCGCGGGACAGCTAGTCTTATATAATAGTAATAGTAACATATTCGTTTCAAGCTTAAGGACTTCTGAGTCCGAGACAAAAATGGGAACAGTTTTCATATAAGCTTTTACAAAAATAAACTGCATATATCTGCCTAATATCAGCTGCTTAGTTCAACTGATTTTCTAGATGTTGTCTTTAGACAAAAGTACTTCGTTGTCGTTCTTTCGTTTATGATGAAATGAGTTTAAAGATTCGACGTCATCAAAATAGCACTTGTTATACATTCAAGAGTGATTGGGAGAAACAGTATTATTTTATTATTCAAAACGGACATATATATAAATTTAGAGTCATATCAATTCTGTCAACAATTTTGGGGTACATTGTGAAGTAGTATTTTCCTCTCTGAATAAATAATTTTGAGTTGTGTTATCTAAATAACTTTAAACTTTAGCAACATCATTTGCATTTACACTAAGTTTTACTTTATACAGAGTGATTTGTAATATTATACTAATAACATCCCTCTCGTGGCTTCTTTACATAACACTAAATAACTTTGTAATATCAGTTTTGGAAAATATTTAATACATTAACCCTTAAACACCCACCACTTATTTTTGGACTTATGACCTTAACCACTTACTGACTATTTCACTGAAGAAAAATCGTTGTTTATTGTGGGGTTTAGGCCCTAAACCTGACAAAGAAAGATCGATTTTACTCAGGTGTCTCTCATATGTGTGGTAAATGGTTTTGTGACAAAATTAGGTGGTAGGTGGTGAAGGGTTAATTTGCATTTTTTTTTTCAAAAATTATATTACGTAGTTATTTGGTCTAATGTAAAGAAATCTATATCTAATTAAAAATAATCTTGTATAATACACTAGCTGTCCCGTGTAACTTCGTCTGCGTAATATTTCCCCGCTTTTACAACATTTATCATCGCTGCTTCGCTCCTTTTAGTCGTAGCGTGTTATTAGCGCATGTTACATAGCCTATAGCCTTCCTCAATAAATGGGCTATCCAACAGTGAAAGAAATTATCAATTCGGATCAGTAGTTCCTGAGATTACCGCGTTCAAACAAACAAACTCTTCAGCTTTATAATATTAGTATAGATTGTTATCTCGAATACTGACACTATATCTCTTATGTAGTTAGCAAAATTCACTCTAACCGAAATTGGATATGAGAATATATAAAGCATGTTCCTCTTTAAATAAAACAAAAAATATCATTAAAATTCAAACTAAACATTTTAATGAATAAACATTTACGAGCTGTGTGTGAAGGTGTGTAAATAATTTGTAGGCGTGTACAAAATATGGCGGCAATCCGTTACAATAATAGTTCTGTCAACGGTTGGCTAGTTATTTGTGAAATCAGTTTATTTTCAACTTATAGCACCGCCCCGGCTTTACATGGAATTTTACCGCTTTCTATTATTTTAATTACTATTTATACTACAAAAGTATGTCATTTATAGTCAAATTCACTAGCGGATACTGTAATATAACATAAGTATTGTAACTGCCAAGGTGCTAGGTATATAGATTGAATTATTATACCATAGTTATAGCATTTTCTTTCTACATTTCAGCAGCGGACAGTCAGACAGTGTACCTATAGCTTAAGTATTGTAATTTGTATTTCCCAACCCGCCTAATTAATTATTACAGTACTTCATCATCATCATCACCAGCCTATCGCAGTCCACTGCTGGACATAGGCCTCTCCAATTGCACGCCACTTTGTTCCATCTTATACAACGTTATTCTTGGTATAGTGCAAACTTGAAAGTAGTTTGCTCAGAATCAGTAACGCAATCCATTGGGGTAGTTTTTGGACCATTTTATATTTATCAAACAACTTATTAAAAACGGATAATTATAAATATTAATTAACATAGCGTAAGTATTTAAATTTTGATTAAAATAGAACACGGATATAATGAGCCTTGAAATTGGTTACATCTTTTGTCACACAATGTATAAATCTTCCATAAAAAATATCTAAACAGCATCTACTGAATATTAGCATAATAATTATGTATATTCTGCTAGCTTTTGCCTGCGATTCCGGCCACGGTAAGTATTTTCTTATCTCTAGTATAGGTACATAAAAAAATAATCTGTGCAAAATTTCAGTTTTATAGGTATGGGTTTGGGGTGAGCTCTAATGAGTGTATAAATGGTGCAGAACTTTCTTTTTATATTTATATATAACATAGTTATAGCCTCCAAACTTTATAGTTTGGAGAAAAATATGGTTAGGAAACAAGCATGACAATGGTTAATTTTTCGCACACTTGCAATACCTATGTTAAAATCCGCTACATGAACGAATCCTGTTAATAGAAACATATAGTACCTACAGGTCGTAATAAAAAGACCATCCAGCAAATTCCCATCAAACGCAATTACATATCAATCGTAAATCTGAAATAAAAACAAATCCCCTCCCACTAATGGCACCCTTGCCCCACCTACCCCACTTTCCCCTCGTGGGGAAGACACAGGCCCTCATTAGTGAAGGGCACTGCCCACCAACAGCCATTACACAGAATACAAAACGTACCTACAGAATGTCGGCTCATAGCTCGACAAGAAATCTACGCACACAGCCTCGCCGCTCGTACTGATCTTTCAACTAGCTGTAACCAATCGACCGAGTTCGCCTGAGATTTGTATACGTGAGCTTCTATGACTGTGTGAGTCTGTTCTCGCTCGTTGTAGAGAACCGGCTATCTGTATCTATCTAATTTGTGGGCATTACCCGACGTAGGTAATCAATGCGAGGCGATTAGGTTCTAGGAGTCGAAGCTTAATTAAAATATAGATGGTTTTATGTGGTAGAAGGTTTATTGGGATATTAGTCTTTTGTGCACTTAGGTGAGATATATAGCCGAATGCTCAAACACAACTCAATTATTGTAAGATGTTAAGTATCATAGCAAATAATAACAATATTAAATCATTTATTTCAGACCACATTAGTCCATAATTTTGTTAGTAATATCTTAAAAACTATGTTAATAGAATATATAAGTATTAAATATAAGCAACTAGCTGCCCCGAGCAACTTCGTCTGCGGAAATTATCCCCGTTTTTGCAACATTTCTCATTGATGCTCCGCTCCTGTTGGTTGTAGCGTGATGTTAGATAGTCTATAGCCTTCCTCGATAAATGGGCTATCCAACAGTGAAAGTTTTAAATTTGTAATTATGATGTGAAATTGTTTTGAACATGATCGGATATACCGTAATTAGGTTATGTCTAAAAAACTGCATTTCTCAACAAAAGGGCGTAAGTTCCATGAACATACGCTCTTTTGCTGATGCAATTATTCAAAGTTGCGGAACCCCACACTGAGCATGGTCTAACATGCTCTTGGCAGGTTTTGTTTTAAACACTATAATATTTAGATAAACTCTTCATCTTAGTGTATAGAAGAATGCACTTAGGACTTTACGGCATTGAGCCATTTTGTAACTATTTTGTCCAGCAGCATATTCTGTATTTTAATTTAAACAGGACTGTCAATGACGCTGAAGATAGAGGCTCCCTCACTATCAAACGCACGAATAAATCCTTGTGTCGCGAGGACTTACAAACATGAGTGAGTGGGCACAAAGTACACAAGTATTTTGTTCCCATGATAGTCTGTAGTCTGGAGTCTGGACTCGGGACAACCATTTGTTTATCATACATAGTGTTGTCCCAAGTAGGAATCGAACAAAAACAAAAAAAGCGCTTGCAAGTAAGGAAAAGTAAGTACTAATTTGCAAAACACATTTTCACTCACGTGTGTGGCTATCATTAAAATGTGTATTTATTAAAGTAACACAATACTAATAATATTAAATCTCAAATTTATTACTTATAAAATTACCGGAACGAGGTCCCCATTGTTTTTCATTGACCATTGCGCGTGCTTCATAAATGCGTGCAATAATTTCTTATATAAATGATTTGAATTAAATTTTGCGTTAAATTTTCGTGGCAATATACATTAATTATATAATCATAATTATTAAGACTATTACACGAGCAGTATATACAAATTAAAATATTTTAATTGATCTTTATAATTTTATTAAAGGTATTAATTTTATTGAGTAGTCATTAAGGTTAAGCCATTTTTTTATTCCCTGCATGAGTACTGCCACTGACCTCTATAGTACTTTAATAGACAATAGACTCTAACACTTATGCTACCGCCCATAGACGTATAGACCTGGACTGCTCCAAAACCTCACAAAATTGACCACTCTCTAGAAAGAGACAACGCTACTTTGTGGACAATACCTGTCACAGAGACAGGGCCACACGAGCTTTTCCTCTCTTTACGCTTTGCAGTCAATAATAACTTTTTTATTGAAAGAGATGGCATGGTCCAGATCTATACGTCAATGCTACCGCCGACAACAAGACATCCATTAATTTTGACGTTTAGAAGGTCATTTGTATACCACCACCATAACCATTGGTATTAGTTGTTAACAACAACGGCCATTTAATTTGGTCTAACAACCGGTCTCAATAAATGAATGGATGGATTTGGCTACTAGAGGTAGAATTTTGACATATTTTGTATGGAGCTTATGTCAAATATATAGCTTTAGTAGCCATAGCCATCGATAGATAGATTATTGAGACCGGCCGTAAGGCTCAAAAAAGTTTACAGGACGGTCATTCAATTCACTTTGTATGGGATAGCCAGTCCAACAGTACTAGTACAGTACTAAAAAGATCAATAGGTATAAGAACGTAAATATCTACGCAATTCAGACCCTTAGCCTACAAATTGTATGAAGTATACAAATCGCGTATGATTAAAATATATTGAAAATATTTATCAACCGGGGCATCAAGTAAATTGCAGGCATCAACTAATTTTATTTTTCAAATTTATTCACGCCAGTGTCGATTAATTGACATAAAATAAATAATTCGCCGGTTTATGAAAAAATAACCATTTTGATGTACCTAATATAATTGACGGACGTTTTATAAACGTTATAAACGTCAGTCAATTATCATTAAGCGTTTTATTTTAAAAGGGTTGCCAGTAATTGGAATTGTCGTCGTTTTGAGACACTTTGAAGGTGAAATACAATATTATAGGTACCTACAAACAATACTCATGACTTTAAGAACTGTATTATATTTCTGTATGAAAACCAAACGTAAAAAACTTGCGCGATTTGTACACTTTGTAATAATAATAATAATATCTTGAGACAATTCACACAACGCCATCTGATCCCAAACTAAGCAGAGCTTGTAAACATGCTTATATATTTCTAAATACATACATATCATAGATGAATGACACCCAGACACAGAATAAACCATCGTCCTCATCACACAAAGTTTTATCCTGGGTGGGGATCGAACCTACGACTTCCGGCTTAGCAGGCAGCGTACTAACCACTAGGCCAACAGGGCAACAGGCCAGTTATTTTTTTTAGATACGGGTTAGTTTTTAAAGTTTGTTTTATTCAGTAAATGTGGAGCATGTGACAACGACCACAGTCACTCAGGCATATTTTTTTTTGTATCAAGAAATGAAGAGACAAGCAGGTCGTACACCTGATGGTAGGCGTCACGCTAGTCTATAACAGTAGTTATAAGTGCCACGCAAATCTTTGTTTGGCAAAGATCTGAATATTACCGCACCGCGTTCCTCATTTGGGACATTAGTTCGTAAGTCTCATTTGCCCAGTAATTAAACTTGCTACAGTGCCCTTCAACCGAAACACAGTAATGTGTTAACAACATTATTTAACGGCGGAATAACTGACACTGTTGTAGTACCCACCAATACGGCCTATGGTTTAGACCTACCACCGATAAAAACAAAGGTATCTTGAAATATCTATGCGATTAATACCCGTTATCTATAAAACTGTTTTATAGTTACCAACAGTCAATTCGTAGTGCCCACTATTCATTAAAAATAGTAAATAATGCGAAAGTTTGTCCGTTTCCTTGTCTGTTGTGATTGGTTTCGTTCGCAAGTAGGTAGACGATGATGAAATTTAACTACAAAGACTAATAGAGAATATCTATTATAATTTTTGGAACAGCGATACTGAATGTTAAAATTCAGAAGCAAAGGCTTTTCATAACGTATTTTTGAACCAAAGTTACTAATCATAACCTACTCAATCACATTAAATTGACTTGTACCAATTTTGAAAAAAAAGTAACCCTCCATATTCGCAAAGATGTTTTTGTTTTAAAATTTCACAAAAGAAAGTTGGCAATTTATTTAATCGAAACATTTGCTTTCCTCGTTTTTCCAGAAAAAAAAACGCTTATTTAAGTAAATTGCAAAATTAAATATGGCGTGACATGGGTCTTTTAACACTATTGCAATTTAAATTTACTCAATCAATACACGGACGATAAACAAAGAGAATTAGTGTAAGCATTCTCGTTATATCATCTTAATTATGGCCGTAGAAGGCGTTATGTTTCGTTTTATTAAATTAATCCAAATGAATCCGGCCGAGGGTCGAACGAATGTGTTCGTGTTATACATGTTTTGCAATAAACAGTGATGGGCTGGCCGTAAAGCTGACCCGAGACCCGAGCCGACCCGACTAACCTGTACTACGTATTATGGCTCATCTTATTTTTATTCAATCCCATGTTTTAAGTAAGCTGCTTAAAAATATTTTACAAGAAATATGAGCACTTTAAAAATTTCGCGAAATGTAAGATATTATCGATTTAATCTTTTAAATAATTAAACGTTTTTTTAAAGTATAAGAATATATTTTGTAAATTGAATTAAACTTTGAATATTTATCAAAGTTGCGAAAATCACGACAATCTGGTCCCTTGCCTTAATTAATTTCAAGTTTATTGTGTAAAAAAAAATATAACATAAATAAGGAATAAATCTTTGTGCAATTGAAGTGGAACACTGGTTTTTTAATAGCAAGAAATACTTAAAAAATACAAAACTTAAATTATCTTCTGTTTTGTCTAATAATAATAATATCTTGGGACAACACACACAACGCCATATGATCCCAAACTAAGCAGAGCTTGTACTATGGTAACCAGACAATGCACGAATGAAAATGCATTAGGTATATTTGGTTCACTGACTTCTAATAGTACTAGAGCGCAGGACAGGCTACCGCCGACAACAAAAATACTTCCATTAGATTTTGCATGTTGACGGTAAGTTGTCGAAGTAAATAGAAGTCTATACTTGTGTAACAAGTATAACAACAACGACCATTTATCATAAGTAATAAAATACGTCCTATGATTCCTTCAATTCGGCATTTGAAATTGCTGTCACTTTGGTCGAGGTAGTCAGTCCACTGACCTACTACTACTATAGAAGTCAGTGATCTAGTTACTTATATTTTTATTTTGTAAAAATAGCTACTTAAATAAAGTGGCGGTAGCTTAATGGCTAAGCATCGGTCTCGGGTTCGATTCCTACCCATCATACTACCGACGTGAACTCCTAACACAAGCCATTGAGCTTAGCTGGAGGAGTCAACAGAATTGCTAGTTATGTGGGACCGCAATCCCACATTACTAGTATCTTTTTATTAAAAAAAATGCAATACAAAATATTTTAGCATAGAATACTTAACATCCATGTACAATCTAAAATCATCTCAACCATGATCGACAAACACTCATCCATTTACATATCCGTGACACATATCTTAGGCATATTATTATTGAAAAGTATAATTACAATTTTAATAACCTCTCTACATTCAATTCAATATCAAACCGTACAAGACATAGATATTGATAAACGAAAGCAGACACATGCTATTTCAAAGAATGTTTTGTCCAACAGAACATAATAGGCTCTATGACTTGGATAGCGGCATCGATGACTGTCTTCGGCGAAATTAAAACTTCTTACTACGGGACATTTTATGTATCACCATTGAAGTCACCGCCATTTTATTTATATGAACATTGTGGTGGGTTAACACACATGTACAAGTTACAGTTAATCCTAATTGTCTTTCACGAAGTTAATTACTTTACATTAAGTTGGTCATAAACATTTTACTGCTATTAATGTATGATAATAGGAGGCCATGGACATATTATAATTGTGATAATGCGAATGAAAACTGAAGAAATTAAGCGTTTGAAAGTCTAAGAGTAAGCAGTAAAGTTGGAATAAGTACCGTTAGAGAGTATAATCAGTCCTGCGGACTAAGTAAGAGACTGAACATAAAATAAATATTTTGTAAGTATTGTTAGAAGTGTTAGCAGTCAGTTCAGGACATAATGTAAATGTTGTCTTTGATTTTTTATTTGTAAAGGTTCGGCTACACTTGGGCGCACGTCTGAATCACACCTTTCTGAGAGATGTTGGGCTTTATCGTGAAAATTAATTTCCAATTAGAAACTATTTGGGAAATCTAAGAATGTTGACCCTTAAAAAATCCCAATCTCAATTTAATATTATGAATTTGTTCTTTGTTTTCAACTGTTAGTAAATATTTAAATCATAATTAAAAATTCTAACTACCTGCCCGGGTTCGCACGGTGTCATATCGTAGTTTTTTATACCTTGAGTTATATTATTGCAATTTTCGTAGGGATCTCTATTTTTTTGACAACATAATGTTGTCTATTACTCCCCGATAATGTAGCTTTCTAATGGTGAAAGATTTTTTTGAAATATGTTCTGAAGTTTTTAAGTTTATTCGTTTCATACAAAAATACAAATCTTTCCTTTTTATAATATTAGTAGATAATATTCTTCTAAAGGGGAGTCGCCACGGGCGAGAGAACTCTCTCGCTCGTGGAGGCGGCTTTTGAGCGTAATGTCGACGCCCAAAGAGCTCATGTTATAAGTAAAAATTGCTTGAATACGAAAACAACTGTAATCAAGTCATAAAAAGTCTTTAATAATGGATTTGATTATGAATCGATTTTATAACAATTTTATTTTTCTTTAATGTTCACTGTAATCATAAAAACAACATCGTTTATCGTTTCGCTCAGTGTGGCCTTACCTTTACCCTCCAACACTGATTTAAGCACGCTTATTTTCGAAAACGAGCCTAAATATTAAAACGGCAATTACGGCCAAGACAGTCGAAAACCATGAGACGGCAGTGCATAGCATATTTACCGCGACACATTGTTTCTGGTCGGAAGATACCGCGTGAAATGCGCGCGCACGCTCGCATCACATTACCATGCAAATTATTGCAAATGCTCCAGCCCATTGAAATTTTACGTCTCAATTCTTGGCTGGCCGAACACTTAACATACCTTTGTGCGGCAAGATGACTCCTCGAACCGTTTTATTGATGCAGTTTTGCATTTAATCCCGTAAGTCCGTTAAAGTTAACCTGCCTTCGCTTGTGTCACTTTCAAATGAGCTAAGCCAACTGCAAATATCGCGGTCTACTGCTGGGTGCAGGACTTTTGCATAATGTGGTGTGTGGATGATGGCTATTTGTAGGTACCTACCTACTTAGAATTGACGTGTTAGATTCTTATTTCTTGCTTCAAGCATGGTTGCTTATTACAATGTCATCAATGTTTTGGCGATTGCAGTGACATGCAATAAAGTTAAAAACAAAAAAAGCTGTCGTAGGTAAGCATAGTTGTTTATTAAAAATAAATATTTTATTGTAAACATACGTACCTATTAATTATTATTTATATAAATGTTATCAATAAAATTATAATACTAGCAAAAATAATTTGCTACCGTAAAGATGAACCTAGTGTTATATATTTCTCTAATATATAAAAATCTCGTGTCACGGTGTTTGTGATCGAACCGAAATTGCTCCACCGCGATTTTAATCGTAGTAGGGTATGAGAATACGTCGTAAAGTTTGCAAAAACGGGGATAATTGACACAGACGACGCCGACGGTGCGAAGATCAACTAGTAGATATTATATGTTTATAATACAACTAAATGACCCGCGCAACTTCATATGCGTCAATTTTCCCCATTTTTGCAACATTTTTAGTTGCTGCTACGCTCCGATTGGTCATAGCGTGATGTAATATAGCCTATAGGCTTCCTTTTTTTTTCGGACCCGTAATTCCTGAGATTACCGCGTTCAAATAAACAAACTCCTGAGCTTTATAATATTAGTATAGATTAATTGGTCCTGCAATTTTTTTTCTTGTCGTATCATATAGCTCGATGGAACGAAGATTGACTGTACCTAAATGTTTTTAAACGTTGGCGGTTTGAACACTAGGCTTCTGCCTGTACCTACATGTTATAAATGACATGTTTAAAAACCTTTGATTTATTGCCCGACATTTCAACCGTATTGCAACGGCCGTGGTCACGGGTTGACAGTGGTATTTCGTCTAAAAATACATTCGCCAATAAGTAGTACTATAAAACTTTATAAGAATGCTGTGTTTATGTGCACATGTGTAGCTAGGTTTTTTGTAAACACTTAACAGTATTCTGGCTATTAAATATTAAGTATTTCCCTGTCACTATATAAAACATTGGGGACAAAGCATTCGCAAAAATTCCATGACTACAGGGGCAACTTTCGCCAATTTTTACGCTTCATAACTGTTTTGGATAAATTACATCTAAGAACTAAATTCTATGCTTTCAATGCCTAGTCTAAACATCCCCAGGGGGTCTATCCGTTCAGCCTACATCTAAAGCCAAAAAATCTATAAAATAGACTTTTAACTTGAAAGTTTTGAACTTTGTATTGTCAAAGAACGATAAACGTGATTGTATCAAAGATCGTGCAAAACGAACTGTTTAACGGTTTTATTTCTTTTAGTTATCCTTTTAGTATTAAGATTTAAACTGTATTTAGTCTTTGTGACAGGCAGTAGCATTTAAAAAAGAGCAATACCTAGATATTACCTAAAAATAGACTCCCACTATTCATCATTCATGTTAAATAATGATGACGCTACCAGCTTCTGCATTTCGTGATTCAGCTTCTAAATAAATCATGAAATGGCTTGCTTCGAAAGTCAATCAAGTAAACTCATGGGAAATCAGTTTTTTTTCAACAATAAGATTAAACTCAGCTAAACTTATAATGTAATTTGGAATGGCGTATCTAAAATTAAATTATCAGTTGGAAAAGAATCCACCATTTTACATAAAACAACCTATACTTAATACAGTCAGTTTTAATAATAAAAATGTTTATTTGTCATACAGGTTTGGTTCCAAAACCGCCGAGCGAAGTGGAGAAAGAAGGAGCATACCAAGAAAGGGCCTGGACGACCGGCGCACAATGCTCACCCACAGTCCTGTTCTGGAGAACCCATTCCCCCACATGAGCTTAGGGCTCGAGAGAGGTGAGATTTGTGCATAACGTAGCTGTATATCAGGAAGTCATCCATAATACAAAACAAATGCTGACAACTTTTTGTTGGCAACAAATGGTGGTGAACGTCACGTTTAGCAGCAAATACATGAATATCAAAAATACAATAATATATTAAAAAGTAGATAATCTTCTCAATAATACCTACAAAATACAATTTCAGTAACTATAAGTTCATCATAATACGCTTAATGATGTTTAATAGCAATCTATTAAAAAACATGAATAGCGTATTATGCTGAACTTCAAGTTACTGAAGTTGTAACAAACAGTGCGAATAATAACTCTGTTTATTAAAAATAACAACTACGACACAATAGAAGAGTAAACGCAATAGATAAACTGAGACAAAACATGCAAGAGGTTATACTAGGCATGCAATGCAAATGTGAACCAATGAGGTCATCACCTTATTTAATTACCGCGATCCATTCGTCATACCAATTTTAATAAGACCGATAACTCCTGTATTTTTATATCTACCTACTACATTTCTTGTAGCACGACTTAGCTTCATAATTACATAGCAGACGTGAATTTATGAAGCGTGACTTAATTTTATAAAGACGTAGGTATTATTGTTTTCGGAAGGAGTCTCGCAGCAGACATGATTTTATCCAAATGAAAGTACCTAGTAATAATGTGACAGGATCTGGTAAATAAACTATCCCAATACAAACAATTCGCTATTGCGTTATTGCATGTTAAAAGAGCAAATAAACACTCTTGCATAACTTACAAAATACCACCAACACCAACCTTGGTTTGAGAGTACAAATTTGACGAAGAAAATGTAAGGGATAAGAAAAGAATTCTCTCTAAAAACAAACTCAAGCTATAAGTAGCTAGAGTTTACTGGAATCTGGGGTGAACAAACTAAACGCAGGCGAAGCCGTATGCTAGTATTAGGTCACCAGTAGCACACAGTCTCTATAGATTCGCTATTAGGTTCTATACTAATTGGGCCCTATCGATTTTATCAACAGGGCGAGAAGAAGAAAGAAATTGGCAAAAGCATTGGAAAGACAGGCGAGGAAGCTGCGGGCTAAAGGCATCGCTGTGGACCTCGAGGCTCTGAAGGCGGAGTACCTCGCCCAGCACAAGAACACCGGACTATACTCCGACTCTGACGGAGACGGGGAAGAGTGCATGATAGATGTGGTAGGAGGAGACTCCTGCCACGATTCTGGACCTGAAGACTTCTCTCTGTCTGGAAGACTGAGAGCTCCTTCTGGAGCAGACGGCATGAACAACTCTGACAGCTCAACATCAGACGCTCATTCAGGGAGGAACTTCAGCCCTATACCTGACCCACAACCCTCTTTCTTCAAGCAGTTCGCCGCGACGAGTAACTTCGACAAATTCGATTTCGACTCAGGACGAGCTGTCTCCTTAGACCTGAGCGGTGGAGGGACGGCAACTGAACAGGATTTGTCCAAAAATGGGGGAACAAGAAAATACAATCCGTTCAGTATAGACTCCCTCCTTAACACGTGAAAATGACTTTATAAAATAAAACATTAGAGGCTTTTTGTTATTTCTACCAGTGAAGTTTTTCGTGAGTTCTACAGTGTTGGATTTTAGTACTTATCGAATAAGTGGACTTTGTTGTGTTAAGGCATGTACCTATCTACTCGTCGGCGCACCGTTGTTCAAGCCACAGCCTCCAGGCATTCTGAGATGTTCCTTTGCTTTAATGTTTACTGTTATCATTAGTTCTAATCAGCTTCAGTAAAGACTTGATAAGTACCATATAACGACATATCTGTGTGAATATTAGATGTAGGTGATTGTATTATATAGGTACTAGTGTATATAGTAATTCTCTATATTTATTTTCTTTGATGTTAATATATTTTCTAACTGTTCGGGGCAATAATTTATATTGTTGATGATGTGGTATTTTATTTTTTACAATTTTTCAAATTTTATTTGTTATTTTACCAAATGTCACTGGCTGGAAATGTTACGTCACTTGTTTAAAGCGGGAAAATTCTTACTTGTATATTTTAGTGTGTCAAACTTATGGAATTAAATGTTAAATGTGAAACAGTTTAGAGACCTAAACTGCCTCATTTATTTCAGTAGTATTGTGTTTTCAAGATAGCTTAACGCAAAGTTTTGTAACACTCATTAGCAATAGCGACAAGCAATTAACTTAATTACGTCGCTGTTACTGTATAATTTCTTGACAGAGTCACTTTGTCCCAATTAAGCGTGACTTAACCCATTTATACTGCAAATAATACTTCCATAAAAGTATAAACATGAGCTACTTCATCTTTTATTCGTTTACATATAAATTATATTTCAATAGAAATTACGTCCAATAATTTATCAACAAATAGTTCAGAAATATAACAAAGGAATAATAAAAACTAATTAAAAAATCCATTTGCCAAATAAAATGGCGTCGAATACAATTACTATTGGCGAAAGAAATACAATATCTCGTCGTAAAATAACAACAATTAATGAATGTATAATGCGTAACGACCGATAAGCGAGCCAATTAGTGAAACAATATGGCCGACTTGGTTTATTGCCATTTTTACTTACTCCGCAGTAAGTATAATAGGTATATAACAATGTGCAGGCTGATTGGTCACACACTATAGTCTTAAAACATTTGCACGGAAAATTATCCTATTTACTTCCAACTACATGCTTTATGAAAATTGTTATTAGTCGTTTGCCGAAATGTTGTATTTGTTGGTAACTTTATGCTATTTAAATGTTGCAATTGAGTAAGAAATTAACACGAATACAGCTAAAGTAACCCACTCTGTTACAAATGCTCTGTGTAATTGAATATAGAAAAGTGGTATAGCAAAACAAATTATGGTCCTAGTTATTTTAAATTCGTTGCAAACACTTTAGTCAGATTATTATTTCACAAAACTTTAAGCATACTAGGATTTTTTTTTTTTATCAAATTGTTCTTACCTACCACTTTTTGGCAGACGGCAGATAAAAGTGACCATCCTAAAAAACAAATGATGTCATACAATTTTCTTATCAAAGTCAAAGCAATTGATTCGCTTAATTTAATTATTAAAAAAACAATGATAATAATACTTCATCGCCAAGCCATTAACGTAGAAACAGGACTGCGCCATAATCTCACAAAATGGACCACTCTCTAGAAAGAGACAACGCTACTTTGTGGACAATAACTATCAAAGGCCACACAAGATTTTTCTCTCTCTCAATTGAAAGGGATGGGTACGTCTATGCTCCGAGCTAAAGGACAGAGTCTATACAAGTTTTTAATTCACCTAGTTCTTGAAATACATGATGTCTATTGGCAGACATTTTTTTTTAGTTGCCAAGTTGACATTTGACCTTGTTTCAAAAATATATATGTTTAACCAATTGTAGTGTATCGTCTTTTTTAGATTCGTATTATATTGTGACGCGTTATTCTACTTTGATCTCTATTTATTGTACCTACTGGATACAATGTTGATACTAGAATAACAAACTATTCTTGGACTCTGATAAGCAGTCACATGTTTTACCTATAACTTAAAAAAATGTTTTTTTTTTTTATTTATCAATATAAATACTCTTTATAAAATGAACTGAGTCAAAGGAAAAAAATATTTAAGATATAAACCGATTATACCTATTTTAATGAAAATATCACTTTGGAGCTGTGGTGTCACATTTTTATCAAAATATATGCAGTCGAATAGCTCATCAGTATATCAGCGGTTTTTGATAAAACATTTTTTGAAGCCAGTTAATAAATTTACTATTTTTGTAAATTATCAAACAAAAACTGAAATTAATGTTAATACTTAGAATTGATCTCAAAAAAAAAACATTGGCATTGAATCCAGAAGTACTAAACTATGATTCTCAGTCTCATTTATTTTTAAGATCATCTTGCGGCTTTCATAGACTAGCTATTTATTGTTGCAAAACCATCAAACATAAAGAAGTAATATGAAGTGAACATACAAATCGGACAGCACGTTGGTCAGTAAACCGCCTCTTTATAAAGGCCTCTTGAAGTGGTTAACTTAGTCACTACTTGACTAGACAGTATCTAAATAGAGTTGATACTATTAAATACAAACTTGAAGCCAAAATATTTGACCTTGATTTACTTTATAGGTCTCTACTTCCATGACGTCTACTTCGACGCCATTCAGACGAAAGAGATAGATAGGTGTTAATATCAAATGGTTTGACATTGACATTCAAGTAAATATTCATAATAAGAAAATATAGATATTACGGGTCTTAATCACGTGAGTAATTATCGACCGTATTGCAACGGCCGTAGTCACGGGTAGATTCAGTCTACCCTGACCATGGCCGTTGCAATACGGTCGAGACGTCGGGTAATAATCAAGTATTTTACCTTAAATTATTTACGCGATTAGGACCAGTAATATATACATTTTTATAATGTGTGCAAATTGCGAAAGTGTATCAACATTAAAGTATTCATAGTTTGGACTTAATTTAGATACTGTCGTCGCTGTAATACTTGATTTGGCAAAACAAATGGCTAATCTATGAAATATTTTTTTTATCTTCGCCACAAAACGTGTTTGTATTTTAATTTTGATTTATATAATAATGTGTAGTTTAAATAAATCGTTACTAACTGTACATTTTTGTAGTCGGAAACAATATCTTAGGTACAAAATATTACAATTAAGTTTTAATTTATATTTAAAGATGAGTGAAAGTTAAGAAAATATTTGTAAATTGTCTATCACACTGTATGTAAGATGTAAAAAGGTATGTTATGTGAGTAATTTATTGAATCAAAATATAACACGATTAAACACACTGAAGTATTTTTTTTTATTTTTATTGGCCTAGCTTAAAATAAACAGTAATTATCTCTCAGGAGAGTTGACATAGCTTACTAAATAAACAAAAAGTTCAAAAGACTAATTACTAAATAAAACTAGCATTTAAACTACCAATGATTAAGTCCCGATTACATTACGTGATAACTAAGATTTTTATCATTAATCATTTCATAAAAAGAAGTGACAGTGACTAGAAAAAATAGTGACGTCATAGTCCGATATTTGTTTATGATCTCCAAAATCTGCGTTTTGACATTTCGAGTTGTTGTTTTGACTAGTTGGAAACTAGCCCATTCCTGTAAATGTTATTAGAAAATACAAGCAGTAAAAAAATGCCGGCAAACCGAGCTGTCAGAAGAAAAGAAGCTTTGCCTATCTATGGTACGCAAATAAATATTTCTGAATAATTGGCTTAATTACATAAAGACCCACTGCGATACTTACTTGCTACTGCTACTATATTGCAAGCCAATAAAATAAAAACATAAAAACTCAAAACCATTTTTTTGTATTTTTAAAAAGACAGTTCCCGCGCTAGGTTGCAAGCCCGGTGTCGCGGGGAACTTTAGAAACATACAAGTCACGGACACAAAGTATACTAAGACTTGGAACAACAATTTGTGGATCACACAAAATTTTGCGTATTTGTAATCCAACCTACGACCTCAGGCTTAGCAGTAAGGATCAGTAACCACTAGACCAACGGGTCAGCTATTTTGTTATATGTAGCATGTTGTTACCTAATAGGCAAAAAGTGTACTAGTCACAGATTGGTGTCTTCTGCAATTTATTAGGTACGCTCAAGACAATAGTATTTGGGCACGCTAATCTTTAGGTTAAAAATGGGTTCAGGTCAAATGTCACACGACAACGGAAACCTGTTAATAAACCTTAAACACAAATTACCAGTATTTATACATCATCATCAGCAGCATTCAGCTCGAAAATGTCCACAGCTAAACATAGGCTTCTCCCACGGATTTCTACAACGACCGATTTTAAGCGGTGTGCAGCAAACGGCTCCCTGCTAGCTTAATCAGGTCGTAGCTTAATCAGCATCTTGTGAGGGACCGTCCGGCACTGCATTTTCCAGGTTTGAGATTAGCAAGAAATTTGATTAGTAGAGTAAAGGAAATACAAACAATTAGTAGAAATATAATTCTATCAAAGAGATCTCCTACCATCAATATTATCAGAGACTAGGTCATTATATAGATCCTTTTGCCTGAAATAATGAATCTAGTAACATTAATTACACTATACATAATATATATGTCGAAGCGCCAGGCCTTATTTATACATATATTTATTTAAATATTAGCGGCTAAGTATTCGAATTAACACTATGATATTCGATCATATAAACACAGATACCACGAGCAAGGTAAAGTTTGCCCATAGTTCTAATCATTCCAATTACCCAAATGCCACTGCATCACTATGACCATATTAATACTTTGCACACAAGACTACAAAAATAGCGACAAGTCGCTGACAAGTGTTTTCGCTTCGACCGCTCGATAAAGACTGACGAATGAGACTCACTGCGCCACTACCGGCACTTCAAAGGTAAACGTCAAACTCTTTAGTTTGGCGTAACTTTTCACGCCATCTTGTGGCGGCCATGTTTAAAAGAGCGCCTATTGACTCTTTGCTATTTAATCCAAACAGATATTAAGTCAATGGAAATCAATTAGTGATTCAATAATTCTCCGACATATAAAAAAAAAGTTATTTTGGAAAAAAATCGAATGTTGAGATGATTCAACTTTACTCTACTTCCTTTTCTTTTGATGACTGCCTCTGTCTGGCGCAGTGGGAGTGTATCCGACTGCTATGCAAGAGGTCGATTTAATTTATCTATATTAAGTATGTATTTAGAATTATACATAACAACCCATATGATGTCCCACTGCTGGGCACGGGTCTCCCCAGTAGAACCTACTTATTAGTTCCTGGGGGTAATTGCCATAATCGCCACGCTTGGCGAGCGGGTTGGCGATCGCAGTAAGGCTTGAAATACGCAGAGTACGCTGCTGCCCGTCCTCCCGTGTGACATCCCTTAGTCGCCTTGACGACACCCACGGGAAGAGATAGGGTGGCACTATTCTTAAGCCGGTGCCACACAGCACAGAGAATTATATAAGTACCTATATTTATCAGGTGTCTGGTTGCCATAATACAAGCTCTGCTTAGATTGGGATCAGATGACGTTGTGACAGTTGTCCCAAGGTATTATTATTATTATTCCTAATACAGCATCACAAATTGAAGCTGTTCACTTGCTCAAACTTAAAGTGTCAGCAGGTTCACTTAAAATGCAATGTCGAACGTCAATGTCTATCAGTCACTTATTGTTTGATAGACCTAGGTAGGTGCTAAAAGAACACTCTATCGCTCAATATTATAATCAAAGCTTTTCTATTTAATTCCAAACCAAAAGAGTCTCACGAGATTACAAACAAACCTTAATAGAAACAGTTTACTTACAAAACAAAATGGCTCCGCAACAGGTGATTGTCACGGCAATATTCATAACCTCATATTACATTACCAAAAAGGAAAACAACAATAAGAATTACAAATGAATTCCTCTTAACCATTAGAAGTGTGATTATATTGAACAAAGTATTTAACGCAGCATTAACAAGGTATTTTAGTAGTTCTTATTTAAAACACAAAGACACCGCAAGACTAAGCGTTTTAGTTCAAAAGTGCCTTAAGTTATAACTTGCTTTGAGAACTAACTATGAATAGTGAGCGCTAATACTGCACCGTTTATTTTCTTCCTTGTATATTTGAATCATAATTGCTTGTAGGAAATGTCAATAAACTAATATTGTAACAAGTCGTGATACTTATTATCTCAAACTTTAAGTTAACTAAAGTTAATGAACAGTTTCTAGACGCATTTGGGGTGATAGGTAATTATGGATTCTTTTTTCTAAACGGCAACAAAAATGACACTAATGGAATAATTTACCAATTCATTAGTGTATTTTTTTTTAAAACATATCATAAACTAGTTGTCCCGCGCAACTTCGTCTGCGTAAATTTTCCTCGTTTTTGCTACATTTTTTCATTGCTGCTCCGCTCCTGTTAGTCGCAGCGTTATGTTATAGCCCATAGCCTTCCTCGATAAATGGGCTACCCAACAGTGAAGGAACTTTTCGATTCGGATTAGTACTTCCTGAGATTACCGCGATCAAATAAACAAACTCATCAGCTTATAATATTAATATAGATTAAAAAAGTGAAAAATTATAAATTAGAAAATGATCCACTATACATACATATATTTAATTACCTATATTTTTTTGTATGGCCATACCTTTAGTATAAATTTTCACATAGGGTGTAACATAAGTACCTATCATCATTACCTTCTGTTATCGCAATCGCAACTCGCACGACACGCTGTTTTTAAAAAGTGTTAAAACATATTCATATAGCTACAACACTAGTCAACGTTGCTACAACACTAGTATTTATAAAAATGACAAAAATATACGTCCAAAAATAAATCCGGTGTTTCTTTTTTTGTTAACATTCGTGGATGTTAGGCTTAATGAAAAAATGCATTGATTGGTAAACTTGAGACCTCCAAGCCCGCCATGACTAATGCCCGGCGCGTTAATAATTTTACACCCAAATTATTCGCTAAATGTGCGCCGGAGTCTTTGATATGCGACACCGCGTGTAATAACTACAAAACGAAGAGGTTTTAATTGTTGCTTTGTTGACAGTGTTGAAGTTTTGGGAGAATTAAAAATAAATTAGTAAAATTAAATTGTGTGAGTAATGTTTTTTAAAATGGCATTCGTATAATAATCGCTCCGACTAAGAAGAACCGATAGTGACGTCGACCACTTTTTTTTTTAAGGCATCTAGCATTGTGCCATTATGGGTTCAAAATTCAAAATCCTTTATTCACTTAGGATGTAAAACGACACTTGTGATACGTCAGGATTCTACATGTACCTACATGTAATGCCAAGTTTACACAGGATCCCACATTAGTATCTAGCAATCCATTTAACCCCTTCATCTATACTAATATTACTCGTATAAAGCTAAAGAGTTTGTTTGTTTATTTGAACGCGGTAATCTCAGGAACTACTGGTCCGAATTGAAAATTCTTTCAATGTTGGTTAGTCCATTTATCGAGGAAGGCTATAACATCACTCTACGACCAATAGGAGCGAAGCAGTAATGAGAAATGTTGCAAAAACGACACAGCTATTTATTATAAAGCAGTGGGACAGCTATTTATTATAAACTAGCAGCCCGCTACGGCATCGCACGGGTATAAAATATATGGATGTTATTATACATATAAACCCTTCTCTTCAATCACTCTATCTATTAAAAAAAAACCGCATCAAAATCCGTTGCGTAGTTTTAAAGATATAAGCATACATAGGGATATAGGGACAGAGAAAGCGACTTTGTTTTATACTATGTAGTGATTGCTTGTGTTAGGAGACTAAGAAGTGGGTTCACTTTACCTAGGTAGTATCATTATACTACCATTAGGTAGGATTCGAAACCGCGACCTCACGATTGCCAATCCCATGCCTTGGCGATTAGACTACCGCCGCTTCTTCGATCTTCTATCGTTTCTTCTTCTTATCTTTGTATTGATAGCAATCTGCCTAATTTCCCAATCAATTTCTGACCGGGTAAGTATTTACTGTACACTTCACCTGTGCAAAGACTTGGTCTAACAGTAGGTATTTGCAAGTATTTTCACACGTTAAATACAGTGCTGTGAAAATGATGACAACTCTGTTTGCCGCATGATGACAACTCAGTTTGCTGATCTTATCACAACTCATTTTGTTACTATCGTTTATGAGGCAGAAGTTTTTTATCTACCAACTTTGTTTTATACTTAAACTAGCTGTCCCGCGCAACTTCGTATGCGTAAATTCTCCCCGTTTTTGCAACATTTCTCGTAGCTACTCCGCTCCTATTAGTCGGAGCGTGATGTTATATAGCCTTCCTCGATAAATGGACTATCCAACAAAATAATATTTTTTTAAATTGGACCAGTACTTCCTGAGATTAGCGCGTTTAAACAAACAAACAAACAAACAAACTCTTCCGCTTTATAATATTAGTATAGATTAAGCAGGTACCTACGTGTGAATGGAGTCACGCAGAGACTAGAAGACACCCTGTCAGATGGACCTGAAATTGACACCGCGAGGCGACTAGAAGGATTTTCGCCCCCTCCCCCTGTAGCGCTATGTACTTAGGCGGTATCGGGTAAAATGATTTGCATCTCGCTCCAACCTAAATCTGGCCCCGGACCGGAACTGTTTATAGCCTCCCCCCCCCCATCTTTGGCAAAATGTGGTGTGTAAAGGGCGGCGATGTTGTTTTGCCCTGAACGGCTAAATTGCTCCATCGGGCCCTGCCTAAGGAAGGTCGCTGGGATGAATAGGGATGTTGACTGTCTAGTCAAATCAGTCTATTCTTCTTCTTCTTTGAGTTAATGGCAATCGAGCCTTTTAACGACTAATTTCTGCCAGTGTCAAGTATTTATGCGCTTTACATGCACAAAGTCTCGTTCTTAGTCAATTAGCACATTTTCAAATCATTTTTTACAAATTAAACTCGGAGCTGTAAAAATAATCAAAATCAGTCTCTTTTTATGAAATATCAAAACAACAAGAAGCAAAAATAGCAACCTATGACGTCATAAATTCCTATCGTCAAATCATTACTTTTAGTATTCGTTTTCATGCTTTTAAATTCAAAAACATGTTAAATTGTAAAAGAACAGTTATTACAGAGCATTTTAAGATCTACTATTACCTGATTAGTATAAAATACGTAAAAATTATCTTAATCAATTGATTAACAAGTGTACCGTTTCAAGAAAACACAATAATAAACCAAACACGTGTATTTATGGACCAGAACGCACGCGCAGGCGGTCCGGATCAAACATTCTGATTAATTCTGTTCGAGATTTCATTTACCAACTGCCAACCATCTGACGAGCGACAACCGTAAAATGTCAGTGACAACCTACAACCGCGAAATTAATTACGAGAAAATTATCAAACAGATAAATTTTAAATTGCTTTTCTTAGTGTTTTTTTTTTCATTCAATGAACACAGATAAATTGCAGGATTTGAAATAGATAGATAGACAATCAATTTATTTTCAATCACTATTAAATCTATACTAATTTTATAAAGCAGAAGAGTTTGTTTGTTTGTTTGTTTGTTGTTTTTGTTTAAACGCGCTAATCTCAGGAACTACTAACAATTCTTCCACTGTTGGATAGCTCATTTATCGAGAAAGGCTATAGGCTATATAACATCGCGCTACGACTAATAGGAGCGGAGCAGCAATGAGAAATGTTTCAAAAACGGGAAAAATTTACGCAGACGAAGTTGCGCGGAACAGCTAGTAACTGAGAAAATATTTATGTAACCAATGTCACTCCAACCACACCTAATATTTTGAAATATTATGCAATGTACCTGTGACAGTCGCATAAACCTAATTACATATTGTTGACTGTCTGTCTGTTTGACTGTTTAGGTTAACCTTTGGGACCCCCGCTCGTTCAACCCATTGAGGTATAAACCAGGATTGCGCTATAACCTCACAAAATTGACCACTCTCTAGAAAGAGACAACGCTACTTTGTGGACAACTACTGAGCCAATCGGTGCCAAAAAGTCCTCAGTCGGTGCCAAACTGTCCTGAGGATGCCTCGTGTAGAAGCGAAACACGTGTCGAAGTTTCACTTCGTGGAAGCGGAATATTGCAAGTCAAGGGTCCGGAGGTACCTACCACTCGACTTGGTGAGAGTATCTGTCACTAATTTCTGTTGCAGGTCTCTCTTTTTGAGTGCGGTCTATCAATCTATTTCGATTGTTGTATTAAAGGCCATTTCGTTACTACTTCAATCGTGGTGATTCACAGATTGAGGGTGGGTGGTGGGATACCTCCCATATAATCTACTTATCAATGTTTTGACGATTGCAGCGACATGCGGTACAATTTGAACTTTAAAAAAAAAGTTGTCAAAGGCATGATCATTTATCGTTATCATGTAAAATTATGTCCGTAAACTGACTTTACCAACGACTATTTTTTTATTAGAAAGACTAGCTGTCCGGCGCAACTTCGTTTGCGTAAATTTTCCCCGTTTTTTACAGCATTCCGCTCCTATTGGTCGTAGCGTGATGTTATATGGGCTATCCAACAGTGAAATAATTTTTCAATTCGGATCAGTAGTTCCTGAGATTACCGCGTTCAAACAAACAAACAAAGAAACTCTTTAACTTTATAATATTAGTATAAATAAAAATACATACGGTTGGATTAAGGAACTACCTTTATTCTAATTTTGCGCTAGGCAGGAACATCATATATCATCATACATAAATATTACTAATTATAGGTATTAACTCATTGCCTTCAGGCCTCAAGTCCCTGTATTTATTTCATATCTGCACTAAATTATAGTGATTAGTGACTACTATGACATGGGAGACAGTAACTAAATTAAGTGCTTACAATCACCAATAAGTGATTTTAATAGTTTTGAAATATATAGTTTAAGAAGCGATTTTTTTTTCACTTTTCTTTATAAAAATGACGACTCCCGCATTAGGGTACAACCCCTGTCTCGCTAGAGACTTTACAAACATACAAGTCACAGACACAAAGTACACCCCGACTCGGAACAACAATTTGTGGATCATACAAAGTGGTGTCCCGTGTGGGAATCGAACCCACGATCTCTTGCAGCAGTCGGACACACTCCCACCGCGCCACAGGCAGTCAAATAAATATAATATAACGAGCTGTGCCCCGCGGTGTTACACACACGCCGTTTATTAGCCTACGTGTTAATCCAGGGTGTTAGCTAACTCCATACCAATTTTATTAAATTAGCTCCAGCCGTTTAGACGTGAAGAAGTAACAAACATACACACTCACAAACTTTCGCTTTTATAATATTAGTATGATAATACTATTAGGTACTAGTGGTCGTCTTGTGGTTTAAATAAGGTTGTAGTTCAAAATGGCAAAATCGAAACCCTTTTAATTTCGTCCCGTCCGTCTGTCTGTCTGTCCGTATGTCACAGGCATTTCACTCAAAGACTATACAATGAATATTGATTAAATTTAGTAAAAAGGTGTCTTGTAGTAGCCGCTACTTAGTTTGATAGCTAAATAATAAATGTAAATACTTTTAAGGGGGGCTCTCCATACAGAAGATGTTTCTTTTTTTGAGCAAACATCAACGTGCGGCAATTCATTCGACAGGTCTTTTGAAAACATTTTAAGGTTTCTAATAAACTTTTTTGTTTAAGGGAAATTTTTGGAAATAATCACTCCGAAAGTTGCATAAACTGTGTCCCCACCCTTATCTTTCAAACAGTGTGACCATAAATATTAAAAAACGAATACTTTAAAGTAATATTATTTCGGACATAATCGGATGTGCTATGATTGAGTTATTTCCGAAAAACTGCGTTTCTCAACAAAAGGGCCTAAGTGTCATGGGCATAAGCTCTTCTACTGGTGCAATTATTCAAATCCGAATTTTTCATACGGCAATGGCTCCGGAATCCTGCACTGAACATGGTCCGACATGCTGTTGCCCGGCATTTTTTAATTAGGTAAGTACAATCTTATTTAACGCACCTACAGTAATTTTAACTTTTCCAAATCCCACGTCTCTCCATGCATGCTATGTTATTGAAACAGGGATGCAAATTTTCCGCTTCACACATTAAGTAATATACAGTTATGTATTTCATAAAATTGTAAATATTATATTACAGTATAACATAGGATTATTTCAGAAAATTTGATATCAAGGGTCTATAAAATACCAAAAGAACTTGTTACAAATATTTTTAGAATTTTTGTTTGTTTGTCTGTATTTTTGTACAACTATCACGTAAAAAATGATTTTGCTGACATTTTGCACACATAATCTCATAGCTCTAGATTAAATAATGGGCTCTCTCAGGCTATAAATAATGACGCTACTAACCCTGGGGGCTAAGTAATAACGAATAATGTCTTCCAGCCGTACCATATAAAACAGATATAACTAAATAGTACTTAATAAAATTTCAATTATAAAATCGCTAGAAGATAGAAGATATCCTGGAAAATTGACATAGGGCATTTTTTACTGCGATAATATAATATAATTATAACCTTGCCTCATTTTGCTGGTTCCGTTAATAGATAGCCTTGTATATATAGACGACTTTTTATTCAATAATTGTAATCATCCATACTAGGTAATATTATGGATGACATATATCTATACTAATATTATAAAGCTGAAGAGTTTGTTTGTTTGTTAGTTTGTTTGAACACGGTAATCACAAGAACTACTGGTACGAATTGAAAAATTCTTTCACTGTTGGATAACCCATTTATCGAGGAAGGCTATAGGTTATATAACATCCCGCTGCGACCAATAGGAGCGGAGCAGCAATGAAAAATGATGCAAAAACGGGGGAAATTAACGCATACAAACTTGTGCGGGACAGCTAGTAAATAATAAGTTTGAGACGGACTCACACACGAAGGATTCTGTACCACCTACTAGTTGTATTTAACGAACCCTAAACAGGTCGATAAGTTTTTATTTTTTAATCGTCGGATAAATTACAACCCAGCAAATCCGAGGCTGTTAGTTAGTATTATATGTAAATGCTGTTTTTTCATGAAAAAATAGGTTGTATCCTTGGGGAAAGACATTGGAAACGAAACGGTTAACTGATAATGAGCCGACAACAAACTCGATTAAAGCAGGTTTAAAATAAAAAATACGCATTATAATCTGTTCTTTTTTTTTAGCCTACAGATGCCCATTGTTGAGCAAAGGCCTCCCCCAATTGTCTCCACTCCTGACAAACCTGGGCCACAAGCATCCATTTTGTCCTGGTTGCTTTGACCTGAGGGCCATTTTACGTATTTAAAGTAGTGCAGCTGCCACTGCAACTGCACTACTTTGTTGCAGTTAAGTTTCGATTAAATCAGCCATTTTGATATTCTTGTAACTTTGGGATCGATCTCAAATACACTTGCTTCAAGGTATGCGTCTCCAGAGCGTAATAGCGGCATTCTAGTACGGTGCATCATATCTAGCTAGTGGGAGGTTGGTCTACACTGCGTCTGCTGTGTCGTGTCGTTAGGAACGATGCCACAGAAAGACACACAGATACACGTATCCGACTTGTAACGCAATAGATCCCTTTTGCATCAGGAATTAAAAATAAAACACATTACAGCAACAAAACCCGAAATCAATTAACACACATTACATACCTACAACAGGTTACAATTAAAATCAACTTTATACAATCAATTCCCACTATAAACTCTTTACAAATTGCAAAATTCTACACGAAAACATAAAAAGCAAAATTGAAACAACTACAAATAATAATCATAACATTACCACGGCGAGTTCTGAAGCAAGATGGCAAAAATTACTCGGAATAACCTCCGAATGCGCCTCTTAACATTAAATCCGGGGTAATTTAGCTAAACACCCGGCTATTACGCACTTCATTCTCACCATAAGCAATATGTTACATGAATGGGTTATAATAACAGAAATGGCTAACGATGATGGTCAGTATGGGGTAGAGTGCGATGCCTATATATTACTCGGGGGAGATTGATTACATTCGTGAAAGTATGCTGTAATCAGTTTTAATATCGTGATGTATAAATATTCTGTCATATTAGTGACTAGCTGTTGCTCGCGACTTTTAAAAACATATTTATCGTACGGCAAACGTAGATTTCTAATGTTGCCGGTACAAATGTAGTGCCAAATCTCTGTAGTTCTCAACACATCGATCTGATATAGTTCACGGACACGAATCTCAGACCACTGTCTGTTAAGGCGTTCCGAGATTCCGTGTCCGAGAGTGCATTGACCGCGCATTGTAAGAAGGTTACTATCTCTTGGTATTTTGTGACATGGGGAAGATTGATTACATTCGTAAAGTATACTGTAATCAGTTTTAATATCGTGATTAATATTTTTGCAACTGTACCTAGACATACAATAATTGCATTTTTTTTTTTAAAGTAGAAAATTTGAAGTCCAGACCCGGGAATCGAACCTGAGACTTCCGTAGCCAAACCGGGGCCGAAATCGAACCACCTATCTGGACTATGTTACTTGACCTCAATTTTTTCTATCCTTTGATGCTCGCCAGTTAGGCCCTCGCTATGTACTTAACTAGACAATCTCACAATATAATATAAACGTCAAAACGATGCGCCCAGTACTAATTTATATGAAATACAAAACAATGACGTCTTTCTTTTGTATAGTCAAATCATGTAGTTTCAATGTTTGTTTTGATGTTTATAAATTTATGACAACGTAAAATTGTAGAGAAACATTGTTATATAGAATATGGATTTTTGCAAATGCTATTTCCTGTATAGCGTAAAATCATTTATTGTTATTGTAGTCATCTACCCAATTGCTTATAGTCCGTAGGTACATAGGTATTAATGTTAAATGCAAAAGTAACTACATCTCTGTCTTTCAAGTTTACATGCCTAAACTCTTGTGTTCTTGTGGCTTTCTTGGTATTTTGAACACTAAACGAAGTAATTTTATTACGGTCTAAAAACGGCATAAAAATTCTATTTAACCACACACAAATTAAGATTCAAAAACTTCTTAAAGTAACACCTACATTCACAAACAGTCAAAACACAATACAATTTCTCAACCAGATCCCACAATTTATGTGAGCCTAAGTAGTCTCGTTATTTCTTCGAACATGGTCATTTATATTAATGGCCGAACAAATTATACACCTCCGAATGTATTCATCTATTATTTTTAATACTCAAGTGTCTAGCCCAGTAACGCCACGAAGCGTAAAATAAACAAAATTCTGTCTTATTTGTATATATGTGGAACTGTGCAAGATACCATAGGTAGATTGTTGGCAGTAGTACAATGCAGATCCCTGCCATTAGCAAACTCAAACTCAATTAACTTATTTCGTAAAATCAGGTTAACGATTATTTGAAAACGTCAAAGTAATACATACTAAAAAAATTATAAAATTATGATTGTTTGAATAAAAAAAGAAAATGAGGTTAGGCGGCAGTTCCAAGTGTAAAGCTCATGAGAAGAAGCTGCCAAGAAACATCCTGGGCATAGCTATTTAGTTGACTGAAAACGGAACACAGGTTATTTGGCTGACAATTTATTTATTTTTTCTTTCGTTTTTCTGACAAGTAGCAGATTAATACAAACGCTACGTTCTTCTTCTTCTTCTTCTTCTTTGAGTTTATGGCAATCTAGCCGTTTTAACGGCTAATTTCTGCCAGTGTCAAGTATTTATGCGCTTATTACATGCACAAAGTCTCGTTTTTAGTCAAATATTTTTCTACAAGTTAAACTCGGAGCTGTAAAAATAATGGCCGGTTAGTTTGCCGCCATTTTTACAACTCCAAAAACGCTACTTTAAGTTGCACTTAGAAGTATCTCTGTTGTCACCTTTGTTTGAGTGACAGCGACAGCCTCCTGCGCCTAAAAATGTAATACAAAATATTCCTTCTATTTTCTTTGTCCTCTTTTCAAACTTAATTTGAAATTGATTTATTCTTCATGACAGAGATTATTTGCCAGTGGCGATGTGTCCTTAGAACTCCATTACTTTCGGTTTCCCTTTGGATTGTTGTTATCTAGTTTTATAGGTACGAAGAACCATGTCCAGTAAGATATATTTTGGATCGGGTTAGCTCAGAAATTATTTTACCCTTCGCCTCGACTATTTGCCTAACTTTTAAAGTAGAGAAAGAAAGAGAAAGAAAAAGAGTAGATAGTCTATAAAACATTCTTTGTCTTGACTGATTGATGAATCGACGCACGGCCTAAAACCGGTGATCAGAGATGTGAAATTTTGGGGATTACGTATTCATTATATAATATACTAGCTGTCCCGCGCTACTTTGTCTGCGTAAATTTTCCCCGTTCTTGCAACATTTCTCATTGTTGCTCCGCTCGTCGTCGTCGTTGCCTTCCTCGATAAATGGGCAATCCAACAGTAAAATAATTTTTCAATTCTGACCAGTAGTTCCTGAGATTACCGCGTTCAAACAAACAAAAAAAAATCTTCAGCTTTATAATATTAGTATAGATGAATACGTAATCCACGCGAGGACGTGGATTACGTATTCATCTATATTTCGCTAAGAAATAATTAAATAACTAAATTTAACCTAGTTGAATTCATACTTCAACTAGGTTAAATTAGCACAGAATAAACATAACCTTCTGCAATTCCCCTGTAATATAACATTAAGCTCAGTGAGTTCCACAGTGGTAGGCTTGATATTAACCATGCACTAATTATAGTGTATGCAAATGAAGTCATTTATATCCAAATGTTTCAATTCGGCACCGACCAACTTTTCATTTAGCCTTTATCGTAGTACATTAATCTTTTACAGACTAAGCAATTAATACCCATCCATACGGCATTGTTTGAAAAATTATGTATTTTTGTAGAACTACGTTGGTTTAATAGTTTCGTTCCCCTATGGTTTTAATGTATAAATGTTTCTAATATCTGGTTTTGTGGGGTGTTTCAATGGTCATGTTTTAACGAGGAATATGAAATAATAGGTAGGTATGTAGTTGTAATTGCTTGGATGGATGGATAGGGTAGCTTTATGCCGTTTAATGTAATGTAATGTGAACATGAGTGTGATGATTACAAATTCGAGGACTTGAAAATAGCAGAAAACTGTGCTGTCATGTTTTTCACAGCTTCGTGTGTTAGTTTTGTGTATTTTCACTTAACATGTGATAATGATGTAATGTGTGTTATGATTTTATATTATACTAGCTGACCCACGAACTTCGTATGCGTTTATTTTCCCGTTTTTGCAACATTTTCCATTGCTGCTCCGCTCCTATTGGTCGTAGCGTGATGTTATATAGCCTTCATTGATAAATGGGCTACTCAACAGTTAAATATTTTACAATTCGGAATAGTAGTTCCTGAGATTACCGCGTTCAAACAAACAAACTCTTCGGCTTTATAATATTAGTATAGATTATAAGCTTCATTCGGACCTGACCATGTTTCTTTATTATTTATATAGTATCCTTTTGTTCCATTTTTGTGTGTCCATTTGGCAGGTGGCAAAGACCTCCTCCAATCTTCTCCATTCTGGCCTTTTTATGGCCACTATACCCCATGTTATTCCAGCGACTTGTCTAATGTCGTCATCCCACATTCTTTGAGGTCTACCTCTCTCTCTTTATCCATCCCTTGGGTGTAGTGTGATTATTTTACTCCATTTATCCTTTCCTATGATCAAGTGGTCTGCCTATTTCCATATTTGTCTCCTTATTTTTTGAAGTTTTGTCCTGGACCTTAGTCTTGCTTCTGATGCTGCTACTCCTTACTTTGTCTTTTCTTTTGATCCTTTTCGTACTCCTTTCCATGGCATGTTGGCTTATGGAGAGTTTGTTAGTTACATTTTTTGTTAAAACCTATATTTGGCGCTCATATGCCAATACAGTGTATTATGATTAGTGCGTAATAAATACTTGACTCTGGCAGAAATTCGCTGAAAAACCGATTGCCATCAACACAAAAAAAAAAACAAGATAACAAATTCGAAGTTGTGAGAATGGCAGCAAACTGTCCTGTTGATTTGAAGTGTACAATGTAAGACTCACTGAAAAATCTGGTATTTTGCCATTCATTCCTAAAGAAGAATGAAGATTAAAACTACTTGCCTACAAGAAAAAACATCTCTGACAGAAGTAGTTTTACTTACCTATGTCAGAGTTTTACCAGAAACTCTGACATAGGTTGTTTGTGAAGAACCTATAGAACTATGGCAATCAAGTCTCAAACATATTTATTTCCTAAAACCAAAACAATGATTGTTTGAAAACTGATATGACTTTAGACGGAGACCAAGACAGTACGGTCCTCCACCCACGCAGCGCCCATGACACCTTAGTCTGGACAAGTTCCTGCCGGATGCATTTATTAATTTTAAAATAGAAATAATTTTTACACTTGTATACTAAAAATGAGTTCAAAATTTCCATTTCAACTTGTCCCGGCTCCTTATTCATATCTTTTTTTTCGTTTTCGCGTCTAGTCCGCGCTTTTATGTGTCAAAATCTTGTCATAATGGTATATAGAGAGCTGCACTTAGAATTGAATCGCGCATGCGCGCGGACTTCTTCAGCGCCAGATCGCGCGGCCTTGCCGCGAAAATGAAAAAAAAACATACTTATTAAGGACTCCGGTAAGTAAACAAAAGAATAAGAGTAATTTTATATACCTCTATATTCACAACGTATGAAATAATACAGACTGAAATTTGTAGGTACAGACCTAGAAAGAAAATCTAGAGGACTTAAAATCGAACGAGTGTAGTAAATAAACCAATTTCTCAACACTTCTAACAGAAACCTAACCCAAAATTATTTCGCCACAAGAACCCTTACTTGTAACTAGTATTACAATAATTACGGCGGTCCCAAGCCCCGAATAAGGGCAATTCCAGACTGCGCTAATGACTGCCCAAAGTGGCCCGAACTGAGATACAAATCGCGCGCCGGAGCGACACGCGTTTCTGACGTAATCACTTAATTATTGGGCGACACCTCGAGGCGTAGGGCTGCGAAGGAAATATAATATGTTTTTTATTAAGTATAATGTTTCTTTTTTTAATAGAAATCACAATTTATAAAAAGAATTCAGCAGTTCAATTGGGGAAGAATCTATCTCACAGCAAACTACAATAATATTTTAAGGTGCCATGACATAGTAGTCTTTGTTTTATTCGGCACCAACTTCAAAATGTTTCATTTGTTTTTGTTATTCTAAGTATATTATTTTTTGCTTTTTAGTTGCCTTGTACCTATTCATTTTTGAAATCGGTAATATTTTTTTGTAAAACAGTTTTTTATTTAGTTAGTTAATTTTTCTATCTTCAGATTGCAGCAAAGTCTCAATAATATAGTTTCAAAAGTTAAAATGGTAAGTCTTGGATGCAGGTATGTAGAAAAAAACTAAAAATGCTCCTGGAAACTTGTCACAATCCCAAAATCAAGGATTTCTGTCGCGTCTTTTGGGACATTAACAGCGTGGCACTTACAATAGAGTTGTGTTTACGAATTCCTCCAGTATCCCACTTTAAAATTAAAAAATCTGTGTGTTTTTCGTAAGTACGTCGGAATTTGCACGTTGTCATTTCTGTCTATTATATTCTTAATTCTCCTAATAGTCCCTCTTACCTTTGTTCTTCTTTTCAAAACTTGTGTGCCAACCATAGTAGAGATCTTCGTATTACCGACAATCTATTGCTTTTATGTCCTATTTATTCTCCTGCATTTATATGATCCTCTTTCCATGTACCTCCAGAAATTAGGATGGCACCCGTTCGCTTCTCCACAAGAATTTAGCTGAATCTTCACAACGTTAGCAACTTATATGATTATAATGTATTTAATACGTGTATATATTATAATAGTATATATTTGTGTATATTTTACTTGATTTAGTATTTTTTATGAGCAACTTTGTAATGTATCAATTAACATTGAGTTAATCATCTATCAACATTCTGCACCTACATTTTAAATCACTACATCACCCAAAGGTAAAATGGTAGAGAATGCTTTTAGCATTAAGTCCGCCTTTGCCTTGGTTTAAATAAATAAATACTTAAGAAATATAATACATAGGTCAAATTTTTTTACCCAAAATAGACGTAATTCTAAAATCCTTTGCGCAACCCTACGCGGAGTCAATGCTAACCACACTACTTTTTATTATATCAATTTGTGTCCATTGAAGGCGCTGTTTTGAACTAATTCCTTTATAATTGCACGATCGTGGACGCGCCCTTATCTGATCACAGACGAACATTACGAGAAACTAAAAGTTATTTTTAATGACGCTTTTAAGCGTGATACCTCAATTTGTATACAGTTTTGGTATTATACGAATTTATTACATGTGTTTTACAATTTTACTGGGATTTGTATGATCAGATATGGGCTATTTATGTGTAGGTCACACGTAAGTTGTTTTGTACACAACTTACAACGCAGTAGATTTGCGGATTTCTTGAATAATATCATTTTCACCTTTATATCCTATGATATAGTATACCATTACGGGGAATGCTTGAGAATTTGCACGCAAACGCGCGAAAATCAGGTTTGAATTTGTATACTGTGCCATAGAAAATAGTACGACGTATCATTAAAAAACAAACTTCGATTCTGCAAATTGAGCCTAAATTGATAATTGATTACACGGAAGAGTTTATCTTTGACCATAATATCTAGATTCTAGAAGAAGCGATCCCTTAGTAAGTAAAAAAAACGGGTTGCACTCCGGAAGTTCTGGCAGAAGTGAAAACAAACTAGAACATTAACGTCGAGCATTTTTGAATATCTTGGAATGGTTAAAGAGTTTTTTTTATCAGTATTAAATGACTATCATTGTAGTTAAATACAATATTTATCTATTGCGCTATCGTACACAAACATGACAATTTAAAATACGACAATGACTATGACATGACAATTAAATCAAACATATGGAAAATTAAATCAGAAATTAAAAAACAAATATTTTAAAAATATAAATAAAAAAATAATCATTTGGACTCGAACCCAACTTCCCACCTGAGCTATTATAACATTGTAGACTGCAGCGAAATTTACCATCGTGTTCTAATACTCTTACGAATTTTCGATCAGGGTCATGTGATCCTGACGCGAGTCACCAAAAAATATGCACAACGCCGCTAAAGAAGTTTTCACTTCAAAAGTACCTACTTTGAAGTTGGTTTTTCCCGTTACGACTTACGAGTGATCTGTTTAACAAAATTTTCACCAGTTCACTCGTAGTGTTGATGAACGTATATTTTTCATTCTTTTCTAAAGATAACTAGCAATGCGGAATTGTGGGTCTCACATAACTAGCAATCCTGTTAACCCCTCCAGCTAATCTCAATAGCCTGTGTAAGGAGTGGGTTCACATCCCGACTCGAACCCGCGACTTCATGATTGTGAGACCAATGCTTTAATTAATATATTAAACAGAGTTCAAGCAGATTATTGTGAATAATCTTTACAAAGACTAAGCCAACTACAATAAATCCTATACGTACCTACCTAGTACAATACCGTGTGAAAAACATATTAATGAGTTAAATTAAAAAATATAATCCGTAAAACTATAGTGTTATAACTTCCAACCTCTGAAATTAAATGTCATTATTTTAATGTATAAACAGGTAAAAATTACTCATAAACAGGTATTATGTTACGTTATATAGGTAACACAGGGTGATGTTTGTTGTTTGCTTTTGATTGAAATTCACCCCCAGCTTCACCCCTTTAAGGGTTGAATTTTTTTTAAATCTGCTCTAAACCTTAGTTACAACGTATACATCTATACGTCGTAATAACTGTATCTGTATGCCAAACTTCTAGCCAATCTGTATTTGAACGATGTGTTATCATGTTAGTCAGTCCTGGCTTTTCTTTTATAATGAAACATAACACTAGTAAACTCTTTTGCTTCAGCCGAATAATATTTGATTGAATCCAAATTAACTCTGTCTGTTTGTCTTCACGCTTAAACCTCTTAAATAAATATATTTGGTATGGAAATAGTTTTGGTTTCGGGTTAAGAGGTTTCTAAAGCTAGTAATATTATTTACTATTATTATTATTGCTATTAGATTGGTGACCGTTTTTGAAAATTATCGTACCTTTCCGTCCCTCGGAGAGCGCGTTAAGCCGTTGGTCCTGCGCCTAATCTCTCTCCGGTCGTATCGGATTTCCGTTCCATTGGGTTATGAGAGTGAGAGAATAGAGAGTGCACTTGTGTCTGCACATACACTTGTGTATTAAATATATTAATATCTCCTGCGTAGTTGGCTAGTCTCTAATGAGATTGGCCGCCGTAACCGACATCGGTGTAGGTATATTAAAAACTCAACGAATTAACAAGTTTTTTATATTTGTGTTCCATAATCAACTAAGTACCTACTACTAAAAAAAAAATAATAAAAGACGGCTCCCGCAATGGGTACAAGCCCTGTGTCGCGGGAGACTTTACAAAACATACAAGTCAAGGACACAAAGTACACCCAAACTCGAAACAATAATTTGTTGATCACACAAAGTGGTGTCCCGTATGAGCGGGACCTCTTGGGTAGCACTCGGACATACTCCCATCGATCTTAAGTCCAAAGTCATCCTGTATCGGTTCACTGATGGACAGGCCTCTCCTAATTCACGCCATAACACCCAGTCCTCCGCCTTCTTCTGCCAGCTCCATCCTAGCAACCTTATTTATGTCTTCTATCCATTTGGTTGGTTTTCCCAAATCCCCCTGAAATTGCAAAAAGATCGGTACATAGTATACATTTGGCCGGTGTTAAGGCAATTGTACCACTTACCCCCCATCCCCCCTCCTTGCAGTCTCCACTCTAGGATTTGTTTGATCAGTAGCAGCAGATAATAAACTCAGACCATTTCAACCACCCTGTATACAATACATAAACATCTAAATCAGGTTATCAAACCTATAACTTGTAGATCACATTTAGATTCCAATTCACAACTCAGTTATGTAAAACAGTAGCATAAAATTATACTCACTCAAAAACCTGGCCGTTTTCATATTCTTAATAGAAAATAATATTTCGTGACTCGAAGAAAAAAGTGTTTTACATAAAAAATGGCATAACTTAATTAAGTTTGAACAGGAAATTAAAATGCGCGACGATAAAAACATTTCAGTAGTAAAATTGTATTAGGAAATTGTATTAATTTGATATACTTACTGTTTTCATGATAAGTGTAGCTATAACATGCTTCGTTGATTCTATGGGTAGTGTTGTCTAACTATCGATAGGTCGGCCATATCAATAGGGCCAACGAAACTAATTGAAGTTTCACAATAAGACCTTGTACTATGGAAACCAGACAACTCTTAAACATACTTATATATTTCTGAATACATACCTACATATTATAGACTAGATGTCCCGCGCAACTTCGTCTGCGTAATTTTTTTTCGTTTTTGCAACATTTCTCATTGCTGCTACACTCCTATTAGTCGAACCGTGATGTTAAATAGCCAATAGCCTTCCTCGATAAAGGGGCTATCCAACAGTGAAATAATTTTTCAATTCGGACCCGTAGTTCTTGAGATTACTGCGTCCGAACAAACAAACAAACTCTTCAGCTTTATAATATTAGTATCTATAAATAACACCCAGACACAGAATAATCACACAATATTTTGTCCTGGGTGGGGATCGAATCCACGACCTCTTGCGTAGCAGTCGGATACATGCAATACGGTCAAAACGTCGGACAATAAACAAGGTATTTTACCTTGAATTATTCACGCGATTAAGACCCGTAATATATATATTTTCATTAAGTGTTACTTAGCAATTCAGGCTAACGAACTACTAGGCTGAAGGATAAATGCTTGAGTTTTTGCGGAACAAGGATTTGAGTCGCGCTGATGCTGCTATGGGCGTGATGATGTACTCGCGGATTGCTAGTCTCTTCTTTCAGTTGTACAAAAAGGTGAAGTATGTCAGTGTATATTTAACGCCGTCATAGTCACATACCCAAAAAAAAAAACAAGAAAAAATAAACATAAGTCATATGCTCACACGTTGCTTTTCAAGTGAAATATTGAAGGGGAAATGTGTAGAACTGATTAGTCCAGTTGTTTTGTCGCAGTGTCGTGGTATCGCAGTAGACATCACCGCTTGGCGCAACTTAACAAGAAGCAATTTTTCACCATTTCCATTCTTTTCTATAATACGACAGTGTAGGGGGACTATCGTTAGGTAAATGGGAGAATAGTCCTAAAATTATCGATGTATATTTATATTCAATTACCAAAAGATGATGACTACTAATTGTTTGTATTTAATGTGCCTAACTTAACTTTAAAAAAGAATTAAAAGGTGAATAATAGCCAGTACTACCTACTACGACATACTTAATAAATATTTATATATTTTTTAAATAACATTTTTTTATAGAATATCTTACATTTCAGCACAAAGGTGAACCTAGTTATTTTATTATATTTAAGTTGAAAATCACAGCCGAGTACGGCTCGGGCTACAAGAAAGCAGAGGCTGTAATTATCAAAGCGCACGACGTTTACGAATTAAATAACATTTTCAAATAAAAACAATACAGCGAAAAGAAAACCCGCGAGCGGAATAATTTTTACTTGTTCACAATAAACGATGCGCGCGCATCAGCGCTTTTTTTAAGGCAAATGCACAAAATCAGCCTGATCAGCCATTATTACTAATAAAGTAAATTAATATTTTTGTGTTTTGTTACAGATAAATGGTTGTAATTTATGGTCAAATTTAATTAAATTAAAGAAATAAATATTTATTTATTATATTTTATCTACCAAAGTTAATTTTATTCATAAAATATTGACCACTTTTCTGACATCAAAACTCCTTGCCAAGATTTAAAAAAGTGCTGTTCGGTTTAGACGGACCATCTTTATAAACTGTGCGTTTTACATTACAATAACGCACAAGTACGTAATGAGATACTTTACCATATTGAAATTGGTGAAATAAGAGACCCTTTACGAGCAAATGTGTTATAAAAGTTTAAACGGCGTGCATTTCAACTTATTTTACCGATCTTTTTTTTTTTAAATGAAACTATTGGTTTCGCATGAAAAACATAACGAATGATATAGATACACCTCATGTCAATTCACCTGGATTCTGACTGAACTCACAACCAAATAGCAAGGTTAAATAAAAAAAAATGAGAAATATTTATTTTGTTGCGATTCGGACACATACTACCTACATAGCTACAATTACATGCTTAAAGTAACATACAGAACAGTTGGCAGAAATAAAAACAAGTTAGCGTGGTTCAGTATCCTGAAAAAACTAGAACTCATAGGCACACTATACGCCGTGGCACGCTAGGGTCGGCGACGGCGGCATATAATTAAGTGATTACCTCACATAAACATCGCACAATTTTCACTTGGCCCATAGATAACTGAAGTGTGTGAGTGTACACTACGTTACTACGCAAAACGGCAGGCAGGAGCTGGATGCGAGAAGCCGAGGATAGAACAAAGTGGCGTGCAATTAGAGAGGCCTATGTCCAGCAGTGGACTGCGATAGGCTGATGATGATGATGATGATATTTTTTTGATAAATTACGGCCTTTATTTATTATTTTTGTCACTGTTTATCTCGTAACTATTCTACAATCAAAACATCTTAACCAGGTTACACTACCATCAGGTAATTTAAAAAAACATACAAATTTTTGTTCCTACAATTTTATAGTATGTTTTATGTTAGTACCAGATCCGGTGTGACAAATATATACCCTCATCTGTTATTAGATCCTAACAAAGATTATATGTTAAATATTGTCTAGATTTATTAAGCGCAATAGGTTGCCTAGCTAAATCACATGCCAATATGGTGTATCAAAACTTAAAGAGAAAGCACAAAAAACTAAAAACCATATTATTCTTGTTGATCACAAGAAAAAACAAGTTTGTACGGTACCCTCCGTGAGCAAGCCCAACTTGCGCTTAACCGGTTTTTCATTTTATATTTTTTACTTATAATGTTGAATAAGGAATAAAATAACCTTTAATTTAATTAAAAAATAAATAAATATCTAACTAACACAAGCACGTAATGTAGCAAGGCGCCCATTTGCGATTTATAAATCTTGACAATATCTACCACTAGCTGACCCGCGCAACTTCGTATGCGTCAATTTCCCCCGTTTTTGCAACATTTTTCATTGCTGCTCCGCTCCTATTGGTCGTAGCGAAATGCTATATAGCTTATAGCCTTTCTCGATAAATGGGCTATCCAATAGTAAAATAATTGTTCAATTCGGATCAGTGGTTCCTGAGATTACCGCGTTCAAACAAACAAACTCTTCAGCTTTATAATACTGGTAAAGAAATAATCTTTGTTAGGATCAAATACCAGATGAGGGCATATATTTCTTAGACTAGATCTTGGACCATTTTAAGACTAAATTCTATCTAGCTAAACTTACAACCTCATGACAAGGTTCTATCCTCGTGTACTGGATAAACTTGAACTCATAGTCACACTACACGCCGTAGCACGCTAGCGCCGACGATGGCGGCGTATAATGAAGTGATTACCTCGCCTGAACATCGCACTATTTTCACTTGGCCCAGGCATAAAGGCGGAAATTTCACGAAATTATTATTAACTTACCTGGTATTAATTAAAAATAATTTTCTTTCTTAATAACACATATTTTTTGTACAAAGCAATATCTGTAAGTATAATATACTAGCTGACCCGTGGAACTTCGTAAACGCCAATTTTTGTCGTTTTTGCAACTTTTTGTATTGCTGCTCCGCTCCTATTGGTCGTAGCGCGATGTTATATAGCCTAAAGCCTTCCTCGATAAATGGGCTACCCAACAGAAGAGAAAAATAGAAAGAGAAAGAAAAGAGAATCCCAAAAGAAAAAATATTGGCGCAATATAACATTAGAAGACTAAATAGAGCTAAGTAGTATACTATGAACCTAATTCAAACGCTGCTAAAAAGTCCTGTAAATAAGTAATGATGTCAACTGAAACTCTATATAAATGCCTTCTATAATAAAAGTAGCTGTATATCTATCCTGTATGTTAAATTAACATACTTGGATCAACTAACTTGATGGCGTCTGTGGCGCGGTGGGAGTGTGTCCGACTGCTACGCAAGAGGTCGTGGGTTCGATTCCCACACGGGACACCACTTTGTGTGATCAACAAATTGTTGTTCCGAGTCTGGGTGTACTTAGTGTCCGTGACTTGTATGTTTGTAAAGTCCCCCGCGACACAGGGCTTGACCCTAGTGCGGGACACGACTTAAAAAAAAAAACTAAGGATTTCTGAACAACTGACAAGTGGTAGGTCTAGGCCATTGGCCAACAGTGTCAGAGATTCTCCCGTTAATTAGTAATGTAAACGCATCACTATGATTCGGTTGAAGGGCACTGTAGCAAGTGTAATTACTGGGCAAATGAGACTTACGAACTAATGTCTCAAATGAGGAGCGCGGTACCGTGACATTCAGATCTTTGCCAAACAAGGATTTGGATGGCAATAGCACTGTTATGCTTACCATCAGGTGCATGACCTGCTTGTCTCTTCGTTTAGTTTACTTTTCTTCGGGGTTGAAAAGTAACTTTATAAAATTTGGTTTAGGTACTTTATTGCAATTTTTAAGGGCATTTTGTAATAGTTTTATCGAAAACTGTTTAATATAAACTTAGATATGGCTTGATGCCCGTTTTACTAGTCCTGCTATATGTTAGAGAGAACAAGTAACAGCTACTTCACAACTTTTTCTTTTCGTGTGGGTCTCACATTACCTACTAGCAATCCTGTTAACCCCTCCAGCTATGCTAAATTGCTTGTGTTAGAAGTACATTTGTATTTTTTTTTTAAAGACGACTTCCCCAGTCGTCTTCAAGGCCAGTGTCGTGGAGAACTTTACAAACATACAAGTGACGGACAAAAAGTACACCCAGACTTGTGGATCACACAAAGTGGTGTCCCGTGTGGGAATCAAACCCACGACCTCTTGCGTAGCAATCGGACACACTCCCACCGCGCCACAGAGGTAGAGTAGGTTCACATCAGTAGTATGATGGGTAGAATTTAAACCTGCGACCTCACGATTTCTAGTCCGATGCCTTAGCCACAAGACTCCTGCCGCTTCAAAATATGCACTTTATAATAGTCGAGATAGCTGGATCTCACAACAGTTATTGCACAGTATTTTCTTTCCACATCGTGATGTTTTAAGCACACGTTTATTTAAGCTAACACATGCGCGTGATCACCGCAGATGTAAAAGTCAGTAATGTTGCCTAATCTGTCACGACATTGAGATAGAGTTGGCGTTAAAAGGTAAGGTTATAATTCAAATAATAGAGCCCAAGGTGCCTGTCCCACGAACGGCGATGAGCGAGAAGCGAGTAGCGATTCTATCGCTCAACCAACGTACAATAGATGTATAGTGTAGATCCCGTCCGTGTAAACAAAAGAGATGCAGTATGGGGCGAGTACCTACTCGCCAACAGTGGGAACATTCAGCGATATACTATTAATATCTGTATCTCTTTTGTTTACACATGATATGTATGAACCTATGTTTCTTGAGCAATAAAATCGCTACTCGCTTTCTCGCCGTTGGTGGGACATGACGCGTAAAATGCATAAATGGGCGTGGAAAATATAACTGCGTGTAAGTACAATGGATACCAACAATATTTCATCATCATCTAGTCTCTATAGCATGGGGATGCCCTAGTGGGATTTAGGGATCACCCCTACCCCCTTCCAAACCCTAAATAAATATAAATATCTTGGGAGTTGTCCCAAAGTGTGTCGTGTTGGATTGGAACTGATCAGATGACTGTGTGGGAGTTGTCCCACACAGTCATCTGATCAGTTCCAATCCGATCCGATATAAACTAAGCATAGCTTGGACTATGACACCCAGATACAGAAAAAACAACCGTTCTCATCACACATAGATTTATCTTGGGTGAGAATGCAACCACTACCTCTGGCTGCTAAGCTACGGAAGTCAGGGTCATTAACCACTCGATTGACTTGGCTGAAATAGAAAAGCGTAAGCAGCCTTATACCAAAGAGTCAATTGTACCCTCCCCCCTCCTTCCTGTTACACCTGGACTGAGTCCCGACAAAAAGTCCTGGATACGCAAATGCGAATTCTATCAAAGTCTTCCAATTTAGTCCACGATACCCGGTCCTCAGCATCGAATTACTCCCAGCAATCTTCTTTAGGTTCGGCAATCCATCAGGCTGAAGGTCGTCAGGCTGCAGTCTTTGGAACTCGATTGCTTCAGTGACCATCGGTCCTTCACCAGATACGGCCAGCCATTAGGTCTACAGCGTGCTTAAGCAGCGAGCCATGTTGGTAACTTTGTTGTATTCTAATTTTCTTTATTACAGAAAAAAACCTCATTAGGTGTAAGTCCATCAATTAAGTTGGGTTCTTTGTCGGATGATCTCGTTGAGAATTTTATTGTTCAAAGATACTCTAACCATACTCGTAACTCATTCTATAGACAACTGTGCATCTTTAAATTTATGGAATAACCCAATATGTAGCATTTAAACGCCAATCCGTGGCCAATCTGTGCACATTAAAAAAGATATTCGTTAAAATACAAAGCTTTATCTACAAAACGGTTGAACGGATCTTTTAAAAATTAAACCAAAATACACACCAATAAACTAAAATACATTCATCCAAATCACACTCTCAAATTTTTAATAATTGCTTCTAAATTAACAATTTTACAGTGAACCATAAAACGCTACCTACCGTTTTCTTTACAATATATCGTTTACAATCTGCAATATTCAATAAACCTCTTTATAACCAACATCTTTACAAAAACTGTAGTAAACCACTTTATTACTACAATACCAACATATCCTCATAATAGCCAGAAAACAATCCGTGGCTCGTATCCCAATAATTGTATCTAACTGCTGCCAAGCGTATAATCAAAAGCGTATCAGCCGAAATCAATTTTTCATCGCCGAGGTCGATTTAAAAATTATCATACAGAGCGGACGAAAACCCCGCCCAGTTAAACAAGACACCTGGTATCAATAAACCTGCTTGTTATGATCATTTTTTATTTGATCGAAGAGGTCTATTTAAATTGGTTTTTAGTAATTACTTTAACAAGTGCGTGGCGCTATGCTATAGGTTAATAAAATTGATTTAGATACTTGAAAGTATTTTATTTGTGTACTGTTGTGAGGTTACGTGACGAATTGTGGCCTGACACTAAATAAGTTATTAAGTGCTTACTTGCGATATGTTAAACATGGATTACCATACCTATAATTTTTTAAAGGTACTTGATAAATTCAATTTATTACAACTTTATTTAGGGACGTTGACATGATCATAGTTAAGATATTTCACAGGACGCCGACATTACAAACTGAACACGTTGCTTAATTTAATAGGCTTGGTATCCGCCACTAAAACCACCCTGCCCACCTTGGGCAACTTGGGCAGATTGACCTTGGACCTTGGCCCATCTGCCCTGTTTGCCTGCACCACACGGCCAATCTTGACTTACGAAGAGCAAAACTTTCGGTCTTATCACAATGGTGTTCCTTCAAAATACTGTGACAGACACTTTATAGTAAGTAGAATGACGTAAGATAGTTCAACGCAGTGGCAGATCCATGGGGGAAGGGAGCTCATTTCAGGCTAATTCATAGGGGAGGGGCACGGGGGCACGTGCCCCCTCCCTAGACGGTTGTTTTGTGAACTGAATTTCTAGTATTATTTTGAGTTTCTTTGCCCCTTTACCTCTTGTTACCCCCAGAATGAAATCCTGGATCCCCACATGGTGCTCATATACCCTAAAGAATAAACAAGAATACTAATAACCTGACGCTTATGGCTTCTTTACATAACACTAAATAACTTTGTAATATCAGTTTTGAAAAATATTTCATATATTAACCCTTATTTACGTACCACTTGTTTTTGGAGTTATGATCTTAACCACCTACAGACTATTTTACTGAAGTAAAATCATTGCTTATTGTGAGGTTTAGACCCTAATCCTGACAAGGAAACATCGATTTTACTCCCGGGTCTCTCAGATGTGTCCATAAATGGTTGTGTAACAAAAGTAGGTGGTAGGTGGTGAAGGGTCCATTTGTAATTTTTTTTTCAATAATTATATTACGAAGTTATTTCTTATATATGTATATATAGGAAATAACTTCGTTCTATAGTCCTCCTGTGTATGTATGTCAGCAAAGGGCTCATGTTCTCATTCCCCTCCCCAAAACCAAAATCCCGGGCTGCAATGGGTCAAAGTCTCTGTGCCGTTTCCGCTATGGATTCATAAATGGCTGACCGCTTTCGCAAGATATTCTGTGCCTCCGAGAATACACTAAGCCGTGAACCCTGCATCTAAACGTTATTCTGTCGCGTTGGATTACCATCAAAGCAGGCCATGAGAGTGACGGAATAGAGTGCTCATGCGTCTGCGCATACACTCATATCTCCTCCGGCTAGTCCCTAATGAGATTGACAGCCACGATCGAAGTCAGGTTATGATCTCATTACTACTAAAGTTATTTAGTTAAATTGTGAAGTAGCCATTACGAAGGTGTTGTACATTAATTCAGTGAAGGCGTGTTAGTGGAGTGACACAGCGTGTTCCACGCACCAGCACGAAACCGTTGCGTGCATTCGGTGTTGTGCCAATTTGCACGTCGCGACTTGCGCCAATTTTCCTGTCAAACCAACTCCTTGCCATTACGAATACTTGCCCCGCCGTACTTTACAGCGCTTTATGGGATACGAAAGAACCTTTTGAATTATCCCTTTTAAAGTATTAGATACTTTTTAACGCCTTAGAACTGTAAAAATGGCGGCAAACTAAGGTGTCGTTATTTTTACAGCTCCACTTTTAACGTATACAATAGGTATGTACTAGCCAGTCTTTGTGCAGTAGGTAGTCTGGAAAATCGGCTAGATTGCTATGAACTAACAAATAAGAAGTAAAATAACCCCATTACATAATTTAAGGCTAGTTCGAACAGAGCGCATTCAGTACCTAATAATGATACTAAATATCCCCACTGGGCTATAATCAGAACTTAGGTACAGTTCAACTTGAAAAATCGGAAGCAAGAGCTGACTATATCTCGTTTGTGTAATGTAAAAGCTGGACTTGAATACGATAAATTGACAATGCGAAAATGAACCACACGGAAAGCGCAAATTTGAAACGTAGAACAAGTAAGTACGATATAATAAAGTGGAACATGTTAGAATGTTTAAAGCGGTGTAAAGCGATTACCGCTGCGCTGACAGAGACACGTAGGTATATTATTAAGACATTCTCGGCCCTAACGCGCCGGCTCCGACTGCCTACATCCTACCTCATTAGGAATTAATTTACGTTTACGAGAACTAAACGCTTGATATCATCGAAGTATGACGGCCCGTGACCCGTGGTGTTAGGCTGCAATCACACAACACCACAAAAACTTCCGCTAACAGATTACAACAATCATATTACGGCGCTGAGTTAACACTAAGTACGTGCGGCAGGATGGCGACGGCCCGCCGAGCCCAACAATTTGCCCACCATCACATTCAATCACCTCCACCTAACGACCAGCCGCAAAAAACACACGACAGACTCTCAGGAAGTCGGACAACAATAAAAAAACAAATAAGTAACCCGAGCAAATTAAGTTATAACCTAAAACACGTATGAAGCCATCATCCCAACGGTGTAATCATATTAACGACTACAAAAGAAGCGGCAAAAAACACAAAAATTAGAGGATCGGGAAATGTGGGCCAAACAAAAACATAACGTATCGCCTAATTATAGCTGTTGGACGAAAAAACAATTTTATGTTCGTCGGGCCGACGCACACGGGGCACCTTTATGGTATTTGATTATAGTATACTGCTACTTACTTGCTACAGTGCCGCATTACTATGATAAGAATTAAAACTATAGTAACTCGATCGTGACTGAACGCACCGCTTCGCCGTTTATGGGCCGGCAGTTAGCGCCGACGCGTGTTCCACACGTCAATTTATAAGCAATGCTTCACAGCATTTACTCTGAGTAGTTGTCTTTATTTTCCTTGAGTGGGCAATTTAGTAACTGATGTCATAATTTGGAGCACACGCGTTAGTGTTATCCGCAATCGAAATCGACCCGTGTCGAGCGATGTTCCCGGCCAAATCCTTTATTATTTCGACGTGTATAATATTATTATTTTGTTCCTTCCACGATTATTATTTATGGATTATTATTATTTGGGAATTTATTATTAGCTCGGAGAGCAAGCGCGTTCTTTTCAATTTGCCACAACGTACCTTGTACCTGGAGGTATGCGATCCTCTCGCATCAGGTTTTTTTTTTCATTTTTTATTCATACCTTTTGACATTTCTGCTGTTGGGGAACGCTAATTAAATTTCTGTTTAGTGTCTTATAATATAAATTTATTTTGGCCGTAATTTAATGAAGACGTTTGTGGTGAGAAAGTCTTTGATGAGAACTTAATTCGATTTTACTTATTTTTCATATAACAGTTGTCAGTCTCATCGCTGTTGCTCGAATACTAAATGAAGCCGGTCACTGTTACAGTCTTTCTTAAAGTTTTTTTTTTTAAAAGACAACTCAAACAATAGGTTACAAGCTGTGTCGCGGGGTACTTGAAAAATTTACGGACACAACATCCACCTAGTTTCGAAACAACAATTTGTGGATCAAACAAAGTGGTGTCTCGTGCGGGAGCCCACACCCTCACAACCTCTTGCGCAGCAGTCGTACACACTCCTGCCGCTCCCCCCCCCCCCCATCGCAATTTATATAAAACTCGACATATGTTGATTGTATGGTCAACGAATTTGCTCGTATATATACCTAATCAGATTTAATCAAAATAAACTCGTCCATTTCCCTATCTGACCGTACATAAAGACTGATAGATAAATTAATGTATGGGTTCAGCTTATGTTATTCATAGCTAATGAAGTAATAGACATTAATGTTTGTGAACCAGATGACGTAAACGGCGGTGAGCCAGTAAACATGGAGTATAAAAGTCCAGGAGGACGATCTTATAATTATAAAAGAAGGAACCATTTATTTGTTGAAACATTAATTGAACACAAATTTTCGCCCGCGGCTGCGCCCGCGTGGGTTTCGGTTATCGCGATAAAAACTTAATAATTATGTCCCTGCCTGGGACTCAAACCACCTCCATACCAGATATAATAGTCTATCACTGTTTCTTTCACACTTAAAAATATTAGGTTGTAATTAACAAACAAAAATAATAAAATTAAAATTTGTGCCTGATGGAAGCAACAAATAGGTGTACCTACAGTTCAGCATATGACAGACTTTTCACTGGTTTTCAAGTGGAACCCAAAGGGGTGAGAAGTTGAAGTTCCAAAAATAATCATACAACTGATATACATACTTGTATATTTCTAAATACATACATAATATAGATAAATAACATCCAGACACAGAATAAACCATCGTGCTCATGACACAAAGTTTTATCCTGGGTGGGGATTGAAACCACGACCTCCGGCATAGCAGTCAGGATCACTAACCACTAAACCAACAGGCCAGTCAATTAAATGATTAGTATTACTGTAGCTGTTATGGATTGAAATGCGCCGATTGGAAAGTTAGTTGATTGGTATGAACGTAGCAGTCGTAGACAGATTGAAATAAGCCGATTTGAGAATTGGTTGATTGGTATAAATGTAGCAGTCGTAGACAGATTGAAATAAGCCGATTGGAGAATTGGTTGATTGGTATGAATGTAGCAGTCGTAGACAGATTGAAATGCGCCGATTGGAGATTTGGTTGATTGGTATGAATGTAGCAGTCGTAGACAGATTGAAATAAGCCGATTGGAGAATTGGTTGATTGGTATACCTAAATGTAGCAGTCGTAGACAGATTGAAATGCGCCGATTGGAGGATTGGTTGATTGGTATGAATGTAGCAGTCGTAGACAGATTGAAATGCGCCGATTGGAGAATTGGTTGATTGGTATAAATGTAGCAGTCGTAGACAGATTGAAATACGCCGATTGGAGAGTTAGTTGAATGGTATGAACGTAGCAGTCGTAGACAGATTGAAATGTGCCGATTAAAGAATTGGTTGATTAGTAAAAATGTAGCAGTTGTAAACGGATTGAAAGGCGCCGATGAGAGAATTGATTACTTGGTTTAAATGTAGCTGTTGTAGACGGATTGAAATGAGCGGATAAGGGGAATTTTTACGCTGTTATTTCGGTAGCGCTACCCTTTTTAAAGAATTTTAACAGAAATTTCTCACACAAAGACGTTTACAGTTGCAACGATAAATCGAACACCAATAATACCGAATCAAAATTATCGATATTTATTACGGAATGGTTATCAACATTTACCCCTTCACCCCCGTCGAGCGACCACTTGTACTTAACGTCAACTCCTCCCCTATTAAAATAGCTCTGATTCTCTACTCCTTCTCTTCAATGCTCCATGGTAGACAATTAACGATGACACTCGACGAGGATGTAAAGAGACTTGGCGCGTAATAACTACAAGTCTGACTGAGTTTGACGTTGATGTTGTATTAAACTGTTTTATGGACTAAAGATGGGTTTATGCTTCGCTTTATGAATAGTGGCATGTAGCTATCTTATATAGCTAGGTAGTTATATTTGTTGTTACAGCTTGATAGCAATCTCACTACCAAATTTTCATCCAGTTATGAAACTATTAAAATATTATAAAAACGAATCTTTGTCAGTGTATTAAATTTGGTATGGAGTTAGCTAACACCCTGAATTAATAAATAGGCTATGGCTGAAGGCTGAATTAATAATAAACCGCGGGTAACACCGCGGGGCATAGCTAGTAAGTTAATAAAATTAAACATAATATAGTTATAGTTATTATAGGTTAATAATTAAAAAATTTCAAAAACCCGCCTGCAGTTGTTTCTATTTTGTTTAAGAAGGCGGGTTTTTTTATTTTTTTAAATGTATCTTTTTTATTTAATACTTTTTAGTGCTTAGTTGTAAGACGTAACGTAACGTAATTTTGATTGCTGTCACAAGACTTAGATTATATTATAGTATTAAAGTGTTTACAAGTGTCACTAAAGAAATCTGTGGTGACACTTGAAAACACTTTGACACCATAATACGAATCAATATTGACGTATGAATCATCAAAATCGACCCACGCGTTTGGTCTATATAGTGCCACAAAGGAACACACATACACATCAAACAAATAACACATTCGAGTAACAAAACAAAATATCAATCATATTTAATTTGTCAAATTACACAATCCAAAAACGCAGATAACTCCTAAGCATAACATCTCTTTCTACTTTTTAAATGACCCAGAGTAACACCCATACCAGAAACACATATTTTTTAAATATCGAACAGGAATACCTGAGCTCAACAAAAACAAAGGTTCCCCACGATAGCATTAATATTACAAAGCTTATCATTTAATAAGAGTAGAGCCTACCGATTGTGCGTCCGTCCGTCCGTCCGTTCGAACGTGCTATTTAATTTGTCCGATAGCCGCCCGTAGCGAGGTGTGCCTTTGAGAAATGACCCCCGCGATACAGCACACATTGTTATTGCTCGTTATAAATTACTCAAGTTTATTGTACCGATAAATAGCCCTGCGGCAGCGGAGGGGTTAGCGCGTGATTTGTGTTCCTCTGCTAAATACTGCGCCTTCATTGGTGGATCCCGATAGGTAATTGAGGAGTTTCATTGCGTTGTACGATATGGTATGTTGCAAACAGTCTTCGATTTTTGAATTTTAAAATTAGAACAATCGACAATTTTAGTATCTGTTCTAATCTGTGGTCACACCATTGACGTATAGACCTGGACCGTACCATCCCTTTCAAATAAAAAGTAAATATTGACTGCAAAGCGTGAAAGAGAGAAAAAGTTCATGCGGCTTTTGACAGGTATTGTCCACAAAGTAGCGTTGTCTTTTTCTAGAGAGTGGTCAATTTTGTGAGGTTATGGCTCAGTCCAGATCTCTACGTCAATGGGTCAAACCATTGATGTATATTTTTTTAATTAAAAAGTTAATATTGATTGCAAAGCGTGACAGAGAGAAAAATCTCATGCAGCGTTTGACAGGTATTGTCCACAAAGTAGCGTTGTCTCTTTCTAGAGAGTATTAATTTTATGAGTCAGTGGGTCAAACCAGCGTGCAATTTTGTTGTGTCTTGAATCTTGCAATCAGACGATTTGATATTAATTTTTTTAATTAGAACTATCGAATAATAAGTTGTACGTGATGGATAGGTACTTGCTAACAACCTTCAAGTTACGGCTGAATTAAAAAATAAAACGATTTTATATTAACTGAAACAAAAAAGGCGTTAGAATATACCCTACCTTCTTCGAAAAGTACCTTCGATTATTAAGAGGATTCATTTGTATCAATTAGATTTAAAAATGTAAAGTTGTCAAATCAAAGTCGAAATGGCTGACATAGTAAAACGTATACTGAAAAAAATCAAGCAAGAGCATGTCGGACCATGCATAGTGTAGAGTTCCGTAGTCTTGAATAATTGCGTCAGCAGAAGAGCGTATGTTCATGGTACTTACGCCCTTTTGTTAAGAAATGCAGTTTTTCGGCAATGACTCAATCACAGTACGTATACCCCATCATGGTCGGAATAAATTTAGTTTAAATATTTATAACGCGCTACCATTGTGATTTTCATATTTTTTGATCACTCGGTTCAAAAGTTAAAGGGGGCGGGGGCACAATTTATGCAACTTTCGGAGCGATTATTTCCAAAAATATACACTCAATCAAAAAAGGTTTATTAAAAACCCTAAAATGTTTTTGAAATACCTGTGGAATGATGTGCCACACAAAAAAAAAAAAAAGAATTAGCTACCAAACTAAGTAGCGCTACTACAAGACACCTTATCACCAAATTTCATCAATATTCGTTTAGTCTTTGAGTAAAATGCTTGTGACATACTGATATATATATGTTTCTTAACTGTCTGTCCAGTTAAGAAACATAAAAAAAAAATATTGGAAAAGCAAAAAAAATAAATGTATTTTTGACAAAATATCTAAATAATCTCCAAATACTTTATTTTGTTTTTATTTTATTTTTTTAATTCGACTCCCGCAGTAAGGTTCAAACCTTGTGTCGCGGGGGACTTAACAAACATACAAGTTATGGACACAAAGTACACCCAGACTCGGAACAACCATTTGTGGATCGCACAAAGTGGTGTCCCGTGTGGGGATCGAACCCACGACCTCTTGCGTAGCAGTCGGTCCACCGCGCCACAAAGGCAGTCAACTAAATCAACTAAAAATTATGTTTGAGGAGCTCTCAAAACTCTACTAAATTCAGCTTAATGTACAGGTTAGGTTAGGTTTTACTATTCAGGAGGATTTGATGTCTGCCTCAGATAATGCAGTCGAAGTGGCTACGCTCTGAGCCACATCAATACTAATAATATTTGATGCCCTTCAATGTTTACTATTAAAACGCTAAAATTCTAAATTTAAAATTCTTTATTTACTTAGGATGCAAAACAACCCTTGTGATACGTCGGGGTTCTACATCATGTAATGCCAACTTTGCAAACAATAGGTAAAGCCGGAGAAATAACCTGGCAATAAAAACTCGCGGCCACTATTTTCAAATGACCAATTTTATTATGTTTGAATGTTTATAAGCTTGATATGGAGGGTTGGGGTAAGGTACTGCGACTAATATACTATACACCATGATAAAGGACTGATGCAAATTATATTATTAAAAAGTTGAAACATGAGATAAACTAAAATCATCCTTAGCGGGTACAACATAGTACGAGCATCTACTTACAACAAAGGTAAAAAGTATATGTGCTTAAATATTGGCCAAAGTACTGGTAACGAACGGACGAACTAAGGAAAGACTACTTAAAGGGAAGTCTCAAAGAATTGTGCTATAAGGACTCTCCCCCACCAAATCGTAGTACTGGTCCTACTTAATAAAAAAATGTGTGGCACTCGGGGACTGCCGCGGTAAAGCTATTGCGTATAGTATTTTTATCAACTTAGCAACTTAAAAAAATATATATATTTTTAAGTGTTTTTTTTTAATTATAAAAAAACAATGTTTGAATTTTTTTTTTCTTTAAAAAAAAATGTTTTTTTTTAAATTTAAAAAAAGCAATTAAAAAAAAAAATTTCAGTTTTTAAAAAAGTTTTTTTTTTAATTAAAAAAAAATCATTAAAAGTTCTGCTATTCATTGATAGATGGCAAAAGTAAAAAGTATCACCGCTGTGCCCGTCGGAGTGGGGAGCGTGAGGTTTTTTCGTTACGTAATTTCTGGATTCGGTCCCCGCGCTCAAGGCATGCGATAGAAGCTATGCAATAGCTTAATAATAACATAAAGAACCGTGTCCACCTCCAGACAAGATACACTTTTGTATCTAAATACCCTACTATCTAAATATATACTAATTGGAAAGTGTAGACACGAGTAACTTGTAGCAGCAAATTACTCGTCTCTACACTTCCCAATTAAACAGCTACTAGCAACTTTTACAGCGTATTTCGATCACAATCCGCATAACAGAAAGCCATTAACTAAAAATACTTTGTAACTATATGAAAAATGAGTAAAAACATCGGATAAATAATAAAAATCGGCGAGGCGTCGGTATCGGACATCGGCGTACACGCAGCGAGCTTGTGACGCCCCACCATTTGTATTGCACGATCGACCGGCTATAACTTGCCTTATTATTTATTAACTGCCATGTCTACCATGGTTCTTTCTCAGATAGTTAAGGCTTTAAAGACAGTAGATAGATTTCTTTAAAACTATACCTACATGTATTTATAGTACGATAGACTGGCGAGCCGCTCCGCTTTGGAAGCACTTAAGAATAGTACCATCCCATCTCTTCCTGAGAGTGTCCTGAAGGCGATTTAGGTTTAGGGAGGGGTTAGATTAAGGGATGTCACACCGGAGGTTGAAATATCGTTTCACAAAATGGTTTTTAAGCTATTGCATAGCTTTTATCGCGGACTCGGGCTTTGAGCGCGGCGACCGGATCAAGAAATTTCGTAACGAAAATAAAACCTAACACCCCTCACTCCGCCTACCATGTAGCTCGGCCGAGTGTTCGTTTAACGTATATGTATATGGTACGATTGTACGAAGCTCGCACGGATCGAGACGAGCTGCTCCGATATGTAATGAAAAAAAAAATATTTATATTTCTTTACTTTTTTTTTTAATTAAAAAAAAAATTATGACATGTAGGTACCTACATATATAACATAGGTACAACATTCATGTCAGATCATAACTTTTTATATGTTGAAAGTGTCTGGGTATTCATTCACTACCTTATTGGCAGAACAGAAACGCCTTAGGTTGCAATTTTTAGTGTTCTGTAGTCAAAATGGCAAAACGAACCCCTTATAGTTTCACCATGTCAGTCTGTCCGTCTGTCCAGCTTAGCTCAGAGACTGTTAGTACTAGAAAGCTGTAATTTTGCAATGTAATTTGTAATGTAAATAATTTTGAATTATGATAGATGGTAATTTTAAAAAAATATATAGTACCTCCCAGTACATGTAAAGCAAGGGTGGGATTTTATTTCTCACCCGTAGTATCATTAGATAGGTCTTTTAAAAATATTTATGGGTTGTAAACATCATTTTCGATTTAGGGGTCCTCTTGAGAAATATGTCGCCTTAAAGTGCATTTTTTTATAGGAGTCAAATGTCATGCCATCATCATCATGCCAGCTAAATGTTTTTGGAGATGTGAAAAAAATCAGGGACATATACTCGTACCTACACCGTGAATTTGTAGTCGTTTTGCCGCCGAAAATTTTGAACTCCAACTCCAGGCAGCTACGGAACCCTTCATTGTGCATGGACTGACATGCACTTACCCGGTTTTAAATTCAAAAGAAAGAAAATGACGAGTTGTAACAATGGCGGCAAAATGATCTGTCGCTATTTTTACAGTTTCGCGTTCAACGTGTCAAACAGTGTAAAATATACTTGAAGTACCTACGTCATAACTGGACAAGAACGAAATAAGAAAATAAACTTGAAACTGCCCATAATCGCCATAATCCATACCGAATAATATCGGAGGGAAGAGGAAAAAAATGTCTTACCAGAGAGAGAAACGGAAAAGATAGGCACATTTAAGGCCGTTTTCAAAATTCTATTTGTCGATAGATTTGGCTACTAGAGATTTATGTTTGACATAAGCTTCATACAAGTGAAAATATTATTTTATTTATTATTTATTAAAACTTTATGCACAGAATTGTACAGAGGCGTACTTAATGCTAAAATCATTCTCCGCCAGTCTACCTTAGGGCGATGTAGAAATGAAGTATGTAGATGCAATAAACCTGTTTATATTACACATAATCAAACAAATAAAACAAAAAAAAATAATAGAATAACAAATCCCAATTAAACATACTTACATAAATACATATTATATACCTACATAAATTACAAATAAGTTACAAATGTAGTGGTGATTCAACTAGTTCATCATGGAACAGTGTACGTACTTTCCATTTTAAATTAAGACGATTCTATCTCTAGTAGCAATATCCATCGAAAGATAGACTATTGAAAACGGCTGTAAATGTATTTTATTACCTAATACAAACACTATTAATTGAACTGATTGCTTAAAAATAATTAACTGAATAATCACTAGTAATTGAGACGAATCCAACGACACCTCACATTATGAAATCCTTCAAACCATTTGGCCTGTTGACCGTGCCACAGAAAGGAAAACATACCTACGCTAAGTAGGTAAATTCAGTTGTTTAAGGTTAAAAAATATACCAACATCATATTATTAATTTAATTTTGGACAAACAATATCATATTTATTTTTCAATTTTATCTTTCAACGAGATACTTAAACAAACACTCTATTATAGACAATAACTAAACTCTTTAATTACCATAAACAGAATTTAAAAAAATAATTCAAGCATTCTTTATTCAAAAATAAAAATTACGCGGCAAAATCGAGCCGCGCTATCGGATAGGTTATTATTTTTCAGTGTTATTGTTATTGCCGCCAGTGCGCTTATTATACCCGCGTTACCACTCTTAACAAACTATTAAAGGTACGGTCTTAACGCCTTGTTATTATGATAAATCCGAGATATTCTCCGTCCGGTCTTGAGTTTTATTTTTTAAAGAACAATGGAACTCCCGAAGACTTGAGATTAAAAATCTTGTTGGCAATTTTACGGTGTTTTGTTTGGTGTTTAAATAAATTAGAAATTTGTACAATATAGATTAAGATGATCTAAAAGACTAACCACGTTATTAACAGCATTATAACTAGCGAATGTTTTGCCTCATTCTATTTTGAAAATAGAATGAAAATAAAGACAAAACATTTGCTATTAAAATATGTTATTAGTAACATATTTTAATAGCAAATATTTTGTCTATGAGGTAGATATTATGAGTAAATAGTTTAGGTACTCTGTTTTTAGGGTTCCGTAGAAAAATTGGCAAAACCGAACAATTATTGTTTCACCATGTCCGTCCATTCGTCTGTTTGTCTGTCTCTCTATCCCCAGGTTAGCTCAAAGACCCTTAGTACTAGAAAGCTGTATTTGGCATAGATAAACATATTAGTTACACCGACAAAGTAGTAGAATAAAATCTTAATAAAAACTTTTTTCTGGTACCGCCCCTCCACTCCATCGTGCAGTGTCGTTGTCTTTTAAAATATTTAGGGGTTGTGAATATCACTTTTTGATTTATTCATATTTGTTTTGATTAATAATGAATACACAAAATGCAGCATTTAAAATAGTAAAAGATATAATATATATATAGATAGTAAGTAATTTAAAGTCTTCTACCCAATTTGAGCAGAGAAACATAAGGAAGACAGTGAGAAGAAAGAGAAAAGAGAAAAAAAGCATTTTCTTGGTACCTACATTTAAAAATTCAGAGGACTTGACCTCCCTGAGAGAAGGTTTTACGAAGGAAAGACCGTGCGTCCTTCTATGTGCTTTTTCTTAGTAAAACCCACAGCAGTTTAAACTCGACGCGCTGCTGAAATTAAATTCTTAGATTCCTCATCGGGGTCAACTCCTCCAAAATCTAAATCCGCCACTGTGCAACAACAAATGCTTAACGATTGATTGCAACATTGCGATTTCACGCGTCAAAGAGCAAGCACAAATTATAAAAGTAGTAAGTGATGTTGATTACGTGTGATAACCAATCTGAATCTTTATGTCTACTTTGACACGCAAGTGGTAAGACAATCGCCTCACACGATCTTGTCACACAATACCGAGACAGCAGAAGACAACCTTCATAGAGTCACTGACTTCCATAGTAGGTATCCTGGCCTAGCTACCACGTATAAAGTAACAGCAATTTCAAATGCCGAATCGAATGACCGTCGCCGTCGTGGAAACGTTTTTGACATGTAAATGACAATTGGCCGCTGTTGTATTCCTTGTTACAGAAGTATAGATTTCAATTTGTAATTAATATTATTTAATTCTGTAATCTAGAACAATTATTCATATTGTAAAAATAATTTAAAAATATGTTTTTTCGTGTTATGTATCGTAATGCGGGGTAGAAACCTTAACCAAATGAACTTAAGAGGTAGAGATGCAGAGTCGTCGATAGGTAGAGATGAAGCGTCGGTGCGTCGAGATGCAACGGCGATAGGTAAAGATGCACTTCTTGTTATTTACTATTCGAGAACTCTCGCTTCACTGACATTTTCACGGATTTCCCCATAAAGAAATCTCTCTAGAAGCATGCAAAATTTCAAAACATATCCTATTTCAAATTTAGGTTTACTGCAAATTATACACAGCCAGTTTGGAATTGGTAGAATAGTACATACTTTTACAAAACTACAATAGACTTCTATGCTAACCTATTGTAAAAGTAACAAAGAAAATATTTACTGTCAAAGTGAAAATTACATTTATAAACAAAGATTGAATAATTATTTACAATCTTAAATGAAGGAACATAATAAGAATAAAATAGCGAAAACAAATGGTGGAATATATACAAAAAAGGTAAGAATTAACACTACAGCTTATTTATGTTATTATGAAACAAATTCAGCCGGTATTTTATTTAAACGAAATAACATTTTCATGTCACTATTTACTGCAGTTGTGAGAAATGAATACTTTTCATAAACATAGATGTACCTACCAACTTTTAAGCAAATTAAGTATTTATGATTTGATCTTTTTTTTGAAGACGACTCCCGCAGTATACAAGTCATACAAACATACAAGTCACCGACACAAAGTACACCCAGACTCGGAACAACAATTTGTGGATCACACAAAATACAGCATTTTGTGTGATCCACAAATTGTTGTTCCGAGTCTGGGAAGAAATAAGAATCGAACCCGCGGTGGGTCTTGCGTAGCACACCACCGCGCCACAGAGGCAGTCAAGCCACATTTTGTAAAATGACCGTCCAAATGCCAAAATCAAATGGAAGTTTTATTGTTCTCGGCGGAAGCCTGTTCAGCGTACATACTATTACTATAAAAGTCAGTAAATAAAATATACATTGAAGTAATTTTTATAAGCATTTATTGCCAATTACTTTACAAATACAATAATTGCATTTTTGATATATAGAAAAATTTTAAGTCCAAATTCCTGAGTCTGGATTCAAATTTTTCTATCTTTCAAAAATGCAATTATTGTATTTAAAGTCCAAACCCAGGAATCGAACCCGAGACTTCCGTAGCCAAACCGGGGCCAGAAGCGAACCACCTATCTGGACTATGTTACTAGACCTCAAATCTTTCTGTCTCTTGATGGTCGCAAGTTTGGGCCCCCGCATCGCCAGATAGGTGGTTCGCTTCTGGCCCCGGTTTGGCTACTGATGTCTCGGGTTCGATTCCTAGATCTGGACTTCAAATTTTTCTATCTTTCAAAAATGCAATTATTGTATTTAAAATATACATTGCTCGCGGACACGTTATCTCGGAACGCATTCGGAACAAAGTGGTTCAAAGTGGTCTGAGATTCGAATGAAGTATGTATGAAATTTGCCTTCTGTACTCTCAATGCTTAGTGTTAATAGTGTTTTTTTTAGTTCTATTACTAACGAAGTTACACTTTCAATATTGGCAGCGAAAACATTCGTCTTAGGAAGTGGCAGGTTTTGAAATTGATAGCAGGTATATATGTACACATAACTGTTACTGTTTGTATTCAGTACTAGCTATGCGTCAATTTTCTCCGTGTTTACAACAATTTTCTTTGCTGCTCCGCTCCTATTGGTCGTAGCGTGATGTTATGTAACCTATAGCCTTCCTCGATAAATTGGCTACCCAAAATAAAAAGATTGTTTCAATTCGGACCAGCAGTTCCTGAGATTACTACGTTCAAACAAACAAACAATCTCTTCAGCTTTATAATATTAGTATAGATATTAAAGATTGTTTTTTTAGAAAGATTAGTTAATGATTTCGAAAATCTATTGTAGCCAATATATGCAATTTCCATCAATGTCCCTAATGGGTTAGGTTTGAGGGTTGAACCTCCCCTCCCCCCCCCCCCCCCCCGCCGAAATTGTAAAAAAATGTACACGATACTCATTTAGCTGGAGTTTAGTCAATTGTAATCTACCTATCGATGGATTTGGCTACATATTTTGTATGGAGCTTATGTCAAATCCATCGATAGTTAGATTATTGAGACCAGACGTAAATCAGAACCCCCCCCTTCCCTCCCACCGAAATATGATCGTGGGTCCGCACATGCTAAAAACAGACTAGCAACAATTGTACCAGCACATATACAATTGGCCTCTTGTTTCAAACAAAGCCAGCTCCAGGACCTCATGAGCAGGATAACCGAAGAATAATGGGCTTCATTAATTAATACAGCACATACGCGAGCATTTGTTTCGGATTTCTCACTCGCTGAGAACACCATATATTGGTTTGTTCCGCTTCGCTCTTTTAGGCCTAAATCAATCTATCTACCATTAAGGTTCATTTCCGTGCATCGCGACCGATCGCGAGCCGCTCGCGGCTTACGACAAGCGGCTGAGGTAAGTGACAGACGCGCGCGGCCGACGACTGTCGTAGGCCTGCGCGCGCACTGTGAATATTGTCGCATCGGCTGCGAGCGTCAGCCGCTTGTCGTGAGCCGCGAGCGGCTCGCGATCGGCCGCGATGCTCGGAAATGAACCTTAATAGCACTCGTTTCAATGCCTCTGTGGCGCGGTGGGAGTGTGTCCGACTGCTACGCAAGAGGTCGTGGGTTCGATTCCCACACGGGACACCACTTTGTGTGAGCCACACATTGTTGTTTCGATTCTGGGTGTAGGTACTTTATATCCGTGAATTGAATGTTTGTAAAGTCCCCCGCGACACAGGGCTTGTACCCTAATGCGGGAGTCGACTTAAAAAAAAAATCTGAGAATGTAACTGTCAAGTCATAGGCCGTCTTGATTGGTACCACCACAGTGTCAGGTATTCCTCCGTGAAATAGTGGTGTTAAAACCACTGTGTTTCGGTTGAAGGGCACTGTAGCAAGTGTAATTACTGGACACATGAGACTTACGAACTAATGTATCAAATGAGTAGTGCAGTGCGGAGATATTTAAATCTTTGCCTACTAGGATTAGGGTGGTAGTGATACTGTTATGGGCTACCGTGACCCTACGCTTACTATAAAAAAAAATACACTGAAAATTATAAATTATATATTTATTGCAATTTCGCATTTAGATACCATTGTATCTAAACGCAAAATTGTTAATTGTTACATGTATGGAGTGCCCTCCCCTAAAAATATTTATTATTATTATTTAGCTATCAAACTAAGAACCGCTTCATAGTTTGATAGCTAAATAATAATAAAAATAATAATAATTCTACTACACCTACCTTTTCCCTAAATTTCATCAATATTCATTAAGTAGTATTTGAGTAAAATGCATGTGACATACGGACGGACAGACAGACAGACGGACATGACGAAACTATAAGGGTTCCATTTTTGGCATTTTGACTACGGAACCCTAAAAAGAAGGTAAAAGTTAGGTGTTTAGATACAATAAGGGAAGTATTATACAAGTTTTCAGGGTACCTCAAATACCTACCCAGAAAGCTCTCGGATTATACAATTTGGTTTACAGTAAGACAACACAATGGTTCAGTAGGGAGCAAATCACAGTGGAACAGAACGCGATGGTATCGCGCGAGGTCACACAATAACACTTTGCAGCGGCAAATGAAACGCTTTTATGTAATTGGCCGATGTTGCCGGCGCACAGTGGTCGTCTTCATCGAGAGGCCAGACAAAAAAAAAAATTAGGTAGTATTATTCGCTTGCAAACTTCTCTTCCACGTCCTTTTCCTAAGACATCGTTTCATTTAACGTTAAACATGGTCTGCTCTACGATTCTATAATAGTATATCTTGGGACAACTCACACAACGCTATCTGATCCCAGAGCAGCAGAGCTTGTACTATGGAAACCAGACAACTGATAAACATACTTATATATTTCTAAATACATACATATTATAGATAAATATCATCCAGACACAGAATAAACCATCGTGCTCATCACATAAAGTTTTATCCTGGGTGGGGATCGATCCCACGACCTCTTGCGTAGCAGTCGGATACAGTCCCACTGCGCCACAGAGGCAGATTCTAGATACCTCGACCTCTCCTCCTTGATAAGTATCTCAGTCCTCTTGTTTATGTGTTATTTTTCTTGATTCTCCGCACCCCCTACAAATTCATAATTTGGGTTCCTTAGCAAAGATAAGCCTCTCCAAAATCAAAATGTAGAAACATTTTGTAAAATAAATCTCTCTGGTCACAACAAAATCGCTATTTCTTTGAACCGCCACATTCTGACCAACAGGTTATTTACAATCATGTTCGCTCGTCATTAGTAACATGTAATTATCTAATTATCTTACAAGTTTCTTCATAGACAGCTTTAAAATCCCATTAACATGCATATCCTCATACATAATTAAATTATAAATGTTAATTAAATTCAACACACGGTTGGAACTCTGTCGGCCGCTTTGCTGCGCCAATGCACTTTTCGTAGACGTTTCTACTATTTCACGAACTGAGCCATTACTAGTCTCTCCTCTTCTTCTTCTTCTCCACTGTCATAAGAATTCTGTTTCGGTATCCGAAACTATGCTCAATTTTTTTTTTTATATTTGATTGTTCGTGAATAGATTTTGAATACTTTAAACAAAAACAGAGGTTCCCAAACTTTTTACGTATCGGAACACCCACCAAATACCTTTTATTTTATTCAACTCCAAGCTTATGACGGAAGGGCGACATGAATCTGACAAAGATCTCAGTAGATTTACCAAATGTCTAGTTATGATAGTTTCCATTTAATTTGGATTACCAAAGGAAATGGGAACTAGCATACAACTAACCGGACACATTGGAATTATCCAACATGTCTCCTTCTTGTCCTTGTTATTCTTTCTACGCAGGCAATAAACATTTTTTTTTTCAAATTTCAGAAATAAATATTTCGCGGAACCCTGGTACCTTTTCTACGGAAACCATTTTGGGAAACGATGAGCTAGACTATAATAAAAGAGAAACGTCACTAATTCACAGACTCAATATGAAATCTCAAAATTTACTTGTCTTGAGAAGCGGAAATTTGTAAAAATTCAAAATTCAGAAAATTCTACCCCAAAAAAGAGAAAAAGGGGATCAAAGTCTGAATGGTAAATAGTGAGGAACGGTTAATACTAACTGATCCTTATATTTTTTACGTAATTTCAACTTTTCCAAGCTGTTGTAAACTAGTGAGGATTACATAAAAACATGACTTGTAATTAGATGTGTTATTTTTTTAACCTTGTTTACTTTTTTGTTTTATTTAGACTAAGTATGTACAGGAAATGAAGAGTCTTATTCACGGGAGCGAGACTGCGAGTAAACATAAATTGATCGGCTTTGCATAACGTTTTGTTTAGTAAAATCTTAATATAATGATTTTAATTTTGGACGCTTCTTTCATAAGATTTGCACTTGGAACGGCCGCTAACTTCAATAAGTTCACTTTTTTCAAAGTAAACACAATTTTATCATGTAGGTAATATTAATTTAAAGTTTTCCAATAATCAATCAATCAAATCAACTTGACGTTCTTCTTTTCTGTTTATCATAACATAGGGTGACCAATAGTGGTGGATTCAGAGTATGGGGTAGCAAAGTGACTCAATCTTAAAAATGTTATAGTCCACAGATCTATGTGTAATATTCCGTGATAAATATTGGCATATCAAGATCAAACTAAAAGGTTGGGTTCTACAGAAGGGTCACATCTGTTCTAAAATAAAATCCTGAATCCGGTACACACACACATGCCAAATTTTTAAACACGTCCAACTTTATTTTTTATGGTATCCCAAGTTCATGATGACCCCCCCCCCCCCCTTGGATGCAATTAAACTGACTAAGATCTCAGTACATTTGTTATTTATGAGTATTATCATAACTAGACGTTTTCTTGTTTTCCTTGTTCCTCTTTCTATACAGGCAATCTTTCTTTACAACTTTTCTAAAAAAAAAAATCGCTGGAGCCCAGTAACTTTTCTACGGACCCCAGGGTTACTTGGAAGCCACTTTGGAAAACTCTGTCCTACGTAAAGCTCATATCCATAATGCTACACACATTTTCTGCAAAACCTTCAAAGTACGTACTCAATTTTTGTCCGTGTGATTGTATTTCTGACCACTGTTGTCCGAACAGGCGGAGCTCGCTCTTTTACGATTGCCATCAAACGTGCACTCTTTTCGTTCGGCCATTATAATACGTCATTTTTTATTATAATTAGTACCTCTTTTATTAATTAAATATCCACCGGTAACGTTCACAAAAAGTACAAATAAGCTAATAATTTCATTCATTTTGATGTTATGAGAATTAAAATTGGTCGGTTAATAAAAATGTGGTCGAATTAATTTTCAAAAGCTGAGTTTATTTATTTTATGTTTTCATTTAATTAACATGTGTATTATGTTGGATTTTGAAATTATCCGGAGGATTGTTTTGTTTATGTGGTATTTTCACATCTTATATTACACAGCTTCTTCGAAAACATATTTAATGTCTGAATTTAATATTTGTATTAGTCGGGACTTGAACCCGCGGCCTTAAGGGTAACGGCCCTAAGGCACCGAGACATGACCGCGAAAGTCAAATTATTCATATGATAGGAGTTTATGGCAATTGTGACGTCATACACCATCGTTCCCAATGAACTTGCACGGCTTTGTGAGTTTCATTGCAGAAGCCATTTCACCACACAACCAGCTTCTTCGAACTTCTCGACAGTTTATAATTTCGCGAGAAAGTTTATTTATACTAATGACTATTATATTATTATTATGGTGGCATATTAGTATTTTATATACCTACGATTGGACTGCCTCTGTGGCGCGGTGGGAGTGTGTTCGAGGTCGTGGGTTCGATTCCCACACGGGACATCACTTTGTGTGATCCACAAATTGTTGTTCGTAGTCTGGGTGTACTTTGTGTCCGTGACTCGTGTGTTTGTAAAGTCCCCCGCGACACAGGGCTCGCACCCTACCTACTGCGAGAGTCGTCTTAAAAAAAAAGTACAATTTGACTGCCCTGACATGACTACATGTATGTAGGTATGTCACTGAGTTTCTAACCCACCATATCTAACTTCTAAATGCCTAAACAGATTTAGATGATTGGGATGTTGTTAGACTCGATAAATGATACTCGTCAACATAGGCTGCATATATAGGTAGATACAAAAACCAAAAAGGCTGCCCTCAGATGTGATTAAAATCAATTTGATTTTTGGTCAATATGATTATCAAGATATATACTTATTATCGTGGTCACGATCGGTGCAAATCGATCGAAACGTCGGGTAAATAAAAGGTTCGTACCTTTAAATAATTCACGCGCTTAAGCCCCGAAATATCTATACTAATATTATAAAGCGGAAGAGTTTGTTTGTTTGTTTAAACGCGCTAATCTCAGGAACTACTGGTCCGATTTGAAAAATTCTTTTTTTGTTGGATAGCCCATTTATCGAGAAAGGCGATAGGCTATATAACATCGCGCTACGACTAATAGGAGCGGAGCAGCGACGAGAAATGTTGCAAAAACGGGGAAAATTTACGCATCCGAAGTTGCGCGGGACATCTAGTATGTAATATGTATAAAAATCGCGAAAGTTTTAAAACAATAATATCAAGATATACTTTTTTTTTTTAAAGATAACTAGTCCCACATTTCTAGCAATCTTGTTAGCCCCTTCAGCTAAGCTCAAAGGCTTGTGTTTGGAGTGGGTTCACGTCGGTAGTATAATGGGTAGGATTCGAACCCGCGACCTCACAATTGCGAGACGCTTAGATACCACACTACGCACTTGGATACCACATTAAGATCATTTCAAATATGTATACCTAACTCTTGCAAGTGTTTGTGTCCGTTACAAGACTTACAAAGGGAAGCATGTTCTTTATTTTTCCAATTAAGTTCTTGTTCATTATTTTTCATATTTAACCATGCAATCGAGTTATTACCAATACATTCCACAAAAAGTAAATGCTACCTGGCATTACAACTATCCACAACTGCAATATAAATTCCCGCTAAAATAACTGCCATAACTAAAAACTTTACGAAGCATACAATGTTTGCGCGAGCGCAACGACCCAACCAGACAGACAGACAGACGGACAGACATAATTAAATTACTGACCGCGACGGCTACGACTTAATAAAATGGCTGCTGTAATTGAATATTTAATTTATGGTTAATTACTTTGTTCTCTGTGCGAGTTTTGCTGCTTCACAATATACTGAGTGTACAGAAGGTTACTGGCATACAAAACGCGAACACAGACCCTAGACAAGGGCATGGACTCACGGAGTTACTTCAAACCATGGCTACAGCGAGTTCTACTAGTGGTAGTACGCGAAATTTTATGACGTTTTTAAATGCGACCTGCACAACTTCGTTAGCGTTATTTTTTTCCCTTTTTTGCAACATTTTTCATTAATGCTCCGCTCCTATTAGTCGTAGAGTGGTGTTATATAGCCTATAGCCTTCCTCGATAAATAGGCTATCCAACACTAAAAGACTTTTCAATTCGAACCAGTAATTCTTGAGATTATCGCGTTCAACCAATCAAGATACTTATATATTACTAGACCCGCGCAACTTCGTCTGCGTAAATTTTCCCTTTTTTCTTTTTTTTTCTTTTTTTTTACAACATTTATCATTGCTACTCCACTCCTATTGGTCGTAGCGTGATGTTATAACCTATAGCCTTTCTCGATAAATGAGCTATCCAACAATAAAATATTTTTTCAATGCGGCCCAGTAGTTCCTGAGATTATCGCGTTCAAACAAACAAACTCTTAGGGGAATGAAAAATAGATGTTGGCCGATTCTCATAGATACCGGATAAGCACAAAAAATTTCATCAAAATCGGTCAAGCCGTTTCGGAGGAGTATGGCAACGAAAACTGTGACACGAGAATTTTATATATTGGATTTCAGACAGTGTCCATATAAAGTCAGTAACAATGGCATTGACTTATAAACTATGTTTAAACTGCCTCTGTGGTTCGATTCCCACCCAGGATAAAACTTTGTGTGATGAGCACAATGGTTTATTCTGTGTCTGGGTGTTATATATCTATAACATGTATGTATTTAGAAATATATAAGTATGTTTATCAGTTGTCTGGTTTCCATAGTACAAGCTCTGCTTAGTTTGGGATCAGATAGCGTTGTGTGAGTTGTCCCAAGATATTATATTATTATTATGTTAGTAACATTTAATTTAATTTTCTGTACCTCCCACTTTCCGGGACTCCGGGCACAAGTGCATGAATTGGCACCCAGGTTTCAGCGCGATGGCCCTCAGGATACTGTTGTAGCTCCCATGCACCCGGTTAAAAATGTTATGCCTAATAGTGCATCAGCACGAATTTCGGAATACATTCGGAAAAAAGAGGTCTAAGATTTCGTATTGAGCGTTGCTCCTCTCAACATCGTCAACTCATTGTTACCTATATTTTACATTATAACATTGGCTTTGTGTAATGCTTGGGAATATTTTAATCAATGCAGCCCTCCGTTGTAAAAATATGGAACATTTCAAAACAAATAATGTTATACTAACTGCTATCAGCAACTTCGTCGACTGAAAATAAGAAATATTAAGTGTAAAGTAGACTAAATTACTTTCAATAAAGTCTAGCAACCTGCTAGTCAGACACCTATCAAAATGGCTCTAGTCATTTTGGAGTTAATTCGGAACAGACAGACAAACAAAAACATTAAAAAAAAATCCGGGCAAGTGCGATTCGGATACGCCCACTGAGGGTTCCGATACCTAAATAGTTCAGGAATCGAGTCTCACAGTTTTTTAAAGACTATATTTTTTATGATTTAATTATAAAAGTATAGTTTTTAGAGTTTTCCCTATACTTGTAGTATAAGACGGTATTACTCGGCAAATTTCATAGTTCTAGGGCAACGGAAAATCCATACTAATATTATAAACGTGAAAGTAACTCTGTCTGTCTGTCTGTCTGTTACGCTTTCACGCTCAAACTACTAAACCGATTTAGATGAAATTTGGTATGGAGATAGTTTGAGTCCCGGGGAAGGACATAGGATAGTTTTTATCGCGATAACCGACATCCACGCGGGCGGAGCCGCGGGCGAAAGCTAGTACTCTATAAATTTTGATTCCTTGAGAGTATCGAAATGTTCGTTTTTTCAGCTTATATGGCTGTATCTTTTTTTACGTTATCGGAGAAGTTTGAATTTTTCACAGTTTCAAGGTATTATGGACCTGAGTGATCCTTCCTCACGTTCGCGAGATAAAGGGCCTTGACAGACAGACGGACAAAGTGATCCAATACGGGTTCCTTTTTCTCCTTTTCAGGTACCCTAAAAACAATAAAACTATAGAATATAGTCACAAACTATACTAGGTTAAATTCGCCAAGTACATTGCTAAATAGACATAATGACTACCTTTGACGTGTTTCAAGCTATTCATTATAAGCTTTAAAAGTAACAATATGTGTTTGACGAGACAAAGAAAGCAAGATGAAGTTCCAATTTAGCTAATTACCTACTACGAACAGAGACGTCACGACTTGTCATGTTCATGACGCCATATTTAGTTCCGAGTACAATTGTATGCATTGATGTCTTGGGACAACTCACACAACGCCATCTGATCCCTATCCTATGGCAACCAAACAACTGATAAACAGACAACATAAACAATGTTTAACAAACAGGTGTGGTGAAATTTCAGCAGCGGATAGTATATGTTGTCAGTATTGCGCCTAAGCACCATGGTGCCATAGCTGATTGCATTATTATTACATAGTTATAGCATATTCTTTTTGTCAAAATTTAGTACTGAAAAGCGTATGGCATAATAACAATACGAGTACCTAAAGGTTGGTACAAAAGGTTTACTTTTTTTAATTAATAACTTTTTCACTCATTAATAACGAATGAAAAAATAATAAATATTTTTTTAGGGTACTCCGATTTTGATAAAAATAGGTATGTGCACTCAGTATCATGGGCACATATAACCTTTCTGTTACACCGGATATTGTACACACTGTATATTTCTAAATACATATCTATATATTATAGATAAATTACACCTGGACACAGAATAAACCATCATGCTCATCACACAATGTAGTATGGGGTCGAACCCACGACTTCTGACTTAACAGTCAGACACTGCTTAAAGTTTCTTTAACTATAGAGGCATTCATCATCTGCCTATCGCAGTCCACTGCTGGACATAGGCCTCTCCAATTGCACGCCACTTTGTTCTATCTTCGGCTTCTATAATAGAGGCATTAATGAATCTTGATGAACTTAGTATTATGCCTCCGACAGTATGATCTTACTTGCATTATTTTTTTAAAGATATCAAAAGGTACGAACCTTTTATTTACTTGCATTATTTTTTTAAAGATATCTAAAGGTACGAACCTTTTATTTACTTACCCGACGTTTCGATCGAATTGCCGATCGTGGTCACCGACCGATGGCTGCTTAGCGATGTCTCCGTGAGGTCCGCGGTTTTTCAACTACCCTCGCCTGGTCTTCATAATTTTGATAATTTGTACTGTCGGTACTTCTACACACTACACTTACAACGTCTTTACACTGAGGAGCGGTGCCATTACGGCGACGATTACTTTTGCTGATCACAGGGTTGCAAGATGATGAGAGCCGGTATCAATCTCGGTTGAAATTCCTGTACTTCTTGATCTCAACGCCCTCTGGATATCTAATATGTATAAAAATCGCGAAAGTTTAAAAACAATACATTTGAAATTAAAATAGGCATAGGTGCACGTGACTGTACATTAAAAGACCTTTTTAAAAACACCTTTGTATCCATTGCAAAACACTTCTTTAGTTAATTTATCAATAGAAATACCTGTGTACCTCTAACCACTTAATATATTGAGAGGTGTCATAGGTTGCAATCAACACTACACTTTCTATGGTCATAAATAATGATATAATCAAGAACCTTTTGGTTGAGATGTTATAAAAATCGTCAGAGCTATGACATATCGAAAGGTACCTAATGAGATAAAGTTTGTGTTAGTGCCTCGGTAGACGGTTACACTTTGTCGATTGGTCCGATTCATGGTATCGATTACTACAAGATATAATATTGGAAATCGACGATCGATCGTAACTTGGAAATTTAGGTTCGAGCGATTGATCAACGATATTTAATATTATATCTTGTAGTAAGAATAAATGGTAAATAAGAGTAAACTTCTTGCTAAAACCAATTTAAATGTAACTAATATATTAATGCATCTTATTTTCCCTATAAGTGTGCTTATTAATAAATTGAACAAGAGCAAGTTGTTATGATGGGTACTTAAATGTATTGTTTAACGGCAACCGTAAATTATAAATGTAAAATTGCTTCAGATGGATTAAAAGCATAAGGCACAAAAATACTAATTTGCCGAGAACGTCCAGCTTAAAAATTTATTCTGGGTAACCTAACACTAATATTATTAATGTCTTGGGACAATCCACACACGGTTATCTGATTCCAAACTAAGCAAAGCTTGTACTACGCCAAGTATGTACATATTATAGATAAATTACACCCTAAAACTGAAAAATATGTTAGTTTTAAACGTATTTAACCAACACGCAGTATTCATATATTTTTATATCGACAATATCGATCATAAAAATCCAACCGTGAATCCCTGCCTTTATAGTTCCTATCCTGTTTGACATCGAATTTGGAAACCAATTTACATGAAGATGAAAAATATATTATTAATAGAAAAGAGACGAAACGAAAAGCTATAAATAGTTGGTTAATAGCTTAATATAAATACATATTGAATGTGTTTGTAATATTCCCATCGAAATGTTTCCACACTTCATAAATTGACGGAATTAAATGAACCATTTATGTCATCTTGGAATGGAAAATAATAATTGATTTTAAATGAAACCATTTTGTTGAGATCTCGTTTCGGTTTAAAGTTAAAATGAAAAGATCATTGCAGTATCTTATGGGATCATTAAGGGTTAACCTTAATAAGTTGAAATATGTTTATAAGATATAAATGTAAATTAATTACTTACTTAACTTTTGTACTTAGAAGTATAATCCCTTTTGAATAAGCGTCGTTTAAACTAATTGCAATATATATTTGTCGTTTGAATTATGAGAGGGTTAGGCGTAGACAAATTATTCAGTCTTGTTATTGTATAAGTGTGAATATTAATGAAAACTTTTTTAGAAAACATATCACCGACTTCAAAAATAAATTGCATACTATATTATAGGTGTCTTGAAATAGTCGTTTTTAATGTTTTTTTGGCACCAAATTCAAAATGTTTTAAAATAAGTATCAATAATATATTTATTTCTTTTTTATTCTTCTTTCTTGCCTCTGTGGCGAAGTGGAAGTGTGTCTGACTACTACGCAAGAGGTCGTGGGTTCGAGCTACACGGGACACCACTTTGTGTGATCCACAAATTCTTGTTCCGAGTCTGGGTGTAATTTGTGTCTGTGACTTGTATGTTTGTAAAGACACCCGCGACACAGGGCTTGTACCCTACTGCGGGAGTCATCTTTTTATAAAAAAAAAGATACTAGTTCTTTTAAGTTAGGTAAGTACTATGCAATTTATTTTTGAAGATTTTTAGAAATTTTTATCTTAAAAGTTTTTATTATGTAGGTACGACCTATCATGGTATCACCTATGTGATAGGTGACATTTTTTTTTACATTTAAACTAATTCAAAAAGGGAAAAACTTCCAAAAAGTTAAAATCAATTGTCTACAATACATTTATATAATAAAGTATTGTGCTATTTAGAGGGAGACACCGTCAAACTAGATTCAACAAAACGCTAACCATTCACTGCCAATTAGTCATAAACTGGTTTTCTTAGTAGATAATTACTAGATATATCTTTATAGCTAGACAGTTTAACACTTTGAAAGTCAAACCTGCCCTGTAGACAGACCTAATAAGTCTTTACTTGATTTTATTAACGCTTAAGAAAGATTTTTCTTTTGATTTTAGGGTTCCGTAGCCAAAGTCCGTCCGTCCGCAGCTTTGCTCAGAGACTGTTAGTGCTAGAAGGCTGTATTTTTCCATGGATACACATATTACTTACGCCGACAAAGTGAAAGAATAAAATCTTGAAAATCATTTAGGGTACCTCCCTTATATGGAAAGTGGGGATGTGATTTTTTTTTCTCTCCTACCCCATCGTGTGGGGTATCTATACTAATATTATAAAGCGGAAGAGTTTGTTTGTTTGTTTGTTTGTTTAAACGAGCTAATCTCAGGAACTACTGGTCCGATTTGAAAAAATATTTTTTTGTTGGATAGCCCATTTATCGAGGAAGACTATATAATATCGCGCTACGACTAATAGGAGCGGAGCTGCGATGAGTAATGTTGCAAAAACGGGGAAAATATACGCATACGAAGTTGCGCGGACAGCTAGTCCTTAGATAAGTCTTTAAAAAAGGTTTAGAGGTGGGGAAGATCATTTTTAGATTTAGGGATCCATTTGTGAAATATTAGGATTTAAAGTGCAAATTTTTGTTAGAGTCAAGTGTCCCGCCCCCCCTGCCTGCTAAATGGTTGATGTTGAGTATGTGAAAAATTCACGGTAGTAGTATATATAGTGAATTTAAAAGGCTATCACAGCTAAGAAGGCTTTACAAGTTTACGAGTAACAGCTAATCAAATGAGAAGTAACAAAATTCCATAGAAATTAAATTGAAAATGATTATTTAGTAGGTACAACGTCGTAGGTATGAAACAAAATATCAGAAAACCCACTTCATAAGCCGCATTTTTCGGATAGGGGGGGGGAGGGTTGACTAAGGAACCCTACATTGTGCGTGGCCGATGCATTTGCCCGGTTTTATACAACTATTTAACTAACTTCGTCTACAATAAATGAAGTAACAAAAATAAATTATGGTATTCGAAAAATGGAACTCTTTGGGAACATGTTACTTTTTAAATTGCGAGACTGTCATTTGTTTTTTCTGTCGTTATCAAAATGAATAAATGAATTTAAACAAAAGTTATTGAACGAAAATGTTTACACATTTTCGTTCAATGACTTTTGTTATTAATGATTTTTACTCTACTCTAGAAACTTCAATAGAAATTAGGTGATGAAGCACCATGTCGCAGCTCTGTGTGGTTTGTAAAATTAAGACGTGGACGTGATCATTTCCATGACGAGGTAAGTGAAGGTCGGCCGGCAACTGCGGTAACAGATTCTAATATTGATGGTGGTGCCGTAAATAATAAAAAGATTAACGGAGGGCAGTCATTTGCTGTCTATTACATCGTGACAAGTGACGAAACCTGGTTGTACTGCTTTGAACCCGAAAGAAAAAGCCAGTCGAAAAACTGGTCCAACTGCTATGTACAATGGTATCAGCGAATGCAAAGCACATGAATTGCGAAGGAATATAAATGTTTCGTAAGATTTTTTACATTATCTCTTTATTTATAAAGGTGTAATAACAAAGTTGCTTAGCAACCATTTTATATATTTAAGTACTTTTGTAAATGATTCCTAAGTAACTTTGTTATTAAATATTTCACACTAATTTTGGCTTTATCATAGGCATGCATTGAATGAAAATATAACCAATAATGTAATTATATTTCAATATCTGAAAAGGATCTGTGATCTCATTTCAAAAGACCGGTGCCTTATTGATTCGAACAATCGAACCGATTAGCCGATACTGATACGCCCTTCGGCTATGAAGTCGAAGATCTTTGGAGAAGGCGTGAAATTGACCAAGCGACTTGTTTAGAACATGTATTTATGGCGAGCTGTCTACGCATTTTGAATTGGTATCTAATTGATAATTCTATAGCTTTTTTTATCTGTTTATAATCTGCTTACTAGCTATTGTCCTCAGTTCAGATGTAAAGTAGAGTATATCATTCCCAAACTTTTAAGCTATATTCATTCTTTTGACCAAACGTGGACAAACCTTTGGGTCAGCTAAACATAGCAAAACTAAACCGCCTGGGCTTATTTAGTGTCTGTTTGTTTCTTTTTGAACATAATAATAATAATATAATCTCGAGAAAAGTCGTATCACGTTGTACTGGGATCGCTCTATCATCACAGACAGGACTGTTGTCGCTAACAAGCCTGATATTGTGCCGTTAGACCGATCTGAGGGTCGTGCAATGATCGTCGACATCACCATACCACGAAAATCTCGTGAAAGCCGAAAAGGATAAACGAATAAAATATCTGGATCTGGCGCACGAGATTGTCGACATGTGGGATGTTGATTCGACGATTATTGTACCTACCGATAATCGTCTCCGTTAATGGTTTGATTGCCAAGAGCCTCGACCAACACCTTGAGAGGCTCGCGTTAGACGGTTGGATCAAGCGCTTGATTCTGAACACGGCTCGCATTGTGAGGAGGTTCCTTTCTCTGGGGCCGTAACCACCGGTAGCTTGGTCCCTGTACCCGATGCCGGTGGGACACTATTTTTAAATATGTTTATTTTTTGTTACTTAAATTATTTTTTTTTATAAAGAGAATAATAATAAATATTCCCGCTTCAGGGATGCAGGTCTCCTCTACAAGAGACTGTTGCATGGTTGCAAATAGACGTCACAAGTCTTTTATTTTTCATGGTTTCCTGACGATGTTACCCTTCATCGATTGTATACAAGATTTTAAAAAAAAAAATTGGAACTTAATATATATAGTAGTACCCAGTAGCTTGATTTTTAAAAGTTTAGCCTACTAAATTGAATGGCAATATAGCACATATTTCAATCAATTTATACAAATATTTTAATGACCTCTAAAAGCAAGCTTAAGCTTATAAGGTTTCAGAATACCAAATTATTAATAGATACACAATTCAAATAACGTTAATGTAACAACTGCAACACATTCTATCTAAACCAAAAAAACTTTATAATACAGAAAAACCATTTAAAACGATATCGAAATCTCAATCCGAAATCAATAACAACAAAGGCTTTATACTTATATCAAATTATTATCTTTTTAACTTGTCCTCCACTCTTAACAAATCGTTAAACTCAGTTCATTATCATAATTATTTTCTCGTTCAATTCATTAAAGCTATATAACAATTTAGATTATCTTCTTACATCTGAGACTGTTTAACACCTCTCACGATACGTCGGCGGCGCAGGCGCACACAAAGCCGATCGTAAACCCAACATGGAGTGAAAAAAAAAACAAAAACAGCCCGAGAGAATAATAAAGAGAGTCAATTCGCTTTACGTCTCAAGGTGTGAAGCTGTCATGGGCGAAATGATGACTCCATTATTAGGCGGCTAAATAATAATTCTCCCAAGTCCCGTTCCACCAGCTTGATGTGTTAATAAGTTGTACTCGGCGGGGTTATTTCACTCGGGCATGTGTGTATGTGGTCCGTGTTTCACCTGTGTGTGTATTCGAAGGTCCGTATTCCACAAGTATGTGTATTAGTATGGGTGCGTGCGTTTGCGCATGTGTGTATTTAATTAGGGTTGGTAGTTGTTTGTGGGCGTTTACAGTTATGCCTTTTGCTATTTTTTGATATACCTTTGTTATTTATTGATGCGTCTATAGTTTTTTTTTATGTAAATATTATGTTTGATATTTAAATAAAACGGCGTATGGTTACGTTGTTTAACGACAAATTGTTGTCATAAATATGTCGGCAACAATGTAAAAATTGCATTTGGAAATTGAGTGATAAATGAATATGATAATATTAGTGCAGTTGGCAGCATGTATATTTCTTGTGAACCACTGACAAGTCAATGACTGTACACTGAAAATTATGACCATGGCGACAATTTGAACTGTCAAAATATTCACAATTTCATGTTTATCGTAAACTATATGAAAACTGGACAGAACTGAAGTTTGACCGCCTTGGCAGAGCAGTGGGAGCACATGCGACTACTCTTTACACTACATTTTGAGTGATCCACAAATTGCTGTTCCTGGGTGTAAGTTCTTTGTGCGATTTGTACCTATGTTAGTAAAATACCCGCGACATAAAGCTTGTAGGTAAACTGCAAATTGTATTTTTAAAAGTCGGAAAAAGCAATAATGAACAGAATAACCTAATGATGAGAATAGACAATTTCATCTTTATTTATTTTATTTTTGTGATTTGACTACCTAATCTTAACAATATATTCTGCGTAGCCCAACACTTGGATACAGGAGCGTGAGTGTGATTTAAAGACGTCCAGCCATATTGTTTATTTTCATACATTAACAGTTATAATGTATCTACTTATTACACCCCTCCCCCCCCCCCCACACACATCTAAATTCGTTCGGACATGTTAATTATAGTTTACCAAACACACTGGTTGATGTCTAAAAAAATATTAGGTGCCTACTGTTAGGGCTTGAGTTCTTTGGCAGCTTCTTCTTATGAGCTTTTCACTTGAAACTGCCTACTAACTTCATCTTTTCCCAAACTAACGTTTTCAATAATCATTGATTTGGTTTTACAAAATAAACAAAAAGAAAATACTACGTACATGATCCCTAAAAACATTATTCTAAATATTATTACAATATATATATTACGGGTCTTAATCGCGTGAATAATTTAAGGTAAAATACCTTGTTTAATGTCCGACGTTTCGACCGTATTGCAACGGCCGTTACCACGGCGAACGCGTGACCACGGCCGTTGCAATACGGTCGAAACGTCGGGCATTAAACAAGGCATTTTACCTTAAATTATTCACGCGATTAAGACCCGTAATATATAAATTGTAATAATGTGTACAATTCGCGAAAGTTTATCAACATTTATTATTCTATATATATAGAGCACTCGCATAAAAACTCAATTCACTCTTGTACGTAGAATTGCCACGTAGAGCTATTAAAATAGGTAGAAAGTGCCGGTGCAACCACCTTAGTAAACTAAAGTCCAGTAGCAAATATTTATAATTGAACATGTACTTTTAATTAGACGGCATTATTTGCACGCCTCTATAAACGGTTAGATCTGATCGCACACGAACTGTAGTTTCAAGTAAATTGTTTAACTTATTAGCTACTTTTTTCGTTTCTTGTCACTAAATTAAAAATGGCGTGCTGTGTTTTTTGTAATCGAGAATGTGTTTTGAACTTTTTGTGCTTATGTTTAATTATAGAGTTAATTTTAACATAAGTAATTCATCTTTTTTGTGATGGTTAACACCATACCTACATCCATCTCGTATTTTTATAAAATTGTAGTAAAGGGCTTCAGAAGCCGAAACAATTTTGCTGATTGTTTTTTTTCACGTTTATTTGTTTTTTGTTTGTTTGTTCGATATTTATTTATTTATATAAAACTTCCGGCAAATACAATGCAAAAGGCGGACTTATGCCATAGGCATTCTCTACTGAAAAGGGTGGCATGTGCTTATTATTTTGATAAAATTACCTACATACTTACAAAATAGAAAATAGAAACAAATGTATAAAACGAATACATACCAAAAAATATGGGTTGCACTCCGGAAGTACCGGCAGAAGTGAAAACTTGAACATTAACGTTGTGCATTTTTGAATATTTTGGAATGGTTAGGGTTTTTTTTGTCAGTGTAAAAGTACTATTATTTATGTGGTTAAATACAATATTCATCTATTGCACTATCGTACACAAACATGACAATTTAAAAAATTACAATGAAACGACATGACAATTAAATCAAATATATGAAATATTAAAACACAAATTAAAAAACAAAAATCCAAAAATTAAAATGAAAAAGGGTAAAAATAATCATTTGGAATCGAACCTGGTTTCTAGACTGCCCGATTTCCCACCTGAGCTAGCTATTACATAATATATAACATTGTAGATTGCAGCAAAATTTACTTTTATACTCTAAGAATCTTACGGTCACGTGATTCTGACGCGAATTTAACATTTTATACCCGTACCAAAAGAAGTGCACAACGCCGCTAAAGAAGAATTCACTTCAAAAAAATAAATATCAAACACAGGTTTAAACTGAGAAAAAACAATAAATTGTGGCTGAGCTACGAGACGGACAGAGAAATAGAAGATTATAATTATTATGATGATCGCATATTCTAACCTAACTTACCGACAAGTTTCATCAAAACCAAGCTCAAATAAAATAATAGTACTAACGGGATACTAGGTAGGTACTGGTTGGACACGGGCATACGTTTATTTTTTTCTATTATTTTTATAGACGACTCCCGCAGTATGATGGGTGCAAGCCCTGTGTTGCGGGGGACTTTACTAACATACAAGTCACGGACACAAAGAACACCCAGACTCGGAACAACAATTTGTGGATCACACAATGTGGTGTCCCGTATGGGAATCAAACCTGTTTAGCTCACGATTGTCCCATTACGGTAGGCAGAGACTAAGCACTTTCCGCCATTGCTACAATCCCTAAACTCCACTTTTACTTCTTCTAGATTCATAACAGGTGGTACTTTTACTTGACCTTTGAGGATTTTTCCTATTTGTACTCAAATTTTGATAACATTAAGTACCTATAAGCTTTCAATTTCAGGGCTACAAAACAACTATTTAATTTGAGGTCACCATTTTCTTACACGTTGTACAAGCTAATAATCACACTCTAATAAAAACGCTAACTTAATCTTATCTTAATATCATGGGACAAGTCACACAACGCCGTCTGATCCCAAACTAAGCAGAGCTTGTGGCTCCACGCACGCCTCCAAATGACCGGGACTCCATAGTTCCGTGATATGGAAACGACATAATAATAATATCTTGGGACAACTAACACAACGCCATCTGATCCCAAACTAAGCAGAGCTTGTACTATGGAAACCAGACAACTGATAAACCTACCTACATATTTCTAAATACATACATATCATAAATAAATAATACCCAGACATAGAATAAACCATTGTGCTGATCACATAAAATTTTTATCCTGGGTGAGGATTGAACCCACGACCTACGGCTTAGCAGTTACGGTCACTAACCACTAGACCAACAGGCTAGTCTTAACTTAGGTAGATACATTGCAATGTGTCTACATTTCTATAGCTTAAGCACAATCATATATTTATTTAATTAGGTCTCTATACAACGCATTAAAATCTTAAAGGTTACAACAGCTTCAATCATCCTAGATTTAGTTATTACTTGGAATAAAAGGTTTCTCTTTATTTTTATGTATTGGTTTGTTCTTTTCTCCGGCTTTGGCATCACATGTACATGTAGAATCAAGACTTATAGTAATAATAATAAAAACATTTATTAAAACATAAAACTTACTACTTTACGTAAACATTTAACCCGGGCGGCGGGATTAGCGCTTGTTTCACACCTTGTGACTAGTTCTTAATTACTTACTAAATTAAAAAATAAATATGCTAGTAGGTACAGTACAATTAACCTTAAAAGTTACTAATAATCAACTTTGCCAAATTTATTATAATATCACAAGCTTATGCTACCTAAATGAATAAAGAATTTTGTTTTTTTTTAAACTACAAAATAATATCTCTATCAATAAAATATTTTGACGTCTCCAGTTCTAATTCTAGTTGAATTTACAGATTAATCGATCAAATAATTTTCTACTAACAATAGACATCAACGAGCTTCAGTCTATTCCACAAAAATATTAACTACTAGCACGAACTTCGTCTGCGTCAATTAACCCCGTTTTTGTAGTTCATACAAATATTTTAGTTCATATAGTTTACAATCTATTCTCATACCTATCTATACTAATATTATAAAGCGGAGGAGTTTGTTTGTTTGTTTGTTTGTTTAAACGCGCTAATCTCAGGATCTACTGGTCCGATTTGAAAAAATATTTTTTTGTTGGATAGCCCATTTATCGAGGAAGGCTATAGGTTATATAACATCGCGCTACGACTAATAGGAGCGGAGAAGCGACGAGAAATGTTTCAAAAACGGGGAGAAATTACGCATACGAAGTTGCGCGGGACAGCTAGTCAAATATATAAAAAAAAACATTAAAATCAGTCGAGACGTTTCGGAGGAGTTTAACTACAAACATTGTAACATGAGATCCATCCATCCGTCCTCAGGCTTTCCACTATCTTCATATGAAATTTCATTAAAATCAACCCAGTGGTTTAGCGTGAAAAAGTAACAGAAAACAACCAGAATTACTTTAAAAATAACACTGGTATGAATTGTAAGTTTAATAATTTATTTTATTGCGAAACAACAATATAATATAATAAAGACTTACAAATTGTAGACTTTAGATTCCTTAATGGAAATAAGTAAATATTATAAACAGTTCTAAATCGTAGTTTGTTAAATTATTTAATATCCTTCGCGATACAAACGCACCCACAACCAGTAACTCTTTTGGAAAGTTGTATGAAATTAACTATCAAAATGAATGCATTCAAATTTCACCGCTACCAAGTTGCGTGAACAATGACATTTATAATTACACATCACTCGAAATAACACATAATAATACTTCCAAAGCCACTGACTTCGTAATTAAAACTGAAAAGGTAATATAAAAGGTATAATTTTAACTATTACAGTATAATTTTCTATCGCAAAGCAATTTTTGTAAGGATAGTTGCACACAAGAGTTCCACGCTTTTGGCAGGTGGCCGATATTATAGACTAGCGACCTGCCACGGCTTCATACGGAGTTTTCTTCTCTGTCTATACACATAATATGCATATATTAGGGTGAGTATACACTTAGGCATTTGCTAGAGCATTACAATGTAATATAACATTCTTAAGAATAGTACATTAAAGGCAAATTTGAACATTGACATTTGTTTAAGACGATTCCCGCCGTAGGGTACAAGCCCTGTGTCGCGGGGGACTGTATAAACATACAATTCAGACCCGGAACAACAATTTGTGGATCACACAAAGTGGTATCCCGTGTGGGAATCGAACCCACGACCTCTTGCGTAGCAGTCGGACACACTCCCACCGCGCCACAGAAGCAGTCCAAATGCTCAGTTTCCTAAAGTATTTCCACGTAAAGTAACGTTCTTGTGAATGCTCGACGCTGTGTTCGATGTATTTACAGGTAAATGCTGTAAGGTGTGTGAACATTTACCTGTAACATCTCTTTGTCTTGCATACACCCCGATATAACGTTACACCAAAACGCTCGTTAGTTTTTAAAATCAGGTTGTAACAAAACACCGAGCGCCATGTTTGAGGTATGGTTCGAGTAAATTTAACAACAGGGAATACTCAACGTTCTGTTACTAGTAAATGCTCTACCTTTACACATATACAATGTTATTCTTGGTATAGTGCAAATCTGAAAGTAGTTTGCTCAGAATCAATAACACAATCCAAGGGTGTCGTTTGGACCATGTTATATTTATCAATTAATTAATATAGTAATATAATATCTTGGGACAACTCACACAATGTCATCTGATCCCAAACTAAGCAGAGCTTGTATTATGGAAACCATACAACTGATAAACATACTTATATATTTCTAAATATATACATATAACAGATAAATAACACCCAGACACAGAATAAACCATCGTGCTCATCACACAAAGTTTTATCCTGGGTGGGGATCGAACCCACGACTTCTTGCGTAGCAGTCGGATACACTCCCACCGCGCCACAGAGGCAGTCAATTAATCAATCATTAACTAATTTATTAATCATTCTACCAGTTCAAACCCTGTTCACAATGTGATGTTAAATGTAATCATCACTTATTTTTCAATAATAACCATGGATTACGTACTACGAGACGCAATAAGCAAGATAGCGCGAAAACACAAGACAACTTGAATGGCTTACAACTCTGCAAGTTGTCAATATTTTCATTTTTTATATGATTTCTTTAAGTAAAAATCTTGTTAGGGTGTCAGAGCTTTGCAATTTATCAAAAATAACTTTGTATACAAAATAACTTTGTATACAAAATAACTTTGTATACAAAATAACTTTGTATACAAAATAACTTTGTATACAAAATAACTTTGTATACAAAATAACTCTAAATATCGGTAAATAAATGTCGGTAAAAAAAACTCATATAGATAGATAATTTATTTCGAATGGTGGTGTATCCACATCAATAATACACTTTACCGTTAACTAAAATATATATTAAATATAGATAAAAGTGGGATTTACTCGTAGTAGAACAAATTATTGCTCCGAGAGCATGCAATCCGTGACTTCAAAGCTTGTAAGGGTCTTAAAACACAATATTTACGTATTCGCCTTTAGTAAAATTACCTTACTTACCATAAACACTTAATAAACCCATTATAAAAATACCGACAAAGCTAATCTCATTTGAAATATCACCATGAATGACCAAGCCCCATAATAAGAAGCCCATTAGACAATAATTTCGCAAATGCGATAATTCCAACCATTTATCAAACAGGCACATGTGTGTACCCATCCTTAATTAATGTCCGATCATTGTTTTCTCTGCGTATGAGCAGGTCGTGTGAACTGGGCGGGTTCGACACGTCTGCCACAATATACATAGGTACAGGAAGCCAGCTCAGAGCTCAACAAAAAAATCCACACACAATTAGAAGCGCACGTACGACGATCTCAACGTACGCAGTCTTGGCTTGGTATTCGACTGAGATATATATACGTGTGGGGTTATTGCATCTATGTGTGCGTGGAACTGTTTTCGCCCGTTGTAGGGAGCTGGTATTCTGTACTCATGTATATCGTACGTCTGACCAATAAGAGACCTGCGTTAGCGCAACGCACGCGATGCCCATCGCATCAAATGCCAACTATTATTTTATTATGTGCAATTGTACATTTTACAATCTCAACCGCAGTTGGATTTAAGTGAATTGCAAAATGAAATATAAGTAGAAATTGTTTTTATTAGAAAAAGGTCGTTTGATATAACATTCTGCCTCTGTGGCACGGTGGGAGTGTATCCGACTGCTACGCAAGAGGTCGTGGGTTCGATCCCCACCCAGGATAAAACTTTGTGTGATGAGCACGATGGTTTATTTTGTGTCTGGATGTTATTTATCTATAATATGTATGTATTTAGATATATATAAGTATGTTTATCAGTTGTCTGGTTTCCATAATACAAGCTTTGCTTAGTTTGGGATCAGATAGCGTTGTGTGAATTGTCCCAAGATATTATATAATTATTATTATTCGTCATTTATTACAGTAATATTGTAGTTTATTTGATTTGGTTAACATTTACTCGCTTAATAATGTGTTTTTGCTTTATTAAAGCTATTTGGAACACATACCGCGTACCCTTTGTAACTTCACAGGGTGTTTCACTTTTACTTGTTGCCGTGTGATGCTGGCTTATTAATAGTACCACCCTATAAATTCCCGTGGGTGTCGTCAAGGCAACTAAGGGATTTCTTACCAGAGGACGGGCAGCAGCGTCTATTGCGTTTTTAAAGCCTTACAGCAATCGCCAATCCGCTCGCCTAGCATGGCGAATATGACAATTACCCCCAGGATCTATAATAAGTAGGTTCTACTGGGAGACCCGTGTCCAGCAGTGGGACACCAATTTAATTGTCTAAACACCGGTTAAATATACACTTTGGACATAACGTACCTTTTACTATTTCGGAGGGGTTGATTTTAATCCCTAAATTCTTCCCTGGGTACGTCCATGCTTGGTCATGATGTTATCGAGTCTATTGCTCTAAATCGGTGAAAGAAAACATCGAGAATGTGTGAAAAATAGCTTGAAAATGTTTTGAAAATGATTAAGAGGAATTTCGCATTTGCATGTCAGTGATCTTCCTTTTCCAGCGCTTATTTTATACGTGTTATGAAATACTTTTACACTATCGAATACATGTTGAAAATAGACTAATATTTAATATTGACAGTTAATGTATCATATTTACAAATACTGTTTTGTTTCTTTTGTAGTGATCAATTTTCCACTCCCCGTTTTAAGGAAAGTACGTGTACAGCTATTTTCAAATGGTTAATTCTTTCATTAAACCACTTTAAGTAGACTGTAATAAATTACCAAAACATCAGATATATAAATTTGTTGACTCATTATATACCACATTTTTAAAATTTTTAATACACGTTATATACCACATTTTTAAAATTTTTAATACACATTATGTACTACATTTTTTAAAACATTTAGTTGTAAAAAAATAAACCTGCTGTCAATTTTTGTGCAAAACGGTCGCCTTTTTACAGATTTAAGTATTAAATAAAACGTTTTTACAAATAAAATTAAATGACAAAATACGCTTTTATCTTCAATTAATGAAATTATGCTATTTCATTTATTATTATTTAATTTCAGACCTAAAAACATAATTATTACCAATACGAATTTCAATAAATTACCATGCACAAACGTCTCTCCATGCAATTAAGTCAAATTTGCGAAATGGCTCTTTTCGACCAATTAGTAGCAGATCGCACCGCAACCGTTGTCTCATAACCTATTTCGACCACGGCGGCTGAATTCACTAGAAATTAGACATCTACGCAGGAAATATTATAGCACACAAGTGTATGCGTAAACACAAATGCACTCTCTATTCCATACACTCTCATAGTCCGATGCAAGAAAATCTAACATGATTCATGAGAGATTAGGCTGAAAACCGACGGCTTAACGTACTCTGCAAGGCCCGGAGGGATATGACATTTTTCGAAAACGGTCACCCATCTATGAACCGATATTGGTAACATTGTTTAACTTTGCTTATCGCTTGGTCACCATTCAGTCACGGACCCCTCAATCATATAAAAATGATTTCACTTACCTACTGCGGTCTGACAGACGTTGCGTGTTTGTGGGGTAGTGGAGGGGCAAGGGGGGGAATGCGGCGCGCTTTGAACCTCGAGGTGCTAATAACGAGGCGTCCTGTTGCGCGTGCGCCCCGCTGCGATGGGAATGTCAGGGTAAATGCCCCGCTTCTCAGCGGTTTGAATTAAAATTTAAATTTAATCGTTTATACTTGCAACTATCCGAACAGCGAATTTAGAACACTAGTTGTAAACTCTACAACTACGTAGCATTTTTGGGCGTTAAAACTACAGTCTCAGTAGAGGATAATCTCGAGTCACTTAAGTCAAGATCTTTGTTATAGATAAAATTTTGAAGCCATTTTTTACCCGACTGCGTAAAAAGGTGGGTTATAATTTTAATTTAATTTATTTGGTATTGCTAAAATTTAATAAAAGCCGAACATGATGCTTATTTGTCACATTTATTGCCTGTAATAAATGTTATGTTATTGCCGATAATAATTGTTAAATGTTTATTATTACCTATGATAAATGTGCCTAGTATAATGCTTTGTATAATGCATCCCTCTCTACTAAAAAAAAAAACGATTTTTTCCAATAAAACCCCTGTATCCTACAATATCATAATAAACATTACTTGAAAGTCATAAATAACTAATCAAATTTATAAATAATACAATATTTTCACATGGTCTAAAACAGTATGCCTTACCCTACACCTAAGTAAGATATCTGGGCCGCCAGTCTCTATTAACTATAATCACACGATGGCCGGTGCGGGCGCAGCCACACGCTCGGCTCTACGCGACTTGATTAACGATCGCTACGTAGCGTTTGTTGTGACCATACTATGTACTACCTATAATACTATAGTCCAGCTGACTATATAGTAGGTACCACAGTTTTAACAAGGACTATAGAGGAAAAATCTGAGACCCGTGCCCAGCAGAGGACGTCATATAGGTTGATATGTCTAAAAGAGAAATCTCAAAAATGTGATAAAATATGATACTATAGTCCAGTTGACTATATAGTAGGTACCACAGTTTTAAAATATTCATGCTCATATAAAGATAATGTCATAGAAACCTTCCTGGTGAATAATCACACTAATATTATAAAGGTGAAAGTTTGTGAGTATGTGAGTGTGAATGTTTGTTACTTCATCACGTCTAAACGGCTGGGAGCGATTTTAATAAAATTTTATATGTAGTTAGCTGACACCCTGGATTAACACATAGGCTAAAAAACAACGGGTAACACCGCGTGGCACAGCTAGTATTTCATATCTTCAGAGCTGGATCCGGGTGTCATAACGATCTTTGGAGAAAATGTCACAAATGACTAATTATTCTACATGTTAAGAGCTGTAGAAATCCATAATTACATTGTCAATGTCCAAAATTTTCTTCAGCATAACCTACTGTGCAGCGTTTTCAATCAACCTTAACAAACTAAGAACTGTACTATCAGATTACATTTTAAATATGATGCAGACTCATCTACTTTAGAATTTTGTAATATTAATAATATCTTGGGACAACTCACACAACGCCACTTGATCCCAAACTAAGCAAAGCTTGTACTATAGCAATCAGGCAACTGATAAAGATACTTATGTGTTTCTAAGTACATATACGTACATATTATAGATAATACACCCAGACACAGAATAAACCATCATGTTTATCCTGGGTGGGGATCGAACCCACTCCGGCTTAGTAGTGAGTGCCACTAGGCTAACAGTCCAGTCAATATGGATTCTTAGATATTTCGAATCTGTTTAGAATAGAATGGTCTAGGAGGCCTAAGGTGTAATCCGTAAGCTTAGTTGGCTTAAGCCATAGGAATGTAATACCTAAAGGTACAGTAGTTTTGAGGCCTGCTTGAGTTTGAAATTTTCCTTTTGTACGAAGGCTATTTGAAAAGTTCTCGACCTGACCAATAAAACGTCATATTTTTTTTATTCTACATATTCTTATCATATTTGAATCCACGCATTGTATCGATATTAGCAGATTCCTAAAAGTCCTCGAAACACGGGTCTGTCTCTGCTATTACCTCTTCCTTGAATGAAAAATGTTGGACAAACATATGATTTTTTCTATGAGGAAACAGATAATGGTTTGATAAAACTATATCAGTCGAATAGGATGAGTGGTTTCGTGCTTTTCATCAGAGTTCATGGAGCTCAAACATGGCAACAACGGACATGTGCACGGGCGCATAAACCTAATAAAAAGGGATCTTGTTTTGAGCAACTCTGGCGTTTTATCGCGGCTTTTTTCCCGGCTTGTGTATCTAAAAATTTATCACACTATTGACTTGTAATAGTTTGACCTTTGAAAAAGCAGTATTTATTAATAATTTTCAAGGAATCCCAGAACACTGATACCATCGCATTTTTGACTGACGCACATGACTTGGCTTTCTTCGGCGGAGATGAACCGCTATGTTTCCAATGTTTCGATTATTTTTTTGTTTTAGAAATGTTGTATAGTACCCAGGCTTTACAGTGATTATAAATTAACTCAAAAAGTCGCTTGTATTCATTCGAAATATCGCTAGATTCACATAAGAAATTTCGGTTCGGTTGAGCTTTCGTTATTCGCTAAACGAACGCGGAAGCCATGTTGCTGAAGCTTGATTTAGTCATAATGCCTCAGTTAAAATTTGATAATCTCACTAACTTAAGATACTTTTAATATTCGGTCTTTTAAAACATATTTTGACTTTTATTGATGTTTTCTAAAGATCTTTGGGTCGGTGATGTCTGATGAGGGTCGTTCCTCGGATTGTCTGCAACGCTCTCTGGATTTCTCATTCTCAATCTGGTTTAATCAAAGTATCCACTTTTTATTTTTTAACGAAGTATTTAATCACTGCTCTGATTTCATTTTACCTATTTTCCGAGATACAAACGGATTCATTCAAACAAAAAATCGTAGCAGAATAGTGATGCGATCAATTGTATCGAAAGTTGAAATACAAATAGTTAAAATATTAAGCTATCGAATAAATATAAACTCATTAGGATCCATTTACTAAAATCTAGATTAGACCGAGAACTTTCCAAACAACCCTTATATAAATATGTAATTTAAAACTTTTACTTCGACACAATAAAGAAAAACACATCATCTCTCAATTTTTACACAAAAAAATTATGTCATTACATTTTTCCATTGCAACGTCAAAAAAGGACAAACCAACAAACATCCTTTCCCGCTTATAACTTTACCATCTATGGATTTTCTATTTAGATTATGATCGCAGCGGGGGTACACGGCCACTGCACATATTACACTTTCACAGACATATTGATTAACGATCCTACAGAAAAGAAGCTTATCTTGAACTTTATCTAGCTCTTCACACCAGGTGCTCAAAAAGAGGCTTATGGCTGGCAGAATATCTGATACTTCCGCCCGATGACATACATGTTAACGTTTAACATATCTACTGGCGCCTGCAATCTCGATAACGCATAAATACATATTATTTCAATACCTCTGGAAGGTTGGTTTGAGAGATTGGTAAGCATTACATGGGCCGTTCCCCCACATACAAAACCGTAGATGGACAGTCAATATTAAATGGAGGTTGTACTAAATTGCCTGTTGTGCTAGGACTAGCACAACGGACAATCTTGTTCAATTAAATACATAATTATGAATGAAATTGTATTTATCATTATGTATAAAATGAGGTTATTATACAGGTAGATTCTGACTGTTGACTTAAAATCTCATCCGATGATTTTTGGAGGCTGATAATGGATACTTATGGCTGCCTACCTAAGGCTAAGTTTTGATCTTACTATACTCATGGCTGTGTTTGAATTTGTCAACGAAATAAGGCCAGTAAAGTATAGTATTACTGACGCAAAAACTATGGAAATAAAATTAGACATTTGCTATAAAAAACATACATAAAAATGAAAAAGCTAATCTATACTAATATTTTAAAGCTGAAGAGTTTGTTTGTTTGTTTGTTTGAACGCGGTAATCTCAGGAACTACTGATCCGATTTGAAACATTCTTTCACTGTTAAACAGCCCTTTTATCCAGGAAGGCTATATAACATCACTCTGCGACCAATAGGAGCGGAGCAGCAATGAGAAATGTTGCAAAAACGGGAAAACTTTACGCATACGAAGTTGCGCGGGACAGCTAGTTATACATAAAAATGCAAGCTTAGGTGTTTCAGCTGGCTTGACCAGTAAGAAATCAGTCGGTAAGTCTCGTCTAAAGATGTCGGTAGACGATCATTACTCATGTTTATTATATTATTATACATCTATTAATACATATTCATTAGAAAAGACTACGTAGATGTACTGACAACTCGTAACAAATTACATAAACAGATTATAAACTATCAACATGCAAATCCCTCGCCTTGGAAGTTCAATTAGAATCAATACCTGGCACTCCTTTTAATAAGGTTATATCAATATCAAACTATGAATAAAACTGTCATTATAAACTTACGGTTGGTCCTATTAACTTATCTACCGTTAACCGTCTGTTAAAGTGGCTAACTCTTGTAGCGAAACTGACCTTTGTGCGTTTTGATAACCGTCGATAGATGGAAAACCCGAAAGTATTAATATGTACGTTTTTAGGGTTCCGTAGCTCAAAAGGGAAAAAACGGAACCCTTATAGGATCACTTTGTTGTCCGTCCGTCTGCTTGTACGTCCGTTTGTCCGTCCTTTATCTCGGGAACGCGTGGAAGTATCAATTTTAAATTAAAACCAAATACTTAAGTCTCCAGTCCTTGAAACTGAAAAAATCAAACACCCAAGTTTCTAATCCGACTTTAATTTAGTAATTTTATTTTCATTTTATTACTCTGCAAAAAAAGGTCATACAATTATTATAATGACAGGACCAGACATCATGGCCTTTCATTTTATCATCATCGCCGTGCCAAAACTACTAAAATTCAAAACGGTTACTTTTTTATAACAGAACCCACTAAGAAAGATCTATTTTTATATTTTATCCTAAAAGGAGTTAAGTACCTAGGGGTTGAAAAACTGTAACAAATTCTTTTTAACCCCCATTGAGGACTGAAAGTTTGTTGTATTCGACGTGAGCAAAGCCACGGGTCACTGCTAGTAAGTACAATACTTAAAGATACGATTCATCAACATCACACCTAATACTTGAATATATTAAATCGTGTCGTAAACAAGGTGTTCATATCATGAACCTTGGACTAGGAAGTCACATTGAACATGACCCTGAGTTTTGACAGTAATATCAATTACCTTATAATATATATATATATATATATATATATATATATATATATATATATATTTTAATAACTAGCAATGTGGGATTTTGGTCCCACATTACTAGCAATTCTGTTAACCCCTTCAGCTAAGCTCAATGGCGTGTGTTAGGAGTGTGTTCACGTCGGTAGTGTACTGGGTAGGATTCGAACCCGCGACTAAATAATAAATAATACATGCTATGTCCCAGCTCGCCTGTGTATGGAACGACAGGAACATCTTGAGAAAAAACAAAGAAGCAGCTCGTCCCCACCCTCATTTTCTCAAATAAGAATGAACTAATTTATAAGAATGAGCTGACCGCCAGCGTATTGACACGTTCAAAATGTGATGCTGGAAAAAATGCTCGAAATTTACACAGACAGAACACCAAAAAAACTAATCTATCCAGAACGAGCTCAAGCCACCTACAAGACTCAGCACCTCTTGCTTGCAGAAGAGTTTCAAGTTCTTTGGTCCTATTGCCAGAAAGAAAGGTGACAACCTAGAAAAGCAGATAGTAACGGGCAAGGTGAGCGGAAAGAGGCCTTGAGGCAGGATCCCAATGCTAATCCCAATACAGATTCGTTATGCCTTAAAGATGGAGATGCCGTCTGCGATGCCATCTGCACTGCCGAGGACAGGGTGGGCTGCCGAAAAATGTTCAAGGAGAAGGTTGCTTTTATTGAGGATAAACGACGCGAGGAGTAGGTAATAATAAATATCATCGGACAATTTACACAAGGCCATCTGATCCCAAGTTAGAGAGAGCCCGTTCTATGGCAACCAGTCAATCAATAACAACCCAATCAACTAAATACAGCGCTTAGGGGCTTTGCTTAAAAAGCGACGGTAGCCTAATGGCTAGACATCGGACTCGCAATCTTGAGGGCGCGGGTTCTAATCCTACCCATTATACTTCCGACATGAACCCACTCCTAATACAAGCCGTTGAGCTCACCTGGAGGGGTTAACAAGATTGCTAGTAATATGGGACCCACAATCCCACGTTGCTAGTTATCCATAACAAAAAAAAAGTAATACGCCAACTTTAGAACCGTAGTTTGGGGGGCATTGTGGAGTAATGGCCTGGCTTATATTAGTAATACCCCATGGCCCTGACTAAATGTCCAAATCATCAAACCGAGACTAATTAAAATATGAAAATTTGATAAAAATAAATTACTTGCCTACAATATGCAAGATACGTTCGGAAACTGAATACGAAACCGGTTAAAATAAATCGTTCACGATTTATTTCAAAAAATGCATTTACAACATAGCGATGGTTATATTGCAATTAGAATTGCGAAAATAAAGCCTTTAGCATTTTTCCGTACTGCGAGTAGAAATATAACTAAAAAATACTTTAACTCAAGACAACAGACATCTAATAAAAAGTGAGAAGAATTTTCAAAACAAAAGTTACCCTAGGAAGGTCATAAAAACCACCTAATCAACTCATAAAGTACCAATAAACAAGTCGTTACAAACCATCAAGTGCAAGACGCTTCACTCTTCAACAAAAAGTACAGTCAACGAAAAAAACTGCCAACATTCCACCGACCCTATACAATGTAAAACAAAATTGTTTTACCGACGACACGTCTAACACACCCGCCGTCGTTTTCCATTGATTGAGTCATCACCAACGTTATTTCAGCAGGTTTACGCACAATACAACTTTAAAACTACCTTCCAACAAAACATTCTTGAACCTTATTTCAGCGGCATAAAGTTGAATTTCGTTTAACAATGTGAAGTTTAAAGGTAAATGTAAATTGGTATTCCTGAAGTATGTTGTCGTAACTCAGATGTACAGTCGGAAACTATTATTTGTTGCGGTTCCTTACATTGTATTTGTGAGTTAAGGCTTTCAGGTATACGTTTATGAAATGAGAAAGTTTTAGTATTGCACCCGCAATGTATCTTTCGCCATTGTGTAGGTTCAAATGTTTATGTTTTGATATATTTATTTAGATTCCGCAGGTTATTAAGTTTCACAGTTTGGCTTATTGTTTACTAGCTTTTCACGCGACTGCGCCCGCGTTATATTTAATTTTTTTGACTTAAAAGCTATTCTGATAAATAAAATATAATACTTTTAAGTTTCATCAAAATCCGTGCAATATTTTTTGCATGTAAGAGCAAAAAATATATATCCCTATAAACTTTCAAATTGTAGTAACAGAATATATTCTACTAGGTTTCGCACGCAGCTTCGTCCGCGAAAACATATTGCGGTAAAAATATTGTCTGTACCCAGGAGAGCACCTATCTCCTTGCCTCGCATTAAAATCCGTTCAAGCGTTTTGCCGTGGCAACACACAGACCGACAAATACACTTTCGCATTATATAACCTGGCTAGCAAACTTATACATGACTTTAAAATAAAAGCAATTAAATGGGATAAGTAGCTCTCACCAGCAAAGAACACTAACGGACAGACCGTGAACATTGCAACCAGAGCCAGCTCTGTTCCTCCCATAAAAACCCTAGTAGCCTTACTTAAACTTAGTAGTAACCTTCTTCAAGGTACCTCCATACCATTTTTTTTTTAAAGTTAATACCAATGTGGGATTGAGTCCCACATTACTAGCAATCTTGTTAGCCCCTCCAGCTAAGCTCAAAGGCTTGTGTTAGGAGCGGGTTCACGTCGGTAGTATAATGGGTAGGATTCGATTCCGCGACCTAACGATTGCGAGATCGATGCCTTAGCCATTAGGCTGCTTCGACCTAGTAGGTGTCTTCGAATACTAGAAAGCTCTATCAATAAACTCTTCAGTTTTTATTTAAAGTTTTCTTCTTCTATATTTAAGAGCTTTGCTTTTATCGTGGAGCAATTTTCACTCCTCTCTGTTTTCTGTTGTCTTTTTGACTTCTTGATACGTCTCGACTCCCACTTTCTCTTTCATATGTAGCATACAGCTTCTTCTAGATCTTCCTCGTCTTCTCTTGCCCTCTATTTTCCCTTCCAATAATGTTTTAAAAAAGTGGTCGTGTCGTATCAGATGGTCAACCATTTTTCTTATTCTGTTGTCGCTGTCTCTCTTCTTTGTCTATAAGTAGGACTTCTTCGTTGGTTCGTTTTTCTGTCCAGCTGATTATTTTCTTACAACATACACTTTCTACAGTTTTACATCCTTTTGCATTGTATTGCGTACAGAGACGCAGAAAAAACAACATACAACTTACATTAGTTCACACTACGCAATCAAATATCATCCGACTCGAACAAACTACTTTAATATAAACCATCTATAATTACCCTCCATATGTTTGCTTGAACGATATTAAAACACGTTGGTTCATACACCCAAGCAAAAAGGTCGTCGATCAGCCGGCCCTCATTTGCACCAATAATTCCAAGTTTAATTTGCTCACTGATTGAACGGTCGTATAAAACAACCGATGAAGACATCAAATTGAAAACCATCAACAGTTACCGCACTATAATAATGTAGCTTTTATTACCTTGATATATTGCCTGTACAATCGTGATTACACTAGTGAAAATGTCGCTTCAACAAAACACTGTGTTAAAAAAATGAATAATGACTTCTTTACCGACAACGTCATTATATCACGCGGTCACCGGCTCGAGAGAGATTTCTATCTGACTGTACACATACGCTAAACACAATCAAATCTCAACCTTAAAATTACAGAAATAAATCTTACAATCGTAAAAATGTCTGATAATAAGATTTCATTCAAATTTAACATTTAAATTTTACAATTTTAAAGTTCATTTTCGCGTGTAAGTAGTTTTTCATGCAAGTAGTGGAGAGCTCACAGAATTTCCACTTGCCCGTACCGTGGCGAATCGGATTGACAGCTAAGAAGGTTATTATTATCACATTTTACTTATAGTACATGCATTTACATAAAACGCGGGGTAATTTGTAGAAATGTTTAGTTTCGTTATAATATAAAGTAGTCGAATAATGGTTTTATGGTTTCACAGTTCTGTACAAGAATGAAAACGTTTAATAAAATGTAAACCGTATGTAGATTTGGTTCGTGGGCACCAGATTGGGCAAAATTATTTACTTTAGTGAATGTTATTATACTTGTTGTTTGTCGGAGTTTCTATGATTAGTTACATTCGAAACATTTCATTTTGCTCTCAGTACTTTCACACATCTTTTTGTTGCAGTCGAATACCACTTTTATGTTTCTATTTGTATGAACTTAGTATGTAAATCTACACTAATATTATTAAGCTGAAGAGTTTGTTTGTTTGTGAACGCGGTAATCTCAGAAAGTACTAATCCGAATTGATTTTTTTTTCACTGTTGGATAGCCCATTTATCGAGGATGGCTATGGGCTATATAACATCACGCTACGACCAATAGGACCAGTCAAGCATAAGAAATGTTGAAAAACGGGAAAAAATTACGCAGACGAAATTGCACGGGACAGCTAGTCACTAATATTTTGTCTATAACATGTTTTGTACATCTATTAATATCTATCGAGCTGAAATTATTTTACAAGCGAAACCGGCGACTTTTTGGAACGTCAAAGACAGGCGCGAATACAAAGGGGGGCAAAACAGGCAATTCCCCCTCCCCCGAGTCGACTGGAAGACCTTTTTTTGGGAAATTTTGACACTGTACCGGTGTTTTGACAGGCAATTGTCCCCCCTTCAGTGGTGGTGGCTGGAGTATCGGTATTGAATCAAACCCGCCATGCTAGCGCCGCATTTGGCTGGTTGGAACATATGTTGTCCCCCCTAAACAAAGTTCTGGATCTGCGCCTGGTCAAAGAAGACAAATATTGTAGTATTCGTTTCACAGAAACCTGGATATTTTTTGAAATCCAAATATCTGTACATTTTTGACGTTACAAAGTCAGCTACAGGCTAGTTAAAACCCTATCAAAATTCGCGCAAACCCTATCAAAATTATCAGAAATCAGGAGTTTTATAAAACCTTATAAAACTGTACTTAGGACACCTACATATAACGGTAATAAGCATTTTTTTAAATTACACATGAACTAAGTTGCGGATTGGATTCAGTCTGTAAATAGAAACCCATTCCATTGTATCGCATAGCGGCTTAACAATACCGTTTTCAATTTCTGCGCCGGAGTGTACCGAAAGGGACACATCAAAACAAAACAACGAGAACACAGAAAGTAAGGTCCGCACAAATGCGCTATTGCAACGTACACGCTTGCTAGTAGCAAGCGTGGATCCAACGTTGTGGACACCTGGGCATCAGTGACGGAAGGTCAAAATGGAGTAGGCAGAAGTTATCTCAGGAAAATTTAAACCCTTAGCCGCAGTGGATGTGACAACACAATCTTGAATATAGAGAGACTAATGTTACATTCAATACCTAAATCAAAATAAATGAAATTGAACTATGAGTGTACATATACACTATCCTTTCAAGCTTCGGTGGCTTTCACAAAATCGGTTTTAATTGGTCATATTATGATGTTCAAACAAAGTCACAATTATTTTTCTAATTTCAGAGTAGTGACCTCAATCCTTTTGAGTGTCCCGATGTTGTCCGATATTGTGTCCGTGAACGCTGCGTTACTCGAGCGAAGTACATGCATAAGTAAATTTCCTTTTGTACTCTCGGTGTTATGTGACATCGTCGTTATAATAGAACTGCTCCATTCTCGTGATTGAATGGTCACCACAGCACGGAGTCCGCGCTCTAAATGTGTGACGTCATTTGTCATGTCAGCCATTTAGTTCAAGACTGTGTTTTTTTTATTGTGCGTAATGTCTCTGATTTAAAAAGTTTTTTATAGGCACCAGCTTTTACCGCAGCTCTACTTGCGTTGTTGTTGATTATCGCAAGTTTTGTTCACTATTTCGTCATTATTTTGTAGGACATATTTTATAAAATTATATATAATACCTTGTTAATTGCCCGACGTTTCGACAGTATTGCAACGCCTGTGGCAATACGGTCAAAACGTCCGGCAATAAACAAGGTATTTTACCTTAAATTATTCACGCGATTAAGACCCGTAGTATAATTTTATAATGTGTACAAATCGCGAAAGTTTATCCACATTGTAGGACATATTTTATTCAGTAGTTAATACATGATTATGTCGTATATTTTTTTCAGAACTATGACTATGAGTTTACAAAACACACAAACAACATTCATGTGAAAAGATTGAAATAAATGACAGACAGTTGTTGAATTTTATAATAATGTAATAGTAAAATCACCAGCAATAAATAGGTGACTGATTTTAAAAATGTTTCTGTACCATACCAATCTTTCATTGTTTCTGTGCCATCTAATAAATTAAAGACTATTACAGTAAAGAATGAAGAAGAAATCGTCTTAATAAACAAACAAGACAAACACATTCACACATTGTCTAAGTTACGAATTAAATAATAAAATCGCCTACAGAAAAAATCCCTTAAGACAATTTACCAATTCAAATGATACCCGTAAACATTTTTATATACTTAAGTGCACATTGAATTCCAATCACACAGGCAAAGTAAAAATCCATATCCAACTTCAATACCGATTAGTCAAACAGAACACCACATAACTAGACAAAGAAGACAATTAACACCCAAAAATTACAGAAACTCTTCTATTTCAATATTTGTACAACAATTCAAAGAGCGACCACAATAGAAACATCGGCCAAGAGTGCACCAACCGATGAGCCTTTGTTCGTTAAACCTTCACATATAATTAAGGAGGCACTGGACTCGCTAAAACACATAAATCATAATAATTTAATGCGGACCATGCCTTTCCCGCACCGCGCCGGCTCAACAACGGTTTTGGGGTCCCGTGTCACCAGAAAAACTGAACCATTTGTCTGAATATTCACTGTCTCAAGCAGGTGACTTAACAACCTTAAAAATGTACGGAAGCTGCTGTTGTAAATGAAGATGCGCCAGGTATTTTTTCCCAAATAAAGCATTTTTGGGACAGCTTCAAATAAATTGTTAAGCTTGTACTATCTGCTATTTTGTCGAAACAGGAAAATTAGCCCCTAAAAGTAAAAACTAGGATCATAATATAGATTTTTTTGACATCAATTCTCTTTTTTTCGAGACTTCTTCTACAATTCGTCTTTTTTTTTAGAATGACCTCAGAGAAGTGAAAGAAAGTCACACACAATATAGGTCTACATTCAGTAAAATTATCAATTTTGTAAGAACCACGTAATAACCACGAGTAAATAACATTTGCTGATATAGGTAGTATTAGTATATAGGCAAGACATCGGTATAGTGGTACGGACCTCGATGCGCAAGTCTCACTCGCGCTTGACCAGTTTTTTTTTAACTGAGTTACGACTTACGACCGCATCTGCGTTTCTTTCCACTTTAACCCGAAATGCTTTTGGAATTGACAGCTTTATAAATATAAGAATGGGCTCACGTATATCGTGAGGTTGGTGAGTAAAAGTGGGTGAGGAATGACATAGTGCAACAGTAATGATAGCTCTTTTAATTTTATGATACCCTCGTACTCGAAGTTGTTGTGAATATTAATTGAGACGTTCTGGCTAAGTAGATATGGCTACTACAATGAAATAGCCTTGTTAAAAAAACACTTTTATGTCTATAGTAAGGTCGCCAAACCTTCATAAAAAATAACACCTAAGGCTAGGTATTAGAGGCGAACTTTTAAAATTATCTTGGGGTAACTCGACACAAAACTATATAATAAAAACATCTTGGGACAACTCACGCCATCTAATCTTAAACTAAGCAAAGCTTGTACTATGGAAACCAGATAACTAATAAACATACTTATATATTTCTAAATACATACTATAGATAAATTACAGCCAGACACAGAATAAACCATCGTGCTCATCACACAAAGTTTTATCCCGGGTGGGGATCGAACCCACGACCTCCGGTTTAGCAGTCAGGGTCACTAACCACTAGACCAACACGCCAGTCAGTATATCTTGGCTGGACATGGTTATTTGTACCTGTAAAATGAAGTAACTGCGAGGTATTTAACGGGAACCCGAAAATAATGCTGTTTCAATGGCCGTTAGCCACTGCTAGGTATAGATGAAATTGAACTTAACGTTGACGTCTTGTTTGCTAACACGCGTTTACCAATTATTGTAGGTAATCAGATTGTTTTAGATATCTATCCACTAATGCGCGTTTTAAATATAAAACTGTAACGCCCGATAAGCGCTTGTCATCTGACCGGAGGCATAGCATAACACCCTTGAGAATTAGTAGGTACTCTTTTCATGACATAGGACACCAAGTTTCTGATTAAAGGTTTAGATTTGAACAAATTAATCAACTTCCAACACCTTTATAATCACAAGGAAATTACGAACATTAAAATCACGGATGAAGTTAAACAGGTGGTCAGACAAAACCCAGCCTTGGAACAACAAGATTCAGACACATTGAATTGTTGCGCAATATTAATTTTCCAAAACCCTTGTAAATAAACCCCCGAGCGGTAGCCATTTTTTTTATAAGATATTGATTTACGACCGTCTCAAACATATTCGGCAAATTAATCACAACACTTGCAAAAAACACAATATTGATTCGGATGAATGGAGCCGCACCTAACCATGAATAATTTAACAGTTGACAAGTAACAATTTTGGCGGTATTTTTTACATCTTCATTCATTTCCTCCACACCTAGAAGCGATTCATCATTGAAAACATTTTTAATTTAATCACCTTTGGTCGATTTCATAACCATGTCAAAATATGATAGAAAAACCTGCTGTTAGTTTCCAAAAATCTGTTTTTTGTCTACCTAAGCAGAGCAGACACCTTTATCGTTGATTCATGACATTTATTTCTCAGAAACAGAAAAATAGAGGAGCTTTTTCCAGAAAATGGGCTCATCATCACAACCTTTGTCAGGATTCGGAATCGGTTCTAGAAACAAGACTTCTGGTGCTGCTAGTGTAGAACTACGGTTGTCTATGATTGTTTATAAGACGAGCCATACTTATGTTGTAGTTTCCTCTTGCCCTAGAGTTAATTTTGACAAAGCGTAGCAAAACTACGCCACTTAGAGCGGAGGTGAGGACGTTACTCGATTGATCCGCTTCCTCATGCTGAAACCCTTATTCTTCTCATTCTATTAACCCATGTGATAGATCAGGTTTTTAGATAGATACAAGCGTAACAACGTAGCAGAATCGTGTAAAGGTTCAGGATTCTGCTCAGCACTGTGAAAAAAATCTTATCATCAATTTTCCTTTCTCAATTTGCCTGCCTTTGCCTTGCGGTGTTTAAATTAGGCTCGAAATCTAAAAATAGTGGTTTTGTCTCCATTTATGTTAGTTTTTTTTAATCTATATCTCCAATTGTATCTAATAGATACAATTTGACACGGGAATAAACGCGTTTAATCTAGGTAAAGTTATTTACCTTATGCTTGACGTTTCGATCGGGTTACACCGACCGTGGTCACAAGCTGACTAGGGGGGCTGACTTCGTCAGTTTAAAAGTTAAAGAAAAAAAAAAAAAAAAATGTATCTAATAGAGTTATTTTTTTTTTATAATGTAGATAGATATCTATAAATTATATTTCCTATTCACCGACAATAATAACAAAGCCTCGTTTTATTCCTTTATAAATGCAATTACAATAACATTAAGTATACATTAAATTTCATGCACTATGCACTATATAATATTCAATTTACTTTAATGTATTTTTTTTTAGATATCTATAAATTCTATTTCCGATTCACCGACAATAAGATAGACAATAAATCCTTAACCCAAACCAAGCATATAAATTCAAAAACAAATAAAGTTGCAATCAATAAGTGTTAAAATATGTTAATATGTTAATTTCGAAGGCTTTAAATCACACCTAGTCTCGTTCCAAATGACATTAGACAAGTACGAATGATTTACCGACGACTAACGAAATCGGACCATTCCATTTATAAGCTTAAGACTTGAAATTAATATTTAAACATATAGAAATGTATTCAAATGGCATATGATATATGTTTGGTTAACAAATGTAGTTAATGCTTCGAGTAATTTGTAGGTTAGGCTTTGGTAAAATTGTTTCTATTTGGTTTGATTTGAAGTAGAAGATTAGCTACTCGCCGAGGTCATATTCTGGGGAAATAAAAATAGAAGATTTTTTTAGAGAGCTCTAAATACATTTGTTATAATAGGTACTTCAATTTAATGCCTTTAATAGTTTAAATACTTAACCAATACATAAAGTACCGTAATGATTTGACGAGATATGACGTCATTATTGAGTAGTATTTTATACTAATACTACTCAATAATGACTTTGCTAGTTATCTTTAAAAAAAAAACTTTTTATACAAAAAAACATGTAACCGACTACAATCACGGTTGATTTGCTGGTATTTATTAGAAAGTTTTGTTGTCTGTCTCCGAAATTCATCATCAGATCTCTGCGAATTTGTATTTGACTATTTCGAAATAATCCTCGTTGGAACTAAAAAAGAATTTAGAATATCCGTCTATACATATCACAGCCATAAAAACTAATTAAGACAAAGAGAATTGAGAACCTTCTCCTTTTCGAAGTCGGTTAAAATATGAAATGTATCGTTTTCACGTTTCTCAATTAAAACTTACTTATTTCAGACGACATGTTTATATAAATTTATATGTGTTTATATGTATGGTATTATTTTTATACATGTGTAATTATATTTTTACTCACTTTCATGTTTACTATTACTTTGGTATTAGGAAGTAAAAGTCGATTAAGCACCTACCTTACACTGCTCTCTGCATCACCCTAAGGTTGACTTGTAGATAATGCCTTAGGCATCAAGTCCGCCTTTGTTCAATTTTTTTTTTTATAATCTTTTATTTTTGGGGCTTTTATACTAGGAACATGTCAGCCCCGTAAGGCTTAACCTGTACATTCAGTACAAATAATAATATGAGTCTTAGAGAATCACGAATACGCGAACATCTTATATAGTGATAATGCAGCATCTGATGTAGGGTTGGCCAAAACAGTTGCGAATACGCCCATATCCATCATATTTAAATTAAATTCTCGCACTAATTGTTTACATTTAGTTATTTCTGTACAGACAGAGTATAAGTACCTACATACTTGCATTAGTATAATAGGTAGTAAGTAACCAATAGGTATTAATAATTTGTTTCTAAACAAAACTCAACACTAAGACAATGATTGTAGTGCCTAATTAATCAAGTACTTACGGATCAGATGATACAACGCCTTCAGGCGTAGTACTACCACAAACTACCGAGAGTACAAAAAGGAGCCTTCATACAACGCTAGAGCAATGCACACATAGACGGACGGACATGGAATCTCGAAATGACTTCCAAACTAAGTGGTCAGTACATTGACCTCTATTATAGTACCTACTAGTATATTGGGCAAGCTATCACCCGACAACAACAACAGTTCTATTGGATTTTGACATTTGGACAGTCATTTGACAAAATGTATACTTAAACCCTTTGATTATATAATGTATAGATGAAGCATTCCCTTAGTAATACTATAAAAAAAATGTAGCTGCTATTTTTGACGTTTGACACTCATTAAAAATGGCGCGCTAGAATAACTATAGCTGGAACATCTGTTATGAGTCTTCTTACCTCTCAAAAAATACGTCCACTTGACCATACTTTTTGACAGTTCTATGCTTCAATTTTAGATGCCACATTATACTAGACATTTTGCAATCAAAGCTTATACCCTATTTTATTTAAGGAAGTCTATACTTTTTTTTGCCATGACGCGGCTAGCGTATTGCCATTTCAAAAGGTAGGCCCTCCGATATTATTCGGTAGGGATTATGGTTCGCACTTTCTGCGTATCCGCCACTCTCAAGTTTATTCTCCTTCTAGTTTTCTTCTTTGAATCACAAACTTCCGTTCCTTCGTTTTGTCCAGTTATCACATATTTCAGTGGGTAAATCCGTGTCCGTGAATGACGTCTCAGTTTCCTTCTGATCTCTGGGTATTTTGTAGTAATACCATCATAATATCTTCGTGTTTTAGTTATAACTAGAGGCTGTCACCCATCCTATTTGTCCTAAACGTCGTAGTCAGAAGGGTTTTGGTTGTAAACGAGGCTTGTTTGACTTGTACCTATTTCGTCAAACTTAGCTTGATACTTGTAGCAGCTGTCACTGAAATCCATATAAACGTGATGCGTGAAGTCTTCATGCAGTTCGTATATATTAACATTGGAACTGTATGTCAGACTACCGTAGTTTCATATTTTCTCATAGTGCGTTTCTTCGATCAATCAATCAATCAGCCTGTATCGGCTCACTGCTGGACACTTACTCCTCCTAATTTACGCCACAAGACCCGGCCCTCCGGCTTCCGCATCCAATTCATACCAGCAACCTTCTTTAGTTCGTCGGTCCACCTGTCTCTCTCTCTCTCTCTCTCTTCTCTGAGTCTCTGTTAGACAAAGGTCTAGGACTCGTTTACTCCCACGGCCATCTTTGGCAATTCGTCATTTCTTACTTTAATAAAGTTCAAAAAGATATAGAATCATGTGAAGAAGATAACACACCTTACTACAACATTTTGGATACCTACGATCAAACATCGAACACGGGTCCATCGCCTGATCAAAGGATTATTCTTTAATGTAAACAATTCCATAAACATCTCGAATTATAAAAAAAAACAACAAAGGTGTCAAAAATATTAATCTTCACGCAGCCAAACAGAGTACCTATAAAATAAATTGACATTTTGTTTCTTTTAAGTACGGCCGATATAAAAATGAGTACCATTATTCATTAAATTTAAGCTGTCTTCGCCATTTATTATTATTTTATATTTTCGGATGGTCCCGTGTATTTACCGTAGTGACCCTATTAACTTAGATAATATATTAAGTATTAGCTTGGTTCAAACTTAATAGTTTTCGTACTCTCGTGTTGAAATTTTGAAATCGATTTAAGACTTTCGAAACACTACGAAGCGGATTGGAAAAATAAATCAACAGATGGTATTTATTGAACTTTATTGTCACACACCGTCCTAATTACTTTTTGCTACATTAGAGCTTTCTTTGAATCATGTGACAATTTTAAAATACTGTAAAAAAATAGTCTTATTGCATATTCGGACTTAACCTAATTCGCCTTTGCCTGCAATGACCGCGACGACGCGGACGTTGGGATTTTTTTTTTAAGGTTTAAAATAAAGTGACCAAAGAGACAAAAAAATACAGCCAAGAGTCTTTTATGAAAATGGCGACATGCTGACCTGTTATTAATTTGACAGCCCCGCTCTCTCAATAAGGTGTAAAAATCTTGTAATACGTGTGTAAATTTGATGGGACCAACACTTTGTGTAGTTAAAGTTTACAATAAATCCATAACTCTGGCAGATATTAACGCGGTCTAAGCCATAGGCCGTCTTGGTCAGTACGACAACAGTGACGGTTATTCTTCGTAAGTTCTACTGGAGAGAACCGTGCCCAGCAGTGGGATATCATATGGGTTGATATCATAGCTATAGACATCACTTACGGGCACGAAACCTCAGAACATCATCCAAGCAAGGTGGTTTAAATTGATCTGTAATTCCATGTCGAGCAAAGATACAAAGGTTAGCCGTCTGTCCTCTGGGTGTTCTGTAACTTAGTAGATACTGTGCAGTTAATCAAAGTACTTACACAATGAGGTTAAGATACTGGTAGAAATTATCTGAAAACCGACTAGACCGAAGAGTAGAGCCTAGTCTTTGGTTATACAATGTCTAGATTCCTGTTCCATTATAAAATGCAGAATAATGTATTTGTGTTAAATATTAAAATGTTGTTTGCATTGTATATTCACAGAGGACCTAATAATTGAAATTGTTCGTTACGGTAACTAGCGATCGTACTTAATTAAATTATTTAAGGTTATTTTCGTTTTTATGAGATGTAATGTCAGGGATCGTCATGCTCACTAAAATGTCATTGCTTGTGGTGGCGGTGTGGGTCGAGTCGTCTTCCTTCCTTTCAATATGGCGAAGGGGATGATGACTGACCCATGCGTCAAACTCGTGACCGGGTGCTACTTGGGTAACTGGGCGGCCTTGTCATTATCATCTTATAGATTTATTTTTTTTAATTGCTGGTTCATAAATTTGTTTAATATGTAGTTTTTCTTATAATAATTGAATCGCATGTTGCCTTTACCGTCTTCTGTAATTTTTGTAAGTTGATGCTCTCATCCCCACCATAGGAGGTTTATTCATTTAAGACTTGATTATATCTACTTTACGTACTATGGTTATTGCTTGCGTGAGTTTCATGGTGTAATGGTTGCAGCACCTTACCTACTATATAAATATATTGTAAAAATTGGCATTTAAAAAAAGTTCTTTTCTTACGGCTTTACTCTTGCGAACTTGGCATTACTGGCATGTATATCTTTGCCCGTAAACAAGCGTTAAACGTCAAAGTCTTCTTTATAACAGAGACTACATTGTATTTTTAGATTTTAGAGGAAACGCTCAAGGAGCCTAGTTGAGAACTTTCTCCTTTTTGGTTGTCATAGATGACCATCTGTTCTTAAATTATCGTCTATATGATAAGCTCCGATCAACAATCAATTGGTCATCAGATGAGTTAGAATGCCGGCGATTAATAATGGTTAAATAAGATAAACTGATTATGATAATTTATTATTTATGCAATGAATATATTATTGTCCACGAGTTTTGCCGTCTTGACTTATAATAGTTATAATACTTATGTTTACGTTAATTTATAACTATATAAATTAACGCAAACATATGCATTATGTATTATTTTCTACATAAGTTATTGCCTGTAAAATAAGTTATGTAGAAAACTGAACTTCTACTTTTTTTCTTATATACTACGAAATGAGGAGACAAGCAGGTCGTACGCCTAATGGTAAGCGTCAGGGTAGCCCATAACGATGTTAATGCCGTAGTCATGTCACCGTACCGCTCTCCTCATTTGAGACATTAGTTCATAAGGAATCTACCCGAACCACGGCCGTTGCAATACGGTCGAAACGTCAGGCAATAAACAAAGGTATTTAGCCTCAAAAATTAAATATTTACGCGAAGACCCGTAGATTATAAAATTCTGTAATTAGTTCATAAGTCTCATTTGCCGAGTAATTACACTTGCTATAGTGCCCTTTAACCGAAACACAGTGATGAGTTAACATCATAATTTCAGGGAAGAATAACTGATACTAATCTGGTAACAACCAAGACAGCCAATGGCTTCGGCTTTGTATACGGAACGCATTATATAGTCTAGAATCTAGACAATATGTATGTTGTCTGATCAGGGGTTCCCAAACTTTACTTAAATTATTATAAACTAGCTGTCCCGCGTTTTTGCAACATTTCTCATTGCTGCTCCGCTCCTATTGGTCGTAGCGTAATGTTATATAGCCTATAGCCTTCATCGATAAATGGGCTATCCAACAGTGAAAGAATTTTTCCTGAGATTACCGCGTTCAAATAAACAAACTCTTCAGCTTTTTAATATTAAGTAGGTATTATAGATAAATAATAATACAGATCATACGGAAAAGGAACAGTAATGGAGATCAAACCGCTGAACGTGTCGTAATCACTTAATTAATTAAGAATGTGTTTCGGTGACCATTTTTTTATGCTTTACATTATAATGTAATATTTTATTTCATATTATTATGTAAGTGGCATTTATGTCTTTTTTAAGAATAAATTATTAAACCTACATAAAGGAACATTGCCCCCCCCCCCCGCTCCCGTGCAACCCATTATTTGGCCGTTAGAGCCATTGGAAATCAGGTCCCTCAACAAATTTTGATACAGAGCCCCTCTAAAACAAGCTACGTCCCTGATGATATGATATTTTCTGAATAAATATTTCGCCGAACCCTGATAACTTCTACGGACCCTCTGGGTCCCGTGGACCCTAATTGGAAAACGCTGGCTCTAGATGAAGCGTTCCAAGTAAGCCTAACAATAAAATTAAATCAGGCATATTCAAATATCATAATCTATGGATACTAATACTTATATTAAAATATTATTATTATAAAACTGAACACTTTGTTTGTTTGGTTGAACGCGATAATATCAGGAACTACTGATTAGAATTGTAAAGTTATTTTTGTATTGGATACTTAGTCCATTTATCGAGGAAGGCTATATAATGTCACGCTACGACCAACAGGAGCGGAGCATTAATGAAAAATTTTGCAAAAACGGTGATAATTTACTCAAACAAAGTTGTGCCGGTCAGCTAGTTTCATTTATGGGATTTCTGGCATAAATGCCCATAATCTGGCAGACAGTTCTTATAATCATAAATCTTACTTTTTAATTAAGTATAGTTTAGTCCACTTAATTGATATCCTCAATCTAATATAAACGCCTCTATTTTTTTGCAAAATACCTCACCATAAACAACTAATTACTACATCAAATTTTCTAGCTCATTAAACGATTATAAACATTCCGATCACCAAATACAGAGAAAAAAAAAGTAAAAAAAATTAAAAGAATGTTTTTTTCTCGCAAGCTTAATTAACAGTAAATCACGGGATAATTTATTCTTTTTTAATTAAATACGTGGCCATCTAACCGTGGTTGTCAAATAACGAAGACAAATCGATACGTGTTGAACCTCATTACCGTGCAACGTTAAAATTCATAATGAGAATATCGAATATTGAATTAATTAATAACGTTATAACGTTATCGATAGTTCGTTATCCAGGGCTGTCAGATACAATGAGGTTTGGTGTCTCAATGTGGTAATAAATTTGAAATATTATTATTAGGTATTGTGTTAAATTTAAAGTACTTTTAAACGAATTTGTGAATAAAACGTGTTGAAAGTCGGGAATTTTATGACGGTTGGGAAACATAATAACCTTTTGGAATACCTACATTTTCAAATACCTAAAGATTCGTTTCAATATTACAAATAGGTATAGGTACGTAATGTTACTTCTTAATAAGTATTTTTACACTCCGTACAATTATATATGTAATACAAATTTATCCCGTTACAATTTTCTATGAGCAATTAACTACCCACGATAGATTTCACGTGAAAATTTATAAACACGTTGATCTATGGCCATTTTTTTTTTTTCATTTTAGTACGGTCTACTACCTGATTAATGCAAAATAATTCGTCGAATATCTAATAATATAAGATTAATCCTGTTTTGATAGCCCTATTGACGCCCTGCGGATTCGTTTCGGTCAACACTTCAAGTAATTTTTAATCTATGGTAATTCACACTAATCAAGATTCTTTTGAGATCGTATATCTATATAATTAAGAAGTATCTCTGGACATTTAATTTCCTTAGTACTTGTGTGTTAATTATAATGAAATGCCGATAACGAACCAACAAACACACTTATGTGGTGTTCTAGTTGTGTCCTGCGGTTTTTATCTCGTTAAACGTTGTTTTTTAACCCTCTCCTCGTCCTCGTTATAATGTTGATATTACCCCGCGGATGTAAAACAGGGCTAATTATTGTACCTTTACAGTGTAATGAAATCATAAAGGTTGGGAACCACTGGTCTATGCCATTGTAGTGTCCGTAGAATAAAAACTCTCAACACTTGAAGCTTCTGTACCGATCACCAAATAAAGCGAAATATCTAAAAAACAGATTGTGCAGATAGAATAATCAAACTAGTTTTAGGTTTTGACCCAGTCTCTTTATCAAATCTTGTAATTTAGTTATAGCTGAAGAAAAAAGGACTAAATGAAAATGTCGGCAAACTGACCTGCCACAATTTTCTTTTGTCATTCCATTTTCTCGTTAGTTTCAAATTAAACTGATAAAAACAAGAAATACGAGTTAAATCGATAAGCCGAGTACACGTGTAGTTAAAATAGACAGTAAATACACACATTGGCAAAATTAGCCGAAAAATCAGCTAGATTACCATCAACTCAAAAATAGCAAGAGAAGATGGTAATTACATACATTTTATTTGCATTTTTTAATCAAAATATTCATGTACACTCCCATAATACGAGTACGTTATGATTTATCTCAACAGCTACATAAATAATAACGTTAAAAACGAATCTACACTAATTAAAAATGTTATGAGCGATTAATTGAAATATTTAAATTAAAGTGTGGTTTTATTATCTTGTTTGAGACTAGCAGGAATGCTTTCTTGAAATCTGAATAGACTTAGATAGTTATAACAGGAAGCAATATACATAAGGTAGAAAAATAATATCTTTTGTGCGAAGTTTATGCCGCCCGCTACGAATTGTTATGTACCTATTTGTTTTAAAGACGACTCCCGCAGTAGCTTACAAGCCCTGTATCGCGGGGAACTTTACAAACATACAAGTCACGGACACAATTTACACCCAGACTCGGAACAACAATTTGTGGATCACACAAAGTGGTGTCCCGTGTGAGAATCGAACCCACGACCTCGTGCGTAGCAGTCGGACACACTCCTACCGCGCCACAGAGGCAATCAATATACTTATGAAACACATAATATACTTTTTCAACAATATAATTTTTAGGTTTTTCATCAGCCTATATCGGTCCCCTGCTAAAGTAGGCCCAATTTATGACAGCTCCTCCGCCCTATGCCTCCAGTCAATCCCAGTGAGCTTCGTTAGGTCTTAGGTCCATCTTGGGGGTCATCCTACCTTAGGTTTACAGAGTTGCGGTCTCCACTTCACTATAGGCCTTGGTTGCTCCAGCGGCTGTTGATCTACCGGCAGATATGGCCAACCCATTGACACTTCAGATTCTAGAGGAACTAAATTATCCCTCTAGGAATACAGCTCACCCAACATGTTAATATAGGTAGTCTTGAAATACTGTAATGATGTAATTCAAATATACTAGAATGTTTAGAATGATAATAAAGAAATAAGGGTATGCGTTTCTTTTATAATAAAGACATTACTTCTCGTATTTTAACTCAAAATATGCAGACCAAGCGCTAGATTCTATAAAATATTGAGTTACAAAGATTTTCATTTATTATAAAGCTACTGAGAATACAAATAAATACAGCCTATTACAACACAATCAAATTATAACAAGTCAAAGAGCTGAAGGTAATTTTTGCGTAGGTATTTGAGGCACGTGTTAGTAAATACTGCTACGACTACTGTTTTAATAACTACATTTATTATTAGGTTAGGATATATAACTACTTTAATATCTTAATATACAACCACTTCATCAAGATGTATATAAGTCAGTGACTTGATCATCTGTTAACTCAGAATGCTAACTATATGTGATCTTAAACTTCTTATCAATATGCTTGGTATTGAAAGGTAGTCTAACACAACCAGGGTGGTAAATAATACAAAGACATAATTAGCAATTATCATATATTCTCAAACTTGTTCGGTCTGGTTGTATCAATGATTTAGGAAAAGGTAGCTATACTAATGTTGGTTCCAAGAGGACCTATTGGCTAGGAAAAGAAGCCAACAAGAAACTAGCCCGTCTCCTAATAAATATTTGCCCTACAACATTTCATACATGTTACAACTACATTACAATTAGGTATAATTACCATATACCATAAAGATACTTTGTAACATATTTCAATACACAAAAACACTAATACAACAATACAAGGTACTACAAGAAACTCGGTAATATATTCAGGACTATTGAACATTTCATATGTTACAACTGGTTCCCTATCCATTTGCCTAAAATTTTAAGACCTAATATAACTTAGCATATTTTTGTTAGGCATAATTATATATTCGCATAATATAATTACGCATAACAGCTTACGCATAATGTTTTAGGCATATTTTTTCAAACCATAACAATGATTAGGCATAACCTTCTAATGCATAAATATATTAAGCATAAAGTTCTATAGCATAACTTTTTTAAGCATTATATCCTAAAACATAAATTTATTTACGCTAATTTAATTGTTTTTTTTTTAGTAATTGTAATAAATAAAAGTTGATTTAATGATAATTATTTGGTTTTTATATCCTTGCCCATGAGAGCATGTTCGTTTCTGGCACTCGCCGGCCGCTGCCGCGGCACGCTCGCTTCGCTCGCTCGGCTCGTGCATAAGAGGTCACAGTTCTAACCTAACCTAACCTACGCATTTTTAAAGAAGAAAGTAACCCAATCTATATTATTTTAATTGAAATTCTATGATCTTCATAGTTTATGTGTAATAAATAATTTGCATAAAAATTGTTTTTGTTATTTACCTATATTAATTATATGCTTAAATATTATTATGCTAATAGTTATTAGGCCTACTAACGTTATGCGAATCTAATTTATACCAACACAAATTAGTCTTTAACATGATTGTGCCAACATAAAAGGTATGCCATAAAAAATTAGGCCGAAGTATTATTATGCCAAAACAAATTGTGCCAAAATCGTTATGCCGAAGTATATTAGGACAAAGAACATTATGAGAAAAGAAGGGATCCCGTTACAACTACGTTAGGTATAATTAATATATACCATAAAGATACTTTGTAAATTCAATACACGTAAACAGTAATTACTATAATGCTATACACAGCACTACAGTACTGCCACAAGGTACTATAAGAAACTCAGTAATATACTCAGGACTATTATTGCAACGTCCAACCATTTCACTGTAAAACAGTTGATAAGAATCACACAATACAATATTTACCAAATCATATTGCAATACCCTGTTATCAGTCAATATACAAAAACAGTAATAAAAAAACAATGTTACAATAGTACCACAAAGTACTACAGTGTACTTTAGAATCTTTTTAATAAGTAAATCCTCATGACAACATAATTGCAATGTAAACCATATCACTGTAAAATAGTTGTTATGAACAACACAAGACAATATTCATCAAATCCCATTGCAATATCTTCACACACAATCCACAAACACAGTTTCACAATTAGGCAACTTTATAAGATCGTACCTGTTCCATGTTGAATATCTGTCGATCAAAGTCAAACGGTCTATAAAAAAGACAAATTCATCAAATATCATGAATAAGTGGGTATTATGAAAATATATTAATTCCTATTCTTTAACCCATAAAATAATTCAACACATAAAACCGTGTTAATTAAATCATTTATTATCGGAATGATTTTACCATTACCACACATGGCACGATGGGAGTGTGTCCGACTGCTACGCACGAGGTCGTGGGTTTCGATTCTCACACATACCACACCACCGCTGTAATAATTTCGATATAAGAACTAACAAATTCTTCTATAGAAGAAGTTCATTATCCCCCAGCCAGGTCTAGCGTAGAATTGTCAACCTGACTGTTTGGGTACTATAGGAATTTCGATATAAGAGGTTGGGTACTATAGTACCCAAACAGCCAGGTTGACGGTTCTACCGTAGACCTGGCTGGGGGATGATGACTACGAATTTATGATTAATGTCCAACCAAAATTATCTGTATTTTTTAAACATTTATTTTTAATTATAAATAATATCCTATTACAATTTCAGCGTGCCTTGAATGTTCTTTTTTAAACTTTTTGCGAAATAATTTTGCAAATGCCTGGCTTAGTTTAAGACCTGACTTAATAATCGGGCTTATTTATTTTTAACTCTCTAAAAACACAAATAAATCAAAATGCTACAAGCATATTTTCTTTGTAAAAAATGGTTCCTTTAAAAAAAAAAGGTTAATCGATTTAGCCCCGTTATCCCCCAGCTAGGTCTGTGGTTCTGTGCTTGTTGCGTATCTATTATAGGGGAGGTATTCGACAAGCTTTCAGCGTGCCTCAAATACCTACCTAAAAGCTGCCATCAGCTCTCCTACTATTACGAAAAGGCACAACTAGAACTCAACACTGTATTTCGTGACCATTTTTTTTTCGATTTCCATAACCTGTCAATTATCCCATATTAAGGAATCAAAGGCTATCATTACCCCCGAATCAATTTTCATAAAATCGCATTGACAGAACCGCACCTTAAATATTCACGTAAGGAACACGTTAAAATAATATAGCCTGACCATAGACACGCGAACAGGCAATAAAGCAAATTCTAATCTATTCGTAAAATAGAGACATTAAAAAAATGTCGTGCCGCGCTTCTGTGACAGATCTTATCTTAATTACACGAGATGGACGCATTTTAAAAGAATGCTTATGTGACTCTAAATTAGGTTTGTCGGGTAACATTGACGAAAACAAAAGTGTGTACTTGTACGTGTGTGTGTGTGTACTTTGTATTAAGAACTTTTTATTATTAAACTATAATTTTTATAAACTTTACCAGCCAGTTTTTTTTAAATAACCTCATTTTAGAAAATGCGAAATTCGATTTGGTATGTATTGCCGATCATTCTCGGTTTTTTTAAATAATCATTTAATTTATTTAATGAGCTTCCAAGTTCTTAAATATAGGTAATAGAAAAGGGAACTTTGTAAAATGCTGTGCCAGAAAAAAGTATAACACTTAAAATTAAATGGAGACTTCATAATACATGTAGGTTCAAATTTAGTATGTTTCTATAATAAATAGAGTGATAGGTTGCATGTATTAAAAATAACCTACAATTATATTACAAGAAAATTATTAAATTATGGAAGGCAGCACTTAGAGTAGAATTTACCGCCCTATTTTTTTATAATTGTCTAACGATTTTTTTATGAAATTTGTAGGTAAAAACTACATCAAAGTTCACTGCAAAATAACATAAACACCTTGACATTTAATTGCTTAGATATTAAGATATTAAATAACAATTTGTTATTAATACTCGTGTGTAAAAATAATTATATAATTACATACCAAGCTCCGTCCTTAGCTATTAACAATTTATTAAAAATTTCATCCAAATTGAAAAAGGTTTTATTTTATAAAAGTGTTTTATGTAAACTTGGCATAACCTCATAAAACTATAATTCCATTGAAGACGGCTCGGGTCATAAAATTTTTAAATAATTTTTAAACCCTTTAACGGTAGCTTTTCTTGTTTGACACGTTTAAAATAATATTAATGGCCGTATCAGAATAAAATTGTTACCTTTGCCTTCATACCGGCGCGTTAATGCGATCTAGAAATGAAATAATTTCCTCACTAATCCTAAAAATATATGGTCCGTAAATAATCGCTCGTATTGCCGCCTGTCCAAACCCTATTATAGTGATGGGACCGTGTCGAGTAGCATCTGTTATATTTTTTTCACGTTTGATTATTCTATATTTTTAGGTTACATAACATGTGTGCTATGAGCGAAAATTAAAACTATAAAGGTATTATTTTCTTTTCTATTTTTTTTTATACAGATTCTGTGATGATTTGTGTGAGATTTTTTTTTAGAGTTGGTAATATGTACATTATACAAGATTATTTTTGGTATAGTGCAAAGCCAGACACCCCAACAAGATTTTTACTTTAAGAAATCACTTAAAAAATAAAATGAAAATATTGAAAACTTGCAGTGTTAAAAGCCATTCAAATTGTCCTGTGTTCTTCGCGCTATCATGCTCATTACGTCCCATAGTACGTAATCCAATCATAACTTATTGAAAAATAAGAGATGATCACATTTCATTTTCAGTGAACAGGATTTGGACTGTTAGAATGATTAATGAATTAATTAACGATTGATTAATTAACTAAATTAAAAATGTTGATCCAAAAAACTGCAGAACGAAGAATAACGTTGTATTGTATAATAATGTTGAATATTTTGAAGTTAGTCCTAGTTTTAGTTTAAATTTTTCAAGTTTTTTAATGTTTTTTTAAGAAGAGGCGGAAAGATGGATTTTGATTTGATGGTTTTGATAGAATTGTTTGAGGTTGTATGAAATAATGCTATTTAGTAATAGGTATCGTGGGGTCTATGCATGTATTGTCTGTTTATGCTAAAAAAAGATAAAAGCAAGCTAAAATGTTGGGACAGAAGTACTTTTGAGTGCATTGTTTTAAACATTTAAACCAATATCGATAATTATTGAAAAAATAATCAGCAACATCTCTCACAAGTACCAGTTTTCGGAACGAGAAGTTTTTATTTATTAAAATATAAATGTAGATAATATGTTTAGGTATATTTTAATGTGTTAATATATGTAGTAGGAGTTTCACAAGCCAAGTCACTTTCATGCTGTTAACTTTTCGAATTAAAACTATATTAATCTAATACTCCATAAAAAGGCCTAATTTTTGATCAATTTACTAATTGAAATAAACTATAGTAATATTGTTAGGCTTTATTATCAATTACACTGTTTCACATTTCATTTTACATAGGAGATCGCCTTTTAGCTAAGAATTGCTTGTAGTTAGGGATTCATAAGAAAGAATATTGAAACGAATTCTTGTATTAATACATCGGCGATAGCTAGGAATTCATTAATACATTCAAGGGAAACACTATAGGTACTGAGTTGCTGCCTAACGCGAAGCATTGAAAAAGAGGAGACGTCTATTTGTTGCAATTTTCAATCTGAGGTCTTTCTTATGACCTAAATAAATCAAATAATTTTTAATAATTATTTCAAGACAATCTTGTCTACAAAAAAATTATTACATAAATAGATCCACTCTAGCCACCATAAACAATCTGATACTTTTTTATTAACTTAGGTTATCGATAGCAAGAGCAACAAAAGGCCGAGTACCGTATTTTACAAACAGCCAAACACGCCCTATTCTATTCTACGAGCGGTTAATTGAGCAATATAATTTGACACCTCACGGTGTAGTGAATAGCCAATTATTAATATGGGCCCTTGATTAATTGTGATATCAGCATTTAATTTTCGTGTTAACAGTGCGGCGTGGCGCGCGGCCATTGTGCGTCGCTCGCCTTTGTGTGCCGTGACGTTTCAATTTTGAATAAATTAAATTTCGAACGCTTCATTTTTTCCAAACCTTTTTGGATTTACCAACGAAATGAGCTCGCGGCCAGTATTATAATTTATTGTCGCTTTTGTAACGAGAATAGAATTTTGTTGTTTATGCTATCATTTGTCTTATTTCTTTTTTCCGTCAGTAATATTAGTTAATATATTATATATTAATCCTATACTTATAAGTTAGTTAATCTACAATCATACATGGGTATAAAATGCAATAGATACCTAGTATGTATGATAGATACATGCGATTAATCATCAAGACAATTCGGCAAAACCAAAGTAAATATGAACACCTGATACTTATCTATTGCTGATTCATAAACTTAATAACATCGAATGAATAATGATTGTTATAACCTCATCCTTTTTGTTAAAATAAACTACAGCCTGTATCTAATTTCGCAAAAAGAGCACAAATTGAAATTAATAAATTAAGTCATCCATCACACCTTAAAAGTAGTAAACGTTATTTTTTATTTAATACGTTAAACATCCACAATAAAAGAGTCGCCATTAAAAATTGGTTTCAGTTAGCTACTGGCCAATGAGCTGATCCAATTATCGCGTTTATGGCGGCAATTTGGAAGATGGCCGTGCTCGTTCCAAATTTGAAAATTCGAAGCTCGCGTTCGAAACCAATGAGTTTTATCCTAATTTTATTACGCGGCTGTTACGATTAAACTATATCGTTTTGTCGGCCATACGGGAAATAGATATTTTAATTTATAGTTTTATAACGTATATTAATATTGTAAACAATTTTTATTAACCTTTAAAGTTATGGCCGAAGAGATATAGTGTGTGTATGATTAATTTGTCTTATTTATTGATTGTGAAACTCGAATTAATCTTAACAACCTGATCTGGCGTTGTTTATTAATAGCGCAGCTACGTGCAATCTTAAAATTGCAAAAGATATTCTACAAAGATAACAAGGTAAGCTATTAAGACATTTAATATATGATTACCCTCTTGGAATTATGAAAAATGATCGTAATAATTATTATAGGTATTGAGTTATTGGTTGAAAAAAGAACTGGTCTACTTACCACGCCTTGCAATGATTAGATATTTACATAATTATTTTCACATGCTAATATAATTTTAATACATCAATCAAGAACAGCGTGTTAGGTTATTGAAAACTGCTAAACGGATTTGCATTATAAAGAAAAAAACTACATCTCCTTCTTCCATTCGTTTAGGTAGGCTTAGGCCATTGACGTTTACATCTGAACCGCGGCATCCCTTTCAATTATAAAGTAAATATTTACTGCAAAGCCTTAAAGAGAGAGAAAACGCGCGGCCCTGTCTCTTTGACAGGTATTGTCCACATGTAACGTTGTCTCTTTCTAGAGAGTGGTTAATTTTGTGAGGTTATGGCGCAGTCCAGGTCTATACGTCAATGGTTTAGGCCTATGATGATATAGATACACAAATACAGACATTAAAAATTTATGTCAACCTTCTTTCGCATCGGGGGTTAAAAAGTTTTGATACGGTATGAAAACTTAACACCTGAAATTTAAAAAAAGCTTTCTTAGGTGTCACAAATGAGTTTATAATCATTGTTGGAACGCGTGCGCCGGCGCACAACATAATTGCGGGTGCGCCCCGCCATCGCCACCTGCCAGAAGATTATGTTATTTGTCGCTCAAGTAATTACTGAGGCTGCAATTGTCTTCTGTTCTGTTTTAATTTGAATTTGTTCATATTAATCGGCAACTGGCCAGAAATTTTCACGGTACCCATATAGACAACTCCTGAATCGCGCTAGTGAAGTTCTCACAATTGCTACTTAATTATATTTATACAAGTTTCCAACATTAACCGATTGTGGAAGTTTGACTCATCAGTGCCACCAGGCCCACCCAGATTTTTTTCTGTAGGCAGCCAAGGATGCATAACATGTGGACTGTAACAGGCTATATTAGTTAGCAGTGGCGAAGGGTGAAAAATTTTCTGAGGTAACCCGATACAAAAATATAATCTTGTTGGACATGGTTCTTTGTACCTATAATACTAAATAACTACAATCCAAAGGGAAACCGAAAGTAATGATGTTCTATGAACCCTCCGCCACTGTTAGTTAGTTACTTTTAGCCGTTTAGGAAAATCTCACTTAGCGCCCTTATTGGGCCATTTTGATAGGTCATAGACTGCTAAGAGGCGATTTCGAAAAACACCGTATGCAACCATTGCGCCGTGGCCTACCAGGCACGGCAACTCTCCAGGTTGGAGGATACCCCCTTAGTTTTTGGAAAGGACGTAACACCTTTACACACAGGTAACATTTTTAACCAAATTCAAAAAAGGAGAATCCCAGTATCTCAATTTGGATGTTTGTATTTTTTTTAATATACGAGTATGTTTGAACATAACTCCGTCATATACAATGTTATTTTTGGTATACTTAGTGCAAAGCTCTGACACCACAACAAGATTTGTATTTCAAGAAATCATACAAAAAAATTATGAAAATATTGAAAACTTGCAGAGTTATAAGCCATTCAAGTTGTATTATGTTCTTCGCGGTATCGTTCTAATTGCGTCTCGTAGTATGCAATCTATGGTTATTAATGAAAAATAAGTGATGATTACATTTTATATCACGTTGTGAACAGGATTGGTACTGTTTTTTTTTTTTTTTTTAAATGACGATTTCCGCACTAGACTAATCAATGAATTAATTAAGTAATGAATAAATAATTAACAGAAGAATATAACATGGTTCAAAAACTACCTCATGGGATTGTGTTACTGATTCTGAGCAATCCACTTTTAGGTTGGCACTATACCAAGAATAACATTGTACAGATGGATTTTCGAAGTTATTTTTTCTCCAAAAGAGGTTTAAGCTGAAATCGTCCCTTTCCTTTACAAATGTCGTGAAGATCTGATGATGAGTATCGGAGACAGACAACGAAACTCCTCAATAAATGCCAGCAAATCAACCTTGATTGAAGTCGATTAGATAGTTTTTACAAAACTATATATATCTATAGTGTGTTCGTTTGTAATTCAGCTAAATTACATTAGGCTTATGTGAACTGCTCAAATCCATTAACAAAATATTGCTTTTCCCGAAGCAGGGCCGTTAACTGTTGAAGAGTTCACATGATAGTTCACCATCAGCCCTATAACATTGTGTAATAGTAGTATGACGAGAATAAAGTGCTACTCAATACCATATTAAAGTAATTGAATCGCAAACCGTGAAATATTGAATAGTTCCGCTCGTCATTTGTGGTCTTCATCATCAGTTCCACTTCACCAATAGTGCTTTTTGAGAGTAAATGCACAAATCCCTATGAAATATACCTAACTCACTAGAGGTGTGATTATAATATTTGAAGAGTTTCCTCAAGTTCGCCAGATCTCATCATTGGGCCTGATCTAATGACAACGGAACCAACTTGGAAGTATACCCTATAAAACACAAAAATATTTTTTCAAAATGATCCAGCCGTCTTCGCGTAATCGGCGAACAAACATACAGTCGAATTGAGAACCTCCGCCTTTTTTGAAGTCCTTTAAAAAAATATATTAATTATCTATCTATTTAGGATGTAAGTTTATTGAAGAAACCACAATGTAACCAATTTGTGCAGTACAAACCTCCTTATTCATATTAATATCAACCCATAATGATGACTCAATGCTGGCAATGGGTCTCCCCAGTAGATCCCAGAGGGGTATTTGCCATAATCGCCACGCTTGGCATTCGCGGTACCTAAGGCTTCAAAGTACGTAGAGGACGCTGTTGCCCGTCCTCCGGTGTGAAATCCCTTAGTCGCCTTGACGACACCCACGGGAAGAGATTGGTATATTTATTCATATTATTTTTAGAAGTATTATGGGTATTATTCATTGATAGCCGCATTTGAATTAACGAACGTTTTGTCTTTGTTTTTCAATTTCTTTTCAAAATAGAATAGAAGAAGACAAAACATTCTCTGCTTACTTAAATAAATTAACTGTTAAATTAACGTATATTGAATAAGGAGGTGGGTACCTAAGTTTTTACATTATAAATAAGGCTAAAGTTTTACTATACTAAAGTCGAAATGGATGTGAAATGTTTAATAACAAAGTTGCTTAGCAACCATTCAATCGTTCACACTTTTGTCAATGGTTGCTAAGCAACTCTGTCATTAAACATTTGACATCTATTTCGGCTTTAGTTTAAGGTTACGCTAAGCTTGCGCTAAACCAGATTTTGTTAAGTTTTACTTAAACACACTTTAAAAATCACGTCTTTAGTATTCATTCTTGAATGATGTTTGACAATATCCTAAAAGAACAACTCAAGTCACAACAGAACCAAATCAATTTAGTTCACGCGAACAGATCATTAAAGTTGAATTAAAGCTATCTGTGTAAGTCGTTCGCCGTGAGAACCGCTCTCCACTCACTCATTCGTTCGTTCACGATCTGCTTATAGGGTGTACCTACATTTATCAACGATAGGATAAATGGTACTTTTATTCCATTTAAGTGTTGTACTTTAATGACTTCAAATATATTTAGCGGTAAATACTTAATGTTCATGTTATTAACTCCTGAAAGATAAAACGGTGTTACAAATTTTACGTGTTGTTTTTTATCATGGGTCAACTCACACACGGCTATCTGATCTCGAATTAGGCAGGGCCTGTACCATGGTAATTAAACTGATAAATTTAGTATTGGTATTACCAAATTAATGTGGCTCATGTTTGTACCAAATCTATATTTGGTACAAACATGAGCCACATTAGTTTGGTATAATCGGAATAGTTTTTACGGATGTGTAAATAAAAATCTTTCAGTTGGGTTTTCTCGATTTCTTGAAAAGGGTCTGAAATGTGTAATAGGGTGTCATTAAAGCGCGCTATTGTTTTGACCAATAGCACAGAATAAGTAATACATAGTACTACCAATAGGCGCGCGCGCTGCTAGAATTGGCCGTCAGTTGTTACATATTTTATGCGACTGCTGCAAGGCTCGCTCACTTTTTTTTTATAAATTATCAACTTTATATATAAATGTCGGAAGTCTTTAATGTTCTCACATTAGTTAGTAATTAAACTGAAAAATATTAATCTTGTGTCGTGTTAACTGAACTTCAATCTGCCACCTACTTTAAATTTCAAAATTGCGACGTTTTAAAGCAATTCGTCGTTTTGGATTGAAATTCTGGTATAATCAGGGCAAGCGAAGCGAGTACCATTTACTGAGAAACTATCACACTTGCAAGTTTGGGTTTTGATATAGGAATTTATGTTTATGTCTAGATGTGTTATCTATTAAAGAAATATTCCTTTATACACATTTAAAAAAAAAACTTGAGAGGTGTCAAGGGACACCCGGATGGGACGAAGTTCCTTTCGATTAATTAGTGAAGGAATTGTAATAAAATTGTATTAAATAGCTTACTATAGCAAAAAGTGTCGTTACAACTTTTCGTATGATTTTTTCCGTCTAGCTCCCTTTCACAACGCGCGATAAGGAACTTCGTTCCAAAATTAGTATTAGTATTAATTATCTTTATACAACTGTCTTAAAAATTAATACTTGCTAGAAAACTGCGCGAGCTCTCCTAAAGCATCACTTTTTGCTAGTTTACCACTAGGCGGCCTCTAATACAAATTAATATAAATGTCTCCAATTTCCAAAACTGATGCTTACTCTATATTCTTCCAAGTGTCAATTCTGTTCCCATATTAATCCACAGTTTGTGTAACAGTGACAGGTCGTAATGTGGACCGATTTGTCGCTGCGTTCACCATTACTGCTCCTTTGTGACCGTCAAGTGATATTGACGACTTTTGGTCGCATTGTCTTGCATTTAATTTGAATTTTGAATAGAATATGTAACTGTTATTTTTATTTGGGGAAGAACCTTGAGAGATTTTTTATATCCCAATTGAGCAGTAGGTAAGTTCAGAATTTTCTTCTGGAAATAGTTTGACCTCTGTGACTAACACAAGATTTTAGCTTAGCCATTATGAAAACACACATTCAGGATCAATTCACGTATTTAAAGCAGTGTAGTTACAGTTCAGTTGCAGTTAAGTTTCGATTAAAACGGCCATTTTTGTATTCATGTAACTTTGGGATCGATCTTAAATACGCTTGCGTCAAGCATGCGTCTCAAGAGCGCAATAACGACATTCTAGTACGGTGCGTTTTTTAGATAGTTCCCAAAGTTACAAGAATACGAAAATGGCCGTTTTAATCGAAATTTAACTGCAACTGCACTGCTTTAAATACGTGAATTGACCCACAGGAAGACTCAGATACTTATATGAAAGGAGAATATTGTTCTGTAAATAAGGGAAAGAAAATGTTATGTACCCAACTTCGTATTAATCAACTCTCTATAATTGGCTCTATTGTGTAGGTATTGTATCTACAATGACCAATCTCAACGAAGATATTACTTATATGATACCTAAGAGAAGACAAATCCAAACAATCTATCTAGACAACTGTAAATAGTTATCATTTTTGTTATTAGCAGAAGAGCGTATGTGCAAGGCATTTAAGCCCTTTTGGTTCAGAAGTGCAGTTCGTCGGCAATAACTCAAAGATGGTATGGTATATCCGACCATGTTGATAATAATTACCTATATACATACTAGCTGTCCCGGCGTACTTCGTACTGCCTATTTTTTTTCCTATTTTGGTTTCAATTGTGAATCTAAAGTTTAGATTCACAATTGAAACCAAAATAGGAAAAAAAATAGGCAGTACGAAGTAGATTCGATAATGGTTTAGATTCTAAACCATTCTCGAATCCACTGAAACACACACAAAAAAATCGTCAAAATCGGTCCAGGCGTTTAGGAGGCGTTCAGTTACATACACATGTAGATACAGTAGAATTATATATTATGTGTACAAAGATACAAGTATTTTCATGTAACGTGGCCATGACTTATGAGATTCGTAATATATTACAGTCGCAAATAAACATAAGTTTCATACTATCCCTACATTTGATGTAGAAATACTAGCTATTGCTGGTTGAACAAACTCTGCGTTTATTTGTCAGGATTAAAAGAAATAGTTACATACGGTAATGCTTTACAAACCTTTGTGACAGGAATAAAATAAAAGATTATAAGTAGGTACTACCCGCTTAAATTCTTTTATATTCTTTATAACTAATAACTATTCAACACAGTAGCCAAATATTGACAATAAAGCTATAAACAAATGCCTCTACATCAATAACTAGACACAAGGCGTTAACAACTGAAAACAATACGTTCTTTGTGGTGCGCGAGCGCATAGAAGCTCGACCAAGTTTATAGCCGTCTCTTTCTCACATGTAAAGTGTTTATGTTGCTATCTTTGTCACATTGACATGTTAATACAGTCTTTGATGCGAGCGCCCCGCCCACACCGCGATGTACCCGACACTTTTAAAGTACGATTACAACTTGCCATTTCGCTTTGGCAGCGAATAGGGGTGTCAAATTGAAGAAGGTATGAAGATTTTTATCTATAATTGTGGAGGGGGGGACCGTTACAAAGGAGTTTTAAGGTAAGTAATGTGGTGGATGTGTCGAATACATGATCGAACATCTATACTAATATTATAAAGCTGAAGAGTTTGTTTGTTTGTTTGAATCAGGAATTACTGGTCCGAATTGAAAAAATCCTGTTGGGTAGCCTATTTATCGAGGAAGGCTATAGGCTATATAACATCACGCTTCGACCAATAGGAGCGGAGCAGCAATGAAAAATGTTGCAGAAACGGGGAAAATTACGCATACGAAGTTGCGCGGGTCAGCTAGTTATAAATAAGGCTAAAGTTTTAATCGAAATGGATGTGAAATGTTTAATAACAAAGTTCCATTCAATCGTCAACACTTTTTTCAATGGTTGCTAAGCAACTTTAACATTAAACATTTGACATCTATTTCGGCTTTAGTTTAAGGTTACGCTAAGCTTGTGCTAAACCAAATTTAGTCAATGATAGTTTTAAACTGTTTGCTTTAACGTTCTTTTATATCTAATTTTAATTATTTTAGAATAAAAGAAAAAGTAAGGAAAAATAATTAGGAAGAGAGAACCATCAGGGCCGATGGCCTGAAAAGTCGTAGGTATTTAACAAATGATTGTAGAATTATTTATTTAAGCCAGAAACTGTATTGATGTGAATACACAATTAAGTATTTGAATATCAAATCAATCAATAACAATAAATTATTTTACACTTACCAAGTAATAATATGCCTTTAAATGATATTAAAAATATAAATTCGTGTATAATTTAATATGTTTTTGTATTTATAATCATCAAAATAAATACAACAACAACCGTTGGGGTAAACGAGTTCTTGAGTGGAGACCGCGTCTCGGCAAACGTAGTGTAGGACGCCCTCAGGCCAGGTGGAGTGATGATCTACGCAAAACGGCTGGCAGGAGCTGGATGCGAGAAGCCGAGGATAGAACAAAGTGGCGTGCAATTGGAGAGGCTTATGTCCAGCAGTGGGCTGCTATAGGCTGATGATGATGAATTGATGATAATGAAAATAAATAGGTACTAAAAGTAAATGATTTGAAACGAGAACATAATGACGTCACAATGTTAAATTGCATACAAATGTCTACAGAACGAATCGTTTTGACATTTTATAAAAAAGATACTGATTTGACTTGACATTCAAATACCCAAATATTAAAGGGAAGTTAGCCTTTTGATTTCTCACAAAGGAATACGATCTGTTTTTTGAACCTAGTACTGGCTCTAGGACCAAGCATACCTACGTTACTTATGTTTGGTAAAAATATTAAACGATTATAATAAATGATTAATTTACACTAATCAGGCCCTCAAATTTACTTAACCGATTTTGAGCAGAAGCGACGAAACAGATTACCCAACAAGTACGCTCGCTTGCTTGGATTTTGGGTTTTAAATCCGAGACTTACGGATGACACTCTTGGCCGGGGTCCTCACTACTCTTTGCCTAAGCGCTTCCTCGCGCTTCACCTAAGTTCTCCACCTGCGTGGAGCACGTGGAAGTACCCAAGAATAGGTAAGGTATTTTGAGGCATGTTAAAAAAAAGTATTTATGTCTCTATTATTCAAATTAATGCTACAGTGACAGCATGAGAGTCAACGGCGTCATAAAACTGAGTGACGTTTGAGTATTCCATAAATACGTCACGTGAATTTCGCTGCATTACGATAATTAATTTGACTATTTTTACACTACTGAAAAAAAGAAGTATAATGTTTTTCCAGGTTGCATGTAAGTATGTTTATTGCAGCACACTTCTATACGACTAAAAGGATTTAGATACCTAACTCATTGTTAAAATCATCAAACAAGGCTAGGTTATTTTCTTATTCTGATCTTATCAATATGGGTTATTAAGTATCAAAATAACGGATTTGTATTAGTTTAAAAACACCAGTAAGTTTTTAGTTTTCTTGATCTCTTCTCTCTATAGCCTCCAGGAGGTCGCGGACAGTCATGGGTATTTTAGTCGCGACCTCCTGGAGGTCGCGGACAGTCGAGGGGATAGTATCTATTCAATTATGAGTTTCTTGGCAGCTTCTTCTCATGATCTTTACACTTGGAACTGCCGCCTAACCTCATTTTGTTTTTTTTTTTCAAATAATCATAATTTCATAAATTGTTTTAGTATGTATTAATTTGACGTTTTCAAATAATCATTAACCTGATTTTACGAAATAAAGATATTTGTGTTTGAGTTTAAAATGTAGCTTATGGCGAAGCTGTTTTAGATATTGACAACCCTAACGCTGAGTTTATTACGAACGCTAGATGAGATTTCACAACTTGCGCAGATTTAAATGCGAAGCCAAATTACATACAATGTTTTGTATGTCCTCTGAATTTTGTATATGCAAAGGTTTTTAAAGATGTATAAGTACTTAGTTCTATGAATGTTCTGTATTGACAATTTGATGATGGCGGCTTTCTTTAAATGTAGCTAAGTATCTTATAACAGAGATGGAGGGAGATCGTGCGGAGAGTTGTGTCCACTTCTACCACACAAGAAGAAGAATCATCTGCGACAGATCGACATGCCAGGTTTCGAATTCATTTAATTTTATTTATTTATTTATTTTATATTGAAGAAAGCTTACAGACTAATAACATGTTATAAATAAAAAATATATTAGTTACAATATTGCTATTAACAAACTTCCACATATAAATGATCATTAAAAAAAGAGCTTAAAAAACATAATTAAAACAAAAATATTAAAATGAAAAAAAAAGTTGTAAAAAAAAAACCTTTTGATTATGTATGGGTGCCGCTGTTACTGCTGTTGTTATTGTCGAAAAATAAATTATTGTATATTTTTCGTACAGTGCTTGTGCTGGTGCAAAACAAGTCTATGTCAACTGATAAATTGTACCTAATTAATATACATACCTCTCTATATATCCAATTGAAGACTAAGATCAGAAAACGCGTAGCTCCTGTAGACTGTCGCGGTCTTCAACTTTGACGGGAAAGCCCTGACGCTCTTTCCCATAGACAGGGAAGACCAAGACGGTAGGGGGGCATTGAGGGCTATGCTCTACCTTAAAGTAGTAATGCCCTTCCGTCAGAGTCTTAGCTAGGGGATTGTGGGGTAAAAATGTCTAGCTTAAATTAGTAATGTTCTACCTTAAATTCCTAATGGCCTGCCTTAATGTCAAATCTAACTACGGTCGTGGACGGTAGTACATATTGACAACAGGTCTATTGAAATTGGTATATTTCAAATTTTCAAAATCCCAAAATACCTGCTTTGATCCCTCTACATTTCTTTATTACCTACCTACCTACTCACCTGCAACCAAAATAATTTTATAGCTGAGTATAACATTTATACTAAGTTACTAACGGAATAAAAAAAAATATTAAAAAAAAAAACATTATACTTACCTAATTTTCTTACTATGCCTCGTTCACATCAACATAACAACTAATACATACAAGTAAACTATGTAAATACGTAACGCGTTCCAGTTTAATGGGTATCATCTACTCGCACGCAATCAATCATTAGAAGAGTATGTAAAATGTAATAATATCATGTATTTTTTTTAATGTAATCATGTGCTACATTTCTATTAGACATTAATCTGGCAAAGGCGAGAGCTTGTTCAGTCTAAGTATGTTTTAATTACGGGCCACGGGCGAAACGGCTGAATGTTAACAATAATTATAGGGACCGCGCCGACTGTGCTCCGTTTAGATTGTGTGGTCATGTGTAGGCTAGTGGTCTGGTAAGTTAAATTAGACGCTATTTTGAATTGAAAGTTGATTAATTTAAACTTTTGTATAAGTACGATTAAAGGGGATAGGTCAACTCGATCGATGTCGCAAAAATGGTAAAACGGTTCTAAATTAAAATTCTATCGTTACTAATAATTATAAATGCAAAAGTTTGGATTGATAGAGTTATGGATAGATGTTTGTTATTAAATAACGCCACATCGGGTAAACGGATCTAGACAAAATTTAGAACAGATATAGATTATAGTGTGGAATAGCATGTAGCCTAGGGTGCTATTCCAGACATTTTATCCCAGAAAAATGTTTTCGTGTTATAAATTTCCTTTTCAACATTTTCACGCGAACGAAGTCGCGGGCAACAGCTAGTTAATTTATAAAACATTGTGTAAAAAATACTTAGTATCTACATCGAGGTCCCACACCAGGCAAGCCTCACGGGCTGTAGGTGCCTGACGCCTGATTTACTTTCATATTTGATTATATAATTCCCAAACGATGAAACGATACTTGGAGTCGTTCTCAAAAGTAACTTCTGTCTGTAACTTCTGTCACCACTTTTTTTATTACGTTTTACTTATGAGTGAACGGCCGAGCAATCCGGAGCAGTGCCCAGGGCGAAAGGGGCGCCAAATGTCAGCTTCAAATGCGCCACCTCCCCCCTCCCCCTCAGTTGGGCGAGAGGCTCACACTTGGTCAATATTGGTTCAAATGAAATGCACTCGTTCCTCGCACGTTCTCATCAAACAAATATAATTGTAGATCCGCCACAGGCTAACGGGCGTCTTTTAACTAAGTGGCTGTTAGAATCACCACTGTGAATACGTTGGTAAGGTATTCTTATTAGAAAGGTGTGAGATAACTGCAAAAGATGCACCACCAGGTAACGTCAGCGACATAACTTGCTTAATATTTGCATTTAATCAAACCGACCCATCACATAGACTTTCTACCGCATAGTCACAATAAGTTACATTAAAATAAAACGAGCTAGTCACTGTAGAAATTAAAAATAATTTAAAAACCACAGTTCGATATTCATTTTGGAGTTTTGATGATTTGATAAGTAACTTAAAAGCGACTGCTAATAAATAGACGTTATCATTTACAATTACAACGAAACATTCCTCTAATAAAGAAGTTATAAAAATGTGCAATCAATCGCTCGTTTATCTAAACAAATGCAATGTACAAGTAAACAGTCAAGTCTACTAGCACATGTAAACGAAACACAAGAGGGGGCGTATTGACGCCTCCGCAGTACATCGCTTACGATTCCTGGTTGAGTTGAAATCGTAATTAGACCCAAAATGAGCCCCGCAGTGATGTTCGAACCTCCTTAATTACTCATTAAATAGCGGGAAACGTAACACGTTAGATTATGAACTAATTAATGTTTAGCCTTTCGTTTCTTAATTAAAGTGCAGCTTCAAACGTTACTTTAAATGGCTGATGTTGTCATTTGTCACTTTAAAAAATAAACTTGAAAGTTAGAAAGTTGATTAAGTAACAAGTCATACTCGCACGAATACTCGAACCCATATATAAATGTGAAATTTTTGTGAAACATTCGAGGTTTCTCAAAGGTTTTATAAGACAGCCAAAGTGCAGGAACCTCCGTCAAACCTTTCAATTTTTCGCGTCACCTGCCATTGCTGTCAAAATCGCAAGCAACTGAGTGTTGAACACTCTTTAAAATTTATGTTTTTAAACAAGTGCTGCCAGATTGGAGCCGAATCTTAACATATTTAAAAAAAAAAATGTGTTGCACTCGGGGACTGCCGCGGTAAAGCTATTGCATATCATACAATTTATTTATTTTTATCTTAAAAAAACAGAAAGAATTAACATTTTTTTAATAATTAATTTAAAAAAAAATAGTTTTTTTAATTATTTTTTTTCTATTACATTTCGGAGCAGCTCGTCTTGATCCGTGCGAGCTTCGTACAGTCGTACCATATACATAAACGTTAAGCAAACGATCGGCCGAGTTACATGGTAGGCGGAGTGTTAGGTTTTATTTTCGTTACGGAATTTCTTGATTCGGTCGCCGCGCTCAAAGCCCGAGCCCGCGATAAAAGCTATGCAATAGCTTAAAAATAACCTTATATTGCCTAAAGCGGAGTGTACGGCACTTTTGGATAGTGAACTATGAATGGACATATAAGTATCTTATGATCGTACTACCTATTCTTATTACGTGAAATCGAGTTGCGTTACCACAAGTGCTTTTTTATTTTCCGCAAAAATCATTAATTTCAATACTTTAATCGCGGTGGAAGTGTGTCCGACTGCTACGCAAGAGACGACCTCTTGGTTCGATTCCTACACGGGACACCACTTTGTGTGATCCATAAATTGTTGTTCCGGGTCTGGGTGTACTTTGTGTCCGTGACTTGTATATTTGTAAAGTCCCTCGCGACACAGGACTTGTACCCTACTGCGGGTGTCGTCTTATGTTAAACATTTATTTAAATTATATTTTTTAGTTCAAATCCTCCGTTCATTTTCGGATCCAAAAGGACTACAAATTCACGGTATATAACAGGACCGTGACAGTAACGGTACACTTCATTGATTGGTGCTAAGTAGTCACATTATTGGTTGCTAAGCAACAGCGAATGGCCATTGGGGCGTCGGGCAAATAAAAGGTTTGGACCTTTAAATAATTCCCGCAATTAAGTCCCGAAATATAGATATTTAATTAAAATTATATTCATCAAAATGTATAGTCATCAAAATACTAAAAGGAAAGGAGTTGACGACCCCCAATTATGACGACATAGCTGTGTATTCCCTAAAATTGCAATGTCACCTGTGAGTCACATTCCTCAGGACCTGGGTCAGTCCTACGCCATAACTCTCTCCGGTGCCGAAGGTTCATCCTATCGGACTATGAGAGTACACATAAAGCGTAAGCTGTGAACAACTCAAATTTAGGTATCAGAGAGGATAAAGGAGACGGGCGGGGAACGACATCCCTGCGCGGAACTACATTCGAGTACAATTCCTCAATCGCAAATTTAGGTGGAGCGAATTGTAAAGGAATAGAGAGTCGACTTGTGTCTGCGCATACACTATGATATCTTCTGCATAGTTAACTAGTACCTACTTATCTGATAAGATTGGATGCCGTTAGTAAAATCCATAAAATGTAAAGGTAGCAGAGCAACAAATATCCGAGCATTCATCCATCCTAACTAACGTTGAATTTGAAGGACACTGTATCAAATGCCTCAAATGAGGAGGCGGTGCAGTGACATTCTGGTCTTTGTCAAAGCAGAATTTGGGTGGCACTGATACTGGTTATAGGCTGGCGTGATGCTTACCATCAGACGCAAGACCTGCTCTTCATTTCGGTTTATAAAAAAATAGTTTTAGTAGGATACTGGTCGATGCAGTTCTTCAATATGATCACTTAAGTGATATCCGGTCATAGCCTGATCCAAGTTGGTGTCCATATGCCAATATGCTGCACTTTAGTGTCCTGTGATCACACGCGAATATTTCTATATTCTTTAATCACCTTTGTTAATGAAATTAATGGACATACCTTTATCGTTTTTTTTTTAGAAAAGATAACTAGCAATGTGGGATTGAGTCCCACATTACTAGCAATCTTCTTAACCCCTCCAGCTAAGCTCAAAGGCTTGTGTTAGGAGTGGGTTCACGTCAGTAGTATAATAGGTAGGATTCGAACCCGCGACCTCACGATTGCGAGACCAATGCCTTAGCCATTAGGCTACCGCCGCTTATAAAAACGTGGTCCTGGTAAAGACCGTCTCAATGAGATATGTAATCTTTCAGTGGAAATTAATGTAAGTAATAAATTAGTGGTTAATTCGCCACATCATCAATCATACATAGTGTCGTAAGTTTATAACAGGACACAGGCGTGGGTGTACGATATATTGGTAGTGATTTAACACTGAATATTTCTTATTGACCACCCAAATACGATGGTAATATACAATGGAAATATTTGTAGAGATTGTGTTTCCAAATACTTAAGTATTTTGTGTATTTAGGTGACGATGATTTAAGTTTTTTTTATTTTAAAGGAGACAAAGACTTTCTCACTTGATCAAAGATACTTATGCTTTTTAAATGTCATGTTTTTAATTACAACGTCATTTTAAAAATCTTACATGAAGGTTTTTGTATTGTTTCCATTTTTCAACCTAAACACCGGGCGAAACTCAGATGCCTTCCTCACTAGTTTCTTAATATACCTAACATCGACATTACAGTAACTAACATAACCTAACTTGGCATAGAGCCTGCTTCCTTAAACCATACTACCTGCTACCTACAGCCAAATAGCTTATACCACTTCATTCCGAACTCTTAAACATGACAACTAGTAATTTGTAAAGTGCAATTTTGCGCCAAGTAATAATGTAACATGAGGCGTGAATGTTTCCACCAAGAGTGCACAAAATACCGGGAGTACAGAAGGTAACCTTTAAATGTAACTCTATCGAGCAACGCACACAAACATTGTTCATACATACATATCAACGTATATGATGTCCCACTGCTGGGCACGGGACTCCCCAATAGAACCTACTCATTATAGATCCTGGGGGTAATTGCCACAATTGCCACACTTTACGAGCGGGTTGGCGATGGCAGTAAGCTTTTAAAGTACGCAGAGGACGCTGCTGCCCGTCCTCCGGAGTGAAATCCCTTAGTCGCCTTGACGACACCCACGGGAAAAGATGGGATGCCACTATTCCTAAGCCGGTACCGTATTCTTGACAGACACGGAATTGAAGACCAGTTTAGACTACTTTTGGAAGGCGTCACGAGATTCTTTGTCTGTAGGTAGCTAGATTTGACTTTAAATCATCAGTATCATCGGCATCAGTACTTATTCTTAGATATAGGGCGACAAGAAGAAGTAAGTAAGAAGAGGAGTGGCAAGAGCGTGCCCACGGCTTCTACAAAAGGGCAAATAGAGGACGCAGAAAGCTTTGTAAAAGTTGAAAGGAAGCCCTCCAGCCGCAATCAGTGTGGTACGTCCAATCAATATATTGATGTGTCTCGTGTACATCACGCCACAAAGGCAGAGGAGGTTCCTCCACGCACCGTACTAGAATGTCGTTTATGCGCTCTCGAGATGCATACTTGACGCTAGCGTATTTGAGATCGATCCTAAAGTTACATGAATACAAAAATGGTCGTTTTAATCGAAACTTAACTGCAACTGAACTGCAACTGCACTGCTTTAAATACGTGAATTGACCCGCTAGTCCTCGAGCAATCTCTATGTGTGCGTTGCTCGAGCATGTTGTATGAAACTTACCTTCTGTACTCTTGGTAAATTGTGTTGATAGTATGGAACCATCTAAATTATAATATTGACTTCGACGTGTTAAACTACCACGCCCCCAGTTTGGCGGCAAAACGCGAGAGAACCACGTAAACGGCACATAATAAAGTGGTATCGTCTATGAGATATCGACTAACTCAAATTGACAGGCGGTAATTTGGAATTTGTGGGAAAATATTGTGCTTTTTCCCTGGATTTTGGGTAATTTTTTAAACGGACTGCGGTAAAAGCATAAGAATATATGTCCATTTCATTGGTTCGCTCTACAGTCTACTACGGTTTAATGGATTTTATCATGTTAGATTCATCTCAATTGTGAGGTGTGACATAGGCTATATATTTTTTTCAGTTAATTATTTTTAAGCAGTTGGGTATTTTTGTGATATTTTAAACCAACTACAAAAAGGAGGAGGCTCTCAATTGGGATGTTTGTATTTTTCATCGTAATATTTATAATTATTTCATATATATATAAATCATATATACCTAAACAGATTTTCAAAATTATATTTTTCTTCGTAAGAGGTTTGGTCCGAAATAGTCCCATATAAATTTCATAAAGATCTCATGATGAGATTCATAGCCAGACAACAAAACTCCTTAATAAATGCTGCAAATCCGCGATTAAATTCGGTTACCTGCATGTCTTTTGTAAAAAAAACTTTTATACTTTGAAATTTTGACACCAGACGGACCGGATCAAAATCGGTTTTGTGGAAGTCTTTGAGATATACCTGTTTTCAGCTGTCTTTAAGCTGATGATGATGATGACGATGATGAAAATGTTGATTTTAACAAGTAACAGAAAAGTCTCCTTTCAACTACCCTCCGATTTTTTTCAAATTTAGGTATTCCAAGCATGAAATTCTTTCCTATTAAATAAATTTAAAAAATTAAAAAAGCCCGCCTAAAAAAAGATTAAAACAAAATAACCTTAAATCATGCAGTCGGAGGCATTCATGAATCTCAGTGAACTTACTAAAATGCATCCGACTGCATGATTTAAGGTTAACTTGTTTCAATATTTTAGAGCAGGCGTTTTTTTTTTTTTTTATATTTAATACTTTTAGTGCTTAGTTGTAAGACGTAACGTGATGTAATAACTGTAACTACCGAAAATTTTAGTGAAAATACTTTATATATTATTTTAAATTATTTTACACTTAAAATGACCATTGAGGATATATAGATCCTAAACGGTTATTTTAGGTGTAGAATAATTTAAAAGACCTCATCATGATTTTAAAATACCTACACGATGATACCCCACTTGACATAGTTTGTTAACCTTATTTTTTTTCTCTATCACAATATGGCGTCTGGTTGTCGCCATTTTGAGTTTTGATTGCTTTAGTCATGTCTTTAGTGACGATTGCATGAATAATAAGAATCGATTGACGTATGAATCATCAAAATGAACCCACACATTTGGTCTATATTAGGTATATAGTGTCACAAAGGAACACACAAACATACATACATGTCAACCACATTACCCTCCACAGTGGGGTAAAAAGGCAAGCAAGTGGCAACACTGTAAGGCAACTCCAGGGCACAGAGCCGTAATACTAGCTTCTTACTGGCTCAATTTAGTGCAGTTAACAGCCCAATACTCAGTAAACTAATACCGGCCGGCCCATATCAATAAAAGTCATTAGCATCGATCAATGTGTATCTGTCGTAGAACATTACCTCAAATTGTGCTAAACGCCAGGTAATAACAGATCGTGAGCCTGTCTGACACCATTATGTTGCTAGTCTGTATATGCCTAGACTGGTCTGTTGGTCTAGAATCTAGAGCTATGGTTCCCTACCAGTGGTCCGCAGAAGCCAACATATGGTCCGCGAATGATACATTTCTGTGCAAGCTCATAAAACACATTGATCCAAAATTGTTGTTATTTTCTACACACAAAAACGGTTGTCTGTAAAGTCGGTTTACGGACGATAATTTTACATGATAACATCATAAGAAGACATTGATGACATTGTATTAAACAACCATGCATGTGACAGCTTTAGTGACCCCGGGCGAATGCGCGCGCATACGGCCACAATATTTCAGCCTATCAGCAGGCGGAATCACCATTCGCATTGCTTAGCAACCAATCAATAACGTGACCGTTGCTACGTGACACTTTTTTGTGCGTGCACCCCGTCATTGATTTGAGACGTTATCACGTCAAAAATATGTTATGTATCTAAAGCCTTTTGAAGTTGGTGCCAAATAGAACTTCTATTTCAAGGCACCAAATTGGTCATTTTTTTTTTCTAAAAAGTTTTTATTTCTATACATCGTGGTCACCATCAACAACAAAGAAATCAAAGTGGCCCTATGTCAAGAAAAAAATGGAAACCATTGCTAGAGTCTAGTGGTTAGTGACGCTGACTGTTCAGCCAGAGGTCGTGGGTTCGATTCCCACACGGGACACCACTTTGTGTGATCCACAAATTGTTGTTCCAAGTCTGGGTGTACTTTGTGTCCGTGATTTTAATGTTTATAAGGTCCCTCACACAGGGCTAGTACCATACTGCGGGACTTCTCTTAAAAGAACGACTAATTAGAATTAGAATCAACTATTTTCTGTTTGACATGGGATAGTAGGTATCTTAGGTATATTGTAGCTAGTTTTCTGAGCAATCATTGTTGTTATAAGAACTCTGACTATTATTTAGCTGCTAAAATTTGACAAGTGTTTATGAATTTTTGATGAAATTTTTATTTTAGCAGCGGATAGTGTATGTTGTCAGTATTACACCTACCATGGTGCCATATATGATTGCATTATTATTACATATTATTCTTTTAGTCACTTTTGAGTAGCGAAAGGCGTATGGCTTAAGTGTTTTGGTCACACTTTTTTAAATTGATAACTTTTTCATTCTTAATAATGACAACGCGGTGGGAGTATGTCCGACTGCGACAGTCGGACAAACTTCCACCGCGCCACAGAGGCAGTCAAATGACACTGAAGAATTAGGTAGATGTTTTTAGTTATTCTAAAATACTTCACTAAATACATATATTTCCATTATGAAGAAGAAAAGTTTCTTTATTAAAAAATATTTTTTTTTTTTTAAATAAAAAAAAAAACAAAATTAAAAACCATAAATTAAACAAATAGTCTTAAACATTAACATAAACAATGAGTTCAGTTTGCACGTCATAACTATGACAATAAATGGTCCCATTCAGCATAATATGTTGCGAGTTTTGAGACAAACTTGCAACGCTGATTTTCAATGAGATAAATGGTCTCATTGAAAATCAGCGTTGCAAGTTATATGTATGCCTATGTATAGTATATATGTATGGCCAAAGCACATATCTACAGTTAACAGTCAGAATAGTCGATACTATTTACCGTGAAACGATGATAAATGTATTAAATAAAACATATACCTACTTAGGTAGTAATTATTGCATATTCCAGTGAGTAGGTGATCCAATATTTTTTTTAAACATTAAAGCAATTAAATTTAAGGGTCAGTATACACTTGATCATTTGTTAGGGCAATGTAATGTAACGTTCTTACGAATGATACAATACAGGCAAATGCTCAGTTTCCTAAAGTATTTCCACGTTCTTCCTAATGCTGGGCACTGGGGCACTGTAAAGCAAGTTTTCCGTCATACACTCCTGTCACCCGCGCTCGTACCTTTGCTTGATAAAAAGTTACACCAAAACGTTCTTTGGTTTTTTAAATCAGGTTGTAACAAAACATCGAGCGTCATCTTCGAAGTGCGGTTTGAGTAAATTTAACAATAGCGAATGCTTGACCATCTGTTACTAGTAAATGCTCAAGTGTATACTCACCTTTAAATAACAAAAAGTATTTAAGTAGGAAGTGTAAAACAGTGTAAAATATACTCGAAATCTATATCTAAGTATACTATAATATTATAAAGTTTGTTTGTTTGAACGTGATAATCTCAGAAACTACTGGTCTAATTTAAAAAATGTTTTGCTGTTTGATAGCCCATTTGTCGAAGAAGGTTATAGGCTATATAACATCACGCTACGATCAATATCAGCGGAGCAGCAATGAAAAATGTTGCAAAAACGGGAAGAAATTACTCAGACGAAGTTGCGCGGGTCAACTAGTAGGTAGGTATGTAATATCGAGACTTTGTGATTTAGATAAAAAACTAGAAAGAAACTACACTTGAAACTGGCGTATGCACAGAATCTGCGAGCCGTAATCCCTACCGAACAATATCGGAGGTAAGAGGAAAAGTAGGATTTCCATAATGCCTGCCTACCCAGTAATAACGGCAAGAAGAGATAAAAAAACCGGGCAAGAGCATGTTGGACCATGCTCAGTGCCTTGAATAATTGCATCAGCAGAAGAACGTATGTTCATGGCACTTACGCTCTTTTGTTGAGAAACGCAACTTTTCGACAATAACTCAATGACGGTATATCCGATCATGTTCCAAATAATTTTAGTTTAAAGTATTTATTAAGCGCCACCTTTGTGATTTTTTCATATTTTTTTGTCACACAGTTCAAAAGTTAAATTGTCCCCCTCCCCCCCAGGGGGACAATTTTTGCAATTTTCGGAGTGATTATTTCCAAAACTATTCACTTAATCAAAAAAGTTTTTAGAAACCTTAAAGTGATTTCATACCTGTCGAATGATTTGTATTTTTGTATGTAACGAATAAACTTAAAAACTACTGGACCAATTTAAAAAAATCTTTCCCCATTAGAAAGCTACAATAACAGGGCGTACATAGGCTTATTGTCATAAAAAATTAAAGATAAACCTACGAAGGAAAATTGCAATAAAGTATCTCATAGTATAAAAAACTACGATATGACACCCGAGCGAAGCTGGGGCAGGCAGCTCGTCTTTGATGTTAAGACATCATAATTATCGATAACTAATGAAGGTAGACAGGCGACTAATTGTAATTAAGCCAAACTAAGTGAACTGTAGGGGAAGCCCGGGCATGAAGCATAGTGTGGGTAAGAAGAATAATTATTTTACCTAAAATTCTATAATAGATAGAGCTTCAATAGTTTCTCAATTCACGACACGAGCGACCGGTAGACGCCATGACAGTTCAACCAAAATAATACGCGAGTGCATTTGCTATGGAGAAAGAAAAAAAACCTATCGTTGTTTTGTTACGATTTTTGTGAATGTTTGTACATAAACTTTTTGTATTACTTATTAGTTGCCCACGAACATATTTTGTTTATTTACATGCACGTTTATTTGAGTTTAATTTGTGATCGTTATTTTTAGTTTACCTAGTTATAATAGTTTCAAATTTTGTCTTGTTTCCAATATTTGCGCGTAGGGTAAAACGGATATGGGCAAAACGGATAGCTATTCTTTTTGCCCGTTTACTTATTGCTTATCTCCTTCCTAAGTTAGAGATGTTTTAATCAGCGTAAATACCAGCATATAAGGAAATTAAAAGTTATTTCTATGTTAAAATCGGGAATTTGAACTTATGATAAAAAAAATGGAGAAAAAGATTATGCTCTGACTATGACTGACCGTCCAGTTCCTGCTGTACTATCTATTATAACTGAAGGACCTGTAAATGAAACTCCGTCAACAATTGTCAACAGTCCTAGCACATGACCGACAACGCTTTGAATAATCATCTAGCTACAACAATGACAACTGCCTCGATTTTACAGGAAATTGCATCTGTTACCAGAAAGGAGGCACCTGAATCTGCTATACAGTCAGTTGAAATATCAGAAAAAGAGATAGAAAGTCCTACTACATCATTACTTGATTCCAATACACTGGAAAAACAAAATACAAAAATCAGAGGTATTGACATCTTACTCCTGTCAAATCTGAACAAGCATTAAAATTTGAAAAAGCAAAGAAGACCAAGATTGCTGAGTTTGCAAGACCAAGCAAAACTAAAACTAAAAGTTCCTCCGTCAAACAACTAAACAAAAATCACTTCTTAGCGCACACTAAACAGTAAAATCTAGTTTCGATTTTACTGTTTAGTGTGCGCTAAGAAGTATACTGAACCATCAGAGGAAGATTGGATACAGTTTACCTAGTAACAGTTGGCAGCTACTTCTGTGATGAATGCGAAGACTAATCTACACATCCTTTTTGCCTTTGGGATATATCCGTTTTGCCCGACCCCTCTGGGCAAAACGGATAATTGATGCTTTTTGTTAATGCTCATAATTAATATAAAAACAAATTTCAGTTTTTCAATTTTGATTATTGTTTTCTAAAAATGATTGAACATAGTTTCTATTCAAAGTACAAAGAGTTCTATTAATTATCAGATTGTAGTTTTATTTACACTGGCCTTTAACGTATGCGACTTGCCTTGACTTCCCCTAGATACTGTTCACTTAGTTTCCTACATGCTACTACTACTACTAGGTACTATTAGTAGTCCTACCTATTAAAATTATAAAGCACCTACAGCATACTACATAAAAGGTTAAATCAAATTCTCAAAATGAAGTGCCATGTGAAAAAAAATCGCTAGTGTACCCTTATGAAAAGTAGGAACTTGAAAATGGCCGACAGTCAATTTAAAATTACAAATGAGGTCGATTAATCTTCAAATTCAAAGATCCTACTAACTGTTAAAATAAACAATTAAATTTTAGGCGCTACTTTCTTTGCGGATCGATTCTTTTATTTGCGGTTATAGAACGCAAAAAATATAATTAGACTAGCTGATCCGCGCAACTTCGTCTGCGTCAATTTTCCCCGTTATTGTAACATTTTTCATTGCTGCTCCGCTCCTATTTGTCGTAGCGTGATGTTAGCCTATAGCCTTCCTCGATAAATGGGCTATCCAACAGTAAAATATTTTTTCAATTCGTACCAATAGTTCCTGAGATTATCGATTTAACACAAATAAAATTCTTCAGCTTTTTAATATTAGTATAGATATAGGATTGATTAAATATCTACCAGACCTAACTAAGTCAATTAGATTTAGCACGACAAATGAGGCAACGGGATATAGGTATATGCCTATAGCACCTACTCACACTGTACTTTCATAAAATTGGTCTTAAACAAAAGCCCGCAACTTTTATAATCATCATCCTGTCTTTCTTTCCAATATGCTTTAGTGGCCTGCTGGTTTAGTGGTTAGGGACCCTGAATGCTGAGCCGGAAGTCGTGGGTTCGATCCAGTATAGACCACTGTGATGAGCGCGATGGTTTATTCTGTGTCTGGGTGTAATTTATCTATAATAGGTACTAATATATGTATTCAAAATATATCAGTAGTTTATCAGTTGTCCAGTTGCCTAGTTTGGGATCAAATGGTATTGTGTGAGTTGTCCCAAGATATTAAGATTAAGATACTTTCTTGACAGACGTCATCTCGGTGATGGGACTACCCTTAACCATTTGTCACAGGAACCAGGTGGGTATCTAGGTACTGCCTACGAGTCGCCTCGCATATAGAGTAACTTCAACATTAAAGTGTAAAATGTATACCTAAACAAACTAACAAATAAAATTCAAAAATCACTGGATAATAATCTTTTTTAAATTTCACATTTTTTTAATTTATTGGGACTTTCTCACGTGAAATATTTAAAGCTACGAACCTTTTATTTACCCGACGTTTCGATCGAATTGCACCGATCGTAGTCACGGGTTGACTTCTTAGTATTTAGTGTATAGTCTATGGGTTGACTGATTGCAGTTTAGAGATGTCTCCGTGAGGTGCGGAGTTCTTTAACTACCCTCGCCTGGTGGTCAATATTATAAAAATATACTATTTTTTCTTTTGCTAAATAAAAGCCACCTTCAGGTACTATTCAGCCTGTTATTGGGCTACTATTCACTATTCAACTTGTGCCTGCCTAATGGTGAACCTGCCTAAACTGCATGACATTCTACTGACTACTTACCTGACATTGGACATGATGCTAGCACAAAAACTTACTTGTTTGAAGCCAGGGCAATTGAGAGTACCTAATGCTTCTTAAGTAGGTAAGTAATTTTGAAACTTAAGGTAAGACAGGATACAAGCCTACTTTTCAATAGCTTTAAACACCAAGATAACTGCCACTCGGCCAGAGATATTCTGCAACTATTTAGTGAATGCATAATCTGTAAAGTTGTTTATATACTAAAGTTTTAGACAATGTGTATTCTTTGCTATATTATCTATGTAGGTACATAAGTATCTACCTAATGGTATAACAACTGGTGATAAATAGAATAAATAAACAAACTCATTATAGGTAGGTATCTACCTACATACATTGCCGAAATATCAAAGATGCGATTCCATTTATGTCTTATTTTAAATTTCGCATCAGTATCTCTTGTCTCCCTCCCCTGTTGGTCAGAAACACCCTTATCGTCCGTCTCTTTCGCACTAATTGGTTGCTTGAGCCTCTGAATCCAATTAGTGGCGAGCGGGGTACACTGAATTTATTATGCCGCTGTTGTTTAGTTTCTGGGCTTTTTAATTGAAACGTAGTGCGTAACCCGCTGCCCAACTAATGAATATGACTGCTTTGAGACTTTTCTTTAAGGTAAACGTTGGATTATTAAAATTAATTTGCACAAGCGATTTGCTACGCAGCTACCTAATTATTTTTTTTTAATACATGAGTAGGTAACTAACTGTAACTTACTTAATTTATAATTTACATGGTTTATTACAGACAAGCCTACAATCGTACCTATAAGTTTTTTTTTATTAAAACATGACAACTTATTTAACACATTTTAAATACAAAAATTAAAACACCAAGAAAACATGCATTAAATTTATTCAAATATTTATTTTTAGAATTGATACTACTAGTGCCATCTTGTAGGCACTAGATAAGTACATTTTGATAAAATGAATGCCATCTAGTATCGAATAGAATAACTATTTGACCACAAAATTTATTTGCACTAGATGGCAGTGTAAACTTTGGAAAATATAATTATTGAACGTAAAAAATATAAAATCTCATTATTAGATTTATTTTAAAAAATGCGTGCAATAAACTATAGTTATAATATTAGGATAGCAAGGAAAACAATTGCTTAATATCATTCACTCTTTTATGTTTATCTGTAGTTAGTTCTCATACTTGCGCCAACCAAACTTTGCTTGACGTTTTTGTTTTGTCTGTCAGATCGGTAAATGCGAATATTGGAGTTAAAGTTTCAAATTACTAGAATTTACATTTAACATCTATAAAAATTAGATGAAATATCTAAGTAAATGATTTTAAAGTCCGTGTAGTGTGGCAGAAGCAGTTGGAGATAAAAACATTCAAAATGTGAGATTTCCTATCGTGCCTTTCTAAATCTATGTTACTTTTTATTTACAAGAAGAAATTGTATTATTTATATTGGTTTTAGGAGTTTCGTGGATCTTGCAACGCTGACTTTGCATCGGCGAAACGAACTAGAAGCTAGGTTGAACACGTTTAACGAAAAATGTGATCGCGCTATTGACGACATAAAAAGATTGAAAAAGAAGGTAAGCAAGGAAAACTATTTTATTTCGAAGGTGAATGTTTCAAGTAATACATGTTCTATATTCTTATAAATGTGTTTATACTTTATCCACCCGGATCCACAAACCTTCAAAACAAGTTTTCATCGCAACTGGGTTCAGTTGTCATAATTTTCTCCACTGTCTGTACATTTAAAACTTTAAGAAAAAACCTTTATAAACCTGTTGAGTGGTATAGAAGTTAGTGGAGAAACAGATCAACAACAAACAGCAACTTGCTATAAACAAATTAAAAATTATAAATGTAATTTAATCCGTGTCTATTTTAAAACCAAGTTAATCTTATTGTAAACTTGTAAGACATGGTAACAATATACCCACTTTTTCAAAGTTACAGTCGAGAATAAAACCACTTGAACAGATCAAAATTATTCATACTTAAAATCCATTTTACCTAGAATATGTCTGGCTGTCAATACCTACTATGAAAAACAAATATATGAATGTTAAAACCCCATGTTAATGAATAATTCATGATTGGTGAATAATATAATTTGCTTCTGTAGTCTTATGAAATTCTGAAAATGAAAATGTTGGTTGGGAACTGGGGAGTGACATCATTGTCATACATTTTGTCAAACTGTATATGAGTGACTAGTCGAAATAAGATTTTTAATGGTAATATCTTTAAGCCTTAATCTTTTTCTTTTCGCATAAAACTAAATGTATTTTTATGAGAAATTCGACAGTTAAGGCGTCTATACCATTGTTGATCCAGTGCCTTTCTGATGAACAACAGATAAGTGAGGAAGACTTCGCACATTGTAGTTCAAAATAATTTATAAACTTTAAGGTTGCCTCTTTTTTGGAATTTGTTCTTGTAGATTTTCAACTGGCTTCTATGAAAATAATGGGCAATAAAGGTTAAAGTGGTCATAGCATCCATTTATGAGTGCCTGTAGGAATACTGTTTTCATTTCTCTTATAAAAAAAAAATCCTTTTGTATGTGGCTTTCGTTTGGTTTAGCACTAAAGATGGATCAGCTGAATCATCACAACATTAGTAACATAAATATTAGTCTGTATCTATGTATTTATTTATGTATGTATGTATGTATTGCTGTAAGTATGTATACTATTGTATAGCTATGTATGTAGGTACAGTACTCCCAAATTAATAATGCACATGCAGATCTTCGCTAATTGTCGTATTCCCGGAAACACTCGAATCATGGAATCGTAAGAGCCCTAAACAAGGCATTTGCATTTTGCACCTTGTTTAAAAGAGATAGGAGTCAATATCATGTGTGCACAATCGAAAACAAATCGGGCGTTCGGCAGCTGTCGCCGGTCAGCGAAATGTCTGTCAGTCGTCTTTATATATTGGTAGTGACTGCACGTGTTCTCTATTTGTGGAAATATATAGAGCTGCTATTACACACCCTTCTTGGTAAATATAATTTCAACATTAATTAGCTTATTCAGATTTAAATAGTATATTTTGAAAAAAGGAAAATAAATAACATATTTCACGTTTTTTTAATATTAAAAAAATAAAATACCTACATTAAATACATATTAAGTACTAGAAAAACATTTAAAAAATGAGATTTATTTAAATTAAATAAATAGATAAACATGCATAAAAAATATATACCTAACTCTGCCCATGCCATTTTCTTTCAGACGAATTCTTCCAAAATGGATAAATTTAAACGTGGAAAACCGCTTAATTCACAAGCACGGCAAATGGTATTTAATGTGTACCTTTATTTCTTAAATGAAGCCAATGTTTTCAACAGAGACCATGATGGTTATTTTAAAAAAATTCAAGACCGTGTTACAAAAGCTACAGGAATTTCGCGACGAACTTTGAGTAATATCTTAAACGAAAAAAAACATAATCAATCAAAGAAATTTTCTACACCGAAAAAAGGAAGACCTAAAAGTAGATTTCGGCTGGTACTTGATGATTTCGACTACTGTGTTATTCGTAATATGATATACAATTTTCAATTGACGCTGAAAGAACTCCCAACTGTAAATAATTTAAGAATAAAGTTGATCGAAGCTATTAATTTCAAAGGCTGTGCCGAGACTTTAAGGTTGATCTTGAAAGACATGGGGTTTAGGTTTCTGAAAACTGATAATAACAGACAATTACTTATGGAAAAACATGATATACGCCTAAAAAGGATCAAATATCTCAGAGAAATACAACAGCTGAGGAGTTCTGGTAGAAACATAGTATTTATGGACGAGTCGTATGTGCACACATCACATACTAAGGGTAAAACTTGGCAAGATAGCAACAAAAAAGGTATCAAACAACCCATTTCCAAAGGAGAGCGAATAATTATTGTACACGCAGGCAATGAAAAAGGCTTCGTCCCAGGGGCTCTAATGTTACATAAATGTGTCGACTCAGAAGGTGACTATCATAAAGAAATAAACGCGGAACGTTATCAAACTTGGCTACGCAATCAATTGATTCCCAACTTGCCTCCTAATAGTGTGTTGGTAATAGACAACGCCCCATATCATAATAAGCTGTCTGTGAAACCACCAAACTCAAACACATCTAAACCACAAATGACAGCTTGGTTACAACAACACAACATTCCGCATGACCCAAAGAAACTGAAACCCGATTTGTATAAAATTATACAAAGATACAAAGAAAATTACACAGAATTTGCCATTGACCGTATAATGGAGGAACATGGGCATAAAATTATACGATTGCCACCATATCATCCCGATTTTAACCCTATTGAAAATATTTGGTCCCAAATAAAGCAACACGTGGCCAAGAGAAATATTGCAATGACTGTGACGTCAGTTAAAGATGCTATATTAGAAAAAATCAATAAAATAGGACCAGAAGAATGGAAAAAAGTTTCTGATCATGCGGTTCAATGCGAAGATGAATATAGAAAATTTGAGCCAAGAATCGATAGTTATTCCGATAAACTGATTATTTACACAGGTGATAGCAGTGAGGAAAGTGTAAATGAACAAGAGCATAATGAAACTTCTGATGAATCTGCGATGTCGGGAATAGAGGTCTTCCTCGATTCTGATTAATTTTTTTATAATTGTATTATTTTTCTGGAATGATTAGTGCTGTAAACAAATTTGAACTGAGATTTTGATTATATTTTATGTAAACCTCTATTTGAAAACGTTTTTTTCTCCTTCTAATAAAACCTTATGTTATTTAAACCTTTTCCTCCATAATTACACCAACTTCGGTAAGACACTTGAAAACTAATCACTCCAACAATGATTGTAGCGTTTTCGCTATTTACTTACATGGAATTATCGAATCAAATTTCGTTACAGGTAAATCAAATCTGTTTTAGCACAAAACACATAATATATAAAATTAGGCATAGAGAAATTGCTCTTAACCACTCTATATAAATATCGTCTTTCGACGCTCGGGTAATACGACCGTTGCCGAACAATGACGAAGATTTCCGAAGATTTCTATGCGCATTATTACTTTTGGAGTACTGTATATATGTATGTATGTATTTTTGTAAGTATGTATAGTATTGTATAGTTATATTGTTTTATTTGTGTATTATTTAAGAATAATAAGGTAGTTCTTATTTTACAATTAGGTTACTGCACCTTTCACACATTCCATTTCTACATCACCCTAAGGTAGACTGGCAGAGAATGCTTTTAGCATTAAGTCCACCTTTGTACAACTTTGTGCATAAAGTTTTAAATAAATAAATAAATAAAGCGTAAATGATAGACACAATATTTGTGTACTTTTCAGAACTAAATCCACATGAAAGAAAAAGGTTTTTGGGCAACTTTTTAAGGTTCCATCACCAAAACACATTCATTCCCCCAAAACTTGACTGATTTATTTGCAATTTTAGAACAAAATAACAATATGTTCTCCTCTTCGCCATCATTTGCAACTAGGAAATCAGACGCCTACATTTTCGGAGCTCAGTCGAGCTTTATGTCCTTTTTTTCGGAATAAGACGGCACTAGCAAATTGTTTTTTGATGCACCAGTTTCATGTTCGGTACTGCTCTGGTGATGGATTCTTTTGATTGGATGCGGTTGAAGTTGAGCGGACTATCAAATAAAACAAATTAATATGCAGCTCCGAGCTGGGCCGAGCAGAGCGAAGCAGGGTAAAGTTGAGCCAACTATCAAATAAAACAAATGAAAACACTTAGGCAGTATTTCATTACCAGGCATACTTCAACATGACATGTAGGTATTGACAGCTGAACAGATTTTTCTTTTATGTTTTGTGTAATTAGTTTGGTATATAACTGTATCTATATACTATGTCATTCTGCGATTTAGTCATAATGCGGAGTAAGGAATAAGAGATGTGGCATTGTAGGTATTGACAGCCGGATACAATAGCTGTGTCTGTCTGTCACCTGTCTGTCACCTGTCCACTGTCTACCTGACTAATAGTCTTGTAATTAGCTGATTCTTTAAAAACCTATTAATTAACCATTACTTGCATGCTTTTGAACCTACTGCTATTAACTGACTATGATTACACAGTTCACTAAATGTGATCTACTTGACAGAACCGCTAGAAAAATCAAAATATATGGATCAACTTGTGCTGATCCTGCTGTCCAGGTAGAAAATACCCAAGTGACCATTAGGGAACAAAAGAACATCTGCCTGCTATTATTATTATTTCTCGGTTTCGACCTAATCACTAAAGAAATCCTGAACGAACTACCGAAAAAAGCTTTAGTTTTCATAACGCTCCTATTCAATGGAATTCTCAGGGTTCAATTTTTCCCTGGGATTTGGAAAGTTTCACAGATCATAATGGTACATAAATTGGGAAAACCTGCAGCGGAGGTAACATCTTATAGACCTATCAGTCTGATACCCGTTCTCTCAAAATTTTTCGAAAAAGTGCTACTGCGAAGAATCTTACCAATTCTTACACAAAAATAAAATAATTCCGCACCACCAGTTTGGCTTCCGAAACCACCACTCCACAGTCGAGCAAGTCCATAGAGTCTATGAAACTGTTAGAAGAGCCCTTGAACAGAAAGAATTTTGCGCTTCAGTATTCTTGGATATCCAACAGGCCTTCGACCGGGTGTGGCGTGATGGGCTGTTGTACAAAATTAAGCAAAACATACCACATAGTTTCCACATGTTGCTTAGATCTTACCTCTCAGACCGGCTATTCCAAGTGAAAGAGGCTGACTCGCGATCTACTTTCTACGACATAAAAGCTGGCGTACCTCAAGGTTCCATTCTAGGACCAATTTTGTATACACTATATACATCGGATCTCCCATCATTGCCTGGATTGATGACAGCCACATATGCTGATGACACAGCTGTTCTAGCTTGTAACAAAGACCCAGCTACAGCATCAAACCTCTTGCAGCAGAGACTCAACGCGATCAACAGATGGCTACACATCTGGAAAATTAAAGCTAGCACAACTAAATCCGTCCAGTTAACTTTCGCCCTAAGAAAAGGTATCTGCCTACCAGTTAAACTCGGAGACATCACCCTGCCTTGCGAGGACACTGTCAGATACCTTGGTATATACCTGGATCGACGCTAAACTTGGAAAACTCATGTAAAGGCGAAAAGAGAAGCACTTAATATTCGCTTTAAGAATCTCCACTGGCTTTTAGGTCGAAATAGCAGATTATCCATAGACAACAAACTGCTGATCTACAAATCTATCCTCAAACCGATATGGATGTATGGCATTCAACTGTGGGGTAGTGCTAGCACCTCAAATATATCAATGATCCAAAGACTACAGAATACCATTCTCAGAACAATCAGCAGGGCACACTGGTATATCACAAACCACAAAATACATAAACAATTGGAGATGAAAACAGTCATTGATGAAATCCGATCAGCTTCGGAAAAGTACAAACTGAGACTGACCAACCACCTCAACGATTTGGCAGTCCAACTCACAAGCCAAAGCTACTCCAAACGCCTCAAAAGGCCCGACATTATGGAGCTGCACCACAGACAGTTTTGACACATCATACTACACAGATGAGCAGCTTCCTCACTGGAGTAAGTCTCTAAATTAGGAAATAAACTCGCATACAACACATCTGATTATAGTTGAAAAGAGACTGATTGCAGATATACTCAGAAGAAAAAAAAAAAAAAAAAAAAAAAATTCTAACCTCTCTTATTGTAAGAATAGGTGATAATATTTCTGAACATTTTAGCTTATAACTTTTTTATTTATGGTTCTACGACAAAAAGTTACAGGACCAAGTTGTAGAGAATTTAATTTGCAACAAAAAATGTTAACTAATTGTTTTTATCAGATAAATAGTTTAAGAGATGTATCGTAAAAACCATTTCAACCCCTATTTTCAAGATGGCGGCCGTGGGACAAGGGTGTCGACCCCACAAACTTGGTTTTAGCTTTACATTGACACATCAAAAAAATAAAATTGAGTGCTCTAAAAAACGCAACCCCAAATGTAACTTTTCAATCGACTATTAACACATAAGACGACACAATTTTTTTTGACAGATTATCAAGCCAATGGGAACGGCTAGCACGTCGTAAAACAATAAAACAACATTGCGTCTTTTCGAGACGGCAAATCATGGGTCGTTATCGCGACTATCTATCGTTGCGACGATAAAAAATATCGTCCCGTCGTTCACAACGACGACATGCGACTGTCGCGAACAATAAAAATATCACGATCCAATGGGAACAGCTAGAAACGGCAGTTGTTCAACGATTCATTAATCGTCACGACATAGTGGGAATGCGCCCTTAGAGGGTTCCTTCTCCCCCTGCCCCCAAATGGTGGCAACATAGCTTTATTCCATAACATCTAGATTTGCTTGGACACTTTTTTATCGAATTTTTATTATGCTATTAGACACTGAATCACACACCTTGCGGGCACACCAGCTTACCACAGGTAACAGCTTGTATATAGACATAAAGAATATTCCATTTTTGTTTGTTCTAGACTCAAGGTTTTGTCCTGCAGCTAAACTGTGACCCAGCGGAACTCAAAGAGCGTTTCCTGACTTCAATGAAGCAGCTAGACGAGTATATGTACTTGCTCACTGACTTTAATCTTTCTATATCTAAACTTGGTAAGTTGCATTTATTAATGACATATCTATACTAATATTATAAAGTTAAAGAGTTTACTTGTTTGGTTGAACACGCCATTCTAAGGTACTGTACTTACTGATTTGAATTGAAAAATTATTTTAGTGTTGGATAGCCCATTTATAGAGGAAGGATTTTGGTCTTTATAGAGGAAGGACTTGGCTGTTGGTCTAGTGGTTAGTGACCCTGACCGCTAAGCTGGAGGTCGTGGGTTAGATCCCCACCCAGGATAAAACTTTGTGTGATGAGCATGGTGGTTTATTATGTGTCTGGGTATTTATCTATAATATGTATATATTTAGAAATATATAAGTATGTTTATCAGTTGTCTGGTTGCTATAATACAAGCTCAGCCTAGTTTGGGATTAGGTGATATTGTGTGAATTGTGCCAAAATATTATTATTATATTATTACTACCAAAAGGAGCGGAGCATCAATGAAAAATGTTGCAAAAACGGGGAAAAATGACGCAGTCTTAGTTGCGCGGGTCAGCTAGTATTATAGATAGGGTTCCGCCCAAGTTCAATTTTTAGGGTTCCGTAGCCAAAATGGCAAAAACGGAACCCTTATAGTTTCGTCATGTCCGTCTGTCCGTCCGTATGTCACAGGCATTTTACTCAAAGACTACTCAATGAATATTTATGAAGTTCGGTTTTTTTTTATAGCCTTACTACGCCAGGAAACTTTACAAATAATAACATACACACAGGGCAAGTTAAATTAAAGCTTGTAAAAACTCAAAACGTTATGTACCTACTTAAAGCTGAATTATTGTATGTTATTTGGACCCAGTTTTTAAGTTTACATCCTAGACCCATAGTTTTGAAAACTGCAAAAACTGAAAAAAAAGTTAAAAAAAATTGCCTTTTTTTGCAGATACAACATGCTTGCAGCTTAAATGCAGTTCCACACTCCTAGGGGGTCCGAATAACATTCCAAAAAAGCAGCTTTACGTTTTGCTTTTTTCAATGTAGAATTTTATTTTCACGATAAGATTTCGCAAACATTTCTTTTAGACCGACCTTGACCTGACAATGGCTGACACAAACAATAAAAACGGGCGCACGAGTTCAAGCCTCGTGCCGTATATTTTTTGTTTTTGTTGCTTACCGTTTTTAGACCGTTTTAACGTCGTGTTACCGATTGAGAAAGATAGACGGCCAACAAGAAACATTTGCAGCCAGTTACAATACCTTATCATAACTATCTGTCTGTTGTCTCTCTCTGTGTCTTGTATAGTAGCAAAACTGCCATTTGTGCCGTCGATAGATGGAAAACCTTTCATATTTGCTATCTATTTACGGTTATCGAAACGCACAAATAACAGTTTCATTACTAGGGAGCTGTTTCGGTTTTGAGACCGACAGATAATTGATTTATTTTATATGGAAACCATCACGGCCCATTTTGGCGGAGTAATACCAATATGTAACTACATACTACTAATAGTGACTCAACTCCTTTGAAGTAGCGCCAAAACGCTGACACGCGGCTACTCGTTGAGATTACGCTAGGGTTGTCCTATAAATTAAATATTGAAAAGTTTATTCGTTAAATATGACCCTCTGGTCTCTCGGACACCCGATCGCTCGAGTTGACTCACTATTAGTAGTAGTTACACCTATGGTAATACATAGGCAAACTCACTATTATTTTTCAGAAAGAATCAATCTAAGTGACTTACACTTAGATTGATTCTTTTTCCGCCTCGATATTTGACTCTAATAGCAAATCCGACGAAGTCACTTACTAACAGTAAAAGAAAAAAGAAATCAATTTGCCTTTGGCGTTTTTTTTATGTATTACTAGCTGTCCCGCGCAACTTCGTCTGCGTAAATTTTCCCCCTTTTTTTTTATAATCCTATGTTACTTCTAATACCTCCAAGAATATATGTACAAAGTTTCATGATGATCGGTTGAGTAGTTTTCGCGTGAAAGCTTAACAAACAAACTTACATTCACATTTATATATTAGTAGGGATGTATATTTCTGAGGCTAATCGTACCGTGTCTGTTCCGGGGTAGGTCCTCTGTGTATGCCTCACTCCCGTTCTCAACATTTTATGCCATTATTATTAAATTAATAATGTTTTCCCTCTTTAACATCCAGATGAGACAGGCCCGATAGAATACACGCCAGTGCATGACACCCCAAAGATGTTACTACCATCAAGACTCCCTGGACCATTCAACCTCATTGACGCACTCAGCGAGCCAGCGCCTTCAACATCCACCGCTTGCCCCAACCACTGCCCTCCTGAGAAGCCAAAGAGAGTGAAAGCTTCCAAGGAAGACCAGTCTTTAATAGTCTTCTCTAGTACCAGCTCATCTGAAGAGACTATGACGCATGCTAAAAGCGAAGTAGCTGTTAAAGAAGTGCAGTGTGAATTGGGAAGTGAACTTAAGAATAAGAAGATTGACGGTAAGTTATCATACCTAAATAGGTAAGGTAGAACGTATTTTAAAGTATAATATTAGTATGGATTAGTTACAATATTTGTTAGAACACTCATAAAGTACAAAGGTAAAATCTAGTAACATTATAACCCGAAATTATCTGTCTATTTTGTTTTCATACATAAACCTAATTAAAATACATTGTGTACTATCATGTAATATCATGGTAGGTAATAACTGTTGCCAGGGCAAAAGTTATTACCTACTTATGTAACAAGAAATTCTACAAATATGCTTCATTCTCACCATCATTTGCAAAGGAATGTTCATGAATTTCAAACCTCTCTACCCTAATTTCGTTTTTAGGTTGTTCTAATTTCGTCTTATAGTAAGTCACGGAGTTCAGTGTGTCTCTTGGTAAAGGGTCTTCTCTAACGATTTCTACAGTTTGCGATCTCCTCCAGTTTTGGACTGCTATGAGTTTTAAGATTGTCCACCCATCGTTTCCTTTGCCTTCCCTTGCTTCTTTATTCTGATACTTAACATTCTTCTCTCTACCACCATATCCCAGTGGTATTTGTTGTTGTTGTTGTGTATGTGACTGCCTCTGTGACGCGGTGGGAGTGTATCCGACTGCTACGCAAGAAGTCGTGGGTTCGATCCCCACCCAGGATAAAACTTTGTATGATGAGCACGATGGTTTATTCTGTGTCTGGGTGTTATTTATCTATAATATGTATATACATACCTAGTCTACCCATAAATATTGTTACGAAGAAAAAACATTTTTTTTTATTGCAAATAATATTTATTACTTTTACAGTGTGTTAGTTTAATACATAAATAAAAAACAATTCAAAATATAAAAAGCTTATTCGAAGTGGTCTCCATTGGCTGCAACACAGTCCTTTAAACGTTGAGGCCAGTTATCAATAGAAGCACGCACTCTTTCCATGGGAAAATTCTGCACTGCCAATCGTATGGATTGTTTTAGGGACTCCAAATTATCATGGCGTTTAGAGCAAGCCATACTCTCTAAAACTGACCATAAGTCATAATCCAGCGGATTAAGATCGGGACTAGACGACGGCCAGTCTTCAGCTCTGATGAAGTCCGAAACGTTCACTTCCAACCAAGACTGCGTGGACCGAGCTTTATGACCCGGCGCTGAGTCTTGTTGGAAGGACCATACTTGGTTATTGAACATGGTGTTGTTAAGGGGTTTAACTACCTTCTCAAGAATGGTATCTTGATACACTTGTGCCGATGTTTTGATACCTTTTTCACAAAAATATGGCTCAGTCACTCCTTCATAGCTAACACCCCACCAAACCATCACTGAAGTCGGATAATGCCCACGTTGCACTCTGTCGACTAATTGGGAAGCTTCCTTAGAGCTTTGAGCATAAATACGGTCATTTTGTTTGTTAAAATGTTGCTCAACTGTAAAGATTTTCTCATCCGTAAACAAAATTTTTCTGTGACCTCCCTTTGCGTACCGCTTCAGTAGTTGCTTCGATTTTACCACCCTATTCTTTTTTAAATTATCAGTTAAAAAATGACCAGTGCGTCTCTTATAGGCTGCAAGTCCTAAGTCATCTTTTAAAATGCGTGACATGGTTCTGGGTGCTATCTTCATCTCCCGAGATAAAATCTTTTGCTTTCGGACAGGATTTCTTCGAATTCTTTCCCTTACTGCTTTGACCACCATTTTCGTACGAACACTACGTGGACGGCCAGATCTTTTTCTGTCACAAACAGAGAAGGTCTCATTGTACCTATTAATAGCCCGGTACACAAACATTTGACTAATACCAAGCGTATGGAGAGTTTTAAAAATTACATTCGGCTCCATACCAACTTTGTGTAATGCAATCACAGCGATTCGGTTTTCTTTATCACCCCACTCCATTTTAATATAGCAAAATATTGTACAATGTATTGGCGCCAAAATTAGAAAATACAATGAACAATCGTATAAAAATGACAGATTCCAAATTCAAATGTAATATCTTTCTTATTTTTAATTGTAACAGTATTTATGGCCAGACTAGGTATTTAGAAATATATAAGTCAGTCTGGTTTCCATAGTACGAGCTCTGCTTAGTTTGGGATCCGTTAGCGTTGTGTGAGTTGTCCCTAGATATTATATTATAGATATTATACAGGGTGTAACAGAAAGTTTAATTTTAATTTGTAGAGCCACCTTCACCTTTATCAGTAGAAACCAGCAACTTGCCGGCGCAAACAGTGCTGGAGATCGACCAAGAGTACCTAGCCACAATCATGCACATCGACGGAGCATTCTTTTGGGTCATTACTGAAGACCCCGAAGAAGTGCGGACGTGAGTATACTTTATATAATGAGCTTATAACATAAGAGGTCCATGATTCAATAGCTACCAAGAAGATAAGATAAGGATACGTAACCACTATAGATCCATAGATGGGTGACCATTTTTCGAATTGAGAAGACAGAAGAGACATTTTCAGGAGAGATGGTGCAAGACTGAAAGTTTAAACACAATTGGAGAAATAATTAATCTCTTTCTCCAGTTGTGTCTGATTTCCATCCCAATAAGAGTGAAGAGAAAATGCCCTTGTACACCTTGAAACATCAGCTACCGGTAAAAACCACCACGTAAGAAGAGGTGTATAGGGTTGGAGTGAGGAAAAGGTATTAACACCCATCGGGCCACGGTGCATATACAGATACGTTTATTTGTCAAAATATGTGTACGATTGGTGTTACATAATTGAAAGAAAAATAGTGTCAACATGCTTGGTCCATTGATTTAGACATACAAATAATTATTATACATTCATTCAATTAAATTTTTAAAATTATAAAATGAAATCTTTATGTAATATTAATAAATTTTAGACTGCCTTTGTGGCGCGGTGGGAGTGTGTCCGACTGCTACACAAGAGGTCGTGGGTTCGATTCCCACACAGGACACCACTTTGTATGATCCACAAATTGTTGTTCCGAGTCTGGGTGTTCTTTGTGTCCGTGACTTGTATGTTTGTAAAGTCCCTGCGACACAGGGTTTGTACCCTACTGCGGGAGTCGTCTTTAAAAAAAAAACGACTCATCATCATTCTGTTCATTATTAAAATTAAAGTACAAACACGTTATTGCGAGAACTTTAAACAAAATTGTTATATAATATCAATTATACCAAATTACAATCATCGAGATACGCATTAATATTATAATAGCATTTCGTTGTCAAAAGCTCATTTAACTTTTTGTTGCTACTTTTTTAAATCATGCTTCTTTTTTAAATTAATAGCTCCCAAAATTATCGGACTCCTGTGTTTATATGCTTTTTAGTTTGATGAAAACTACCTTAAATAAAACAATCACCCTGTATCGGTCCATTGCTGGACATAGGCCTCTCCTAACTTACGCCAAACTACCTTAATTGAGATCAAACTCTTTAAAAAAACTCTATAGACCCCATGGTAAAACACCCCAATACCTAAACTAACAAATATAACTTGTAATTGCAGACTAATGATAGATATGACGGAGTTCTACCGCGACCACCACAGGCCGATAAGCATGAAGGAGGTGAAGGCACTCACTTGCTGCGCCTTCTACGATGAGGACAGTGAATGTTACTATAGGGGACTCTTTCTTAAACTTGTTGAGGTAAGATACTAAAAAAAAAAAAAATTAAAAAAAACTATTTAAACCCTTACAATAATGGGAGGTGTTACAAGTTTAATTGTAGGTTCGTCTGTGTATGCCAACGTAGCTCTCAAATGAATGGGAGTCCTTTCTTACAGGATATTTTATTAGAAACTAGCTGTCCGGCGCAACTTCGTCTGCGTAAATTTACCCCGTTTTTGCAACATTTCTCATTGTTGCTCCGCTCCTATTGGTCGTAGCGTGATGTTATATAGCCTATAGCCTTCCTCGTGAAATAATTTTTCAATTCGGACCAGTAGTTCCTGAGCCCAACTTGCATAAAAGGATAGAAAAAATTAAAGTCTAATAACATAGTCCAGATAGGTGGTTTGATTTCGGCCCAGTGGATCAATTCACGTATTTAAAGCAGTGCAGTTGCAGTTAAGTTTCGATTAAAATGGCCGCGGTTTGGCATACGGAAGTCTCGGGTTCGATTCCTGGGTCTGGGACTTCAAATTTTTCTGTCTTTCAAAAATGCAATTATTGTATTAATAAATAACATTAAAATGTTTATTTTCAAGGTTATATATTAATATGCACACATTATCGTGTTAATAATATTGATTTATTTCATAAATTCAAGTTAACGTAATCACAAAAATAATTTAGCGTTTTTTAGACGTGAACATTGTCTGTGGCTACGAACTTGCCCCATTTTTACTTAAAGTTACTAAAGAAATTAGTTATAGGTGTACCAGAATCTGATAAAAAATGAGGAAATTATAATTAAGAGATGGTAACACAAGATCAAAGTAAGTACGTCCTATACCTACTAGGACGGACAAGTTTGATCATTGTATTTTTTTCATTGTATTATTTTAATTTTATATAACGGATTATGCTTCAAAAGAACAAAGTATCACTGTTCGAACAAAATAAATATTCTGTACAGCAGCACCGACCATATGAATATCAGATTTTCATTGAATAATAAAAATTGAAACACAACAAACTTTCTTCTTCTCGTTCTCATACACTTTTGGCGGTTAGAAATCAACTCGACATACTGTCGCATTTTTATTATGTAAATTTAAGAATACAGGTTTCAACGAAAAAGTGTCAAAGGTCATAATCGCAGTAGGAATCACTGCCAGTTAACATTGCCATATAAAATCACAAGTTTTTTTTTAAATTTTGTTTCATGAGGTACACCTATATCAATGTGAATAGTGTGTGTCGGCCACAACGTGGACGTGCGTCTTCAGAAACATCGTTATATCTTATCTATCTAATTGTATTGGTTATAAATAACAATACTATCGATAGTTATAGGTTTCATTAAAGACAAAAGATGTACTAATGTCTAGGTTCATATCCGTTTACATTCTTATAAGACACGAAACAAACGCGATGGTGCACTGTGACCATATCGCTCGGTAAAGAAATCAAATCGATAACGGTATCGATATTGTGTCTAATTATAGAAATAAGTTATCGACACAATTTGATGTCCCACTGCTGGGCATGAGTCTCCCCATAAGAACCTACTCATCTTGGGAGTACTTGCCATAATCCCCACACTTGGCGAGCGGGTTGGCGATCGCAGTAAGGCTTTAAAATGTGTCTTACGGCCGATCTCAATAATCTACCTATCGATGGATTTCGCTACTAGAGGTAGAATTTTGATATATTTTGTATGGAGCTTATGTCAAATATATACCACTAGTATCCAAATCCATCGATAGTTAGATTATTGAGACCAGTCATTAGTCGCCTTGACAACACCCACGGGAAGAGCCCCACCTCTTCCCGTGAGTGTCGTCAAGGCGGTACTATTCTTAAGCCGGTATAATATACCTAATATAATAATAAATTGTATATATTACCAGGGCGACAATGGTATCGCGGAGATGTTCGTTGTGGACACGGGAGAGATGAGATGCGCTCCTGTAGAGTGTATACAGCCGCTGTACCCGCGCTTCTGTCTGAAGGCGCCTTATGCACGCTGCTGCCATCTGGCTGGGGTAAGTTAACTTATAATAATGTGTATATTACAACGGAGATGAGATGCGCCCCTTAAGCCATCTGGCCGAGGTAAGATCGCATCCCGCTGATCTGAAATCACTAGATCATCATCTAACAGAAGATTTATTGAACGTCAAATCATAGTAACAACCTCTCTCACATACACACACACACATTACGCATATTTTTTATTTATTTATTAGGACAACCAATACACCATACAACATTTCTTAATGCTAGAACTTATATCAAGTGTTAGAAACTACCTTATTTACAGGTTGCCACGGCATGCACATAATTGTTAGAAAATCAATTACAATACTATGTTAATTACAATGTGATTGTAACTATTACAATAATTATTGTTAAAAATAGTGTAGTTAGAACTGATTAATATGTTGTAGACAGTTATTTATTATTTTTAAATATAATTTGATTAATTAGATAGTGTTAAGAAACGTGGCCTTAAACTTGGCTATGTTTTGCCCAAAAATATCTATGTCATTATTAATATTACTTATTGTGTTATACTGTGATTGCAACCTGTTGATCGGCGAGTAAAAACCTAGGTTACTTCGGGCTTTCTTGGGGACAAAGAAACAGAATCTAGATCCACGAGGCAATTTCAAAGGAGTGTTAAATGTGATCTGTCTGAGAAGCCGAGGGCAATCCAAGACTCCATGCACAAGTCTATATAAAAATATATGATCAAGAAGGTGTCTACGATCTTTAAGGCTATACAATTTAAAAAAAAGTTAAGACGGGTCTTCGTAGCTTTTAAGGGCCTTTGCCTTATTACATATATCTAGTCAAACCTGAATCTGAAGGGCCTGGTGACCTGTAACAGGTATTTTTATACCTGTTACAGGTCACCAGGCCCTTCAGATACCTATCACGGGCACCAGTCTCATGACCATTACAAATGCTTTTAAACAATTGTATTAATACAAAAGGGATGTAAGGGGGCGCATCACCATCTTTCGCTCCAAGCCAACCTCACCTGCACGCGGTACATCCTGCTGTACAACGAACGAGGCTCTGGCGACCGGCTGATGGCGGTATAACCATCCCAATTTAAGGCGTAGCTAAAGTAATAGGTCAGTGACGGGCAGCAGCGTCACTGATGCGAGAGCTACGCCCTGCGATCGCCAACCCGCCTGCCCAGCGTGGCGATTATGGGCATTACCCCAATGCACGAAGCACTAAGGCCCCGGCCCCCAGTTCCCGGCAGTCACGCTATTCCTGAACATGGTGGCGTCCACGGTAACGGCGTGGCGGGGGGTGCTAATAATCTCCGGGCTACGGAAGGCCACCACAACCGACTGACCCTGGTGACGTATAACGGACGCTCGCTACGGCTAGACTCGCATCTGGCACAACTTGAGGTGGAACTTGGGAAGATTAGGTGGCATATCCTCGGGTTAAATGAAGTCCGAAGAGAGGGAGAGGACACCATAACCCTCGAGTCAGGTCACCTTATGTACTTCCGCGAGGGAGACCAAAAATCCCAAGGTGGTGTTGGGTTTCTGGTAAATAAGTCCCTTTCTGACAACGTTGTGGAAATGTCTAGCGTGTCGAACAGGGTAGCGTACCTCATTATCAAGCTCACCAAGAGATATAGCCTCAAGCTGCGTATCGACTATGCGCTCCAAGAGAACGAACATTGGCGCGCGCTCCAGCCGCGCAAAATGGATACCACTTGGAACGCGCGCCAATGTGTTCGTTGGAGCGCTCGAACGCGGAGCGGTCCGTTCCGAACGGGTGTCGGTTTTTTACCGCGCATCAGTCGCGGCGCGCGCGCCAATTGAGACGGACGCGTTGTATTTTTTTGTGTTTGTTGCGCTCCTATTATGGATAACCAAAGTTGCCGTAAGTTAATACAATTGTATGGTACAAAAGATGTGCTATGGAATAGTAAAAGTAAATCGTATCACAATAAGTCGCTAAGAGAAGATGCTTGGAGAGAAATTAGTCATGAAATGGGAGTACCTATGCCGGAGCTAAAGAAAAAAATGACTGTACTTCTATCATCGTACAGAAGAGAAAAGTGGAGAATATCTAAAAGTGAAATCACTGGCTCTGGTAATTATTTTATATAAAGATTAACATATTGTATTTGCATGGTAACTTTTCGGAGAAATTAACTAAACTAGGACTAACTAAACTTTGTTTAATGATGATTGTTAAATAAAAATTCACATCTTTACATTTAAAATTTATTTGTTGATTGTTGACAGGTCGGGACAGTATTTACGTTTCAAAATGGTTTGGATTTGAAGACTTCAACTTCATGCAAGACAAGTGTGCACCAAACATTACAATTACAACAGACACTTTGCAAGACAGTGGGAATAATGAGTCAAGCGATACGCAGGTAAATAATGTTACTACTAATTTTTAATATCGATTTTGCCAAGGTATTGCTCCATTGGTTGCAAAATGTTGAGCGAGATGTAAACGTATTTCCTTTGCATCATTCCCACTTCTACGTGGCGCATGAGTGAGAGGGAGAAATGATGAATGTTCACCCTCATTTCGCCAACTACCTGGTGTGATTCCAGTTTCTGTTTCCGTATCTAAAGATCCATGTGGTGTGTAATTCTGGCTAGACTTCTTTCGCAAAAAATTGTGCAAATGTATAACAGCTAAAACTACTTTTGTAGCTTTACTGGGTGATAATAACATAGGTTTCCTTAAAACCCTGAAAACCGAGCTTGCAATTCCGAAAGCATTTTCCACTACTCTACGCCCTCTTGATAGCCGATAGTTAAATATTCTTTCTAGAGATCCCCTCTCTGGCTCCCCTTGGAACGGTTTCATTGTGTATTCGTTTAGTGCAAATGCTTTGTCTGCCAGAATAACGTATGGAACTTTGAGGGTATATGGTACTTGAAGTATCGATGACAGAGGTATTTTCATGGACTTTTCTTCGAGTCTTTTGTATAATGAAGTGCGTTTAAAGATCCCCCCGTCCGAAAGTCTCCCCTGAGAACCAATGTCAACGTATCTAAAACAGTAGTCCGCATCTACGAGAGCGAACAGTACAATACTAAAAAAGTGTTTGTAGTTATAATATTCCGTGCCGCTGTTACCAGGTGCTTGTATCATTACGTGTTTTCCATCCATGGCACCTATAGCATGAGGAAAATCCCATTTTTCTTGAAATTCTTGAGCAATTTCCAACCATTCTTTCTCGGTAGTGGGAATCTGTAAAATTACAAATAGTTATAAAATACAATTAAAATTAAATGCACATTCATATTTCAGGCCTCTACATTACAAAATGAAGGCGAGTCTTCCCGAAAAAATTCAGAAGTGTGTAATACCCAAGAACAATGTAATGATACTGTTCAAAAAACTACAAAAAAGACCTCGAAGAAAAGGAAGCATGAAGATGACGACGATAAAATGTTGACAGAAGCGTTTAAAATATTAACGGAAACGTCTCAAGCTACTGATTCATATTTCAGTTACGGCCAGCATATTGCAAATGAATTGAGAAAGTATGACAGCCATACTCTAATATATGTCAAACAGGCAATAAATAATATTATTTTTGAAGCCGATTTAGGCAGATACAGTCAACATTATGGGTATAGCACACCACAAGAACCTCAAAATCTCTCAAATTCAAACAATGATTCTTTGGCCAGTACGTCAACTCAAGATAATTAAATTTATAAAGTTAAATAATTATTATAATACTTAATTAAGAACTATAATACAAATTAATATAAAATTGTGTTTTACTTACCTTTACCCAATCTTTTAAAACCTCACTGATAGCATCACAAACTTCAGGGACTATCCTAGATATAGACTGCTTTGAAACTCTAAACAGGTACTGCAAGCTAGTATACGAGTCTCCAGTAGCAAGAAATCTTAAAGTTATAGCAAGTCTTTCAGTCACCGTAATAGCTTCGCGAAAGCGGGTGTCAATTTTTTCCACCTTTGGCTCTATCAAGTTTCTCAAGTAATAGAAATCTTCTGTTGACATTCTTGTGAAGTTTTTTATTGTGTCTTCTACCACTTCGAACTGCATATCTCTGATAAGTGTCACTCCGTACTGCATTCTTTTTCGGTACAGCTCTTTCATCCACCAACGCACTTTTCGTTTCTCCTTTTTCTTATTTATGATACTGTGAATAATTATAAAAGCGGCTGCTGCTCGTACACGACTGGTTTCCATGATGAATGGTCGCACACTGGAACAGTTGCCACGCGCGCCAGGAGCGCTTAGTTGATATACTTTAAAAATTTAGAACGCGTTCCGCGGAACGCACTCTCGGCGCGGTCGTTCATGGCGCGCGCTCCAGGAGCGCATAGTCGATACGCGGCTTCAAGGTAGTGCAAGTGTACGCACTGACCTCGGCACATCCAGACGACGAAGTGGTGGATATGTTCGATGACATATCGAGGGCCCTCCATCCCACCACTAAGACCCACTACAACGTTGTTATGGGGGACTTCAACGCTAAAGTGGGAGTACGAAATTGCAGCGAATTGGTAGTAGGATCCCATGGATTTGGAAGCAGAAATCATAGAGGGCAAATGCTAGTCAACTTCCTCGAACGGGAGGGGCTCTTCTTGATGAACTCCTTTTTCAAGAAACGGCCCCAAAGGAAGTGGACGTGGCAAAGCCCCGACACTATGACGAAAAATAAAATCGACTTCATCATGACGGACAAAAAGCATATATTCAGAGATGTCACCGTGATCAACAGGTTTAATACCGGTAGTGATCACCGACTTGTCCGAGGCTCTCTGAATATCGACTTCAAGGCGGAACGTGCCCGTCTGATGAGGTCCAGGCTTCGACCTACTTTGCTCGAAACCATGATAGGATCCGAAGCGTTCCAGTCAAACCTGGATAACCGATTTGCTGCCATGGAAACTACAACAGACGTAAACCAGAAGCTCGTAAATGTGGTTCGGATACTCAGGGAAGAAGGTACGAGATTTTGTGAAATGCAGCGTAAGGGCAAGAAGTCAAAGCTTTCGGAAAGAACTTTAGGGCTAATGAAGGAACGACGTGAAAACCCACCCGTCACTTCGTCGGAAAAGCGCGCTCTAAACCAAGAGATCAACAAGCTTATACGACACGACCTTCGGTGCTCCAACACTCTTTTGATTAAAAGAGCGATCGAGCAGAACCGGGGGTCAAAAGTGTTCGTACAATCTCTTGGAAGAAGCCACCTGACGAAGTTGACCACAGCAAGTGGAGAAGTCGTTTCTTCGAAGCCGGCAGTCCTCTCCGAAGTGGAAAGCTTCTATGGCCGGTTATACGCTTCGCATGCATCTCGACCTGATCCTGAAAATGAGGGTCCTAGAGCCACTCTAACACGCCACTACACCGAAGACCTGCCAGAAGTCAACATTGACGAAATCGTGCTGGCTCTTCTTCTTCTTCTTAGCCGGTACGCTCTTGGTCGTGATCGCTATGAACTTGTAGTATTATTGGAGGGGGCAGATGTGATGCGCTTCACGATGTTTCGCCATTGCTGCCTACTAGAGGTCATTCGCTGCACTCGTTCAATGAACCTCCAACGGCTGACTTGATCTGGTCAGTCCATCGCGTGGGTGACCTTCCGCGCGGTCTAGTGCCTTCCACCTTTCCTTGGACGACAAGGCGTTCTATGGATAGGTTGTCACGCCGAGAAACATGTCCGAAGAATGTTAGGATGCGAGATTGTACTGTCGAAAATAGACGCTGCCTGATACCGAGCTCTTGAAGTATCGAGACGTTCGTGCGAAACTCGGTCCATGAAACCCCAAGCATTCTTCTCCAGCACCACATTTCTAAAGCGTCCACTTTCTGTCTTTCCACATCTCGCAAAGTACACGTTTCAGCCGCGTAAAGAAATATGGGGAATATAAGTGTCCTCACAAGCCTGGTCTTTGTGGCTTTAGTAATGTTTCTATTCCTCCATATTTTGCCGCATCCTGTCCATCGCTGTTCTTGTGATGCCCATACGTCGTTTGATTTCATCGATGCATCCGCCATTGTTTGTAATCAGAGCTCCAAGATAGATATAAGACTGGACTACAGTGCAATTCGCGATTTGTGTCATTTCAGGCGAATTATTTCTGGCACGGTCAACAATCATTACCTTGGTCTTGCTGCGATTAATTTTAAGTCCAAACTCACGGCTCACTCGTTCCATCTTTGACAGTAGCTCATCCAAGTGTTGTGAACTGGTTGCAAATAAGGTGGTGTCATCCGCGTAACGCAAGTTTGCAATCTTGTATCCACCAATTGTTACTCCGTCCGTCCAGTGCTCCAAAGTGATGCGCATTATCAGCTCTGTGTAGGCGTTGAATAAGAGCGGGGATATTATGCATCCCTGGCGTACTCCGGCACTAGGATGGAAATCACCTGAAAAGACATCATCTGTGCGCACTGAGGCTGTGCCTTCTTCATATAGGCGTCTTAAAAGGTGAACAAGATGTTTTGGTGTGCCCATATCTAGCAAGGTCTTCCATAATACCGGCCATTTCACCGAATCGAATGCTTTGGAGAAATCAACAAAGCAAATGAATAAGGGCTTATTGAATTCTCTCGACTTCTCGGTGATCTGACGTACGATGAGAATTTGTTCCCGAGTGCCTTTCCCCTTCACAAAACCGGCTTGTTCCGGAGCGATCTCCTTAGACAGGTAGGTTTTCAGTCGCTCGTTGAGAATATGCAACATTATTTTGCTAGCGTGTGATATTAGAGCAATGAGGCGGTAATTGTTACATTTCTTTGTCAAACCTTTTTTGTGCAGGGGTGTGAAAACGGTGTGTGTCCATTCAGTAGGCCAAACTCCTGTCTGCCATACCTTGTTGCAAATAAGATGAAACATCTGGTCGCCACGATCTCCTAAGGCTTTAATTGTCTCTATCGGAATTGCATCTCTACCAGTTGCTTTTCAGGTGTTTTATGGCAGCTCTTACTTCGGACAGTAGAAATCCGTCTTATTTTCTTGGAGGATCGGGCAGCTTTGAGTTTCAACCGTATCTTTGCGATAACGAGTTCATGGTCAGAACCACAATCGGCCCCAGGAAGCGTGTGAGCGTTGAGAATGGAGGTGCGCCAGCGTGATCTAATTAGTATGTAATCGATCTGGTTCTTGGCCTTACCTCCAGGTGAGGTCCAGGTGAACAGTCTACGTGGATGGTGTTGGAATAGACTGTTTGCCACCACCAAGCTGTTTTCGTCTGCGAACTGCATAAATCTTTCACCTCTTTCATTGCGTACTCCAAGTCCGAAGTTTCCCACACATTTACTATACTGGGCAGAATTTGCGCCAATTTTCGAATTAAAATCACCCATGATTATAAGTAGCTCTCTGCTGGGGATTTTGGAAATCGTTGTTTGTAGTTCTTTATAAAAACTCTCCAGGACTGTGGGTAAAGCTTCACTGGTGGGAGCATATGCCTGTATCAGGTTCAAATTTACAGGTGACGCTTTAAGCTTCATGGATATGATGCGGTCGCTAACTGCCTCATACCCTATCACACTGTTATTTAGATGCTTAGGAATAAGTATTGCTACTCCGTTTTGGCTACTGTCGTCATTGCCGGAAAAGTAGACTGTATTGGCGTCGGTAAGGAAATGCCCGTTGCCTCTCCAGTGGGTTTCAGATAGACCACAAATGCATAAATCACATCTGGTGACTTCCCTCTCCACGATGTTAAATTTACCGGGTTTTAACAAGCCGCGAACATTCCACGTGCCTATCTTCTGGATTTTTCGCAACTTGATGGAGTTTCCAGAAGCATTTTTTCCATGCGGAGCCTGGTCTCCTACTCCAACATGGCCGGTAGTCCATTTCTCACCGCACGCCCCGGACGCGGCGCGGCGCCGCTCGCTAGGCGGTTCGCATGGCAATCGTGATCTCTCTGTGTCTACTTTCATAAAGATTTTCTCGGGAGATTAGTTGCAGTGGTTTCCCGTTGCCTTCTGCACCAGTTATTTTAGAGGTTATTTGTACCCCAAGGCCCCTGTAGCCTCTTCTGACCTCTGGTCAGGAGTGTGGTTATACCGCCACTGCTCGGTCGCCTTTGCCTCGTCTGTTATCTAGCAGGGGGACCGCGATATATAAATACCGCCGCGGATGATGTATGTTGTCCGCGCGTGCAGGTGAGGTTGACAGTTGGGGCCGGAAAGATGTTAAATCCGTTCTCCCCCATTACCCCCCTGGCTGGCTCTTAAACAGCTGAAAAATGGAAAAGCCCCTGGAGAGGATGGCGTTACAACAGAGCTGTTAAAAGCTGGAGGTAAACCCGTACTGAGGGAGCTCCAAAAGCTCTTTAATGCTGTCCTGTTTGAAGGGAGAACTCCGGAGGCGTGGAGTAGAAGTGTAGTCGTCTTGTTCTTCAAAAAAGGAGATAAGACCCGGCTGAAGAACTACCGACCTATTTCTCTTCTAAGCCACGTCTATAAGCTGTTTTCAAGAGTCATCACGAACCGCCTTGCGCGAACACTTGACGAATTCCAACCACCGGAGCAGGCTGGATTTCGGAGCGGATATGGCACCATAGACCACATCCACACAGTGCGGCAGATTATACAAAAGACCCAGGAGTATAATCAGCCCTTGTGTCTAGCATTCGTGGACTATGAGAAGGCCTTTGACTCGATTAAAATCTGGTCCGTTCTGGAGTCTCTGCAGCGATGCCAAGTAGATTGGCGATATATCCAAGTGATGAGATGTCTCTACGAAGCCGCCACCATGTCCGTCCAAGTACAGAATCAGCAAACAAAGCCTATACCATTGCATCGAGGAGTGAGGCAAGGGGACGTTATTTCCCCGAAACTATTCACAAATGCAATGGAGGATATGTTCAAGACGCTGCACTGGAAAGGGCGGGGCATCAACGTCAATGGTGAATACATCTCTCATTTGCGATTTGCAGATGACATTGTCATCATGGCGGAAACGCTGCAGGACCTGCAACGAATGCTGAATGACCTGGCTGACTCCTTTGTACGCATCGGCCTACGGATGAACTTGGATAAAACCAAGGTCATGTTCAATGAACATGTACTACCGGAACCGATAGCGGTGCACGGCGCCGTTCTCGAAGTTGTTCAAAAATATGTGTACCTCGGGCAGTCATTGCAGTTAAGTAGAAACAACTTTGAGGACGAGGTGAACAGGAGAATTCGGTTGGGTTGGGCAGCGTTTGGTAAGCTACGTCAAGTCTTCTCATCGTCGATCCCACAATGTCTAAAGACTAAAGTCTTTAATCAGTGCGTCCTACCCGTCATGACATACGCAGCCGAAACGTGGACACTGACGGTACGGCTGGTCCACAAGTTCAAAGTCGCTCAGCGGGCTATGAAAAGGGCTATGCTCGGAGTTTCACTTAGGGACAAAATCAGAAATGAGGTGATCCGGCAGAGAACCAAAGTTATCGACATAGCCCACCGGATTAGCAAGTTGAAGTGGCAGTGGGCTGGCCATATTAGCCGAAGAACCGACAACCGTTGGGGTAAACGAATTCTTGAGTGGAGACCGCGGCTTGGCAAACGTAGTGTAGGACGCCCTCAGGCCAGGTGGAGTGATGATTTACGCAAAACGGCTGGCAGGAGCTGGATGCGAAAAGCCGAAGATAGAACAAAGTGGCGTGCAATTGGAGAGGCCTATGTCCAGCAGTGGACTGCGATAGGCTGATGATGACCATGTGTGAAGGGAAAATAAATAAATAAATTTGTAATTTTTAAAAAAATGATCGAAAGAGGTTTATTATAAATGTTGTATTATATGTTATAGACCCTCCTTGTTTGTACTCAAACTTCTTGCTTTGACGAGATCTATGTGATTATGTGATCACGGGATCGCAACTTTGTAAACCTAGCTTTGCATTTTCTTTGCTCTAAAAATTTTTTTTCGAAATACTCATTTATTCACTTACTAAATAATAAATAACAATATAACTTAGACTGGAGCTAAATAATGTACAAAGATGTTAGGAAGAGCAAGTAAAATCATTAGTTATTTTTTTTTTTTTAAAGACGACTCCCGCAGTACGGTACAAGCCCTGTGTCACGGGGGACTTTACAAACATACAAATCACGGACACAAAGTACACCCAGACTCGGAACAACAATTTGTGGATCACACAAAGTGGTCGTCGGTTCGATTCCCACACGGGAGTGTGGGAATCGAACCCACGACCTTTTGCGTAGCAGTCGGACACACTCCCACCGCGCCACAGAGGCAGTCAATGTTGTTTATTTTATATTTAATCAAAACTTTAATGATTATATTTGTTAACCATCTAGCACTTATTTTTAGTTTTTTTTCGCTATGATCATATACAATTTTTCGCGATAATCAGTCTTTAGTATACATTCTGTATTAAAAAGAAAAAACCGGGCAAGAGCATGTCGGGCCATGCTCTGTGTAGGGTTCCGGAGCCGTTGCCTTATGAAACAATCCTATTTGAATAATTGCCCCAGTAGAAGAGCGTATTTACTTACGCCGTGTTGTTGAAAAACGCAGTTTTTCGGCAATAACACAATGACGGTATATCATGTATCCGATCTCGTGTACTCTTCTAATATTATTGACCTCTTTTTTTTTGCATCAGTTCTCTAATATGGTGTATAATATAATGGTGGCAGCACCTTACCTGCATATACAGTTTATAAACAGAGAAACATTGTAAACATTGGCAATTTGAAAAGAGTGGCCACGAGTTTTTATTGCCTGTTCTTTTCTCGGGCTTTACCTATTGTTTGCGAACAGGCATTACCAGTAAATGTAGAATCGACTTTTCACAAGTGTAGTATTTTGCTTCCTAAGTGAATAAATCATTTTTATTATTATTATTATTATCATGTCCGAAATTATTTTAGTTTAAAGTCTTTGTTAAGCACTACTTTTTGATTTTTTCATATTCTTTTTGGTCACACAGTTCAAATGATAAGATTTAAGATTATTTCCAAACATATCCACTTAATCAAAAAGGTGTATTAGAGACCTTAAAATGTTTTTAAAAGACCAAAGTGCCACACGATGCCCTTTGCTAAAAAAAAATCTGCTTCTGTTCCCCCCTAATAATATATATTTTAATTATTTAGATATTAAAGTAAGTAGCGGCTGCTACATGACACCTTTCCACCAAATTTAATCGCTATTAATTGGGTAGTCTTTGAGTAAAATGCCTGTGACATACAGACGGACTGACACACAGATAGACAGACGGAAGGACATGACGAAACTAATAAAGGTTCCGTTTTTACCATTTTGGCAATGGAACCCTAAAAAACGTATAAATTTTAAACGTTTCAATTAAAATGTAAATATTATTGAATTGTTACAGGTGGATCAAATGAGCTATCATAGCAAGGACCTGATGGAGAAACAAGAAAGCTTCATGAAGACTTTCATCGGCACACAATGTGTCGTTGAAGTTGATGACAAGTTAGTATCAATAAATCACTGACACATCTCTATATAGTATTACTAGCTGTCCCGCGCGACTTCGTGTGCGTAAATTTTCCCCGTTTTTGCAACATTTCTCATTGCTGCTCCGCTCCTATTGGTCGTAGCGTGATGTTATATAGCCTATAGCCTTCCTCGATAAATGGGCTATCCAACAGTAAAAGAATTTTTCAATTTGAATCAGTAGTTCCTGAGATTATCGCGTTCAAACAAACTCTTCAGCTTTATAATATTACTAAAGATTAAATAAAATTTAAAAAAAAAACTTTGTGGGAATTTGTTTTAATTACAATAAGTTTAGAGCTTTTAAGTTTTTTTTTGGAATTTTTAAACCATTTTTATACATATAAATTTAAATGTTTATAAAGCGGAAGAGTTTGTTTGTTTAAACGCGCTAATCTCAGGAACTACTGGTCCGATTTGAAAAATTAATGTTAGATAGCCCATTTATCGAGGAAGGCTATAGGCTATATAACATCGCGCTACGACTAATAGGAGCGGAGCAGCGACGAAAAATGTTGCAAAAACGGGGAAAATTTACGCATACGAAGTTGCGCGGGACAGCTAGTGGAGGATAAAATCGTCTCACGCGGGACGAAGATGCGCGAGTCAGTTAGTTTTGGACATTACCTTGGATAAATTAGTTAAATAAAAGGTTCGTACCTTTAAATAATTCACGCGATTAAGTCCCGAAATATATCTAATATTACCTTGGATATTACTAATCCTTTAAGCATTAGTCTATCGACAAATAAGGTTTATGCTGTGGTCATAAAAATCTATCCCTAACTTTGAATATAAATATAATAAAATACATTTATTTCAGACTGTGGTCCATATTTTGTTAGTTTTTTTTGATACATTGACTTAAAGACTATGTTAGTATCTAATTCTAGTAACTAAAATTAACTTAGAAATCTGCCACCATCAGGGGCACCGGAAACGAGGACATGCGTTCGTACCCAATGCCCCCGAATGGGACAGTCTGGTTTTGGAATATGCGTATGGACGCCGATAACCGCCACGCAGGAGAGTAGTCGTGTACAAACGGTATTTAAAGTGATGTGTATTTATTTTGTTGACAGTACTTCGGAATCATTGGGTGTGTATGTAGTGCTCGAATCCGGGGAGATCCTGAACAAGATCTTTATAGACCAAAAATTGGCTTTACCAAGTAAGTTTATATATGTCCTTTTTTTACTCGTTTCGACAACAAACTTTGCCCTTATTCTTACGTAGTATAAACAAAGTCGATTTCCGGTCTTTGTTTTATACTAAGTAAGTAAGTGTTAGCGAGTATATGGACCACGCAACGGATTAATATGCGATTTTCATCATCAGTTAGATAATTTCTTCAGGGTGGTTTATATTTTATTTTTATTTTTTTTATAAAGACAACTCCCGCAGTAGGGTACAAGCCCCTGACACGGGGGACTTTACAAACATACAAGTCACGGACACGTGTGTATAGATAGTGGAAAAAAGTCCGTGTGAAGCCGGAGCGAGTTAATAGTATCATTGGCGAACTTGGAAGTTCGTGACAGAGCAAGCTACCGATACGTTTATAACCATAAAAAAATATCGTAACTATTTCTAATCTTCAATTTCCTTGCTTGACATGAATGAGTTCACCAAAGCACACCGAAGACATGCTAATGCTAATTGACTACAACAAACACATTAGCGATTGCATATCTCCCCAGTGGCTTTGACAAAAGAGCCGTTTCATTTGTTCTCCAGCTAAACTCAAAGGCTTGTTGTTGGTGTTGTGTTAGGAGTGGGTTCACGTCGGTAGCATAATGGGTAGGATCCGAACCCGCAACCTCTCGATTGCGAGACCGATGCCTTAGCTATTAGGCTGCCGCCGCTTTATGGTAAAGTAGTTGGCCCTTGCTTGCTAGTAATCCAATAAGTAATAAAACCCTAACAAAGTAATGGCAATATGTTTAAAAAATCTTTATTCTCATAAAAACAATATAAATAGTTCACTTATATGAGAGAAATATTAATCCGTAAGTACACTAATCTTCGAGTATCAAAGCATGCATTTATATAATACTAGCTGTCCTGCGCAACTTCGTCTGCGTAAATTTCCCCTTTTTTTATAATCCTATGTTACTTCTAATACCTCCAATAATATGTGTACAAAGTTTCATGATGATCGGTTGAGTAGTTTTCGCGTGAAAGCTAACAAACAAACTTACATTCACATTTATATATTACTAGCTGTGCCCCGCGGTGTTACCCGTGGTTTATTATAGCCTATGTGTTAATCTAGGGTCTCAGCTAACTCCATACCAAATTTTATTAAAATCGCTCCAGCCGTTTAGACGTGAAGAAGTAACAAACATACACACTCACATACTCACAAACTTTCGCATTTATCGTATAATATACAATTCGTAATTTCGTTGTTCATGGTGACAAAAAATGTGATCATTATTTAAAGCATTCTTATCGTGATGTTTTTGGTAGTTAACTAACAAACTGACTGACAGACTTAACAGTAATGTAATGCAGTTATTCGCTGAGTTTACCTCGTCCAATAATGGATTAATAAAAAATAAAGTGGGTAGGTACACAAGTAGGCATTAATATTTGTATTCTAAATCAAATCCTCTGTCTTAAGGAATGATTTTGTTACACCAGAGTAAAATATCGATTAGTCGGAAAGACTCTCTTGCCCCTGTATATTTCTCAGGTCTGTATGAATACGTTTAAGAGACGAAATACCACATTTTGCGAAAGAACTAGAATGCTGAAAATGAAAGAACTAACTAGCTGGTATAGATATGACAAGGTACGCTAACTTTAATAGATCGGGAACTTTCCCGATGATGCCTTCATCTTCGAGGCTGTTCTCATTAATAAAATCAAATAGTTTCAAGTCAGTACTGGAATATTTAATAATAATATAAACAAGGTTATTTTTGATATAGTGCAAAGCTCAGACACCCCAACAAGATTTTTACTTCAAGAAATCACATAAAAAAAAGAAAATGAAAATATTGAAAATTTGTAGAGTTATAAGCCATTCAAGTTATGTTATGTTCTTCGCGCAATCGTGCTCATTGCGTCCCGTAGTACGTAATTAATGTTTTTGAAAAATAAGTGATAATCACATTTCACATCACATTGTGAACAAGATTTGGAGTATTAGAATGATTAATGAATTAATTAATTAATTGAAAAATATAACTTGGTCCAAAAACTACTCCAATGAATTGCCTTACTGATTCTAAGCAATCTACTTTCAGGTTTGCACTATACCAAGAATAACGTTGTATATTTATTTAACTTAAACAAATTATACATTTCAGAATACCGTAAGTTAATTTCGGAATGTATATTACCATTATAACCTGAACAAAAAGTCGTCGATATTCTTTTAAGCACTTTGTACTTTGCTTCGCTAATGAGGAGCCGAGTTCCTTCGCGAGGTTTCAATTAAATTCAAGGAGGTATACTTTTATTACATTTTCCTCAGAAAACTAACAATAAAAGATGTCTCAATACGTTGTTTACCAATGTTATGAAAATAAATAACAGCATTTAAGTGTTTATGTGAATTGACGTGCGGTCTAAGTTATTCAAAATAAAAAAAAAAAAAAAACAAAATCATTTAAATAAAACATGGTTTACAATGTTCTTAAAAACTTATTTAAATCATTATATCCCGTTGTATTCCAAACTTTATTGTCGTGTGAGAAAAATATACAACACCAACAGTACAACTTATTGGTATGATACAGTTAATTATCCATTTAGTTTTGTACACTGATCTAATAAATACTTGTTTATACGGCTTAGCTATCTGAGAAATACATAAATAGGCTATAGCCTAATGGTTAAGGCACTGGTCTCGCAATCGTGAGGTCGCGGATTTGAATCCTGCCCATTATACTACCGACGTGAACCCACTCCTAACACGAGCCATTGAGCTTAGCTGGATGGGTTAACGGGATTGCTAGTAATGTGGGACCCAATCCCACATTGCTAGTTATCTTTAAAAAATATATATATTAAGGTTTTGGTGAAGAAATGCAATTCTTTTTTTTTGTAATGTCCAAAGATTTTACCTTATGCTCGCCAATCAAAACACTGACACCCTTTAAATCTTCACGAGGGACAATTACTTCCATCAATGCTATTAATAATACTGATGTTCCGCACATCACACTATGACCACAATATAATATGTCGTGCCTCTGTAGATGGATAAATAGGCAAATTTAAGATTTATTGGTATAAATAATGTTTTTTCTTGAACAGTAGACAAAGAATCTGTTGTGGCAGAACCACAACATGCTCAGGAACGCTGCGTTCCACCCCCGTCAGTCGACAGCGATCCGGAACTAGCGCTGTGTCCCGAATATGACGATCCCGTGGAAGCTGTTACGGTATAGTACCTACTTTACTTTTTTGGCATTTAGAGTGAATTATCATTCTGCTTTCTTGGAATATTCACTGTAAATAGGAGTCTTCATGGGACACTGACCTCAAAAATTAGGATGCAAAACAACACTTGTCAGAAGTCGGGAGTCTACATGTTCATGTAATGCCAAGTTCGCAAACAATAGGTAAAGCCGGAAAAGAGGACATGACAATAAAAATTCGTAGTCACGCTTCAAATTGCAAATTTTACAATGTTTGAATGTTTATAAAATTGATATGGGGGTAAGGTGCCACTAGTATACTATACACCATGTTAAAAGACTGATGCACATTATATTATTCCAAAGTTGGAACATGAGTTAAAATAAAATCAGCCTTAATGGGTACAACATAGTTGTACAATATGCTTCCATAGTTCTAGTACCCTGGACTGGCTTTATCTTAACACGGGCACTCCTTAAAATAATAGGCATGCCTAGTAGGCGCTATTAATTTACTATGTAAGACGATTTAGAGGGGGTCGACCATATATTATTTTTTCTTACACGTTCGTCTTATTTTTAGGGTTCCGTAGCCAAAATGGTAAAACGGAACCCTTATAGTTTCGCCATGTCCGTCCATCCGTCCGTCCGCACCTTTGCTTAGAGACTGTTAGTGCTAGGAGGCTATAATTTTGCATCAATACGCATATTACTTACGCCGACAAAGTGAAAGAATTAAATATTGAAAAAACAATTTTTAAGGTGTCTCCCCTATATGTAAAATGGGCATGTGATTTTTTTCTCACCTACCCTATCGGTATCATTAGATAGGTCTTTTAAAACTGATTAGGGGTTGGAAAGGCGATTTTTAGATTTAGGGATCCGTTTGTAAAATATTAAGCTTTAAACTGCAAATTTTTGTTAGCGTCAAGTGCAAGTGCTCCCCTATATGTAAAATGGGCATGTGATTTTTTTCTCACCTACCCTATCGGTATCATTAGATAGGTCTTTTAAAACTGATTAGGGGTTGGAAAGGCGATTTTTAGATTTAGGGATCCGTTTGTAAAATATTAAGCTTTAAACTGCAAATTTTTGTTAGCGTCAAGTGCCCCCCCCCCCTGCCAGCTAAATTGTTGATGTGGGGTGTGTGAAAAATAGTAGTAGTAGTGAAATTAAACAGAAAACTATCACAACTAAGTGGTCTTACAAGTTTACGAGTAACAGCTGATCAAATGAGAAGTAACAAAATTTTCGTACAGATTCCATTAAAAATATTATTATAAAAAACAACAGAAAACCCACTTCTTAAGCCACATTATTCGGAAGGGGAGGGGACTACGGAACCTTACATTGTGCGTGGCACAACATGCACTCGCCCGATTTTTCTTACTTGAAAGTAAGAGCGAAAATGCTTTTTATTTATCACAGTGCACAGAATAAAAGTAAATCATTAAAGATACATTCTAGCTATTCGGCGCTGGATAAATAGGACCTATGTCAGCTATTGTTGCCAGTCCGAAAACTACAACGCTGAGATTCTCGTAGGCCCTATTTTTATTACTTTGTGTGTGTGGGGATCTTAGCAGAATACCAGTGCAACTCCTCATTAAGCGGAGTTGCAATATAGCTGAGCTAGGACCATTTTTGTCTCTCGATACTACTATTAATTGAATTTGTACTACTTACTGTATTTTTTTTCTTTTGAGGACAAAAGAAATTTTATTTCTTTCTTTCTTATAGTTCTTACGAAAAATCACAAAAATGCCCAAAGTAAAGATAATACTTCGCGCATACGCACGAGTGCGCAGGCATGAGAAAAGAAAAACTTTAAAATAAAACAATTGGACATACGTTACGTAATAAATAGGGGGAGAAAGGGATCGGCTATTTCTTGTTTTTTCTTAAATAGGTGTCAAAAACTGACTAAAAACCTTTTTTTAAGGAGTGCCCTTGTCAAAGTAGCTGTTCAGTCACATTATGGGTCTCATACCGCTCTAACCGTTCCGTATGAACGTTGCTCCATACTGTATCATATATTTGGATACTATATTTTTTTTTACATTTATTTTATACGCCCAGGGCTACCGCATGCGCGACGATGCAGACATCTGCAAACACTACAAAGGAGAACCAGAAAATACCTGTTTTAAAGGAAATAAATGTACCAAAAAACATATCGTTAAACATCCAGGTTAGTTGTTATTATTTTATTTTTATTTATTAGGAAAACTTGCAGATTATGACACCGTGGAAAATAAATTGAAGGCCATTTAAAAGTTTTCGCTGTTAGAATACAAACTTAAATCGGTAGAAACCGCTAAGCGAACGACACGATTATACAAAAAGGCATAACAATAGTTATTAGTAGTACAAAATAAAACAGATAATTAATAGTAGAGACTCATATAAAACAATAAAGTGAATAAATACAAGAAAAGAAGGCAAATTCACTTAATTTAAGTTGATAAATCGATCAGTTAGCGTACGCCTGAGTTGAGGAAGTGGTCTATGCTAATATTATAAAGCTGAAGAGTTTGTTTGAACGCGATAATCTCAGGAACTACTGGTTCGAATTGAAAAAATATTTTACTGATGGATAGGCCATTTATCGAGGAAGGCTATATTACATCACGCTACGACCAATAGGAGCAGGGCAGCAATGAAAAATGTTGTAAAACGGAAAATTTACACAGAAGAAGTCGCGCGGGACAGCTAGTATTAAATATATTTAAATCGCTTTGACGTGTAAGAAAGAGTATTGAAGAATTTGCATACACATAGTAGAAAAGACTTTTGACTGTAGTAATACTGTCAGTTTTATCTGTATTACTGACGATTTTCTTGTGTGTTGTGACAAATTTACATTGTTGATATTGTACCAACAAATATGACTATTAACACCAGCACAGCACATCCTGCATCCCTTTTTAAGAAATGGCGGGCGTAAATTGTAATATTGCTATACAAATCAAAGTCCTCGCTTGGCCTATCTAAACTTAGCCTTGCCGGTGTGAATCTGTCTGTGTTTATTTGTGAAAATCAAACTAAGTACATATTTTATCAAACTATAATTGGGTATAAATGTTGATAAATTTCGCGATTTGTACACATTATGAATATATTTATAGTACGGGTCTTAATCGCGTGAATAATTTAAGGTGAAATACCTTGTTTATACCCTTGACCACGGCCGTTGCAATAAGGTCGAAACGTCGGGCAATAAACAAGGTATTTTACCTTAAATTATTCACGCGATTAGGACCCGTAATATATATATTTAATAAAATAATTGGGTGTTTGACTACTATCAAAATAAAATGTTTTATATTAACCATGCAATACTATGTCATTAAGTGTTCTGAAAAAATATGTACATCTTTAATTTAACGTGTTTAATAATTATAACCATGAAAAGAAATATTAAGTAAATGATTTGGCCTTAAAAAACGTGACGTCACTTGCTAGCATTTCATGCAAACTTGTAAGGAACGGGTTGTTTATGACGTTTGTTAAAAAGATGCTATGTTATGCTAGATTTCACTTCACACAAATGCCCTTTTTTATTGGCGGGAAAATAAATAAAATAAATAAATAAAAATGCTTATTTCTTTTTCTACATTTGGGTACATTACATTACATTTGGAGTTTCCATTTAAGCCATATAATGCTTGTGAGAGGAGACTAGGTCTTCCTGTTGCCATGCTTTAAATACGCACATCTCCACAAAATATATTCATACTAATATGCAAAATTCCTTAAAAAAAATATATCTAAATTAGCATAATAGGGTATTTGACTAAAGTCAAATTAGCCTCTTTTTAAGAAACGTCAAAAACGAGCTGCTCTGTACAAATTTGTAAGGAATGCTAGCATATGACGTCACGTTTTCTATGGTCAAATTATTTACTTTCAGTGTTTCTCTTTATGATTATAAATTAAGTAACACATTAAATTAATAAATGAACATATTTTTAGAACACTTAATGACATATTTTTACTTGGTTATTTGATAATATTTTATTTTGATAGTAGTCAAATACCCAATTACGTTTATTATTGTTTCAGATGGCTGGACCCTAGATCAAGTCGAAGTAGTCGGTAAATGCAAACCAGTGCCTCTGCCCGCGCCAGGCACTTGGCACAAAATGCTGGTCACATGCGTATGCCACTACGACAGAGTATACCTACATGTATTACAGGAAAAAGATGACAGTAACAATAGAAGAGATGAAGGTAACTAACAATAACAAAAATAACCATTCCATTTAGTAATTTTATGTTTAGAATATCAAAAAGTGTGTTATTATATTCATCATTCTTCAAATTAATCAAGGTGCACTAAATAATATACAGTCTACTATGCCTAGTTCGTACTAGGCTAGTAATTTAGTCGAGTAGCTAGTAACTAGTTACTAAACGTGTCTGAACTAACCACCAAAAATTTAGTTTAAGTAAAAAGTCGAGTCGATCCGTTTTGTTCTATTTCGACAGTCACGTACAGTACTCCAAAAGTAATAATGCGCATAGAAATCTTCGGAAATCTTCGTCATTGTTCGGCAACGGTCGTATTACCCGAGCGTCGAAAGACGATATTTATATAGAGTGGTTAAGAGCAATTTCTCTATGCCTAATTTTATATATTATGTGTTTTGTGCTAAAACAGATTTGATTTACCTGTAACGAAATTTGATTCGATAATTCCATGTAAGTAAATAGCGAAAACGCTACAATCATTGTTGGAGTGATTAGTTTTCAAGTGTCTTACCGAAGTTGGTGTAATTATGGAGGAAAAGGTTTAAATAACATAAGGTTTTATTAGAAGGAGAAAAAAACGTTTTCAAATAGAGGTTTACATAAAATATAATCAAAATCTCAGTTCAAATTTGTTTACAGCACTAATCATTCCAGAAAAATAATACAATTATAAAAAAATTAATCAGAATCGAGGAAGACCTCTATTCCCGACATCGCAGATTCATCAGAAGTTTCATTATGCTCTTGTTCATTTACACTTTCCTCACTGCTATCACCTGTGTAAATAATCAGTTTATCGGAATAACTATCGATTCTTGGCTCAAATTTTCTATATTCATCTTCGCATTGAACCGCATGATCAGAAACTTTTTTCCATTCTTCTGGTCCTATTTTATTGATTTTTTCTAATATAGCATCTTTAACTGACGTCACAGTCATTGCAATATTTCTCTTGGCCACGTGTTGCTTTATTTGGGACCAAATATTTTCAATAGGGTTAAAATCGGGATGATATGGTGGCAATCGTATAATTTTATGCCCATGTTCCTCCATTATACGGTCAATGGCAAATTCTGTGTAATTTTCTTTGTATCTTTGTATAATTTTATACAAATCGGGTTTCAGTTTCTTTGGGTCATGCGGAATGTTGTGTTGTTGTAACCAAGCTGTCATTTGTGGTTTAGATGTGTTTGAGTTTGGTGGTTTCACAGACAGCTTATTATGATATGGGGCGTTGTCTATTACCAACACACTATTAGGAGGCAAGTTGGGAATCAATTGATTGCGTAGCCAAGTTTGATAACGTTCCGCGTTTATTTCTTTATGATAGTCACCTTCTGAGTCGACACATTTATGTAACATTAGAGCCCCTGGGACGAAGCCTTTTTCATTGCCTGCGTGTACAATAATTATTCGCTCTCCTTTGGAAATGGGTTGTTTGATACCTTTTTTGTTGCTATCTTGCCAAGTTTTACCCTTAGTATGTGATGTGTGCACATACGACTCGTCCATAAATACTATGTTTCTACCAGAACTCCTCAGCTGTTGTATTTCTCTGAGATATTTGATCCTTTTTAGGCGTATATCATGTTTTTCCATAAGTAATTGTCTGTTATTATCAGTTTTCAGAAACCTAAACCCCATGTCTTTCAAGATCAACCTTAAAGTCTCGGCACAGCCTTTGAAATTAATAGCTTCGATCAACTTTATTCTTAAATTATTTACAGTTGGGAGTTCTTTCAGCGTCAATTGAAAATTGTATATCATATTACGAATAACACAGTAGTCGAAATCATCAAGTACCAGCCGAAATCTACTTTTAGGTCTTCCTTTTTTCGGTGTAGAAAATTTCTTTGATTGATTATGTTTTTTTTCGTTTAAGATATTACTCAAAGTTCGTCGCGAAATTCCTGTAGCTTTTGTAACACGGTCTTGAATTTTTTTAAAATAACCATCATGGTCTCTGTTGAAAACATTGGCTTCATTTAAGAAATAAAGGTACACATTAAATACCATTTGCCGTGCTTGTGAATTAAGCGGTTTTCCACGTTTAAATTTATCCATTTTGGAAGAATTCGTCTGAAAGAAAATGGCATGGGCAGAGTTAGGTATATATTTTTTATGCATGTTTATCTATTTATTTAATTTAAATAAATCTCATTTTTTAAATGTTTTTCTAGTACTTAATATGTATTTAATGTAGGTATTTTATTTTTTTAATATTAAAAAAACGTGAAATATGTTATTTATTTTCCTTTTTTCAAAATATACTATTTAAATCTGAATAAGCTAATTAATGTTGAAATTATATTTACCAAGAAGGGTGTGTAATAGCAGCTCTATATATTTCCACAAATAGAGAACACGTGCAGTCACTACCAATATATAAAGACGACTGACAGACATTTCGCTGACCGGCGACAGCTGCCGAACGCCCGATTTGTTTTCGATTGTGCACACATGATATTGACTCCTATCTCTTTTAAACAAGGTGCAAAATGCAAATGCCTTGTTTAGGGCTCTTACGATTCCATGATTCGAGTGTTTCCGGGAATACGACAATTAGCGAAGATCTGCATGTGCATTATTAATTTGGGAGTACTGTACACCTCTCACCACGCGTCACTGCTCACTGGTTTTTTTAAACAGATTTTAACTAAGTTATGTTATTCAAATTATACTAATTGCTCGGGTCTTAGAAATTATTTCGTATTAATTCATTTTCCGATTGCTTGTTAACTCATTGTCAAAGTGAGATTGTCGTCTTATGTCAAAAAGGACTTTGTATATGAAACGGAGTACAAACAAGTTTGAACTCTTGAAATTAGAGTAACCATTAGCAGGGAAAATGTCGTTTCGCTGGAGCGAATAAACCACAATCAAATTTGAAGTAATTTTTATAGGCATTTCTTGCCAATTTCTTTACAAATACAATAATTGCATTATTGAATAGGAATCGAACCCGAGACTTCCGTAGCCAAACCGGGGCCAGAAGCGAACCATCTATCTGGACTATGTTACTAGACCTCAAGTTTTTCTATCCCTTGATGCTCGCGAGTTTGGGCCCCCGCATGCGCCATCTAGTCGGTAGTTAAAGGAGTCTCGGGTTTAATTCCTGGGTCTGGACTTCAAATTTTTCTATTTTGTCTTGTGATTTTAGCACTTATAGTTTTTTCTTCATCACATCATTTTTTTTCATCCACGTCTTGTAAAATAGCCATTACTATAATCTTTATTAGCTTATTCATTTTATTGCGTTGCAGTCTGTTCATCTTACAAAGCACTCGATCTGTACTGTACACGGCCATAGTGCCAACGTGTATTTTAGTCGCTAAATTACTCACCACTCTACTAAATTACTAGCCTAGTTCGAACTAGGCATTAATGCCGTAGTAAACTAAACCATTACCTAATGGCATGAAAAAATATTTTTATTTCTGCTAATATTTCTATTTTAATTGGTCATTAACGAAATTTCAATGAGAAATATCAGACGTTATAGAAGATTATAAACAGACCTAAATTAAATCAATTCAAATGATTGATTGTGACCCTGACTTCAGCAATTTCAAGAACTACTGGTCCGAACTTAAAAAATATTTTACTTTTTTAATGCTACTCTAATATATTACTTTTTCATTGCTGTTCCGCTCCTATCAGTCATAGCGTGATGTAATATAGCCTTCCTCGATAAATGGGCTATTCAACAGTAAAATATTTTTTTATACAAATTCAAACTGTTTAGCTTTATAATATTAGTATAGATTAATTTGACATTTAATTCAAAGCTCAAGTTTTGTTAATAAAATGGTTAATTTACAAATTTTATTTCGTTATTCGCAGATGATTTACTGCCACCGTTCGGAACAGTGCTACCACCGACAACGCTGTCTGCTCTAGTACAAGATATGAACAGTCCAGCGGCACGCCTAGCTTACAGACCACTTACGGTAATGTACCACATAATTATTGTGCTCCAAAATATATATATATATACTTCTAGCTGCCTGCCCCGGCTTCACACAGGTTGAGTTAGTTACATTATTGAAATTTTCGTAGGGATCTCTATTTTTTTTGTCAATAAAATATAGCCTATGTTACTCCCCGATAATGGTGCTTCCTAATAATGAAATAATTTTTGAAATAGGTCCTGAAGTTTTTATGTTTATTCGTTACATATATAAATACAAACCTTTCATCTTTATAATATTAGTGTAGAAGTTCAGATAACGGACCATATTTAAATTTTATACCTCCTTTAACATCCAAATTAGTATTATGAATTTGAAAGTAACTAATAATAATTAATAATAATATCTTGGGACAACTCACACAACGCTATCTGATCCCAAACTAAGCAGAGCTTGTACTATGGAAATCAGACAACTGATAAACATACTTATATATTTCTAAATACATACATATTATAGATAAATAACACCCAGACACAGAATAAACCATCGTGCTCATCACACAAAGTTTTATCCTGGGTGGGGATCGAACCCACGATCTCTTGCGTAGCAGTCGGATACACTCCCACCGCGCCACAGAGGCAGTCGATTTATATAATATATAATTATAACTCTGTCTGTATGTTACGTTTTTACGCCTTAACCGTAAAACTGATTTAGATGAAATGACAATGCTCTAAAAAATACAATGCTATAAATAAGTGGTATAAAGAGATATCATTCTGTAATAATTTCAGTTTAAGATGACCAAGTGGGTGATTTCAATATAGATTTTTTTTAAAGGGCGGTTTCTTCATATATGATCTTTTATGATGCCAATCCATTCTGTTTCTCGTGACAATCAAAACCCTCTGTGGGACCAACTAAGCTTCGGGTACCTACTATAAATGTAAAAAATGGCAAAAAAGCGTTTTCCATACATTTCATAGACAGGACTCAATGGACATCTATTTTACGATTTCTGACTTTTCTAATATCACAAACTCAGTTGGGGGCATAGAGTACCTTGATTGTCTTAGGAAATAGGATCGATTTGCATTAATAATATTTTTTTGAGAATTGGTTTTCTTGTTTGCTGACTGTACCTTTAGGGTCACATGTCCTACAATGAAACACTCAAAATTCAAAGTCTTCTACAACCTTTATTATCACAGTTAGAACGCAAACCTATTGAGGTACAAAGGCAAATTTTATTGGTTCTCAGAAGTCGTACATCGTTTTTTTAAAAAACGCGTAAACAATAAGTGACGTGTATTTCCGTTTCGCGTTATAATCATTGCATTATGTACATTTTATCCTGTAGATGACCCCCGCACTAGGAGAGATGGTGGCTGCCTTATATCCTCCAGATGAGAATTGGTATCGAGCCAGGGTCATGACTGTGACACGGGCGGACCAGAGTGTTGAGGTTAGTATAGTCATATTACTTCATTTATTATAACCTACTTTTAAAATATTTCGTTATTTTTTTTTGAAGTAATGAATGTGAGGTCTAAATAGGTGCCCTGTGGTATCCCTCATTTTACAGTATTCAAATGTAAACAAACTTGTGATTGATTCTATCAAATGCTTTGCTTAAATCATTGTTAATTATTTGCACGTGATACAAATTGTCCAAGTTTTTTTTATTAAATTAATTTATTTAGAAACCATGACTATTGTACTTATTATTATTAAAAAGTTTAATCGCTAACCAATTCGTTTCAGAACAATTTTGGAGCTATTATTAGATCAAAAATTTCTAAAATAGGAGCATCATTCAAGAATGCGTTTATTCTTCCATAGGTGATGTACGTAGACTACGGCACAGTAGTGTGGGTGAAGGAGGACCAGCTGCGCGCGCTACCGCCCCGGCACGCGGCGCTGCCCGCGCAGGCGGTGCGCGCGGCGCTGGCCGGCGTGCGCGCGCGCTCGCCGCACTCGCAGCAGTGGGCGCAGGCCAAGCGCGCGCTCACGCACATGGTGGAGGACAAGATGCTCCAGGGACATGTTGTGTTAGTACATTAGTATTACTTAAAGTCGGCCGTAGTAATTATTAGTTATTTATTGGTAAAGAATTCTTAGAAGCGAAAAGCCGAGGATAGAACAAAATGGCGTGCAATTGGAGAGGCCTATGTCCAGCAATGGACTGCGACAGGCTGATGATGATGAAAGAATTCTTACATGTCGCAAAATTATAAATCAATAAGTATATGAACAAAAAAAATAGTCAATAGAATACAGGTCGTATCAATTCATTAGAATAACTAATTAATATATTAGAATTACTAAAATCATGTAACTAATAAATTTAAAGATTAAGAAATAAACATATTACAAAATAAAGAGAGTATCGATATCAAACTCATATAAGCAACATGACTTTTATACCACTTAGGCGGTTGCGCTAGGGCTGTCAACACATGGTCCGGGGTCGTGGAATGCGGTCGCATCCTTCTGCGAGGACGTCATCTCGCAGAAGGAGGCGGCGGAGCGCGTCAGGGAAGAGAGCTCCCTGGCGGATCCGCTCCGTCGCCGGCGAACCGGGCGGCGTCGGCGCGCGTATCTGCGCCTGATGCCGCCTTAGGTGGGGCTGCGGGCCAAGTACGGGGTAATCTGCCCCGCCCGCGGCCTTCCGTGGAGGCGCGGCACCCTGTGTGTATCCAGGGGCCGCGTAGGTGTGAAATGCCCGGAACGCAACAACATCACGTCCGGGCATTGCCACTGGGCGGGCCGCCGACGGTATAACAAATTCCGGCGGCCCGTTTGCGAAGTTAGCGGGAGATACACGGCGGGTTTTTAGTGCATGCAAACCCTACACTACCTCCACCGCCTTCCCCGGACGGTGGAGGTGTTCGTAAGGATTTTTTCCCGCCAGTCCAAAAAAAAAAGGGCTGTCAACTCTGGCCTACGCAAAAAGTTGTGCGTGAGACAGAAAATATAAATATTCATCTAACTTACGTGTAGAGGAGACAAATGTACAGTAGGATCGTAGGAGGAACGTAACTTGACCGGATCGAAATTGGCGAAAAGTGGTTGCGCAGATGCATTTTTTAGCAGTAAATAGTGACAGGAAGCGGGTGCGGGAGCGGTAACTAAACCAAGAGAGTTAGAGATGCGATTACGCATTACATTGTCATAATTAGTATTACTATGTATATATTAAACTCATGTTTTTTGTGATTATTTTCGTAAAGAAATTGTTTTTAAACTTTCTTTAGTTTACTGTAACTGTTCTGAATTTAAACTTTTATGAACTCTTAAAAATAGTATTTTTATATTGTTGAATTAAAATTTTGTTAGTATTTTAAATCGTTTAAACATTATTAATCGTTTTCGTAAGTAATTTTAGGGTTGCATTTCTATGACATGCGCGAAAGTGATAAGAACCTAACTTCAATCTGGTCAAAATACGTTGATCCAACTGTACATAATTTTTTATTCAATAAAATCATTTTTATGAAAATTCGGTTCTCGAATGGTTTAGTCACATCCTGAGCCACATCGACGATGTCAAATGTTTAATTTTGAATCTGACTACTATAAAAGATTATTATTAAATCTCATTATTCAATATTGTTTTCAGAGCCCGCGACTATGACGAAATCACAGTAGAATTGTTTGACGAAGCCGGATACAGCATAGCTGAGCAACTAGCCGCCATCAATATGATTGAACTGACTGACTACAAAGTTATCGACGATACAGCCGTCACGCAAAAGGTTGTTGTACCATAGACCATAACTTATGTATATTGAACAATTTGGATCTAATTTACTTGTATACTATCGATAGGACCTAGACAAGTTACATAACATAATCTTTGAACTTTAAAGCTTGTGGAATAAACGGATAACCAACATCCACGCGGTCGAAAGTTTGTATTTTAATAAAAACTTAAATAAAATCAACAAAAAAGCTATGCTCTGACAATTAAAGGCCTCTATACACTGAAGCCGCTGGTCAAAAAAATCGGCGGCTTAACCCACCGCGGCTTTTTTCCCGTACAATTGGGTATTACTAACCGTGCAATAATATGTCAAAAAGTATTCTGAAAAAATATGTTTCTTTATGCTAGTAGCTTGTTTATTATTTTTTTATTCATGAAAAGAAAAACAAAAGTCATTAAAAATATGACGTCATACGCTAGTATTTTGTACAAACTTTTACAGTGCGTATCGTTTTTGACGTTTCTTAAAAATACTGATTTGACTTTAGTCTAATACCCTATTAGCGCTCCATGCGCCCTAACGTTCCGGGTAATTCCGACGGCTTTGGTGTGTAGAGGGCTTTGGGTAATTTCAAATTTTGGCGTCATTTCAATGTTGCCAATACAAGCAAAAAATGTAGTTCACAAAATATTTATTTTATGACTTCGTTGGACTGTAGAAATTGTTTTTCTCTCTCATTATTAGTGACAGGTACTCTCAAGTTAAAGGTCTGCAAGTGCTTACCTATTACGACGCTCTACGATTCGGTAGAGCGTCGTAATAGGTTAGCACTTCCAGACCTTTAACTTTACAGTATTCCGCTTATACGAAGTGAAACTTTAACTCGTGTTTCATCTCTTCACGAGGCTTCATGAGGAAGGCCTTCCTCAGCGCCTGAGGTTGTTCGACGTAGCAGGAATATTTTTTCGGAGAGGGTTGTCTAAATATCATGGCGATCTCCTCTGTCCTCAGAAAAAAAAAACCTTAAGAACTTGTAATTTTTTGGATGTTTGTACTGCATAAATACTGTAGGTGTTTCTATTTCGGGGGGGATGCTTAAACCTCAAATCCTGGTTACTGAAATATCTCATCAAATGCATACACTTTTTATTTCCACAGGCTTAAAAGCTCAACGATTATGGAATTAGTCTAAGTGCTAATTAATGGCTTAATCTACTACATCAATTGTAACTTAATCGTTTTGATTAAAAATGGTTTTGAAGTGATAATTACAATTTAGGTATAGATAGAAATACTATATGCGGCAACGTTACCACTGTCGGGCCATAGATAGGTGATCGTTTTCGAGCCCTGCTTCGAAGAGCGCGTTAAGCCGTCGGTCCTGCGTCTAATCTTTTTCCGGACTATTCGGATTTCCGTACCATGGCACTATGAGAGGGAGAGAATAGAGAGTGCACTTGTGTCTGCGCATACACTTGTGTATTATAATATGTCCTGCGTAGTTGGCTATTCTCTTATGATTACGAGACCATTATTTATATCGGCACTTTTCGCGTGATTTTTTTGAAAGTACAAATTTTTATTTACCCGACATTTAGATCTGATTGCACTATCGTGGTCATGTCATTAGTCTTCTAATGACAATGTAATTATCACTTTATCGTTTCTGACACAATTCTGTTACTAATGATGTTGTAGACTAAGCGTGAAATTAGATGCGACCTAAAAGCGTTATGTTTAAGAAATCTTGTTATAATTTTGTTCCTATTATTTGCTTTAAGATATTTTTTCTATTAACCCCTTGTTATTATTAACTTATACCTTTTATTTTTACCTATAGGTATACATAGGTACGGTCAGCAACATATTTAAAATTAAAAATGTTACGCGATTTTTTCCCGAAGTTTCGAACGTACTTTTGGCACAGTGGGGAGTCTAGCACACACACACACACACACACACACACACACACACACACACACACACACCTAACACTGAAAGAATAACATAGATTTAATTACCATCAGGGTTCGTTTAACATTAAATATTCGTTTTAAAAATCAATTATTTTTTAAATGCGTTATTATGCAGTAACTTTTGTTGCTGACCGCACTCTTTAGTATTCATTTTGCTATGAATGAAGATAGCATTATTATTATGCAATAGTTCTTTATGAACACGAAATATCCAAATTATTTTGGACAGATTTTGACACACAAAATTTATATCAAGGACTATAACATTGTTGACATAGTCAGAATTCTGTTTATTGATAATATTGCCATGACATTTATTATAACTATAAGTATCAAGATTTTTTTAGCCCAGCGGGTCAATTCACGTATTTAAAGCAGTGCAGTTGCAGTTAAGTCTCGATTAAAACGGCCATTATTTGGCCACGTATTTGAGATCGATCCCAAAGTTACAAGAATACGAAAATGGTCGTTTTAATTGAAACTTAACTGCAACTGAACTGAACTGCACTGCTTTAAATACGTGAATTGACCCGCAGGTAAAACTAACTAACTAACTAACTATAAGTATCGAATTTGTGCATAATACACAATTTGAAATAACTCAAGGATAATATCTGAAATAGGGTAAGTGCTGCCGCACAAATATTGAGCACTGCCACATAGTCAAATCATTTAAGGCGAAAAATCGGTTAAATCTCGGAATCAAATGAAAAAGCTGAATTTTTATACTTTGTGCCTAGCTATTGTCTCAAAAGTCACATAAGGTCTCGTGTAATGAACCTTAGGTATTCGAGGTTAAAAGCCATCATGTAACTTTTACGACAACATTTAGAATACCAAAATTCAAGTTCTTATAAAAGCTCTCATATTCAGCTTTATTGGTTTCATTCTGTGGTGTAACTGGACTGGCTTGTGACTAGAGAGCGATCACTTGAACTCTTGTAAATGTGCGTCGATACCATACAAATTGTATGAAATATGTTTCCACAACTTGTGGACGACTAATGACTATTTTGAGATGACCCGATTGTTTGGCTTAGTTGTTCTCGTCACTGTTATATAGACATAGAGAATGGACAGAGCAATAGCATCACAAAATTCACCACTCTCTAGATAGAGACAAAGCGATTATGTGGCCAAAACCTCTCTTTTCTGTAGGTCTATAATGTAATTTATGTCAGTATTTATATGTGGTCTGTATTGACGTGGACCCATCAGATTTCTACAAAGAAACTAGACAACTAATGGCCGCACGAGGGTTTTGTCTTTCTCGCTTTGCAGCTTTTATTTACTTCATACTTAAATAGGGAATGGTCAGTCCATTCTCTATGGTCTATGGTCAGCACTATTTCCCCGTCAACGGGACGTTATGACGTAGCGATGCATAGAATTACTATAGCCGAGTGTCCACTGCACATCCGTCATCGTCTCTGTCGCCAAAGTAAAATATCTCATTCACGGTAATTTCCCGTTGACGGGCTGCGGTGGACAAACGGCCTTATGATCAGACTTAAATGACGTTTGACTAGACGAACCGCAAGTAATTATCACAGTCTTATACAATATAGTGTTTAGGAATATGCATATCAATGCATGTGCTACCTACGCGTTGCTCCTCACTACAAAACACCAGGAGTCATTATAATTATACAATTATATGTCTTTAGACACGAATATCGGACCACTTTTTGTTTTGAAGGTGTTCCGATATTCCATGTCTATGAGCAACATGTACAAAACTATTTCTGTACTCTCGGTGTCTTGTGGTCTCTCTTAATGTGTTCCATTACAGAATGCCTTTAAAATTCTCTTGTCATTTCTGTAGTGACTGAAAGAAAGTAATTTAAATGTAAAGATTAATGATACCATTAAACATTTAAACATTTTTTATTCCTACTGTCATATCAATCCATATGATGTCCCACTGCTGGGCACGGGTCTTCCCTGTAGAACCTACTTATCCTGGGGGTATCTGCCCTTAATCGCCACGCTTGGCGGATTGCCGATCGCAGTAAGGCTTTAAAGTACGCAGAGGACGCTGCTGCCCGTCCTCCGGTGTGACATCCCTTAGTCGCCTTGACGACACCCACAAGAAGCCATTTCTTCCTGTGGGTGGCGTGTGTGTGGTGGTCATATACTTAAGGAAACACGGCTCCTATTCCTACCATTGACTGTTTTTTCTTTTTCTACATAATTACGTAGGAGAACGCAGCATTTTCAAGAACTGTAAGAGATTTTTTAAACTGAATCTTATTGCATAAATAAAATATTCATCATAATTTTTGTTAAGTGCACATGATTACTGTACGTGTGATGTGGTGCTAACGTGTGCACATTTTAGGATTGATAGCAGGACATGTATACATGATATTTTAAATTTTCATTAAAGCCGATGACTACTTTTGGTATTTTATAAGCATTTTTATGCTGTGGTAAACGGCTTAGGGGTCGGTACCCCTAAGATCGCCTGTCATACCTCTATACATTTAAGCCGATCACTAATAAAGAGAAATATAATGAGTAATTAGATGAAAATGTCTTAAAATTTCATTTCTGTCATCATCAGCTCGAAAAATATTAAATTAATACAATTAAAATTACACAAGACAATTATCTGTTAAAAAAATATGTATTAAATTAAATATTTTTTCGAATATAATATGGAATATAAAAAATATTATGTTAACAATACATTTACTTAAAGAATTAAACAACTTCTCAGGCCAGGAAATAAAGTTACAAAAATCAATCGATTTGACTTTACAGCCACAAAACTTTCGCTAAATACCAAAAACTGAGTGTCGTTGGAGTATTCAACCGGTATGAGCATTAGAAACGCCATGTCCTGATTATCTGTCCTAATTTGAGTACACCGTAACACGTTTATGTGATAGATTTAGACTTAGATTACATATCTATGAGCTTTGAATGTGATCTTGTGTGAAAAACTTCACTTATATTAACTAATTATATATTTTATATTTGTAATACCTATTGCATATTGCCTACTTGAATAAGTAAAATATATATATTAGGTAAGAGATTTTAAGTAAATGTGCTATTTTTAGATATTATGATTAACGGAAAAACTTTTGCAAAATTAACTTTAGCGGCGGTAGCCTAATGGCTAAGCCATCGGACTCGCAATCGTAAGGGTGCGGTTTGAATCCTACCCATTATACTACCGACGTGAAACAACTCCTAACACCAGCCATTGAGCTTAGCTGGAGGGGTTAACAGGATTGCTAGTAATGTGGGACCCAATCCCACATTGCTAGTTATCTTTGAAAAAAAAAAAATACTATTTTCACATATTTCGAGTCCGTTATATTTTCAGTTTGATGTTATTTGAATATGCGGCCAATGTGAAATATCTCGCTCGTATGTTACAGAGTAATGTTAAATGTCTGTTGAAATAGCTAACTAGTATCGAAACTGTTATTTTTACCCGACTACGTAAGAAGGAGGGTTATGTTTTTCTAGTGTATGTATATTTGATTAATTAATCCTTTTGGACTTAAAACCTGTGCCTCCGACTGCATGATATTAAATGTGGGTATCTTGTTTCCGTCTATTTGCAGGCGGGTTTTTTTATTTTTTATTTATTTTTTTACTTTTGCGTTTCAATAACCGTCGATGGATAAAAAACCCGAAAGGTTCTTTCGCAGCACAAATGTCAGTTTCGCTACTAGAGTTTATCTATTTAACAGTCAGTTAACGGTAGAAAAGTTATTTAGACCGATCGTTAATCAATTTTATTCGTGGCACAAAGATAGTGGTAGTGCTTGAGATTTCCAACCATATGACATATAAAATAGAGTTCAATTTTAATTGGTCTCTTCTTTAATCTCTGTTCAGGTTTGCTCAGGCCGAATAATGCAGCTAATAATTGCATTATAAACAGCTATTTATTTTACTCGTGTAGATATCGTTTCAAATAGGATAAACATGTACACGGCATTTAGTTTTAACTATAATGAGTTTGAAGTTGGATACAATATAAAGTGCAATACGAGTACTTAGACATCTCTGTAATATGTAGAATTTTGTAGACCATCACTGCTGTTGTAAAAACTAACATCTGTTAACTACTTGTCGAAGTATAATGATAACACAGTTCCGTAAATAAGGTAGATTTATATCTAAGATTTCTACATCATACTCTGACCCTCAATGCTTAAGCCATTGTTAACTGTGACACGCATTTTAAAGTATTTCTCTCGCAACTGTTTCCTTTACAAAGACAGTTACAATATGAGACTAACTGCGTCTTACAATTATGCGTTTGAGAATTCACTCGTAAATATTATAGTTTTGGTGAAGGGTTCACGTAAAATCAATAAAATAAGCTATAAAATAGTTCGTCTTAAGTATTAATATAGCGCTTAGCGCAAATCTAGCGAGGCGCGGTGAAAATGCAGCGAAGATACAGTCAAAACTAAGTCTTAAAATTTATGACATACGATTGAAAATAGCAAGCTTGACGAAGGTTGCTCGCCGACCAATACTTATAGTTTGACATCCTATTTTCAACAATATAACCAAAATAAAGATTGAATATTTACATGAAGTCAAAATAATTGATTTATCCATCTATCTCTCTTTTCTGAACGAATGTCCAGATGTCGTAGAAAAGGATAGAATGCGCCAAAATAAATCAAGATCAAATAATTTGATTTTAAGTATGTATTCAATAATGGACTCTCATTTACTATCTCCACGGGGCCTGCTAATTCTTAACGAATGAAGGAAAAAGTGACACCCATTCAGTCTTGACACGTCTAATTTACAAATATACAACAAAAAAATAGAGTTCACTTGAAATTGTTACTCAGTATTTTTGCCGCTCGTCGTCAAGTTTGCGCTGAGTCTTATAAAGCCTTCGTTCAGATGGTGAGCTCTTAACACGCGTCGACGTGATTACAACTTTTTCCACATTGTTCAGGCATTCACATGGTAACGCGCGATATAAATATTGAAATTGTAAACGCGCATTAAAAGCTTTGTATTTTAAATGTGGAGTAGTGGCACGCTTCTAAATTGGTAACAGTCACAGAATACATAAATACAGAAGGTCGGCTCACAGCAACAAGAAATGAATACACACGTAGACGCGCACGTACTGGGCTCTTAAAGTGCGTCTCTGTTGACGATCCGACCGAGATTTCTGTCATGAGCTTACCCAAGGTGCAAACTCATTTAGGTGGTACAATTGAGTAAATACCAGCTAAATGTGTACTGCGTACCTATCATTTTGCAATTTGGTGGCAACATGGGGGTTAACCCTCAAATCATCCCCCCCCCCCCCCGCTCCTGGGTACACCCATGATCTATGTACGTGCGCATTGATGTGTGCGTGAGTCTGTTTTCGTTGGTTGTAGGAAGCCGGATATCTATGTATATCTATATAAATTGTGGCATAGTAAAGCTTTGTACGCATTTCTTTGTGATATATATTGATATAAGCAGATTCCTATGTAAGTGATATTATTGTTAAATTGCTATTTTTAAGTTCGTTAGCTGAAGAGACTTCAATTTGCTGTTGTATGATTTTTCGTACTTAAATAAAAGGTTTAAATGTACATATGTACTTGTTTTATGTATTATTTACCTAACCCAACAGAAATAATTTACCTGAAGAGACATTTCAACAGGTTTTTTTCAGTTGCACATTTTATATAAATTTTTTAATTTTAAAAATATTTTATGTAATTCATTCGTTTTGCTACGCGCTATTGACTTTTTGTCACATACTTACTTTTTATACTACTTAACAAAGATATATTTTAATCATTTTGTGACATCCGTGGTCTTTGAAATCATGTCCTCGGAAGTTCCTTGTTCCTTGTCCTCCTTGAAATAATCTCTGGCCTATGAAAACCTCAGCAGCTGTTGCAAAGGTATATTTGTTAAACGTTAGGCGATACAAATTAGGATCACAATAAATTGCAGGAAGTGTAAAGATATATTTTATAGTTACGTATAATGACGCACAAATAACGATACCAACACAAAATAATAACGTGATTATCGTATTTAGTATTACCTAAAACAAATACGAAAAATACTAGGCTCACAGTGAATATTAGGTGTAACTAGTAAAGAAAGAGATAACATAACTCATTCATTATGTTACAAACGCACCTGTTTATCTTATCACCGGATCATGTTATCTTATCTTTCATTACATTTCCTACCATTTAATGTGAGCCTAGTACTTTTTGTTATGTCGTCTATTTATCTAGTGCAGTTTTCTTTACACATGTGTAGGTATTAACGTTATGAATTAATCATGTTATCTCTTTCTTTACACCTAATATTCCTGTGAGCCCAGTAGGTACTTAATGAGTGCCGGTGTGTCGGTATTGTTTCGTTCTGTTGTCAATATATCCTGTGCCTAATACACTACAAAAAAGTACTAGGCTTACAGTGAATGGGAGGAGGTGTAGGTAAGTAAAGAAAGAAATACCATGATGCATTCACAGATTATGATTCTACAAATGCTTACGGACCTTGTTAATCTGACCCTAGAATATAAATATGTATTAGAACGCTCACAGTAAATGCAAGGAGATATACCGTAGATATACCGACAATAACAATGTAAACTAAATCTTAACTATTACATACCGTTGAAAATAACACTGCTTATCATTGCCATGCCATTTTGCAACCATCTTTAAGTTTCAGTACCTACGCGAATAACTTCGGAACGACGGCACCAAGTTAGTTAATTATTTTTTTGTAGTGTTCGTTATAGCCAGGGCAAGTGCGAGTGAGCATGCAAGCCAGGGCAAGTTTTAAAAATCGTACAGATACATTATACCCGTGCGAAGGGGCGTGTAGGTAACTATAAAAAATAGAATTTACAGTACGATCAACGTATCTTGACCGGATTGAAGTTAGGTTTTTATCACTTTCGCGCATGTCATAGAGATGCGACCCTAAAATGACTTACGAAAACGATTAATCGATTAAAAATACTAACAATATTTTAATTCAACAATATAAAAACACTATTTGAATGAGTTCATAAATTTAGAACAGTTACAGTAAATAATAAAGAAACTTTGAAAAACAATTTCTTTACCAAAATAATCACAAAAAAACATGAATTAGTAATACTAATTATGACAATGTAATGCGTAATCGCATCTCTAATCCTCTTGGTTTAGTTACCGCCCCCGCCCCTCGCTTCCTGTCACCATTTACTTCCAAAAAATGCATCTGCACAACCACTTGTCGCCTACTTCAGTCCGGCCTAGTTACGTTGATCCAACTGTAGTCGTTGTTAACGTCTCTTATCTTGCTGTGCCTTGCGTTTTGGACTGCGCTGGGCGTTGCTGGTATGCTGAGCGACATACAATCTTTAATTTTACCCCTCTGCCCTGTGGTCTGAATAAATCTCTTAAAAGGCCATGGTGGTGTGGAGGGAATAACGAGTAGGAATACCTTAGTCGAAAATAAACGAATGATCCTAAAAGATAATAAAACAAGAAAAGAAAACAAACATTGTAGATAATAGGTTTATTTTAACGAATCGACGCAAAAGAACCAATCCTTAGCCCCCGCGTTAAGGCACTTCAGTCCCCATATTATGTATAAATTAAATAAATAAATAATTTTGACGTACACTAACTGCACTGCACTCAATTTTTAAAATTAACAATGAAATATGGACCTTAGCTTATAACCATTACGGTTGATACAATTTTTGAAAAGTAAACGCCATTGAACCTGCTTGCAAGAAACAATGTAATAATTATTTCTATTTAGAGGCCAATTATTGAAGACAAATAACATTAAAATTTACTCTGCATAGGTCTATATCCCAATGTCTATAGAAACATATATAAAACAGCTCATAATTTTAAAAGCCAATAAGTTAAATTAACATTATCACAGTAAAATAAATAGATTATGTGCCATCTTGTGCCATAACTAGTCTATATCCAACATTCCCAGTTCAAGAAAGACATTTTTACATGAAGCAAGCATGCTTAGGATATTTAAATTGAGGTCCACATAAGTTGCCACCAAACAAGACCTCTATTTACAATTTTTATATAATGAAATGATTCCAATATTCCACTCCATGTAACAATAAATTGTAACAACAAAATTTTTAAATTTGGGACAAAAATGTAGGTAATACTTTTGTTCCAAATCTAAAAAAAATGTGATTGTTTTTGTGAAAGTAAAAAGTTGATTTACTTTGATTATTAAAATACATATTCCTTGCTTATACCAAAAAACTAATACCAATGATGGTATTTTGTTTATATTACAACAATAAACAAACACCATTGGTATTCAGCTCTCTTTATTGCAATGCTTGAAAAAGGTGCAAGTTTGTAAAGACTCTATCTTTAAATGTTGCAAGTTGCAATAAATGATTTGATTTGATTAGTTTTAGGTATTAGAAAGGAATAGGTTAATTAAAATCTCATAACTTATTCTAATTTAGTGTTCCTCTGTGGACTAAGATAGCAATCCAAAATGTCTCTTAATTAATCTATGCTTCTTTCCATAATCAGACTATATCATCCCCAGGGGGGGCCATCCATATAATTTAGTATGAAACAACGATTATACAATCTATTTGGTACACATTTTTATAGTACTGTCTACCTTTTACATAAGGAAAATCAAATCTTATGCATTCATACTTATTCTATGAATACCTTTAGACTAAATAGTATAATAAACATTGAACACTCCAGGCGAAAACGATTTAAAACTACATGCATAATGTGATATAGATACATTGATGATTATGATATGATCCACATTATTCTGTCAAAAAACATCAGATTACAATCTTAACACTTTTCTTTGACAAAATTAATGTTTAACCTGTGAATGACTAGACATCTTATAGCTATTCAAAGCTAAATACAGCAAATCAGCTTCAAATTTGGCAAATTTAAACCATATATTAGCAGAATATATTTAAAAATATGAGTATTATAAACTTAGACATCATTGATAAACAGTTTTGGTAATTCAGACTCCAAACGAATCACTCTAACCAGAGATGTCAACCTCCAATTATCAACATTTGGATTCTTTGGTGAATATTCAGGTGCCAAAAATGTGCTATAGTACGATATTAACTCGTGCGACGAATCACCGTCCAAATCAGCAATTATCAATGAATTCTCTTGATAGTCTAAGTCAGGTTGGCACCGTGGCACAGGAATTTGAGTTTCTATAGCTCCCCTCACACATATTTGTACAATGTCTGTCTGACTTATATTCACATTGTGCGTCTGCTGCTTGTCAAATAAAACCAAAACTATCCTCTCAGAAATATCATGGACTGTGAAGTTAGGATATTTAATGAATGCCGATATTGAAGCCACATCAATAGTAGAACGGTAAAACATGTCATTTAGATTTTTCGGGCTCTGGTTCTGAGCATTGTATTTGACCTCGTCAATTTTCAGTGCACCCTTTGCCAGGTGTGCACTGTTCCACTGTCATAATTTTAATACAAAGCCTCGTATAGAATTTGCAAAGGCAAATGAGCTAGGTCTCATGGCATAAACATTGTTAGCAGTGTACTCCCAACTGACATTAGTTACACCGTTTCTTTCCAACATTAATTTCAAGTATACTCTGCAAGAACTGGGACATTCCCCTGAATTAATAACTTCCAATTTGCCTGGTCCATTAACAAATGTTTCTTTGGCTTTTCCTATCTTTTTTCTCATACTGATGTTCACTCTTTTCTGAACCAATGGCGAGTGAGCATGGGGATTTGACTGCTCCCTTTTAAGCATCTTCTTTAATACTGAATAAGATATAGTTCGGACAGCTTTAGTAGTTGAATTTATACAGATATATGTGATTGTATCTGACACAGAGAGCTGTTCCACTGACAAGCAATCATCAACAGGTATTGGTTCTGCCATAATATTGCCTGTTGCACCAGACACCAATATCAGTGTGTTATGATTTGTGCTAGGGTATACAGTAGCCACTGTTAATAACTCACTAACTTTGTCATCATTCATATCTTTTACAAGCACAGGGAAGTCAATCAATGCTATGTTGAAATCTTTGCCTTGTTTATGTATGTGCCAGTAGTAAGTCCCTGATATGGAATCTAACGCTGCTAGGAGTCCATCAGTGCCAGATATGATGCAATCCTTCTGCTTATCCCTGTTAACATCAAGGAGGTGGCAGTTGATTTCCGTTGGTATTCTATTCTCTCTGGTAAACCAACCAACCTTACCAGAATTTCCAACTATTAGGACAACCCCATTCACATTATCAGTACTGCCTTCCTGCCGCATATGATTGCCTCTATATATAAAAATTAAGTTTTTAGTCTTTGGTATCGCTCCGTCAACGACTTGGACAGCGCCTGATAGCTCCATTTCATTGTAAGGAAGTTCCCAGCTTGTTGTTTTGTCCTGCCACTCGTTAGCGCAGCCGCCGACATCCGAGCAAGGTATACCCCAAAGGAATATCACAACAGTGAATACGCACATGAGTATTGAGGCAATAAAGGCGCAGCGGCGTGGGAACGACATCTTGGTCGATATATCCGATTGCAAAAAACTTACGTTGTCCATTGTACTCTCAACAGTATTTACGTTCGTGTTGAACTCGTCCATGTCGCTGATACTGTAATTCTTAGACGACTGAAGACCACTGTTGAAATCTAAGTTGTTGCAGCTATCCGTCGCTTTGATGTGAGCATTTTCAAGCTTATGGTCGTCTTCGGATTCGGAGTCGGACAGGATTTGTTTCAGCGGCGCATAATTTCCACCGTTCCCATTAGCTGACATCGCGTCGGCGTAAAACTATTTATAGTGATTTTTACATTGTCTTCATGTTTAATTTATGCTTTTTAGAAATATATGAGAGCAATCAATAAACAACAACCCAAAATCAGTTTATTTGTTCTGTGCCCAAAATCCGTTTGGCATTTCTATAGTATCCCAGCCAGACTAAAAAAAGATATTTTGTTTTCCGTTTCATGCAGTTTAAGCCGACCCGGACGGCGCACTTGTAAAGTTGTAACGTACGCCTTGTCGTTTCGCTTTTGTTTTAATTTTATTAGGGTTTCATTATCTGATTTTGTTTTAACTAGATAATATAATATGAATCGCGGAAACGGCTCCAACAATTTTCATGAAATTTAATATGCAAGGGGGGTGCGATAAATCGATCTAGCTATGTTTCATTTTTAGATAACGACGTTAAAAAATACCTACGTTTTTTTTTGTAAGCTCGGTCATCCAGGTACCATTTTTTTTTCTCTTCCCGCCGATCACAGAGTACTTGGTAACGAAAGCACGCACATTCTGTGCATTTGCCAGTTTAAATTTTCTTGCAAGTTTTCTTGTTTGAATCACAAACTCTTGCAAACTCTCGTTCTTATCCAGTTATCACGTATTTCAAGTAGGTATATATATGCACTCGTAGAGTATATTTGTTCTGTAGTTTTACACGTTAAACGCTGAGCTGTAAAAATTGCGACAGTTTACTTTGCCGCCATTTTTCACTTACCTCACTTTTAACTGCAGATTATGGACGGTAGAAGTTCAAACAGTGTTTAGTTCAATATTTATTATACATCGCTACACTGAATTAGGGACCCCTAAAAATAGGTGTATTATGAGTTAGGTAGGTAATTAGGTCCCTAATTCTCTAGCTAGCTTTCACGACCATCTTTGAAGGTCCTCTTTATTACTACCCTACTACGCCATACAATGAAAATGAAGTTTCGATCAAAAATGAGGCGGTATTATATAGAGCCAGAAACATCTATATATTTAATCCACTCGTTCCATAAAATCGTCCATGGGTTCGAACTTCTTGTGCTTATCCAAAAAAAAAATGGGATGGAAATTCATGAATTTCGTTTTAAAGAAAGGGAGTATCTACTACTACTGATTCAGGGCAGTGTAATAGCCGTTTAAATTTTTTTTTTCGCACCTTACGCGCCTACATCGGACACGCAAACTTAGCTGGCGACATGTGTACTGTAATGTAAACACCGAGGATCGGGGTTTACTGGTCTGATAAAATCTCCAACGTAGATCTGTGGTATCGCTGCGGAGGAGACTCCGAGCAATCAACGGATCAAACATCGCAAGTGGAACTAAATCGGCCACACGCTCCAAAGACACATACCGAGACAAGCCCTAGACTGGAATCCCCAAGGAAAGCGCGATCATCGCTGAGACGAAGAACATTTAGAAGACCTGGAGCGAAATAAAACCTAAAGCTCAAGACCGAACGGGATAGTGGCGCACTATGGACGCCCTCTGCTCCATCTAGGGGTCACAGGAAAATAAGTCTAAAGACTGTAGTGTAAGTATCTGTCTGCCAGTGGCATATCCAGACTTGGACTGGTGGACTTTAGTTTGGGAGTGACTTGAGCCCGCTGATTTTTTTAATTTGAAATTTCAAGACTCTGGTTTGAGGGGTTTTGGCCCTGAGGGTAATTTTTTCAAGGTCAATAGCACGCACCCTTAAAAAAGTATGAACTTTCATATGAGAACTTACATATAAGCGTTGAAGAGCACGCTCCATTTATTTAGGTACCTACTTATAACAATATTTTGGAACAACTCACACAACACTATCTGATCCCAAACTAAGCAGAGCTTGTACTATCGAAACCAGACAACTGATAAACATACTTATATATTTCTAAATACATACATATTATAGATAAATAGCACCTAGACACATAATAAACCACTGTGCTCACTCATCACGCAAAGTTTTATCCTGGGTGGGGATCGAACCCACGACCTCTTGCGTAGCAGTCGGATACACTCCCACCGCGCCATAGAGGCAGTCAATAAATGTCAAAATACTCGTACTTAAATAGAGTTTAAATGAATGGTACAAAAATAACGACTGATTCTTCCCTTCGAAAGTATTTTAGCGGGATTAGCACTGCGGTAGTAAAACTACAGGTCTCCCATAATAATTAGTAGATAATATAGAGATTGGAATGAAGGAACAAACGAAAGTAACCTCAGGGGTTCCTCAAGGCTCTGTATTGAGACCCGTTTAAGGAATCTAGTTTGATTACCTACTAAATAGTAAACGCTGATATTCCCCTTGATTGATTATGATGTATGCTATCTTGACCTGAATGCTGAGTTCCTTAAAAACTTGACAGTCTTCTAAATAACTGCATTCGGTTTATTTTCAATCTGCGTAAGTTTGACCATCTTTCTTCTTACCGTTCCGAACTTAAATGACTCCCTATTCGCTTGCGACTTAGTTTGCGCGCTCTCACTACATATTTTATTCCTAATTCTCCTACAGCTCCGTCATACTAGACTTCCAACTTTCAACCTGCATTCCAATCACAGTAGAGATAATCGATCTTCCGACAATCTGCTTCTTCTGTATTCGTTGGATGCTCTTTTCTAGTTCAATCTGTTTCTCTCTGGCATGTCCTGCCCCCAAAATTAGGATGTGGGTGCCATCCTAATTTTGGGGGCAGTACATCGCCTTAATTTTAAATGGAAGGTACGCACTTTTTTCCATTTTGGATCAGCTGAATCATCACAACTTTAGTAACTTTTATTGATGTAAGTATCTGTGTACTTAATTATGTATATATTATGACTATATATGTATAATAATAATAACTTGGGACAACTCACTCAACGTCATCTGATCCCAAACTAAGCAAGCTTGTACTATGGTAACCAGACAACTGATAAACATACTTATATATTTCTAAATACATACATATTATAGATAAATTACACCGAAACACAGAATAAACCTGGGTGGGGATCGAACCCTTTTTAACGACCTTTTGCGTAGCAGTCGGATACACTCCCAGTTTTTTTCGTGTGTTATGAAGTATAATGCGAGGTTATTCATTTCCATTTAGTTTACTGCACCTACACCCAAAGGTAGACTGGCAGAGAATGCTTTTAGCATTAAGTCCGCCTCTGTACAACGTTGTACATAAAGTTTTAAATGAATAGTGATGCATGGTACTTCTCCACCGATATATCGTGAATATGCGACTGAAGACACAAGTTGTGGCGATCGTGATAAATGAAATAACCGCCGTGTATTGTAGTTTTATGCGGCGTTTCTTCACTTCTTTTTAGCGTTTCGACAGCAAACATTGTAGGTATCAAATATTACAGGAGGCCAGAACGTCTACGACCATGCAGACATTGCCGGATCTTTGTTGGAGACAACCATCAAGTCCTCCCATATTTCAAAGGGAATCCTGGAAGGATTGCAGAAAGTGCAAGGTGTAGAGTAATGGCTTCAATTCTTCAATTCCATTCTGGGTTCGGCATTTAATTATCTTTGTGTATACGCTGCCGGTAGCAACACATTTCTACACTAATAGTAATATTTGATATCTATACTAATATAATAAAGGTGAAGAGTTTGTTTGTTTGAACGGGGTAATCTCAGGAACTACTGATCCGAATTGAAAAATTCTTTCACTGTTGGATAGCCCATTTATCGAGGAAGGCTATAGGCTATTTAACATCACACTACGACCAATAGGAGCGCAGCCGCAATGAAAAATATAAAATTTACGCAGACGAAGTTGCGCGGGACAGCTAGTTAAGAAATAAAATACTAAGGTATAGGCAGAATGTATATTTTGTTTTTTGTATATAAATTATTTGCAGTTCTTTCAATACATTAGTCTACAAACGTTTAAACACAAGTATTCTCTATTATGTCACACTTATTTAATTGGTGCTTTTCCCTTACAAAATGGTACAAAAATAACTCCCTTTCAAATTAAACAATTGGTTATAATAACACGAAGACTACAGACAATTATATATTAAAATAATTTTGAGGCTCATTATGTTCAGTATATTAAATAATAACACATGTATTTAGCTAATAAACATATTTATATAATGTGAAGCCTAAGTTACTCTAACTGAGATTATTCAAGGTACATACGATCTATTCTATATTAGTGAACGTCACTAGCCGAACCTTCCACTGTCCTGTGCCTTCATTACGCGAAAATTAAAAAAAAAAGTTATTTTTTAATAATTTTCGCGAAATTCAGACTCATATTAAAATATCCCCACACAAAAAAACTTTTACAGCTGTTTATGGATATTCGTTGTGTAACGAACTTTCTGTAGTTTTTTTGCGTGTGAAACATTCGTTAAGAATACGGAACCATTACATGGGTCACTACCTGTGGCTAATCATATTTTTCATTAACTATTATAAGGAAATAAATAGAAAACAAAACAAGAATTATGTACATGTTCAGCCTCAAAATACTTCCATTCGAATGAAAAAAAAAATCACAATTATGATTGTCTATTTTGATGGCACTTTTTAATCTATGCTCTATGTGGGATGAGGTGCTGAGAAAACTGTATAGCATGAGTTTAGGCGTCTAGCCAAACGTGGATAGGAACAAAGAAAGAACTAAAATATAATACACAAGCTCTATAAATTCTAAATCTTAACCGAGAAATAAATAAATAAAATATAGCTATATTACTTTAATGTGATGACTTCTAACAATGGACAAGATAAGGCATTAGTGAACAATTGCTATTATAGTAATATCAGAAGATATGTAGAGACATTTCTCCCGGCTTTATTTTGTTTGCAAGAATCTTGGCAATATACTTATTATATGGAATTATTTTCGATACCGAAAGTACGTATGTGTTTGTTTTCAGTAGTTAGGTACTCTCGGTGTTTTGTGGGATTCAGTTGTGATAGAAACAAAACAAAGACGTGCCAAAAGACTACATACCACAGACGAGAAACGCGTAGATCATAACATTATTGCGGAGCTAATTACGTACATTAACAGAAAAAGTATACGGGCATTTGTTACACGTAAACAATTGTAGTTCAAGTATCAGTCTTGAGTTATTTTCCAAATATTCTTTATATACAGACACAGAATTGGCTTAATAAAAGTAAATCTGCGTTATATTTCACTAAATACCATAGTTGAGTCCCATATTCAATACTTAAATAATACAGTTAATATTAATTTAACTATTCATAAATTATTTTTGTTAGTTCGGTATTTAAAGGATCCGGCCCTTACTAGCAACCTGTACTAGTTATATTAAGTTGAATATTCATTTGTACAAATAAGATTATAATATTATGATAATGCAAACACGAAGTCCACCGTAAGATACTGTCAGCTTTATACCACAAAATACCAGAATAAGCAGCGGCTTCTATACTCTCGATATTTATAGTATTGTGCTTCGCCCAGTCGCAACTATAAGATGGAGCGTAGATCACTCGTAATCACTTTTATTTGTCTAATATCTTCACTAGGCATCCCTCAGATTTTTCTAAATAAATAACTACAGAATATAGGATATCTGAGCGTTAGATTGAGTACGGGTACTCGCCGAGATAGTCTATTAATGTAGATGGCAGTGGTAGGAGCCTGTGTTTGGGCGCGCACCACAGCTTAGGAGTGAGAGGATTGGAGTCCAGCGCTCGATGAACAGCTAGCCGTGCGCAATGTAGTAAAGATGGCGGACTTTTTCTTAGAGGAGTCTTCAGAAGCACAGGGGAATGTGGACAACCTTCCCGGTCCACCCACACAGTACCAGCGGCGCTTCGTTCTCCCACGCGTGTGTAGTGATGTACTAACTCGACTACACAACGAAATCTAGGCATGTACCTCGCTAGCGGCCGATCGCAATCTAACCTGCAACAATTAAAAAAAAAACATTACAACCTCATTCGTATTCAAACAACTTTTTAAATTTAATTATTGTTGATGGAAAAGTAAGTTCCTGTTGAATTGCGAAACTAAACAGATAAGTAAAGTTAATTATGATGCCGGTCACGTGGGAAGCAGAACGGATTCGTATAAAAACTATGACCAAATAGTACCTATTAAAAGTTAAGGAAAACCGCGATCGCATAGCCACTACATTAAACAGTAGCTCCGCAACCAAATTATTACGAATAAATGACGAAACAATACAGTAGCAGGTACAAGACTGACGTAACATGGAATACCATTTAACAGCTGTTTCTAAGGCCGGATTTACGCATATATACTTTGTTACAACTATAAAAGGCTTCATCATGCGACAATGGAGCATGCGTCACTGATGATAGTTTAAGACATGCCATATTAGTTTGTTTTTTTTTTTAAGGTATCAACGTCCCTGCGTACATTAAAGGTTTACTGCGATCGCCAAGCGTGGCGATTATAGCAATTACCCCCAGGATCTATATTAATATATCTACTGGGGAGACCCATGCCCGACAGTGGGACATCATATGGGTTGATTAGTATGAAAATAAGTTCTATCATCAGCATCATTGTATGCTTCATTTTGCAACAGTGAAGCATGTCAGTGACTATGGCAATTACACTGATTCATCATGTAGAATGAAAGAAGTGACAATAGTGCATGCGTCGGGGGTAATTATCCAAATAGCTAGATTAAAACATGCCACATTATAAAATTGTATTCAACATTGTATGTTCTTCATTGTGCGCCAAAACGAATGTGTCACGACATTGCCTAATCTTTGTAAATAATATCTACTTAATTTTGATTAGCGCCGTATTCGTACTGTAATAATCATTCATTCAATAAATGTAATAATACCGAATGTAGTAAAAGTGACTCGTTGGTTAATTCCTAAGCAACTTGAATCATCGTTTTATCAATGGCGTCAACGGTTCTGAATATATAAAAAATACCCATATTTTTTCATATGAATTCTGAAGTGGAAATGTCAATATATTTTCCTTCCTTTCTTAATTGGAATGAACTGCCTGACCATAAAACTTTATCCCCATTGTTGGGTTTTCTGTGGTTCTGCTTTTGGGCTATCACATATTACTTAATTGAGGTTGTTTCGTATTCATCCTGTGACGTCTCATCCTAAACTGGACTTCCTAACTTTCTCAACCGAAATGCGTTCCTTACTTTTGCCTGTGGCAAATATTACCGAAAAAAGTATAGATAGCAAATCTTAAATATTTTATCAACATAGTTATTTTCCTTTTTGTTCGACTTTTGTACACTCACTCACTACGAAATTCAATCATTTGTTCACCAATGATTAAAATAAAAGATATTATTTAGTTTTCAAAGATACTTGATGTTTATGAGATTAGAAAATATGTATTTTTACTTTATTATTAAAATAATGATGACGTTTTATTTACGGCACATATAAAAGGCCGTGTGGTACCGGCTTAAGAATAGTACCACCCCATCACTTCCCGTGGGTGTCGTCAAGGCGACTAAGGGATTTCACACTGGAGGACGGGCAGCAGCGTCCTCTGCGTACTAAAAGCCTTACTGCGATCGCCAACCCGCTCGCCAAGCGTGGCGATTATGGCAATTACCCCCAGGATCTACATACCAGTAGATTCTACTGGGGAGACCCGTGCCCAGCAGTGGGCCATCATATGGGTTGATATATGATATATACATATAAAAGCAAAAAGTAACAAACTTTAAACTATTTTATCACCTAATTTTTGTTCAGACCGTCAGCTTAGCTTAGCTCAGTTAATTGAGCTAAGAATACTGTTAGTATTCTTAGCTCAATTAACTAAAAACTCAGGTTTACGGACGAATAGATAGTTAAAAATAAAATAATTACTGTCGGTTGAGTAAGGAACGCAAATAGGGTGAGTTAGGAAAAAAAAGTTTAGGATGAAACATTATCAGATGAAGCCAGAACAAGACTTTCATGATTTATAATTTCGAGGCGTAATAGGTGGTAGGTACAATTGACTAAACGCCGGCCAAATGTGTACCTTTTTGCAATTTTAGGGGGGGAAGTTTCAACACCTAAATCTCCCCCCTCTGGGTATTGGAATTATTGAAATACTATGTAATAATAATATTTACCTAAAGAATCCCTGTTCATAGTGTAGCCTCACTGACGTAGGCCCTCGTTCTGTTTGAACTGACAGTGAAAATATGAAATTCCTATCGCCCGAGTCTCTGATTACGAAAGCGCCAACACTAGCGTCCTTCAGAAGTGTTCTTGCACCCTGTAAACAAGAAAAAGATTACATTAGTTATTACACAGCATGGAACATGCTAAATTTCGAATCATTAAAAATGTGTTGTATCGAAATGTCATCCGAAACAAATGAATTATAAGCATGTCTGTCACAAATTCTGTTATTTGTTTTTTAATAACTCTTAATATTACAATAGGTATTTTAAGACATAGACTAAACAAAACTTTCGCTTTATCTATAGTTAATAAATATAATTATCAGAAACGGTTGGTGAATAACTTAAATAAGTTCCTATCTCAAAGTATTTATTTGTAATTGTAAAAATAATAAGAGTCAATGGCCAATCGTTCTGTATGCTATATTAGCAAGTCATTGGCCTTTTTGACCTTGTGAGAAATACTATACATAAGTTTAATTAAAATGAAACAACATCTCTGTTATGATGACTTCATTTAAAACCCAGAATGAAGACTTGTCTAACTATATATGATTCCCACAATTACATCATTTTATTTCCTTTAGCAAATAAGCATCACTTACAGGAAATACCATAAACGGCAAAACTATTAACCCTGGTTTAATTTATTAAGGAAAAGTGATAAAGTATTTACAGTTATTAATATATTTACCTAATTTAAATAATTACTTAAACTTAAAATTTGAAAGGGTTACGTTTTTAAACTAGGCACCAAATGGCACCTATTTATAAACTTGAGTGTAAAAAAATCAAACACTTTAAATTCAATTTAAAACAGTAGTTTTTTTTAAATTATGCAATATATAGTAATACTATAAAAATTACTTATTTTTTTTTTAAATTTAAGAACATAAGTTTAGTGTACTCTTTAGACTTTAGTTCACTTTGAATTCAATAGATGGCGCTAGTATAAACAAAAACGAACCTGCCAATCCAAGCTGCCATAATACCAGCCAGATAATCTTAACGCCCTCAAGGTGTCTGCTAGCCTTCTTAGTTCTTCATTGTAGGGTGACTGTATTAAAGGTGTTGATGGTGTGGCATATAAGGGCGTCTGTGGCAAGTAGGTAGGCTGAAAGGTGAATGGTGAGGGTGTGTGTGGGCCTGTGCATTTGCCGGCGCTCGGCGTCAGCGAGACCCTCAATTCGTGCCTGCAGTTTGGACAGCATGCTACTCCTGCCGACCAGCTGCCTAGTGGCACCCCTACTTCCACACATGCATCTGAAAAGATGGAAAATGCTGTTTAGTATGTGTCACAGAGCTAACCAGTGCCCTACTTTGGTGGATTACATAGACTATGTCCATTCTCAGTGGGTATTATGATAAGAACACAGGTAGATACACCTGTAAGTACATAGTTTCATTGTCAGTACACACATGTGGTAGGTATTATGATACAAATTCAATTAAACATAGTGCTGCTAAGTCAATTTATATAGTCAGTGTGTAATCATTTCTATTCTCAAATTTACTGATCAATATATATACGAGTATACATATATAGCCTGATAAACCAATATTCTAGTAGGTACCTGCAGGAGTTTCGTTTTATTTTATTTTAGTGTTTATGATGACATAGTAACCCACAGACCTACTATAATCTTTATCTGTGAGGTGAATGAACACAATATTGATAATGATCATGATTATCACAGCTGATTACACAATTCAGTTAACTTATGACTAATATGAACTACCATGAATTACTTGATTACATCTTTATTTAAAACAATAATAAGCACATATTTTTTATTAAGTATGAACCTTATTAAGTTACCTACAACATAAAGCCCAAAAAAGTAATAACCATAGATAGATATTTAAAAAATGAATAGAACTATAAAAAAAAAAATAGTAGTAGACAGTTTTATAAATTCTATAGTAACGCCTTTATACCTACCTCTACTTAATTAATAATAACAAGCTATCTTTGTTTTCAACAAAAACAGAATGTTGTTAAATTAATTATAATGAGACTTGTTTATAAAAAAACTAAATTATTCATGTAAATAGAGGCTTATTTCATCATTGTGTTATCTCATTGTGCTATTAAGGATTTTTCCTATGAAACTCTCAGTGGCTATTATCATTCTGTACATATTTGCGTTATCATTATATTTTTAGATAATGCAGTAGGTACGAGTATCTACTGATAAGTGAGTGTGATCCAACCTGTGTTCTGCGAATGATGATTGTGTCGTACCTAACTCGTATATTTCGCCGTACTCGCCAATATTTGCGATATATTGTAACCTAGCGTCACAAATAATTAAGAATTAAACTTTATAAAAGTAATGGCAAGTTGGGCAAAACATACAACTTTTTTTTTGCTTTTTTCACATTCGGTCGGAAATTTGATTTGTCGATTTGACACTTGACAGCTCAATCAAAAGACAATTAACCTAAAACTTAACCCTCCAATACACGTTAATAACCGACAAATACTAAAAAACTAATTTCTGTATATTTTTTATTCCTAAAAACTTACTTTGCGGAGATAACCTTGCTGTTAATGTCATGTTTAAAGGACAAATTGTTGCTTCTCGCCTTTCAATTAAGCACATTTGTTCACTGGACGGTGGCCTGACGTGTGAACCACCCACCCGATGTCCGGAGGCCACGATTCACTCAGTAACGCAATACTTTACAACGTCCGCATCCAAATTGTGATCAATGATCAACTGATCATGTACAAACTGTTCGTTGTCACTTCCTTCTCACTTTAGATATAACTAATATAAAAGTTTTTGTAGAATGGAATCACTTTTTTATGTGAGTATATCACTGGCACAGTTGTTTTATGTCTTGTGATAATTTAACAAGATCCGAATTATAAAAATAAATATGTTTTAACACCGTGTGCAACTTCACTAAACGCTAACAACAAAAATGAATGAATGAGGCGCGCGCGGAGCGTTCGGCTTGTCGCAACCGAACCGAAGCGACGCTAAAGTTACTCTGACACGACTAGAAGTAATGGAGGGGGGATTGTTCGACGAGGCTGAGCAACAGACACTACGAAACTCGAACGTTCACTGCCTTCCGAGAATTCATTCACCGACAGTAATTATTAGTAGTTATCTAGCAGTATAATATCTACATACATTGTATTATTGTGTGCTGTAATGCGGTGCGGTGAGGTTTTGAAAATGTATTCTACCCAATGAAACTACATACGAATATAGGATAAAATTAAAGGACTAATTATTTAGATATACTTAGTATGATAGTATTCATTTCGATCAACAATGGTAGGTTAAGTACTATGGCCGTCTCCTGGGGCGATTTGAGGGTTGATACTTATCCCGAAAAAGGTACACACTACACAGTGCACATTTGGCCGGTGTTGAGTCGATCCACGCCGAAATTTAAAAAAAAACAGTCACGAAATTTTACCCCCCCCCCCCCCAGAAAATCATCAATCTATTTACCTATCTATAAAAAAATATGCAATGTGAATCCTGCCTGCATATAGAACAAGACCACGACTGCCAGCAATTAAAACTGATGAGGCAAACATAAACAATTTCTTAGCTTAGTTTTCCAAGAAGTTGAAAAATGTACACTGAAATCTAAATTTGTACAAAGATATTAAGAAGTTTAAAGCATTCTGAGGAATGTAGTGAAAGTAGAAAAACAAGTACAAATGAAATCTAACTTCTCAGAACAATAACGTTACGCAAAGAATAGATTTAAAAGCCATTTCAAATTGCAGTAACTTTTAAAATAATGGTTGTCATTACGTAAACTTTTTGGTGGTAAATTAATATTTATTAATATAGTTACGCCAACGCACTCAACAGCTATTTCCAAGAATATTGCGTAAGGCATCCTACAGTACCACTCACGAATGACTGCCCATTTAGATTTAAATACTCAGGCTTTTTCCAAACAAAATCGCGTAAGACGAATTTGTTATTCGAAACAGTTAGTCATTTTGATTCGAAGTCAATTTATGTAAAATTTTTGATCATCAATTTGTCTAAGAATTCTAGCATTCGTGTTCGTTTTTAGAATTTCAACCAAAAACCGGCAAATTTAATTTAAAAAAAAAAAGATTTAGTAAGTACAGTTGGATCAACGTAACTCGGCCGGATTTAAGTTAGGTTAATACCACTTTCGCGCATATCATATAGAGATGCGACCCTAAAATTACTTACGAAAACGATTAAATAAGTTTAATCGATTAAAAGTACTAACACAATTTTAATTCACAATATAAAAATACTATTTAAACGAGTTCATAAAAGTTTAAATTTAGAACAGTTACAGTAACTTGTCGCCAACTTCAATCCGGCCGAGTTACGTTGATCCAACTATCTGGTTATAGGTAAGGTTAAGAAATGCGAAATTACTTATTTATGAAGTTTTCTAAGTAATATTAGAATAATGCCTGCTATTCGCCTAACCTCACGTGAAGAAACAACTCTATTTTACATTATTGCAAACTATTTGGCTAGCTTCCATTGCTCAATTCCGTCGCGTATTTATTATAGGTAGTCGCGCAGCCTTTATGGAAGTCTTTGCATTCTATTGTTGAATGGCTTTGCATTTTGCAACGTGTCACGATCTCCATTTCTGCGAAATGTTTCCCTATATTGCTTAACCAAGTAAATGTCAATATAAATCATATTACCAGTTACTAGGATTTCTATATGCAAATGTTGAACCCACTGTTATATCAAGTAAATGTTAAAACTACGTAGGAAGTCTATTCATTGCACAATATAATAATATACCTAAGATATTTTATGTGTCTACTTATTTATCTGTACGTTAAATTACAGAGAAATATACTGTAGCGTGCTTGGCACATAAAATGAACCATTGTGTATAGAATATTGACAATCTTTTGCCACTTCCTTTTCCGTCTTTTCTATAGAATTCCAATTTCAAATTTGAAGTAAAGGAGGCAGGATTTTTTGAGAATACCGTGAATACCGTCTACCTGGAAAACGTCAACGGCGCTGTACCGGGGGTACCTAAGCAAAAAGGTACAATCTACGAAGTTGATGACAAATAGCAAAACAGCTTCCGTTGATTAAATGATAGATAAGATATAAAAACTACAGTCATCAGCACCCATCTGTCTAGCTTATTAGCTCGTACGGTGATTCATTTGATGACTAAACTTCTGATAATTTAATAATATATGTATGCGGTGGGCAGATAAGTTTCATCGACCTTTAAACGAGTCAGAATCCTTTCGTTGGTTTAAATGTTCACTTCTTGGAACGGTCACTTCATGAAATGTCCATTTCTTGTAATATCAACTACTTGGAATGACCACTTCCTGAGATGACCACAACTTGAGATGTCAACTTTTATAATAGGAATGATTCCTTCTTTTAACGGTCGCGAGACTCACAAGAGCGCTAATATAAAAAAAAACAGTCTGCATTATGGTTGCTGTTACTTTTTATTTGCAAAGGCCTACAATTAAACTGAAATAAAATTACAAATTTCTTGCTCAAAACTAAAAGATAAAAGGAAACTGGATTACTAATGAACCTCTTTTATTACTGTAATTATGTTCTTGTATTCAATATCGTAGCGGTAAATGTAGTAACGAAGCGCTTTTAAAAATGAAACTGGCTCGTTCATACAATTAACGTTCTCTTCAAAGTGTAATGTAAAGGATTCCGGCTGGCAAACATTTTTGTTTAACAAAAAATGGCCATAATAAGATGGGGCAACTAAACCAATGTTCTTGCTCTAATGTTCACGTTTTATCAAAACCGGAGCAGTATACGGCGTAGTTAAATAAATGAAATAGCTAAATACGACCAAGCCAGCGTAATATTAAGCAGTTACTACGTCTATCTCACGTAACTAGTTACAGGAAACAAGCTTTAAACCACATCACGATGTAGATATTGGATCTTTGATCATTTTATTAAAACTACGTTCAGTTTCTACAATTGTCTGTGATTCAGTGAGAAAATTTGCGTGTTGCTGATTCTAAATTAGAAATTTAAAATCCGAATTTCACTTAAACTGTTTAAGATTAAAGAATAGCTAAGCAACGTACGTATAAAATACAAATAGCCGAATTGAGAGCTTCCATTTTTGAAATCGGTTGTAAAAAGCGTTACAAGGATAAAGGCCTAAGCGTCGCACGCGCAGGTGTTCGATTCGCATTCGAGCGTGCCATAGAGAGCGAGTTCCTCGTAGTGCGATTATATTCGGCGTTCTCGGAATCCCTTACCTGCGCCGGAGCAGCTTTCACAACCATCTGCCAGCTATCATTGGACGCGCACTCGCGCGCAGCTGCCGTACATTTCTGTATAAGTCCCCCAATAATAGAGATGATTTATTTTATACGAATTCATCGTACACAATGTACCCGTAGGATTTGTGATTTGATGGAGTGGTGCAGATGGTACTCGTGACGTTGCATGAGGAGATTTAGTTGTTAACGCCATTACGGTTGGATGAGGGTAAATACAAATACATATCCATGGTTATAATAATTCTAACTGTCGTCTGCACACCTGCTCTCCCATTTTAGGCTGAGTGTAACTTAGATAAGCAGTTTTCAATTTCAATAGCATCAAAATCAACGACCAAACAACTGTCACTTTTTATAGCCAGCCATTTTTGATACTAGGATTTCAGAACGCGTCTAAATACTTATTGGTGTAAAAAAATGTCTAGAATTTATTTTGAACCACAGTTATCTATGTAAGTGGAACGGAAAATCGACGCCGAACTAAGTCTTTTATTTAGGGAGGTCAAATCGTTTCGTGGAACATGGTTGGCACAGCCCGATTTCAATTTCACAGTCAATACCGTTGTTCTCAGTACTTCTTTATTAGAAACGAAGAGTTGGTACTGAATAAACATGTTCGCAGAATTCATACCGATAGTGGTTTATCATTTTTGTGGACGGTATTGGTCACTTGGTAACTGTATTCAAACGAGAATTGAGGAAGTCGGGAGTTATTTTATTTAATGTAAGTAGGTACCTACTTAAGTAGTTAAAACGTATTGGTAAGATAGAACGACTATACTCAGTTTCCCAACGAAACGTTTATAAACGATTAACCTCGTTTATAAGCATTTCGTCGAGAAACGATAACAACAATCTTTGAGCTGTTAGCCATTATTAATCGTAATCGTTTCATGTAAAATCGAAAAAAAAAGTCTTAAAGGAATCATCTTCGTTTACCAGTACTTTCACCTTCAAACTTCAATCATTCACAGTACTTACGCTTATATCTTGAAGAAAAAACTTTATTTAAACAATTAACTACATTTACAAGTCAGAATCTGACAATAAAAATGCAAATGGCGGTGTATTATGAAAGAAAATGTCCGAGAATTTTAAAATAAAACGTCTATGCAACCTAGTAATACGGATAATTTTATGGTTGTTTAGCCATGTAATTGTTATTTTCTAGGAATTGATACATGTGCACGATATTATTCTGTTAACCTAGCCGTGACGTAACGTAATATTGTGTTGCCAAATGTAAAAAGATATTATTATTTGTAAGAATTACTTACTATTTGGCTATTTTATACATCCGCTAATAATATTGGCTTTTTCAATATTTATAAATATAACGAAGTAAGTATAACAAACGGAAAGAAGTTTTTCCAGTATTTTGAATCATAATAGTGTATTCAAATAAATCTTGGAAAACTTAAGGACGGCTTTAATTAATCATAATTTGTTATTAGAAACTGTAATTTACTTACTGATAATTCTTATTACGGTATTCATTTAAACACTTTGTATTGTGGTTAAACAAAATTAGCAGTGGTTAGCTTTTATGGTATGTGACCATTTCTTTATCTATACCCCACGCAGAAGTCTTGGATACCTCGCTTGAGGCTTAAAGAATTAAAAAAAATAAAGCCTAAGAAAATGTTTAATCTTTTCTAGAAATTAACACCAACTTAGTTTTATTATTATTTCTGGGTAGTATAGATACCAAATAAGAGATGTTATGATCTTCGCTGCAAGGAACATGTTTATCTGACGGACCTACGTGCTACATGCTGTAATGGAATCAAGCTTAACTGTTTTATATGTAACAGTAAGTAATGCAAATAATAAGCATAAGTAACGGAAACTTCATTATAGTTGCAATCGTATCTTAACACGATTTGAGAATGAAACAGTGATGCACTTAATCTCCCCTAGAAAAGAAAGTACTTCAGCGTCTTACAGCGTTTATAATTTTCTTCGTGGCATAAAAGCATCTAATGGTTTTGTTTTAGTAGCAGTAGTTTTAGTAGCCAGAAATATAATAATGGTAGGTTGGCTACAAACACTGGTCTCTACGTTAGCCTTAACGCCAACATCCAGTGATGGATCCAGAAAACACATCGGCAGCGTTGAGGCTTTATGCGAATGCGTTAGGCTAGATCCAAATCACATTATTATTTAATACAGCTTGGAGCCTTTTTACATACTAAATATTATAAAGTAGAAGAGTTTGTGTGTATGTTTGACCAATAGGAGTGGAGCAGCAATGAAAAATATTGCAAGAATCAGAAAAATTGACGCGGACGAAGTTGCGCGGGTCAGTTAATTGAAAGATTGTATGTTCTTTCTAACAAAATATAATTACAATCCTACAAATAAAAGGTTAGGTATGTAACATGTATAATCAAAACAACGTTAATAACATCAAACACCCAATCTAAATTTGAATAATCATTTATGGATATCATCAACAATGTTATTCTTGTTTGTATAGAATTACAGACCATTATTCTATATCAAACTTCGACCTCACATTTAAATAATTCGTACCGAATTTGTAATAGTTCTTCATTTAGTTAATATTGATTTTTCACAAATTATAATAGACCGTTTGCCCAATGAACGGTAACGTCCTTCACTTTTCCTAGAACACGATACGAGTACACGAGTGTAATAATAAAACTTGGCTGGAAAATTACTTTATACTGAAGCAATACGAAACATTTTGTCGGAATTCAATTAACTACGAAATTGTTGTTCCAAAAGGTCATATAAAAAGGTTGAAGACTTCTTTATTATCTGTATTAACTTGGCAACATTATTATTTTTTTAGGTTTATAATTTTATTGTAATAAAGTTTAGTTGTGAAAATGTCGGCAAACTGATCATGATCATAATTTCCATTTACTCATTTAATGAGTAAAACCGTAAGACCAGGTTAGTTAGATAAAAAAATAAAGTTTTTGATTGAAGTACCTATTACTTCAATCAAAAACTTTAATTTTTTATCTTCTAATAAAAAACCGGGCAAGAGCATGTCGGACCGGGATCAGTGTAGGGTTCCGCAGCATTGAATAATTGCGCCAGCAGAAGAGCGTTTGTTCATGGCACTTAAGCCCTTTTGTTGGGAAACGCAGTTTTCGACAGTAACTCAATGACGGTATATCCGATCATGTCTAAAATAATGTTAGTATAACGTATTTATTATGCGATTTGTGATTTTTTTTCATATTTTTTGGTCACACGGTTCAAAAGTTAAAGGGGGGTGTGGCACAATTTATGCAACTTTCAGGAGCGATTATTTCCAAAAATATTCACTCAATCAAAAAGTTTATTAGAAACCATAATTTTTTTGAAAAGACCTCTCGAATGATGTGCCACACATGCTGAAAAAAATAAGGTTTCTTTCTGTAACATGTCTGAAGTGCCCTCCGTAAAAATATTTATTATTATTATTTAGCTAACAGACTAAGTAGCGGCTACTACAAGACACCTTTTTACTAAATTTCATCAATATTCATTGAGTACCTAGTCATTTTTTGAGTAAAATGCCTGTGACATACGGACGGACAAACAGACAGACGGACATAACAAAACTATAAGGGTTCCGTTTTTGACATTTTGGCTACGAAACCCTAATAAAAAAAATAACGTCATAGACTCCTCATTCGGGATTCGTTCGGGAATGAGTTTTTTTTTTAATCTTTCAGAAACATTAACAATGGTACCTAAATAATAGCAGCCATTTTCGTTAAAGTGGAGAGGTGAACAAAGAGTCTCTATAGATGTTATCCCGAGATCAGATATTCATTACTTAGGATTGAATCCCGTATACGGCTGCGACCTTTACTAGCCATTGTTAAAGGAGTTTCTTCAAATTCTGGTGTGACGGCATCTTTCTTAGAATAGGTACGTCTCTACTCTGTCGGGGTCTCGCGGGGTCGACGACATTCTTGCCAGGTTCAATTTCCAGATAATCGAAGCTACCTATTGGATAAATGGAAACTTTTAATGAGCTCGATGTCTATGTCAAATTTAAATTAGATTTTTACACATGAGAGTTTCTATATGTACTTGGGCGAAACGTCAAGCCTGTTTAAGAAAAAACTGGCCAAGTGCGAGACTCGTGCATTTAGGGTTTCGTATTATCTATACAACATTATTTTATTTATTAACTTTATGCACAAAGATATTGTACAAAGGCGGACTTAATGCTGAAAGCATTCTCTACCAGCCAACCTTTGGGTGATGTAACATAAAATTATATAGGTGCAGGTTGTTGACAGCTAATGCTAGTTATTTCAGATAAATACAATAGAATAAATATATATATATATATATATATATATATATATATATATATATATATAACATTAGACACTATATTTTAATTTATAATATTTAAGTTTGCTGTATGGGAGCCCTACTTAAATATTGGTTTTGATTTAATTTAGTATTTATTGTTATACTTAGCGGCAACAGAACTATATTATCTGTGAAAATTTCAATGTCAAAAATTGCTTGTTTATATAAAAAAAAAAAATAATAATATAATATCTTGGGACAACTCACACAACGTTCTGATTCCAAACTAAGCAGAGCTTGTACAATGGCAACCAGACAACTGATAAATATACTTATATATTTCTAAATAAATACATATTATAGATAAATAACACCCAGACACAGAATAAACCATCGTGCTCATCACACAAAGTTTTATCTTGGGTGGGAATAAAACCCACGACCTCTTGCGTAGCAGTCGGACACACTCCCACCGCGCCACAGAGGCCATAGATACACAAACGCATTTATTTTATAGGTGTATATGTGACCGCTGTTAAAATGTAAGTACTTTTCTTTATCTCAATTTCTAGTGAAAAAACAATGATTAATATTATGCTTAACTATAAATGAATCATTTGTACGATGCCCCTTGTTACAGTTCGTACTCGTGTCAACATTTACTTGTAACTTTACGTAATTAATTGTTTCAATGAATGCACTGCATGCGAAAGTAACTGTATGTACTGTTTATCACGTTTTCATGGTAAACCACTAAAGTGAATGCGATTATTATTGATATTGATTTAGGTTGAACTTTGACTTAGAAATATTGTAGAAAAGAACAATTATTCAACTATCTCACGCTGTTGTTTCTCAACTTTTTAACAAAATGGGGGGAAAAAACAGGACATTTTATAGGAACACATATTGGGTTGTGTCTATAATGACGCGAAGATTTTTTTTTTGGAATACGCAGACCAAGTTTTAGGACAATCTTTCACTTATCCACCACGGTTTCTCGACGAAAGAAATAGTGTTCCTATTGTGGAAATTCACTTAGATAGTGACACGGACAGTGAAATATAGGAGTTTAATTTGCCCATCAAAGACTATAAATATAATCATATACCTACTCATATACACATACTTATTAGCTATTTATAAAGGTAATGATATTTTTGAAACGAAGTTCCTTATCGAAAAAAATGAGACCAAAAGTTGTAACGACACTTTTTTTTATGATAAAGCGTATTTTATTTTATTTTAAAAATAAAATTTTATTACAATTCCTTCATTAATTAATCGAAAGGAACTTCGTTCCATCCGGGTGTCCCTTGACACCTCTCAAGTTTTTTTTAAACAATTACCAAAAATTATAAACTAAAAATAAGTATGCCCTATCCAGGCAGGCACTTAGTTATATGTGTCTCTTCATAGAATTTTATACGATATTCAAATTTCTATGAATAGTTAATTTGAATATGTACCTAATGATCTTCCAGGAAAGTCCTAAACATTGTTACAATAATGGTATTTCTCAGAATTGGTTTCAACTTACAGCTACCTAGAAATATTGTTTTATTCTAATCGAATGTGGATACAGCACTATGTACCTATTGAAACATATTTGAGGTGCAATTAATATTCTAAATACATGGTAACGTAATTACGCGTACTTAATATTATAATAAATCGTAATTTAACGTTACGAGGCATTTGGCATTTAAATTTAATTTACCCTGTTATGAAAATACTTTTACACTATGGAATACATGTTAAAAATAGACTAATCTTTTAAAACACGTTTACTAATACTGTTTTGTTTCTTTTGTACTGATAAATTTCCCACACCCCGTTTTAAAGAAAATACGTGTATAGGTATATTCAAATGGGTAATTCTTTCATTAAACTTCTTTAAATATACTGTAAAAAATTACCAAAACATCATAATGTACCACATTTTTTAAATGGTACATTCAATTGTAAAAAAATAAAAACTGCGGTCAATTTGTCGGAAAATTTCGCCATTTTACAATGATTTTTGTATTAAATAAAACTTATTTACAAATATATTTAAATTACAAAATACGTTTTGGTCTTTAGTTAAGAAAATTATGCTGTTTTATTTATTATTATTTCATTTATTCAGACCTAAAAACATAATTTATTATCAATCCGAATTTCAATAAATTACAATGCACAAACGTCATACAATTATGCCAAAATTGCGAAATTGCTCATAGGCAGATTGTAAAGTACCAAAACAAGTTGCTGTCACATTTCCCACCTAAAAAATGTCTATGGCCTAGTTACATTTTCCGGTAGAGCGGGCAATGTCAAAAGTTTTCTGTAAAAAGTTCAGATTTGTTAAGCTAACTTTGAAACACATTTATGAAATTATGATACTTACATAATTTTGTTGATAGGTTATAATGGTTACAGCAGAAACTGAAGTTATGTATACGATACAATGTATTCCTGTTATAATAAAAGCTGCGGTATTTAAATTGAACATTCTTGGCCAAAGAAATTTAAATGGAAATCCGTCGGTTTATAAACATACAGTTTCAAATTCTGCGAAATCGTGTCTTGAAAACACTGTAATTAAAATATTTCTGAAATGTTTCTCGGTATATTCTAATTAATGCTTGATGTAGTCAAGACTAAACTAAACGATCGTACTTAGTTTTTATCTTTTATATTATATATATTATTTTAATTTCGATTGCGTGTGCGATTCTTTGATTTTACAAAAATCATTGGCTTTGTATTTTCTGTTATCTAAGAAGATAGTATCTTGAGTTCACACGATGAATAGGATTCAATTCATTTTTTTTTAAATGGCAAGCAGTGCCGATGTCGACAATTTTGCCAATGTCAAAAGTGCTAGGAAGTCCCATGTGCTAAAAAAAGGTACTTAGCGAAGAGAAATTTCTGATTTTACAGTAGACTGGATGAATAAGATAGATAGACCTCCAAAGCATATCAAAATATTTTGATATCAAGTTGCCTTATTTTATACCATAGATATGTTTTATACCTTCATGGCTTTACTCAAACTAAGTTATTCTATTTTAGTTCACTATATTCAAAGTTTATGTTTCAGTGTCAATGTTTTGGTTACTCTAAATTAAGCATGCATAACTACTGCTGTGAGTAATTACTTAATGTCCTTTTCTATTTATATAGCAAGGAAAGAGTAATTTATATATTATTAAATTCTCTTTGGAAAGAGATTGGAAATATTTTTTTTAATGTAAATGTCATTATTTTTGACTACGAAGTTGTCATTGGTGTCCTGCTGAATATTACATCTACAAAACAAATCAACAATGCTTGGCATCAACGGCATAATTTCGGAATATGCCGACCCCGGTAAGCAAGTTCGCTTCGAGCCCTACACTGACAATGGAGGCAGTATCGTCGCAATAGCCGGCGAAGATTACGCTATTATTGGCGCAGACACTCGCCTCAGTAGCGGCTTCTCAATTTTCACGAGAAATCAAAAGAAGCTGTTCAAATTGTCAAACAAAACCGTACTTGGAGCCACAGGCTGTTGGTGTGACACTCTTGCTTTCACGCGGCTGATTGAAGCAAGAATGCGGATGTATGAACACGATCATAACAAACCAATGACAACTCCAGCTGTCGCTCAAATGATTATCACCCTGCTATATTACAAAAGATTCTTTCCTTACTACGTATCTAATATATTAGCAGGTCTGGATGGTGATGGGAAGGGATGTGTCTACAGTTATGATTCCATCGGACATTGTGAACGTTCTAACTTCCGGGCTGGCGGTTCAGCTGGACCACAGCTCCAACCGTTACTCGACAATCAAGTAGGCTTGAAAAACATGCTGAATGTAAAAGAAGGTCCATTTCCCAGAGAGAAGGCTTTAGCTCTCTTGAAGGATGTCTTCATCAATGCCGCTGAGAGGGATATTTATACGGGAGATTACATTTATATCTGCACCATCACTGCTAGTGGAATCCATGAAGACAAATTTGGTTTGCGTAAAGATTAATTTTGTGTTTTAAATAAATTACTATCTGACTTGTGATTCTAAGCGCCTTTTTTTAAATATATTATACAAATAAATGATGAATTAACATCATTAAAACTGCAGAGTACAAGACTAGTCACGCTTAAGCATGTTCCAGACGGTTGGAAACAAGCGTACAAACCAAGGTGACCTTGGCGGGCGCTTTGTGTGGCCCACCGTTTTTACTTGGTACTTGGTTTGCAACAGCCGTCTACAAGGCTTGTTTACAACCGTCTAGAAGACGCTTTGAGCATGTTCCAGACGTTTGGAAACAAGCCTTCCCGCCAAGGTGACCTTGCTGGTTTCCAACAGTGTAGACGGCTGTTGTAAACCAAATTACTTAATACTTGGTTTGCAACAGCCGTCTACACTGTTGGAAACCATTGGTTACCTTGGTTTGTACGTTTGTTTCCAACCGTCTGGAAGACGCTTTACTCGGAAAATAAGTAAAAGTTTAGGGCTATTTACCAATTTTCTAAGCGTGATTTAATTGTTTAAAATATCCTTCATGAAAGTGTAATTATTCTTCCCTAGTCAGTAAAACGATGTTAAACCCTTAATCGGGCTGAAAAATAATATACTCAGTGAATTCAATCGCATATATACGATATTATTCCATGTATTTATAGCATCAATACAATGTGACGTATTACTATATGAAAACATACATATTATGTGTGTTGTTGCTCATTTGTATGTCGTATGTGTCGAGACAAGCAGCCAAACGTAATAAAAACGTGACTACACAGCGCAGAGAATTGCGTCGCGAATACTACAAATACCAATTACTATAAATTCAAACGCTGATTTGTTTTAGTAACAATGTTGAATATTGTATTTCACCATTGACGTAAAGACCAGGACTGCGCCATAACCTCACAAAGTTGACTACTCTCTGAAAGAGACAACGCTACTTTGTGGACAATACCTGTCAAAGGTAGCACAAGTTTTTTCTCTTTCACGCTTTGCAGTCAATATTTATTTTTTAATTAAAAGGGATAGCATGGTCCCGGTCTATACGTCAATGTATTTGACTGAAGAAATCAGCTTCTTTTTAAGGAACGTCAAAAACGATCCGCTCCGTACAAATGGGATGAAATGCTAGCTTATGACGTCACGTTTTGTATGGTCAAATCTTTATTTACTTTAAGTGTTTCTTTTTGATAAAAAACACGTTAAATTATAGATGGACATAATTGTTCAGAACACTTATTGACATTTTATTTTATTTTGATAGTAGTTAAATACCCGATTGCAGATTAAACTTACACAATGTATCATAGAGTAATAGAGCCATTCTACATTTTGTCATTGATTTTTTGGGTACAACTGGTTTTATAGGTCTTTTCAATGATAGCTACAAGAAATTTTAAATTGATCTTCCTGAAATATGTGTTTAGGATGGATGAATTATTTTTTATTTTTTCTTTCTTTACACTAATTACACAAATATACGTTCTTATCGACTTGTCTTGTACAGTTGATACTATTGAATCTAGAAATAACAAATTTTCACACGTTAAATTCGAAGTTGGAAAAAGATGGCAGCTCTAATTTGGAATTTTAAAGACAAATCTTCTTAATTAAAAACAACATTTTATCCTAGCGAAGTTTTGTCTTCTTCTATTTTATTTTGAAACTGGAATGAAAAACAAAGACAAAACATCCGCCAGCTAAAATGCTATAAGTAAATTGTTATGAAAAACAATGGGTGTTGATTGACTGTTGATATAACCAATCTCACAGCTTTTAAACAATTGCTGTCCACTGCCGAACAAGCGGTACCTACAATTAATCAGGTTTATAACATTAATTAGTAAAACAATAGATGTTGAAAAAAACAATCTCTATACAAGCCTCAAACAATTTGATGTCCATTGATGAGTAAGTGGTATGTTTAGACCATTAGTATATATCTATAGTATATAGTATATACCTTATAGGCATAAGGTAGATACTAAACTGCACATAGACTCTTACTAATAAAGGGGTCATTAAAATGCAAAAAAAAAAAAATACCAATAAATTTATTAAATACTAGCGCTTTCGCCCGCGGCTCCGCCAGCGTGGATGTTGGTTATCGCGATAAAAACTATCCTATGTTCTTCCCTGGGACTCAAACTATCTCCATACCAAATTTCATCTAAATCGGTTTATCTGTTTTCGAGTGAAAGCGTAACAAACAAACTTACATTCACATTTATATATTAGTAGGGAAGTAGGGATATTGATGAATTCCGCCCCGTGGCGGGGGGTCCTTAGAATACCATTATTTTCGGTTTCCCTTTAAATTGTATTTAGTTATTATGTACAAAAACCGTCTCTAACAAGATACACTTTCGTATCGGGTTACCTCAGGAAAATTTTAATCCTTCGCCTCTGATTCCGCCTCTTATTATTATGATTGAAGTAGTTTGAAAATGGAAAGTTTCTGGCCAATTTTATTGTGTTTCGTGTTCAAAACAGTGCTAAAATTGGATAAATGGAACCGTGAAAGTAATTTATTTTCCTTTCTAACAACAAATATAAATAATTCATAATACGAATAGCGGGTACGAGAATGCTGTACATTAGTTACAAAGTTAGTGACAATGTGTCAATTGTAAAGCTTCTTCATGTTGCACAACAATAGACAAAAATAAATTGAACCATATTTGACCACACAATTGTGTACATTGGGGTTCTATTTGATATGGATAACGAAACAGTACAGTAGCAGCCACTTTATTTGATTTTATCTGAGTGATTGACGAACGTGTGGGCTCGCGTGTAATCATGACCTCATTGATATCCTCCTTAGATCAGGAACAATGAGCAAATATTCCCCACACGGTTCCTAATCCCTTTTTTAACTTGATCACATGGACGAGCCTTAAAATGACTGTGTTGCCACATCGCGACGTAGTGACAGTTACAAAATGTGTGAACTGCGAAGTGTGACTTCCTGTTCACTTGTTTACAACGAAAGCGTTAATTGTTTGTTTCGTCGTGATTCCGTTTTTAAATTTCTCTATTCTGCCAACATCACGAGTAACACTTTGCATACGAACGAACACGCGACGAATGACACTTTGCATTTTGAGGCATTTTGCAGGAACATCAGTGCCTATTTATGCTGTGTTTTTTTAACACGCATAAATTAGCTTCACTTGTAATTATGTAACTAACAATGTGGTGGAATCTTAAAAGCCAATTTTAACCTACTTCTAATTATCGTATCGTAATGAAATTTTGCATGTGAATGTATTTCGGATGACAACACAATCATTTGGTAACTTTGGGCTGATCTGTTGATAAAGAGACACTCCTCAGAATTTAGGTAGGTATATGTTTTTACGATCAACTTTAACCTGCTTCTAATTCATCGTAACCCAAGGAAATTTTGAATGTGAATGTAGTTCGACAACACATTAATTTAGTAACTTGGAACTGATCTGATGACTGAGCAAAATTTCGACAATATCGCCATCTATTGGAACAATAACAAATTATAATGTGTTGTTGCGCTTTGATAAAGATTGTAGATGTCATATTATATTTAATTACATATTATTATGCATTACAGATTAGTATTAATATGCAAATATAATATGTATAATGCCTAAATAATATACATTAAAATATCAATAGTATGTACCTAGTATCTATTAAAAAATAGAAATGAAGCATAAGCAATAAAAAGTTAGCCATTTGATGACAAATGTCACTACATATTTACAAAATTATGAACAGACTAAAAATAAAAGATTCAGTTCGCTTGATTTAAAAAAGTTTTACTACGGTATTTTTTTATGATTGAAGTGAATACAAAATTTGAATTTCTCTAGTGAGATTCATGATTTGAAAATAATAGGAACAATACTCGTAATTGGATGGAAACAGTCAGCTGTCTGTGTTGGCGGGAATACTAAAGTTATGCGTCAGAGACTTTTGAAATTGTTCGATTTATTCAGAATTAGAGAGCATCGGTCGCAGTTTGGTAACAATTCAAGGAAGGTGTGTCATGACGTTAAAATTATCGTGAGTTCTCTTGAAATAACCTAGCCCTCATCCATAAACAGGTAAAACTGAGTCACCAACTATCGTTGGGGTAAGGCTGGCACGAGCGTTCTTCATTTTATTTTTACTTCGACCTTGTATTAAATATAAAGTGGTATAAATACTTTCTCAGAACACGATAGTATCATGCAAAGGCATGTTTTGTGGGTTATTAATGTTTAAATTTAAAAGGATTGATGTTGATTGTTATTGAGGGACGATAGAAATAAATATTTGCATAACGAAGAGTTAGAAAGCTGCTACGTTTTGCAGGGGATTCAAATGTCTACTTTTAAACGGAATACAATAGGATGACGACATTACTTTCTCCGAAACTGACCTACCTTGTAGAAATGAAAGTGCGCAAGAATGTACATATCTATTGGAAGTCTTTAAAAATACTTTTATAAAAAATGGTTTTCTAGCTGACTTTATAGTCCAGGAGCCAGTGACAGATTTTCATGACCACGTCCCTCCCAATCGAAACTTCGTAAAATGCTTAAGGGACTTATACTATGAATACTCGCGACCGTCAGCTGCCACTCCGTGGGTGGGGTGGGCAGGGGAAAGTTGCTTAGCAACCATTGACAAAAGTATTAAAGAATAATAATGATTGCTATGCAACTTTGTTATTAAATATTCACATCTATTTCGGCTTTAGTTTAGAAATAAATTAACACTTCAGTAGGTACAGCACAAAAACGAAGTCATAGATACGCGCATGAAAAAACTAATTAAAGAATGTTTTTGAAATAGAACATGTGCCGATCTCCAGGAATTCAAGATACAATTAATTTCTCGTATTGCTGATTGGAAACTATTGAGAAATTTTCTACCAATTGAATGATACTTGGAACAGTTGAAAAACATTAGCATTGGATGTAATCTATTTAAAAACAACTCGTATAATTGTGTTATTTTAAACAATGATTAATAAGGTATGTAGAGGTTATTTATTATTGTGTGTGTATATCACGCACAAACACCGAGAGTAAGTAGAATCTCGGAACACTCTCGGCACAAAAATGGTCCGAGAACACTGACCCCATAGTATTAGTATGCTGGACTGGCCACAGAGAAAGTAATCACTATGGAACTGGCTACAAAGTGACAGACAGCAATTTCAAATGCCGAATCGAATGACCGTTTTTTGACACTTATGACAAATGGCCGTTGTTGTTGTCCTTGTCACACAAGTAGACTTCCTCTACATAAAAAGGGTATACAAGGGTGCCACTGACCAAAGCCGAATTGAATCAGGAAATACAACACACGAATCTGAAGATTCTGAAGAAAACCAAAGAGCATGTGACAAAACAGCTGACACTTGACATTGGCAAGCAATTAGCCAACACATTGGCTACATTGCCAAAAGAAGAAGAAGAAGAAGTAGACTTCCATTTGAGTTTGTCAATGAAGTCTTCTTATTGTCAGCGGTAGCCTGTACAGCCTACTTTAAAGACCAGTGTCCAAGACACGCTACTTTGTGGACAATACCTGGCAAAGGCCACACGAGTTTTTCTCTTTATCACGCTTTGCAATCAATATTTACTTTTTAATTGAAAGGGATTGCACGGTCCAGGTCTATACGTCAATGCTGTATACTCTCGGTGTTTGGTAATACAACTCACTTTCCAATAAAAAGCCTGTTTAATGTTTTCATAAACATTCGAAATTGAAAATTATTTAAAATGACGCATGCATAATAAACAATCTGTCATCTACATTTTATTTTGTTGATATCGTCTTATAAATCGATGAACAGAGCACGAAAGTGTCACGTAGCAACGGTCGCATTATTAATTTTTTTGCTAAGCAGTCACGTTATTGATTGGTTGACAAGAAACAGCGAATGGCGATTGCAGCGATAAAATTGGAACTAACGTTATTGACTGGTTGCTAAGCATCGCAAATGGCGATATGTCATCAATGTTTTCATATGACGTTATCGCGTAAAATTATCGTCCGTAAACCGAATTTACAGACAACCATTTTTTATTAGATATATTTCGGGACTTAATCGCGTAAAGGTACCTTTAATTAATTCACGCGATTAAGTCCTGAAATATATCTAATATGTATTAAAATCGCGAAAGTTTAAGAACAATAAACATTTTTTAGTTTTCAAAATAGGTCGCAAGCATATAATTACACAATAGATACTCGTACATACTCTCAGTGACCTATAGAGGTCAGATGCATACTTTGTAGTAGCGAAGGGTCCTTACAACACCATTACTTTCAGCTTCCCTTTGGATTGTAGTTACTTAGTATTATAGGTACAAAGAACATGTCCAACAAGATATATTTTTGTATAGGGTAGCCTCTAAAAAAAATAATCTAACTAGCTTTGCACATTAATTATCGTCGCTTTATTCTTATAGCAAATAGTAGGTTTGTCCGCTGCAAGCCGCTATCATGGACGAAAATAACTTGACAATTTAATATTAACACATCGTATCTGATGCTGTGTAATTATGATTATGAAATAACACAATTTTTGTTCAAATGTAACAAAAAAATATATTGGGTACTATTTACGCAAGACTTTTAGATGAATGTTGGTAATCTTTTCATTGTTTGATGCAAAAACACTTTTATGAAATGGCAATAAAGATATATAGGTATTTATGACAGAACAAAGTGTGATATATGTATACTTATTTTTTCAAAACTGAGTGGCATGGAAGCAGCTCATTCATAACGCTGTAAAAGCGTTCCAGGGCGGTACGACCCACAGCACTGGAAAAACGTGATGATGAAGAAGAAGAATGCGAAACGCCGGCAGAACTGAAGTAAAGCTCATAGACATTAATCTCGCATTCTAAACAATGTGGCCTGAGATTCCGAGTACTTTAATTATATATTTGAAGCATTTCTTTTCTATTTTCGGTGTTTTGTGTTATTGACATTTGTCATCCTGCGTATCATTTTATAATTAGCGCTCGTATAAGTATTAAAACTATTATCTAATCTGTGTTCTTATTTTTAGGAGCGTTTCTTTTGTCAAATTCCAAGTTCTATAAGCATTCTTATCGCAGCAAACTAATTTACAACTAGCGAAAACCGGCTCAAGCAAACATACACACACGAACGAAGATCTCGGTCGAACTTGATCGAATCATCAACTAAATGTACTTTTTATACTTTTTTAAATGTTTCATTTTGTGACTTATACATAAAGAAATAAGATTGTTCAAACATAAGTGTAGGCAACAAGTAAAAAACGAATTTGTTTGTACTTTAAAGTGTACTTGTTGCTTTTATTGAAAAACGTTTTTTTAAAGAGCTTTTCGTTTAAACGCTCATCTTTGAATTTTATATGAGTCTTTTCATCTGTACGTAAATAATCTGTGAGGTTGTGATCTGAGTACATGCGCGTCTGTGTGCGTACTTCTCATTGACTATAGGCACCAAACAAGGCGCTTCCTAACATTATTTACTGCAAATCGAGTCTGTAAAATGACCGCTTTTGGTTCGTATTTCAATAGCTCTAACGGTAATATGAACGGTTATAACTATAATTTATAACCATCATATTTCTATGCATCTATTATTTTTAATGGATATGACTGTCAGATTTTATGATTGGCATTTATAATGAACCTACGTTCAGGAAAACTTGTTACTTATCTGTGGTACCTATAAATAATTGGCTTTACTGGTCCAAGAAAGTTTATGTATGTGAAAAAAGCTGTCAGTATCATTATTCTAATGATATTATAGCAGTTTTTCATTGCTCTCCCTCCGTCTTACGAATTTTCGATCAGGGTCACGTGATCCTGACGCGAGTTTAACATTTTTTACCGATACCAAAAAAATGCACAACGCTGCTAAAGAAGTTTTCACTTCAAAAAATGATATTAAACAAAAAGTATTAAACGAGAAGAAAAGTTCAAACTTGAATTTTTATAACCATTACTTAAAGTTTTTACAGATTAAAAGCGGCCACAGAGTTCTCACATCCACTCTACAAAATACATAGAGTACAGTGGGCCTAGTGCGAGTTTGTTATACGTTAACGCGATCGAAACGTTTACCGCGTTTGGCTCTCTGATTGGTTAAGAGCTTGTTGCGGGCCAATCGTAGCGCCAAACGTATTAAGGCACGCTTCAAACAACGCACATATAGACATCGCTCACATCAGCGAAACTCAGGACACCTTAAAAACAGATTCGTTCAAATTTGTACTACTACAGTGGTCCGAAATAGTCTGTAATTCCGTGTACTTGAACGACGTCTATGTGTGCGTTGTTTGAGCGAGGTACGTATAAAAGATACCTTCTTTACTTTTGGTAACATAGAGCAGCGTTTCCCAAAGTGGGTTCTGTGAAATATATTTTTAAGAAAATTCGTTATTACCTACGTAGAATAACAACAAGACAACAAGTTACACCTTTACAACTAGTTTTTTATGCTCTGTATCTGGAATAATAAATATTTCATGAAAGTGTGGTATTCGAGAGGTCTTCTGTCTCTATTTTTTCACTAAGATATTCTTCTATCTCATTAGGCCTCGACAGCTTATTGGTATGTTATTATAAGTATTTAATAACCCTTTTTCTTTATTTTACTTCGTAGATAGTTTTTTTATGATATAAAATAAGCAAAAAAGGTCAATAAATAATAATAATATGATGGAAAAATCACATACGTATTTAGTCGCTACCGGGTTCAGTGGACCCATTCACACCTTTGGAACACGTAGCATTCACATGCATTGTGGTATCTGATTACCGAGATCATAATTTACTGCGCTAAACTATCGCCGCGGTCCTAAGAGCGGCAACGTCACAAAATTAAATATTTAAAATACGAAGAACTGGGTCCAATAGACCCATTAGTGATTCCTTAAGTGTTAATTGCACTACAGCCCCTCCTACCCCCTATGAACTTGGGGTTCCATAAAATAAAAGGCTATTGGTAGGTATTTCGCTATGTTAAACGTTTGGGAACTAAATTTTTGATATCTGACCGCAGCGGTCAACTTTATCACAAAAGTAAAGTCGGCACGCTAGAATGCGTGACCGCTTTGTCTGAATTCCCTTACTTCATTTATTTTGACACTAATGGACTGTTGTCGGAAACAAGTCAGTACAATCGCGTGTTCGCTACATTTTCATTGTTCCGCTGTTTGTGGCAGACAATTGCATTATTCAACCAAGTGTTGCCTACCAGATAAACTGTTTTGGCAAAGATTTCATTGTTTCATACGTAATATTTTAAACCAGCATACGCCCGCTGCTTCGTCCGCGTGGTTGCCAGATTGTTACCAAAATGTTTTAACGGCAAAGTTTCATACTAACTTTGGACCCCCGTTCTAAACCGTTAGAGGGTGAATTTTCAAACATCCTTTTTTAGTGATCCCCTACGTTATGAAAGGAACCGCTTTGCAAAGATTCAAGTTTCTAACCCTTATAGTTTAGACCTGCATTGATAATATTTCTGCTAAAGAGAGAGAAACTTTCGGCTAATTACTCAAATGTTAGTCAGTTTTAAGTAGCTTTCTCTTTACTATTGCTGTCACACTTCAAGGAGACTAGTAGAGAAGAAGATATTTTTGAGCACGTCTCAAAGTTAAATATCGTTTGAGTATTTGGGGGTGTGTATTTTAATTTGTTATTGAAGAGAAAATTCAAACTGCAAAGTATAACTGTCCTTTTTACAGGAGTTGTATTCTGAGTTGTTATTTTGTGTTGTCCCCTAGATTTCACTATTTCACTTGAATCGGTGCCTATTCAGACCCTTCACGAAATCTAATCACACTAATATTATAAAGGCGAAAGTTTGTGAGTATGTGAGTGTTTATGTTTGTTACTTCTTCACGTCTAAACGGCTGGAGCGATTTTAATAAAATTTGGTATGGAGTTAGCTGATACCCTGGATTAACACATAGGCTAATAAACCGCGGGTAACACTGCGGGGCACACCTAGTTAATAATAATTTAGAAAATGTTCCTTGTTCATCAACTTGTATCAGAACTTCAACATTCTCGGAAGCGAGTTTTGACGTCTAAAAATATAACTCAAACATTATACCACAATATATTTTGGTTGCAGCTTATATTAAAAACGTTTTGCCTGAAGTGCGGCCGACGAAAGACATATGGACATTCGTCTCTTTTCAGATTCAGAGAACGAAATAGATATATTATGTATGTATAATGGTTATTGATGTGAGGAAAAGTAGGTCGAAGGCGTGGTCCAACACTAGATACTCATAAGAATGTACAAACATATGGCTATATGGAAAATAGGACGATTCATGTCATAAGTGAACCTCGATTCGATCTACAAGGTTTTTAGTTAACTTGGAATATCTATACTAATATTATAAAGCTGAAGAGTTGTTTGTTTTAACACGATTATCTAAGGATCTACGGGTTTTGAAGTTTACTGTTGGATAGCCCATTTATCGAGGAATGCTATAGGCTATATTATAACATCACGCTACCACCAGTAGGAGAGGAGCAGTAATGAAAAATGTTGCAAAAACGGGGATTTTTTTTTTGTTGCGCCGTTTAGTCATTAATATTTTGTCTTGCGGTCATTTGACGGCAGTCGATCGGTTTATATGAGTAAAATTTGCTTTGTAAAATAATTTAGTTGATATTGATCTTAACTGATAAATGTTTAGAGGTCGGCAAGTGGAAATATATCAGGCTTTAGGGTTGTAGATCAGTTAGAGCCAAGTTACCATAGTTCTTATTTTGAAAATTGAAAAAAAAAGGTTAATTTTATTAGTCCGCCATTTTCTGCTTAATAAGGTAAAATTCTTCCCGCGCTTTTGCCCTTTGACATCAAGACAAGCGCAGTGCGGCGCCAGCTCTCGCCAGCTGATCCCATCGCACGACTCTTGTCGACCAGCTCGAGGAATTCCTTAATGACCCTGTAGAAAGTCACTCCCCGATGGCAGATAAACCGAAACGTGCATTATATTTTTTGATGAACGCGACTGATTGCAACCTCCACAATGTTTGGAGTGGCCTCAATCTCACGATTGATCGATACCTTGTCATAAGACTATTTATCAAAGCCAATCATCCTATAATACGACCATGTTACCGTTGCCAATTATATTTTAAATTTCATTTAGATTCCTTTGTCGAATCTAGTTTTTTTTTATCTTTTCTTTTTTTTTTAAGTTGATGGCAATCTGTGTAAATGACCACAATGACATGTTTAGTTTGCCGCCATTCCTACCAAAGCTACTATCAAAGATAATTTAACACTATGTTTTGTCGTTTTTTTTTTTCTATCTTTCTGTATGTCTAAACTACGGATAAATTACTAGAATAAAGCTAAAGTTTATCATCATTAAACATGTTTGAAAGTTTTAAGTTAATTCCTCAGACATATGTATTTCACTTTAGATATTGTGTAAAAGCTCTGCGACGCTTCGCTGTGTCTTTTGACAGCACATTAATAAAGTCTTCGGCAATAACAGTACGGATTCAATGTAAGTTTAGCTGAACAACCTTCGCGTGTTCTCAGAATTACGTCGACCGGTCGCGATCGGTTCAACGATGCCGTGGTTCCCAGAACATGGCGCGTCGACCCGCAGCAGTTTCGATTTTTAAAATAGACGCGTTCCGTTACACGTGATCCAAAGGAGAACTCCGATTTATGGCTTGTCAATTAGACGTTGTGTAATCTGTAAATGAGAGGATCTATTTTTATCTGGAGCCAGACTCGTTTCCGAGTGAAAGGGGTTTCCTACTGTGAACTCGTGAAACAGGTTATGGCGTTATGAACTTTCCTCTTTCGATGGTTCGTTGCGTTCCAATTTTGAAATTTACTGGTAAATTACAATATTCTATCCTATTCAAATTATTTTTTTTAAACATGGAATACAAATATTGTTAGTATTTACAAATCACAGAACATCATAAATTTATAAAATTTTGTCTATGACCATATTCTTTAAGCTAGTTCAACGTTATTTTTTTTTCTAACAGTGTTTCAACAGCCAGAACATCTTGGTAGGTGCCTAATTGCTAATAAACAAGGTCTGTCATTAAAGCAAGATTTAACAATTTGCACCTAGCCTGCATTTTAGTTTTTATTATGCACATACGCTATCGTGACGTCATTTGAGCTTCGCACCTACAAACACATGCATAAATAGAATAACAGAGAAACCATAGAGGTGACCTAATCGTTTGCCTTCACCTTATTTGCAGAAGTTTATCGACATATCAGTTGCTACCTACGTCTCAAGGCAAACACTGTCAGCTGTGAGCTACGTGAACATAAATATAACAATTTTACTGCCAATTATCTCCTGAATTATTACTAAAATACCTAGTAAAAAGTGGTTTGGATTTAAGTTCTTGTTTTAAATCCATTTTTGCTTTGGCAACATTGATCGGGTGACAATGTATACTTTAACGATAGGTTAAAGGCCTCTGCTCGATCCTGATTCAAAATTTTAGTTTGAAACCGAACAGCAATATAAATAGATACTAATATTTTATTTTAACTAAAACTAATATTAGTAGGTACAGGGAAGACCGTTATACTGTAGTTAATCTTTTATTTTCATTAAAAACCACACAAGGACGTCCAAATCCCAATTCAAAGGAGAAAGAGCAAATTAAATTGCAAGTTTAATATACAGAAAACAATACTCTATGCCGTTAAACTAAAGGCCAATTTCTCTTGACAATAACACAGATCAAAGCAGTATTTCAATCAGTTCGTTAGACGAAACTGTCGACCGCATTCGGAGTAGTCCGCCATTGAAATTCAAACTAGCCGCTTTTCTGGGAAAACTGTGTGTATCTTTTTGCTTCGTTTTGCCCATTCCGTCCTAGCCCAACAAACAAGCGATGTCCAATGCGGGACGAATTGAATATTTAAATTAGAGAGAGATCGATATTTTGGTCTTTGGTGGTCTTAAACTGTCACAAAGAGAAACTACAATGCCACCCTTTGATTTGTTTTTCTTTTCTTTTTAGAAACGACTTCGCAGGGTAAAATCCCTGTCGCGGGGGACTTTACAAACATACAATTCACGGACACAGTACAACCAGACTCGGAACAACAATTTGTGGATCACACGAAGTGGTGTCCCGAGTGAGAATTGAACCTGCGAACCTCTTGCGTAGTAGTCGGATACACTCTCACCGCGCCACAATTTGTTTTGTGAACTAAGAGTAGGTTTTATAAAGAAAAAGCACAAATAAATGGGGGGATTCATATACTTTTGAGGGGGTGGATCTCTTAGTACCTCTCCCTCCCATAATGTGGCAGTTTCTATTAGATTAGAATATTGAATGATGTTTATAAGTAGGTAGGTACAATTTTCGTATATCTACATAGACGTTATCTGATCACAGCATTCAGTAGTTTGTGACCATGATAGGTGCAATTCGATCGAAACGTCGTCGGGTAAAGAAAATAATCGTTTCCCGATTTGTCCCGATATATATATCTAACACAGTAGTCAGTCAGGTTGTGAATGTAGGTAATGTCAAATTACAAGTAGATACATACCTATACCTAATTAAAAAAACAATTACGAATGAGCACGTATGAATAATTAATTTTCTTTTGAATGGATTATTGCTTTATTCGAATACAGTATTACCATAATGTTGCAATGAAATTATTCTTGGAAGCGCATCAGTTAGTCAAGTCTAAGAGGTCAGAGGCGAATGCTGCATAAAATTTAATAGCCAACATAAAGATCTGTATGCCATTGTCGGCCTTCTTCGAACAATAACCCGTATACAATTTTCAAAATGAGAACGAAGACAATGCGAAAAAAAATAAAAAAATTAAGTCATAATGTTGGCGATTTCTCATAACAACCCTTGGGTCGGAGGCTTCCAAGGATTAATTACGAGTTCCGAGTAGGCCCGCCACCGGGCCATTCGATTCTTGGTAAACTCGAATCGAAAAAGGAGCAAAAACGGACGCGGCGCTTTCTGAGAACACACATACCTGCGCCCGCGTCGCAGCCATCCCACCTTGTTCCGTCCGCCGCCAATTCGAGAGAACTCACATTTTCCTAGTACTTATTCTCTTGAGTAAAACAACATTTTCTCTTTTTCATATCTCGTAAACTGTGGCAATATATGCTACATAATGCGTTTTTATGATTAATAATCAGTACTTGTTTAAGTACTATAATAAATCATATAACAATGTACAGAAGCGTAGCTACGGATTGCACGGACGCTCACATCTCGGACCACTTGTTTCCGAAGGTGTTTCGATATTTTATAAGTATTATGTATAACGAAACGCTGTCGCTTAGAGATAGACAACGTAGAATTTTCGAACAACACAAAGGTGTTTGACCCCAAACGTTGGTTTTGAATCTTTTGTCTATTATTTAGGAAAATAGACAATAAAGGCCACACGACTTTTTTTTCTCTTTCACGCTTTGCAGTCAATTTTTACTTTTTAATTGAAAGGGATGGCGCAGTCCTGGTCTATACCTTAATGGAAAATACTGAGAAAAATACTAAACTGATGGTAACAAGATTTGACACTTCAAGTATAAAAAGGGTTTGAAATCTTTGATATCAACTCTTCAAAATGGCTTGAACGAAAAAAAAAAACTAGACATCTGTATTTTTATTGCCTATGGTTGGCAGACGAGCCAGCGGCCCAACTGATGGTAAGTAGCAACCGCTCATGGACTTCAGGAATGTCAGGGACACACCCAAGCCGCTGCCTACCGTGGATTGAAAATTCTCTTTAAACCTTGTTTGAAGAGGGACATGTCGTAGCGCTCGGGAATCACAGCAGGTAGTTCATTCTAGAGTGTAGACTCTGGAATGAACTACCTGCTGCGTGGTTCCAGCGTTCCAGTTCCAGCGTGGTTTCTGGAACCTCTAAGAATACTCATTTTCTACAAAGCTTTGCAGTTCAATCCCCAAGAACTAGAATTACATCGCGATATCTATATGTAGATTCTATTTATAAAACTATAGCTGTTTCTAAGTATTTCATTCCGTTATCGATTCTAGTAACCAACCTATCAGTATTGACTATAAAAACTATAATTTCAGATAGCGATGTGGAGTAGAACGGATTTGCAAGCGTTTCGTCAAACTAGAAACACAATCGTATTTTGTTATCATATTTCAGAAATCAGACTTAAGTATGTTGTTTAATATTGATCAGTTCTTGGAAACTAACAATATACATTCTGCTCGGCCGTTTGGTCTTTCAATAAATATGTATTTGTAGTTAGAAATGGAATAAGCATACTTATTATCATAATAGACTTTATACAAATACCTGTATACATTAAAAATGATCATTTCAAATTGACTGCCTTTGTGGCGCGGTGGGAGTGTATCCGACTGCTACGCAAGAAGTCGTGGTGTCCCATTTTGTGTGATCCACAAATTGTTGTTCCGAGTCTGGGTGTACTTTGTGCCCGTGACTTGTATGTTTGTGAAGTCCCCCGCGACACAGGGCTTGTACCCTACAACGGGTGTCGTTTTTTTTTAATTAAAAAAAAATAGAAACAATGATCAACTCCCAAACCATTTAAAAGAAAACCGTCTTTGATGTCTGTGAATAATCTGTCGTATTAAACTATTGATAGTTTAATATGCACAGCTTAAACAATTGATCGGATTATTTTAAATTAGTTTAGAGTTAAATTCCAAAAAAATCTGCCCCTTAAAGGATGTAACGGGGGTTCAAATCTATCTATTTCTAACGATTTCAAAAACGCTAGCTAAAGCTAGTAAAATAATATTCATATCTATTTTTGACTTATGACAAAAAGAAAGTAAAATCTTGATTAATTATTTTCTGTCCATTTGATCCTAATCTATACTCTGAGTTAAGTAATATAAATATTTGACAAGCTTATAGAACAGAATAATTTAATAAAATGGAAGACATTTTAAGTACTCACTCATTAAAATAGATTTATTTTATAGTAGATAGGAGTACCTAAAAACCTATCGTACAAAACAGTCGACCTTTTGAATAATTTGGTACTTCATTTACATACTTTTACATAAACTAAAAACCTTTGTAAAAACGCTTAAAAAGATAAAATAAAAGTTACTGCACGTACTACGAACTGGGTTATCTATCACACTTGGTACTTCATTCGTGTGGAAATTTAACCAATGTATTAAAATAAACAAATATCTAGTAGTTTATGGTTTTCTTTTTAGAACTCCGCAGCCAAAATGATTCAAAGGAACCCTTATAGTTATTTTTATATATTATCTCTTATGCAAGCACGCCTCTATGGTGTCAGTTTAATTTTTAAGTTGATAGCAATCTAGCAGTTTTTTACATAGACATAAGATTACATATCCTAAAGTTTATGGGTATTTCCAGTTAATTTCTGCCAGTGTCAAATTAGTTTGCCGCCATTATTACTATGTTAAATTCTCTTTGTGTTATTAGAACTCCTGGCAATAGCTTCTTCTGTTTGTTATACCTATACATATTATTAGGATTAAGTAACTACAATTTAAAGGGAAGCCGAAGAGAATAGTATTCTCGGAACATTATTCACCTGACTCCTGGCAAATATTTGTCTATTATAGCTTAAAGAGCATAGAGGCTATAGACGCCAGGGTTACCAGCTGCGAGTCGCCAGCTTGCCAGCCCTAAAAATACATTTTAACACGGTGTTTTTAGTCAACAGCTTACCAATTTCACGGCCCATCAATGTCATTTAAAGTATTCTACGAATCGGTGTCGTCATAGTACGGTAACCTGTGCCCGCAACAATAGATTCGGCCCCTTTACCTATAAAATAACTAAAAAAAATACGTTTGTTTCCCTTTGAGGATAAACAAAGCCGAGCGCAATTCCTGTAAACGAATTAACAGCATTATTCCCGGTATAATGAAGACAATGCCATTGTAACAATAACTTTGATTCCAACTAAGCGCTGTATAGGTAGGTATTACGCACGCACTTTCATGTTTGTTAGTTGCAAAATGGATAAGCTTACTGATAGGAGTAGTTTTAATTTATTGTAGAATGAAATACACAAAAATGAAAGTTGTAAACAATGATTAACGTAGACTATCTGTAAGGTACTTAAATAATAATGCAGAGCCAATACCTACCTGTACATAGGCAGATCCGGAAGGGTGGGGGTGGCACGGGGGCCGATCCCCCCCTCCCCGATGGTTGTTTAATGTACAGAATTTCTTTGCCCATTTGCCTCGAACGATTTTTTTTGGGGCACCCACATTTAGTTGGTGTCGGATTAAAATTCAATGCATCCGGCACTGCCATTTGCCTCCCCCCCCCCCAGAATTATATCCTGAATCCGCCCATGTACCTGTATGTTGCTAAGCATAATGTCGTGTGGTACTGGCCTAACGATAGTACCACCCCATCTCTTCCTGTGGGTGTCGTCTAGACGACTAGGGGATTTGACGGAGGACGGGCAGCAGCGTCCTCTTCGAAAAAATTGTAACTGGCCTAAGAGTTCTTCTAATACCTATTAACCCGTCAAAATCTTGAAGTTACGGAAGAAAAATGCATAAACCGAGGTGTCGTGCTTTCGTAGTTATGGCGTAAGGGTTTCAAAAGTTAAAAAAAAAAATACCTAGTCTATTAAAAAAATATATCAAAGAACATAAGTGCATCTAGCCGATAAATAAATTTGTTTCAAACAATAGCTTTTTAATAATATGCCAACAAACTAAGCAAAGATTTTCAGATAAATTAGCAAATTAAAGATACCTATCTGTTTGGCCATTCAGCTGCAATTACACCAATACTAAATAGAGATTATTTGTAACACCAGTGTGTCAATATCAAAAATGTTATAATATGCTCACAGATTCGGAACTCCTTCGAACCAAAGTGGTTCAAGAGAAGAAGAAGAGAGAAGACTGGCTAAGAGATTTTAAGGTGCGGCCCCAGGTGGACATTTCGCGTGAACGAGCCACAGGCAATGAGCAGTTAAGCATTTAATCATAATTATAATTAAAATATCTTTAAACGATACCGCGAATCTGTCTTGCCAACAAGTAATTTAAACACAGATCAAATTACTTCAAGGAATCGAAGTTTTTCTGTTCATAGGTATTTATAAACGAATTTGTATACCGATTTCGCTAATCGTCTTCGCAGAAATATATTACAAGCAAAATACGTCCAACTGACTTAACTAGTTTTACAAAAACTAATTAATTACTATATTATAATGCTTTGAATTTAGCAACTTATCTCCTTTTAGAATAAAACCTACTAACGACCGGTCCCAATAATCTATCTATCGATGTATTTGGCTACTAGAGCTATATATTTGACATAGAAGCTCCATACAAAATATGTCAAAATTCTACCTATAAGTACTAGTATAGTATTATATTATCTGTGCTATAAGCAAGCAAGCGGGCAGCGCGCCCCTCGAAGGGGCGTATGGCAGTGGGCTGTCTCTTGGCTCACACGATGCTTAATCTATTTATTTATCTTAAAACCAATAAATTAACTAGGTACAAAAACTTTTGAAGTGACAACCCCGTGCGGACTTCGCATCTCGGTCATAAAACTGTGGCGCGCAAAGATAATTCACAGTTCGCGCGCGGTTATAAGTTTGACTTTAGCTTGCAGGCGGGTAGCTCTGGCGAGTTTAGGTATATTTTTATACATAACCCTGACTTTTGTTAGGAAGTGAACCTTCTGTACGTAGTACTATTACTTATTCTGTGATATAAGTAGTAGCCAAATTCATCAATAAATAGATTATTAGACCGGCCGTAAGTGCGTGTCCGGCCACGTGCAGTGGAGCATAAAATAGCAAGAGTACAGATGGAAAACTATATATGGCGCCACAGGTCAGGGGCGCCGGAAGCGCCCTTCGGCGAAGGAACCTAGGGCGCTAAATGCTAATGTCATGTTAGATAATTTGCACCTCACCAGGTCGCGCAAGGTACCTACTCACACTGGCGGTATCGGGTGAAATCATTTACAGCATCAGCCTGAGCTCCCCCCCCCCCCAAATTTGATGTCGCTCGTACCTAACTCTAGCCTCGGGCCGGCACTGGACAAGGAATACGTCCCTCGCAACACAAAGAGAGGAACATCCGACCAGACGAGGTAATCGTGCCTGGTAGGCCGAAGTTCACTACAACGCGCGCTCGAGCAATACTCATAGAAAACGCTCATGAACACGAAATCTTAGATAACTCTAGGAACAAAGTGGTCCGAGTTATATGTGCATAAGTTTGCAGCTAAAACAGTTCGACGGATTTTAACATGTGAGGTGTCGTTGGATTTATTTAGATATAACATGGCGACAAATTTGTTATTGAACAGTTGGTTTTTGAACCGATTTCAAAAAGGAGGAGGTTCTCAATTCGGAATTTTTTATTTTTTTAACATATATTCGGGCAGGTTCGGGCATAAGTCCGTCATTATATAGGTATAGACGGATTTCCAACATTATTTTTTTATTCGAAAGAGGTTTACTCAGAAAAGGTCCCATACACATTTAGTAAATATTTGATGATGAGTTTCGTAGACAGACAACGAAACTCGTGATTGAAGTCGATTAGTTGTTTATTTTGTAAAAAAAAGTTTTATTTAATAATTTAGCTTGTATAACAGTTAACAATCTGCATCAGCATGTTACATAATTATGCAGAAACTGTTTCCAATCAATAGAACGATGAATATTCTGAGGAAACGATAAATAATTGCGTGCTAGTACGTTAATTGATTTCAAATGAAGTGATCCGACGGCATTCGAGGTGTCATTAACACAATCACGCTTGGACATAAACGTAAACATTTTATTTTTATATTAATTATACTTATATTATACCATTTTCTGATTACGTCGCATGAGTAATATTACGAGTGATTATGATAGCTGAATTAATGAACTTGTCATCGATATTTTTATTAAAATATGTTGTTGAGATACCTGGTATAGGTATGTACTAGGTTTAATCTCGAATTAAACTGAAATGGATGTGAAAATCTTTAATAACAGAGTGGATTAGCAACCATTAACAAAAGAATTTAAGTTTGAATGATTGTTGTATAGTTTTATTTATAATCTGTATCTACTAATATTTATTAGGTATAATCTATACCAATATTATAAAGCTGAAGAATTTGTTTGTTTGTTTGAACTCGATAATCTCAGGAACTACTGATCCGAATGGAAAAATTCTTTCACTGTTGGATAGCCCATTTATCGAGAAAGGCTATAGGCTAAATAACATCACGCTACGACCAATAGGAGCGGAGCAGCAATGAAAAATGTTGGAAAAATGGGCAAAATTGACGCAGACGAATTTGCGCGGGTTAGCTAGTTTAGTATAGCTGGTGCTCTAACATCTCACCATCTGACCTCCTCAACTGTCAATAGTATATTAAATATTTTTAAGGACCTGCCTGCCTGTTTTTGTCCCTCGACGCAAATTTAAAAGGAGATGGGAGGTGTGTCTCTGTGTCTGTTTGTGCACTCATAGAGCTCAAACGGGTTGAAGGATTTGGATGCGGCTATTCATAATAGAAAGCTAGTTTAATAGAGATTCTTCTAAGCTTTATTTGATTAAAATCCGTTTACCCGTTTTGAATATAATCAGCTTCTTGTCTTACGTGCCGCAGGCTCCTTTACATTATTCTGTTTGGGAAAGAGACTGCTCTCCATTTACTATTCTGTCATTTCCAACATAGGACACTCGCCGTTATTAGCAGCTAATAATCAACCACAAATTACCTAGATAGGTAATAGGTATAATTACCTATATACCTAGGTAATTTGCGGTTGAATATTAATTAGACACGCGTTATGAAATAAATTTAGGCACACACACATTGAAAATAAACTAGGTAGGTAGGTTCGAGAACGTTAACAAACATGGTCATTATGGTGAAAGCAACTAACGTTAGTATGTTGCTAGGTACTTAAATTACCAAATTGCTGACCTGAATTTCGATCACATTAGCTAGCTAGTGGACCAATAAACTTTAATGTCTAGCTACATTCATGTATTTATGGAGCCATCGGTTCATAATTTACGATCATTAAAGCATTGATGTCGACCTTACAATGTATATCTGTAGCTATAGGTATCGTATTGGTACAGTATTGTAACGTGAAATGTAGCATTCGGTAGATAGGTATCTCTATTAAAAGAACCATAGCATCCATAAGATCCATAGTCAATTAGAGTAAAAGAAAATCATGTTTTATAAATGTTTTAGGCAAGGTGTTTGTCTTCTCCCATTGTCAGTAAATGTTATGTGTAATTAATTACCTACGTCATTGCGAATTATAATCTATGGCGCGTTATCTCTAAGAACGCATTGACCCCGAAGTCCTATTGATAATGATAACAGCTGGCGCCGTTCGATAGTTAGTGTATTTCTGACGCGCACGTGTTTACGACATGTAAACAAATTAATATGCTTTCAAGCTGACGTATATGAGAATACGCGGAAGAAACCGACCCGGAAATAATGTATCTTAAGTGGACTAACAAGTCGCTAAACACTTACTTACAGAGTTAAAAGAAATGGCAATAAGTTTGAGCAGAATCTTAGCGAAATAGGAAAACAATTTTGAAAATTCTCACCTGGTAGCTTGACCACCATTGGAGGTACTCGTGGTCGGTTGGGATCCAATGTAAACGCCTTAGATAACAACAAAACACGGAAACACAAAGGCCCACTTATAATTACTTATATTTCCTCAAATCCACTTTACGGCCGTTTCGCTTCTCAGTAAAACTCTTTATAAGCAGTTTCGTAGAATCCGACTGCACTGGAGAAATTAATTTGCAGAAATCGCCTTCGCCGACGGCGGTCCGTCCGCGTGCCTTGACAGAAACGCTTTCTAAGTACGCGCACATTCAATTTCACTCAACGTTCGGTGTTTATCACAGATAACGATATCGCGGCGGGAGGTGAAAGTTCGGCGAGATGGGTCGCTTCTGCGTGACAATCCTCTTTCATGTATAAAAGCGTACTGAGCGGTTGAAGCCGGCGCGCGGCGCGCGGCGTTTCGAGTGAGGTAAACACGCGTGGCGGGCGGTGAGCGCGGAGGGGGTACCATATGAATGCGCGAACGAGACCGAGCGGGCGACAGCTCGCTCCGTACTTGCCGACGAGCCGCCACTTCTTAGAACTACCAACCTTGGCTCTTCCACGAAATAACTAAAGGCATTGTCACTAATTTATAAAACTTATGGTCTTCCATCCAAGGCTTGCGAGCTCCCGCCTCGGCTTCGACTTGGAGCTCGTGACTATTTGAAACGTGCACCAGGTACTGTTGACCCCAATGACCGGCGCACGACGTTAAATTAGGTAACTTGGTAGTATATCTATTCATCAATCAACTCGGCCCCTGCCTCCACCAGACATGGAGGTTATAAACGATGTTAGAAAGTTCATTCACTTCTTGGTCTATTTTTTGTTGACGAACACACCCGCACGCCTAATTCAATACACAGGTAGATTTGAATGAATTACATACAGTGTTATCAACCTCGTTGTAAACTAGTACAGTAGGTATTTATTTTCCAAGATCGATGACAATAGGAAGTTTTCTCGTTAGTTTTTACATTACGTCTTAGAACTTGGATTAGCGATCATTAGATACGTTACATAATTTTATAATGAAATGCAAGGCGATAAAAAACTTTGAATAAATTTTGCATGACACAGTTATGTTGTGTTTTTTAAAGCTGGTTTTTAAAGTGTGACATCAGATAACATTTTGGTAGTATCTACTTAAAAAGCTGACTAAAAAAAATTTAAAAAAGAGAAAATAATGTAAATAGTAAATTTTATTTATTTGATACTAAATTATGTACAATTTCCGTTTAAAACTATTCTTAATTACATCAAGGTATCTATACTAATATTATAAAGCTAAAGAGTTTGTTTATTTGTTTGAACGTTTTAATCTCAGGAACTACTGATCCTATTTGAAAAATTCCTACACTGTTGGATAGCCCATAGCTTATAGGCTATATAACACCACGCTACGACCAATGGAAGCGGAGCAGCAATAAGAAATGTTGCAAAAACGGGGAAAATTTACGCAGACGAAGTTGCACGGGACAGTTAGTACAATATATATTGTAGACATATTAACAGAAATAAAATAAAAAAAGGAGGACAAAACCGTTTACGCGTCAAAGAATTCCTCCCCATCAATGTCAACAGGTAACGTTCCCAGAAGGCTGTAAATACCTAAAAAGTAAAAAAATAGGCAGAAAACATAATCCTCCTTCTTGCGTTGTTGGTTAATAAGATAAGACGATAGTGTTGTATTATTGAAACATACGGATGGATAACCTCTTCGCTGTGCCTTTAAACAGCGGACTATGTAAAAGCAAAAGTCTGTCTGTATTATTTGTCTTTTTGTCACCTTTTCAAGATTAAACGGCTGAACAGATCTAAACAGGCCAATTTTTACGGCAATTTGTGGCGGCACTATTGGCAACTAATTGCTCGGCCAATAATGGCAATATGTCTACAATTGTATGGCGCATGATCGAGTCTCCTAAACGGGCTACACAGCCCGGCAACAATAAAATAGAGGGCGACTGAAACAACAACAAAACTGGCCGGGCAACATTGTGGAAAATAGATTGCTCAGCGATCGTCCGGCAACCATCAAATCAATATTGGAGAGTACTACCATGTTGCCGGCCACAGCATTGCCGCCACCAATTGCCGTAAACAATGGCCCGTTTAGAGGCCCTTTTATAGTATCTTAGAATGCCTCGGTGCTGCAGTGACTTGAGACAGCGTACGACTCTGTACGAAGTTTTGGATTCTATTCCCAGGATATCACTTTGAGTGAGGTCCACAAATTGTTGTTCCCAGCCTATGCTCAACCCGAAATGGATGTTAAATGTTTAACAACAAAGTTGCAAAGCAACCATTGACAAAAGTATTAAATGTTTAATGGTTACTCAGCAACTTTGTTATTAGGTAAATGTTTCACATCTATTTCGGGTTTAGTATAAGTAGGTGTAGGTATTTTGTGACCAAGTTTTGTATGTTTATACTAACTGACTCGCGCTACTTCGTCTGCGTAAATTTTTCATTGCTGCTCCGCTCCTATTGTTATAGAGTGATGTTATTAAGCGTATGGGCTATCCAACAGTAAAATATTTTTTCAATTCAGACCATTAGTTCCATATATGTAGGTATACTAGCTAACCCGCGCAACTTAGAACGCGTAAATTATCCCCGTTTCTGCAACATTTCTCATTGCTGCTCCGCTCCTATTGATCGTAGCATGATGTTATATAGCCTATAACATCGATAAATGGGCTATCCAACAGTAGTTTTTTCATTTCGGACTTGTAGTACCTGAGATTATCGCGTTAAAAAAAAAACAAAGAAACTCTTCAGCTTTATAATATTAGTATCTATTAATATAGATTATATTGTACGGGTGTATGTCATTGCACTCCTCCTAAACGGCTAGACTGATTTGAATGTTTTTTTTTGTGTGTGTGTTACAGTGGATTCGAGGATTTAGATCTGTTTAGATTCACAATTATTGAACCCGATTCACATAAAAAGAGGCGGTACGAAGTTCGCCGGGACAGCTATTTAAATATCTAATATATAAAATTCTCGTGTCACAGTTTTCGTTGCCATACTCCTCCGAAACGGCTTGACCGATTTTGATGAAATTTTGTGTGCATGTTGGTAGTAGGTCTGAGAATCGGAAAACATCTATTTTTCATCCCCCTAAGAGTTTGTTTGTTTGTTTGAACGCGATAATCTCAGGAACTACTGGGCCGCATTGAAAAAATATTTTATTGTTGGATAGCCCATTTATCGAGGAAGGCTATAGGTTATAACATCACGCTACGACCAATAGGAGCGGATCAGCAATAAAAATGTTGTAAAAAAAAAAGGAAGAAAAATGGGAAAATTTACGCAGACGAAGTTGCGCGGGTCAGCTAGTAGATTTATAAAGTTTTCCGCGACACCGGGTTTTTATGCTATTACATAGCTATCATCGCGGGCTCGGGCTTTGAGCGCGGCGACCGAATCTAGAAATTCCGTAACGATTTTTTTTTATTTTAATAAAAAAAATAAAAATATATATATATTTTTTTTTAATTGCCTAAGTTGATAAAAAATGCTATGCAATAGCTTTACTTCGGTAGTCCCCGAGTGCCACACATTTTTTTTTAAACAAATCGAGACTAATCTTGAGGACAAACTCAAGTGCTGTATTTGTTTTAAAAAAAAATAGGCAAGGAGATAGATGATATCCTGGGAAAGGAGTAGTTAAGGCTAGTTTTTATACAAACATGGATGTAGCCCCGGGAGGAATCAAGTAAGTATTTAAAATGTGAAAGTTGACAGGTTACTCAATTACGCAAAAACGGCTGAACAGGTTTGGATAAACAATACAACATAATTTATTCCCTGAATTAGCCCAGAATACTTTTTCTTTTTATCGGACTGATAACTAACTAACTTCCGCCCGCGGCTTCGCCCGCATCATATTGCGGGCAAGGCCGCGGGCGAAAGTGGTAGTAGACACAGATTAAATAAAAATATTAGGTACCATTGTTTGTACATACCGTGGATAGTTTCGCTTTGAACTACAATGACATATTGAGTACAGTGACGGATTTACACATTTGCCGCCAGTAGACTATTCAAATATTGCCGCCCCTACTGACCTCTGCAATTCGATACCTTACTTTACAATCATATTATTTTTTTTTGGCAATTTCAACTATCACCATCATTAAAGTCACCCACTATCATGGTGGGTGTGGTTTCCGCACTTAGTACCGGATGTGGACTCTTGTGCGTGAGCTGTGGTGGCCGGTACTCCAGCCAGCCCACCTCCCTCCAAAAGCAGATCAGCTTCCCTAAACTTCTCAGGGTATCCGTTAGCGACCTTGTTGACCCCAGGGTCTATTTCCGAATCTGTGCTCGGCAGGTGCACTCAAAGATCACGTGCGCAGCTGTTTCCTCAATCTCCACACAAGCTCTGCATAAGGGATTGTCCGTGATTCCTATTGCGTGGAAGTGTTTGTTTAGCGAACAGTGTCCGGTGACAGTCCCCACCACCCGGCGCAGACTTTCTCTGTCCAGACGCAGCAGTCGCCTTGTCAGTTTATTGTCCAAAGTTGGCAATTTCAACTAATATCTAATATCTTGGGACGACTCACACAACGCTATTTGATCCCAAACTAAGCATAGCTTGTACTAGGGAAACCAGACAACTGATGAACATACTTATATATTTCTAAATACATAGATATTATAGATAAATAACACCCAGACACAGAATAAACCATTGTGCTCATCACACAAAGTTTTATCCTGGGTGGGGATCGAACCCACGACCTCTTGCGTAGCAGTCGGATACACTCCCACCGCGCCACAGAGGCAGTCCAGAAGAACTAAATGATTTGTCCTGTATCGTCCTCATTACCTACTTCAGCTTTTTCACATTGAAAGTATGTTTATAAAGTAGGGGCTCTGCGTTTCAGTTCCTAGATTAATTTTTACAAGGCTCTAACCTACATAGCCTGCTCGTAAGTCCGCTACTGATTAATGTAGGTATATATTATAAAGCAGAAGAGTTTATTTGTTTGTTTGTTTAAACGCGATAGCCCATTTATAGAGGAAGGCTATAGGTTATATAACATCACGCTACGACTAATAGGAGCGGAGTAGCGACGAGAAATGTTGCAAAAACGAGGAAAATTTACGCATACGAAGTTGCGCGGGACAGCTAGTGTAGGTATATGCAGCCACCCCGGCTTCGCACGGAGATTTCTCCACTTATCTATTCACTTAATATACATAAACTAGCTGACCCGCGCAACTTCGTCTGCGTAAATTTTCTCCGTTTTTGCAACATTTCTTATTGCTGCTCCGCTCCTTATTTCTCCACTATTTAATGGATGTTATTATACATATAAACCTTCCTCTTCAATCACTCTATCTATTAAAAAAAACCGCATCAAAATCCGTTGCGTAGTTTTAAAGATTTAAGCATACATAGGGATATAGGGACAGAGAAAGCAAGTTTGTTTTATACTATGTAGTGATTATACATATAAACCACCCGGAAAGTATGATCTGAATGATACTTGTGACTAATACTATATAAACATTAGGTTTTCGATCGATCAAAATTAAATATTAATTTTATAATACTTTAAGGTAATGCCTATTGCTTTAGAATACCTTTCACTTCGCGACGGGTACCGGTACGTGTGAAAAGGACCTAAGGATGTAACTAAAACCATCGAGAAATCGATAAATAATATGATTAGAAATATTACATTCTAGGAAATTTACACAAGATAGATAAAGTTTACAAGGACAAAAGGAAAAACAAATAAATTATTTAATATGTTTAGAGACGCGCCGAGTACAATATTTACCGAGTAACGAGTACCGAGTATTACTCGGTATTTTTACCGAGCCGAATACTTGGCTGAGTGACTAGGTTTAGCTTACGCTGCGCGTTGGCCGGTAAATTTAAGATTTCTCTATCCAACCATACCATGAATTAAGTTTATAAAGTGTAATATTAAGTAAATATAACAAAAATAATAGGTAGTTTTAGGAGGATTCAAATTAATTAAACATTACTTATTGTGTCTCATCGTCCTACATGACAGTAATTAAGGCACCCCAGTAAGTTATAAAAATACTTGTATTGGTGCTGCCTCGCATCCACATCTAATAAAATAAAAATAACATTAAAAATATAACCAAAAACTAAAAATATACATTTGTTTACAGAAAAAGTAAAAAAATATGAACAACAAACTAAAACTATATTATTATTCATTCGTTAGCAGTATTTTTGGCCAATATTTAAGCACATATAGTATTTACAATGTAAGTGGATACTCCTATTATATTGTGCCTACTGAGGTTGATATATTTAATCCTGTCTTGTTCTATTCACTTGCCTTTGCATCATTCAAGAGGTACAACTTTAGTTTTTGAGTCCCAAGTAACTCTGCAGTTAAGCCTAGTTATTCGGCCTAGTACGAGTGCTAAAAATGTACCGAGAATTCGAAGTACCGAGTAATAACTCTGTACTCGGCGCATCTCTAATTGTGATGCTTTCAATTAATTTTCATTATTTTTTATAAACTGTGCAACTGTACTGTAATTATCCAAGTAGTAGGTACTTGTTATATAAAATCTATTATACATTATAATCAGGGGGCACAGTAGTGTCCCCACCAATACGAAACAGCGAAAGCGAAGGTATTACATTTTATAAAATCATACCTACACGTTTTCAGGGTTCCGTATTTATATTTAAAATACGGAATTTCACATTTTAGATTACCTACTAGCTGCCGCACACACACCGCACTTAGAGTCGTTTGATATTTATTTACATACCTACTATGCGTTTCAAATGAGTTGATAACTGTCATGATAACATTTTGATTCGCATTACGACTGCAACTTCATTAAATGACGTAAGGTCAGCAATTAAATGATTCGTAAAAAGGTGTCATTAGTATTACACAGAAGTACCTACCTACTCTAATGAACTATACATAGGCACTGTATTTGATTATTTATTATTATAGATGTTGTTGTTTTATTTAAAAAAATATATCACGTCTGACTGAAAGACCACAAAAGTGTAGAATATTCTTATATTTTGTCTATTTACTTATTTCTGTTTGGTGTTTATTAAATATTATAGTAAAGAAAAAATTTGGTACATAGTTCAAAGAAAATAAATATTACGTCCGTTCCATTACCATATACATAAGTATTTAGTAATGGTCGTTGATTTAGTATTACACGTGCGCCAGTGCCCCCCCCCCCCTGGATCCGCCTATAACAAAAGGGATAAATACTACAATCCTCATTTATGCCGTAATGAAATCACTCAGAATAAAAACTAGTTGGTAATCCATTCAAACTTGTATAAGACTATCATTTTGAAGTTTGAGAGTATAGAGATGGGTCAACTATGCCTGTAGCCGACTAAAGTAGTTAAGGGTAGGGGAAGGGTGACAACAAGATAGCAAACATCCTGATGTCTTCTTTAGGAAGGATATTAGGGGAGACAACAGTTCGAGATCCAATTGTAAACGGATTTAAATGTGCCGATGGGAGAATTGCATGATTGGTACGATTGTATAGCAGTTGTAGACGAATTGACGTGTTGCTGATTATAGAATGTATACTCCTCGTTGCTATTGTATTGTAGAACAATGTCACCAACCTTTTTTAACTCATTTGGATGAATAGTCCATTTTGATGGAAACTTTTCATACATAGAAATTTTAGTTACCTACTCCTCTTTTTTAACCTTCATATAAAACCGAGACAATGTAGGGTTCCGTAGTCCCCCCCCCCCCCCCATATAAATCTAAAAAAGGTCTTCATAACCCCCAAACGTTTTTAAAAGACCTATCTAATGATACGTCACAAGTCACACGATGGGGTAGGTGAGAAAAAAATCACATCCCCACTTTATGTATAGGGGAGGTACCCTAAAAAACTGTTTTTCAAGATTTTATACTATTACTTTGTCGGCGTAAGTAATATGTGTATCCATGCAAATTACAGTTTTCTAGCACTAACAGTCTCTGAGCTAAACAGCGGGCTGCAGACATGGCGAAACTATAAAGGTTCCGTTTTGCCGTTTTGGCTACGGAACCCTAAAAAAGAGAGGTGTCTTATAGACACCCGGTTGGAACGTAGTTCCTCTTGGTTTAGATTTTTTTATTTGTATTAATTAATATAACATTTTAAAACTTGTCCTATTTCAAATTATCATTTTTTACACTTAAACTACACACAGCCAGTTTGACAAACAAACCACCATATAACACAACCTCCTTATTCTAGCTTCACAAAAACATAAATAATAGATTTTTGATCGATGTCAAAATGTTACGCTTTTTTCGTCTAACCTCTCAGCCCGAAAACAAAAGATATTGTGCGATAAGGAACTACGTTCCAAAAACATTTGAATTGTACTTATAAAACCTATAAGACCGAGTCTTCGGCAGATATTAAACTGTACAATAAACATATGAGGTATTGGCTGAAAAATAGGCTCAATAATCGGCTCAATTATTTAAACTAAAAAATGTTTGGCACTCGGGGACTGCCTCGGTAAAGCTATTGCATAGCATTTTTATCAAATGATGCAATTAAAAAAAAAAACATACATTTCGGAGCAGCTCATCCCAATCCGTGAGAGCTTCTTACAATCGTACCATATACATAAGGTTAAGCGTAGTGGGGGTGTTAGGTATTATTTTCGTTACGGAATTTCTCGATTCGGTCGCCGCGCTCAAAGCACGAGCCCGCGATAAAAGCTAAGCAATAGCTTAAAAAAATAAAAGTTGACAATAAATACCCTAAAAGAAATGCATAATAATTATAGTAGGCAACAATAGGCGATTTCGTCTCCAGAGTGGAGCAAATGATCAATAATGCTGGAGATAATCGAGACTTCTTTGAAAGACAACGCGTGTGACATGCGCCACGCTTCTACGAAAGAGCGCTCTTCACAGTACTCGTACGTACAATCGGTCACACAAATCTTAACATACTCTTTATTATTGTTTTTAAACTTTCGCGATTTTTATACATATTAGATATGCGAGGCGGTTGAGATCAAGAAGTATAAGAACTTCAACCGAGAAGATGGATACCGGCTCTCACCATCTTGGAACCCTGTTATCAACAAATGCAATCGTAGCCGTAAAGATACCGCGCCTCAGTGTAAAGACGTTGTAAGTGTAGTGTGTAGAAGTACCTACCGACAGTACAAATTATCAAAATTATCAAGACCAGGGGAGGGTAGTTGAAAAACCCCGCGCCTCACGGAGACATCGCTAAGCTGCCATCAGTCGACCCGTGACCACGATCGGTGCAATTCGATCGAAACGCCGGGTAAATAAAAGGTTCGTACCTTTAAATAATTCACGCGATTAAGTCCCGAAATATATCTAATACTCTTTATTCATTTTAATTCTAGTATTAGGACTTGTTAGAATTTCGGGAGAGGTAGTGGGGAAGGGGTTTGAGCCTTCACACGATGTTGGTGTATGTGTTTAAAGTTTCGACTGGCCTTTTGGTTTATTGGTTAGTGACCCTGACTGCTAAACCGCAGGTCGTGGGTTCGATCCCCATCCAGGATAAAACTTTGAGTGATGAGCACGATGGTTTATTCTGTGTCTGGGTGTAATTTATCTATAATATGTATGTATTTTAGAAATATATATGTATGTTGCTATCAGTTGTCTGGTTACCATAGTACAGGCTCTGCCTACAGTACGATCAACGTATCTTGACCGGATTGAAGTTAGGTTTTTATCACTTTCGCGCATGTCATAGAGATGCGACCCTAAAATTACTTACGAAAACGATTAATCGATTAAAAATACTAACAACATTTTAATTCAACAATATGAAAACACTATTTAAATGAGTTCATAAAAGTTTAAATTTAGAACAGTTACAGCAAATAATAAAGAAACTTTGAAAAACAATTTCTTTACCAAACTAATCACAAAAAAACATGAATTAGTAATACTAATTATGACTATGTAATGCGTAATCGCATCTCTAATCCTCTTGGTTTAGTTACCGCCCCCGCCCTCCGCTTCCTGTCACCATTTACTTCCAAAAAATGCATCTGCGCAACCACTTGTCGCCTACTTCAGTCCGGCCTAGTTACGTTGATCGTACTGTAGTTTGGTATCAGATGAACACAACTTTATGTCGGTGTGCGTGTCGGTGTCGGCATCATGGTGTTGTCCCAAGATATTATTATTATAAAAAAGTTCTCTGTCACACACTCACGCACAAATGCTCTCAGACGATTCAAGCAAGAGCAAGAGATTTTGGATTTGAGTCAATGATTCTCAATGGATGAACATGGATGACATATCGCCATTTGCGTTGCTTAGCAACCAGTCAATGACGTTAGTTCCAATTTTATCACATATCGCTGCAATAGCCATTGGCTGTTGCTTAGCAATCAATCAATAACGTGACCGTTGCTATGTGACACTTTTTCGTGCGTACCAGGTCATCGATTTATAAGATGTTATCAGGTTAAAAAGAATACAAATAACAGAAATAATTGTTATTTTTTTAAACGCATTACACCGGCAGATATTAACTCGAAATTGCCATAAACTCCGAAAGGATTGTCATTTTCCTGAAAAGAAAAATATTAAATATTAATTCTCAAAATTATTAACGATGGTTTCTAGATGATTATTAACGAGTTTAATCAACTGGTGTTATTATTACTTATATCGTATCATTTATCGACATCTAATCCAAATCGTTATCGACCATGAATTAAAAAGAGTAAATCTTTATTTATGGTATTAATTACTGCCGATAACATAACAGCCTAGCTAATTCCTAATCGGAGGGGTATTAAACAGAAGATTAACAAATACCTTCAGAATGTCTTTTAGGATCGTTCTAATACCCGCTGGTAGTACGACGAAGTAAGTAAACAAGTATTATATGTAGAAAATACATACTACTATTTCACGTAAAAAATCTTGTAAGGTTTTACCGCTACTTTAATGTATTTTCATTTCAAATCCTCCAAATCCAAATATTATTGTGTATTTTTACTGTGCTCTTATAGGGTCCATAATCTATACTAATATTATAAAGCGGAAGAGTTTGTTTGTTTGTTTGTTTGTTTAAACGCGATAATCTCAGGATCTACTGGTCCGATTTGAAAAATTCTTTTTTTGTTGGATAGCCCATTTATCGAGGAAGGCTATAGGCTATATAACATCGCGCTACGACTAATAGGAGCGGAGCAGCGACGAGAAATGTTGCAAAAACGGGGAAAATATGCGCATACGAAGTTGCATGGGACAGCTAGTATTTAATAAAGCTGTCCCGCGCAAATGGTGCGTAAATGTTTCCCGTTATTGCAACATTTCTCATTGCTGCTACGCTCCTATTAGTCGTAGCGCGATGTTATATAGCCTATAGCCTTCCTCGATAAATGGACTATCCAACAGTGAAAGAATTTTTCAATTTGGACTTCCTAAGATTACCGCGTTCAAACCAACAAACAAACAAACAAACTCTTCAGCTTTATAATATTAGTACAGATGTAAAACCCGACTGCTACGCAAGAAGTCGTGGATTCGATCCCCACCCAGGATAAAACTTTGTGTGATGAGCACAATGTTTTATTCTGTGTCTGGGTGTTATTTATCTATAATATGTATGTATTTAGAAATATATAAGTATGATTATCAGTTGTCTGGTTGCCATAGTACAAGCTCTGCTTAGTTTGGGATCAGATGGCGTTGTTTGAGTTGTCCGATATTATAACATATTATTATATATGAATTAAATGGGAAGAACTAAAAACTATAAAATTCTATAGAGACACATGATTAAAATTCAAAATATTAGTGGAAACTGTATTTAGGCTTAAATTTTAACTAATGTAATAAAAGCTGTTGGTTTTCCAACATAAAATAAATAAAATGTATCACTTTATTCTTAATATTTACAAGAAAATTGCCCAATCCATAGTAATGAACGCTGCACGCTTTTATTACGAAACTCATATCCAGCATTTATTGTATGGCGCGTGAGTCGCGTGACTGACCCTCTTTAATGAAACCTTTGTCACCGATTGTACTCTGACAGCTGTTCAACACGTGTGAGTGGGACGCCATATTTCGTCAATAACGAGTCGTATACTTACTTACATAGTGAAGTCAACAAAACATTAAGAGTACAGAAAGTAAGCGTCATACAAACGTGCTCGAGCAACAGTGGCAAATACAGGATTTTTTATTATGTTTAGGGAGTTTGATTTGACACCGGTAAAGTGGTTTGCAATTGGAGAGGCCAGCATAGACTGCGATAAGCTGATGATGAAAGAATCTGATATTATGGTTTTGGTTTGAAGGGCGAGGGTAGAGGATGTACCTGCTGGAAGTAGGTTTTATGAAGGGAAAGCAGACATAAATGGGAGGATTAATACAACACTTATGTTGTCTCACTGCTGGGCACGGGTCTCCCCAGTAGAACCTACTTTTATAGAATCTGGGGGTATCTAATTGCCATAACCGCCACGCTTGGCAATCGGGTTGGCGATCGCAGTAAGGTTTTAAAGTACGCAGAAGACTCTGCTGCCCGTCCACCGATGTGAAATCCCTTATGCGCCATGACGACACCCGCGAGAAGAGATGAGGTTGTACTATTCTTAAGCCCGTAAAGGACTTCAGTCCCTTAGCCCTATGGATCCGCAAGTGATCATACAAATAAGTGGTCGAGATTACGTGTCCTTCAGCAATGTCTGTTTACGTCTATCGATCGAGTATGTATTGAACTTGCCTTCTGCACTCGCTGTGTTTTGTGGTAGTGGTTAAATTGAGAGCATGGGGAGTTCTGTTTAATGTTCCTTTACAATTTGGCGCCATTAATTTTTTTTTTTCAGTGGCAGATGGTACTGTCACTCGTGCTTCGAAATTTGAAATAAAAAAGTGCTAAAGTTTCGTTTTCAACTTCAGAAATGGCGACCAATTAATCTAAGTCTATGCCTACTGTTCTGATTTTCAAAGCTATGTATTAACGTGTGAAAATGAAGATACATGAATAGCATGAGAAATTGAAAACGCTATGCTTTCAGTTTTTTATTTACAGTAGGCGCGGATCCCCTGTAGATCGAATTAGTCAAACTTCAAGCTACCTTTATATCAAATTATGTATATCTAAATCGGCCTAGAATCTTCGGAGACTAGACTAGACAGAGGAGACCTGGTACGTTTGTACCAGGGATATTATAGAGCTCCGTAGCCGAAATCGAAACTATCGGAAATCCGAAATAAAAGAGTATCCGTAACCGAACTAAAAGTTTCGGATAAAAGTTTCGGATGTTCCGATATAAAAGTTTCGGATAATTTCGGAAAAAGACGGAGAATAAAAATTAAACTCCTCATCAAAAACCTGGTTTTTGGTTTTGCCGGCCGAGCCGACACACTAGTGCTTTAGCGGCGCGTGTCTCTTGCAGACTGATGATGTGTTGTAATAGCTCTTAAAGAGTTATTGAATAATCTAATAGAAAACAACTGAGTAGGTATATTTGTTTACATCATTTTTTAAGTAGATAACTTAAGAAATGTGTAGATAGCTATAAATTACTTAAGTAAACGAGTGATTGTATTTTCTTATTTACTTATTCCTCAAAAAACCAATATCTGTAACCGAGATTATCCGAAACCAACGGATAATCCGAAATAATTTTACATCCGTAACCGAAACCGAAACCGATATAATGATATTCTTATATCCGTATCCAGATCCGAAATGTCATAATAATATCCATACTCTTACCAAACACTCATATGCTATATATATATATATATACTATTTCTAACCAATTAGTTTCATCCTACCACCTTTATGCAGATGATCTTCAAATCTACACACAAGCACCACTGCGACAGTTGCCACTAGCCTTTTCAATTATTAGCACGGATTTGGAGCGTATATGTGAATGGAGCAACCACCATGGTCTGAAGGTTAATCCGTCAAAGACTCAGGTTATCGTAGTTGGTAGCCCGAAGATGATTTCGCGAATCGATTGGAACCAATTGCCACAAGTTACACTCAACGGTACCTCTATAACGATTAGCGACACTGTAAAGAACTTGGGCGTTCTCATTGACAAAACCTTATCTTGGGGTCCTCAACTGCAAGAGGTCAGCCGTAAGTTATTTGCATCGACAGGGTCTTTGCGAAGACTCCGCAACTTTCTCCCCATTACCACTAAAATTGCGCTGGCACAGTCTCTTCTTCTACCTATACTTGACTATGCTGATGCCAGCTATCTTGAACTCACCGAGGAGCAACTTGACAGACTTGAGCGTCTCCAAAATTTATGTATTAGATTTATATTTCGCTTGCGCAAATATGATCACGTTTCAGAATTCCGTAACGAGCTCAAGTGGCTCCCAATTCGTCTTCGTCGGAATACTCACATTCTTTCATTGCTGTACTGTATACTTTTTAATCCTTTCACTCCCTTGTATCTCAAAGAACGTTTCAAGTTCCTGCATGACACGCATTCGAGGTCCCTGAGGTCATCGGAGGAGTTGAGATTGGAAATTCCAGTGCATTCCACACGATTTTATGACAAATCATTTACAGTTGAGGCAGCAAGACTTTGGAATGCATTGCCTTTGCCTATTAGACGTGCTCAGTCGTTGGTATTGTTTAAAAGGATGTTGAAGGCTCATTATCTGACTACTTAAAACTATAAATATCTATTTTGTTCTAATTTCTTGATAAGTTTAGATTATTATACTTAAATATATGTTTATAGCTAAATGTAATAATATACCTATATTATTTATTCATGCTGTACACTACCGCTATTTATTTCTTGTAGATAATTTGTTTCTATCCATCCAAAGGTTGCCTGGAAGAGATCGCTATTAGCGATAAGGCCGCCCATTGTACCTACATATAAGTTATACAATGTATACCACCTTGTTCTTGTATATTTAGTGTACAATAAAGAGTATTATTATTATTATTATTATATATATAATATAGATTTAGAGAGATTAGTTATGTCTCACAAATTGCCATAGGTACGGCAAATACAATACATCCAGAAACGGGTTAGAGTTCCTACAGCACAGTAGGTAGGTAGGCACAGTTTTGCAATCAACTGTGTGTGCAATACGGAACCACAAAACACTGAGAGTACAGAAGAAAACGTTTCATGTTCCCAGTGCGGGTCCGAAGGCTAGATTTGGGCGCCCTTAGGTCAAGTGAAAGTCGCACGTACGACGGGGGTACGCCGTCTAAGTAACTCGCGCGCGATGGTGTTGCAAATCTTCGCGCCCCTTGCAAATCAATTTAGCCCCCCCCTGATAGCTTCAGTGCCCTAGATTCCTTACCCGGAGGACGCTGTCGTCGCCTCTCCTGACCTAAGCAGCGGCCGCTCCTTTCTAGGTATATACCTATGTTCAGGGTTGGGCCCATGAGCGGATGCAGAATCATGTTCTGAGGGCATTTTGACCCTACACCGGTCAAGAGTGTGTAGTTTTGCCGGTCAACGCGTACCAAATGTATGGCGAACACTTAGAAATTCTTAAACATTTAATGTTTCGCCCTAGGGATGCCATATCATTCTGAATTACACACTGAAACCCAGCAGTGTTCCGCAAACTTTTTGTGTTCAAGGTACACCTACCAAAAATTTTTTTGGCGGAACACCATAGACCAAAAAGCAATGTAATTTTTAGGGGCGCTAAATGGCATTTTGAAGAGGCACCAAATGCCATGATGTCCCCTCCTGATTATCGAGTGTCACCAGCAGTTTTTTTCTGGATCGGCAGCTTGATATTTAGGAAGATTATTTTTATTACTATTACTACCAATCATAGCCCCCCTTGAAACTAGCCTGTAACACCAACTAAACATCACCACTCACCAACTTGGCACAAAAGCTTTCAATCTGGTACGTTGACGCTAATATTTGAATTCTTGCCTTGCATTTTTTGTGAAGCTCATTTATATAAACTAATATGTCCGCCAGCAACAAAAAACGTTAATATAATACTACAGTGGGTGCCCGCTCATATTGGCTGGGTCGAAAATGAAACAGTAGATAGTTTGGTTATGGAAGCTTTGATTGACGGTATTATTACATCTTGTGTTCCCCACTTCACAGACGTCTTATATGTAGAAGTAATTTTTATAGGCATTTCTTGCCAATTACTTTACAAATACAATAATTGCATTTTTGAAAGGTAGAAAAATTTGAAGTCCAGACCCAGGAATCGAACCCGAGACTTCCGTAGTCAAACCGGGGCCAGAAGCGAACCACCTGTCTGGACTATGTTACTAGACCTCAAATTTTTCTATAACTTGATGTTCGCGAGTTTGGGCCCCCGCATGCGCCATCTAGTCGGTAGTTAAAGAAGTCTCGAGTTCGATTCCTGGGTCTGGACTTCAAATTTTTCTATCTTTCAAAAATGCAGTTATTGTATTTGTCTTATATGTAGTTCGAGAACAGTATGCTAAATTGTGGTCAGAACATTTCAATGTACTGTGAACCTTTTTGACACTTAATGACAAACGGCCATTGTTATTATCCTTGTTACACAAGTAAAAAAAAGTTTTGTTAAATGGTCTAAAAAAAAAATGGAAGTCTTGTTGTCGTTGGTAGCCTGTCTAGCTTACCTAGTACCTATACAGGACAGTGTCCTGGTATGTTGCATACCAGGACACTGACCTGTTGTATGACATTTTCCTTCTGTATTTAACCTCGGTGTTTAGTGACGTAACGTCAGTGATGGAATTTAATTGAATTGCACCGCATTGCTGGTGCTGGTGAAAAACAATTGGATGGAAAACGATTCAGAAATCTAATTGAGTTAATAGCCAGTTTTTAGGGTTCCGTAGACAAAATGGCAATACCTTATAGTTTCGTCATGTCTGTCCGTCCGCATGTCACCAATTAATATTGATTAAATTTAGTGAAAAGGTGTCTTGTAGAAGCCGCTACTTAGATTGATAGCTAAATAATAAAAATAAATAATTTTAGGGAGGGGGCACTCCATACCTACATATAACAGAAACTAAAAAAATAAATTTATAAAAATTAAAAAAAAACATTTAATTATATAATTTCATGCAGTTGAAGGCACTTTACTAAGTTCATCGATATTACATACATACATACAAGATAACCTTCGATGAGTATTTATCATCGAAGAAGATAACCGATAAATATAACCGTTCCTTACAGTCGAGTAAAAACATTCGAAACTTTTTTAATTAAGTGAATATTTTTCGAAATAATCGCTCCGAAAGTTGCATATATTATCCCCCTTATCTTTTAAACTATATGACCAAATCAAAAAAGTAGCGCTTAACAAATACTTTAAACTAAAATTATTTCGGACATGATCGGATATACAGTCATTGAGTTATTGCCGAAAAATTGCGTTTCTCAAGAAAAGGGCGTAAGTGCCATCAACGCTCTTCAGCTGGTGCAATTATTCAAATCGGATTTTTTCATACGGCAACGGCTTCGCTGAGCATGGTCCGACTTGCTCTTGCCCGGTTTTCTGCTTTCGCATAGAGATGTCACTGTCACATACCTATTACTTATAGTACCTAGTAGGTACTCGCTTTTCCCCATGACTCACTACACACTTTTGTTCTACACCTGTAGGTAGTTTAGGTACTGTAGAACAAAACTGTGTAGTGAGTGGTAGTACCGATCGTAAAGCAATCAAAATCTTCTCGATTAACTGAGAAAATTGATGCAATACCTTTAAACAAGTATTTTGAAGTGAAAACTTCTTTAGCAGCGTTGTGCACTTTTTGGGATGGGTAAAAAATGTTAAACTCGCGTCAGGACACGTGACCTGATCGAAAATTCGTAAGACGGAGGGAGAGCAATGAAAAACTGCTACAATATTATTAGAATACGAAGGTAAATTTCGCCACCATCTACAATGTTATTATTATAGCTCAGATGGGAAATCTGGTGGTCCAGAAACCAGAAGATCCCGGTTCGAGTCCGAGTAACGATTATTTTTAATTTTAATTTTTGATGTTGGTTTTTTTCATTTATTATGTGATTTATTATTTTTTCTATTACTATGTCAGTAAGATCGAAAAATGTTATTAAAATTTTATCAGTATGTAATATAATGTTCAAGTTTTTACTTTGCTGGCACTCCCGGAGTGCAACTCGTTGTTTTTTTTTAATACAGATGGTACGTAACTTATGTATTTAAACTTAATCATACCTTTTCCATTTCTTGTTCAAACTAACAAACCAACTCTTCAGCTTTTTATTATTAGTATATTTGTATTAGTAAAGATTGTAAGGTGATTGTTAAATGCTTGTACCAATGAGGTTATGTAAAACGTCGTTGGCTTGTACCTACCTATTAATTATCTACGAATGTCGAGAATATCACCCTGAAATCGTTACAACACATTGTTTTTGTTAAATCTAATATTTGTTTGAGAGTTACAGGAAAAATGATTACGAATTCATATCAACATATTTCAATGACCTATTTTAATATTGGCACAGAGTTTATAATCACATTTTACAACTAAAATCACGATTAAATTTATAAGCGAGGTTTAAAGCACTTCGCTAAAAAAACACTTCCGAGAAAATGTAAATATATTGGGTTTTCCAAATTGTACAAGTCGTATTAATACGCATTTACGTTTCAGCTGTTGGAGGCAAGTTCACGAGAAAACCATGTTTTTGTTTACCAAACGGTTTCGCTAATTTTACCCGCACTATCGCGAGAAAGAAAGATGAAAGTATACATTTTTGAACGGACGGCTTTTCGTGGAATTATTGCGTAGCAACAAACTGACCTCGTTTGACTTCTAGTTATCTTTGCAATCGTATTTGAGAAGAGTAAACTGACTCCTATGTGTAAGACAAGATTTATTGCGGTACTTGGCATTGGCAGTCTTGATAGTTGGCACCATGGGCGTAATCAGAGGGAAAATAACTCTTCCCTGAAATTTTAGGTAGACCTTGGAAAAAAAATAAAGTCAATAAAGTCAAAGTAAATAGTCAATTGCACCGTCCCGAGCTCTACAGTAGGATCAACGTAACTTGACCGGATTGAAGTTGGCGAAAAGTGTTTGTAAGTGAAAAGTATTTACTGTAACTGTTCTAAATTTAAACTTTTATTAATTTATTTATATAGTATTTGTTTAATCTTGAATTAAAATTTTGTTAGTATTTTTGATCGATTAAATTAATTAATCGTTTTCGTAAGTAATCTTAGGGTCTCATGTCTATGACATGCGCGAAAGTAATAAGAACCTAACTTCAATCTGGTAAAGTTACGCTGATCCAACTGTAGGCCGTGGCCACTTAGACTTTGGACTCATAGACTGATTTCCCCCTAAGAAATATTTTGGAAAATTTCTACCAAACCCATTGTTTACCAGTACAAGACTTTATTTACATATTGATTGGCTTTATGTAGTTTTGCACAAAGTTCAGTTTGTGTTTTTAAACTTTATAAATATTTTAACGTACGTAGTGCTGAGAAAATAATGACAAGTCGATTTGCCGCCATTTTCACGAGTAAAGTGGAATATACCTTTTTTTATTAGCGGTTATTTTTGCAATATTGTTTTTCCCATGTTTAGCTCTTGTGTTCGTGTATATTTTAACACTACTTCGTCTGCGCATTTGTTCTCCGTTTTTGCAACATTTTTAATTGCTGCTTCGCTCCTATAGTTTTTTAAGGACTATTCCCGCATTAGGATGGGTAGGTACAATCCCTGTGTCGCGGGGGCCTTAGAAACATACAAGTCTCTGACTCGGAACAACAATTTGTAGATCACACAAAGTGGTGTGCCCGTGAGGGAATCGAACCCACGACCTCTTGCGTAGCAGTCAGACACTCCCACCGCGCCACAGATGCAGCTAATTGTATCGTGATGTTATATAGCCTATAGCCTCGATAAATGGGTTATCCAACAGTAAAATATTTTTTCAATTCGAACTAGTAGTTCCTGAAATTATAGCGTTCAAACAAACAAACTCTTTAGCTTTATAATATTAGTATAGATTTTAATCTACAAAAGAAGACTAAATACTAGCTATAAATACTTTATTAAATAACTAGCTGTCCCGCGCAACTTCGTATGCGTAAATTTTCCCCGTTTTTGCAACATTTCTCGTCGCTGCTCCGCTCCTATTAGTTGTAGCGGTGTTATATAGCCTATAGCCTTCCTCGATAAATGGGCAATCGAACAAAAAAAAAAAATCAAATCGGACCAGTAGTTCCTGAGATTAGCGCGTTTAAACAAACAAACAAATAAACAAACAAACTCTTCCGCTTTATAATATTAGTATAGATATCTTTCTTGTAGTAGTTAGAGTTAGTACGAATTAATGGATAATTCCATGTCAATGTTACTATAAACATATATTGTAGTAACATTATTGTTTTTAAACTTTCGCGATTTTTATACATATTAGATATATTTCACTTAATCGCGTGAATTATTTAAAGGTACGACCTTTTATTTACCCGACGGCGACGTTTCGATCGAATTGCACCGATCGTGGTCACGGGTCGACTGATGGCAGCTTAGCGATGTCTTCGTGAGGCGCGAGGTTTTTCAACTACCCTCGCCTGGTCTTGATAATTTTGATAATTTGTACTGTCGGTACTTCTACACACAACACTTACAACGTCTTTACACTGAGGCGCGGTGTCTTTACGGCTACGATTGCATTTGCTGATAATCGGGTTCCAAGATGTTGAGAGCCGGTATCCAACTTCTCGGTTGAAGTTCTTATACTTCTTGATCTTAACATTGTTTAACATAAAGTTACAAAAGAAGGAAGCAATCACAATCGATAAGCAAATAGCAAAAAATATTTAAATCTAGAGATAATCGTGACTTCGTTTAGGCGGAGATGTATTTTCTCTGTTTGTCTACCTATTGTTTTTAAACTTTCGCGACTTTTATAAGTAGGTAAGTATATATAGAGACTGACCAGTCGACCCGTGACCAAATAACTAGAAGCGTCGGGTACAATTTTTGCAAGCGATTATTTACAGAAATATTCACTCAATCAAAAAAGTTTATTATAAACCTTAAAATGTTTTTGAAAGACCTGTCGAATGAGGTTGCCACAGGTTTATGTTTGTTAAAAAAAAATTGAGCTCCAGGAGTGCCCACCCTAAAAGTATTTATTTTTATTATTTAGCTATTAAACTAAGTGGCGGCTACTACAAGACACCTTTTTAGCAAATTTCATCAATATGCATTGAGTAGTCTTTGAGTAAGAAGCCTGTGACATACGGGCAGACAGACATGACGAAACTATAAGGGTTCCGTTTTTGCCAATTTGGCTACGGAACCCTAAAAAAAGAACGTGATCCAGTTGTCTGATAAGTAGTTGTTTAAGTTGTAAAAAGGTATTTTAGATAAGTAATTGGTATTTTAGATAATCGTCTTCTCCCGGTATTACATTGCAGAGCTGCCCGGCTACAGCCATGTTATCGCAGTATCGCCTCTTCCAAAATCTCCCGCTTGTAATTCTATTGAATGACAGATAGGTTATCAAAAACGATGTCTTTTCCTCATAATTTTGTAACAACAATAGTGCTTATCGAGCACTTATCATTTATTATATAATTTGTTTGAGGAAACCTTAAGCTGCTTAAAAGCAGGATAACTAAGCGCCATTATGCCGAATTAGGGATTAGAACTGTGGCTTATCTTCACGCCATATGACGTAAAATCGTTCGTTTTTTCGTCCCGTATATCAGGGTTTTCCAACCTTTTTATAGCTAGGCTCAAGCCACAAAATAAAGAGAGTACAGATGGAACGCTCATGTAAGTGTGCATAGACCGATCCAGTATTTCATTTTCGGGGGGGGGGGGGGGAGGGTGCATTAGAGGCAAATGGTGCTGGATGAAGCATGCTTACGACGGGGGGACGCCCCGAAAATATCGTTCTCGGCAACAGGCAAATGGATAAAAAACTTGTAACTTACTGGAGTGGCATTTTAAAAAAAGAGTTCCGCCTATTCCGATAAAATGATACCTATCTATATTTATTACTTTTTATATTATGTTGTACGTGTTGCCCGCAGATGTTTCTAGGTTGGGAAACACTGCTGTAGGTATCCAGTCTTAAAGATTATATTTGGCAAAACGGCATCCTTATACCTAGTCTAGCCATAAATATTGTTACGAAGAAAAAACATTTTTTTTATTGCAAATAATATTTATTACTTTTACAGTGTGTTAGTTTAATACATAAATAAAAAACAATTCAAAATATAAAAAGCTTATTCGAAGTGGTCTCCATTGGCTGCAACACAGTCCTTTAAACGTTGAGGCCAGTTATCAATAGAAGCACGCACTCTTTCCATGGGAAAATTCTTCACTGCCAATCGTATGGATTGTTTTAGGGACTCCAAATTATCATGGCGTTTAGAGCAAGCCATACTCTCTAAAACTGACCATAAATCATAATCCAGCGGATTAAGATCGGGACTAGACGACGGCCAGTCTTCAGCTCTGATGAAGTCCGAAACGTTCACTTCCAACCAAGACTGCGTGGACCGAGCTTTATGACCCGGCGCTGAGTCTTGTTGGAAGGACCATACTTGGTTATTGAACATGGTGTTGTTAAGGGGTTTAACTACCTTCTCAAGAATGGTATCTTGATACACTTGTGCCGATGTTTTGATACCTTTTTCACAAAAATATGGCTCAGTCACTCCTTCATAGCTAACACCCCACCAAACCATCACTGAAGTCGGATAATGCCCACGTTGCACTCTGTCGACTAATTGGGAAGCTTCCTTAGAGCTTTGAGCATAAATACGGTCATTTTGTTTGTTAAAATGTTGCTCAACTGTAAAGATTTTCTCATCCGTAAACAAAATTTTTCTGTGACCTCCCTTTGCGTACCGCTGCAGTAGTTGCTTCGATTTTACCACCCTATTCTTTTTTAAATTATCAGTTAAAAAATGACCAGTGCGTCTCTTATAGGCTGCAAGTCCTAAGTCATCTTTTAAAATGCGTGACATGGTTCTGGGTGCTATCTTCATCTCCCGAGATAAAATCTTTTGCTTTCGGACAGGATTTCTTCGAATTCTTTCCCTTACTGCTTTGACCACCATTTTCGTACGAACACTACGTGGACGGCCAGATCTTTTTCTGTCACAAACAGAGAAGGTCTCATTGTACCTATTAATAGCCCGGTACACAAACATTTGACTAATACCAAGCGTATGGAGAGTTTTAAAAATTACATTCGGCTCCATACCAACTTTGTGTAATGCAATCACAGCGATTCGGTTTTCTTTATCACCCCACTCCATTTTAATATAGCAAAATATTGTACAATGTATTGGCGCCAAAATTAGAAAATACAATGAACAATCGTATAAAAATGACAGATTCCAAATTCAAATGTAATATCTTTCTTATTTTTAATTGTAACAGTATTTATGGCCAGACTAGGTAGTTTGGCCATGTCCGTCCGTCCGCAGCTTAGCTCAGAGACTGTTAGTGCTAGAAGGCTGTAATTTTGCATGGATACATACATATTACTTAAGCGGATTAAGTGAAAGAATCTTGGAAAAAAAGTTTTTTTAGGTTACCTCCTTAAACTATGTAAAGTAAGTGGGGATGTGATTTTTTTTTTGTCACCTACCCCATCGTGTGGAATATCATTAGATAGGTCTTTTAAAATCGTGTAGAGGTTGTGAAGACCATTTTTAAATTTATGGATTCGTTTGTGAAATATTAAGTTTTAAAGTGCCCTCCCCAATTCACGGTAGTAGTAGGTATATGTATATGATGCCATAAAATAGTAGTTTTTATGTTTTATTCGGTGGTGCTGAAGATGTTTATTCACTTCAAAAAGGTTTTTTTTTTGTTTTTCTATAGGTATATTTTTTTGCTTTTTAGTTGCCTTCTATTTATTTTTGAAATAGTAACGTTTTTTTAAAAAATGTTTTATATTTCTTACTTTTTAGTGGGTTGGTTTGTAATTCACTGAAATTAAAATAGATTTATGTTAATTGCTCAAATCCTTTTACAAAATATTGCTTTTTCCGATGCAGGGAACTTTATTGTTGAGGAGTTCACATGATAGTTCACCATCAGTTCTATTACATTCTGTAATAGTAGTATGACGAGAATAAAGTGCTACTCAATACTAATATACGTGAAATATTGAATAGGTCCGCTCGTCATAATTTGTGGTCTTGATCATCAGTTCCTTCACCAATTAGTGCTTTTTCGGAGTAAATGCACGAATCACTGTGAAATATACCTAAATCACTGTAGGTGTACCTTTAACCTCGATTACATTATCATCAGATCGGGATCTGATGACAATGGGACCAACTTGGAAAGTTGGAAGTATAGGTACCTACCCTATACAATAATTGCATTTTTGAAATTTTATAATATTTTTATAGGTACCCTTTCAAACATAAAAATATTTTTTCAAATCTGTACAGCCGTCTTTGCGTAATCGGTGAACAATAATACAAAAAAAAAACAGTCAAATTGAGAACCTCCTCCTTTTTGAAGTCGGTTGATTAAAAGAAAAACTATCACAGTTAAGTAGACTTTACAAGTTTACGAGTAACAGCTGATCAAATGAGAAGTACTTAACACAATTTTCGTACAAATTCCATTGAAAATTATAAAGTTGTAAGTATGAAACAAAAACAACAGAAAAGCCACTTTTTAAGTCGTTTTATTCGGTTGGAAGGGGGGGGGGGGGGTTACGGACAAGTATGTGCATGTTGTACGTGTTGCCCGCAGATGTTTTTAGGTTGGGAAACACTGCTGTAGATACCCAGTCTTATTGAATATATTTTCACATGATTTAGTTTTTAATACTGCGAATAATAACTGACTACCCCAAGAAGGGCAGACACAAGTGGGCGCTGGTTGTATAATATGTTGTATTTAATACTTAATTGTATGCAGACATACTATGTTTATAAAAGTAAAAAGACTTACAATAAATTACGTCAGCTAACTAACATAACCACAGAAAAAATACTCTTTACATCTTTGGGCTAAACCGAAACAGCTAGTAAATGGAATTACCGGATTCGTCTAACAATTTACGGTGAATCCCGTCCATTCACTTGTTTTGTGCTTACCTATATTCAGATTGTCTACTTCTAATACTGAGCTCGGGGAATTCGTTCTTTATAGCAAGTGCACGTGTCCTGGCATGAAGCCAACCACCAGCTGGTTATGTAATATTTCAGGAAAAACGCATTTGAGATTTCGCACGACTTACGCCGGTTTTGTCAACAGACGACTTGAAACGAAGATATAGATTGTACGTAGGTACACACATACACATACGATAAATACTATTTTGACTATTTTACACTAATCAGGTAGGTACTTTCGCAGGGTCTGTCTTTAGTTGTTTCACACCGCGCGCAAATTGAACTGAGCTCTTTTTGAATGGGTTCCGGCGAACCGCGGTGTGAATCTCCCAATAACTTTTTGTAATGCGTTGATTCGTGCTACAGTGGGAAACAGTTCTCTTTTTAGGATGGGTGAATTCGGACAAAGAAGGTATTGTATTTTTTATTTTATTACTTATAGTACAACCAGACACAAAATAACAGGAAAAACAATATATATATATATATACCTACATATAGTTTAGTGCTATATAATAGCATAATATCTTGGGACAACTCACACAACGTCATCTGATCCCAAACTAAGCAGAGCTTGTACTATGGCAACCAGACAACTGATATACATACTTATATATTTCTAAATACATACATATTATAGATAAATTACACGCAGACACAGAATAAACCATCGTGCTCATCACACAAAGTTTTATCCTGGGTGGGGATCGAACCCACGACCTCTTGCGTAGCAGTCGGATACATTCCCACCGCGCCACAGAGGCAGTCACAGTATTGCACTGTAATATTATTATTTTTGTAATTTATAAATAAGATTGGCGAAGTAACAATATGTTATACAGAAGCAAAAAGATGACGACTTTTCTAATTATCTGTACGAATAAATAATTAAAATCCTTAAATTTTTGATACGAGTCCAAATCGGGCCTACGAAATGAGTATTCGGTCGTTTCCATCCGTGCTCCGAATCAACCCATTACAAAAGATACCTTGGGATATTCGCACCGCTCCAACAACTGCAGTGCGAGTGGTTCCTATTCAAAAATAGTACTTGGGCGATTCGAACCGCGGTTCGAATTACTCGTGGTGTGAAATGACCAAAGACCCCTTTCGCCCTCGTCTAGAGTTTAACTTATAATTATCACAACAAATATCTACTAAGTAAAAGTAAATGATTCGAGTAATATAGAAAATGATAAGTAGGTAAGATAGGATTCCTGATCCATTTAGGTAACGTTTCTTAAAATAAAAAGAGATTGATTTAACTAGACAGTCAATCAAATATACAATGTCAAGTTAAATTAATCTCAAAATTTGTCATAATAAGTTTTCCCCTTTTTTTAAGGGAACCCTAAAAAAAGTACCTTAAAAAAAAATCCTTAAAGAATCACTTTGTTGTCCGTCCGTCTGTTTGTCAAGACCCTTTATCTCGGGAACACGTAAAGGTATCGAGTTGAAATGAAGAAAAAAAAAGTTCTAGGTTACTGTAAAATAGATACGGCCGTTTATGCCGCAAAAAACTTACATTCGTACCTACATTGCGACACAAAATCAAACATACACACACAGGACACAGGAATCAAAATTTATAGGGTATTTTCAATTGACCTAGAACTATGAAATTTGGCAAGTGATACCGTCTTTTCTACAAGTATATGGAAAAGTCTATAAACTATACATTTGTAATTCAATCATAAAAAATATACTCTATAAAAACTGCGCGACTCGATTCATGAACTAATTATACTAATATTATAAAGTTGACGAGTTTGTTTGTTTGTTTGAACGCGATAATCTCAGGAACAACAGGTCCGAATTTAAAAAATATTTTACTTTTGGATAGCGCATTTATTGAGGAAGGCTGTAGGCTATATAACATCACGCTACGACCAATAGGAGCGGAGCAGCAATGAAAAATGTTTTAATTAAAAACGGTGAAAATTTACGCAGACGAAATTGCGTCCTCTGTAGAATACAAGCTCTGAATCGCAGAACTTACATAAAAATCACGTAGGTACACAAAGTAGATACACTAAGATATGGAAAATCAATTTGTAAATCACAAACTCGTCTCCCGTGTAAGAATCGAACCCATAACCTCAGGCTTAACAGTCAGCGTCACTAAGCACTAGGCCAACAGGCCAGTTGTACTGCCCACACTGGGATGTATTGATCGCCCTATTTTCTAATAGTAGGTAGTTGGACTCTTTGATATAGATGGGTACAAGCTGTTGCTGTTGTACTAGCAGTCCCGCGCAACTTCGTATGCGTAAATTTTTCCCGTTTTTGCAACACTTCTCGTCGCTACTCCGCGCCTATTAGTCGTAGCGCGATGTTATATAGCCTATAGCCTTCCTCGATAAATGGGCTATCCATCAAAAAAAGAATTTTTCAAATCGGACCAGTAGTTCCTGAGATTAGCGCGTTTAAACCAACAAACAAACAAACAAACTCTTCCGCTTTATAATATTAGTATAGATTCATCCTAGAATCTAGCCCATAGTCATTTGTTTTTGCTCGAGTAGGTACATATTTATCCAACCTATACAGTACATATAGGTAGGAATGATACGCGTATTTTACGATAAAAAGGTAACCTATCACAGCTAGATAGACTTTACAGGTTTACGAGTAACAGCTGATCAATTATGAAGTAGGTAACAAAATTTTCGTACACATTCCATTGAAAATTATTATTAAGTAGGCATAGTTGTGGTATCGTTGTAAGTATGAAACAAAAACAACAGAAAACCCACTTCTTAAGCCGTTTTATTCGTATGGAGAGGGAGGGGGGGCTACGGACATGTATGTGCAAGTTGTACGTGCAGATGTTTCTAGGTCACAACTAGGAAACACTGCTGTAGATACCCAGTGTTATCTATACTATTAATATTATAAAGGTGAAGAATTTGTTTGTTTGTTTGTTTGATTTTTTTTTTTACTGTTGTTGTAGGTATCTATATTATTTTTAGCTTTTTAGTTACCTTATATTTATTTTGGAAGTCAGTTTTTTTTTTTTTGTAAAAAAGTTTTTATGTCACAATAGCATAATCCGAACTGCTCATTTCTTTTTACAAAATGTTGCGTTTTGCGATACAAGGCCGTTGATTTTTGAGGAGTTCACCTGAAACTAGACCATCAGTTCCATTTCATGATTTGTCGAAGGCGAAGAATCAGGTATCGAACACGGTACTCAGATCGCAACCCGCAATATTTATTATTGAATAGTTCCGACGACACTCGCAGTAGGGTATAAGTCCTGTGTAACGGGGAACTTTACAAACATACAAGTCACGGACACAAAGTACATCCAGATACGGAACAACAATTTGTGGATCACACAAAGTGGTGTCCCGTGTAGAAATCGAACTCAAGACCTCTTGGGGTGCAGACGTACACACTCCCACCGCGCTACAGAATCGGTTTTAAATTATATTGAAATAATTCGGAACTAGATATTAAAATTATTTATATTTAATCCAAGCACAGGTTGTTCGAATACATTTAAAATTATAAAAGCTCTGGATTTTATCATGTAATTTTAGGTTTTAAGTTGAAATAAAGTCGGTCTGAGTAGCGGACCCAGGATTTTTTTTTAGGAAGTCCTTGACCATGCTGATGAATCCAAGAGCTCGGTTTAGAGTCTAGATTCCGCTAGGGCAGTTTTTATCAGGAAATAATACGCATTATACGGAAGGGCTTTAGATACCTTTGGAATTTAAAAGGACATTGAGTGAGTGAGCCACTCCCCCTGGCTCCTGCAGTGTGCTGGGCCACAATCTAAGCAACAATAGATACGTAAACAAAGTCATATCAAACAAATTTTGAACAATGATACCATTAAATTAATCGGTCAGTATAATAAATGTAATAAGTACTTAAATTAATTAATCATTCTGTGAAAATCAACAAATGTAGTGCAATTGATTGATGTGCTCGCGGAAAAACGTTATCAGAGTACGGGGAACTCATTAGTCGTATTTTATGTAAAGCTGGGCGCCGGCGCGCCTGATAACTGGTATCACTAGCCGCAGTGAAATTACATTACTTTAAATTTATTATCTTTGTAATCCGTTTATTTGGTGGCGATAGGAATATGTAGATGGTTGTTCACTTGAACAGTTGGTACAATGGCATAACATTTTAATTTGGCTGGTTTTAATCATTGACGTATAGACCTGGACTGAGCATGACATCACAAAATTGACCACTCTCTAGAAAGAGACAATGCTACTTTGTGGACAATATCTTTCAAAGGGACAGGACCGCATGAGTTTTTTCGCGCTTTGCAGTCAATATTTACTTTATAATTGTAGTGTCTGTGGTATTTTAACGTGTTTTTTTTTAATACGGGTAATGGGATATTATCATCCACCTTTTTAGCGAGGTAAACAAAGACATCTGTTCTTCAAAATAACTACCCCGACTGGTAAAGTAGACAAAAATTACAGATAGTAAAAAAGGTCACTTAAATGTATGGGGTTATGGTATGGGGTTGCTTAAGTGCCCTTTTTTTAGGGTTTTCACCTGATGTGAACAAGATAACCAATTTAAGACCTGCTAACCCTTATCTCTTTGGTGAGATGATTCGATTCCTGGGTCTGGATCTGTATTGTATTACCAAAGTAATTGGCAAGAAATGCCTATAAAAATTACTATAATATATGGCCGACATGATCACGCACTAACAAAGACCGTAATAGTTCTCAAACTAAGGGCTACATGGCACAAGCGAGAGCCTGACTCGCGTACCATCTAACCATCTAACCATCTAACCGGGACTATGTTACTAAACCTCAAATTCTTCTATCCTTCCTAGAAGAGTTTGAGGTTTAGTAACATAGTCCCGGTTAGATGGTTTGATTCCGGCCCCGGTTTGGCATACGGAAGTCTTGGGTTCGATTCCTGGGTATGAATTTAAAATTTTTCTATCTCTCAAAAATGCAATTATTGTACCAATTTTATTATATCAAAATAATTTCTAAAATTAACGCTGAGCATTTGATCTCTGCGTATCTTACAAAACCTCTTGTTTTAGGTCTTTAACCATAATTTAATTCATAGATTGCTCAATTTTCTGATGGTTCTTAACTATTTTTCCAAACATTTCTAAATTTTGTGTTCTAAGTTAATAGGTTGTACGAAAAAGTGGTAGGGTGAAATAATCTTAATTTGCCCTAAGTTGAAAAGCGAAATACCTGACCCATTGTCTACATCATTTAAGGTGCACTGCCACCAGCCTCAGGATTAGCAGGACAATGCTGTAACAGTAAGCGCTATAAGAGACTCTTTTGAATCATGACTTAGCAACGGGCCTACGTTTCTATTTGATATAAGTGTGGATAGGTAGATCAGCTAGCACTGCATCGTGCGTAAACCTAGGGGCTAATTTTTGTCAGCAAGCTACGGGGTTTCGTACAAATACTTGCTGCCCTGGTGTTCTTGCTTGTGTGCTTCCTCTTCTTCGTCCTTCGCCTTCTTCGCTTCTTGTGTGTTCTTCCTGGTGTGCTTGCTGTTCGGGTTCTCGAATCTCACTATTGATATTCTCAGTAATGTGTGTTCTATCTTGAAGGGTGGAATTAGCAATGATTTTGGAAACATTATGCATTCTATTTCTATGATTCTCTATGTACTATAGGAGTACATTCTCGGATAAATCTATATCTAAAGGATATCGTGGATCTAATTGTCCTGTAATTATATCTATGGATCGAGTCTTGATAAAACCATGTATAGAGCTATTATATCATAATATTGCTTATGGCATTCAATGGGTAGCAGATTCTGCGGGATTTTGGAGTTTTAAAATATGCAAGTAGTAAGTTCCAGAATGTGGAGTGTAACCTTTCTACCATACCATTTTCGTTCGGGGTACATGCGAAAATTTTGTAGTGTTGAATTTTATGTAATTTAATGAATTCTAAAAATAATTGGTTCGTCAGGTCAGGTCGTTCAGGTCCTCTATCTGTCACAACGGTCAGAGGGCATGATGGGTACTATAGCGGGTTGCTATATTTATTTTTGAGTCAAATAATAGAGTTAAGAGTTAAAAATTGATTCTTTCTGAAACATAAAATCAACTTATTGTAATATATATGCCCTACGTAATAAATCGGTAAAATATTAAAAATAGAAAGAATATCAAACGGTGTTTGTCTCCCTAATGATGCCAGAAACTTTTATTTTCTATTTTTGTTCCGATGGCTTGCAGCAGTAGATAGACGGTAATTGTCACGAGTATAATTACTGCCACTGGGATGGTTATGGTGATCCAACTGCGTATCTCTTGTAGGTCCTCCGAGAAAGAGTTGTGCATTTTTTAGAAGTCCTCCGGAATTTGAGGGTTGTTTTCTACCATAATGACCTGCTCCTTTTCGTGGCTGGCGTTGGATCCCATCTTGAGTTTTATAGGTATTGCTGGTACTTGTGCTCTTGAAAATAAAATAATATAGAAGGAATTTCACTAATGGCTGTTGAGTCATTGTGAGATATTTTTGAGTTTCGATACTTAATAAATCAAGATTAACTATTTCGAATGGCTTAGCTGGAGGTGGTACTATCTAAAATTTCGTTTAATTGGATTCCTGTCATATTATGCTTGACCACATATCTTACACTTACTTATGTATTTCGATATATGCTCTTTTATGTATTCTAAGCAGTTTCAATCTGATATGTAATTTGTTAAAGTGTTTAAGGTTAATAAATATATTATTATATTATTATTATTATTATTGTAGGCTAAAAGTATGTATTGGAGAAAGACATGTACATTTTAATAATTCCTAATTATTTCCTGTTGTTTTAAATAATCTTTTACGTTATCTAATTTTACTTTTGTACTAGATCCACAGCAGAGCATTTAAATTTACTCTGTATTATTGGCTCAATTTCATACATCGCTAATAAGGGATTAATTAGTATGCCTGTCTTTACTTTAGGGTTAACTTAGTCCTTTGTAACATTTACGACATCATCTTCAAGGTTAGATTTTGAAATTTGAACGTGTGTTGTAGTATGTGATTCAAATGGCTTTGACACCGAAAGACGGCTTTTGATATTATCTACCACAGTAAAAACTACTTGCTTATTTATTAAGAGGAAACTCTGTAACGGGCACTTCTAAGATCGGATTTTCGGCATCTGTATAAACTGCGTCTGAGTTTGAGTCTAGTGAGGGAGCTTTTTTGAAAGGATTTACAATCAAAGAACTAAGTCCTTCATTATGTATTCGAGATAATGCATCAGCATTGGTGGTTCATTTACCTTGCTTACTTTCTACCGTGAATGCTGTTTTGATATATCTGACGGGCTGACGGGATCATTTGGACCTGATATATGCCACTTCCTAGATCCAAGGTAGTAAAATACTGACAGCTATAGTTTGTCTAAAAATCTGCAATATTTCGTATAGAATATTTATCATCTAGAGTTTTCTCGTTCAACTTACGAAAATCAACTACTATTCTCCATTTTGTTTTCTTAGATGCGTCTATCTTTTTAGCGAGAACCCATATGGAAGAAATCCATGCCGAATCAGGTGGTCGAATAATGCCTTGATTTGAAATCTTACAAATAAGGTCTTGTATTTCTTGCCTGCTTATAAAAGGATAGCGGTAACTTTTAGTGTATATTGGTGTTTCGTCAGTAGTTCTAATTGAATGTTTTATTTTATTTGGAAAAGTTTGCCTTCACCGTTTAAATAGAATACTAAGTGAAATTACCTCTTTTGCTTGGTCGTCATTTACTTGTTGTAAATGTGTGCACTCAACATGATAAATATTCGCTTGTACTGGGCAATCCACAGAGAATATAATATCGCTACGACTGTGGTTATGAATTTCAACTATGCCGTGACTAATTTTTTTACAGAATAAATACTCTCCGATAGCGCCTCCATTCTGCCAATTCCAATATGGACGGGTATTGTGTCCTCGTTTAAATTAGACTACCACTCCGGGATTCACGTAGAAAGAGAATTTTGAAAGTTTTTAGGTACTAACCTAACCTATCACTCGGTGATTCTCGTAGAAACACAATTTTGGAAGTTTTTAGGTACTAAGGGTAACTTAATAGGAAATGGTGAGCAACTCACTGAAACAATGTAGTATACTCATCGATGGCAGAATATACCTGCTGCAGGGCTTGACGTGTAGATCCGGATCCTCACTCGGTGCTTGAGAACTACCAGGACAGCTCGCAGTTGCTCCATAGTCCTCGAGGATCCTACCGGTAGCCAAATTTGGAACTGGAAGAGTTTATTTAAAATATTAATTACATTCTAAAAATAGTGACCATCGTTCGATGGTTGAATAGAAAGTGAGTGCAAAGTACAGTACGATCAACGTAACTAGGCCGGACTGAAGTAGGCGACAAGTGGTTGCGCAGATGCATTTTTTGGAAGTAAATGGTGACAGGAAGCGGGGGGCGGGGGCGGTAACTAAACCGAGAGAATTAGAGATGCGATTACGCATCACATTGTCATAATTAGTATCACTAACTCATGTTTTTTTGTGATTATTTCCGTAAAGAAATTGTTTTTCAAAGTTTCTTTAGTATTTACTGTAACTGTTTTAAATTTAAACTTTTATGAACTCATTAAATAGTGTATTTATATTTTTGAATTAAAAAGTTGTTAGTATTTTTTATCGATTAAACACAATTAATCGTTTTCGTTAGTAATTTTAGGGTCGCATCTCTATGACATGCGCGAAAGTGATAAAAACCTAACTTCAATCCGGTCAAGTTACGTTGATCGTACTGTACGTCGCAACGTCCGGAGTGGCGCGCCGGGCGATTTTGTTCCGCCATCTCATCAAATTCCTGGAGCTGTGCCGTCATCATTATGTAATTCTCTTATATTTAAGCGAAAAGTTTTAAATATAGTAGCCACTGCCAGTGGCTTTGCTTGAAGAATTATTTATATATAAATAACAAGTTGAAAAACATTTCTAATTTATTCAAACCAACAAACAAAGACCTTACTTGTAACAGAATTCCTAAAATTAATCTTCGCAATTGTTCCAAGTAATTTTAAACTATGTAAATAGGTCTTTAGATTAGATAAAACAGTTCTTCAACTAATTACATCGTAACATGCATACTATAAACTAGTGATGATTATCAGTTCCTTGAATATCGAAATCAATAAACGCTACTACGAAAAGATAAAGGCTTTTTTATTTTACCAGGGAAACAGTAGTCTATCTAATATTTTAATCTGTATTACTGTTATTGGGTACATGCGGCGCAATATTTTATAATGGGTATATCTTTTTATTGTGAAATGAGTTGTTAATTGGTTGATTTAAATTACTTTTGTTGTAACGGTATGACTGTGCGTTTATTAGAAGATAAAAGATTTATTAAATCAATTTAATTAGGTTTAGGTGTTTGATTACGTATATAGAGGGGGCGTCCATTAATTATGTGAGGCGTTTAGCGGGCGGAGAGGGGTCAAGCTGAATCTCACCAAATGTCACGTGGGGAAGAGGCGGGATCTTGGGAAGTCTCATGTAATTTTTAATTTGCTAGAAACCCGTAAAAAAGGCCATGACCACGGCCATTGCAATACGGTTGAAACGTCGGGCTATATACAAGGTATTTTACCTTAAATTATTCACGCGATTAAGACCCGGAGTATATATAATTTTATAATTGCTTGAAACCATCTAAAAGTGTATTAAAGGTAGAATTGTATTTTATAATTTTTGACCGGTTTTGTCATTCATTGTTACCCCCTTCACGCGCAAGCGACTCACACCCTTGACCACTTGACCAGTGGTGTTGAATCAAATGTGAAATATCACGTAAGATTAAGGAGGGAGTCAAGCCAAATCTCACGAAAGGCTATTGTTCAAGTGACTATGGAATTTAGTATCGCTACAAATTTTGTTGTGCCAAGATGAAAACTACTGATTTATGTAGACATTAATATATACTTTCAGAAAAACCAACAATGATTTACCTAATTTGCCGGGTTTAATTGATGAACTTCGAAAATCGAAATATTTAAATACATTTTTTTTTTTTTAAGTAGGACATAACTATGACATTGCGTATTAATTATGTATTACATATGATGTGTAACACTAGTTTATGGCTATGAATTCGGCTTTGCAGTGATATATAATCCGAATCTCTATCTCACAAACACTTCACAATTGTCACAATATTGGTACGAGTCTCTGTCTCACAAAATATTTCTGATTGTTACTATGTATATGGAGTCTCTATCTCAAACTCACGTAATGTAACCACAATATCATACACAACACGAGAAATAACAAAAGCTATTTGTTAAAAATACTTTAAACTGTTTTCATAACTTTTGTCATATCCTATACAAATCGATTTTTTTATTAAAATTCATTACTATGTTCTTAATTTTAATCGAGCCGGGTCCTAATCTAAAAGTATCAAAGAATATGCTTATTAAAAAGTATAGTGTATAAATATTATCGTTCTTTACATTCAAATGGTGCAACAATTAATAGAGTATTTATATTACCTAATTATTTAATAAAAATCGATAATAACCCTAATCGATATTACGATTTTATTTTTGTAATAGTGTTACCACCGTTAAAAATAACTTCATACGAAAAAAAAGGAAATAAATAAACTGAGAGACTAATATTTGCATCTCAATATTCCGGCAAATGTGAGACTCCATATCATTATATAATAACGTTATAATTAGAAACAAGAATTATACATTTAATCAACTTGTGGCACAACTTAAACACTAGCGATACTGCTGGTGGGCATACCCCTTTATGGACGCCCCATAATGTCTAGATTCCTAGTCCATATATCTCAAATTGAAGCCTCTCAAAACTAACAACAGATTTGGTGTATCGTGTAAGTTCTGAAAGGATCCCTCATCATTACGCAAATCCTTTATTTAACAGAGACTTTTCTTTGTTTGTTTTACTGAGGGAGAAGAGGAAGGAAAATTTCTTCAAGAAGGTATACCTACATTTTTTCTGGTAGGTATTACATTTAGTTCATCTACACTAATATTATAAAGAGGAAAGATTTGTATTTTTGTATGTAACGAATAAACTCAAAAAGTACTGGACCGACTTTAATAATTCTTTTTTTGTTGGATAGCCCATTTATCGAGGAAGGCTATAGGCTATATAACATCGCGCTACAACTAATAGGAGCGGAGCAGCGACGAGAAATGTTGCAGTAATATTATAAAGAGGAAAGGCTAAAAGGAATAGGCTCCGAAACTACTGGACGTATTTGAAAAATTCTTTTATCGTTGTGAAGCTACACTAACCCCGAGTGACAGGCTATTTTTTATCCCTGTATTCCCACGGGAACTACGCGGGTGAAACCGCGAGGCGTCCGCTAGACTATACTAATATTATAAAGGTGAAGAGTTTGTTTGTTTCTTTGAACGCGGTAATCTCAAGAACTACTGGTCAGAATTGAAAAAAATTTTTTTTGTTGGGTAGCCCATTTATTGAGGAAGGCTATAGGCTATATAATATCACGATACGACCAATAGGAGCGGAGCAGCAATGAAAAATGTTGCAGAAACGGGGAAAATTTACGCATACGAAGTTGCGCGGGTCAGCTAATTAAATGAAAGGCAGTATGATAATGATATGATCCCAATACCTCTGAGCCAGTGGGGGCGCGACTTCATTGTTCAAATTTTTGAGGGAGCTCTGAATGTTTTTTTTTTATGATTAACTTGCAATAAAAGAAATTAGACAGGGACCTCCTCTTACCAACTCCAGTGGCACCTCCGGACCTTTGATGCAATATACAGCTTACAGGAGAATTCACTTAGTAGAAGGGTAGTATACGAAAGAGTTTGTTTGTTTGTTTGTTTAAACGCGCTAATCTCAGAAGCTACTGGTCCGTTTTGAAAAATTCTTTTTTGTTGGATAGCCCATTTATCGAGGAAGGCTATAGGCTATATAACATCGCGCTACGACCAATAGGAGCGGAGCAGCGACGAGAAATGTTGCAAAAACGGGGAAAATTTACGCATACGAAGTTGCGTGGGACAGCTAGTTTTATATAAAAATGTCCGTAGGTGCCTGTCTGATTCTGAAAATTGTTATGCCGAATTGTCGCGGAGTACCTAAAATTTTCCGCGATGAAAAAACGGATAACGGTATCTTCGGTATTAGTATTTTAGAAATAACACATTATTTTTCGACTTTTATGTTATTAAGTGATTATTATTTGTTTTGCAAACATTTGAATTGACTGCTTCTGTGGCGCGGTGGGAGTGTGTCAGACTGCAACCCAAGAGGTCGTGGGTTCGATTCCCACACGTGACACCACAAATTGTTGTTCCGAGTCTGGATGTACTTTGTGTCCGTGACTTGTATGTTTGTAAAGTCTTCCGCGCCAGAGGGCATGAACCCTAAAAAAAAAACATATGAACTGCAATAAAGGTACTGAATTATTATTATTATTATTATTATTATTATTATTATTATTATTAATTAAATTGTCTGGCATTAAACTGACAGCATACAGAAAAAATAACCTTTTCAAATAAGCAAGGTGCAGTCTCAATTTATTCCGTGAACTTTTTATTCTAGTCTTTGATCAGTATTGTGGTTATCCAACCGTTTTAATAAGCTAGTTTTATAAAAGCTTGATTGCTAAATGTGATAATAATTTAATGATTGATTGGTTTCTTTGTTACTTACCTACGTTTTTATTTTAAATTCATTAGGAATCAAAGTTACACACTTTGGTTATATAATGTCTGGATTCCTAATCCGGCATCTAAAATTGAAGCAAAGAACTGTCAAAAAGTGGACGTACTTTTTGACAGGTAAAAAGCCGCCATCAGATGTTTTAGCCATAGTTGTTCTCATCAACGGGGTGTCAAACGTCAAAGAGGGAATGCTTCATTTTTTTAATAGGCTTATTGAGAGAATGCTCCATCTATACATTATGTAATAAATGGGGTGTAAATAGTCACTAAAAAACATCGATTATAACGTGTAACAGAAAGGTGTGGTCAATTTTCAGTAGCGGATAGCGTATGTTGTCAGTATTGCATCTACCATGGTGCCATAGCTGGTTGCATTACATAGTTATAGTATTTTCTTTTTGTTAAATTTCTGTAGTGAAAGGCGTATGACATAATTTTTTTACTACCCCAGGTGCAAAAACTATTGAATTATGATGGCAAAGAACTATTTGGACTGCCTCTGTCGCGCAGTGGGAGTGTGTCCGAATGCTACGCAAGAAGTCGTGAGTTCGATTCCCACACGGGACACCACTTTGTGTGATCCACAAATTGTTGTTCCGAGTCTGGGTGTACTTTGTGTCCGTGACTTGAATCTGCGGGAGTCGTCTTTTTTAATAAATAAATAAATAAATTTAAGTCATACTTTTTTTAATTGATAACTTTTTCATTAAATAATAAACGAATGAAAAAATCTACTGAATCGATTTTAAAAATGTGAGTGTCATATAAAAATATATCCTAAATCTATGATATAAAACAGGCTACGATGCATGCACGATACGACCAATAGGAGCAGAGCATCAATGAATTTTTTTCCCCGTTTTTGAAGACGCAGACGTAGTTGTGTGGGTCAGCGAGTAATAAATAGAATTTTGGGGTACTCCGATTTTGACAAAAATAAGTATGCGCACTCAATTTATGCCAAAATGGTACATACAAACCTTGATTATGACCACACCTTTCTGTTACACGTTGTATAGAAGGAAGGGTTACGTGATAGCGCAGATCGAGATATCAGTGAGGTTACGCAAACTTACCACTGTCGGTCCATAGATGGGTGACCATTTTCGAACATTGTCACACTCCTTCGTGCTTCGGAGAGCAAGTTAAGCCGTCGGTCCTGCGCCTAATCTCTCTTCGGTTGGGTCGGAATTTCGTCCAATCGGACTGTGAGAGTGAGGGAATAGAGTGGGCACTTGTGTCTGCACATACACTTGCATCCTGCGTAGTTGGCTAGTCTCTTATGAGACCGCCGTAACCGACATCGTTTAGGAGACCTTAATGAAGCGAAAATAGATATCGCTAATAGACATGGAATCTCGGACCAATTTGTTTCGGAAGTGTTCCGAGATTCTGTGTCCGTGAACGATATCTATGTGTGCGTAAGGGTGAGAATACACTTTAGCAATTGCTAGAGCATTAAGTACAATGTAATGTAACATTCTTACGAATGGTACAATCTGTGATGGAGTATAGGTAAATGCTTATAGGTAAGTAACAAAGAAACCAATCAATCATTAAATTATTATTTATTGACTGCCTCTGTGGCGCGGTGGGAGTGTATCCGACTGCTACGCACGAGGTCGTGGGTTCGATCCCCACCCAGGATAAAACTTTGTGTGATGAGCACGATGGTTTATTCTGTGTCTGGTTGTTATTTATCTGTAATATGTATGTATTTAGAAATATATAAGTATGTTTATCAGTTGTCTGGTTTCCATAGTACAAGCTCTGCTTAGTTTGGGATCAGATAACGTTGTGTGAGCTGTCCCAAGATATTATATTATATTATTATATTATATTATATTATCATATTATATTATTATATGGCCGTGTGGTACCGGCTTAAGAATAGTACCACCCCATCACTTCCCGTGGGTGTCGTCAAGGCGACTAAGGGATTTACCACCGGAGGGCGGGCAGCAGCGTCCTCTGTGTATTTTAAAGCCTTACTGCGATCGCCAACCCGCTCGCCAAGCGTGGCGATTATGGCAATTACCCCCAGGGTATTGGGGAGACCCGTGCCCAGCAGTGGGACATCATATGGGTTGATATGTATGTATATGTATTATATTATCACATTTAGCAATCGAGCTTTTATTAAATTATCTCACTATACGGTTGGATAACCACAATACTGATACATATCAAAGACTAGAATAATAAGTTCACGGAATAAATTGAGGCTGCACCTTGCTTGTTTGAAAAGGTTATTTTTTCTGTATGCTGTCGGTTTAATGCCAGACAATTTAATTTAGTACCTTCATTGCAGTACATAAGTGATTATTATTAGATATTTCATTGTATTTAATCAGATATTAATATAAAAGTCAAAAAAATAATGTGTTATTTCTAAAATCCTAATACCGAAGATACCGGTATCCGATTTTGAGGTACTCCGTGACAATTCGGCATAGCAATTTTCGGAATCAGGCAGGCCCCTAGGTACATTTTTATATAAAATATTACTATTAATTCTCCTCGAAGTAAGCCGTATATTGCATTAAGGGTCCGGAGGTGCCACTGGAGTTGGTAAGAGTAGGTCCATGTCTAATTTATTTTATTGCAAGTTAATCATAAGAGCTCGCTGAAAAATTTAAACTCTGAAGTTGCGCCCCCGCTGCACGCTGGCCCAGCTAAAAATAATAATATGTCTTATATGGTTATTAGAGGGTGAAGGTCGATATTCAACGTCTCTTAGGCCATATGTAGTTTGTCTCCACATTTTTATTAAACCAGGCGCGGTTCCAGAACTTTGTTCTGGGGGAGGGGTGCATTTGATTCAAACATCGGTACACCAGCCACTTGTCGGTCAAAACACACCAGTCTAATGTCAAATTTCACAAATTCCCCAAAAAATTTCAGTCGAGTCCGGAGGAGGGGGGGGGGCAATGCCCCTACTGCCCCCCCTTGGATCGCGCCTGTTGGAAGTCTTCTTTCACAAAGTTCGTCTTCTAGGGTCTTCCTTTATGTTAACAGCCCTCCACATTCATACTTACCAATGTGTGTAGGCAATATTCTCTCGTATTATAGGAAAATGTAATAAAGCTATAAATATGTCTGTCATGCACGCAGGAGTTTTTACCTCAATATTAAAAGGTGTTGTAACAAGTTTGTTTATAAATGTCAGATGCTATTTGACATTAACTCGTTGACATTTGAGCCCAATGTGTGTCACTTGACTTTATGGAATTTTTAAGCTATTTTTGGATTATGGAATGAAAAATGTGGGTAGAGCCAGTTTGGAGCTTCGAGGTAATCTATATCTATACTTATATTATAAAGAGAAATGATTTCATTGTTTGTTTGTATTGAATAGGCTCCGAAACTACTGGACAGATTTGATAAATTCTTTCATCGTTGTGAAGCTACACTAACCCCGGGTGGTATTTTTTATCCCTGTATTCCTACGGGAACGGGAACTACGCGGATGAAACCGCGAGGCGTCCGCTAGTACGTAATAAAACTCAAACTAAAACTCAAATATCTTTATTACGTACTAGCGGACGCCTCACGGTTTCACCCGCATAGTTCCCGTTGCCGTGGGAATACATGGATAAAAAATAGCCTATGTCACCCGCGTTTAGTGTAGCTTCACAAAGATGAAAGAGTTTTTCAAATCCGTCCAGTAGTTTCGGAGCCTATTCAATATAAACAAACAATCAAATCTTTCCTCTTTATAATATTAGTATGGAATAGAAAAACAAACCAATAGTTATTTGAAAACGTAAAATTAATACTTACTAAAAGAATAGTAAAGTAAGATATGTTTGAAAAAAAAAACCTAAATGAAGTTAGGTGGCAGTTCCAAGTGTAAAGCTCATGAGGAGAAGCTGCCAAGAAACTCATGGGCTCTTTCAAAGTCATTAAGTTTTTCTTTACAAAATTATTTTTATTAAACGAATCAGTGTGTTTGGTGGGTGTAATCATTTATAAATCAAGGATAACTAAATAATAATACAATATTATGTAACTCTAAAATAATAAAGTAAATATAAACGTATTCAGCAAACACAGGAATTCACTTCTTACATAGTTAGTTGTGTGTAAGTGGTAAGTTTAAATAACCCTATAGAACATTTTTGAATAGCATAAGAGAGAAAGCAGATTAATCCCAAGCGTTTTTGTCTTCCATATAATCAATTATTGAGTAGGTAGTAGCTTTTCATACATAATATAAATAGATAAATTATTTATGTGTATGGTTTGGAATTGCAACACGAATCTCTAACTCATGTTACGTCTAGTGATATTGCGTATGACTTCTGTGTACCTTGTTAAAATATGACTTTCAGCAAAACCGAACACAACGCAAAAAAAATGATTTAAAAATACCTAGTGACTGTTTCCTCTTACCTCTGATGTTACTCGGTTGGGATTACGGCTCGCACATTTGTGCATTCGCCAGTTTCAAGTTTATTTTGTTTCAATTTCATCATCACGTATCTAATTCAAGTATTTGTTCACTCGTAGATTGCAAAAAATATTTGTTCTGTGATTTTACACGTTAGAGGCGGAGCTGTAAAAATAGCGACATGTTAGTTTACCGCCATTTTTACAACTACCTTGCTTCTTACTAGATATTTCATCAAAATATTGTTGAACATATAATTGAAATGATTTCTGATAGGCTTTGTTGTAATAAAAAAGGCGGGAAAAGTAAAAAAAAGAAAAAAGAAGCCTAGAGTCATTTAACTACTTTGTTTTTTTTCTGTCGCGTACCTACTGCTATTTTGTCCTCAATTTTATAGCAGGTATATACCCCAAAATGTACTTGGTTAAATTCGCATTTTATGACATAGGTAATTAATTATGAATATTAATATAATAATATATTTCTAAATACATACATTTTATAGATAAATTAGACCCAGACACAGAATAAACCATTGTGTTCATCACACTAAGTTTTATCCTAGGTGGGGTTCGAACCCACGAACTCCGGCTTAGCAGTTAGGGTCACTAACCACTAGACCAACAGGCTAGTCAAACATTAATATTGTTTAACAAGTAAAGTAATGTACAAGCTTGCGGTTTACATATAATTTATTTAATAACCAATAAAATACCTATGGTTTAGCTGTTCCATTATGGTCTATTTACCTACTTAATATTGTTGTATCTATTTTTAATATTTTTAACAAAGGAAACCCATTATTCAGCCTGGTTATTAAACTCAAAGAGTATTAAATGGAAAAAATACATTGTAAAGCCTGACCAAAAAAATAAAAACCTAGCGTGGGGGCGCCACTTTGTTAGTAGAAGTAATTAGTTCCAAGATTTACCACAGCAGTTGGTGTTATTTTTCTGATCAGGCTTTAAATGTAAGGGGAGAGGGCCCTCCCCTCACGCTAGTCTAGCCTAAAGTTCACGCTGAGGTTTCAAATGCTTTCTTGGAGAAAAAGTTATCGAGGAAGGCTATAGGTTATTTAACATCACATTACGACCCATAGGAGCGGAGCAGCAATGAGAAATGTTGCAAAAACGGGGAAAATTTACGCAGACGAAGTTGCGCGGTTCAGCTCGTCGGCAGCTACGCTTCTGATCAAACTCTTTCGAAACTACAAACCTATATTCACCACCTGCTACAATTTATTCAATTCAGTTTAAAATATAAGTCACGCAATTGTTGCAATCACTAGGAATAAATTCATGTCCAACAGAGGAAATTCATGCAAACGTTTACAGTAAAATATCAGATAATGACGGCACGTAAACAATTTTCTGCTTCACCTATCTAATAAAGTACTGTAGCTATTTGTATAAAATTTAATGCATTCATAGGAACGGCTTGGTTTCTGTGAACACATTATGCTTTTCATGTCAGTTATTATTTCCGATATGTCGCGATTACTTCCAACAATGTAGAACCAGTGACTATCCATTACTAGGTAATATTATAAACTAGCTGTCCCCCGCAATTTCGTCTGCGTAAATTTTCCCCGTTTTTGTAACATTTCTCATTGCTGCTCCGCTCCTATTAGCCGTAGCGTAATGTTATATAGCCTATAGCCTTCCTTGTTAAATGGACTATCCAACAGTGAAAGAATCAATTCCGATCAGTAGTTCCTGAGATTACCGCGTTCAAACGAACAAACTCTTCAGCTTTATAAATTAGAATAGATGTGAAAGAGTAACTCTTTCTGTCTGTTTCCTTTTCACGCTTAAACCGCTGAAACGATTTAGATGAATTTTGGTATGGAGATAGTTTAAGACCTAAGAAAGGACATAGGATAGTTTTTGTTGCGATAAGATGGTGTCCATCAAATACGTGAGGGGATTTTGGCAAATTTTGGAATCCCTTCCTTCCTTTGGTGTGATATCGTGAGATTTGGCTTGACCCCCTCCCCCTTCTCCACGTGAGATTTAGTGAGATTCGGCTCGACGCGCCCCCACCCCCCTAAACACCTTCGCAGCCCTGGCTTGCTGCACCTCGGCCGCTACAACTTGCATGGTTCCAGGGCTTTATCACAGCGGGTGAAGGCTGCACTGCACTCCCTCCGCGTTCTAAATAACACCCTCGGGGTGTCACAAACAAGTACCACACGAAGTGGGGGGGGGGGGGGGGGGGCTAATTCGGTTTTGTCATAATTTTGAACTTGATTTATAATACCGACTACTCGTTTCGAATGAAATAAACCCATTTTATTACTTTAATCCGCGACCTCACTATTGCGAGACCGATGCTTTGCTTAATATCTATGTATCTAGAAGGAGTTAATTGTTAGAAACTTAAAATTTTGGACAGGGTTTCCTTTTATAACGTAGGGGGGCACTAAGAAAGGATTTTTGAAAATTCACCCCCTAAGGGGGTAAAACGGGGGTGCAAAAATAGCATGAAACTTTGCCGTTGAATTTTGGTAACAATCTGGCATCCACGTAAGTTAGTTATACATAATAACTAGGCAAAATTATTAATTCCGACTATTTAATCACAATTCATAAAATGCATTTTATTATGCATAGTTCCTAGTGACTATATATAATCATGAAATTAATCAAGTTTACTGTAACATTATTTTATATAATATAATAATAACATATACTAAATATTATGTATATAGGTATAGACGGTGGGGAAAAGACGGTGGGAAGCCGAAGCGCGTCACTAGTGAGCCAATAAAGTGCACATTTATGACTGGTCTAGTAGTTAATGATCCTGACTGCTAAGCCGTAGTTCGTGGGTTCGATCCACACCCAGGGCCCTTAATCACTATTCGTTTCCGCGGCCAGCTCGCGCTTCTAACTGTCAAAATCTTGACATAATAGTAAATAGAGAGCTGCACTTAGAAACGCATCGCGCATGGGCGTTATGCGCATGCGTCAGTTCGCGCGGGCTTGCCGCGAAAACGAAAAAAAAAACATAGTGAATAAAGACCCAGGATAAAACTTTGTGTGATGAACACGATGGTTTATTCTGTGTCTGGGTGTTATTTATCTATAGTAGGTATGTACCTATTTAGATATATATAAGTATGTTTATCAGTTACTATGGAGATAGTACAAGCTCTGCATAGTTTGGGATCAGATGACGTCGTGTGAGTAGTTCCAAGATAATTTTTTTTATGCTTCCTATTCTATCAATAGTCTCTATGTAGATAGGTATGTCGAGATCGTTACAAACGACGCAGTTTCAACCTTGTATCAAAAACAACATTAATAATTGTTTATACCGAAGTATAATTACCAAATTTCCGAGAAATATGCATAATTTATGTGTTGCCATGTTCCTGGCCCCAATGCTGACCAATTACATGACGATTAAAATATCATTAACAAAATTGCCTATGCAACGGTCAGCTGCGCGTGCTCAATGCACGAGCACAAATATATAGGTACAGATGGCCGGCTGTCTACAACAAACGAAATCTCTTTTTAACCGGCCAAGTGTGAGTTGTCCATATGACGGAGGGGGGGGCGGGAAGCATTTGTTTCAACACGGGTACACCAGCGACTACAGCCGAGGAGGGCAATTGCCTGTCAAAACCAAAACATACCGGTCAAACCGGTTGCCTTTTATGTCAACATATTAATACTGCCAGGTTTGTGAAATTTTACAAAATTAAATTATACAATATGGAATACAAACTTGCAAAATTATTGGTAAATACTATTTTTTAAAATGAATATTTTTTTCTATTCAAAATATTATTATTGATTTTTATTTTTTTTTAATTTTTTAATTTAAAAAAAAGAAGAAAACTAGCAATATGGGATTTTTGGTCCCACATTACTAGCAATCCTGTTAACCCCTCCAGCTAAGCCCAATGGCTTGTGTTAGGAGTGGGTTCACGTCGGTAGTATAATGGGGTAGGATTCGAACCCGCGACCTCACGCTTGCGAGACCGATGCCTTAGCTATTAGGCTACCGCCGATTGATTGTTATCCGAACTTGCACTGACTGGGCTTTTACCAACATTGTTGCTGAACTATGGGCCGGTCTTCTGTACCTATGAGTTTTGGCGCGAGTGCGTATTTTGTATTGTGTGTACGGTATTTGCGTGTCGACTACGTTGGCTTATGCGATGTTTATTGTTCTAGTAAATTGAATTGTTATTGGAAATATTTATTCCGAACATTCCTTCTTTTTTTTCAGATTTGGTAAGTATTTACAAGCTATGTGGGTCGCATATTACTATAGGTAGCAGAATCTCATGAAAAATGAGGAAATTATAATTTAGGGATGATAACACAAGGATTAGGTCCTAAACCGTTAGATCGTTTTGATTGAATTTTTTGACTGCCTCAGTGGCGCGGTAGGAGTGTGTCCAACTGCTACGCAAGAGGTCGTGGTTTCGATTCCCACACGGGAAACCACTTTGTGTGATCCACAAATTGTTGTTTCTAGTCTGGGTGTACTTTGTGTCCGTGACTTGTATGTTTGTAAAGTCCCCCGCGACACAGGGTTTGGATCCTAATGCGGGAGTCGTCATTTTTAAAAATAGAAAAAAAAAAAAACTATATATATATATATAACGGTTCATTATTAATTGCTGCTTCAACAGAGTTAAATATCATAATTGTTCGAGCAAAATAAATATTCTGTACAGCAGCTCCGACCGCGTGTATGTCAGTTTTTGCATTGAATAATAAAAACATGTATGCATAGATAATCTAGAGGGTTCCCTCGAGATATTCACATCCACTTTTTGACAACGATTTTAAAACCAATTCGTGAAAATAATTCAGACGAGCTTTTATGTAAATATTTAAAATGGTTTTATAACTTGTTAATCAGAAATTCAGGAATAAAAAAGCACTTGATTTAATCCTCACTTTTTTATAAACAGTACTTTTATTTGTATTCGTGGGAAAAATAGCACTTATTTTTATAAAATATAACTAATAACTGAGGGTGACTAAGGAAATGCTTTAAATTAGTTAGGTACCCGACAAGTGGTAGAATAAAATCTTAAAAAAAAATCGGGTACCTCCCCTACGCGTCAAGTGGGAGTGTGATTTTTGTTTTCTCAACTACCCCATCGTGTGGGGTTTTGTTGGAGAGGTCTTTCAGATGGTCGGGCCATACACAACGTAGCGTTACGAAGGTCCCCCACACAATAATGTGGTATAACAAGTGGAATTTTGTTGTTTTTATTTCATACTACTTGCAACGTTATCTAAGTATTGTTTAATGGAATTTGTAAGAAAATTATACTACCTACTTATCTGTGATAGTTTTCCTTTTAATTTCATTAGATATACTACTGCCCTGTATTTTTACATCTCTAAAAACAACTATTTAGCTGACATCGGGGGCGGACACTTAACTCTAACAAAAAAAATCACTTTAAGGTTTAATATTTCACAAACGGATCCCAAAATCGAAAAGTAAAATTCACAACCCCTAAATATTTTCAAAAGACCTATCTAACGATACGCCACACGACGGGAAGGTAAGTAAGAAAAAAAATGTCATCCCAACAATACATGTAAAGGCCCATAAATTGAGATAGTTTCTCTCTAGTAGAGTAAAATCGTACGCTACTATCACCAATCAATAATCGCCATAATATTATTTATTTATTTTAAACTTTATGCACAAAGTTGTACAAAGGTGGACTTAATGCTCTAAAAGCATTCTCTGCCAGTCTACTTTAGGGTGATGTAGAAATGGAATGTGTAGGTGCAGTAACCTAATTGTAAATTAAAAACTTCATATTAATCTTACATAACACACAAATAAAGATAGCTAGATAGAGAATATAAAATAAATACTGAAATACAATACGTAAAGTAAATACGTACGTACAATAAATCGTAACGTAATGTTTACATACAGGCAAGAACTAAAATTTCGCCAGAGATCATATGAGATTCTCAAGTAACGTATTGCCTACTGCGACTGTATACAAAGAAATATCTAGTAAGAAGATTCTTTATATGGATTCTCGACTTTAAACACGATCACGTATAAAATTTTTTCAAGTTCATTCTTGTTCTGTATTCCGAGTTCATACTATACAAAGTTTCATACGACTGAACCAATTTTCCCAACATATTTTCCTGTCCGCCGCCTCTTCCACGGCATTCTCAATTTCTCAAACGCTGCTAAAACTGTATCCTTTTCAGCTTATTTAATATTTTAAACTATGAGGGTTCCATTTTACCATTTTGGCTACGGAACCTAACAAGCACTTACTTACGGGAGTCGCAAATATTTACAAACATAGGTGAATCCAGTTACAAAATACTACTTAGAAAATGAGGCAGTAAGTCTTGCCTGGTTGGGTACGAATGCACTATATACTTTATAAATGCGCTTACTGTGTTTTAAAACAGTAACAACAGTTTTCGAGCATTTTCTTGGAAACTTGATATATTGTACGTAATGATAGGGAGGTTTGCATGGCCGGTTGATTTCTTACTACTTACTGAACTTTGTATTCATTAATGTTGTTGGAAATTAACTCAGGTACATTGCATTCTACATAACTATAATTCTCCCACAGAGTCCTTATTCACTATTTTTTTTTCGTTTTCGCTGCAAGCCCGCGCGAATCGGCGCATGCGCGGTGCGTTCAAAGATGTTCGCGCCCATGCGCGATGCACTTCTGAGTGCAGCTCTCTTTAAACCATTATGACGATTTTGACAGTTAAAAGCGCGGGCTTTACGCGAAAACGAAAAAAATGATAGTGAATGAGGACCCAGAACACAAACTTTTGTTTATACGTCTGTCATTTCTCTTTATTTTGAGGGAATCTAAACCATTTTCAAGTCAAATTCGTAATTTTTATGGAGGTTGAGCATAGCTGGAGAGATGTAATGTGGGACCTAATTCCATTTATCTAGTAGTTCCATATTTGAAAAATACATCTTTGCAGAAGCCAAGATAAAAAAAAAGAAAAAAAAAAGATGTTTTACAGGCAGGTTACAAGTATCTATAGATACATATAATAAAACTGTAAATTTCACGTGTCTGTACATGGCCGAACTTAGTGAAAAAAAATATTAGGAAATGTTCGAAAAGAGTATTCAAACACTTTGCTGCATTTTTAGAAATGTCTGTCTGTCTGTCTGTCTGTCTGTCTGTCTGTCTGTCTGTCTGTTTGTTTGAACACGCATCACGCAAAAACTACCGTACAGATTCGGTTGAAATTTTGCACGTGCAATCTAATAGATGCAGATTAACATTTAGGCTATAAATTATCACGCTTTTTCCCGTAGGAGCTAAGCAGTAAGGGATAATGTCTGTAGCTATTTTTCGTTATAAAACAGTAACTACTTGACGGATCTTTATGAAAATTTGCAGTTTTATAGTAAATACTATAGGACATTATTTACACTATGAATCATTACGCTAACGTCTATGGGGAACGAGTAGCAACGTATTTTTTGTCGCACCATAATGGTTTATCACAAAATTTTCCACAATTAAACATTATCTATAATTGTAACCCATGGAATACTTCTTCACGCTAAAACTAAAAGGAGCTAAACACAATATTGTTAAGTTTCATAAGAACAGTTATTTTGACGTGGCAAGTAGCGAACAGTATAGCCTCGAAGCTATATGCTAGCGGACTTTGACGACGATGTCCCGAGCTCGAATCCGATGTCTGATTATGTTCTTTTTGTATTTTTTTAAATTGTCTTTATCCTTTTTTAATATTTTTCTCAATGTTTTAGTTATTTTTTCGACCGTAAGTAACTTATTTACTTTGGTTATTATTTTTTTATATTAAAAATCAAGTAAATTATGCACGTAGGTAAGTTAATTATAGGTATTGCATGCACTGCTGAGAGTAATTAATTAATCGTAGTAGAAATGAAAAACAATATTACATTATAATTAAAAAGTATTCGACATTTTCCAGAAATGATGTGTTCGTCTAAAAAAAAGACATTACGCAAGTAAAAAAAAAACATGTAGCGCCATCTATGAAATCAAATTGTTCACCGTGATCAAATAATTCCTTAATTGTGAAAACATTTATTAGGGTATAGGTGCTTGAGATGCTGAGTGGCAACATTCTTGAAAGTAGATGGCGTTGTATTCAATAACGTTCTATAGTATAACTTAGTAAAAGAAGTTTTAAAAAGAAACACATTGCTATGATTTTTAGAAATGTTTGTCTGTCTGTCCGTTTGTTTGACCACGCATCACACAGGTGCATCGAGGATCATGTTTTGGGGTTATGGTTGGAGATTACGTGTTCATCAATTCAACGATAATGAATGGCTCAACATCGTTCAAGTGTGAGTAGTTCGGGTGACGGGAGGAGGGGGGTCGTTGTTTGTCAACCGTACCTTTAGGGATATCTGACATTTTCGGGGGCATGACACACATGACACGCTCTGTGTTTGCTTACTAAAGTGTTACAGCAGTTTTATTATTAGTATTGCGTTGTAACACTATATGAAATACACCCCATTTTTAGCCAAAATGGCAAAACAGAACCCTTATAGTTCCCTTATGTCCGTCCGTCCGCAGCTTAGCTCAGAGACTGTTAGTGCTAGAAGGTTGCAACTTTTGCATGAATAAATTACTAACGCCGATAAAGTGAAATAACAAAATCTTGAAAATCATTATTTTTTTAAGGGTACCTCTCTTATATGTAAAGTGGGGATGTGATTTTTTTCTCACCTACCTACCCCATCGTGTGTGGTATCATTAGATAGGTCTTTTAAAAAGCGTTTAGGGTTTGTGAAGACTATTTTTAGATTTAAGGATTCCTTTGTGTATAATATTAGGCTTTATAGTGAACATTTTTGTTAGAGTCAAGTGTCCCCCTGCCAGCTAAATGGTTGATGTTGGGTATGTGAAAAAATTCAGGGTAGTAGTATAAATACTAAAATTATAAGGAAAACTATCACAGTTAAGTACTTAGGCTTTACAAGTTTACGATCACATGAGAAGTAACAACATTTTCGTACAAATTCTATTAAAAATTATTAGGTAATAAGTGGGTATAACGTTGAAAGAATGAAACAAAAACAACAGAAAACCCACTCCTTAAGCCGCACACCAAACTAACTATCTAAAAGAATAGAAGAGATCGATTTTTATTTAGTAAGTATTTAGTCAACAGGACTGTTTCCAACATATTTACACAGAAGTTATTTCGTTACCTAAACTACCTTAATTTAAACCCGACTTTCACGCGAACGAAGTCGCGGGCACAGCTATTATGAATATATATATATATATATATATATATATATATATATATATTTATATATATATATATATATATATATATATTACGGGTTTTAATCGCGTGAATAATTTTAGGTTAAATACCTTGCTTACCTACGTTTAATATGCATGATAGTTTAAGTATAATTTAATTTAAAGTCATCAAGTATTAAAATAAACTTATCCAGTTTTGAAAATAGATGGCGTTTAAATACAAATGAAACAGAATCAGGTAAATTGATTTAAAAAATAAATCTGAAATTCTTACGTAGTAACGACAGGTTCATCAACATCAGCCTATCGCAGTCCACTGCTGGACATAGGCCTCTCTAATTGCACGCCACTTTGTTCTATCCTCGGCTACGACAGGTTGACACACCTATTTTTTAATTCACCAATGTAGACATTATAAAGAAATAAGTTTAGTATTTAAACTAAACGTTTCTAAAAGATATACTAATTCAGTATATCTTTTAGAAACGTTTGAATGTTGTCTGTTTGTTTGAACACACATCACAGTACCGCGGGAATGCAATGTTTTAAAAACAGGATATTTTTGTAAAAACTTATTTCACACTAGCCCTATTTCGCGCGAGTACTTGGGCGGTTTCGGGCTTCATTTAACCCGAAACCGATAATAGTAATATTGGATGTGATGCAAATCATTTTGGTAAAATACTATTATAATTTGTCTTCTAACCGTCTGGCGCCATAAACTTTGTCGCCCTTTATTTTGCTGCACTGGGCATTTGCTTGGCTTGCCTTGCCATAGGTCGGGCCCTGATTAGAGCTAGGCTCTAATATCCATAGATGCCACAGAGCATTGTGGAGCATGTTTCCAATATGTTTTACACAGAAGTTAAATTGTAACATAAACTACCTTAATATAAACCCAACTTCCACGCGAACGAAGTCGCGGGCACAGCTAGTATTAAATATAAATGTAATGTGTATAGGTGTAATGTAAAGAATTACATTACGACGAATAACTTCATAATTAGCCATTAGACTACCGCCGCTTCTTTGTCAGGTTTAGCAAACATTGACGTAGAGACCAGGACTGCGCTATAACCTCACAAAGTGCGGATCACACAAAGTGGTGTCCCGTGTGGGAATCGAACCCACGACCTCTTGCGTAGCAGTCGGACACACTCCCACCGCCCCACAGAGACAGTCGGCTCGATGGCTATGTAAAGAGCGGGTTTATTATATTACAAATTACTCTGTACATAGATAGAATATTGAAAACAGCCGTAAGATGGTACAGGCATTGAACATTTAAGACGCGTACGTTTGTCTAACTAACTTCTAGGAACTATAAAAAGCGAAAACATTCGTAAACAAGTGACGGCGGGTTTCCCGAACTAAACTTTCCTTATAACTAACGGGCCAAGTGCCAATCAACGTGATAGAGCGAGACAAAACATTGATTTAGACAGTTATTAATATACAGGTCACATGATGTTTATTTTATTTTTTTGGCCTTCACATACCTATGATTTTAAATAAACATATTATTAAGTACTAGGTACCTGCCCCGCGCAACTTCATCTGCGTAAATTTTCCCCGTTTTTGCAACATTTCTCATTGCTGCTCCGCTCCTATTGGTCGTAGCGTGGTGTTTTATAGCCTATAGCCTTCCTCGATAAGTGGGCTATCTAACAGTGAAAGAATTTTCCAATTCGGATCAGTAGTTCCTGAGATTACCGCGTTTAAACAAACAAACCAACTTTTTATAATATTAGTATAGATTATTTGACTGGACTCAATGGCGGCCAAGTCTGAGTCGCTCGCACGAGGTGGAGACAGGAGGGGGTTCTCACGAGATTGGATTTCGAACATACCTTGCCTTTACATCATAGTATACCTACGAAGTACGTAGAGACGGACTACACCCAAGCCCTTGAGTGTGGCCCTGGAAGGGGCGGCATCATCAAATTTTTGTATGATAAAATTGGCTTCTTGTACAGGGTCCATAAAAAACATTATTTTGACCGAAAACAATAGGGGTTCAAAAGGTTGTTAAAAGTAATCAGGTGACTTCGGCAACAACGACTTTCGGTTGTGCTCCTTCGGGCTACCGCGTCCCCTTATGGCCGGTACTCTACATGTCTTTTTTTTTTTTTTTTTTTTAAGTTTTTATTGTCATTACACTGTATGTCTAGTCGGACTGCTTGACAAATTCATAATTGCACAGGACAAATTTGGACAATAAATTAGGTACCTATTTATTTTTAGCATCAACCACGCAACCGTGACACTATTTCGTGCGTGCACCCCGTCATCGATTTTTAACAGAACCTCCTTTTTGAACTTGATTAAAAACAAATAATGTTTGTTGAGCCAAACAATGAATTTGGGCAGACGCTTTCATTACTTCGTAGCTTGAAAGCCTTAGAACTTCAAAAACAATAATAATTGTACATTGTTTTTGTCAAAGACGGTTTGTTTACTAAGTTCGGCTGCCTTTGATGTAAGTAGGTACTTCTACTTATTCAAAATGTCGAGAAATTCTATTGATTAGCGAAAACAATAGATATTGGTGGCAACAATGTTTTCGGTAAGATGCCTATTGTATTTAGTCAATAAGGACTTCATTATTACAGCTAATGGTTCGCCAAATGGCAACAAGTCACTGCGTAACCTATGAAACAGTCGAAATAGACTTAGTAAGTATGTTTTCGGTTTTAGCGCCAAAAATTAAAAAAATGTTCATAATTTTTATTTTAAAACAAAAATTACATAAGTATTACAATATTTTAATACAAGTAAAAATAATGTAGAAGTGTAGAGTTTTTAGTATAAATTCGTTTCCTAGTGTTATACAGAGTGTTTAGAAAAACGATGCAAGTATAGACTATTTATAACCATTTGAACTAAACTTGTCTTAGACGCGTGACTTTTTTTTTTATTAATTTTTTGATGACAAAACCCAAAATGTTGCAGTTAGTTGCGAATAATGGTCTACAAAGCCGTCTGTTCCAGGCGACACTTAGGTACGGAACAATTGAATTAGAGACGGATGTAGGTACGGAACAAAGACAACAATTGAATCGTAGAATAAATGTATTCCAAGCGCCATTCTATTAGTCTTCTCTAAAATAGTATTCAAGCGTTTTCAGGTTAGTAAATATACGCAGCGTTCTTTGTAAAGTAGTTGCTCTTGCTGATTCTCTTGCCGACGAGACACTTTAGTTTGCATTTTACATAGTATTTCTTTATTTTCAGACTTTAATATGTTTATGAACTTTATTTTCTAACTTATACTTAGTTAAGTTAAAAACATTTTTATGGGAATAAAGATAATTTTACTTCGTTTTTTTTTATCTTTTAGAACATTTCACATGAAGCGGCGGTAGCCTAATGGCTAAGGCATCGGTCTCGCAATCATGAGGTCGCGGTTTCGAATCCTACCCATTATACTACCGACGTGAACCCACTCCTAACACAAGCCATTGAGCTTAGCTGGAGGGGTTAACAGGATTGCTAGTAATGTGGGACTCAATTCCACATTGTTAGTTATCTTTAAAAAAAATCGTTTTGTATATTAACTAGCTTTCGCCTTTGGCTCCGCGTGCATATCGGTTATCGCGATAAAAACTATCCTATGTCCTTCCCCCGGACTCAAACTATCTCCATATCAAATTTCATCTAAATCGGTTTATCTGTTTGAGCGTGAAAGCGTAACAGACAGACTGAGTTACTTTCACATTCATAATATTAGTATGGATATGGATGAGTAAGATCATGGTTTGAATAGCTGGAATCGTCATCACCAGCCTCAAAGGTAACATAAGTTCCCAATTCACTCCATGATACTAGATCCTCCGCCTTCAGTATCCAGTCCATCCCATCATGTCTGTAAATTAAAAAAAAAAAAAAAAAAAAAAAAAAAAAAAAATGGTTGTCTGTAAGTAGGTTTACGGATAACGTCATTAGAAAATATTATACAAGCTCAACGTCATAATACATTGTAATAAACAACCATGCCTGTGACACCTTTTTAGGGTTCCGTAGCCAAAATGGCAAAAACGGAACCCTTATAGTTTCGTCATGTTCGTATGTCTGTCTGTATGTCACAGAGGCATTTTACTCAAAGACTACTGAATGAATATTGATGAAATTTGGTGAAAAGGTGTCTTGTAGTAGCCGCAACTTAGTTTGATAGCGAAATAATAATAATAAATATTTTTAGGGGGGGGGGGCACTCCATATATGTATGTACCCACCTAACAGAAACAGAAGCTGTAATTTTATTTTTTAGACTTGTCGAATGATGTGCCCCACGTTTATGTTATAACGTGGGGCACATCATTCGACAGGTCTTTTAGTAACATTTTAAGGTTTCTAATAAAAAAATAGATAAGGTGTATATTTTTGGAAGTAATCGCTCCGAAAGTTGGATAAAATTGTGCCTTGACTTTTGAACCGTGTGACCAAAAAATATGAAAAAAAAAAATACAAAGGTAGCTAAGCTAATAAATACTTTAAACTAAAATTATTTTGGACATGATCGAATATTAACATTGAGTTATTGCTGAAAAACTGCGTTTCTCAACAAAAGGGCGTAAGTGCCGTGAACATACACTCTACTGCTGATGCCTTTATTCGTGGCTGCAGAACCCTACACTGAGCATGGTCCAACATGCTCATACCCGGTTTTATTTATTTATTTCCAATTGCATCGCATGTCGCTGCTGCAGTAGGTATCAAGCTTCGGTTTCGAGTTACCAGAACCTATTACATTAATTCTCACTGAAAATAGCACATTTACAGTTTTCGAAGCTTATAAAATCACTGGAAAAAGCAAATTGAATTTACCTACTGCCTGTCTACTACCGCGAAGCTTGGGTCAACAGTAATGACACAACGAACACCAACAATGAAACTGAATGAGTCTCAGAATTGCCTGAGAAACGCTTCAAGAGAAGACCCAATCGACTGCGCTATGCCGCAGATACCTACTCCATACCAAAACACTACCGTAATATCAAAAACATAAAGTTGAATTTCAATCGTAGATTTCCCACCCTCCGTACGAAGTTACAATGTGACGTGAACAATTTGTCCCTCTAATATACTAAGTAAAACAAAAACGCAATTGCACTGCAATGTTTACAGCGGAAATAGTTACTGGCAACATACCTATCAGCGTACTTTTCCCTCGGCAATTCTGAGATGGACTCATATCTGTACTGAGAATTCTGTTCGTCGTTCGTCACGCCACGGGGCCGATTCCGTAATTAATTCCACTAATATTGTGTACAAGCTTTGTCTACTGCTGCGCTCGCGAACTGCTCAGGGAATCTATTAAATCTCACTTGGGTATATTTATGATGCCGTGTGGTACCAGCTTAAGAGTAGTACCATCCCATCTCTTCCTGTGCTCGTCGTCAAGGCGACTAAGGGATTTCACACCGGAGGACGGGCAGCAGCGTCCTCTGCATATTATAAAGTCTTACTGCGATCGCCAAGCGTGGCGATTATGGCATCTACGATAAGTAGGTTCACTGGGGAGACCCGTGCCCAGCAGTGGGATATCATAAATGGGTTGTTGATGGGTATATTGTTGCAGATATTCCGTTGGGTCTAAATAGTCAAGTCATCCCCCTCCAAAAGCATTTTTTTTGTTAGAAAAAGGGTGACTGCGGTTTACCTACAACGGCGATGTCCATATAAGTTGGAGTGGTGATTATAAAACTACTGCATTATACAGGGTGATTTTTAAAAGTTGCATATGTTTGGCCACCACCTACTTGTGTCACACACCCACCCATCAAACGTCTGTGAGACCCCGGAGTAACATCGTTGTTTTTTATTTGTAGTAAAACTTTTGGAGTTTTGTTTTCATACAGTTTTGGAGTGACTTTTTATTGGTAAGTACGGAACGCAATTTATTCGCTGTTTTACGCATATATCTAATAGAAATTACTCTAAAGTAAGTTTACTTGCCTCATTAATTAAAATTAGGTAAACTTATTTTTCTCAGTATTTAAGATTTAATGCGTAGGAAAAAATATTTTTAAAATATACAATTATTTTGAAACTGACCCACATACAAATACATAATTATTTATACATATACCTACTTAAATCTATACTAATATTATAAAGCTGAAGAGTTTGTTTGTTTGAACGCGGTAATCTCAGGAACTACTAGTCTGAATTGAAAAATTCTTTCACTGTTGGATAGCCCATTCATCGAGGAAGGCTATAGGCTATATAACATCACGCTACGACCAATAGGAGCGGAGCAGCAATAATAAATGTTACAAAAACGGGGAAAATTCACGCAGACAAAGTTGCGCAGGACAGCTAGTACCTAATATAGATACATAAATTGTAAAAGACTATAAGGTAGTAAGTAGTGAGAAAGAGGTAATTTATCAGAGGCGAAGGGTTAAAATTTGTCTGAGGTAACCCGATACAAAAATATATCTTTTTGGACATGGTTCTTTGTACCTTTAATACTAAGTAACTACAATCCAAAGGGAAGCCGAAAGTAATGGTGTTTTAAGGACCCACCGCCACTGAATTTTTTTTATATTTTTTAAAATCGTACATACAAAGTTATTTATATAATGTAATGTAAAGAAACCACGAGCGAGTTGTTATTAGTAGGTATATTACAAAACACCCTGTATAAATCTAGATTAAAAGAAAACACAGTTACTGTTAAAGTCGCGAATATTATTTAAGTATTTTAAAGATAATGCAATGCTCTGAAATGTTGACAGTTTTGGATTTTGATTTTGCATATTTTAATGAAATCCGGGTTGAAAAAATTAGGTTAATCCCCAATTAGGTAGGTACCTACTTGATAAGCGCTGTTTGCCGAAATCCTGATAAAGCACTGACCAATCTAAAGGTTATGAGTCGATTCCTAGACTTCCTAATAAATTCCAATCAACGTTTAGGTTTCCAATCGAAGTAGGATATTCGAAATTATCCCAAATATCCACTAATCCATGAAAGCAAAAATACATATTAGTTTCATCTTTTGAAATTGTCAGGGAATTGGAAAAAAAACTGTTTTCAGGATTATCTTACAACGTAAAAATCATTGATTTCATGAACAAAAATAATTTCGTGCTAAAATTAACTTAGATAATACATAGGCACTACATAAATAATACATTAACATAATATTTATAATTGGGTATTTGACTACTATCAAACTAAAATACTTTAAAATAACCAGGTAAAAATATGTCATAAAGTGTTCTAAAAAATATGTTCATTTATTAATTTAATGTGTTACTTAATTTATAATCATAAAGAGAAACACTGAAAGTAAATAATTTGACAATAGAAAACGTGACGTCATATGCTAGCATTCCATACAAATTTGTATAGAGCGGCTCGTTTTTGACGTTTCTTAAAAAGAGGCTGATTTGACTTTAGTCAAATACCCTATTATTACAATTTAATACAAATCATAAAAAAATATGTTATGAGTATAAACTTAATTATAATCATAAGGAATAAATAAATAATTATACAATACATAAAAAGTAAATATTAAGAATATAAAATATAATTAAGAATATAATGCCTCTGTGGCGCAGTGGGAGTGAGTCCGACTGCTACGCAAGAGGGTTCGATTCTCACACGGGACATTATTTTGTGTGATCCACAAATTGTTGTTCCAAGTCTGTGTGTACTTTGTATCCGTGACTTATATGTTTGCCTGATTTATTGCGGGAGTCGTCTTTAAAAAAAAAAAAAGATAAGTCAACTTCTAAACAAGAATAATAAGATTCGACCATCAATATAACGTTTCAAGTCTGATAGACAGTTGACAAACAAACAGAACGCTTCATAATTTATGTTACGATGAAGAGAAAATTGCAATAGTTTGTTTGTATTCAGCGTTCTAAGAAAACTGTAAGTTAAGTACTTCTAAGATTTAAAGGAAAAAATAATAATAGATTTCTTGTAAACTAATCGACATACGTATTCAGTTGAGTGGTGTCGTGTTTATTCAATAAATAACAGCGCGTGTATTTTATAAGAAATGTACATTTAAGACATAAGTAGTTTCTATTCTGGTCCCCTCGACAAATCGCATTCTATTCGATTAGAGTTAACGCTTATCGAATAGAATGACGTTAGAATGACATCGTTGCGCGCGCACAACTGCTAATCTCATGTTAACAATTCAGTTTTGCGCGCGCAACGACGTCACTCTATTCGATTGCCCTGTGTTTGTTTAGGGGGGCTGTACACATAAACTAGGTACCTATAACATGCAATAATGTTTTAAGGTGTACCTAGATAGGTTACATAAACAACATTCGATCTTTAAAAATGGCAAACTAATGCACATAGATAACCTATATATATGTTACACTATTATAGGGTTCCGCAGCCTTAAATAATTGCTTATGTTCACGGTACTTACGCCCTTTTGTTGAGAAACGCAGTTTTTCGGCAATAACTCTATGACGGTATATCCGATCATGTCCGAAATAATTTTAGTTTAAAGTATTTCTTTCTTACTTTATGATTTTTTTCATATTTTTTGGTCGCGCGGTTCAAAAGTTAAGAGCAGGTACAATTTATGCAAGTTTCGGAGCGATTATTTCCAAAAAAATTCACTCAATCAAAAAAGTTTATTAGAAACCTTAAGATGTTTTTAAAAGACCTGTCGAATGATGTGCCACACACGAGATGTTTGCTGAAAAAAAATCTGCTTCTGTTACATGTATGGAGTTTATTATTTAGCTATCAAAATAAGTAGCGACTACCACAAGACACCTTTTCACTAAATTTCATCAATATTCATCGAGTATTCTTTGAGTAAAATGCCTGTGAAATACGGACGGATAGACAGACAGACGGACATGACGAAACTATAAGGGTTCTGTTTTGCCATTTTGGCTACGGAACCCTAAAAACTGGGCAAATGCATGTCGGGCCACGCACAATGTAGGGTTCCGTAATCCCCCATTCGAAAAATGCGGCTTAAGAAGTGGGTTTCTGTTGTTTTTGTATCATACTACTAACAACGTTATATACTTAAGTATTTTTCAATGGAAATAGTACGAAAATGTTGTTACTTGTCACTTGCTGCTTGTCTGCTGTCTTGATTAGCTGTGACAATTACCTTTTAATTTCCCTACATATAGGTACTACTGCCGTGATTTTTTTCGCATACCCAATATCAACCATTTAGCTGGCAGGGGGGGGGGGGGACTTCACTCTTACAATAATGTTATCTATACTATCTATACTAATATTATAAAGCGGAAGAGTTTGTTTGTTTGTTTGTTTGTTTGTTTGTTTAAACGCGCTAATCTCAGGATCTACTGGTCCGATTTGAAAAATTCTTTTTTTGTTGGATAGCCCATTTATCGAGGAAGGCTATAGGCTACGACTAATAGGATCGGAGTAGCAACGAGAAATGTTGCAAAAACGGGGAAAATTTACGCATATGAAGTTGCGCGGGACAGCTAGTAACTTAATATTTCACAAACGGATCCCTAAATCTGATAAAATATGATATTTACAACGCCTTATTGTTTTTAAAACACCTATCTAATGATACTGCTATTTCAGGAATAAACTTTGTAAACCCATCGTGTGGTAGCTCACACGATGGGGTACCTACGAACCTGAGAAAAAAAAAACACATCCCTACTTTAGATATAAGGGCGGTACTTTTTTCGAAATTTTATTCTTTCTCTTTGTCGGCTTATGTGTATTGTAGCAATCGACGTAGCTCATGAGCAAGTACCGGGGCTGTTCCCCAGGAACTGGTATCGGGCTTTTAAATAAGATTGTATTTCCCAATATAAGACTTAAAGTTTATTCCTGAAATATTAATACAAGATATACTTCACAACTTACAATTACTTCATTTTATAGGTATCAGGGTTTAATTAAAATAACACATATTTTAATTATCGATTCTAATATTATAAAACTGAAGAGTTTTTTGTTTGAACGCGATAATCTCAGGAACTATGGTCCCAATTCAAAAAATCTTTCACTGTTGGGTACCCCAGCCTTCCTCAATAAATCCGCTACCCAACAAAAATATTTTTTCAATTTGAACCAGTAGAACCGTAGATTACCGAGTTCAAACAAACAAACAAGCTCTTCAGCTTTATAATATTAGTATAGATAAAATTACTATTTCTGAAACACAATAATTTTAAATGCTTTCCAACACAACCCATGCGCGCACACACAGCCACACACACACACACACGCACACGCACGCGCACGCGCACGCGCACGCGCGCACGCACCCGCACGCACACACACGCACGCACACACACACACACAAACGCACACACACGCACGCACACGCACGCACATGCACGCACACGCACGCACACACAAGCACACACACGCACACACACACACATACACAAACACACACACACACACACACACACACTCACACACACTCACACACACTCACACACACACTCACACACTCACACACACACACACACACACACACACACACACACACACACTCACACTCACACACACACTCACACACACACACTCACACACACACTCACACACACACTCACACACACACACACACACACACACACACACACACACACACACACACACACACACACACACACACACACACACACACACACACACACACACACACACACACACAGTGGTAGAGCGACATAGTCTACAACTTGTGAAGTTTAATTTGTAAGTCGTCTTGTAGCCGAACACTGACACTGTCTCTTATGATACAGGTTTCCCTAGTATAAGAGACAGGGCTTAACGTTTTATGCAAACAGGTCTAAGTTGTATCTATGTAATACCTTTAATACCTTTATATGTGTTGGACATCTTATCTTTGATTATCTACATAGGTACTTTACCTATTTTAGGTAAAGCAAATAAATCGTACACCAGAATCGGGACCAATAAATTTCGTAACGTACTATACGTGAATTTCTCAGGAATCACTTACCCGCCTTCAATGTTTGATCTGGTACCGTTCCAATTAGGTCACACTGAGAAGTTTCATATTGCGCATGTAGCAGAGTAATGGGAAAATTGATAAATTGTAATAATCCTAAGAAAATGCGGTCAATGACCTTTTTACCAGACTGCGTAAGAAGGAGAGTTATGTTTTTCGAGTGTACTTGTTTATGTTTGTATGTAGGTTTGTATGTATGTTTGCATGTATGTTTGTATGTATATTTGTATGTATGTTTGTATTATGAAAATATTTAAAGGTATTACGGGTCTTAATCGCGTGAATATTGTTTTTTTTTAAAGGTAACTAGATATGTGGGATTGAGTCCCACAATTATTAGCAATCTCGTTAACCCCTCCAGCTAAGCTCAAAGGCTTGTGTTAGGAGTGGGTTCACGTCGGTAGTATAATGGGTAGGATTCGAACCTGCGACCTCACGATTGCGAGACCGATGCCTTAGGCATTAGGCTACCGCCGCTTCTAAAAATTTAAGATAAAATACCTTGTTTATAGCCCGATGTTTGTATGTTATTTGTATGTACATTTGTATGTATATTTGTATGTATGTTTGTATGTATTTACGTATATTCCTTTGGCACGCCTAAATGAGAGACTAAATGGCTTGATGGGTTTAGCTTGATGTATCGTTAGATAGAAAACATGGGGAATTCTGGCCCTGAGAGTACATATAAGATAAGGTATATGTCGTTAAAGCAATATGCCGTTTTGGTGGTACTTGCCACAATTGTGTCAATTATTGTGCCGTGAAGTAGTGATGTTAACACTTTACTTAGTTTCGGTTAAAGGATACTGTAGCTAGTATCATTACTGAGCAGAGAACGTTTGTTCGGGGCCCTATAGCCTAGGGACCCTGGTATCATATATACGGTTGATACAGCGGTATCTACGTCTTTGTACCGAAGGTGATCTGAGGTTATGTGTCCATGAATATAGGCGGGGATCCAGAACTTTGTGCATGAGTGGGAGCGGCGGGGCAACATTTGACACAAAAGGCCAAGTGTGAGTCGCTAGCATCACTGGGGGGTGAACACCGGTACACCACCTACCACCGCCGAGAGCAATAATAATAATAAGTTTTTTGGTTACATAGTTTAGAAGTTTAATATTTTTTTATTTTTAATTGTATTGGGTGCAGCTCTGCGGTCCTAAGTAGGTTACTGAGTAACCTGTATGAAGGAGTGTGGGGGCAATCAAAACACACCGGGATAGTGTCAGTCGGGGGGGGGGGGGGGGGAGTCTGTTGCCCGCGCCTGGGACGATAGCATGTTTGTGTTGCTCGATCGCTTTACTCCTATTAGTACTTTTACTCCTCGGTATTTTATGTACAAAGTCCGTTAGCTTTTTCATTGATTTCCTTCCTCTTTACGTCAATTAAAAAGTAGGTAATTAAATAAACGGACTTTGTACATAAAAACCATGTTTAGGTAGGATTTAGGACAAACTTCGTGACACTAGACACTTCGTAGTACCTTCATGTTTCGTAGTCATACTAAATATTATGACAAATTATTCTGACTGCCTCCGTGGCGCGATGGGAGTGTGTCCGACTGTTACGAAAGAGGTCGTGGATTCCCACACGGGACACCACTTTGTGTGATCCACAAATTGTTGTTCCGAGTCTGGGTGTACTTTGTGTCCGTGACTTGTATGTTTATAAAGTCCACTGCGACACAGGGCTAGTATCCTACAGCAGGAGTCGTCTTAAAAAAAAAAACTACCACACTTTCAGGTCTGGGCTTTGATATAGTAATTTAAGTTTATGTCTAGATGTGTTTATCTATTAAAGAAATATTATTTTATACACATTAAAAAAAATGGGGATATACCTAATTCTCTTTAAACAACTGTCTTAAACAGTATTACTTGGTAGAAATCTTCGCGAGCTCTTCTAAAGCATCGCTTTTTGCTAGTAATTAAATTAGGTACCAACTAGCCATTTTCTCGCAGCAAGCTGTGACTTCGAGGAAACTACTAGTCATTTTATAAAAAATCTAGTTTCGTTTCAATACAGTAACATGAAGATAGATCTCATGGACCTATAGTAGGTTGTTTATAATACTTCTATCTCTGCTAAAACAATCCTAGCTAAATAGTAAAGTGAATTATTTCATTGTTATTTTACTTTTACAATATTTGTCCATTACAATACATACGAGTACTTTTACTTTCCACTATAAGTACTTTCTCTAGGTAGGGAAAATAGACACAACTATTTTTTGTTTACAAACAGTAATTCTGTTTAGTTTCTTCTATTAATAAAAAAAAATAAAAAATAGATGTATTTATTACCTTTGACGTATCGACCTGGACTGCGCCATAACCTCACAAAATTGACCACTCTCTAGAAAGAGACAACGCTACTTTGTAGAAAATACTGCTTAACTAAAAACACAGGTAACAACCTAGTTTGAGAACCAGAGGTAAACATGTCTGTACCCAAAACTAGCCGATGTTGTATTCTGATAATGCTGTACTTAATCTACTAGTCTTTTCTGTCACAAGTAGCTATTAGCAGTAACACCCTTTTGTATTAGATTAAGTACAAACTTGTTAACTTTAAGTGCTAAATAAAGAAATTATTATTATTAATACCTGTCAAAGGCCGCACGAGTTTTTTCTCTCTTTTACGCTTTGCGGTCAATATTTACTTTTTAATTGGGTGAGATGACTGTCAAGTCAAATCAGTATCCTCTTAAGAAACGTCTAAACGATGCGCCCCGTACTAATTTAAATGAAAAACAAAACAATGACGTCATTCTTTTGTATGGTCAAATCATGTAGTTTCAATGTTTGTTTTGATGTTTATAAATTCACGACAACGTAAAATTGTAGAGAAACATTGTTTTCCAGAATATTTTTGCAAATGCTTTTTCATTAATAGTGTTAATTAATTTATTGTTATTGTAGTCATCTACTCAATTGAAAGGGTGGTTCAGGTCTTTACGTCAATGCCTATTACCCCTGATTTTACAGTTTACTTTCTCACTATCATTAACAACGATTCACAGACCACACTTCAACCATTCATACACCTTACCCAATAATTTTCTACCTCGCAACACTTTCAAGAAAACATTCTATATAACCAGTTATTATACCGATTTCACAAAAGAAACTATTTTCCGACAACCATTAAAAAGTAATAACAACGTAGTTATTACAACATATCGCTATACAATACAATACTGGGTAAGTAACTTTGTATTAGCAGTAAACAAACTGTCTATTGAGCCAACTTGAAGTGAGATAATTGTAGGTCTTTCTTTCTAGGAAGTATACATAGTATTATCACAAAGCAGCGAGAGTACAGAAGGAAAAGTGCACGCTCGAGCAGTGCCGTAACTAGACTTTAATCTGCCCGGTGCGAACTTTTATGCCCCCGGTGCTGTGCCTGTGGTTACTGCGCCCTTGGTATTGGTCCTGATGGTCATTTCTGTGCCCTGTGCCTGTACACCGCTGATACCGCCCTAGTTACAACACTGCGCTCGAGCAACGCACCATATACTCATAAAGACATCGCAGAAGAACATGGAAGTCTAGGTCTGGTGGTAGGTCTAACATGGGGGTGACCAGGGAGTGATGTAGGGTTTAACCCTTCCCCAAAAAGGTATACAATTGACCGGTGTTTAGTCAAGCCCCTCCCCAAAATTACGAAAACCCCCTCGAAGAATGATCCCGCGTACCCATGAGTCATGAGTCTGATGGTAGGTCTAAGCCGGCCATATTTATGAGTTGATGGTAAACTAGTCGATTTTCTAATCAATTTCTGCCAATGCTAATTACTTTTAGGGCAAAAGGACACGTTTAATGTGTGGCTGTGAAAATCATGACAGTTCAGTTTGACGTCGTATTGTCAACTCCAGGCCATCTTGGTGTCAGTCATCCTTCCTCGCGTGAAAAAGTGATGCAAACCCAATTAAGTACTGTGTTTCAGTTAAAGGCATTGTAATTTGGACCTAACAATTAAAAATTATAAACTTATATATCTTTTTTATTGCCCGACGTTTGACCGTATTACAACGGCCGTCGAAACGTCGATTAGCGTGACACCGAAAAATTCAAATAAAAAAATCTCGGCAAACCTTCGAATCAAAGTGGTCCGAAATGTTCCGAGATTTCATGTCCGTGAGCCTGTGCGTTTGCTAGAGCGCACGGCTGTATGAATCTTGTCTTCTGTGGTCTCTGTGTTTAGTGGTATTAATGTTACGGACTACGGTTAAAACGCAAATACAGATATTATGTTTAAATGCCGGATCTGGCAACCAAGGCTTTCTTGTAAATGGAAGTTACTGCAAGACAAAAACGACTTTTTATTTAAAATTACAGTCATGTGAAGAAAAGACTTCTCCCGCATTAGGGCACTCTGTGTCACGGTGACTTTACAAACATACAAGTCACGGACACAAAGTACACCCAGACTCGGAACAACAATTCAACATCACACAAAGTGGGTCCCGTGTGGGAATCGAACCCACGACCTCTTGCGTAGCAGTCGGACACACTCCCACCGCGCCACAGAGGCAGTCAAATTGAACACCATTGAACACTGATGCCGTTAATTACATATATGGCCCGTAGAGAGATATATATATACATATATCTTACAAACTAAGATAAATTGTTAATAAATAATAATTATATTTCATAATTTCAGTCGTCTCCGAACATAGTTAATGAAACATGAAGCACACCTTGTGTGACAATATAGTCCCATCTATCATCCATCGTGTCCTGTGTGCTCAAATATTATTTCAAGAGATTGAATCAGACGTCACATGAGGAAAAGCCATGTTTGATTGAGTTCCGCTTCCAGTAAGTGAAAAGTTTCACTTCGTGGAAGTTGTATATTGCATATGAAGTGTTCGGAAGTGCCTGATACTCGAGCTGGTGAAAGTACCTGTCACTAATTACTTTTGTTCAGTTTACACTCTCTAGGTATTCAACTTAGGGTATTCCGTCTGTCAATTTATTTCGATTGTTGTGTTGAGGGTATTCTGTGTGAGGTTTGACAGACAACATCTTGGTATTTATGTAAAACAAGCAAATTTATCAGTCAGCAGATAGCAGACGCGGCGCCATCACGCCACCGACCGACCACAGCAGGGTCCTCAGTTATTTTTTCCGTTTTCACGGAAAGCTCGTGCGCTCAAAGATGTCCGCCGCGCATGCGCGTTGATGCATTTCTAAGCGCAGCTCTCTATTTACCATTACGACAAGATTTTGACAGTTCGCGCGGGTTTGCTGCGAAAACGGAAAAAAGAACATGATTAACATGACCAGGACCATTGACGTACCTATAGACCTGGACCGTGCCATCCCTTTCAGTTATAAAGTAAATATTTACTGCAAACTGTGAAAGAGAGAAAAACTCGTGCGACCTTTGACAGGTATTGTCTATTAAGTAGCGTTGTCTCTTTCTAGAAAGTGGTCAATTTTGTTAGGTCACGGCGCAGTCCTGGTCTATACGTCAATGTTATGGACCCAGCTAGTGAGGCGACAAGGAGGCGATACTATCGACAGCATTTAATGTTATGTCACAGTTGGGATGCACCGATTGAGAGTAAGTAGTGAGTTCGGTTCCCTTCATAAATAAACCAATTTATTATTTATTTCTATTATCGTTTCGACAAAAACACTACAAAGAAGTCGAAGTACATAAAGTAGTATAGGTAATTGTGGTTTTCTTTAAAGTGAATGTAGATTGCAATTTCTTTGTAGGTTCTTTGTTTCTATGGTTCTTGCTTTGATTATTTAATGTCTAGATGGCGCATTCCCTCTGTAAGACTATTAAAAAAAATGAGGCTGTTAGTTTTGACGTTTGAGACTCGTTGAAAATGGCGCGCTAGAATAACTATGGCTAGAACATCTGATAGGTCTTCTTACCTCTCAAAAAGTACGTCCACTTGACCGTACTTTTTGACAGTTCTTTGCTTCAATTTTAGATGCCGGATTAGGAATCTAGATATTATATAATCAAAGGGTAGGTACTTGTTTTTTTTTCTTTTTAAATATCATAGACACCTATGAACATTTACTTGTTAAAATAAATATATCGTGTCGAAACCAGGTTGAGTCCTTAGTTTGTATAATATAAATTTTACACAAAGGGAAATAATATCCAATTATGACCAACATTAATAAATTAGGTACGGTTTCAACGTAGTTAATATAATTTTAACATACCTCACACAAGCGTAATTAATATTAAACGGACAGCCATTTTCGAATTTAACGATAAATTAATTAACTATGAGTCGAGTACAACAAAATGTGTTAAATAATTGGGCTTGCTTTTGTGTTGTTATGTGAAATTCTGCTTAATTTTGTTCATAGCCTGGAGAGAAAATAATATACGTAGAGGTAAGATGAGTTATTATGAAATATTTATATGAGTTGTGAGTAAAATCTGTTAGTAGGTAGGTCAATTCATACGAAAATACTAAAAAAAAAATCCTTTAAGACCTATTCGTATCTATTCCTCTTCCCTCCAATCTTATTCGGTAGAGATTATGGCTCGCACATTCTGTGCATACGCCAGTTTCAAGTATATTTTTTTTTCTAGTTTTCTTCTTTCAATGACAAAGTCTCGTTGTTGTCCAGTTATCACGTATTTCAAGTATATTTTACACTGTTTAACACGTTAAACGCGGAGCTGTAAAAATAGCCACACGTCATTTTGCCGCCATTTTTACAACTCCTATTCGTATCTACCAAATAAACCAACAAAAGAGAGATGAGAAAATGGCGACAAACTGACCTGTCATTATTTTCACAGCTCCGCGTTTAATGTGCAAAATATATTTGAAATACGTGATTATCACTACGTATTTCGGGACTTTGTAATTCAAAGAAGAAAACTGGCGTATCCACAGAATGTACGAGCCATACCTAACCCTGAAAAATACATCCGAAAAAACAAACGGAAGAAAGAAGGAAAAAATACAAAAAAAAAAAAAAAATGTGTGGCACTTGGGGACTGCCGCGATAAAGCTATTGCATGCAGTATTTTTTTTCTTTACATTTCGGAGCAGCTCGTCTCGATCCGTGCGGGCTTCGTACAGTCGTACCATATACATATATGTATACGTTAAGTGAACGCTCGGCCGTGCTACATGGTAGGCGGAGTGGAGGGTGTTAGGTTTTATTTTCGTTACGGAATTTCTTGATTTGGTCGCCGCGCTCAAAGCCCATAAAAGCTATGCGATAGCTTAACATTTTCTTATTCAAACATTATAAAGTAACACTATTTGTCTGTCACGTTTTCACGCCTAAACCGCAGAAACGATTTAGATTAAATTTGGTTTGGAGAGAGTTTGCTATTCGGTCGACCCGTACCGGAAGATTTCGACCACAAACACCGTGACACGACATTTCGTATATATTAGAATATCTAAAACAAAATCGGGCTAGTTTCACCCCTTCGGTTGTACCGAAGGGGTGAAACTACGGATGGACCGATTTTCATGATTTTTGATTCACGAAAAAAAAACGTGGCGGTAAGGAGTTAGGATAAAATCCTTTGTCCTTATTGAAATTTGGTATTCGGATTTTAAGTTTAAAAAAGGGAAATACGTGAATCAGCGTTTTTTTGAAAAAAATTACACTTAAAGGGTAAAATGGGGTTTGCAAGTTTGTAACTCAATCAGTTTTTAAGTTATTGTGAAATTTCATATTTGGCTTTTTGGTTGAAAATAATTGAACACGTGTTTCAGTGTTTTTTTGAAAACTTATTCCTCAGGGGGTAAAATAGGGGTAGTAACATTCTATGAAACTCCGTTACCTTTGAAGTTAAATCTGTGAAAATTTGTATTTGGCTTTGTGGTTGTACCCAAATAAAGAAATAAGTACATGTTTCAGATTTTTTATCAAAACGAAAATCATCTCATAACGGGGTAAAGTCATATCCGCTGGCGGAGCCACGGGCTAAAGCTAGTATTACCAAAAACTACCTAACGTAAGTAATATGTATTTAGGTTATGTCTGCAGTTCCGCCCGCGTCAATGTTCATTATCGCTTCTATTTGACATTACCTCTCTAGGTTAATTTCCGTCAATCGCGGCTGACGCGCGCGGCCTATGCGTCAATAGTCAGGGTATGAAAATGTATGGCGCCGTTTCCGAGGTATGTGACAGACGCGCGCGGCCAATACTGACATAGACTGCGCGCGCACTCTGACTATTGTCAGGCGCGGATTTAGCCCACAAAAAAGGTTATGAGCACGGTAGCCGAAAGCCGAACATTTTGATTTTATTAAATCTTTTATAGCTTGAAAACGTATTGCACTTGCTTGTATGTAATGCGCACCAAATAATACATAGTTTCTTTTAATTCTTCAAAAATTACCTTTAAGATTTGGATATAATTCTCGTAGCATTTGCCAATCAATCAAACCATTTGGGATTGTGAGTATGCCCACCACCCCCACTACGCTGGATCCGCACCTGACTATTGTCGCATCGGCCGCGCGCGGCCGCTATCGGCCGCGATACACGGAAATGAGCTTTAACGTATTGTGTGGCTAGTAAAACGTTGATTAAGTTTGCAGAATTTGGATGGGCTAAAGAAAAATAAGCAATATTATGTTTTTTTAGCAATTATTTTAATTATAAGAATCTTCGTTTTGAACTATGAAGGGCGCTGACTCAGCGGGTTTGGGATGCCCCCGAAACGGAATAAACATAGATTATACCGGGGAAAACCTGGCGTCAGGAATTCTAATGAAATCTTTTCATTGTTATTGTATACTGCGTCTGAGTGGTATATAAGTAGGTAAAAGTACGTGATAATATTTATCAAAACGTTTGCTTTCAAATCCGACAATAGGCTTGTTTTCTAGGGAAACAAAAAAACCAAAAGACTTATTATTAAGTAAAACTAGCATTTAAACTACCAACGATTAAATCCTGAAAATGTTGCAGATGTATCTACATATACAGTAGGATCAACGTAACTAGGCCGGACTGAAGTAGGCGACAAGTGGTTGCGCAGATGCATTTTTGCAAGTAAATGATGACAGGAAGCGGGGGGCGGGGGCGGTAACTAAACCAAGATAATTAGAGATGCGATTACGCATTACATTGTCATAATTAGTTATTACTAACTCATGTTTTTGTGATTATTTTCGTAAAAAAAATGTTTTCCAAGTTTTTAGTATTTACTATAGCTGTTCTAAATTTAAACTTTTATGAACTTATTTAAATACATAGTATTTTTATGTTGTTGAATTAAAATGTTGTTAGTATTCTTAATCAATTAAACACAATTAATCGTTTTCGTAAGTAATTTTAGGGTCGCATCTCTATGACATGCGCGAAAGTGATAAGAACCTAACTTCAACCCGGTCAAGTTACGTTGATCCTACTGTATTAGGCTACGGTAACCGCTTAGCATCAGGCGAGCCGTATGCATGTTATTTTTTTTTTCCTTATCCCTCCAATATTAATCAGTAGAGGGCTCGCACATTATGTGCATACGCCAGTTTTTAAGTATAATTTCTGTCTAGTTTTCTTCTTTCAATCACAAAGTCTCGTTCTTGTCCAGTTATCACGTATTTCAAGTATATTTTACACTGTTTTACACTTTAAACGCGGAGCTGTAAAAATAGCGACATGTCAGTTTGCCGCCATTTTTACAACTCCAGGCTTGTTATTTGTCACCGTAGTATTGCAATAACATATCAACCCATTTATGATGTCCCACTACTAGGCACAGGTCTCCCCAATGGCACCTACTTATTATAGATCCTGGAGGTAATTGCCATAATCGCCACGTTTGGCCAGCGGGTTGTCGATCGCAGTTAGGCTTTAAAGTACCTACGCAGAGGACACTGCTTCATGTCCTCCCGGTGTGAAATCGACGACAAGCGCGGGAAGAGATGGGTCGAACTATTCCTAAACCAGTACTTACCACCAAAACATTTTATAAACTATCTTGTTACTTGGTCTACACTTCAAACGACATCAAACCACACCGTACAGATTAACCACTACATAGTAATCGCAATTTTAGCCTGTACAAACGATTCGCCGAAACGCACCATTCGAATAGGCGGTAATTATACGAGGTACAGAAGAACCGCTACCGCGAACTGAAGCAATTAGACCCTTCATTACTGTATTACTTGGAAGAAGCAAGAAAAAAGTAAAATCACTCGAGTGTATAACGATTTTTGTATCTTGGTTTCGATTATCATTTATTGTGACGATTTAATCGATGATTCTAATCGATTTTTATACGAATGCCCCAAAAAAGGAGTGTCTGTTTTTATTTCATAATAACTTTTAAAAGTTTATTAGGATTTAGATGATGAGGGTATTATTAGAATCGTTAAATGATAGAATAGAATAGAAAATGTTTATTGCCAATCATAAACATGTAAGTAGGTACATTTACAGTTTTCTTAATCTAATGATCTAAACTAACAATGAAGTAAGTACATCGTGTGGTGGCAAATGGAATGAACTCAGCAAATCTATACTAATATTATAAAGCTGAAGAGTTTGTTTGTTTGAACGTGGTAATCTCAGGAACTACAGGTCCGAATTGAAAAAAAAAAAAAAAAAAAATTGAATATTTAAAAATCATTTTTAAAAACAACCTATTATAAAAATACTTTGAAAGGAAGAAAATTTTAAATTAAATCAATCCCGTCAATTTGTTACATTGTACCATTTAAATGACATAAAATCTTGTTTTCCTCAGCCCGTGAGGATAATTTAGGTTTAATATAGGTTTAAATTTCTTACCTAATTTCATAAATATTTATCTAAAATCGTTATTCGTACAGTATTAATACGGATTAATACTCTTTCGAACTCCCACATTGCTAGTTATCTTTAAAAAAAAAAATACAAATATACGCATCTGCCCGCCTAGGCAGGTAACAGAAGAAAACTTGGAACAAAACTTGAAAAAAAAAAAGGAATGTGACACCCACAATCCCACTATGCAGTTATCTTTAAAAAACAAATGTATTCCGTAATAACGATGATAAATTTAGAATGTATTGAATTAGGTGACAAGTGTTCATTTCGTAGTTATAAACTTGATTTATTCGCAGAATAAACTGATTGGCTTAGCAACTAGGCACATCGACACCGCAGACAGTTGGTATAGCCACAAAATGCAGGGAGTACAGAAGGTAACGTGGGCGTACCCAGGGGGGTGGGGGATTTGGTGGTTGGAACCTCCTCCCCCCAAATTGCAAAAAGGTAGGTACATATAGTACTCATTTGGCCGTTGCTTTGTCAATGTTATCTACCTCCGAAAATTGAGCCTCTTGATACGTAGATGGTAAACTTCACACAACGCACAATCGAGCAACGCATAGAAATATAGACACCGCTCACGGGGATGGAATCAGAATGCCTTCGGAAGAAAGTGACAAAATGCCGAGAGTACTTACCTACCATTGATTAGATAAAAGTCTGGTTTCCATAGTAAAAGCTCTGCTTAGTTTGGGATCACATAGCGTTGTGTGAGTTGTCCCAAGATATTATTATATATTATTATATTATATTGGTTAACATTTTTCTGAGGTATATCAAATTAACTGAACAAACTCAAATTCAAATAAATTTATTTCGTAAATCAAATTAATGATTGTTTGAAAACGTCAAATTAATACATACTAAAAGAATAATACAATTATGATTTGTTTTTAAGAAGAAGCTAAGAACACTTATAATAACACTCTTTGAAAATCATCAAGTTTTTTTACTGAACGAACTAGTGTGTTTGGTAAATGTAAATGCTTCAAAACAAGCCAGGGTCCTTATTCACTATGTTTTTTTCGTTTTCGCGGCTAGCCTGCGCGATCTGGCGCATGCGTAGTGCGCTCAAAGATGTCCGCGCGCATGCGCGATGTATTTCTAAGCGCAGCTCTCTATTAATCATTATAACAAGATTTTGACAGTTAAAAGCGCGGGCCTGACGCGAAAACTATAAAAAAGATAGTGAATAAGAACCCAGGATAACTAAATAATAAGATTTGATAAGAAGCCGAAAGACCGATGGCCGATGGAGTAAACGAGTACGAGAGTGGAGACCGCACTCGGTAAACCTAAGGTAGGAAGACCGCCAGCCAGATAGACCGAAAACTTAAAGAAAGTCGCTGGAATGAATTGGACGAGGAAGGCAGAGGACAGAAGGTAGGTCCAGCAGTGGACCGATACACGCTGATTAATTGATTAATATCTGGCTTGTTAGTAACGGTTTTTATGCCTATCATCATCAGCCTATCGCAGTCCACTGCTGGACATAGGCCTCTCCAATTGCACGCCACTTTGTTCTATCTTCGGCTTCTCGCATCCAGCTCCTGCCAGCCGTTTTGCGTATATCATCACTCCACCTGGCCTGAGGGCGTCCTACACTACGTTTGCCAAGCCGCGGTCTCCACTCAAGAACTCGTTTACCCCAACGGTTGTCGGTTCTTCGGCTAATATGGCCAGCCCACTGCCACTTCAACTTGCTAATCCTATTATATTTGTGCCTATACCTAGTAGGTATTAGGTCTTCATCAGAGTACAGAATAGACATAATTTACCCACACGATATTACCTATAGACAACTTCTTAGTCTTCTTTGATCAGATGATCATGATCGAGAGCGTCAATAATCCGAAGCGGTAGGTATGTAGTGGTAGGTGTGAGTGATCAAGCAACAATATCTGTGCGTGCTCACTCATACTTAGACTCGCTGACGGACACGGTGGAAGTGACCTCAGACATCGATTAGACGTCCAGCTGGAAAGTTTTTTTTTTTTTTTTAATTTTTATAAAATATGTCTAACAATGTGGGATTGGGTCCCACATCACTAGCAATCTTGTTAACCCCTCCAGCTAAGCTCAAAGACTTGTGTTAGGAGTGGATTCACGTCGGTAGTGTAATGGGTAGGATTCGAAGCCGCGACCTCACGATTGCGAGACCGATGCCTTAGCCATTAGGCTGCCTTAATATAGTTTTGTTAGAACTTTGGACATATCGTACGAATTAGATTTAATTGGAGTCGTATCTAGTTGTAGCAGAATATAATAAGAAGCTTTTAGTGTAGAACAGTTACATTTAATTGTAGAACTACACTTTTTTTAATTATATTACATACCACATTACTAGCAATCCTGTTAACCCCTCCAGCTAAGCTCAGTGGCTTGTTAGGAATGGGTTCACGTCGGTAGTATTATGGGTAATTCGAACCCGCAGCCTCACGATTGTGGAAGTGCCCTGAAGAGGTCTGAAGTTCCGAGCCGCGAATGTCTACGTGTGCGTTGTTCGAGCAAGGCACAAAGTGATTGCGGGTAATTTTAAGTGTGCCTTCGAGGAGCGCGTCTTGTATGAATGATTTCCTTCTGCACTCTACGTTTTTGGTGGTATAGGCATTAATAGAAATCGGTAGATAGGCATAATTAGTGGTATTTCACAACACGTAGGTAGTAGTAGTAAAATTATTACGAAATTATGACTTATTATATTATGAGTTTGTTTGACTAATTCCAAACTGCGTCATTATATTTCCTATTATACCACAATGATACTTTTGTACCTATAGGTACTAAGTAGGTTACATTTAGGCATAGCCACTAATGCGTTTTACTCGTAAAAGGTAAACCATAAACCACATAAACAATCTATTTTAGGTACCTACTAATTAAATTAGGTACCTATCTATACTAATATTATAAAGCGGAAGAGTTTGTTTGTTTGTTTGTTTGTTTAAACGCGCTAATCTCAGGATCTACTGGTCCGATTTGAAAAATTCTTTTTTTGTTGGATAGCCCATTTATCGAGGAAGGCTATAGGCTATATAACATCGCGCTACGACTACTAGGAGCGGAGAAGCGACGAGAAATGTTTCAAAAACGGGGAGAAATTACGCATTCGAAGTTGCGCGGGACAGCTAGTCTATACTAATATTATAAAGCGGAAGAGTTTGTTTGTTTGTTTGAACGCGGTAATCTCAGGAACTACTGATTCGAAATGAAAAAATCTTTCCCTGTTGGATAGCCCATTTATCAAGGAAGGCTATAGGCATATATAACATCACGCTACAACCAATAGGAGCGGAGCAGCAATAAGAAATGTTGAAAAAAACAGGGAAAATTTACGCAGACGAAGTTGCGCGGGACAGCTAGTCTACTTATACTAGTCATTGGGGTACCCAGAATATGTACTAACCCGGCCAAATGTTCTGTGTACCTAGTAGGCCAATTCCCAAATCCTCCTGGATAAGCCCATGATGCTAACCCGAGAGAGGATTGACAAAAAATGCAAGCATTTGGTATGTAATCATTCGTAGTGTTCAGTTTTTTTGCCGAGCTCATTTTGATGAGACTTTAGGCCGTAACAATCAAACATAACGCAAGCGTAGTCGCAGGATAAAGTTTACACTATGGACATATGCGTCTGGGCATAGGTATAAATAATGGCGGCGAACATTTGGCATGATTCCATAATACCATATTGATAGTACAATGGTTTTCTTAGAAGTATTCTTTGTATTGTTTACCTTTGGAATCGTATTGTTATTTGTTCTCGTAATTCCATTTACACCTACTTATTTATAACTATACATTTTAAAAACACGTAAACATTCTTTTAAAAAAGGTTTGTGACGCAGACCGCTAATTCATCTAGCCAAAGATAATAATATAAATGTGAAAGTAACTCTGGATGAATACCATCCTGTTTGGGAGTTAGCTAGTTAGCTGGAACTCTACAAATCATGGGCGGATCTAAAATTTCATTCTTTGGGGGGGGGGGGGGCACATTAGGCAAATAGGCAATGCTCTTGTAGATTAAAATATCATATCATATGTATGTTCTATCAGTAGTAACAGACTTGTTTTATAGTCATTACTTAATTTTAAGTAAGTAGGATATATTTTCATCTGTGTCTATACATATAATAAAATTGTAAATTTCACGTGTCTGTACATGGCCGAACATAGGAAAAAAATATTGGGAAATGTTCGAAAACTGTATTTAAACACATTTCTACATTTTTAGAAATGTCTGGTTGTCTGTCTGTTTGTTTGAGCACGCATCACGCGAAGACGGATTCGATTGAAAGACCCGTAATATATATATTTTCATTAACGGATCTTCATGAAAATTAGCAGTTTCTACCTTTATATAAACCCAACTTCCACGCGAACGAAGTCGCGGGCAAAGTACACAATAGATAAGTATAATTATGTGAAAACTGTCTGAGGGCTAGCTTCAACTACGAACTAGGCAGAATTACTTTAGTGTACTCAACTGGATATTATCTAACAGTTAGATAATATCCAGTTAGATTCTAACTAAATGGCGTTTAATCGTACACGAACTTTATTTGATTTTCATCGTTTGGACGTCAATGCGGTACTGGATAGCTTGGTAGAACTTTGGACATAGCGCACGTATTAGATTTAATAGGAATCATATCTAGTTGTAGCAGAATATAATAAGAAGCTTTGAATGTAGAACAGTTACATTTAATTGTAGGACTACACTTTTTTTTAAATATAACTAGCAATGTAGGATTGTGGTCCCACATTAGGCACTAGCAATCCTTTTAAACCCTCCAGCTAAGGTCAGTGGCTTGTGTTAGAAATGGGTTCACGTCGCTAGTATAATAGGTAGGATTCGAACCCGCAGCCTCACGATTGCGAGACCGTTGCTTTTCCCATTAGGCTACTGTCGCTTTAATTGACGTCAGGATACAATAGAGGAGTTACTTGATTATCTAATGTCTCAAATCTATACTAATATTATAAAGCTGAAGAGTTTGTTTGTTTGTTTGAACGCGAATTGAATAATTCTTTTACCATTGGATAGCCCATTTACCGAGGAAGGCTATAGGCTATATAACATTACGCTACGACCAATAGAAGCGGAGCAGCAAAGTTAAATGTTGCAAATACGGGGAAAATGTATGCAGACGAACAGTGTACGACAGCTAGTGTAAGTATGTAAATCATAATTATGGCTAATTAACAACACTGTATTAAGTCGAAAAATCTCAAAATTAACTATGTAGGTATTTGAATAGCCAATACTCGAAATAACGCCGTTACGAAATGGGTTCTTTCCAAGAAACTTTGAAAACATTCGCTATTCAATTATGTATATATAGAACACGGTTTATAAAACGGTTTTTCGACGATACAAAAAATGGGATATTATTACCTTTGTGCAGTGTTGTTTTTAGGCTTAAAATTTCACGTAAGTTATTAGGTGTGCTTACACGTGTTTGTCAACAAACTTGTAGGTAAGTAAATGTAATTTTCCAATTACGCAGCAGGTAGCTTATAGTAGATAAGCTACCTGCTGCGTAATTGGAAAATTACATTACGTTTTATTTTACCTAAAACTTTGCCTTAGATATTAGCGTGACGTAAACAACGTCTGACTTACTAACCTTAATAATTTCTGAAGCCTGAAGCTACAGACTTTATAAACCACAACATTATCACAGAGTGGGTTGAAATAACTAGATCAGTACAATAAATGCCGGCCTGATGTTAGATGTAGATATTTTTACTGTGGTAGGTTGGAGCGAGTTCAAATTTTGGCGCCCAACCCAGGCGTCAAGTGTGAGTCGTACATACTACGGAGGAGGGGTGCAGATTGTTTCACCAAATACCGTCCCAAGAAGGTCGCGCGACGGGGGGTGGCGGCACCTTGAATAGCATTTAAGGTCTGGAGCCATGAGCACTCGCTTCGTTCGCCCGGAGGGGCTGGCCTTGCATTAAGGGGATGTATTACGGCACACTAGTTCCGAACTTTAAGGCGGCACCCTGACCAAATAATCTCGACTTGAAACGAATGCGCTCAGGTCGCTGGAATCTTTTGCAAAAAATGTTTGTAGCATAATGTTAAATTGCCTATCCGTTATAGTACGGGGTCCCTAGAACAAATTTTAAAATGATACATATCAAGTTGGAATTGACATGGTGGCTTCGTTTTGTCGAGACGCCCAACTTTATGTATACGACAACTTTATATTAGTGGTACGTTAGTGTAAAAAACAGGTGTTAACTTAATTTTGCTGTTGGAAAACTATTGTCCCCATACATCAATATAGGCCGCAGTTAGTTTACCAACCGCAAATAAAATTGTTATTAAACAATGAATTTCAAATTGCAATGATTATGGCTTTTACTTGTGCTAAGTGCCATGTAGGTTGTAGTAAAAGCCATAATCGTTGCATCACAAAAAAAAAATATTACTAATTTATTTGCGGTTGGTAAATTAATCGCGGCCTATGTTGATGTATAGGGATAACAGTTTTCCAACGGCAAAGTTAAGTTTGTAATATTTAACACCTGTTTTTTTCACTAACGTACCACTATATAAAGTTGTCGTATACATAAAGTTGGGCGTCTCGACGAAACGAAGCTACCATGTCAATTCCAGCTTGATATGTATCATTTTAAAATTTGTTCTAGGGAACCTGTACTATTAGTGTAAGTAGCAAATAAAAAAAAAATGGTAGGTACTTTACTAGGAGATGCATTTTATCAATAATTATTTCTCATTAGGAGAGCAAATGGGATTTACACGAGAGGCAAATGGGAGTGAATAATCTAACATGTTTACGATGGGGGGGGGGGACACATTTCATTATACCCGACATGAGCCAAGTGTGAGTAGCACGCACGAGGGGTGAGGTGCCTCCAAAAAAAAATCGCTCTGGAGAGAGGGAGTGGGGCCCCAATTGGGCAAAGAATCCGGTACACAAAACAACTGTCTGGGAGGGGCACGTGACCCCATGCCCCCCCCCCCCTGGATCCGCCTATGAATATCGGCTCAGTAAGACCACGTATGTCTCTAATGGTTAGGTACGTATTTGGTACATCTGTACTATAAATCAACGATTTCGTTGGTGGTAATGGTGGGTAATTACGCCGCGTGATTTATTCATTTAGCGCTACGCATACAGTGACACTAGCCGCCAGCCTCGCTTTTCCGCACACAACCATTACTTGCCAGTGCAAAGGAGCGTAGGACAAATTAAAGTCGAATATTCTTTTGTACGTTTACAATACATTACGAACGCCATGATGTTTTTTGTGTCCTAATATTTAAGTTTTTTTTTTTATAAAATTTTGACAGAACCGAACCCTGTTTCGCGTAACGAAGCAAGTGCCTGCTTTTCTTTCGGTCTCAGTCACGAGATAAAATCTGTTGTTTTAAAATTGCGCTAGAGTGCCGCTATACTTCCCCTTATGCTTATATTATTACAGTGTACAAATTGAATGAAGCCTTTAAAAATATCGTCTCGGCGTTCTCAGATTTAATAAGTTGTTATAGGATATGGCTTCGCATGCTTAGATCGCGAAATTACCTAGCAAGGGTTATTTTGCAATTGATATTTCGATATTCCATCCTTATTGGTTGGATTTATATAACTTAGAGAAAAATCTTGTATGCAAATTTCAATTTTCTAAACTAAAGGCTAAAATGGCAACAAAATAATGCAGGGGCGGATTTGCCATAAGGCATAATAGGCCCGGGTCTAGAGCGGCTAGTTTTAAGTGACCCCAGTGGTCACGAATTGATTGCACCCACTCTCCTAGTCGCAATTAGGGGGCGTCTAGCATGGCCTGGGCCTAGGGTGGCCAGCACTGCAAATCGGCCTCTGTAAGGATGGCCAGTTGACCAACGAGACGAGGTATGTAGGATGATTTGCTGTTTGATGTAGTGACGACTTAAAGTACAAAGTGGAAAGGACAAAGTGCGGAAGGCGTATGACCGGGTGTTATGACGTAAATTGAGAAAATCCTATATCCAGCAGCGGACTGATTAAGGCTGATAATGATATCCTGTAAAGATTTTTGGTTGCTGTTCACTGGCTGAGCAGAGATCAGTGAGTTAACTCCGAATACTCAAACAATATTTACCTACTTAGTTTATGACTTGCTCATGAGTATTTTATTTTTGTGGCTAGTATATCACTTTAAAATAGTTTTTTTTTTCTTTTTTTTTTTTTTAAATTCAAATTGTCGTTTTGTTTTATTATTGAAATAATATTTAAATGTGTCTTGCGCGATACCTAAGCGTAAAATGTTACTTTATCCAAAAGCATTTTCTTGATAATAAGTTTAGTTTTATTGCCTAAAATAAATTGGGATAATAATGTTGAAGTACTATGGGGTAATAATGACCCGGAAACAATGTTGTAAAGCCTAGTTTTTAATTAAGATTATTTTATATACACACATCAAAAGTGTCTAGGGATCAACATATATTTTTGCAATAACTTTTCTCCTGATTGATTTTTTTTTTATTTCTTTAAGGATTCATCAAATAAAGTGTTTTCGTTTGTCACAGTAACGATAAACCAAGTCACCTTTGCATTAATAAAGAAATTTGCCATTTTCCTAATAAAGGGATTTTTGACATTTGAACCACTAACATTAAAGTTCGAAAAAAAGACTGAAATAACAGTTTTCTTTAAAATTTTATTGGGTAACTTAAACAATTAATAATCCGTGTTTCTACCGCGAACACTAACAACACAAGAACATCGGTTTGGCATACTCAAAATGAGTTCATCCAAATCACGCTGTGGAATGGCCGCCCATGTTCGTTGCAACAACAAAAAAAGGTCTTCTTGCGACTGGATACCCTCCATATTCGGCAGAGCTCTTCTCTGTAGCATATCCCATGCATGCTCAATCGGGTTCAAGTCTGGCGACTGAGCAGGCCAGGGCAGGACATTGATGTTAGCTGCGGCGAGAGTCTGTCTTACAACTCTTGCGGTGTGCGGTCGTGCATTATCATGCATTAACTGAAATAAGGGACCGATTTGCACTTGTAGAGGAACGATGACGTCTGATACAATCGTCTCAGCATAAATTTGAGCGTTGAGGTTGCCTCTGATCCAAATCAACTCAGTTCTTCCGCCGATCCAAATACCCGCCCATACCATGATGGTTCCACCACTATAAGGATGGACTTCCTGGCAGGATTTTAATCGCTGTTGGCGTCCAGGGGTTCTCCAGTGTCGTATACGTCTTGTATCCGGTCTCATACCAAAACGAGACTCATCAGAAAAGCACACGAAACGCCATTGTTCTTCTGCCCAATTTCTGTGTTCAAGAGCCCATTGATATCGAATCCTACGATTGTGCATTGCTATAGGTGGTACCCGTAGCGGTCTTCGGGAATGAAGGTTCACTTCATGCAAGCGGTTTCTGACTGTTTGGTCGCTAATTAAGTTCCCTGAAGAGTGATGAAGCCCCACGGCTAACATCATGGCGGTTATTGTTGGACCTCTTCGAGTTAAGATTTGAATGTATCGGTCTTGTCTCCCTGTGGTGCAGCGATACCGTCCTCCATGGCGCTCAGCCACGGTACCAGTGCTTCGGTAACGTGTCCAAAGTCGACTGATAACACTCTGACTTGTATTCAGAGCTAAAGCCACAGTACGTTGCCGGGAACCAGCTTCTATCATTCCCACGGCTCTGAGCATTTCTTCCCTGCTTAAATGACGTCGCCGCTCCATAATAACGTTGGTTTTAATCAGTAGTAGGGAAACAGTAGCACTAATAATGTCTTCAATGCGTTGTAAGTTTTTATAGGGAAAATATTGACAGCTGATTTTCATCTTTTACTCGAATTTGATTCACAGTTCCTGATTCAAATTATGAAATGCACCAAAAAGGATCCATATAAATTTATAAAATCATAAATTTATTACAAAGCCACATCTCAATCTCAAGAAATCCGCATAAAAATGCTTGATCCCTAGACACTTTTGATGTGTGTATTTACCTTTGACACAAGGGAGTTAAGATGTCTGTACATTCCTCTAAATAGGGATTTTGTAGAATTATGATGCGGAACGTATACCGTTGAAATGGAAAATAAATAAAAATGAATAGAGACTGCAGGAGACTTAGCGCGGATCCTATTCCCACCCTGGATAAAACTTTGTGTGCTGAGCACGATGGTTTATTCTGTGTCTGGCTGTAATTTATCTATAATATGTAGGTATGTATTTAGAAATATATAATTTTGTTTTTGTGGCTACTATTCACTTTAATACAACAGAGACGACTCCAGGAGACTTTGCACGGATCCTAAATTTTGCTAAGGGGGGGGGGGGGCAACATGTGATCCACCCGGCCAAGTGGCCAAGTGTGAGTCGCTCGCATGATTCAACACCGGTACACCAGCCAACACCGCTGAGGGTGGGCAATTGCCTGTCAAAACACAACGGTACAGTGGCAAAATTCTCATGATTTCCCAAGGGGGGGGGGGGGGGGCAATTGCCCTTGTTGCCTTCCTTGGATCTGCGCTTGATATGATATACATATAATAGAATTTCTTTCTTTTAAGTACAACGAAATGAGGAAACGAGCAGGTCGTACGCCTGATGTTAAACGTCACGCATCACCCGTTATCAGTATCAGTGCCACATTTGCCAATTGCCACAATTTTTGTTTGGCAAAGATCTGAATGTCACCGTACCGCACTCCTCATTTGAGACATTAGATTGTCTTCGTAAATCTCATTTACCCAGTAATTAGACTTGCTACAGTGAACTTCAACCGAAACACAGCGATGCGTTAAAATTACTATTTCACGGAAGATTAACTGACACTGTTGTGGAACCAGCCAAGACGGCCTATAAAATAGTAATAACTTAGGTATAAAAGTATAAGCTAACTTTTCCTTGAAGTGTCATCAATCATATTATAATCACAAAGTAAACATTAGTGAACTTTGTATTACCTATATATTCTTTACAATTCACACGTGAGTAATTCTGCTTCTGATGCTGATGTAAGGTGATGTCATACTTGCCACTGCACGTCAGCGCACGCCCCCTATTTATTTTTATGACGTCAGCAGCCCAGTGAAGTACAGTCATGTGAGATGAGGTTGAAATATTTGACGTCATCACCACGCCTCGCTTGTTGCGATGCGGTACCGATACTGTCATGCTGAGGTTAGATTAGTCTGTCTAAAGGTACATTTTCACTGACGCGGAGCTGGGCGGAGTAGAGCGGAGCTGACCGTTTTTTTTTTTTAAAAACACGGTTCCGCATTAGAGTATTAAGCCCTGTGTCGCGGGGGACTTACAAACATACAAGTCACGGACACAAAGTACACACAAAGTGGTGTCCCGTGTGGGAATCGAACCCACGACCTCTTGCGTAGCAGTCGGACACACTCCCACCGCCCCACAGAGGCAGTCGAATTGACTAATAACATACCTAACAGTGATCGGTATCGGTGTTTAATACAGGCGCAGTTCAAGCCCCTAAATAAGGGTACGGGCACGGTAAAAGTTGTGGGCATAGTAGCCGAAAGCCAAAAATTTCGATTTTTTTGAATTTTTACTGCTCGAATACATATTTTACGAAGTGCGTTCCAATACAGACATCGTTTCCTTTTGGTTAATTTTGGACATAACTTTACCTTGGATATTTTAATATAGCTTTCCAAACGTTAGCCAATCGACCAATTACTCCACTCCGCCCCGTTCTGCGTCAGTGGAAACACACTCTAAGGACCCGTTTCCACTTGTTGGAACGAAGTTCCTTATCGCGCGTTGTGAAAGGGGACTAGACGGAAAAATCTCACGAAAAGTTGTAACGACACTTTTTGACACACACAAGCCGTGCGGCGTGCGCGTAAGTTAAAAACATCTAATTTGACGAAGAAGTCATCTGTCGATTTGGTCTAGAGGCATAAATTCGGTACACAGTATTGGTGACAATTGTGTACTTGTGGGTTCGAGCCTTCGGTATACAATCGTCTTTTTGTAAGTTATTTTCGTTTCGTCGTTCTATTTCGCATTGAACAGTGTGGTGTTGCGAAGATTATAAAAAAAAAATTAAGATAAGAACTTCGTTCCATCCGGGTGTCCCGACACCTCTCAAGTTTTTTGTGTTACCATTAAAAATCGGGTGCTCTATTGGCAGAACATTCACTAGAGCACCCGATCTTTAATGAGTGAGATGCTTAAGATGTTTTATTGATCTTGTGTGGTTAAACGATGTTTAAGGGGCATCTAAACGAACCATTTTTTTACTTATCTACAATTGTATGGCGCATGATCCAGTCTCCTAAACGGGCTACACAACCCGGCCACAATAAAATAGAGGGCGACTGAAACAACAACAAAACTGGCCGGGCAACATTGCGGAAAATAGATCGCACAGCGATCGTCCGGCAACCATCAAATCAATATTCGAGAGTACTGCCATGTTGCCGGCCACAGCATTGCCCCCACAAATTGCCGTAAAAAATGGCCCGTTTAGGCGCCCCTTTAAACTAATCCGATACTCAACAAGTGGGAACGGGCTCATAGGCTAGTCTTAGGCGAGGTGCAGTGTGCTTAGTGCGAGTTTGCATTAAGTTGGCGTTTGGCGCTCTGATTGGCCCGATGCAAGTTCTTCACCAATCTGAGAGCCAAACGCGGTGAACGTACAACAAACTCTATACGCTCTTACGCACTAGCGGTCAACCGCGGAGACGGCATACGGGAACACGTGGCTAGTCGCTTTGTGATTTCGCTTCGCACTTGACCGGTGTTGTGAATCAAGATCCCCACCACACTTCCTTCACGCGAGCTACTCGCACTTGACTAATCCAGGGTATGTCCAAGTGAGAGTGTGCATGATGCATAACCTTGTTGGTCAATGTGCTCTTTCGACAGACCTTTAACAGATTAAATTTAATATCAAAGATATAAATGTTTTAGGTTATTATTAAAATATATTAACAAAGGTATAATGAATATATGTTTTTATGAGTAAAATCGACATCACATCGACCCCGGACGGCCATTCTGCGATCATATTTATTTCTGAGAAACATCAATACAAATTATAATATGGCAACAGCTACAGAGTGTTGTAAAATGAATTGTAAAATAACTTTATTTGCATAGAGTGTAGGTACATAAAATGGTGTTGACATTTGTTGATCCATGTACAATTTGCCTTATTAAAGGCATGCCAACATAGAAGATTAATTTGAGAAAAAAAAAAAGCAAAAGTACATCCAATGCTTAATCATGCTAAGTCAAATTAAAATCTATACTAATATTATAAAGCGGAAGAGTTTGATTGTTTGTCTGAACGCGGTAATCTCAGGAACTACTGGTTTGAATTGAAAAATTATTTCACTGTTGGGTAGCCCATTTATCGAGGAAGGCTGTAGGCTACATAACATCACGCTACGAACAATAGGAGCGGAGGAGCAATGAGAAATGTTGCAAAAACGAGGAAAATTTACGCAGACGAAGTTGCGCGGGACAGCTAGTTACTTATAAATTGAAAATGTCAAGTATGTATTTATACTGTTAGCTGTTTCCCGCGGCTTCACTCGCGTGTGTGTTGATTTTTGAAATAAATGGTTCTGTATGCTTGCAATCCTTTGGACTTAATAGTGTAGGTAACTTTTACTTTTTCTTTTTACTCTCTACCATAGGCGTACCCAGCATATTTTTTCGGGGGGGGGGGGGGGAGGCTTAGTTGATACAAATGACTAAACATCGACCAAATATGCTCTGTAAACCTACTTTTTGCAATTTCGAGGAGGGATGGAGGTGGGGGACAACCCCTATTTCTCCCCCTGCTACACGAATCATAGGTAAAAGGTATAGATATTTACTGTGCCAGAAGGAGCTTGATGTATTCCATCATGTGAGATGTTGGATTTATCTCAACTGTGCATTATAAATACACGAATGTCTACTGTCAGTACAATAACTACCTGACTATTTCCCTGATGAGCTTATGGTACAATTCATAAATGACGTGAGGACGATTTGGCGATTTTTGACCCTCCTACCCCCATGTACATAAGATTTCACGAACTATTCCCTCTTCTTACGAAAGATTCATATGCGGGAAGAAGGTACTATAATAATTATTTATAACTATTATTTATGATTTAAAAAAATGTACGATGGAAATTGAAGTATACATAATAGAATGAAGAAATTCATTCAGCATCATACAAATATTACGTACTTAACAATGGGTATTATTGTTTTAGTCTAAAATTAAATATCAGATCGCTATAATAAGTTTATTAATTATTTATAGTACTACGGATCTTAATCGCGTGAATAATTTAAGTTAAAATACCCGTAGTATAAATAATTTTTAATGTGTACAAATCGCGACAGTTTATCAATATTTAATAGGTTTATTATCAGAAACACATCACCCTTGATACTGACTCATTATTAAAATAAATAATAATTTATTGTTATAAATGATAATAACACAACCTGTATATATAATAAACTTAATACCTTATCTCGTCTTCTCGGAATTGACCATTCAATCTCATTCATATATTGACGTGATGATAATGAATTCTGCGAAACGCCGAATCTCTATTTTATGAATATTTTAATAGTTATCTTTTTTATTAACACTTGTAGACTTGATGTTACCGGTGAAAATGTATACAAAGTAACTAACTGAAATGAAATGATTTATTTTGCAAAGCAGGTGATAATAATTAAATATACGTCCAATAAATTATACCATAATAATGGTGTGCAAAAGTAGTAATTGTTTATTATTCTAAAAGTTTATTTTATTAGATAATTTTGGGCTTACGTGGATGATTTTACCTTCTTACCCTTAAGGGTTGATTTTCCAATAACGCTCTTTATTCTTACCCTTAAGGGTTGATTTTCCAATAACGCTGAAACACGTGTTTCTTTATTTAAAACCAAAAAGCCAAATACAATATTTCACAGAATTAACTTTAAAACTGACGTAGCTTCATATAAATAGCAACAGCTATTTTACCCGCTAAGGGGACAAATTTCCAAAAATGATTTCATTGCGGATCTCTACAATATAAAGCCAAGTCAGAACAAGTAATTATAAAGATAGGGTGACATATTAACGTGGTGTTTTTCTCTTTATCAAGTTAACGTTATGTAATACGGCCTTCTCAATGTGTATAAATGAATGATGACTGACGCACATGCATCGCCGCGTCATCAATACGTTATAGAAAAAGTTGAATAACTTAAAAACGTCTGAATGGATTTGTATCAAATAAATCTAAAAAGCAACCCGATTAAATATGCAAAATATTTTAATATTAATAGTAAATAACAAAATCAAACTGTGAAACTGTGATAAATCTGTTAATAAACCGACTATAATATAGTGAAACTGTTGGCGACGTTGAACTTTTCATTGTGACCGAGAAAATACAAAAGACGTGTAGTGGTGAACAATTTACAAAATAAACATTAGTTATGTGAGTTTAGAGAATACTTCGTAGTAAAATAACAAAAAGAAGTAATGTTATGAAAATCAAGGTGTTTAATAGACTTTTTATGTGATAAATTTGAAAAGTAAATATTTTGTGTATCATCTTAATCGTTATCTTTCGTAAATTCAAATCGTCCGCCCCACCAAACAAAATTAAACAGGGCGCGTTCCAGGTACTCAAGTGAATTCGGTCATATTTTAAGCATCACAAAGAAAATCCCCTGTTACACGCTCATAGAAATAAACTATTTATGGTGTTGCCAGATAAATTAGTCAACTCCCACTAATAAAAATAGAAAAGTGCATAAAACTCGGAATACTAATAAACAATTAAGTGCAGTGATAATCCAAGTTACATACTATGAGAATAGAAACAAGTAATACTCAGAAGAGTGTAAGTTATATAAAATTTTATTCTAAACTGTAAAACAGTTGCGGTGAAAAAACTCTGTGTTGTGAAGTTAAAAAGGGCCTTGTTCGATTTTGTGTCGCTTCACACTTTTAGTTTTAGTGTCTCCCCCACCGCTCGCCACGGTTGCTGCGAAAGTCATAGCCCTGCGTTCGAACCTCGTGCACACATTTTAGGTTTTTTTTTGAGCACATCAGTATAATGGAAGACTCTGAAAACGTAACGCTGAGAAGGCAACAACGATCAAATATAAACAAAACTGAGAGCGAACTTGAATTTGATATATCGTACCACAGTCAACAAAACTGCCAATGTTGTATTGAAGACATTAGCACTTTAACCGATGAGGTGAATAAGTTAAACATGGAATTAACAATTGCTAACACAGAGATCGAAAATTTAAATATGGAAAATACGACCCTAAAAAAAGAAATAAAGACATATCAAAACAAAATAAAGATTTTTAAATCAGTCGGCATATCAGATAACATAGACACAAGAAAATCAAACTCAACACCTATGAAATTTTACTCGCCGCAGTATCAAAGCCGTTTCAATACAAATATGAAAATAAAACTACCGACGTCGATAACGCAGAAAATGACCATTTTTACTGATCAAACCCAAAGTCCTTTTTTGAGCCGCCAATCATTTGAGAACTTGAATCTCAAATTTAATACAACAGCAAAATTAAAGAGTCTAAATTTGCACAGCTCACCGGAGGGAGATCAAAATAGTTGCGATAATGTGGACATGGCTAGCATCTTGGATGACAACGTAGATGTTCCAAGTGTTATACAACATACACAATGTAGTCGCAGCATGGGTGTTTCATATGCTCGGATCGACCACATTAGTGACATAACCGTGGATAGAAAAACGCAACACTCACGTCCATCAAATAAAAGCAGAGTCATGATTTTTGCCGATGAGTCTGGATATGGCCTTGGGAGATCATTGCAAAAACTACTAGGAAAGGATTTTGTAGTTACAGCTATTATTAAGCAGGATGCACCTTTGTCTGAAATATTAAGTTCTAGCGTCTCAATGTGCCAAAATTACACTAATTCTGACTATGTAATTATATTAGGAGGCACACATGATGACAATCCTATGAAGGTGCAGTCATTTTTGTATTATTTCATGAACCACATATGCAAGACGAATATATTAATCGGCAAAATCTATAGAAATAAATACTTAAATGTAAATATGTTTAATAGACTGTTAAAGCTAATATGTAGAAACTGTAATAATACATCATTGTTAGATTTTAATAGTATGTTAAATAGTAACTCTGCACCGCATTATATTAATAAATTAAATATAAGTCAATACCTACATAGAGAAATTTTACGATTGAAATATAAACATGACTATATGAGTTATGCGTCTAAGTCCGTCAATAATGAAAATTTAAAAGTATGTACACTTAAACAATATCGCGATATGAGCATTCAGACGGAGCATACTTCGCTTAACCAACCATCTTTCGCAGTGGCAGCTACACAAACAAATATTGGTATGAATTCAGATAATGATTTGTTTTTTCGTGAGTAACCATTCATCCATTCAACAAATTTCAACAACCATAAGACATGAAATATCTAGCAATACCTTGAACGACAAAATTCCTGTATATATATTTCTTCAAAACTTATGTGGCATAAACAATAAAAAGGATGAATTTGAACTATATCTAAACACGATATTACCTAGGTTGAATTATATTTGTGTTACTGAACATTTTCTTAATAGTATAAATGCACCTCTATTAACCTTTACTGACTATCGCCTGATTGCTTACAACTGCAGAACTAATAAAAAACGAGGAGGTGCTCTTATTCTAGGACAAAGAAATAGGGAATTTATGGAATGTCCTCAAATTAACAAACTTTACAAAATTAATTCTTTTGAAATATGTGGAATAAGAGATGTTGAAACTGGGTTGTTTTTATGTTGCTTTTACCGAACCCCTGATGATAAAAACTTTAGCATATTTCTGGAATCTCTGGAAAAAGCTTTGGAATTTCTTTTTAATAGAAGGTCCATAATTTGTGGAGATTTCAATGTGAACTTACTAGCAGATTCAAAGAAACGCTCAGAGTTTTTAAGTCTATTACGGTGTTATAATTTTAGACCCCTAATAGAAACGTCAACTTTCATACGTAATAACCATTCCTCATGCATAGATAATTTTATTACAAATTTAAATAATCAGCATATACAAAACACTGACGTAGATCATAATGGTCTTGGAGATGGACATGGTGGGCTTCTTTGTGAATTGGTCTTGCAAACTGAGGAAGGTAAAAAATCTAGCAAAACCCAAATTATTACAATTGAAAAAAGAGGATATACTAGAAGAAATAACGAAATGTTCAAAAAGTTAATATTGAATACTGATTGGACTTCAATGGGAATTAATACATTTTTAAATAAGTTTTACCATGCGTTTCAAAAAAGTTTCATAAAAAACTATAGAAAAATTAATGTTTCAAAAAACAAAAATAGTATAAAATGGGTAACAAGAGGTATTAAAATATCTAGTAAAATGAAACGATTCTTATGTGTCAATAAGGGAAATATTTTAGAAAAAAGCGTATTGGAGTACAAAAATAATTATATTAGGTTATACAGAAAAGTAATTCTTGTTGCAAAAAAAAAGGCAGTAACTAGACAACTAGAAAATGCAAAGAATGTTAGTAAACAGATATGGCATGTAGTTAATGACTATAGAAACAAAAGTAGATTTTTTTTAACAAATAACTTGAAAATAAAGCACAACAACAGATATATCGACAATCCTAGCGATGTTGCTACCATTTTCTCCGAACATTTTAACTATAAGCAAGCCTCTAACACAGATAAAGCAGATGAGGCAATATATTTCTTGCAAAAGGGCACAAAAAGAGTTGACATAGAAATGATTTTGTCAGCCATTACACCAGAAGAAATCACAAAAATAGTAAAAGGAATGGCTACCAAAAGTTCAAGTGGGTATGATGAACTTCAAATATCGGTGGTGAAGCAACACATAAATATTTTAGACGTACCTCTTGCCTGTTTTTTCAACACTTGTATGAGTAAGTCGCTTTTTCCCGAACAACTAAAAATAGCCAAGATTGTGCCTTTACATAAGAAGGGTTCGCCTTCGGATCCAAAAAATTACAGACCAATATCTGTATTACCGACAATTTCTAAAATTTTTGAGAAACTGTTGAAATCTCGTCTTGTGTCTCATCTTAAAGAACATAAAGTAATAAACTGCAGACAATTCGGATACCAGGAGAAGATGGGAACATCAGACGCAATAAATGCTTTAGTTTCCGACGTAGTTGCAAAAATTAATAATAAAATGAAAGTGGCTGGAATATTTTTAGACTTGAGCTCAGCTTTTGATACTGTTGATCATAATATTCTGCTTAGGAAATTGGAATATTATGGTATTAGAGGAGCTGCGCTAAATCTTTTTCGCTCGTACTTAGCGAATAGACAAATGTACGTAGAATTAAAGACATTTGACGACAATAACTGTCTAAAAATTCAACGATCGCAGATGGTTCATGTAAGCAAGGGCGTACCTCAAGGATCTATTTTGGGCCCTATACTTTTTTTAATTTTTACTAATGATTTAATTGATTATATTGAACAATTTGATTCTGATATTAGCCTAGTTGTTTTTGCAGACGATACCAACGCGATCATTAGTTCTAAACGCATAGAAGATTTGAGCACAAAAATTAACGCAGCTCTCAGCATGTTTCAAACATGGTTTGTGACCAATAACCTAATTATTAATACAAAAAAGACTAATCTTATTTTATTTAAATCAACAGCTCGGCGTAATGATCAATTAGATATAGTTTTGAGGGAGGAAACAATTGAAATGGTTGATTCTGTTAGGTTTTTAGGTGTACGCATTGATGCCATGCTTAACTGGAAAAACGAGCTTGATGCTATAGATGGCTCCATATCATCCGCCTGTTATGCCCTTAGAAGTTTGAGAGATGTTGTCAGTATGAACCATTTAAAAACTGTCTATCATGCTCTGGTTGAGTCTAGGCTGCGATATAGTATACAACTCTGGGGTAATAGCTATAGGTATAATTGTGACAGAGCATTCATACTACAAAAAAGGGCCATACGAACTATTGTAGGTATTTCACAAAGAGAGTCCTGTCGAGACTATTTTAATAAATTGAAAATATTAACAGTACCTAGCCTATATATTCAAGCAGTATTACACCATTTGGCAAAGAATATGAAGAATTTTGAAACTGAAGGTGAAAGGAGGTTAAGAGAAAATACGAGGACAAACAATTTAAAAAATAAACATAATCCAACTTTAAATATAGTTAAACACGGTGTTCAATATCAAGCAGTAAAACTTTATAATAAATTGCCCCATGAATTGAAGAAAGATATATACAATATGCAACTATTTAAGAGGAAACTCAAACTATATTTACTAGGAAAATGTTTTTATTCCATAGAGGAATTCATAGCTATGTAATCTTATTGTAATCGAAATAGAAATTGACATTATTATTGAATCCATGTGTACATATTTTAATTTTTTTTTGTTTTTTATTAGTACCTTTTGACTTGTTTAATTTTATAATTACTTACTTGTGATGATATGGGTCATCTTATTATTTGTGACATGTCTTACTTGTTATAACTAATTAATAATCTCTATATTTATTTAAATACAATTTCAATTATTAGTTATACCCATTAGCAATTAAGTAGCGATTAAGAATTGAATGTCAAACACAATTGTTTTATTGTTATTGATAAATAAATAAATAAATAAATAAAAATAAACCAGCGTTGTAATAACTAAAACCAAAATGGCAAATAGAACCATTATAGCTTTGCCATGTCTGTCCGTCCGTGCGCAGCTTAGCTCAGAGACTGTTAGTGATAGAAGGCTGTTATTTTGCACGGATACACATATTACTTACGCCGATAAAGTGAAAGAATTTTGAAAAACATTTCTTTTGAGGGTACATCACCATTATATGTAAAGTGGGGATGTGATTTTTTTGCTCACTTCGACTCATGTGGGGTAACATTAGCTAAGTCTTATTAGAAATGTTTCGGAGTTGTGAAGACCATTTTTAGATTGAGGAATCTGTTTGTGAAAAATCAAGTGTTTTTAAAGTGCAAATTTTTCTTAAAGTCAAGTTACCCCCCCCCCCTTGTCAGCTAAACCCAAAAAAATATGTGAAAAAATTACTATTACTACTAGTATAGTATTATATTATCTGTGCTATTACTATATAAAGGCGAAGGTTTGTCAGTATGTGAGTGTGTATGTTTGTTACTTCTTAACGTGTAAACGGCTAGAGCAGTTTTAATAAAATTTGGTATGGAGTTAGCTGACACAATGGATTAACACATATGCTAATAAACTGCGGGTAACACCGCGGGGCACAGCTAGTTTCACTATAAATACTACTGTATGTATACTGAAATGAAAATGAATGAAAACTATCACAGCTAAGTAGGCTTTAAATTTTGTTACTTCTCATTTGATCAACTGTTACTCGTATACTTGATCAAATGAGAAGTAGCAAAATTTTCGTACAAATTCCATTGAAAATTATTATTATGTAACCCACTATAAGAAGTGAGTTTTCTGTTGTTTTAGACCTCCCGTATTATTTTGATGGGGAAGGGCCCCCCTCCTCTATCCGAACTATGGAACCCTACATTGTGCGTGGCCCGACGCGACGTGCACTTGCCCGGTTTTTTATTCGAGTGTATGTTTCTTTGGGACGCTCTAGAGCCGAAATGGCTTGATGGATTTTAGCTTGAGAGGTATCGTTAGATTCGTCTTATGAGAGTTACACTGGGTACCGGGTCCTTATTCACTATCTTCTTTTTCGTTTTCGCGTCAAGCCAAGATAAAAAACATAAGGACCCTGGTCACTGTGACCTCAGTTTGTCGTTATTTTGACGACTCCAACACTAGACATGTCCGCGTTTTTTTTTTTCCTTCAAATCTAGTATTATTTTTTCCTTTAAATCTTAGAAGTACTTAGCTTACAGTTTTCTTAGAACGCTGAATACAAACAAACTATTGCAATTTTCTCTTCATCGTAAAATAAATTATGAAGCGTTCTGTTTGTTTGTCAACTGTCTATCAGAATTGAAACTCTTCCCTCCAAAATTAATCGGTAGAGATTATGGCTCGCACATTATGTGCATACGCCAGTTTTAAGTATAATTTCTTTCTAGTTTTCTTCTTTCAATCACAAAGTCTCGTTCTTATCCAGTTATCACGTATTTCAAGTATATTTTACACTGTTTTACACTTTAAACGCGGAGCTGTAAAAATAGCGACATGTCAGTTTGCCGTTATTTTTACAACTCCTATGTCCGCGTTTAACTCTGATAAAGTGATAAACCCATACGACTGAATCCTTGTGCAGTCGCAGTACCTATACAATAAAGGTAGTAAACTTGAAATGGGTTGAATTATTTGTAAAACCGGCTAGATTACCATTAATTAAAAAAAACAAGAAGAACTTCAACACGCTTTTGCGTTTGGGAGTGAACCCGCCCGATTTACTTATGTGGTATCGCACCCCCCGTCGTACGTGCGACTCACACTTAACCGGAATCGGTAGATCTACCGATTTTCCTTTTACTTATCTACCAATTTTTTACAATCAATCTACTAATTTTCCAAAATCATGGTTGGCAACACTGTGCAAGTGTTAGATAAGTTTCTGTGAATAAATTAAAATTGACACGCTTACCATCGTTATTTATGTAAAACGTCGTAAATTATGATTGTAATAACATCGAAATTAGCATAAATTATAACGTAAATATAGCATATTGCTATCAAAATAACTATGTTGTGTAACTATTACTGGCATTTAATGTTATTGACGTTATTACTCGTCGTAGTTATAACATTGACGGCTAGTACTGTAAATTATAGGTATAATATTTATCTCTCATTATTATTATCTACACCTACTAATATTATAAAGCTGAAGAGTTTGTTTGTTTGAACGCAGTAATCTCAGGAACTACTGATCCGAATTGAAAAATTATTTTACTGTTGGATAGCCCATTTATCTAGGAAGGCTATTGGGTATATAACATCACGCTATGACCAATAGGAGCAAAGCAGCAATGACAAATGTGGCAAAAACGGGGAAAATTTACGCTGACGAAGTTGCGCGGGACAGCTAGTCTATAATTGCTCGTAGTGTTACAGTTAATGGTTCCACCCCATCTCTTCCCGTGGGTGTCGTCAAGGTGACTAAGGGTTTTCATATGTGGTTTCGCCCTTGGTTCTGCCCGCGTTGATCTTCTTTCTCCATACAAACTTTTGCCCTTCTTTTCATACCCTTAGGGGATGAATTTTGAAAATTCTTTTTTATGGATGCCTATATTGATAGAAGGACTCAACCCAAATTATGGTCAAGAATTAATTATATGAATTATATTGTATTTTTAACTAGCTGAACTCGGCCACGCTTCGCTGTGAACACTCGCCGGCCTTCCCAGAAATTCTGCTAAAGTTTCATCACAATCTGATCAATGGTTTTGGAACGCATAGAGGTCATACAGACAAACATTGATTTTTAGGGTTCCATAGCCAAAATGGAAAATAACGGAACCCTTACAGTTTCGTCATGTCCGTCTGTCTGTCTGTCTGTCCGTCCGGCAAAATAATCGCTCCAAAAGTTGCATAAATCGTGTCCCCGCCTTATCTTTTGAACCGTGAGACCAAAAAATATGGAAAAATTCAGAAAGATAGCGCTTAATAAATACTTTAAACTAAAATTATTTTGGATAAGATCGGATAAACCGTCATTGAGTTATTGCTGAAAAACTGCGTTTTTCAACAAAAGGGCGTAAGTGCCATGAACATGCGCTTTTCTGCTGATGCAATTGTTCAAGGTAACTTAACCCTACACTGAGTATGATCCGACATGCTCTTGCCCGGCTTTTATAAATATAGATAATGGGAACCAAAACACTTAAATCGTTTCGGTTAAATTATTTATTTATTTATTTTATTTATTTATTGACTTTATGCACAAAAATATCGTACAAAGGCGGACTTAATGCTACAAGCATTCTCTACCAGCCAACCTTTGGGTGATGTGACATAAAATTATATAGGTGCAGATTGTTGACAGCCAATGCTAGATAAATAAGATAATTACAATCGATTATAAAATATATATATATATATATATATATATATATATATATATATATATATATATATATATATATATCTATATATACACACACATACGTATACTTAAAAACATAACATACATACAAATTACCTTCATAGAAACTAGTATATATATTTATTCAACTAAAACCTCTCAAAATGTGTGGTTCATTTTTGATAGGGGGCCAAAATCTTGGTTATGGCGCCTTCAGGGACACCCGGGGCACGGACAATGGATTCTTCCTCCCCTCTCCTAGATCCAGCACTGGGGCAATGTCTTTATTGTTTTACCCCACTGATATAATAGACTAGCTGTCCCGCGCAACTTCGTATGCGTAAATTTTCCCCGTTTTTGCAACATTTCTCGTCGCTGCTCTGCTCCTATTAGTCGTAGCGCGATGTACATAGCCTATAGCCTTCCTCGATAAATGGGCTATCCAACAAAAAAAGAATTTTTCAAATCAGACCAGTAGTTCCTGAGATTAGCGCGTTTAAACAAACAAACTCTTCCGCTTTATAATATTAGTATAGATAGCTCGGTCGCTGGCGTCTAGAACCTATCACTTTGTAGACAATAAGATAACGATAGCATACAAATGATTTGAATACTTTAAACTCAAAAGGTTTTTAGGTTAATTTCTTAAGTGCATTATTCTAGTTTTGAAGTGTTCCGCATTCATTCAATTACATTGAATTGATAATAATTTATTCATTTATCGCATATTGCCGTACTTGTAAATATAAGTGATAAAGTGATTACCTACTTAAATAGAGTTCAATGGAATATAATTCTAAATTTAATAGAATAATTTATTGTGGCGGTTAGATATCTGTAAGTACGAGTAGCAATAAATGTATCCATTAAGCTAACTAAAGACGTGGCTGGATATACCTAGAACATGCTGGATATACAAATAGGTACTCTAATATTTTTCCATTTCGTGAAATAGACATGCCAAAGAAGCTGTGTAGATAAATATCTACACAGCTTCTTCAATCGATTGGTCAAAATTCGGTCAATTGTATAGATTTTAAGGTGCAGCTTTCTGAGCTCTTGTAACCTAAGTAGGTTACAATAAGCGCTCAGAAAGCAGCACCATAAAATCTATACATTTGACTTAGTTTTTTCCGTAGCGAAAAAGGTAATTACAGTTTCGCCATGTCCGTCCGCAGCTTTTGCGCAGAGACTGATAGTGCTAGAAGGCTGTAATTTTGCATGGGTGCACATGCATATTACTTACGCCGGCAAAGTGAAAAATAAAATCTTGAAAATATATTTTTTTCCACGGTAGGAATTTATATAATGAAATTAAAAGAAAAACTATCACAGCAAAGTAGGCTTTGCAAGTTTACGAGCAACAGCTGATCAAATGAGAAGTAACTAAATTTTCTTACAAATTTCTATTGAAAATGATTAGTTAATTATTTATAACGTTGTAAGTATGATGCAAAACAACACAAAACCCACTTGTTAAGCCGCATTATTCGGATGGAGGGAGTGGGTGGGGGAGGCACTACTGAACCCTACATTGTGCGTGGCCCGACATGTCCTTGCCCGGGTTTTTATTTATGCCAGTGACGCATCGCTGGTGTCAACAGATGAAAGCAGCGGATTCCATTTTTGTCTTTTTACTCGTGTCAATTAAATAATGCTTTCCTACTTTGACGACTTTTTTATATTAGTGTGACATTGTAATATGTAGGTTATCAATGTGGGCATTGGTTTGCTATTTTTACAGATCGATTGTTGTTTATGTAACCTATCTACTGCTTATTAGTTAAAAAATCATTGGTTGCAGTGATATCCAAAAACACATAAAATGTCAAAAAACTAAACAAGTCGGTAGGTACAAGATGCGCAAGGCAATCGGAACTTTGATGTTCACTGTCAAAATGTCGCTTCTGTCCTATATACAATCGCTGTTACTGCTGTGATAGATAGCCCTCTTGTACATCTAGACACACAAAAAAAAAACGCCAGGGCATGTTTCTACTCATAGATTGCAGCAGTGTGGGCAAAAAACGGACACAGATTCTGACATCATTATCCTTCCTAAGGGCCTACAGTAGTGGTCTGGGCAGACTCCTGGACTTCTAGGAGTGTGTAGGGTTGGCTGGAATTATAGCAAATTAGATAGGTATGGTATAAACTCAGTGAATTTGTTTGACTGCCTCTGTGGCGCGGTAGGAGTGTGTCCGACTGGTACGCAAGAGGTCGTGGGTTCGATTCCCAAACAGGATACCACTTCGTGTGATCCACAAATTGTTGTTCCGTGTCTGGGTGTACTTTGTGTCCGTGACTTGTGTCACACAGGGCTTGTGCAACTACGGGAGTCGTCTTTAAAAAAAATCGTGAGATTCGAATTCTACCCATTATACAACAGACGTGAACTCACTCCTAACACAAGCATCTTAGCTTAGCTGGGAGGGAGGGGGGCTTAGCAGAATTGCTAGTAATATGGGACCAAAAAAGAAGCCTGAATTACTTTAATAAGTTATCTTTAAAAAAATACACTACAAAACTAACTAACGTACTTATATTATATCCAAAATAATATCAATTAAATACTACACCCATTGAATTGGTGTATTTATCCCCCCTACTGTCTCCCAAAGGGGAAGAAGGTGTCGCATATTTAGGATGTTCTAAGGCTGATTCCTTTACATAATTGGGTCATATTTTAGCTGTGTTTAGAAAGAGTTGACCCAACTTACAATGCCTCTCTCAGTAGGTATTTTTAAATAGCACACCTGGTTCCCCGTATTCCGCATCCAGTCCTCCCCCCACCCCTCAGTGACCTTCTTTAGGTCGTCGTCAATGTCACCTCTTATAGAAATTCCTAGAAATACAGGCTTATATACGTTTCTAGGTAAGTAATATTGTTTGAGAGTCCTTCGTCATAGCAAATTGCGCTGCATCACGTCTACCGATTCTGATAAATTCATTATGATTATGACTTTGTGAAGTACCTACTGCTATTTTACTGAGAACTGAAGCCATATTAGCTCTTCACGAGATTATGATTGCAATAAATATTCTTGTGAAATTTACTGTCCATTGTTTATATAATTTCATCGTATTTCATGTAGCATAATAAAATTGAGTATATTGCTATGTTTTGTTGTGTACCTCAAAAAGCAATGTTCTACGATTTATTTTATTTGATTGACTGCCTCTGTGGCGCGGTGGGAGTGTGTCCGACTGCTACGCAAGAAGTCGTAGGTTCGATTCCCACACGGGACACCACTTTGTGTGATCCACAAATTGTTGTTTCGAGTCTGAGCGTACTTTGTGTCCGAGACTTGTATGTTTGTAAAGTCCCCCGCGACACAGGGCTTGTACCCCACTGCGGGGGTCGTCTTTTTTAATAAAAAAAAAACTATTAATTTTGACATAGTGACGATTTTTGAAATATACATCCATATAGGTACTATCGCGATTTCGCCTATCTTCTGTAGGTATGTATAATAGGTATTATTAAAGTGTTAACAAATGGACGGACGTGCATAAAATATGGCTGCCTGCGCTGGCCGATGCAACGCGAAGAAATCATAGTCAAATCGATCTATGATTGATGGGCAGACGGCTGCCTATCGATCATAAATCGATTTGGCCATCAGATGACCATAAACCTTTCAGACGATTATTTAAATAAGTGCAGTGGTTCTACACTTTCTTTCTCTTTTGGAGTAAGTGCGATTTTTGCATTAGGTAGGCAAATTACATTTTGCATAGCGGTTTGTAAACCCTGCCAATTACCTACTTCTACATATATATAGGTTGATTTGTAATTACTTAGGTACTAATAACATCCCGCTCATAGCTTCTTTACATAACACTAAAATAAGTTTGTAATATAGCCACTTGAGCGTCAGTGGCTTGCATATCAGCCAAACAGCTAATAATCTCGTACGCGTGCGGCTGATTTAGCAACCAGTACGATCCTGACGAGGTTGTAAATAGGGGCATCTTGTTTAAATCTTATGAATTACTTGAACATTTTGACGTTTGAGAACGATAGCTTATTATATAGTTCAACTAAAAAAGGTTTTAAGCGCAAAAGATTTTCACGATTAAGTTTTTAAAATATATCATTAGAATCTTTATATTTGTACCTATATTTGGGTATTTTTTATGTTGCTATTGGTATTATATTCAAGTAGTCATGTAGGTTTTTCTGATGGTGTTGTGAACGCCGCGCCGTACCTACACATCGAGTTCGCGGGACGTACAAACATCATGTCTCTAGTATTAGCCGACGGTCAAGTGGATAAGTGTGGGATGTTAACAGTACGAGTATATTTAAAATCATTCTGTATGTTGGTAATGTTCAGACTCGAAAGAAACTTAAAAGAACAATATAATTATGATCACACCGTGTCTCATCTCTATGTTGCACTGTAAAATATGAATTCGAGCGCACTCGCGACCGTTAACTAGTATATCTCAAAGTACTCGAATGGCACGATTCTGGTACTTAATATGATAACGCGTTATCACTACTCCGAAGCGAATAGGAACACCGAATTCTCGGTATTATCACATAAAAACATGTTTTATTATCTGAACAGGGGTTCTAAAAGTTTTTTTTGCATACTATAGCCGTTCTAGACAGTTTGGAGCCGTAGTTCTTTTATTAAAACCACGGGATAAATAGAAATTTTGTAATTTTTTTCTGTAAAAAATAAGTCAACTCCAGCATTAGGAACCAGTGGCATAGCTTGCCTTAGGCTGGTCCTGTATAAAATTTTATTGTGGGCCTAAGTCAGTCCCTTGCAGGCTGATATGGCGGTAGCGCTGTGCCCCTGGTACTAGCCTCATGTCGCGGTAGTCTTTACAAACGTACAATTACACCTAGTATAAACCCAGGACAAAAAGTACGCCCAAACTCTGTACACATGTCAAAGGCAAATAGCAAAACACGTTATTTTACAAACGGCGTCGGCATTTTGTATGTTTACTAAAAGCCTTACACCGTATGTAAATTATTAGTATTTTGTATAACGCTACTAGGTATTATTTACCGCCAATTACAAATGGCCGCGGCATAATAATTTGCCGCGGCAATTTGTCATAAGTATACCACGGGCTAAATGTTGAGGTGTCAATGAAAATTGATGTTTGCGGAATCTCTATCACAGAAAATGTTAGAAATAGTACATAGAAACAAAATATATGTAAGGAGTTACCTTTTTCATTGAATCGATTCGGTTAGGTTAGGTTAAGTTAGAATTGTGACCACACGCGCGTAGATGCCGTCGAGGGGCAGAAACATCAAATTTGAGTAGGAAGCAAAAAAATACTACACTATTATATTATTTCCTAATACTGCCATTATTAAGTATAAAGTCCTAACTATATAAAGCTTTGTTATTACGGTTACAACTACAACATTGAAGTAGACGTTAATACTTACACTGAAATTCAACTACAATTTGCCTTAGGCATTTTGTAAAACGTAAAAAATGCCGACGCCGTTTGCATAAGGCCGTGTTATGCTATTTGACTGCGTCATATACATGCACTGACTGTCTCGCGCAATTTCATTTGTGTAAATTTTCCCCGTTTTAGTAACATTTCTCGTTGATGCTCCGCTCCTATTGGTCGTACCGTGATGTTATATAGCCTTCCTCGAGCCTCCATAAATGGGCTATCCCACAGTAAAACAATTTTTCAATTCGGATCAGTAGTGCCTGAGATTACCGCGTTCAAACAAACAAACTCTTCAGCTTTATAATATTAGTATAGATACTACGTGTATAGATGGTGGAGTAAATTCCTTGCGAAGCCGCAGCGGGACGCTTAGTGTTTTCGTCACTACAATCCTATGATTTAAACTTTGAGAACCAATGTCCTTGATGAATAAAAGTGAACTGATAGTGGTCTTAGAATTCCAGTCAAGGCTGTTCTCGGTGACATTGACAGTTTGTTAACCGCTTCTTCTTAGAACTCACGTCGATCAAAGATTACCATTCTTGTTTCGGGGAAACTCGTCGCAGAGTTCGTCCATTATGACTTTATATGTTCAGGTGTACTGAAATTCTGGCTATCAGAAAATAATCTGGTAGATAAGTGACTAAATTCGGATAGTTGATAGTGAAATTGGGAATGTGGGAAAAGATAGACGTACGTGGGTTGCTTGATATTGATAGGGTTCTCGGTAGACTTATTGGATATTAGACTTGAGTTCAATGACCCTGTCTTGGTTGTATCACAATTTATTTTTCAATGGAAATACTTTTAAGTTTTGCGAAAAAATATATATTATTTTAAATGAGATCTGTTGAAGAATTTAGGAATTAGGTAAGTACTGGCTAAGGCATCGAACTCGCTATCTGTGAACCCACTCCTAACACAAGCCATTGATTAACAGGATTGCTAGTAATGTGGTACCCACAATTCCACATTGCTAGTTATCTTTACAAAAATGTTTAAATGTTTTCTAACTACCTCTCTGACAAGGTAATCCATATTATTCTTATTATATGTGAAAGTAACTCTGTCAGTCTGTTACGTTTCCACGCGTAAAGCGCTAAGCCGATTTAAATGAAATAGAGAGGAGATAGTTTGAGTCCTAGGACCTCTCCCTTTGTATATAGGATAGTTTTTACCGCGATAACTGATATAAACGCGGTCGGAGCTACGGGCGAAAGCTGTAGAAAAAACACCCGATATTTATTATATCTGCAAAACGGCTGAAAGGAATTATATGCACCTTGAGTTCGTTTCATTCAAAATGTATTTAATAACGAAGACGTCAGCTCCTACGCGTCTTCGTAGAATCCAATAAAGTACCATCTTTTAATATCAGACAATCTGTAGGAGTATAAAGTTCAAATACCCGGATTCATCGCTATTCTGGTAGAAATTATTTTTATTTACTATTACCTAGCTGTCCCGCGCAACTTCGTATGCGTCAATTTTCCCCGTTTTTATGTTACAATAATTGCAATTAATAAAACCGGGCAAGAACATGTCGGACCATGCTCAGTGCAGGGTTCCGCAGCGTATGTTCATGACACTTACGCTATATTTATCTCTAACGTGGCACTTACGCCCTTTTGTAGAGAATGGCAGTTGTTCGGCAATAACTCAATGACGGTATATTAAATTTTTTTACGAGTACCTAAAAATATTTATTAAGCGCTAGGTACCTTTGTGTTTTTTTGCATATTTGTGGGGGGAAGGGGTGACACAATTTATGCAATTTTTGGAACGGTTAAATTATTCCCAAAAATATTCACTTAATCAAAAAAGTTTATAAGAGATCTTAAAATGTTTTTGAAAACCCGGTCGAAAGAAATCAAGAAATGCCGTGACATACCTACGGACGGACAGACTGACAGACTGTTTTTGTATTAAAATATGACATCTATTATCAGTTTAGGACTGTCAATTTTTAGGATTCCGTAGCTAAAATGGCAAAACGGAACTCTTATAATTTCGCCATTTCCATCCCACCGTTTTTAAGATCGATCCCAAAGTTACAAGAATACAAAAATGGCTGTTAGAAACTTAACTGCAACTAAACTGCAACTGCATTGCTTTAAATACGTGAATTGACCCCCAGGTGTCTCATGAACCGTTATAACTAGACAGTTGAAATTTTCACAGATGATATATTTCGGTCGCCGCTATAACAACAAATACTTACTAAAAAAAAAAATTATGTGGAGCCATCCATACAACAAACGTAATTTTTTTGCCGATTTTATAATATAGCCTGTATCTGATGAACCGTGCATACCTAAACAGTTGAAATTTACTCAGATGATGTATTTCTGTTGCTATAAATACTAAAAACAGGCGCCGAAGGAATAGTGAACGGAACGGACGGACAGCCAGGCCACGGTAACAGCAAAAAAAAGCTAAGCTCATATACATGTTGGGTACAATATTCTAGCCATAGAGACAAGCGTTCCGCGTCATAGGTGAGTTGCCAGGAGCCAGACATGGGCGTCACGTCGGCCACGGCACGCACGAGCTCATGTGAGAACCTACGTCATTCACACCCGCGCATCGTCACTCCAACATCTGAAACAAAGGAGCCTAAAACAACGGTCCGCAAGCTTACTCTCTAACCTAAAGGTTAGTATACACTTGAGCATTTACTAGTAACAGAACATCGAGCATTCGCTGTTGTTAAATTTACTCGAACCACACTTCGAACATGATACTCGATCAAATCGTTTATTTGCTAAAATGTTAACAAGAAATGTTACATTATTTCAATAATACAGCACATTTACAATTTTATGGCATGCAAATGTTATTATTCTATAAAACAAACAAAAGAGAAAAAAAAAGTACACTATTATAGTATTACATTTTAAAGTACATTATAATAATTTGTATTTAATTAGATAATATTAAAGTAGTTAAACAGATGATACCTAATATGATAGTAAATTCAAATTATATATAATTGTGCATACATGCATTACATTGTTTATAATTTATAGCATAAAAAATCGTGTACTGAGTAGAAACAATTTTCAATGAGCCATGCGCAATGTTGTTACAACCTATACCTATTTTATAAACCGACTAGCTGACCCGCGCAACTTCGTCTGCGTATACTTCTATTTATTTATCTATAGCGGAGTTTTCTGTAGACCTTTTCAATGTGTACAATACTTAGTACATTATTTTGATAAATCTCGTAGGGTTCAGCCTGCGTTTGCAATGTAAGCGGAAAAAATGTAATCATTTACGACATCACATTAGAAACCTCAAAAATAACAGTATTTCTCCACTATTTCATGGATGTTATTTTACATATAAACCTTCCTCTTCAATCACTCTATCTATTAAAAAAACTGCATCAAAGTCCGTTGCGTAGTTTTCAAGATTTAAGCATACATAGGGATATAGGGACAGAGAAAGCGACTTTGTTTTATACTATGTAGTGATAGTGATGATGACGAGCGTTTTGGCGTGTATTTTTTATCGAGCTAAGGCACGAGCGCGGGTGTCGGGTGTGTTTGCAAGACAGAAATCAACGTTCCAAGTTCACTGTTTCCTCGCCTTACATCATTTTCCTATAATTACATCGAACACAGCGTCGAGCATTCGCAAGAATGTTACATTACATTGTAATGCTCTAGCAAATGCTCAAGTGTATACTCATCCTTAGAAGCATACAGTAGACCGGTGTAATCAATTGCACCCGCTCTGCCCTCATCATGCGAGCTGTCTACTCACACTTGGATAGTTAAGTCAAATGTTGTCCCCCCTCCACTCCTGAACAAGGTTAGGATATAAAGATATAAAGAAATAATATAAGGATATAAAGTAACAATAAAATATACCTACTGTTATTAATCAAAACTGCAATCACACCTATTTATTACAACCAAATTTAAAATTATGTTTATTTATATACCTATGTCCCACTACTGGAACCCGTGTCCAGTAGTGGGACATAGGTATATAAAACTCTCCAGTAGAATCTACTTATTATAGGAGCTGGCCTGGGGGTATTTTTTGCGTATTATTGCCATAATCGCCACGCTTGGCGGGCGGGTTGGCGATTATAGAGGTAAGTAGGTACACAGAAGATGCTGCTTCCCGTCTTTCGGTGAGAAATCCCTAAGTCGCCTTGACAACACCCACGTGAAGAGATATGGAGCGGTACTATTCTAAAGCTGGCACCACACGGCCAATTAAATTATGTTTAAATTCAAATTAAAAAAAACTTGAGAGGTGTCAAGGGACACCCGGATGGAACGAAGTTCCTTTCGATTAATTAGTGAAGGAATTGTAATATATATTTTTTTTTAATTTATAATAATATTTTTTTTATTATCAACAAATATAATGTAATATAAACCTAATCATATAGTAATAATTATTATAAGAGAGAGAGAGAGAGAGAGAGACAGAGAAACATGCGCACGCCGCACGGCTTACAATAGCTTACTATAGCAAAAAGTATCGTTACAACTTTTCGTATGATTTTTTTCCGTCTAGCCCCCCTTTCACAACGCGCGATATGGAACTTCGTTCCAAATGTTAATTATGAAAAATGAACTGAAACAATTTTTTAAACAATGTACATTTTTTTTTATTGTAAATTATTTATTCTTAAGGCAAATATTAAATTTAATCAGAGAATATTTACGTTGACGAAGTTGCGCAGGTCAACTAGTGTTACATAAAAGTTATCCAACTTGCTATAGCGTTACAATTCAATAGTAACTACTCTTACACAAACATTATTTTTAAACATTTAAGACTTTTACATTTGTTTATTATTGACTTTTCGATACTTTAAAAATTCTGGAATCCCGAGGTAGGTCCATGTTCACATAAAATTTGAGGCCATTGATCCTATATAGCACTACCTACGCCGAATATCATTAAATATAAAGTAAATAAAATGATATACTTACTTATATGTTACTGAAAAAGCCTTAACTACGGTGAAACTTAAGAAAAATATTGCAAAAACGGGAAAAAATGACGTAGACGAAGTTGCTCTGGTCAGCTAGTAATACATAATAATCATTTTTATCAACCAATTTTATAGGTATATTTCTAGTTTTTTTGTTTCTTTGAACAATATAAATAAAATTAGCTTGAGTTCCAACTGTAGATAGTATTCAACGCAGGCAAAGAATTTCCGACCATTTTGAATACTCAGAAGCAATCGTCGAATTTAAAATGAAACAATTTCATTGGTTTAAATCGAATTTGGTTTCGGCGAAACTTTCTGGTTTTTATTGCTTGGTCCTTTAACAGCTATTAAGTTCTTGGAAGATATCTTGTTTTGTAACATTAGCATCCGGCGTGATATCATACCATTACTAATTACTTCCTGTGGTTTTGCTTACCTAGAAATGTAATTTTACGAAGGAAATTGCAACATTTAATGTCATCTATTCGTTTCCTTGTGCAAGCCTTTCAGGTGAATAGTGTGATCATTTTAAATTGCATTCTGTCATCATAAATTCTTATTCCAATTTACTTTAACGTTGCCTAAGTAACTTTCTGTAACTTTTCCTGTTACTTGTTGAATGCAAGCTTTGCTCCGGAGGTGGAGGTATGGATTTAGAGGCTTTTATTATTATTATTAAAAGACGACTCCCGCATTAGGGTACAAGCCCTGTGTCGCGGGGGACTTTACAAACATACAAGTCACGGACACAAAGTACACCCAAACTCGGAACAACAATTTGTGGATCACACAAAGTGGTGTCCCGTGTGGAAATCGAACCCACGACCTCTTGCGTAGCAGTCGGACATACTCCCACCGCGCCACAGAGGCAGTCTTTTTATAAAGCTGAAGAGTTTGTTTGAACGCTATGATCTTAGGAACTACTAGTTCGAATTGAATAATAATTATACTGTTGGATAGTTCATTTATCGAGGAAGGCTATAGGTTATATAACATCACGCTACGACCAATAGGAGTGGAGCAGCAATGAAAATTTACTCAGACGAAGTTGCGTGGGTTAGCTAGTACTCAATAAGGTTCGATATAAGTAGTAACGAACCTTATAGATGACATTAAATGTTGCAATTTCCTTCGTAAAATTACATTTCTAGGTAAGCAAAACCACAGGAGTTTTGTACTCAAAACTGAGCAATCGTTAAATCACATATTTTAGTGAACCCGAGATTATGTTGAGATGTTCTTCTTATGTATACTATTATAAAGCTGAAGAGTTTGTTTGTTTGTTTGAACGCGGTTATCTCAGGAACTACTGATCCGAATTGAAAATTTTTTTCAATGTTGGATAGCCCATTTATCGAGGAAGGCTACAGGCTATATAACAACACGCTACGACCAATAGGGGCGATAAATGGGCTATCTAACAGTAAAATAATTTTTCAATTTGAACCAATAGTACCTGAGATTATCGCGTTCAAACAAACAAACTCTTCAGCTTTTTAATATTAGTATAGATTATTTTAAATATCTGACACCCGTGCAACGCCGGTGCAAGCAGCTAGTCTATACATCTATACAAATAAAACCGGGCAAGTGCATATAGGACCACGCTCAATGTAGGGTTCCGTAGTCCCCCCCCCCCCCCATCCAAATCATGTGGCTAAAGAAATGGGTTTTCTATTGTTTTTGTTTCATACTTACAACGTTATATCTGCATAATAATATTTTTCAAAGGAATTTATACGAAAATTTTGTTACTTCTCATTTGATCAGCTGTTACTTGTAAACTTGTAAAGCCTACTTAGCTGTGATAGTTTTCCTTTTAATTTTAATCTTAGCGAAACTATAAGGGCTCCATTTTGCCATTTTGGCTATGGAACCCTAAAAATGAAGATGATATCCGACGATGGAAAAAATACATAAAAATATAACAATCATTGATTGCCTACATACATTCGAAAGTATCTAGGTTGGTACTATAAATAAAAATATGAAAACAATATTTCAAACAATAAGTATTTCTAGTTAATATTACTCATGTAGGACAATTCGCGCTCATTTATTGACGCTAAATATAAATATTTGTAGATAGTCTACTTCTTGAGTCATTTACGCATGAAAAATGGCTGGTAGGTATGTATTTCGTGGTAAACCCTAAAGGCCTTTACACACGGCGTTTTTTTAACGCGCTAACGACTCGCGTTTTTGATCAGCGCGTCCTCTGCGTGTTATTAACACGTTTTAGCAGATTTTACAGAATGAAACGACATTGTCCTCTTCGGCGGCAGTGACTTGTGTCCCGGTATTGAATCAAAGGGGGTGCCTCCCACGTCATGCGAGCGCGTCTTACTTGGCCAGTTGGGTCACACGTTACCACCCCTTAAACAAAGTTCTGGGTCGCGAAACGCGCGTTTGTATTGATTCAAACGTGCGCTCGCAGCTCGTTTGTACCATAGTTGGTGCAAGCTTTCTGCGTGATGTTTCGCTACAAATGCACATTTACATTGCGTTTGTACCGACACAAACGCAAGAATGGTGTGCAAAGGTAACTATGTGACTTCAGTCTTGCCTTTGCAGAGCGTCCTACGCGTATCGTTAGCGCTTTAAAAACGCCGTGTGACGCCGTGTGCGAAGGCCCTAACTTAAATATTTACACTTAAGTAAAGTATTATGAGTATTTAGTTATTCAATACTAGCGACCTATTTCGACTTATCACGTACTTTTTTGCACTTACATTGCACTTAGGTACCTACTATGACTGTACAAACCTATGTTAGTCTAATAAAGGTGAAGAAGACTGATTCAACAGCAACCCGCGACCTCTGCCTTGTCTAGTGCTTAATGACCCTGGGTTCGATCCCCACCCAGGATACAACTTTGTGTGATGAGTACGAAATAAATATGTTTTTTTTTTTTAAATTTTATTTATCTATAATTATGTATTTACTTAGAAATATTTAAGTATGTTTATCAGTTGTATGGTTGCTATAGTACAGGCTTTACCTAGTTTGGGATCAGATGGCGTTACGTGAGTTCTCACAAGATATTATCAAGATAAAATTTGGTAGGGAGACAGCTTGAAGCTTGAAGTTACTTTTTATTATCGAGATCTGATAATAAAAATGATCTTCACAACCCCTAAACGTTTTTAAATGATCTATCTAATGATACCCCACACGCCGGGGTAGAAAAGAAAAAAAAACGCATCCCCACTCTACATAAAGGGGAGATAGGTACCCTCAAAAAATGTTTTTCAAGATTTTATTATTTCACTTTGTTGTCGTAAGTAATATGTGTATCTATGCAAAATAACAGCCTTCTCGCGCTAACAGCCTTTGAGCTAAGCTGCGGACGGACGGACAGACATCGCGAAAATATAAGGGTTCCGTTTTGCCATTTTGTCTACGGAACCCTAAAAAAGGGTACTTTGCATGGATATTCGACACACGGGGGCGCAGTTACGGGGTTCACCTGCCGTGGATCGGTTCGCAATAAAAAGTACCTATAATAGGCAAGCTTTAAGCTACATTCATACCATGATGAAATTTGGTACACCTACAGGTAGATTAAAGCCTTCGGCTAGACTATATTATTGTAATAAATAAAATACACGATGGGCGGAGCCGCAAGGAACAGCTTGTACTTTATAAATTACCCATAATGACTAGGTACGTCGTATGTACCACAAAAACTATGTTGTCTGAAAAACAGCATCGGAATATAAACAAAACGTTAATGTAATACCCCAACTGTGTAGAAATAACATTAATACCACCACAAAATTCCACAGCCAACTGCCACTTGCCGGAATTCATTTTATATGGCTCGCTATCGCTTCAAAGAAATGTGAATAATCATGAATAACGAATATTTTTCCCCACACTAATTGGAACCTCTTTCAAAAACCGTTTGTAACTGAGACAGATAAATTAAAAACATTCCCGCCTTTTTGTGAAAATTGTTTTCGAACGTTTTGTTACTTTTTTTATGTTATTTTAATAACACTTAATTGTTTCTACACGGAATATCAACGTGGCTGTAACGTAATAAAACGTATTAATTTAAGTTTTGTTGATGAAACATTCACTTTATTATGAAGAAGTTTGCACTAATTAATTAGTTATCTAGGTAGGTACCTAGTTAATTACAATGAAAATAAATTGTATTGCACTTCTCATACAATATTACCTACCTATGTTTACATAGATATGTTTATGAAAATACTCAGAAAAATTGTGTTTGTTCACATTGAATATAGATGAAATTTGGTGTATAGCTTTGGTTATATATTGTCTAGATTCCTAATCCGGCGTCTAAAATTGAAGCAAAGTACTGTCAAAAAGTACGGTCAATTTTTTTGAAAGGTTACAAGACTCCTATCAGATGTTCTAGCCATAATCTAGCGCGCCATTATCAATGAGTGTCAAACGTCAAAAATAGTAGCTTCATTTTTTTATAAGCTTACTGAGGGAATATACATACTATACATTATATAATCAAAGGTGCATAGGTATCTTGTAGAAGCCACTACATAGTTTGATAGTTAAATAATAATTATTATTATTTTAGGGGGTACTTCATACATGTAACAAAAGAGTATGAAAATAAAAAAGCTAAAAAATAATCGCATAAAGCAAACATCATCATTCGTCAGGTGTTTTGAAAATATTTTTAGGTTTCTAATAAACTTTTTCATTAAGTTTAAGACTATCGATCAAACGATCTTGTTTGTAAACCTTATTTGTAGAATCTACATTCTACAAATAAGCTCTACAAACAAGATCGTTTGATCGATAGTCACAGTTTTTATTTTTATTTGTTCATGTGAGTATTAGTCATACGATAGCTGTACAGGGTTATTATAAGAATACCTCTTTATAGAAAAACCTAACAACATATTATCCGTTTAATAGGTTGTTAGTAGTTATTTTTACCGACTGTAAGGAAGGGTTATGTTTTTCGCGCGTATCTTTTAAGGATGTATGTAATATTCTTTATTACCTGATATCTTACAATCCACTGAACGGATTTATACAATTAAGACGTCGTTAGATTCGTCTTGATCGCCCAAGTGTTCTTAGATATGTGACAAATGTATCAAATTAAAGGGCTCATCTTAAGCATTTCAAAAACGTATAATATGATTATGACTTTAATACTGAAAAGTTAGTTAGCAACCATTCCTTTTTTCAATACTTGACAATAGCTGTGTTAAAAGTTAGTTGTTACATGGGTTTACATCCTACAACCACTTAAAAGTATTAAATAAAAAAATAAATAAGGTATAAGGTTGCGGGGGCACTTTTTATGCAACTTTCGGAGCGATTATTTCAAAAAATATTCTCTTAATCGAAAAAAAAGTATTAAAAAAGTTACTATATATTAAAAATATGAATATAAATATGAATCATGATAATTACAAATAATTAATTTAAACATGTTTTGATGAAAAAGGCGAAAGCGGATCTTGGTTCCATCTCTTTTTTTTGACTTTACCGTATAAGTAAAGTGGGATGTTATTTTTTTTCTTACCTACCCCATTGTGTGAAATATCATTAGATAGGTCTTTTAAAACGTTCAGGGGTTGTGAAGCGCATTTTTAGATTTAGGGATCTGTGTGTGTAATATTATGCTTTAAAGTGCAAACTTTAGTTAGAGTCAAGTGCCCCCCCTGCCTGCTAAATGGTTGATGTTGGGTATGTGAAAAAAATCACGATAGTAATATATGTAGTGTAATTAAAAGTAAAACAATCACAGCTAAGAAGGCTTTACAAGTTTACGAGTAACAGCTGATCAAGAAATAACAAAATTTTCGTACAAATTCCATTGAAAGTTATTATTATGTAGGTATAACGTTAAACCGACTTCTTTAGCCGCATTGTTTGGATGTGTATGAGGGGGGGGGGGGACTCCGGAACCCTAAATGTAGGGTTCCGTAGCCCCCCCCCCCCAATACACACTATGGTGCGTGGCCCGCTCATGCACTTGCCTGGTTTTTGTATACAATGTCATTGTTATCTCTGCGATTTCTTATCGCATTTGTTCAAATTTTCGTTTTAGGTACCTACAGAAAAAAAAGTTAAAATTAAAAAAGGTTCAATAATAATTTAATTTAATAGCATTAAAATGAAATGCCTAATATTTTGAATTACGAACATGATGCAATATTACTTAATAGGTATCTACCAACGGTCCTAACGGAAATATTTTAACTCTCCAACACAAATTCTGATGAATATGATCCTTAGCAAATTCGCGGTAAAAAATTATGATCTCTATAAAACACAATAAAAGCAATCAAACACCTTAGCCTTATTGAAATAGAGTTCAAATTCAAACGGCTGAGATTATTGTGCAACACATAATGAGTTATTATTGAATAAAATCCTAGCTGGGTTTCATCAGAAGTCATTAGGCGGCACAGGTATGATCTCAGACAGCCTGGCTACAAATTGATCTATAGATAATACTCGTGAAGTCATGTTATGACTGTATTCAGTCTTGCAAATAACGATATTATTATTAGACTTGCTGACCCGCGTAACTTCGTCTGGGTCAATTTTCCCAGTTTATGCAACATTTTTCATTGATTCTTCACTCCTATTGGTCTTAGCGCGATGTTATATACCTTTCGGCGTTTTAGGACCACAATGAGAAATGACCAGTTCTTGAAATGACCACTTCTTTAAATGCCTACTTCTAGAAATGACCACTTCTTAAAATGCCCACTTCTTGAAATGACCACCTCTTAAAATGACCACTCTTTTAAATGACCGTTTCTTGAAATGACCACTTTCGATAAATGGGCTATCCAACAGTCCAATTCGGACCACTGGTTCTAAACAAACTCTGCAGCTATATAATATCTATACTAATACAACTGCGTCTGTGGCGCAGTGGGAGTGTGTCCGACTGCTACGCAAGAGGTCGTGGGTTCGATTCCCACACGAGACACCACTTTGTGTGATCCACAAATTGTTGTTCTGAGTCTGAGTCATACGTCCGTTATTTGTATGTTTGTAAAGTCCCCCGCGACACAGGGCTTGTACACTAATGCGGGAGTTGTCTTTAAAAAAATATATAAAGCTGTACAGTTTGTTTGTTTGTTTGTTTGAACGCGGTAATCTCAGGAACTGCTGGTTCGAATTGAAAAAATATTTCACTGTTGGATAGCCCATTTATCAAGGAAGGCTATAGGCTATATAATATCATGCTACGACCAATAGGTACGGAGCAACAATGAGAAATGTTGCAAAAAACGGGGGAAATTTACGCAGACGAAGTTGCGCGGGACAGCTAGTTAGTATAGATTATGAATACGGGTCTTTCGAGTTTGGGGCATTCTCTCAGCTCGGAGTACATACCATATTATGAAAAAGTTTATACAACGTGTGACTATGCAGTGTTGGTGTTGGTAATAAATACTATGATTAGAGATTAGCTAAATATTCGGGTAGTTTGGCATCAACACAATATAATGTGGGCACATGAAAAAATTACCGACACATGAGACAAAATATTGGTATCTTCAAAACGGCTAAATGGATTTTCATTAAACAAAGCTAAGAACCATCCCGATTAAAATATATTTCCAATAAAAAAGACGTATCAAAATCTGTCTATCCTTTTCGGAGCTACGATGGCCCAGACAGACACACTGACACATAGCATCGGGGATGAAAAAATCGATGTCGGTTACGGCGACCAATCTCATTAGAGACTAGCCAACTACGTAGGAGATTTTATAGTGCACAAGTGTATGTGCAGACACAAGTGCATTCTATATTCCCTCACTCTCATAGTCCGATGAGACGGAAATCCGACACGACCGGAGAGAGATTAGGCGCAGGACCGACGGCTTAACGTGCTCTCAGAGGCACAGAGGGGTGTGACAATGTTCGAAAACGATCACCCATCTATGAACCGACAGTGGCAACGTTGCTTATCCTCGCAGATATCTCGATCTGCTCCGTGTGTATATGTCGTAGTGAAATAGCCACGGCTTTATACTAACGGCGTCGGCATTTTATATGTTTTACAAAACGCCTACTTCGATGTTGTAGTAGGGTGGCCATGATAATTAACCTTGATATTTTTGTGACATATACTTAATAATTTATTTATTTATTTGGAATAACTAACAGTTACACACTAGAAAAACAAAAATCTAGTTTCGAACTTACTTCGTTATTCACAAAATATGACACTGTTTATATCTGTCTTATTTTAACACATTATTTTTAAGTAGGTATTGCAATCAGTGGATATAGTGCAAAGAGTGATAGGGATGAGAGTGAATGAGACAGATATATACGTTCCATCTATTCATTTAGTTAATAATCTGAGAGGTTTGAGTTCAACTACTCATAGTCAAGGACTATTTGTCTGAATAAATTTAAACTCTGTTGTCAAGCAGTAAGCACAATTTAGAAAATATGAGTTTGCAACTGTCTAATAATATTAAGTACACATAGTCCCAATTGTTTTATCGTCAACAGGTAGGTATAGTTTATCGTCCAAAACGCTTAACCAAAGCATTGGCATAAAACACATGCTCACTCATACAATAAATCTACTACAAAAAGCTACAATTATTAATACTTGACGAAAGTTTCTCACATCACTCTTTATCATCAACACATTCCAATTATCGCGTCATGCTTGGCTTAGGCCCGCATGCTACGAAATTTACCCTCTAAAGGGAGATAAAAAAAAGAAAAATAATAATACATAATTTAATTCAGACCCATGATCCATATTGTGTTAGTATACAGTGTTCTTTAAAACTATATTAGTAAAAGACAATTATACTATACTATTTATTTTTAAATGTGCAAATTGTTCTAATGCCTCCATAAAGTTCTAATCCTCCTTTCTAATTTATTCGCAATTACTTTCAGCACAGATAATATATTACTATACTAGTACTTTCAGGTACTTGTTGGAACTGTCACTCACCCTGCGCATCAGCGATGCAGTTCGCTTACGTAATATAGCTGCAAAGCCATCCACGTTAACTTCCGCAAACGTTGCTAATGTGATACATGGTTTGAAAAGGTAGCATGTGTTTGCAAAGCGTTAATTGAGTGTATTTGAAAACTAACGAACATTTTCATTCCGCGACTGTACTATTTCTAGCACTTCGGGTGTATACAGACATTAGTTTTGATGGACACTTCAACATTTTGTCCGTGGCGTATGATAAATTGCCACGGCAAATTGTTATGCCGCGGCCATTTGTAAATGGCGGTAAATAATGTCTAGTAGCGTTATACAAAATGGCGGAAATTTACATACGGCAGCGGCGTAAGGCTTTTTTAAACGTGCAAAACGCCGACGCCGTTTGTAATAACCCCATATTTTGCTATTTGCCTTCGACAATGTATCGATCTAACTAAATACATATTACACAATTTTAACATCAACTACTCGTAAGTATGTAAGCTTCTTAAGGAGCTCGAAGCTCCGTAACTTCTGGTCAAAGTTAGGAGTAATTTGGCTTAACTTCGGATCACGCTATTGGTGCCCAAAGCCAGTCTATGATAGAATTATCTCAATGGTTAATTAATACCAAATTGATGACAGCATGTTTGTTATCACAAACAAGATGTCATAATTTTTGCAGCTCTACATTGAACGTAAAAATATCTTAGGTAAATAAAATAGCTAAATGCAAAATTCGTAAGGGTCCGACTACACGCAGCGACTTGCATGCTCAAATAGTTTGTACAAACATTTGAGCAAATAACTGCAGGCGCTAACGACTTGCATGCGCAAACTGTTTGTGTCGGACTTCTCAGGCGCGTCAGCGTTAAGTCAAATGTTGGGGGGGGGGGGACATTTGACTCAACGCTGACGCATTAGATTCAACACCGGTACACCTTATCCGCCACGACTTAGGGGCAAGCGGGGCAAGAATACAAGTATTTTGATACTTGATTGGACCCCCTCCAATCAAGTATCAAAATTCTCAAATTCTTACCCCTAGTATCCGCACACGAGGCCCCTACACACTCGGAGCACAATCATAATCTATTCTTTGTTTATATAAAGTGCATAATTAAAAAGATGGAAAATCATTTGCCGGTGTCTAAGAAATAAGCTTACATTTACTAAACTACATAACAATGTCTACAAAAAAAACAGGTGTAGGTTGATACCCAAAAAACTCATAAATATATCCATATAAATAACGCCATAAAAAAGTCACGATCTCAGAGCTCTCGAAACTCAAAACAACAATTTTCGAGGAATTTTAGGCAAACACGATTATAGATCTTATCTTTAAACCAGTCTACATTCATAGAGTTTTGTCAATGGACCAGTACAGAATGAAATGAACGGGATTCATTAATAAAGTTAACTGCAACTTTTAAAAAAGTTTGCAGGTATTCCAATTTTAAGAGAGACATTGAAGTGTAAAAATGGCGGGAAACTTCACATGTAACGTAAAAAAAGACACGAAATGCCTAGGTGTTAAAATCCGTAGGACCGAGTTTTTCTTTGTGCAGTAGAAGTATAAGATAAATACTTAGGTACTTGACTTTGGCAGAAATTTACTATAAATAAAATCGGCTAGAGTATTGCAAAATGTAATTAGCTCAGAAATAAGAAGAAAAAACAGGACTTGGATTTAAACTTATACAGCCAGTGAGAGCGTAGTTCTAAAGAAAAAAGTTTGTATTCTAAGTTTAAATGAGAGATACTGACCACAGCTAAAACTTCCATAGCGTTGTTTTTTTTTTTGTGCCGGCTACAACGCTAAACAAGAAAATTGTTTTAGCGGAAAATAAGTATGACTCAATGTACATGATAATATTATTGTGTTATTATTATGTTTACATTTTAATGTGTTATGAGACTTTTTCTCAGAACGAATGCAGCGTAGAATATTATATTATGTCATGTCATTGTTTTTAAACATCATTATTATAACATTATTAATTTCCTGCGGTTGTTTTTGAATATATTTCCGACTAAGGAAGTTTGTGGAAATGAGAGAATAGGTAACCTATGTATCTATTTTTGTATATGGAAATGTAGGTAGATAAGGTGCGATGGATCTCTAATATTGACTTGATTACGTCATATAAATTGATGACCGAGTGTACCCACGTAAAAGTATCACGGTCCCACGTTCCGCCTGCTGATAGGCTGAAGCATGATTGGTTGCAGCGACTTGAGATACATTTGTAAAAAGAAAAAAATATTAACAAATTAAACAGAAAAAAAGCTGTCACAGAACGTATAGACCTGGGCTGCGCCCATTGACGTAGAGAACAGGACTGCGCCACCCCTTTCAATTAAAAAGTAAAAATTGACTGCAAAGCGTGAAAGAGTACAATAAATACTTAGCCTTATTAAAACGACTTATTAAAAACCGGCAAGCGCATGTCGGGCCACGTGCAATGTAGGGTCCCGTAGTTCCCCAGCCCCATCCGAATAATGCGGCTTAAGAAGTGGGTTTTCTATTGTTTTTGTTTCATACTTTCACCGTTAAATCTACATAATAATATTTTTAAATGGAATCTGTACGAAAATTTTGTTACTTCTCATTTGATCAGCTGTTACTCGTAAACTTGTAAAGCCTGCTTAGCTGTGATAGTTTTCCTTTTAATTTCACTATATAACTAGTCCGGCCATAAATACTGTTCCATATTTTATTTATTTTTTTTTCAACTTTCTAATTACTTTGAATTTGGAACGCGTCTATTGTTTTTAAAAGTTCTTTCGATTTCGCGCCATTTCACATATGTTTTCGTGCACATTATCAAGTTACAATATGGATTGGGGATTTAAAGAAAATAGGATTACGGTGATGTCTTGCACAAAGTGGGTGTGGAGCCGTCGGTCATATTCCAGACGCTTCTAAAGCTTGGTATTAACCGTATGCTCGTATATCGTTCTATCAACAGGTACAACAACACTTCCTCTGTCGAAGACCCTAAAAAATCGGGGCGGTTAATGCTGTTAAAGCCAGAATTCGTCGATATCCCATTAGGAAGCAAAAAATCTTTTGACTGCCTCCGTGGCGCAGTGGACTCCCACTGCGCCACAGAGGACCGCCACAGAGACCTCTTGCGTAGCAGTCGGATACGAGTGTATACACTCGTATCCGACTGCTACGCAAGAGGTCGTGGGTTCGATCCCCACCCAGGATAAAACTTTGTGTGATGAGCACGATGGTTTATTTTGTGTCTGGGTGTTATCTATAATATGTATGTATTTAGAAATATATAAGTATGTTCATCAGTTGTCTGGTTTCCATAATACAAGCTCTGCTTACTTTGGGGTCAGATAGCGTTGTGTGAGTTGTCCCAAGATATTATTATATTATTATTATAATCTTATCGCGACCTGAAGCTCGGTGCTTATCATTGATATACAGGACATGCCCAAAATCAATCTTTACAATTAAAGAGAGTGGATCGATCAAAACGCCTTCTGTCGCAATATGAGTTGAAGGGCACAGAAATATCCTCTTTACCGATGAAAAAAAAATCACGATTGAAGAGCACTACAATAAGCAAAATGATAAAGTGTACGCTCACAGTTCTAAAGAAGCTGCTTAAGTGGTCGGAGAGGAACAGCGTAGTCATCAACCTGCATCAGTTATGGTTTGGTGGGGAATGTCTTATCAAGGCGTCACAAAGCTACATTTTTGTGAAAAAAGACTGAAAACTTCTGCCAAAGTGTATCAAGAGACAGTCTTGCATCGTGTTGTGAAACCTCTTAGCAATACACTTTTTAAAAATGTACCGCGGACTTTCCAGCAGGACTCTGCACCTGGTCACAAGGCACGAACTACCCAAGCCTGGCTTGAAACCAACGTTCCGGACTTTATAAGCGCTGAAGACTGGCCCTCATCTAGCCTAGACCAAAACCCTTTAGACTACAAATTATGGTCAGTTTTAGAAGGCATGGCTTGCTCTAAACGACACGGCGACATTAAGTCTTTTAAAAAATCTCTGGAGCAAGCAGTGACGAAATTTCCAATGGAAACAGTGAGTAAATCCATAAATTCGTGGCCAGACAGATTAAAGGCCTGTATAAAAGCCAAAGGTGGCCATTTTGAATAGAATATTGTTTTTATTTTTTGCTGAGATTTTAATAAATATGTACTTATAAGTTTTAGTAATATTACATTACATCATCAAAAAAAAATGCATTTTCATTTGTAACAGAACTTATGGCCGGACTAGGTATACTACTACCGTGATTATTCACATACCCAACATCAACCATTTAGCTGGCAGGGGATTTTAACAAAAAAAAAATGTTAGAGTCAAGTGTCCCTCCCCCCCTCCCCCGGCCAGCTAAAACTCTAAAATATTAACGGATCCCTAAATCTAAAACTGGTCTAAACATCCCCATTTTTAAAAGACCTATCCAATGATATTCCACACGATGGGGTAGGTGAGAAAGAAATAACATCCCTACTTTACATATAGGGGAGGTACCAAAATAATTTCAAGACTTTATTCTTTCACTTTTTCGGCATGAGCAATATGAGTATGCATGCAAAATTACAGTCATCTAGCACTAACATACACAATTAGGTAGGTATAACTAACACATAATTAGGTAATCATCATCATCATCATCATCATCATCAGCCTATCGCAGTCCACTGCTGAACTTAGGCCTCTCCAATTGCACGCCACTTTGTTCTATCTTCGGCTTCTCGCATCCAGCTCCTGCCAGCCGTTTTGCGTAAATCATCACTCCACCTGGCCTGAGGGCGTCCTAAAATTAGGTAATCAAAAAAGTTTATTAGAGACCTTAAAATATTTTTAAAAGACCTATCTAATGATACCCTACACGATGGGGTAGGTAAGGAAAAAAATCACTCCCCCCACTTTACATAGGGGAGATACCCTAAAATTGTATTTTTAAGATTTTATTCTTTACTTTGCCAGCGTAAGTAATAATGTGTGTCTAACAGTCTCTGAGCAAAGGTGCGGACGGACGGGCGGACATGGCGAAACTATAAGGGTTCCGTTTTGCCATTTTGTGAGTACATGGGGCATAAGGGCCATGCACAATGTAGGGTCCCGTAGCTGCCCAACTTCCATCAATAATGTTATATAAGAAGAGGTTTTCTGTTGGTATTGATATAAACTACTAACAACTTTATTTAAGTAGGTACCAGTCGATAGGTCGGAGGCACTTTACTAAGTTCATCGAGAATCTTTAATGCCTCCGACTGCATGAAATTATATAATTATGTCGGGGATCTTGTTTCCATCTTTTTTGTGGGTTTTTTAATTTTTATAATTTTTTTTTTTATTTACGATTAAAATAATTTAATTGGTAAGTAAAATATATATTTACAATCTGATTTAATCTATTATACAAAAAAGGGCCTAAAAAATTAAAAAATCTGTTTGAAAACGTATATCTTGAGGTGGAATCACATGTGCCGACTATATCTTTTCGTCTCTTTTTAGCTATGTCAGTACTAAAGATAAGTACCTCGTATTGTTTTAAAATGATATCTATACTAATATTATAAAGCGGAGTTTGTTTGTTTGTTTAAACGCGCTAATCTCTGGAACTACTGGTCCGATTTGAAAAATTATTTTATTGTTGGATAGCCCATTTATCGAGGAAGGCTATAGCTATAGCCCTATATAACATCGCGCTACGACTAATAAGAGCGGAGCAGCGACGAGAAATGTTGCAAAACCGGGGAAAATTTACGCATGACAAGAAGTTGCGCGGGACAGCTAGTCCATACTAATATTATAAAAGTGAAAGTAATTCTGTCTGTCTGTCTGTCTGTCTGTCTGTTACGCTTTCACGCTCAAACAGCTAAACTGATTTAGATGAAATTTGGTATGGAGATAGTTTGAGTCCCGGGGAAGGACATAGGATAGTTTTTATCGCGATAACCGACATCCACGCGGGCGGAGCCGCGGGCGAAAGCTAGTTTACTATAAAAAGCTGACGGACAGTCAATACCTAACAGCATTTATAAAGGAGTTATGATATAGAGTTCAATACTCTATTTTAGAGTACGGTTGGCAACCCTAGGTACAAATAACCCCATAGACAAATCTCCGGTCAAGTTCACAGGGAAACAGGAAACTGACCTAACACAAATCATACAAATAAATAGATTCTGACGTCATTTGATACTAGACTTCCCATAATTGTTTCAATAGAGGAAAACGGCAATTAACTCATATTACATATCAAGAAACCGCAACATGGAAAATATCTGGTAATTCTAAGTAAAGAAATTCTCATCCTTGTATACCCACAACGTCATTTTACTGTTAAGACAATTACAGACACAGTCATCGATATTTCAATGTGTTTCTTAATCAGCGAAGGCCATATGAAGGTCAGGCAAACAGAGACTGGAGGGGTGCAATTCATTTGGGTATTTCACTCAACACTGGCTAAGGTGTGAGAGTTCTACTCCACAAGTTCAAAGTCGCTCTGCAGGCTATAGAAAGGACTATGCTCGGAGTTTCTCTTAGGGACAAAATCAGAAATTAGGTGATTCGGCAGAAAACCAAAGTTATCGACATAGCCCACCGGATTAGCAAGCTGAAGTGGCAGTGGGCTGGCCATATTAGCCGAAGAACCGATAACCGTTGGAGTAAACGAGTTCTTGAGTGGCGACCGCGTCTAGGCAAACGTAGTGTAGGACGTCCTCAGGCCAGGTGGAGTGATGATTTACGCAAAACGGCTGGCGGGAGCTGCGATGCGAGAAGCCGATGTTAAAACAAAGTGGCGTGCAATTGGAGAGGCCTATGTCCAGCAGTGGACTGCGATAGGCTAATGATGATGAGTTCTACCAATTTTAATTTAGGCATTACCACAGCGTACGTCTCTATTACCCCATCCAGGCTTTAAAATACACAGAGGACGCAGCTGCCCGTCCTCCGGTGTGACATTCCTTAGTCAACTTGACGATTTTAACGCCTCTGCTTATTTTAAAGCCTTACTGCAATCGTCAACCAGAAGCTTGGCGATTATTAACCTAACTACGGCCCTGGCCGTAGGGATTAGCTCGTACACTGAGAAAAGTCGACGAAACATTATATCTAGCATGCAATTATAGCTAACGTAGTTGCCTTAGATGAACCCGGTATCAAAATTTGTTAGGGTACAGATACCCAAAGGCCCAAACAGCCCAAGCAGGCAGGATTAACGTGAGCCGCTAGTACAAAGGGGGTATGTGTACTGTACTGTGTGTAATGAGTGGCCACGAGTTTTTATTGCCTGTTCTTTTCTCGGGCTTTACCTATTGTTTGCGAACAGGCATTACCAGTAAATGTAGAATCGACTTTTCACAAGTGTAGTATTTTGCTTCCTAAGTGAATAAATGATTTTTATTATTATTATTATTATTATAATGGCACCCCCATTGCTAATGCATGGTCGGGGACCTGTATCATTGATACGGCTGATACAGTGGTAGCTGCGCCCCTGATAGGTAGGTACTAACTAATATTATAAATCTGTTATATGGAAATACAATGTTCGTTGCTGCTGGCCTGTTGGTTTAGTGGTTAGGGATCCTGACTGCTAAGCCAGAGGTCGTGGGTTCGATCCCCACCCAGGATAAAACTTTGTGTGATGAGCACGATGGTTTATTCTGTGTCCGGGTGTAATTTATCTATATTATGTATGTATTTAGAAATACATAAGTATATAATATATTTATCTGTTGTCCGGTTGCCATAGAACAAGCTCTGCCTAGTTTGTGATGTGTCCGTTGTCCCAAGACATTACAAATACAGTATCTAATGTAGTTTATACATCAGAATAGCACATCTATACTTCTATACTGAAGCTAAAGAGTTTGTGTCTGGTTAAACGCGATAATCACAGGAACTACTGGTTCGAATTGAAAAAATCCTTTAGTGTTTGATAGCCCATTAATCAAGAAAGCTATAAATCATCACGCTACAACCAATAGGAGCGGAGCATCAATGAAAAATGGTGCAAAATCGGGAGAAATTCACTCAAACGAAGTTGCGCTTGTCATGTAGTAAGTAGACTATAAAAATCAAACCTGATTGTGGCAATCTGAGAATAATTATAGATTTGATTTGATTTTAAAAGCGGCGGTGGCCTAATGGCTAATACATCTGTCTCGCAATCATGAGGTTGCGGGTTCGAATACTACCCATTATATTATCGACGTGAACCCACTTCCAACACAAGCCATTGAGCTTAGCTGGAGGAGTTAACACGATTGCTAGTAATAGTAGTAGTAGTAGTAATTCCTAGTTATCTTTATTAATCAAAGAAATAAAGATTAATAGGTACGTATTTATTAATATTTCAACAGGTAGCCTACTCTATTTGAATTTCACATTCGTATAGGTATTACCTATTAAGGTTTTACCCGGAAAAATTGATATGTTACAATCGTTATATATTTATATAAATGACGAGAATTCATAAGGAAAATAGAGTTTACGATAATTGATTATACAATTCGAATTTAATACGAACTACGTATATATACCTACCTGTTTTAGTAATGGGTACACTACAATACTACAAATATAGTACCTATACCTGCATAGTAATATATTAAATCCACCCCATCTTTTCCCGTGAGTATCGTCAAGGAGAGTGGAGGGATTTCAAACCGGAGGACGGGCAGCAGCGTCCTTTGCGTACTTTAAACCTTACTGCGATCGCCAACCCGCTCGCCAAGCGTGGCGATTATGGCAATTACCCCGAGGATCTATAAGACGAAGGTTCTACTGGTGAGACCCGTGTCCAGCAGTGGGACGTCATAGGGGGTGATATTATTAAATACAATAGTACTTAGTAGGGTTACCAGATACCTACTTATTTTTAGCAATAACTATACACACACATTTTTGTGATATTTACACATTTTTTATGCTATTTATACATATTAAATGTATGAAGGAAAAAATCGTCTCATGTGGGACTCGAACCTGGGATCATAGAGGTACCATCCCTACGCCTACCTACGTTAAACACTCCGGCACACACACAGTTTTCCAAATTCCCCTACTCCATAATTTTGAATTGATGGCAATCTAGTCCATTTTTCACATTACTAGTAATCCTGTCAAACCCTCCAGCTAAGCTCAAAGGCTTGTATGAGGGGTAGATTTACGTCGGTAGTATAATGGGTAGGATTCGCACCCGCGACCGCACTATTGCGAGACCGACACCTAAACCATTAGGCTACCACCCACCGGTTCAAATTTTAACTGCACAAATTAGTCCTATGAATTTTACGCGTATCTACCATTTTCAAATATTTTTACACGTTTATAGAGAAACTGAAAATATGATAACTCAGTTTTAACCCGTGAATCGAATCGCTATAAATACAATGTAGCCTATTTAGAGGTTATTTTCTGCCAGGGTTAAGTATTTATTGTAACAAAACTTTAACTGCAAGTATATAATACACGTTAAACGCAGAGCTGTAAAAATGATGACCAGTCAGTCTGCCGCCATTTTTTTTCAACTCACTTAAACGCGGATAAATACAAAGCAAAAAACCGTTTTCTAATCGGCCCAATCGTTTACGAGAAAACACATAACGGATCGCGTGTAAAAAGGATTTTCCAACAGGTATACCTACAATCGTTAAATTATTCTGATCATACATAATAAAGGTCATTGCAAGTAAGTGATGACTATCTCTCTCTGTCATCCTAACCTTCTACTGAGTCTGTGTTGGTTTCCTGAATAGGCTATGACTCGGGTTTATACTCAGTGACTACTAAATAGCGACTTCTTTGTCTGCTGACGTCAGTTTTGGTAACAGCATCCGTAACGTTGGATTTAAATACATTGACTAACGGCCGATCTCAATAATTTACCTATCGATGGATTTGGCTACTAGAGGTAGAATTTTGACAAATTTTGTATGGATCTTACGTCAGATATATACCTCTAGTAGCCAAATCTATCGATAGGTAGATGATTGAGACCGGCCGTTAGATGCATTGAGCTAAATAGATAACTGTAAACTAATATAATAAAGCTGAATAGTTCATTACCGCGCTAATTTCTGAAAACATTGAGCCGATTTAAATTACATAGAGGGGCGTCTAAACGGGCCATTTTTTACGGCAATTGGATGCGGCAATGCTGTGGCCGGCAACATGACAGTACTCTCCAATATTGATATGATGGTTGCCAGACGATCGCCGAGCGTTTGATTTTCCGCAATGTTGCCCGGACAATTTTGTTGTTGTTTCAGTCGCTCTCTATTTTATTGTTGCCGGGTTGTGTAGCCTGTTTACAAGACTGAATCATGCGTCATACAATTGTAGACATATCGCCATTATTGGCCGAGCAATTAGTTGCCAACAGTGCCGCCACAAGATGGCGTAAAAAATGATAACTAGGTTTCGCCCGCGGCTCTGCCCGCCTTGATGTCGGTTGTTGCGACGAAATATAACCTATGTCCTTCCCCGGAACTCAAACCATCTCTATACCAAATTTCATCTAAATCGGTGTAGCGGTTTAAATGTGAAAAGGTAACACAGACAGAGTTACTATTATAATATTATATAAATGTAACTTAACACTCATCACTTCAGAACGTTTGGATCTGTTTGGCTAATTCGTTTTTGTTAGGGTTCCGTAGTAAACAAGGAACCCTTATAGTTTCGTCATGTCTGTCCGTCCGTCCGCAGCTCAGAGACTCTTGTTAGGTACTAGAAAGCTGTAGTTTGGCTTATAGATATAGGTACATATTACCTACTTACGACAAGTTAGTAGTGGTAAAAGAAAAAAAATAGTAAACCTACCTCCCTACTCGTAAAGTGGGGATGTTTTTGTTTTTTCTCACTTATTTCATCGAATGGGTTGTTGTTATTGTGTTTGGAATAATTGGGACAAGGCACAAGCAATTATTTTTATTATAAATTCCATTTTATTTCATTATATGGCCGTACCTACTGTAAAGGGGCGTCTAAACGGGCCATTTTTTACGGCAATTGGTGGCGGCACTATTGGCAATTAATTGCTCGGCTAAGCAATATGTCTACAATTGTATGGCACATGATCTAGTCTCCTAAACGGGCTACACAACCCGGCAAAAATAAAATGTAGGCTGACTGAAACACCAACAAAATTGACCGTGCAACATTACGGAAAATAGATCGCTCAGCGACCATCCGGCAACCATCAAATCAATAATGGAGAGTACTGCCATGTTGCCGGCCACAGCATGTCAAATACGACATCAATCCAGTATTACAATTCAATTTCTTATAAATGGCAAGCAGTGCCGATGTCGACAATTCTGCCAATGTCAGAAGTGCTAGGAAGTGCCATGTGTTAAAAAAAAAGTACTTAGCGAAGGGACGTTTTTAATTTTACAGTGAACTGGATGTGAATCCAATCTTTCATCAAACACGTAGAACGTTTGACAAACCTTTCAAACAAAGCACACGTAAAATTTGACAAAGATTTTGTTCGTTTACATACAGGGCGCTGTACTCTCTATAACCTCATAAACAATCTTATTAATTCGCTTTCTATTCCACAGAAATATTACAATTTAATACACATTTGTGTAAGTGGGACAGCGACAAACACGGAAATGAATGCGCACGAAAACAGACTTTCTAAAGATTACCTCAATGATAAATATAGGCACTTACATATTTGTTTTATTTACAATATATATTCCGGATTGCAATTTCCGTTAGGTCCGTTATTTGCGAGTAGGTATTGGTTGCATAACAAAGTTGCAAGGTGTATAAAATTTTAAAATTACTAAAGATTCGACTGCCTCTGTGGCGCGGTAGGAATGTGCCCGACTACTACGCAAGAGGTCGTGGGTTCGATTCCCACACGGGTCACCACTTTGTGTGATCCACAAATTATTGTTCCGAGTCTGGGTGTACTTTGTGTCCGTGATTTGTATGTTTGTAAAGTCCCCCGTGATACACGGCTCTATTGCGGGAGTCGTCTTTTATAAAAAATAAAAAAAAAACAAAGTTTACCTACATGACGATTTTCGTATTCATTTTTAATACTACTACTAATGCTTCCAAATAAATAATAAATTAAAATAAAAAGTTCCAATTGATTGTTTCACTCATCGACGCCAAAGAAGCTGAAACTATGCAGAGCGGTTTCTATTGTTCTGTAGACCAGGGATGCAATCGTGGGTTCGAATCCTGGCCATTATACTACCGACGTGAACCCACTCCTATCACAAGCTATAGAGCTTAGCTGGAGGGGTTAACAAGATTGCTAGTAATGTGGGACACAATCCCACATTGCTATCTTCAAAAAAAAAACACGCGCGCGAAGCCGAGGACTAAATTTATTTATTTATTGGTTTACCAATAGTTATAACACTAAAACATTCACAATAAATGACAGAAATAGTCTTAATCTATAACTTAATTGAAGTAAACACCACATGCATTATTAATTGGTTAGATTAGTTCGAAGAAAAATATAAATAATTATAATGCCTAAAGCTATTATATTCGGCAAATATTTTAAACAATTGCTTAGTCTATGGTAAGGTGACGAATCCGGTTCTTGAAACATTTAAATGATGATAAAGCTACCAATTTAATTTTGTTTTTTCTTCTAAAGATATCCCTGTACATCCAAAGCTTGCCTCAAAGAGATTGCTCATGACAATAAGGCCGCTTATTGTGCACACGTGTAATTTATCTATTTGCTCATACGTATATGTACGTATTATAATTAAATTGTATTTTTCACCAATTTCAATATCGTAATGTATCTCATTACGTACTTGTGTGTTATTGTAATGTAAAACGCACGGTTTATCAAGATGCTCCATTTACTATAACGGTTGTTTTTTAAATCTTAGCAAAGAGTTTTTATGTCAGAAAAGTAGTCAACATTTTATGAATAAAATTAATTTTGAGAGATAAAATATAATAAATAAACATTTAATTCTTTAATTTAAATAATTCAGACCATAAATTACAACCATTTAACTGTAACAAAACACAAAAATATTAATTTACTTTATTAGTAATACTGGCTGTTTTTATGCCTTTGCCTTAAAAAAAAGCGCTGTAGGCTTACTCTCTTTCTTAAAAACGAAATTCATGAATTTTCGTTTACTAAAATTTCTTAAGTTTACGGAAACTATCCTAATTTATTTTTGATTAAGCACAAGAAGTTCGAACCCATAGCCGATTTTCTGGAACAAGTGGATTAAATTGATGTTCCTGGAACTGTATATTACCATCTCATTTTTGATCGAAACTTCGTATTCATTGAATTAGAGTAGGCCTCCTGATGCGAGCGCATTGCTAATTTGTGAACAAGTAAAAATTATTCCGCGCGCTTTTTTAGCTGTATTGTTTTTATTTGAAAATATTATTTATTTCCTGGCAAATATGTTATAAAACGTCGTATGGCATACGTGCGCTTTGATAATTACAGCCTCTGCTTTCTTGTATCCCTCGTCTACGGCTCAGGCTAGCAATATCGCCTCGGCTGTAATTTTCAACTTACCGCATTTATTATCATAATGTACTATTCTATCTATCCATTTAATGCTAGCTATATTTCTTTGGCAAACTACCGTCTGATTCCGAGGATTGAGCCGACCAATCACCACGCGTGACCGCCTTGACAGACAGATTTATTATCGTAATTATGATCTAACGGGCACACAGGTGGGGCCAGCTGCTAAATCCGATGTATTACCTTAGTCACCTCCAGAAATAATTGAGACACGTGTATACATGTGTATAGATATGTCACCATTGTCACCAACTGATTTAAAACCTTAAAACAACGAAAGTACAGAACACAAACTGTAAATAAAGAAACGTTCATGAACAACTCACACATACCTATAGATTGTTCACGAACTCTCCAACCACTTCGAACCTTGGGCGTACCCTAGGAGAAAGGATTCAGGGGTTACCCCCCCCCCCCACGACACTGCAAAAGTGTACCTTACTTTTTGCAATTTCGGAGGAGGGGTTTTCAGGGTTCAGAACACATAATACTGTATGCAGTACCTACACATTTAGTCAATTATTTACCCCTCCTGCATCCGATAAATGATCCTGGGTATGCCCATGCTTCGAAGCACTTCCTTCCGAAGGTATTCCGTGATTCCGAGGTGCCCATGACTTTAGTTATTCAGGAGAGGATATATTTATTGCCGATGATAGGGCTCCCTCAGTTCGCCATCGAATAGTCGCATTTAACGCCAGTTTGCCAGTTTCCCGACCAGAAATACCTAACCGCAAATGACCTATTATGTTTCATTATTGGTAAAATGATTAAATATTATTATAGTTACCTGGTAATTATTACATTACCGAGTGTTACAGTTACTCTTAATAACAAAACCGCATCTAACACCTCTAATACCACTGATGGAATAATCACTCAAATAAACTGACCACAAATAACTCGATTCACAATATAAATAAAATAAATAAATAAAAAAGCCTTTATTACCCCATTGGCATTTGCATTCGTCTGAATGGTAATGGGTGTGGATATTATTGCCATCTGGACCCCTCTTTGGGTCAAGGCCTCCTTCAGAGATTGCCTGTCGTCGCGATTTCTTGCGAGGTTGGACCAGTTACGCGATCCGACGGTCTCTATCTCATCCTTCCCCCTTACCTTTGGTTTTCCTCTGCTGCTAAAATGGTTGCCTTAGTACAGGCAGTGCCCAGTTTGGGATCAATGGCTGCCATGTTTGAGTTTCCCCAAGCTATTAAAAAAATTGTCTCAAAAAAAAAAGTTTAAGCCTCACGGTAGTCATGGTTTGTCCCATTTATTCTGTAGTTTAGATGCTTTGCTAAACGACTCACCTATGTAGCTGACAGAACCTGCTTACGAGAGCTTTTTAGACCCTAGTAAATTTCTTGGAAACTAGATTTGGTATCTATGCTATTATTTGTGAACGTATAACAAAATGTAATGTGGTAATAGTAGAATTATCCATCAGTAAATAATTTACAACGGCATCACAAAGAGATTTCATTCCCCGAAGCAAGGAGGAAACAATACAAATATGGCGACGTATGCGCCGTTTCTCTGCGCGATAGAAAGCCTGTGCTCGCTCACATTCGCAGAACCCGCCGCGCGCCGGCCGCACAATGTGCCCACAGCCGGGCCTTCCTGGTACAGAGCACACGACCAAGAAACGTTTTTACAACACAATACGATGAAGACGTTAACTTGAATATTCTATACTTGCAACAAAAATGCGATAACACGCCTCAGGAAGCAATTCCTGGCAACATTATTAAACATTTTTATAAAACACTGAAGTATGCATTCTTTTTGAGAGGCGGATTTCTATGCATTATTGACCTTTATATTGCTGACTTATGACCAGATTGTACCGGCCACTATGGTAAGAGCGAATCTGCAAAGCGAACTATGCAACCGTTTTTTTTTCCTACGTGTGTTTAAAATGCCCCCGATTCCCACTCCATAAAGTTTACGATAAAGGTTGATATGTCGGACCTAAAACCGACTAAAAACCGGTCATATTGGTCCATGTCGAGGGCCTCACCCTGAGGAATAGTTTCTTTCACCTCTGGCGGACTTTGGCCAGTATATCGCCTCACCCATGCTCTTACCCCGTGCTCTCATCAACCGCCTCTTTGCTTCACCGTGTACAACGCTCAAGAACGACTGAAAACTACCGAACAGATTATGGTGATCTATAGAAATAGCCGTCAGAAGAACGGTTAAGTTACCGGTTGCGTGCTGCATCGGTTATCATGATAACCGAGGCCTACGCGTATGTAGCCGCAGGCAAATATTAGTCAGTGATAATTTGAGAATAACGAGGCAGAATCAAAACAGAAATGAAGCCACACCCAATATTTAATTGACCATTGTCGTCAAATCAATTGGATATTACATCCAGTTGGCATTCAAATGAGAAATAATTTCAAGGGCACTGCGCCACAAATAACTGATGAGATGTTTGTGCGATGCTTGTAAACATAAATAGAGTTTCTCGGAAATCTAATTAACTGTTTTATTTAGCGTTCCGGCGCCGACTGCGTGCGCGCAATTAGCTCGGGTGTAAGAGAATTTTGCGTAAGTTTTTTGTACGTAACGTGAATCATAAGTGGGGTTGACATTATCGAAGTTGGTTATTCGGGACAAGGAGACTCATTTTTGCAGTTCACTGCTGCTGGTTCGAGTATAATTTTTATGTAAAATACGCCCTCGGATCCGAAATTGTAAAACTTTTGGATGAAAATTGAAAAATTTAATGCCAGATTTTGAAAATCAGAAAAGGTCGCGTTCCTGAATAATCGTTTTTTTGTTTGCTTATGACCCACGTATGAGGGAATCATTCCTGTGTGTTGGGGGACTGCAACTATAAATTACGGTCACAAAGGACATCCAGAAAGACACTCGGAACATCAATTTGTGGATCACACAGTGTCCAAGTGTGCAAAACCTGAACACACAACCTCTTATACCTCGTCATAACTTTGTGTGACCTCTTTGGAATTCATACAATAATTTTATATTTGAAAGATAGAAAAATTTGACCCAGGAATGGAAAACGAGACTTCCGTATACCAAACCGGGGCTGGAATCGAACCACCATCTAACCGGGACTATGCCACTAAACCTCAAATTCTTCTTTCCTTTCTCCACGCGAGTCAAGCCCTCGCTTACGCCATCTAGCCGACAGTATGAGAACTATTACGGCCTTTGTTATTGCTTCGTTGCAGAGAGCATTTTTAACAAATTATGATGTCACAGGCCGATTATTATAGTAACTTTTATTGGCATTTCTTGCCCATTATTTTATTAATACAATAATTGCATGAATGTCCAACGCCACGCTCTCTCATAAAGTCCTAAAAAAGAGGACATCCCCAGGAAATTCCAAAACCATGGCGGGCTTATCACGCGACATGCTATACGTCAGTAAGTAGGTATTTATTGTGTCGGGCATATGACGAGCTGTTTGGTATACCCAACGTGCGCATGCGTGAGAGTCTCAGATTTATTTCGGGTTGAAGATGACGTGTTAACGCGTCATTGTGCCTAAGAAGAACGCGACAAATATTTTTTTATTTACTGTTTACGAAATGATCATTTGTTACAAGAAATGTGACGTGAATATGAAATCATTGGCGCATAGCAATGACTAAGACTATAATATCTATTGACCACTGTGTTATTACGACATATGTACTTACATAATAAAGGTTTAAGCGTTCTCATTGCTAGGTTCAAATCTTCTATTTGAGATTATGTAGGTACTGACAGCAGGACCAAAATTATATTATTAGTAGATGGGTTACACTCATATCCGATTTTTTGGTTAAAATACTTACTATAATAATAATATTTATAATAATATTTTGGGACAACTCACACAACGTCATCTGATCCCAAACTAAGCAGAGCTTGTACTATGGCAACCAGACAACTGATAAACATACTTATATATTTCTAAATACATACATATTATAGATAATTTACACCCAGACACAGAATAAACCATCGTGCTCATCACACAAAGTTTTATCCTGGGTGGGGATCGAACCCACGACCTCTTGCGTAGCAGTCGGAGACATTCCCACCGCGCCACAGAGGCAGTCAATACTATGCTTGTGTAATTAGGAACCTGATTTCAAATCAATCTGTCGCTAAAATAATCTATACTAATATTATAAAACTGAAGAGTTCGTTTGTTTCTTTGAACACGACCATCTCAGGAACTACTGGGTCGAATTGAAAAAATCTTTTACTGTTTTATAGCCATTTGACCATTTATCAAGGAAGGCTATAAAGCGTGACCGAGTTTAGCTAGTGTTCAATAAAAAAAACACTAACTAATATATACTTTTTCCTATATTTTTTTAGCATTGTTAACAGTTTTTTGTTTTTTTCATGGTTAATTTACACCTTGATTAAAGGTAAAATCTACAATACGAACTAGAAATAACATTAGAAATACCACAGATAATAAATAAATGCCAATAAATTTGCTCTGGGAATTCCTAAGTAAACGCTACCCATATCAAAGTGGCAGGCCATAAATTATTATTAGGTATCTCTTTTAAAGTGATTTCTACGAACGCTTTAGCGCCACCCTTGGAAATTATAGGTTCGCTTGAATAAGCTCCCTTTTGTCGTAAATTACTTCCGATACTTGGTATTGAATTAATATACAGGAACTCGTCATTGCCATTTAAATAAATGTATATTATTGTTTGCTGTCCTATTATTACCAAGGTTCTCTTTCAAAGTAAATATTTTTATTTCCGAAAGACCTTTAACTCCACCACCCCCTCTCCCAACTCCTTGGGGATTACAGGCGTCTCAATTTGAATATCGCCAAGTTACGAATCGCTCGTACGATCAACATCGGCTAAATGTACCTACGGACTCGGAATTTGTTGGCGGGCCCGGTGCCCAAACTCTTTGCAATTGCTAACGCACACTAAGGGCCCCTGTATACTTGGGGCCCCGTATCATTGATACGGCGTTTGCTACGCCCCTGTTACTCGTGTCCTTTAAAATCCTATATCGTTTAGGCATTCGGAAGGTTGAATTTGAACACCTTAAATCCTCATCCATGAGAAATCCAATCTCCCCAATACCAAAGAATACTAACTATTACTATGCACCAATACACTATTGAGGCAGTTTATACATTTTTTGTTTTAACGCAGCTATAGTAGGGCCATCTATTATGCAATGGATGTACACAGTACCATCATAAAGGATTTAAACGGCTATTACACTACCCTAAATTAAGGTGTACTTGAAATTAGCGCCCTAACTCTTATTACACTCTTTATTTAAGGGTTTAGGGTCCCCTTTATTTAAGGGTTTAGGGTCCCTGATTTACTACTGTAGTTTAATAAGCGCATTAACAAGACAGGCCTTCATCTACAGGCAACATCTGCCTAAAAAATCACCTATTTTTTTAATTCGCAGTATTACAAAATTAATAAGAGTATTGTAAAATTTACATTTATGGCCTTCTTCGAAGGAAAAGTGCTATGTTCTTCTACTAGGACCCTTTATGTTGGAAGGACGTAACATTTTATCCTCTGCGCTTCAAAGAAGATCGCCAGATTGCACTTTGAGAAAAGACCGAGCGAGATGATGCCTGGTGGACCGCGGTTCAGCGGGAACACATTGGGAACTTGTTTAAGTACCTAGATGGCTAGCTGAGTGTGTGTCTGTGATATCTTCACTATAATTATTCCAGGTTTCTCGTAGAAGATACACATACAATCATCACTGCATACTCTGCATCTCTTTTTCTATTTAAACCTTGCATTTTTCTGCAATAAATCTAAATTCATTTAATATTTTTCTGAATAATTTTGATCGCAAACGTCAACATGACATTAGGTAGTGACATTTTTCTTCTTTCTTCATGGAATAAGGTTTTACTCTTCAGCGGTTTGACCTGTGCTTTGACAAAATATTTTAATTTAATGATTAAAGTACCGTCTTACCTAGAAATACTACCTACTGCTTAGATTGGAGAAAAAACAGTAGTATATTAAAGAAACAGCTCAGCTGCGTTCACCGTCAACGTCTTGGTCGTATATGTCTCCATTCTAAAGATCGCATCAACGAAAGAGACAGGTGACCGAGTCGGGGACTGCGACAAGTGTCTCGCTCTCTTCTGCATATACCTACTGTTGGTCGATACCGACACCCACCAAATCATACTATTATTGCGCGGGAGACACTACTTTTCCGGGGTAGCGCCAGTATCGCAGTCTCTTGTCTCGGTCTCGCCCTCAAACTGACTGTCATACAAAATCATACAGTCAAAGAATAGTCTTGTTCCGCGAGCATTACGGTTCGCACCACGACAGAGACAGGAGATACACACTTATGTAGATCCCGTGTAAACAAAAGAGATACAAATATAAAGTTGATCGCTGACCATTCACTCTGGCGAGAGTACTCGCTCTATATTGCATCTCTTTTGTTTACACGGGCGGGATCTACGATTGTATGTTTCATGATCGATGAAATCGCTACTCGCTCATCGCTTTTGGTGGGACAGGTGCCAGAGATTGTCCTCACCAACAAGACCGTCATTTGTACCGTTAAATGTGGGTACTCTATTATGTTAAACCTGCCGTAAATTCTGAGTACCTACGCATTGTTTCCGTATTCGGATGGGTGCACACCCTCGTTTAGTCGCAGTAACAGAAAGTACCGTGTGTTGTGTCGCAGCCGACATTTGGGACGCACTTCCTACTCCTGTCGTGCCGTGGGAAGGCATCGACGGATGTGACTTGAGTATACCAGGAATTGACAACCATTTGTCGTATACTAAGGCGCCTAAATTGAATGTGTGAAATTCTTTCACAGTGGAAGTGCCCGCCCTGTCTAGCGCCTGGCGGCCGCTGCCATCCTGATGTGAATAGAGCCATAAATCACATTCCCAATGCAATGTAATAGGTAACATAAAGACTTGTAGGTATTATCTTGTTTCACTCACTTTCAAATCTAAAAAATGTTTATGTGTGCTCAATTTTAAATTATGCTAAATACGCGAAAATATTCAAGCAAACGTGTTTGTTTATTTGTTTGAAGTCGGTAATCTAAGATATTATTAGATATATCTATTTACTTTAAGGGGGCATTACGCCGAGCGAATAGCGCCACGACCGTCCGCCTCACTCTCCCGCACAGAATCATTACTTTACAGTGCGCAGGAACGCACGACAAAATAAAGTCGAATATTCGTTCGTACGTCATGTTAGATTACGAACGCCATAGCTATGACAATGCAAAAAATCCTTGATTTTGAATTTTTCTGTAACTTTAAAGTTTTTTTTACGGGTTAATTTTAAGAGATATATTAAAATTTCTTTTCATCATCTACTAGATGAATTAGGTTTTGAGAGACTCTGGCTAGTCACACAGTTTTTTTCGTATCCTAATTTTTAAATTTTCTAAAATGGTTGAGCTCTCTGAACCATATTTCGTGTATTTTCGATTATGTTTATGATCATTTGATATGAACGTAACTTGAAACTAGACGAAGGCTAGATTCTTTATCGCTATCTGATTTACGGAGCGAAACCATGTACAAAAACCTAGTTTAAAATAAAATAACAGACGAATACACAGATGAGTGTTGTTAACCCCTGATATTCGGGTGCGTGCGCGCACCTTGTGTTGCCCGCAACGGTTCTGTGTAAGCGCGCCGGATGTCAGTAATCGTGGCAATTTGTCGGGCATTACCTAACATCACAGATACCGAGCGTATACATAGTGATTTTTATTATAGGTACTAATAACCTCCCTCCCTTCTTTATATTAGGTACACCAAATAACTTCGTTATATAATTTTTGGAAAAAGAATTACCAATTAACTCTTCACCACCATCATCATCATCCATTTATCTTCATCCCGGAGTAAAATCGATGTTTCTTTGTCAAATTGAGAGCCTAAACCTCACAATAAACAATGATTTTACTGCAGTAAAATAGCCTGTAGGTGGTTCACGGACAAGGAGTCTCAGACCACTTCGAAACGTATCCTGAACAAAGTTTGAAGCGGAGGTAGCCTAATAGCTAAGGCATTAGACTCGCATTCGTGAGGTTGTGGGTTCGAATCCGACTCATTATACAACCGACGGGAGTCCGTAACATAAGCTAGTAAGCTTAGCTGGAGGGTAAAATAAATAAGGCTTAAATGAATTAGATTATACAATCCAGAAGCACTTATTGAATGAAGATTATTATTTATTTATTTATTTTATTTTGAAGATTTTTTTTAGATTGTCATTAGATCCGAACTTCTTCCGATTTTATCTAAGGGGGCATTACACCGCTCGAATTATTCATTTAGCGTTACTCACACAGCGACGCGGCCTCGCTCTCCCGCACACAACCATTACTTCACAGTGCGCAGGAGCGTAAAACAAAATAAAACCAAATATTCGTTCGTACACATGATAGATTACGAACGTCATAACTGTTAAAGATAATGTTCTTCAAGACACGCAGATACCGGACAAAAGATCTTTATGAAAATAGTAAACTTTTATCTATCAGAAAATTGTTCATATTGTCGGCAACCTTGAAATTACATAAAACATTACCTTTTGACCCCAATGAACAAACGAGAAGAAGAAAAAACAAGATCATTCATACAAAACAAACCAAGACAAATTTAGCTAATTGTCAATTTTACATAATACGAGTATCAGCTAAAATTTACAACAAACTAAATGAACAGTTAGATATTCACAAGTTAAAAATACCTGAATGTAGAACAACTTTAACTGAATGGCTACTTACTATGGACTACTTCGACACAGAGAAATTTGTTGGTTTCTAGTTAAGTAAAGTCTCTTATATATAACGCAACATTACTCCTATAGGACATCCAAACCTACTTCCCTTATTACAGTAACAAAATATACTCAATGGAGGCTCCTACATACTTACTGAAAGTATAAGTTAGTGGCTTCCGAACCCAAGATTTAATCGCTGGGTTGAGGTTAAATTATTTACACATAGTCCTATTCAATACATGCACACACACACACACTCAAACTCTCACACACATACACACAAAAATACAAGAAAAATAAAAAACATCTTTAGATACACTATGTATTACTATAGGCCGACCGCTTAACTCGTATATCGCCTGCGCGGTGAGAAGGGAGCGCGGGGTGATGTTAACGGGTGGGTGAGCGGGGTGCGCGGGACAGAGAACTTCCCGCGCACCCCGCTCACCCACCCGTTAACATCACCCCGCGCTCCCTTCTCACCGCGCAGGCGATATACGAGTTAAGCGGTCGGCCTATAGGCCTAAGTAACAAATTTATTTGAAGAGCGGGACCTCCTGCTACAGGCTTTTATAAAGCTTACTAGGAGGATCTCAAAAACCTGTATATTTAGTTTCCTAAGGCTTTAACGGCTTAACTGCAACAAAACGAAAATCCTCGTTTTTGCATTTTTCCGCAACTTCAAGATTTATTTACGAGATCATATTAGGACAAATTCTTAATTTCTTATTAACGTCTACTAGACGAACTCTTTCAAGTTCTAATATTTAAGTTTTCTATACAAGCTTTTGACAGAGCCAATCCCTATTTCGCGTATCTCGCGTATCAAGCACAAAATAAAAATCTCTACCCACGGTACGTAATTTATGCCTTGAGTCTTATGAACTACCTAAGTGCGAAAGTTGTTAAAGTTTCGTCGACTAAGTAATACATAAAACGATATTAAATACATACAGAAAGAAATAGTCTCTTGCCGCAGATGTTCGGTTTCCTCATTAGGAATCCATATTTTTCATTAGATATAGGTTAGGTTAGGTTTTTTCTGCACGGAAAAAATAGGAACCTGTGCGTTTTGTTGAATATTTTGTATTTATGCAGATCATTCAGGTTCCCAAATCTGAATTCCTGATTAGGAAACCTGATCAGGAAACCGAACGTCTGCGTCCAGCCTAAGATAGGTACAGGACTAAAACAATGAGTTTTTATTACACTAAGTAACACTTTCTAGCAGTTATAGGACCTGCTTAAATAAAACCAGTAAATACTGCTCAACATAATTTAAATTAAATTCGCTGTATTCTAAAAGCGCTTTCCAAATTTGAAAAAATAGTTTTCTTTATGCTGAAAGAAATTACAGATATCATTACACATTGAAATTTCTATAGTACCTCATCTATTTTAATATAAAAAAATCTTTAAAAAGTATAAAAAAATCTAAAAATCCTTATAAAATATTAAAAAATCCATCAACGATTTCATAGCCTTTTTATATTCGAACTTCATTTTCTGAGTTTTACGGTTTACTAAAACTAAAAGACTTCAATATGCCTGGTTGCTGTGGTGGTTGCTGCGGAGGGTGCTGCGGTCCTTGCTGCGGCCCTTGCTGTGGTCCGTGCTGCGGTCCGTGCTGCGGACCCTGTTGTGGCCCGTGCTGTGGTCCTTGTTGCGGCCCATGCTGTGGTGGATGCTGTGGTGGATGTTGCGGTGGCTGCTGTTAGGCGGTTGTGAAACTACTGCATGCATAGAAATGCGGTCCTCTTCGGCTCCAGTGGACGGCAGCGCTACGTCGTGTCGTGGCAAGCGCAGTCAACTTGGCTCAGTCGAAAGAACCGTACCTCGTGCCAGTGTATTTGATTTAGTGAACGTTTTACGAATGTGTAATAAATTTTCAAAAAATTTCTTTACGACTTTTGATCTCACCGCTGCTCATAGAGTGCACCGCTGCTCATAGAGTGCACCGCTGCTCATAGAGTGCACCGCTGCTCATAGAGTGCACCGCTGCTCATAGAGTGCACCGCTGCTCATAGAGTGCACCGCTGCTCATAGAGTGCACCGCTGCTCATAGAGTGCACCGCTGCTCATAGAGTGCACCGCTGCTCATAGAGTGCACCGCTGCTCATAGAGTGCACCGCTGCTCATAGAGTGCACCGCTGCTCATAGAGTGCACCGCTGCTCATAGAGTGCACCGCTGCTCATAGAGTGCACCGCTGCTCATAGAGTGCACCGCTGCTCATAGAGTGCACCGCTGCTCATAGAGTGCACCGCTGCTCATAGAGTGCACCGCTGCTCATAGAGTGCACCGCTGCTCATAGAGTGCACCGCTGCTCATAGAGTGCACCGCTGCTCATAGAGTGCACCGCTGCTCATAGAGTGCACCGCTGCTCATAGAGTGCACCGCTGCTCATAGAGTGCACCGCTGCTCATAGAGTGCACCGCTGCTCATAGAGTGCACCGCTGCTCATAGAGTGCACCGCTGCTCATAGAGTGCACCGCTGCTCATAGAGTGCACCGCTGCTCATAGAGTGCACCGCTGCTCATAGAGTGCACCGCTGCTCATAGAGTGCACCGCTGCTCATAGAGTGCACCGCTGCTCATAGAGTGCACCGCTGCTCATAGAGTGCACCGCTGCTCATAGAGTGCACCGCTGCTCATAGAGTGCACCGCTGCTCATAGAGTGCACCGCTGCTCATAGAGTGCACCGCTGCTCATAGAGTGCACCGCTGCTCATAGAGTGCACCGCTGCTCATAGAGTGCACCGCTGCTCATAGAGTGCACCGCTGCTCATAGAGTGCACCGCTGCTCATAGAGTGCACCGCTGCTCATAGAGTGCACCGCTGCTCATAGAGTGCACCGCTGCTCATAGAGTGCACCGCTGCTCATAGAGTGCACCGCTGCTCATAGAGTGCACCGCTGCTCATAGAGTGCACCGCTGCTCATAGAGTGCACCGCTGCTCATAGAGTGCACCGCTGCTCATAGAGTGCACCGCTGCTCATAGAGTGCACCGCTGCTCATAGAGTGCACCGCTGCTCATAGAGTGCACCGCTGCTCATAGAGTGCACCGCTGCTCATAGAGTGCACCGCTGCTCATAGAGTGCACCGCTGCTCATAGAGTGCACCGCTGCTCATAGAGTGCACCGCTGCTCATAGAGTGCACCGCTGCTCATAGAGTGCACCGCTGCTCATAGAGTGCACCGCTGCTCATAGAGTGCACCGATTGAGTGCACCGCTGCTCATAGAGTGCACCGCTGCTCATAGAGTGCACCGCTGCTCATAGAGTGCACCGATTGAGTGCACCGCTGCTCATAGAGTGCACCGCTGCTCATAGAGTGCACCGCTGCTCATAGAGTGCACCGCTGCTCATAGAGTGCACCGCTGCTCATAGAGTACACCGCTGCTCATAGAGTGCACCGCTGCTCATAGAGTACACCGCTGCTCATAGAGTGCACCGCTGCTCATAGAGTGCACCGCTGCTCATAGAGTGCACCGCTGCTCATAGAGTGCACCGCTGCTCATAGAGTGCACCGCTGCTCATAGAGTGCACCGCTGCTCATAGAGTGCACCGCTGCTCATAGAGTGCACCGCTGCTCATAGAGTGCACCGCTGCTCATAGAGTGCACCGCTGCTCATAGAGTGCACCGCTGCTCATAGAGTGCACCGCTGCTCATAGAGTGCACCGCTGCTCATAGAGTGCACCGCTGCTCATAGAGTGCACCGCTGCTCATAGAGTGCACCGCTGCTCATAGAGTGCACCGCTGCTCATAGAGTGCACCGCTGCTCATAGAGTGCACCGCTGCTCATAGAGTGCACCGCTGCTCATAGAGTGCACCGCTGCTCATAGAGTGCACCGCTGCTCATAGAGTGCACCGCTGCTCATAGAGTGCACCGCTGCTCATAGAGTGCACCGCTGCTCATAGAGTGCACCGCTGCTCATAGAGTGCACCGCTGCTCATAGAGTGCACCGCTGCTCATAGAGTGCACCGCTGCTCATAGAGTGCACCGATTGAGTGCACCGCTGCTCATAGAGTGCACCGATTGAGTGCACCGCTGCTCATAGAGTGCACCGCTGCTCATAGAGTGCACCGATTGAGTGCACCGCTGCTCATAGAGTGCACCGATTGAGTGCACCGCTGCTCATAGAGTGCACCGCTGCTCATAGAGTGCACCGATTGAGTGCACCGCTGCTCATAGAGTGCACCGCTGCTCATAGAGTGCACCGATTGAGTGCACCGCTGCTCATAGAGTGCACCGCTGCTCATAGAGTGCACCGATTGAGTGCACCGCTGCTCATAGAGTGCACCGCTGCTCATAGAGTGCACCGATTGAGTGCACCGCTGCTCATAGAGTGCACCGCTGCTCATAGAGTGCACCGATTGAGTGCACCGCTGCTCATAGAGTGCACCGCTGCTCATAGAGTGCACCGATTGAGTGCACCGCTGCTCATAGAGTGCACCGCTGCTCATAGAGTGCACCGATTGAGTGCACCGCTGCTCATAGAGTGCACCGCTGCTCATAGAGTGCACCGATTGAGTGCACCGCTGCTCATTGAGTGCACCGCTGCTCATTGCCTTTGTTCGCATAAGGGCAACTTCTCAGAATGGCAACTTCTCATAAAGGCAACTTCTCATAAAGGCAACTTCTTATAAGGGCAAAAGTACAGTCTTAACTAAAATTGATTTAAAATATAAAACGAATAATTTGAAAATAAAATAATATATTTTTTAATTGTATTAAAAATAGTTACACTAGTACCAAACGTTGCAAACCCTCTAATATTGGAGTACCATTTATACAATCATGAATTATTTTTTTTATAGTTTTATTTTTTATTATATCTGCAGATCTGCGTTTTTTGTCACCATAGTAAAAACTATTTTGGAATATCTTTGTGTCTTGTACAAACGCTTCTTTTTTTAATAATGTAATAGCCTGAAGTAAAGAAGGCTTTGGTGGAATTTTCGTAGGTATTTAATCTTTTGTGCCACCCTTCCAGTGCATTGGAAGTCCTATGGTCTTCGCCGTAACAGTTAAAAATATTTGTTGTGATTGTCTTAATCCAGTAAGTTGTGAAATATGTATGAAATTTAGAGAATTTTTCATTATCAGGAGCAATTTCATGAATAGCCAAGTAAGCCTCTGGAATGATATTTGCAGGTAGTAAAGCTAATTTAGTGACAAGTTTAGTTATATGACGACCTTCGCTAGAGTCACAAAAAAAAAATGAACTTTCTTACTCATTCTCCATATGGCCTGCTGGAAGTGATAATAACATCCGCGTACAACAACCTCTGGATACACCGCTTTTACAGCGTTTATTGTAGCAAGTTCATAATCACATTTGTATGTTTGGATTTCTACGTGAAATTTTTTTTTTAAGATCAAAAACATTCTTTCATATGTGTCACTCGTTTTGTTTGGCAGTAAAATGTATAGAAGTGGTACAAAATTGACATACTCGCTGTCTTCCGCCAAATTTACATGCAATGTGTAAATTCTGAACTTACTTCAATATAAATAAGTTTAATAAGAAGTAAGAATAAGTGTTCTTTGTAATCTAAAAAGTTTATAATATCCTCTCTCTCTCTCTCTCTCGTTACATTTGGTACCTACATAAAGGGAACGCCGTAACGGACTTAAGTAGAGAAACGCCGCGCCTAGCACAAGGAAATATAATATAAAATTTTTGCATTCGATTATACCAAAACTGCCCTTATGAGAATTTGCCTTTATGAGAAGTTGCCATTCTGAGAAGTTGCCATTCTGAGAAGTTGCCCTTATGCGAACAAAGCGCTCATTGAGTGCACCGCTGCTCATTGAGTGCACCGCTGCTCATAGAGTGCACCGCTGCTCATAGAGTGCACCGCTGCTCATTGAGTGCACCGCTGCTCATAGAGTGCACCGCTGCTCATAGAGTGCACCGCTTCTCATAGAGTGCACCGCTGCTCATAGAGTGCACCGCTTCTCATAGAGTGCACCGCTGCTCATAGAGTGCACCGCTGCTCATAGAGTGCACCGCGATGCCATACCGGCCAGAATCGGCCGGCTTTTATCCACGCCTTCAAAGGTGATGATTTGAGGGTTCGGGCCAGTTCGGGCCTTAAAAATGTCAATTCTACTTCTGAATCTATTCATTAAAGCAAGACGCCAGCTCACGCTAAAGGTTCATTTGAACCCTTAAGCTTACATGCAATTTTGTACGCTTTTTTATAGATCACGCTAATGAGTGTCTGTGTCATGTTAAAATAATATTATAGGGACTTCAGAGACTGATTTATGTCCACGTTGATGTCGCAATAAGACATGAAATAATGGTTACAGTTTGACCTCTTATAATTACTTCAATCCGTGAGGTAAGGTTCAACAGCGAGTGTTCTGCGAGCAATACGATAGTATCGTTAGTATTACACACTGACAATACTATTGCCCCTTTCCTAGCTATCGATAGTATAATCGATAGTCCCACTATCGTTAAACTATCGATAGACTATCGTACTGCTATCGATCGGCAACACTAGCATCAGCCGCACGTCGTTAGACACGAAATGGACCTTATGTCTTTATCAGCTTGCCAACGCTTGGCAAACGTTCACAAGTTCCAAGACTTTACAGATCACACTTACAAGCCGTTAGCTACCTTTGATAAGCCAAACGAAACACCCGTTTACACGCTTGTGCGGCCACTTATCGAGACTTGCCAAGCATGTAATCGTGGCAGTAAAGAAACGCGTTGAAAGGAAACATTGGGTCAATTAAAGCATAGTTACTAAAAAGGAACTCACTGAAGAGGAGGAGGATTATGCTAATTACTACAAGATGGAGGCCTGCTTTGATCATCTATTGGAGTTGGTTACATACACCACACTTGTTAAAACAAGATACCTGCATGTGATCTCTCGCAAGAGAGCATTAGACTCTTTCTCGCGGGGACTATTCCAATTAATTTTTGGATAAGCACAACACGTGCGAAGACGATTTTTAGACACGAGTGGATTGAATTGATGTTGCTGACTCTGTATATTACCACCTGTTTTTTATCGAAACTTCGTTTTCATTGAATTAGAGTAGACCTTCAGATCTCCTAAAGAAAAATTGGCTATTACTTTGCGTTACCTCGCTACTCGCAGAACAATTGAATGCCTGAAATTATCAGTCATTATGTCCCCAGCTGCAGAACACATAATCATGTTCTTTAATCTTATTTGAAGGCAAAATACACAGATTTATCATTATTTTTATTAAAAAAAAAACGTCCGGGTGCGAGCGTTGACTGAACTTTTCACATTAGACGTTCAATCTGGATTGCGATTAACGGATCAAGATGATTGATTAAAAAAAATCTAGATAATTGTGATCTGATGTCACGATCCGTCAATCTAACACATTACACAGTCAATCTGGGTCAAGATCACTGATCGCGATCACGGGATTTCGATTTAGATTAAGCGTGTAATGGGTGCCATAATGAATAACAATAATAATAATATTAATCTTTATTTTAGACATAGTACAATCCATACAGTGTTAGTAAGTTTGCTTATTATCTAGTGTTAGTACTAATCACCCTTTGCACACAATGTTTTATAATCAGAGAGCTTAAGCTCTCCGCTACAGTCTTTAGAATAGTGTTGTGACTGTCTTTTACCCTCCTCAGCATAGATACACTCATCTAGCGCAAGATCGCCCGAAAACTGTCCATACGAGCTTCCGCAAACATGCCCGATGCATTACAATAACGAGGCAGTCCCAACAGCATCCTAAAAGCATTATTATATTGTACACGCAGAGCATCTAGCGATCTTTTGCTGTAACTGACCCAAAGATTGCCCGTGTACAGACTTTGACAATAAGCTCGAAATAAAGTTATTTTAACTTGATCTGTACACCGAGCAAATCTGCAATTCTTTAGAAGAATCTCAGGTCTATCTTCTTGGGTTTTGCCCGCGACCCTAAATACCATGTATTGGCACTTATTTATATTATATTTAAGTCCATGCGAGGCGGCGTAGGCTTCGCATCTCTTTAACAGTTGATTTATGGCCCCTGCAGACGGGCCCAGCAATACCATGGCATCAGCATAGCTGACATTGTTGATGTTTACCCCATCAACACTGCATCATGCACGCATGCTGCTAAGCTCGGCCACGAGGTTATCCACGTAAAGATTGGTGCACTTTGCGTACTCTACCGTCTGTTCAACGGGGAGTGCTCTGAGGAACTGTTTGACATGGTGCCACCGTCACCTTTCTACCACCGCACCACTCGACATCGTAGTAGGGTTCCATTCCACCTGGAAACAATGCGGTCCTGTACGGATCGATTCCGGCGTTCTTTTCTTCCACGTACGTGTAGACTCTGGAGTGAACTACTTGCTGCGATGTTTCCCGAGCGCTACTACATGTCTTTCTTCAAACGAGGTTTAAAGAAAGTTTTGAGTGTAGGTAGCGGCTTGGGTGTGTCCCTGACATTCCTGCAGTCCATGAGCGGCGGTTACCGCTTACCATCAGGTGGACCGCTCTGCCAACAAAAAATAAACTCTAATCTATGTGGCTCGGAGAGCGTACCATACCAGTACTTTAGTAGTCCAACTATTTTCGCGGGTATACCCCTGGCCCCATCTTTCCCCGCAGCTCATCGTACGAGACAAGGTCGTATGCCTTGGAGAGATCAAGGAAACAGGCATACACTGCTGTTCTACCATCTTTGTAGTATTGAACAGTACGCTTGAGACTTTTGGTAATAATTATGTTAATAGCAATTGCAGTGTGTTCTTGTTTACAGACAAATAAAGTTACTTTCACAAACAAAAAGCTGTTATGAAATTATGTAATCGTAAATTTTTTGTCAGGAATAAATTGATGTACCTACCTAGATAAAACCTTTTTAAAGCTAAACTATCACTGCTCAGAATTCTTGGAAACCACAACAACGTACAAAAATATAAAAAAATATGGATTAAATTTGAAACATTAGAAAATTCATTCTGTTAATATTTTTTGGATAGTAAACATCTACAAAAAGCTAAAAAAACCTCAAAAATTATTTAAAAGTTCTCGAAAAAATTACAAGTATTTCACTACATTTTTCTACATTTCTCAAATTAAAAAATCAAACATGTGTTGTGGAGGTTGTTTAACACCTTTTGGGGGTCCTCCGCCCCCACGCGTGGAGCCTCCTCCTCCAGTCTGCAGAGGATGTTGTGACCCCACGTTCTCCATACGGAACTGCGACCCCTGCCCAGGATCTTGGGGATGTAATTGTGGTTTCGGTTGCTACTGCGGAACTGGTGCAATTTGCTACTAATGAAGATGTTTTGTAAGTCTACCATCAGACAAAGCCGTGGTTATTTGAATCCTCTAATAGTCTTTTGTGGTTATGTTAATGTATTTTGCTTAAGAATAAACTGACTGTTTTAAAAAATGTATTTTTATTGCATTTAAGCTGGCGTTGCCGTAGGTTATTTTGTGAAGGTACTTCGTATTTCGGAATCCTATACATTCACTCAGCGGGTAGGTATAGTAAGATTCTGGCGTCTTTTGATTTTGTCGTAAATTTGTTCACTACTCTAGGTGCACAAAACTCTGACGCGACCCCTTCAGCCGTTTATAGAACCGGAGTTTCGGAACTGGTTCTGATAGGTTTTTTAACTTGCATGGAACTAGTAAGTTCTAATCCAAGTAAAGGCCCTAGATGATTAGATGGAGAGAGTTTCTCTCACGTTTCGTGGCAAGAAATCGTAGGTACGCTATCACCAAGCAATAATCGCCATAAGATTATCTTAACATAGTTTACATACAAGCAAGAACTAAATTTTTCGCCTGCGATTATGTATGTCCTAAGAGATTCGCAAGTAAAGGTCCATTTAGATGGAAATAGTTTCAAGTTTTAGCAATTATCGCCATATGATTAATATAATGTTCACATACAGGCAATAACAAAAATTTCATCATACGAGATTCGGTACCTACCTAACTTATCGGCCTACTGCGACTGTTTACACAGAAATTTTAAGGAACGATTCCTTGCTGCGTCCTCTCCCTCTTTCAGCAACATCATTTTTCACGAGCCTTGGGCTCCTCCTCCTATTAAAAATATTTCTAAGCTCATCCATATTTGATCCCACGAGAAATAAAGGTCCACACGGGGAGTGCCCCCTGTACCCGGGTAATCGTAAATTTGTATCCCAATTGAGGGGTCCGCAGGTGCCCCAGCTGGGGGTAGCGCTTGGAACCGAACATTCCATCGACAATGCATCCTCTGGTCACGCTCCGCAACACAGGATTCGGGGATTTTTCCTCGCGGCCCAGGCGACCAAGCCAAGACCCTCGCCCCCGCTCAGAGCCCTAAGACATGTCTAAACACGATGTACAAGCGCGGGGGAGACGTTGTTACAAAAAAATCCCATCGTCTCCCCTGGGGGAGCAGCTCAGGGGAGCAGAGGGTCGGAAAGGAATGACCCTTTCCTTGTATAAACACGATGTCGTACGACATTTTTTTCCCTTCGGCCGCCTACGAAACCGGAGCTACGTAACTAGTTACTAACTAAAACATAATTCGTCCTTGTACGATACCAATTACGTACACACACGTTTTTTCCCTTTGTACGACTAATGACCAATTATGAAAAATGACCAGCACTCTAAAAATGTCCATTTATAAAATTGTCCAATCATAAAATTGTCCAATAATAAAATTGTCCAATCATAAAATTGTCCAATCATAAAATTGTCCAAACATAAAAATGTCTGAATTTTAATCCTAACCATAGCTAACAGTAAAGTTTCTGTACACTGCCACCGCGCCATCGAGGCTGTCAATGATAATAAATAGGTATGTACCTATTTCCAATACTTATAAAACCTATTTGATAAGGCCACTTGTAAAATAAGTATACAATAAGTGTCACTTTAACATATGTCATATTTCCGTGTATTGTTAGGTACGTTTTGTCAGTTGAATGTGTCTGATAATATATTTTTACCAAAATGGATTTTAAATTTTCAATAAACCAAAAGGGAAACAAGACACTACTTTTAGGTGTGAATCGTTACAATTTGAATGTAACCAATAAGAATGGCAGTCAATTATGGCGTTGTGTCAATAGAACAGAGTGCTCAGCTTCTATTACATTAGATAAAGAATTAAATATACTACGCAGAAGCAGTCATACTTGTGAACAAAGTCTACTTAAACAAGAAGTGTATTTAGCGATGAATAGCATAAAGCAGGAAGTTTGTGAAGATCTAGCACCAGTGGGTTCAATTTACGAGAAACATGTTAATATTTTATTACAAAAACAAAGTGACGAGGACAAAGAAAACCTGATAGATTATTTACCACCACTGAAAAAAGTTCAAGATGCTCTGTATAAAAAACGCAAGAGGTATTTGAACTGTCCAAAACTTACTTTTACTAATTTAGAGGAGGTAAAGGTACCAAACGCATTAGGAAATAACTTTTTAGTATGTGAAGATGGAATGAAAGACAAAATCCTAATATTTGCTTCAAGAACTGCAAGAAGACTTATTAAAGGCAGAAAAGGATTTTACCTCATTGACGGGACATTTCAAACTTGTCCCCAGCCATTCTACCAGTTAGTCAGCTTACACATGGATCTGGGATCTACTGACGAGTCTAATAATGTAGTTGCAGTAGTGTTTGCTTTACTACCTGATAAAAGAGAACATACGTACGTACGTTTCTTCAGCTTGATTAAAGAACATCTCAAAATCCGAATTCAATTCCTGAAAAGCGATTATGAAATAGCTATTATGAATGCAGCTATTCAAGTTTTCCCTGAGGCAGAGGTTTTTGGATGCCTATACCATTACCAGAGGGCTATTTTTAAGAAAGCCAAGAAACTTGATTTGGACCGAACACCTAAGGATAGAAAAGTAATAAGAATGATTTCCAACTTGCCACTTCTACCAGCAAGTCATATTAGAGACGGTTGGTTGAGCATTTTAGAGATAAGTGAAGATAGCGAGGAAATGAAAAAATTTAAAAAATATTTTGATAGACAGTGGCTGGGGAAATTTTCATCAAACACTTTGAGTTGTTCTTGTACAAAACATCGTACGACGAATTTATTAGAAGGCTGGCATAGAAGACTTGCTGCGAGAATTCCGAAAAAACCCAACGTTTTTCTTTTTTTACAAAAACTTATTAAAGAGGCAGCTAGGAATGATTATAAAATAAAAAACCATTTATTCTTCTCAACAAGAAAAAATAGACGAAACTCGGATATACTTTACGATAAAAAATATAAGTGTTATTTGAAGGAACTTGAAGACGGAACTCTAACTTCATTCCAGTTTCTGCGAAAGATGATATTCTGCAGATTAAATTTACTAACAATCAGTGATTAAAAAGTGGCAAAAAAGGCTACAATTGGCTACATTTTTTCTCACTGATTGTAAGATGTTATTTTAAGTTAAAAATCCTTTTTTTTGTTTAAGAATTAAATTTAGTATTAGTTTTGGCTCAATAAAGTGTTTTATGCCATAAATACATACCTTTTTCTTACGTTAGCACATAATGACTTCGAAACGTGGAAACTGATAATTGGACATTATTCTAGTTGGACATTATTCCATTTGGACATTATTCTAGTTGGACATTATTCCATTTGGACATTATTCTAGTTGGACATTATTCCATTTGGACGTTATTCTAGTTAGACTTTTTTAATTTTGGACATTAGTCGTGCAAAGGGTTTTTTCACTTAAAGGTAACTAGGTATCTAGTTCGTAACCAGTTACAGTGTAAGAAATCCTACCGCCACCTACGAAACAGGAGCTTAATAGAACTAAACAAATTCGTCCTTGTGCTACATGTTTTTTTTATTTAAAACTTAAAAGAAAACGGACATTTATAATTTCGATGCAATGACCAACCGTTATATTATTTTCATTTAATTGTGCTATTGTGCGATTTATTTCATTGTCGATTTCTTAATCAAAATCATAATTTTTGGACCTTTTGGTTTTCTTTTAAAAGATATCAGTGACTTTTATTTCCTTGCACAATACATCTAGTAAATGCGCCACAGTCGGTTTCATTCGCCGAATGTACTGGTTTAGTCTACTGCCATCCTTCAACAATATTAATAGTACGGATTTTTTCTTTTGAGCAACAGCAGACCTTTTCGAAATGCGTCTTCTTCAACCACTGTTTTTTTAAATAACTGTTGAATTTTTCATCACCAGGCGGACTCAAGCATGTTCCAGACGGTTGGAAACAAGGCTTCCCGCCAAGGTGACCTTGCTGGTTTGCAACAGTGTAGACGGCTGTTGCAAACCAATTTACATACATATTCTGTTGGAAACCAACAAGGTCACCTTGGCGGGAAGCCTTGTTTCCAACCGTCTAGAAGACGCTTAAAGCGTCTTCTAGACGGTTGGAAACAAGCGGGCAAACCAAGGTGACCTTGGCGGGAGGTTTGTGTGGCCCACCGTTTGTATTTTCGTCCAAACGGTTGGAAACCACGCGCAAACCAAACCACGTGGTGTGGTTTGCAACCAACAATTGGTGGGCCCCGCCAAGGTCGCGCGTGTTTGCGCGTGGTTTCCAACCGTTTGGACGAAAATACAAACGGTGGGCCACACAAACCTCCCGCCAAGGTCACCTTGGTTTGCCCGCTTGTTTCCAACCGTCTAGAAGACGCTTTAAGCGTCTTCTAGACGGTTGGAAACAAGGCTTCCCGCCAAGGTGACCTTGTTGGTTTCCAACAGAATATGTATGTAAATTGGTTTGCAACAGCCGTCTACACTGTTGCAAACCAGCAAGGTCACCTTGGCGGGAAGCCTTGTTTCCAACCGTCTGGAACATGCTTGAGTCCGCCTGGTGATGAAAAATTCAACAGTTATTTAAAAAAACAGTGGTTGAAGAAGACGCATTTCGAAAAGGTCTGCTGTTGCTCAAAAGAAAAAATCCGTACTATTAATATTGTTGAAGGATGGCAGTAGACTAAACCAGTACATTCGGCGAATGAAACCGACTGTGGCGCATTTACTAGATGTATTGTGCAAGGAAATAAAAGTCACTGATATCTTTTAAAAGAAAACCAAAAGGTCCAAAAATTATGATTTTGATTAAGAAATCGACAATGAAATAAATCGCACAATAGCACAATTAAATGAAAATAATATAACGGTTGGTCATTGCATCGAAATTATAAATGTCCGTTTTCTTTTAAGTTTTAAATAAAAAAAACATGTAGCACAAGGACGAATTTGTTTAGTTCTATTAAGCTCCTGTTTCGTAGGTGGCGGTAGGATTTCTTACACTGTAACTGGTTACGAACTAGATACCTAGTTACCTTTAAGTGAAAAAACGTGTGTGTACGTAATTGGTATCGTACAAGGACGAATTATGTTTTAGTTAGTAACTAGTTACGTAGCTCCGGTTTCGTAGGCGGCCGAAGGGAAAAAAATGTCGTACGACATCGTGTTTATACAAGGAAAGGGTCATTCCTTTCCGACCCTCTGCTCCCCTGAGCTGCTCCCCCAGGGGAGACGATGGGATTTTTTTGTAACAACGTCTCCCCCGCGCTTGTACATCGTGTTTAGACATGTCTTAGGGCTCTGAGCGGGGGCGAGGGTCTTGGCTTGGTCGCCTGGGCCGCGAGGAAAAATCCCCGAATCCTGTGTTGCGGAGCGTGACCAGAGGATGCATTGTCGATGGAATGTTCGGTTCCAAGCGCTACCCCCAGCTGGGGCACCTGCGGACCCCTCAATTGGGATACAAATTTACGATTACCCGGGTACAGGGGGCACTCCCCGTGTGGACCTTTATTTCTCGTGGGATCAAATATGGATGAGCTTAGAAATATTTTTAATAGGAGGAGGAGCCCAAGGCTCGTGAAAAATGATGTTGCTGAAAGAGGGAGAGGACGCAGCAAGGAATCGTTCCTTAAAATTTCTGTGTAAACAGTCGCAGTAGGCCGATAAGTTAGGTAGGTACCGAATCTCGTATGATGAAATTTTTGTTATTGCCTGTATGTGAACATTATATTAATCATATGGCGATAATTGCTAAAACTTGAAACTATTTCCATCTAAATGGTCCTTTACTTGCGAATCTCTTAGGACATACATAATCGCAGGCGAAAAATTTAGTGGGCCCCGCCAAGATCGCGCGTGTTTACGTGTGGTTTCCAACCGTTTGGACGAAAATACAAACGGTGGGCCACACAAAGCTCCCGCCAAGGTCACCTTGGTTTGTACGCTGGTTTCCAACCGTCTAGAAGACGCTTTAAGCGAGCTAGTCCTGCGCATCTTGCCACGTGTCTCCTTTTTAAGCGTCTTCTAGACGGTTGGAAACAAGCGAACAAACCAAGGTGACCTTGCTGGTTTCCAACCGTGCAGACGGCTGTTGTAAACCAAATTACATTGTTCTTGGTTTGCAACAGCCGTCTACACTGTTGGAAACCAGCAAGGTCACCTTGGCGGGAAGCCTTGTTTCCAACCGTCTAGAAGACGCTTTAAAGTTTTTGCTTTTCTGTACAAGCATCTATTTAAAGCGTCTTCTAGACGGTTGGAAACAAGGCTTCCCGCCAAGGTGACCTTGCTGGTTTCCAACAGTGTAGACGGCTGTTGCAAACCAAGAACAATGTAATTTGGTTTACAACAGCCGTCTGCACGGTTGGAAACCAGCAAGGTCACCTTGGTTTGTTCGCTTGTTTCCAACCGTCTAGAAGACGCTTAAAGCGTCTTCTAGACGGTTGGAAACAAGCGTACAAACCAAGGTGACCTTGGCGGGAGCTTTGTGTGGCCCGCCGTTTGTATTTTCGTCCAAACGGTTGGAAACCACGCGCAAACACGCGCGACCTTGGCGGGGCCCACCAATTGTTGGTTGCAAACCACACAAACACGCGCTACGCACACAAGCTCACACTTTCATTCTGACCGCGCTCGTCATAGTGAAATGACGTATTTATAGTTGTAGGAATGGCTCCTAATTTATCAAAACTTCAGAAGCTGGGCTTCAGTATGGCAGTTTTGTGTGCTATTGTATTATGCTTAATACATATATGTATGATGACTGCCTCTGTGGCGCGGTGGGAGTGTGTCCGACTGCTACGCAAGAGGTCGTGGGTTCGATTCCCACACGGGACACCACTTTGTGTCATCCACAAATTGTTGTTCCGGGTCTGGATGTAATTTGTGTCTGTGACTTGTATGTTTGTAAAGTCCCCCGCAACACAGGGCTTGTACCCTAAGGTGGGAGTCGTCTTTAAAAAAAATAATAATAATAATAGTATAATATCTTGGGACAATTCACACAACGTCATCGATCTCAAAGTATCTACCTAAGCAGAGCATAGCTTGTACTACCAGTATAAGTATATAATCTATGGCTTGTACGTACTATGGCAACCAGATAACTGATAAACATACTTATATACTTACTACTAAATACATAAACATATTATAGATAAATTACGCCTAGACACAGAATAAACAATCGTGCTCATCACCGTAGGGATCGAACCCGCGACGTCTTAGAGTCACTAACCGATAGACCAAAAGTTAGCTTCTAATTAATTAGTAGTTAGTGTTACATAATTATTTCATCATCATTCATTACAGTCATATTAGTTTTATCAGTACGTGTATATTACAAAAACATTATGAATGACACTCCAAATTTAACAAAACTATAAAAGAAGTTGTACATCGCAATAAATATCGTATCAATTCAATAAATTGACAATACACCTAAATAATATAAACGCAATGAAATCTGTATAGAGATCCATTCATATATATCATAATAATTTCCGGTCCGCGTCGGTGATGCGTCTTGTACACCGACACGTGCGCACTCGCCGCTTGCCGCAGCCCAACTGATTGTATTGTGTATGTGTGCGGTGGTTTGGTTTGCTGTTCGGTTGGAAACGCCGACTACACGGCGACAAACCAACAGCAAACGGCGTGGTGGGAGAGCGCTCCCACCCGCCAAGGGCGTTGGAGGTCAAACCATAATTTGGTTTGCAACCGCCGTCTACACTGTTGGAAACCAGCAAGGTCACCTTGGTTTGTACGCTTGTTTGCAACCGTCTGGAACATGCTTTTAGCGTCTTCTAGACGGTTGGAAACCAGCGTACAAACCAAGGTGACCTTGGCGGGAGCTTTGTGTGGCCCACCGTTTGTATTTTCGTCCAAACGGTTGGAAACCACACGTAAACACGCGCGATCTTGGCGGGGCCCACTAAATTTTTCGCCTGCGATTATGTATGTCCTAAGAGATTCGCAAGTAAAGGACCATTTAGATGGAAATAGTTTCAAGTTTTAGCAATTATCGCCATATGATTAATATAATGTTCACATACAGGCAATAACAAAAATTTCATCATACGAGATTCGGTACCTACCTAACTTATCGGCCTACTGCGACTGTTTACACAGAAATTTTAAGGAACGATTCCTTGCTGCGTCCTCTCCCTCTTTCAGCAACATCATTTTTCACGAGCCTTGGGCTCCTCCTCCTATTAAAAATATTTCTAAGCTCATCCATATTTGATCCCACGAGAAATAAAGGTCCACACGGGGAGTGCCCCCTGTACCCGGGTAATCGTAAATTTGTATCCCAATTGAGGGGTCCGCAGGTGCCCCAGCTGGGGGTAGCGCTTGGAACCGAACATTCCATCGACAATGCATCCTCTGGTCACGCTCCGCAACACAGGATTCGGGGATTTTTCCTCGCGGCCCAGGCGACCAAGCCAAGACCCTCGCCCCCGCTCAGAGCCCTAAGACATGTCTAAACACGATGTACAAGCGCGGGGGAGACGTTGTTACAAAAAAATCCCATCGTCTCCCCTGGGGGAGCAGCTCAGGGGAGCAGAGGGTCGGAAAGGAATGACCCTTTCCTTGTATAAACACGATGTCGTACGACATTTTTTTCCCTTCGGCCGCCTACGAAACCGGAGCTACGTAACTAGTTACTAACTAAAACATAATTCGTCCTTGTACGATACCAATTACGTACACACACGTTTTTTCACTTAAAGGTAACTAGGTATCTAGTTCGTAACCAGTTACAGTGTAAGAAATCCTACCGCCACCTACGAAACAGGAGCTTAATAGAACTAAACAAATTCGTCCTTGTGCTACATGTTTTTTTTATTTAAAACTTAAAAGAAAACGGACATTTATAATTTCGATGCAATGACCAACCGTTATATTATTTTCATTTAATTGTGCTATTGTGCGATTTATTTCATTGTCGATTTCTTAATCAAAATCATAATTTTTGGACCTTTTGGTTTTCTTTTAAAAGATATCAGTGACTTTTATTTCCTTGCACAATACATCTAGTAAATGCGCCACAGTCGGTTTCATTCGCCGAATGTACTGGTTTAGTCTACTGCCATCCTTCAACAATATTAATAGTACGGATTTTTTCTTTTGAGCAACAGCAGACCTTTTCGAAATGCGTCTTCTTCAACCACTGTTTTTTTAAATAACTGTTGAATTTTTCATCACCAGGCGGACTCAAGCATGTTCCAGACGGTTGGAAACAAGGCTTCCCGCCAAGGTGACCTTGCTGGTTTGCAACAGTGTAGACGGCTGTTGCAAACCAATTTACATACATATTCTGTTGGAAACCAACAAGGTCACCTTGGCGGGAAGCCTTGTTTCCAACCGTCTAGAAGACGCTTAAAGCGTCTTCTAGACGGTTGGAAACAAGCGAACAAACCAAGGTGACCTTGCTGGTTTCCAACCGTGCAGACGACTGTTGTAAACCAAATTACATTGTTCTTGGTTTGCAACAGCCGTCTACACTGTTGGAAACCAGCAAGGTCACCTTGGCGGGAAGCCTTGTTTCCAACCGTCTAGAAGACGCTTAAATGATAGAAACATCCTTTCACATTGATTTCTGAATAGACTTTTTAAACGGCTTTCATTGCTGCTGACTCGTAGTCCTAAGTAAATTTTTTTTGGCCGCCTTGTGGGAATATTTACTTTAAACAACCTGAAAATAGCTTCATAAGTCTTGAACTTTTTATTTGGTAGTAGACAGTAAATCAACGGAATAATGGACCCCGTAATTTCATTATAACCATGAATTGTGTAAATTTGTTTGAATGCAATTGGCTATGCAATTACCCTAACTGTCTTCATTTGAACGAGTTACGTCTGAAGAATTTAAAAGTCCCCTTCCGTAACTCACTTCAAGTTTCCTGCTACGAAACCTAGTTACCTTTAAGTAAAAAAACGTGTGTGTACGTAATTGGTATCGTACAAAGACGAATTATGTTTAGTTAGTAACTAGTTACGTAGCTCCGGTTTCGTAGGCGGCCGAAGGGATTTTTTTAAGTTCATACGAGTATCGTACAAATCGGTTTGAACCGTTTTTGATTGCAATATTTGCCATTCGAGGTCAGTGTTTAAGTTCTGTTTACAAATTAATCTTCAATTGCAAGGAGATTTCGTCCACGCGTAGGGGCGACAATTGTGAATGTTTACACAAAGTAACTTTTTTATATTCTTTCGATAATCGTATCCTCGAGACGAGAAACTCAATCTAAAGGGCCCTTAATGCATTTGCAAGAGACTTGGGGGGGGGGGAGGATTGAAGACAATTGCCTTCGTACAATTCTTTGGATACGTATTACAATTTGATTGTTGTTAAAACGGTGTCTATTTGGATTGAGAAGCCACTTTTCGTACCTTAATGAAAATAAAATATATTAGGTACCTTAGTAGGTAGTAAGTTTCCTCAATTTTGTAGTATACTTAATACTTCTTATAAAGGTGGCGCCTCAATCTAAACGGCTTACACGACTAATTTCCAATTTTATAAATGACTAGTTAGTATTATAGTATTATGACCAATTTGATATGTCCACTCATAATAATGTCCATTTACAATAACGTCTAATCTAATCATAATAAAGTCCATTTATAAGAATGTCCAGTATAATGTAATAGGGGTTAACATTACACTATTAATATAAAAGTGAAAGTTTGTGAGTATGTGAGTGTGTATGTTTGTTACTTCTTCACATCTAAACGGCTGGAGCGATTTTAATAAAATTTGGTATGGATTTAGCTGACACCCTGGATTATAGGCTAATAAACCGCGGGTAACACCGCGGGGCACAGCTAGTAGGCTAATAAACCGGGCGGGTAATACCGGGGCAAAGCTAGTATTATATATGTCCAAATAAAAGAATAATTAAGTAGGAAATTGCCCTCTTTTGCCAAGTACAAAATCGCCGGGACCGGCACGACTCAATCGCGGGGACCGGCACGACTCAATCGCCGGGATGGGCACGACTCAATTAGCCCAGCTCATAGTCATATTAGTGGGTTGGGTCCTTTAGGGTCGATAATGCACCTGTAGACTAGGGGCCCCGTATCATTGATACGACTGATATGACTACTACCGGAGTTGCTATTGCGATTATTTACCGGGATTTTTAAATGGTCATTTTTATGAATGGCCGTTGTTATAAATGGTAATTTTTCCGGTTGGACATAAGTCGTACGAAGGATCTAAACATCTGAAGAATCTCCTTACTACCGCGCCACCGATGGAACCCTTACGGTACCTATGTTTGTCCAGGACCGCGCAGACTGACTCTATCAACTTACTTGATAGGTACCTAACTATATATTTCTCTGTGTAGGTAGTCGCAGTAAGTAGGATTCTCGTACGACATAATCGCAGGCGAAAATTTTGTTTTTGCCTGTAGGTACATATGTAAACATTATATTACGATAATCTTATGGCGATTATTGGCTTCGTACGACTTATGTCCAACCGGAAAAATGTCCAACACACTAAAACGTCCAATCATATAATTCCAATAAATTTGGCAGACAATGACAATATTGAGAATATTGCTGGCAGTGGGAAAATTTCCGCAGTAACCCTTACTCTAGGCATTAGACATGTAAACCCCCAAACCACTAAACTGGACATTATTACGACTGGACATTCTTATAAATGGACTTTATTACGATTAGACATTATTATGACTGGACATATTTCGAACTGGACATTATTATGACTGGACTTATTTCTAACTGGTCATAAAACTATATGGTCATTTTTGAAATTGGACATTAGTCGTGTAAACCGATTATTGCTTGGCGACAGTAGCGTACGATTTCTCGCTACGAAACGCGCGAGAAACTATCTCCATCTAAATGGGCCTTTATGATTTTCTTCATGTTTTATTATAATGCGTAAGTACTTGTCTTTTTACATTCAGGAAGTTGTTTAGAATAAGAGTTTGATAAGTAAGATACTATTTCTATTACGTATGTTTGTAGTAGCGCAGGGTCTTTAGAACCTTTCGGCGTTTTAGGACCACAATGAGAAATGACCACAATTAAAAATGACCACTTCCCGAAATGACCACTTCTTGAAATGACCAATTCTTGAAAAGACCACTTCTTGAAATGACCACTTCCGGAAAAGACCACTTCTTGAAATGACCATTTATATATAAATAAGCATTTTCTAGTATATTTAGACGCTTTCATTAATTTAGGATCATTACCTGACAATTATTTATGTTTATCACAATCACAATTTATATAATAAGCCCAGCCACTTGTATTCTAATAATAAAAACGTTTTATATGATACATATCATACTTTTTAAAGAGCAGGCCACTTAAAAACTATGATTAGAAAGAAGATCTGAGTATTCTAATGTCATTCAATTGAAAGTTATTGTCCCCATAACTCAGGTCCCCAACCCCTTGAAGCTGTGAAAACTTTCAAACTTCTAACTTAACGTAAAAAAAAGATAGGCCGTTTATGCCTCAAAAAAACGCACATTTCCACGCTCTCTAGGGAATCAAAATTTATAGGGTATTGTCTGTTCACTTAGAAATGTGAAATTTGGCAACTAATACTGTCTTGCACTACAAGTATTAGGAAAAGATGTAAAATCTATACATTTTTAATTTAATCATAAATAAAACCCGAGACTCGATTTCTGAACTATTTATAATCTGTACCTACAAATTTGTGTACGGAAAACGCTCGGTGAGCGAGTCCGACTTGCACTTGCAAGCCGTATTGATGCTTTTAACTTTCTTATAAAAACAAACATAAATAGGGATTTATCATGTCTTAAATGCAAACATCGTAAGCCTGTTTACTAGATTTTCACACACATTATTGAAGACATAAATGACAGTAATGTCATTATTAAACTCTAGTAGGTATGCTAGCCCCACAAGTGGCCAGTTATCAAGTCAAAATCTAAAGAAAAGGCGGTTTCATGTCTGTTCTTATATTCCCAGAAATAACAGAAAAAATCAAGAAGTGGTCATTTTAAGAAACGGTCATTTAAAAGAGTGGTCATTTTAAGAAGTGGTCATTTCAAGAAGTGGGCATTTTAAGAAGTGGTCATTTCTAATAGTAGGCATTTAAAGAAGTGGTCATTTCAAGAACTGGTCATTTCTCATTGTGGTCCTAAAACGCCGAAAGGCTTAGAACACCATTACTTTCCGTTTCCCTTTGGATTATAGTTACTTAGTATGATATAAAAATGACATTTAGTTTTATGACCAGTTAGAAATAAGTCCAGTTATAAAATGTCCAGTTCGAAATATGTCCAGTCATAATAATGTCCATTTATAATAATGTCTAATAGTAATAAAGTCCATTTATAAGAATGTCCAGTCGTAATAATGTCCAGTTTAGTGATTTGGGGGTTTAGATGTCAAATATCCAAATAAAAAAATGACCCCCTCTTACCCAGCTGTTCCATTGATTAGTACCATTAATGGTACTACTGGGAATTTCCAGGGTTACTGCGGCAATTTTCCCACTGCCAGCAATATTCTCAATATTGTCATTGTCTGCCAAATTCATTGTTGCTGGTAATGTCGCCCTCATTTGCCACCTAGGACAAAATTGCCGGGAACGGTATATATATCACTCAATTGCCCAGCTCATAGTCATATTAGTGGGTTGACCATTTTTCTAAAATAATCACTATCTGGAAATGTCCACTTTTATAAATAAATATTATTTTTATAAAATATTTTCAATGTACTGACATTGCAATGTCATTAACAGACATACCTCTATTATGGATAAACCCATAAATAAAAAAATCGGGCAAGAGCATGTCGGACCATGCTCAGTGTAGGGTTCCGCAGCCTTGAATATAAAATACACCTCACTGTAAGACAGGGACGTACGCTGTGCCATCATTGATACGGCTGACCAGCGAACCGAGATTTTTAAATGGACATTTTTATGGTTGGACATTTATGATTGGACATTTTTATGATTGGACATTGTTATGAATGAACATTATTATGACTGGGCACTTTTAGGATTGGACAATTGTATGATTGGACGTTTTTCGTGTGTTGGACATTTTTCCGGTTGGACATAAGTCGTACCTACGAAGCCTTAGTATTATGGGTACAAAGAACCATGTCAACCAAGATATATTTTTGTATCGGGTTACCTCAGAAAAAAAATTAACTCTTTGCCTTTGTGTTTGATTTTAATGAAGTTCTTAGGTTACTATATGTCTAAATATTAAAAAATGATAAGGGGTCGGTACATTTATTCCTTTGTAATGTTGTTTATTGAACGTTGTAAGCATGGCACGATACAAAGTTATCCACACGCTGGGCCGCAGCACTTAGCACAAAGACCGCTGGTGCAGCCTCCGATGCAGCCGTGTCCACAAGAGAAGTATGATCCGGCAACTCCACATCGTGCTCTGGAACGAAGAACAGAACTGATTACCACTTATTTAAAATAAAAGATTACTAGGGATGCAAGTCGCAATTACTAGCAATCTTGTTTAACCCCCAACTAAGCTAAATTGCTTGTGTTAGAAGTCGGTTCACGTCTGTTCGAACCCGCGACTTCTCGATTACGAGCCTTAACCACTAACGGCCGCTTTCAATATTCGATCGTGAATCCAAGATTATTTTCAATCCAGATTTTATGTATAATCTTTTTAAGTTCTTACACGGTGTTCGGCAGATTCGGGATAAGGGCGAAACTTTAATAGGCAGAAACTGGATTTGGCAGAATCGTGTTACGGCAGAAGTAGTTAGAGTAAGAACAGATTTTTTTTTTTAAAGGTTTTAATAATAGTTTTCAATAAATCAATGAATAATGCAAAAATTTAACACGGCCATATTTTTTTTAGGGTTCCGTAGTAAACAAGGTACCGTTATAGTTTCACCATGTCCGTCCGCTTAAGGACACTAGGTTACCACCGCTTCACAGTAAACAAGTATCTCAAAAGATGATGTGACTAGTGACTATGCAGCATTGCGCTCCTGGAAACAAGACTCTCGTCGGCGGTAAAGTACGATCTTAGAGGAAAAGGCACCTTGAGTGATTAGGAGCCAAGATCGTCATAATCATCATCGTCATAATCATCATCATCATCATCATCATCACCACGCCTGGACCAGCCAATGATGGTGCTGACCTTAGGTCCTTACGCTTAGGTTACGTAGCACGGGATTCGTAGACGGCCTAAGGAACTACAACAACAGTTTATCAAAAATTTAAGTGGATTTTCTACCACAGGTATCTCCAATAATAGCGTAGCGTAGCTAATATAGTTACTAAAGTTACCTGCTTTTATAAAGAAAAAAAATAGGTTTTCAGACCCATGTAAGCAGCCGGTCCCTCCGCAGCAAGGCGCGCTGCAGTTGCCATTACAATGCACACAGCAGGGCCCCACCCCACAGTCGAGCCTACGGCCGCAAGGGCCACAGGGCCCCGATAGATCGCCCTGACAGCAAGTACAACAATTCCGGACCGTCATTGTGATATGTGTTTTATCTGAAAAATACAAAAACACCTTTAAAACATGATATTTCACAAGTTTATATAATATATTATTAAAACTTATGATTTTATTATATACCTACTTTTTAATGTAAAATTTATAAAATTTTCTATATTTTTAGATTTATTAGCAAATATATGTCAAAAATTTGAATTTTGATAACTAAAGAAAACTCTGTTATCTATTGAAATAGAAAAGAATAAAGAACCATAGAACCATAGACAGTAGTATAACCAGCATGTGCTATTTTAATACTTACTGACCTCTAACACAGTAAATATAATATAGCATATTTTACTGGTGTCTCTAATGATAAAATAGCAGTCAGTAGCACGCTATTAGTCTGCTGCCTTTCGACGGACTTCTAGCAATATTGCCACCTTGAGAAAACTACCGGTCAGTGAAGTACTGAAAAAACAGGCTTATGGGTTTTTCCTCTGAAAAGGTCCTGTGTAGTTTGGGTCTTAAATGGCCTCATTTAAAGGGCGGGTCAATTCTTTTTTTTTTTAACTGTCCCAAAAATTTGGCGTTTTGGCGTATGGATTTCCCCTGTGTCGCCCGTTCGTGTATATTCGCTAAAGTTTTCTCATAGTGTCTCAGCTCTGTGTTCCTCAGCGCAGTGATTTTCAAGTTTTGTACAGGAAATTTTAAGTTTGCGCCGCTGCCCTCTGCTCGCTCAGTGGCTTCTATGTTTGGGCTAGAACTCGTTGTCCATGCAGTGACTTATTTTTTTAGTCTGAATTGTGGCTTTTAAATTACGCTGTGTCCCTCCTCTCACGCAGTTAATTTTAAGACTGCACAAACCCCTGCTCGCGCTCTTCTTTTTCTAAGTTGACGCTGCGTTCGCCAGCTCTAAGAGCTCTCTCCCTGCTCCTGACCACTCAAGGGCTTTTTCCTTTGCGCTGCTCCTCTTTGTCTGCGTATTGACTTTTCAGATTGCGTTGGGCCCCCTAATCGCGCAGTGGTTTCTAAGTCACACTGTGCCGCCGGAAACTGTGCCTTTTTCGTCGCGGACTGACTGTTAAGACAGCGCTTCTAATTCACTCAATGGCTTCTTTGTTTGTTTTTAAAGAAAAAGTCATTTAATAGCTTCTAAGTTCACGCTCATTCATCAGCTCGCCAGCTCGACTCGTGCAGTGGCTTGATATATTGCAGGCTCCGAACCGGACTCAGCTCACTCGGAGAGGTCTCCCTCCTCACTCCCTTCCCCCTCCTGTCGAGCTGTAACTGGTGTAAATTATGTAAAAAAAACATTTCTAAAAATTGTACCTCTAGTTCAGATTTTTATTATATTTATATATTATTACATGTAAACCATTCGTAACAAATTATCTGAATGATAGCAAAAACCGCATTAATATCCGTTGCGTGGTTTAGAAGATCTAAGCGTACAGAGTTTGTTTCAAACTACGTAAAGATTTTCTTGTTCGGTTACTAACTTGCAGAATGGCTCACACTATGGGAAGCCTACTCTACTTAACAGTCTACCTAGAAAGGTCTATCTAATCAGTGGCGTCGTGTAGTCCCATGAGACAACTGACACCAATAATTTGATTTGAGATTTAGGGTCCGGCTACACTCTCAATAATATTTGCACAAACAAGAATTTGTGTTTTAAGACGGCAAAACGGTAAATGCAATAAACGCACAATTGGCTTGCACAATTTAAGCATGTGAAGATAGTACGTAAACGTTTGCACCAAGACGTAGAGAGACCAGCTGTACATATCGCAGTGCGAGGGACGCCTTTAAGGAGACGGCGAGACTTGGCATGGGTGCTTCGGAAAGTTGCAAGGAGGAAATTGCGTCCCGACTGTCATCACTACGATTCTAGTGGGGACTCGGCGCAGCACACTCTTCAAGTACTGTCCTGCCTGGGAGCAGCAGCGTTGAGTCCTCACCGCAGTGGTGGGTCGTTATCTCTCGCTGCCGATCTTGGTTGTCATCTATGGTCCTTTTGCGAGGACGTCTACGGACGCCGCAGGAGTAGGAGTGTGTGAGTGGATCTCGCCGCACGGATAAATTAGCTGACGATGCCTTAACAGATTCCGGCGGCCCCGAGTACTGGAGGTGTGCTTTAGGCATTTTTGTGGCCTTGTAAAAAAGGGCTGTCAACTCTGGCCCACGCAAAAAGTTGTGTGCGTTGAAAAAAATAAATAATATTCGTGGTAATAGCATTTGTAGGTTTTATTTGTGATGGTGGTGGGGGTGACTTTTTATACAAGTCAGAATCTACTTACCTTATATGGCAATCTAAAAAATGCCAAATCACAGTTTAAAGTTAATTTTAAACACCCACTTACGTAACAATTAAAAGTACCTAAATTACTCCATAATTACGCGAGCACCAAACGCGCACAACCGCGCGAGCCTGGCTCTGTCTCTGGTCCCAATTTTTTGGGACCAGAGACAGAGTTTTTATGGGTCTGTCATGTTTGCGCATGCAAGTCGTTATCGTGTAGACACCATTCAGTTTTTGCGCCAATTTTGTGCACACACAAACTGTATTGTGCCTGGCCTGCAAGTCGCTGCGTGTGACCAGAAACTTATCCTTGCATCTTTACTTCATCACTACGTGACTAGCGGACTACTAGACAGGACCGCTTTTTAATGGTTCCGTAGCCATAATGACAAAAACGGAACCCTTATAGTTTGGTCATGTCCGTCTGTCCATCCGTATGTCACAGCCATTTTACTCAAAGACTACTCAATGAATATTAATGAAATTTTATGAAAAGGTGTCGTGTAGTAGCCGCTACTTAGTTTGATAGCTAAGTAATATAAATAAGTATTTTTAGGAGTGCGATCCATACATGTAACAGAAGCTGATTTTTTTTTCAGCAAACATCAACGTTTAGCACATAAATCTACAAGTCTTTTAAAAACATTTTAAGGTTTTTAATAAACTTTTCTGATTGAGTGAATATTTTTGGAAATAGTCGCTCTGAAAGTTGCATACTTTGTGCCTTAACTTTTGAACCGTCTATTACACACTATTTTGGACATGATCGGATAAACCATCATTGAGTTATTGCCAAAAAACTGCGTTTCTCAACAAAAGGGCGTAAGTGCCATGAACATGCGCTATTCTGCTAATGCATTCTTTCATGGCTGCGGAACCCTACACTGAGCATGGTCCGACATGCTCTTGCCCGGTTTTTTCCCTCTACTCTTATACTTCTGTGGTTTTAAAAAACAAAATTAATGGGATAGATCCGCAAACGCAAACTGCGACACACTTTTCTTACGGAAACACACGGCTCCTGATCAAAAGGCCTAAATAGCAAAACGTCCAACATCGCGAAACGTCTAATGAGCAGTAAGCCTAATTAGCTAAATGGCCATGTATCAAAATGTCCAACTATCAAATGGTCTGTATAGCAGAACGTCCATTTAGCAAATCGTCAAATTCTCAAAATTTCTGGAAACTGGAAACTCAGGCATACAATACTCCGGCAGGGAATCAGAAAGAATCAAGAAGTAGTCGGCGGTAGGATAATGGCTAAAGGTTCATTTCCGTGCATCGCGGCCGATCGCGAGCCGCGCGCGGCTTACGACAAGCGTCTGACGCGCGCGGCCGATGCGACAATACTCAGAGTATGAGAATGTATGGCGCCGTTTCCGAGGTCTGCGAAAGACGCGCGTGGCCGACGACTGACGTAGACTGGCGCGCGCTCTGACTATTGTCGTATCGGTCGCGCGCGTCAGCCGCTTGTCGTAAGCCGCGAGCGGCTCGCGATCGGCCGCGATGCACGGAAATTAACTCATCGGTCTCGCAATCGTGAGGTCGCGGGTTCGAATCGTACCCATTATACTACCGACGTGAACGCACTCCTAACACAAGCCTTTGAGCTTAGCTGAAGGGGTTAACAGAATTGCTGGTAATGCGGGACCACAATCCCACATTGCTAGTTATCTTTTTATTTAATAAAAATAAAATAAAAAAAATCTTTTAATGGTGACTGGAACTTATTCTCGAAAGTCACTTGGTGGAAGTGTGTTCTAGACGTCGAGGGTTCGATTCCCACACGGGACAGCACTTTGTGTGATCCACAAATTGTTGATCTCTGGGTCTGGGTTTACTTTGTGTCCGTGACTTGTATGTTTGTAAAGTCCCCCGTGACACAGGGCTTGTAGGCATGTTATTATATTATATTATTATATTATATTAATAATAATATCTTGGTACAACTCACACAACGTCATCCGATCCCAAACTAAGCAAAGCTTGTACTATGGAAACCAGACAACTGATAAACATACTTATATATTTCTAAATACATACATATTATAGATAAATAACACCCAGACACAGAATAAACCATCGTGCTCATCACACAAAGTTTTATCCTGGGTGGGGATCGAACACACGACCTTCTGCATAGCAGTCGGATACACTCCCACCGCGCCACACACCAGGCAGGCAATAATTCATTATTGCCTCTGACTGCCTGAAATTATATAATTCTGCAGGGGATCTTGTTTCCACCTTTTTTGTGCAGGCGCGTTTATTTCATTTTTTATTATGAGTACACATTTTGAAACAGACGATTTGCTAAATAGACTTTCTGCTATACAAACCATTTCATAGTTAGACGTTTTGCTTCAAGGACATTTCGCTAATTAGGCTTACTGCTCATTAGTTTTGCTACCTAGACCTTCTGATCAAGAGGGAAACACACAAGTGGCATTAAACTAATCGAATAGAATGACAAACGTAATTGCGCGTGCAATAGAAAAATAAGCTGAAAATATAAAGAAATTGCCACCAATACAGAAGTGTTCAATCATGAAGTTCCTGCCCCCCTAGATAAGGGGGGCAAGAAACTTTTTGATAGCCGTATCGGTAGTGACAACGGAATACAGTTTGATGGATGTTTAACATTACTGGACACTGTATTTCAGTGCTACTGGTACTAGTACAACCGAATACTGAACACAGAAGTAACTAGGTACAAGTACTTAAATTGTACAATTTGTATAAAAATGTATAGATACTTATCTGTTTCACCAATACGGAAGTGTTCAATCATGAAGTTCCTGCCCCCCTAGATAAGGGGGGCAAGAAACTTTTTGATAGCCGTATCGGTAGTGACAACGGAATACAGTTTGATGGATGTTTAACATTACTGGACACTGTATTTCAGTGCTACTGGTACTAGTACAACCGAATACTGAACACAGAAGTAACTAGGTACAAGTACTTAAATTGTACAATTTGTATAAAAATGTATAGATACTTTTCTGTTTCACCAATACGGAAGTGTTCAATCATGAAGTTCCTGCCCCCCTAGATAAGGGGGGCAAGAAACTTTTTGATAGCCGTATCGGTAGTGACAACGGAATACAGTTTGATGGATGTTTAACATTACTGGACACTGTATTTCAGTGCTACTGGTACTAGTACAACCGAATACTGAACACAGAAGTAACTAGGTACAAGTACTTAAATTGTACAATTTGTATAAAAATGTATAGATACTTTTCTGTTTCACCAATACGGAAGTGTTCAATCATGAAGTTCCTGCCCCCCTAGATAAGGGGGGCAAGAAACTTTTTGATAGCCGTATCGGTAGTGACAACGGAATACAGTTTGATGGATGTTTAACATTACTGGACACTGTATTTCAGTGCTACTGGTACTAGTACAACCGAATACTGAACACAGAAGTAACTAGGTACAAGTACTTAAATTGTACAATTTGTATAAAAATGTATAGATACTTTTCTGTTTCACCAATACGGAAGTGTTCAATCATGAAGTTCCTGCCCCCCTAGATAAGGGGGGCAAGAAACTTTTTGATAGCCGTATCGGTAGTGACAACGGAATACAGTTTGATGGATGTTTAACATTACTGGACACTGTATTTCAGTGCTACTGGTACTAGTACAACCGAATACTGAACACAGAAGTAACTAGGTACAAGTACTTAAATTGTACAATTTGTATAAAAATGTATAGATACTTTTCTGTTTCACCAATACGGAAGTGTTCAATCATGAAGTTCCTGCCCCCCTAGATAAGGGGGGCAAGAAACTTTTTGATAGCCGTATCGGTAGTGACAACGGAATACAGTTTGATGGATGTTTAACATTACTGGACACTTTATTTCAGTGCTATTGGTATTAAAACAACTGAATACCGAACACAGAAGTAACTAGGTACAAGTACTTAAATTGTACAATTTGTATAAAAATGTATAAATACTTTTCTGTTTCACCATCTGTTTAGATCAACCAAACAGTTTTCGTTCGGAGTGAGGAAACGTTACTCCGAGGATTCAGGAAGAAAGGGTACACTAATATTATACTTACAAATAAAATAATCACCCAGGTACATAGAACACATTTAATTTGAATTAAACGTGTATCGTATTTTATTCATTAAAAAGTCCGTGAAGCGGTTGATACACGATGCGGGGATAGCAGCAGAAGTAGCCGTGACAGTGGCTAAAGTAGGATCACGCCACACAATCTCCCGATCACAGGAACACACTCCTCTAATCTTCCCCCAGTCTACCTGCCCTGCATCATAAAACGACCGGAAGAAGAATCCATTGAAGCGAGTCTTCGGCCCCAAATAAGCCAGAAAGTAATAACGTAAAGTCATAATCTAGAAAAATGTAAATCGATCGAAATTTACGGAATATATTTGCAAATACTCAGTAAATGATTCATAAACGCAAAAGTACTATAAAAATGTATAAAAATAAACTTAAAATTTAAATAAAAACTGTTCACGCTGAATACAAATCAATACAAATGCATCCAAAAATGACGTTTTTTTATCATGACAGAAATAAACCACAGATTAGGCAGATCTACAACGGAAGAATGTAAAAAGTATTAATTTATGTATATTTAATTAATTTGCTCATTTTTTTTAAACAGACCAACAGTAGATAGATAACAAGTATTAATTTATGTATATTTAATTGATTTGCTCATTTTTTTTGAAGCAGACTTACAGTAGATAGATAAAAAGTATTAATTTATGTATATTTAATTGATTTGCTCATTTTTTTTAAGCAGACCTACAGTAGATAGACAAAAAGTATTAATTTATGTATATTTAATTGCAGACGTACAGTAGATCTGTAGTAGCCGTGACCGTGACTCGCCGAGTGCTACAATATAATAATAATATCTTGGGACAACTCTCATAACGCTATCTAATCCCAAACTAAGCAGAGCTTGTACTATGGAAACCAGACATCTGATAAACATACTTATATATTTCTAAATACATAAATATTATTATCTAGCGGACGCCTCGCGGTTTCACCCGCGTAGTTCCCGTTCCCGTGGGAATACAGGGATAAAAAATAACCTATGTCACCCGGGGCTAGTGTAGCTTCACAACGATGAAAGATTTTTTCAAATCCGTCCAGTAGTTTTGAAGCCTATTCAATACAAACAAACAATCAAATCTTTCCTCTATTTAATTTATTATTAATTATTAATAAATAACATCCAGACACAGAATAAACCCTTGTGCTATTCCCACACAATTTTATTCTGTGCGGGGATCAAACCCACGACCACCGGCTTAGCTTACCACTAGTAACCAGAATCGGTTTGATATTGTACTATCAAAATGATTCTGATTACACAACTATGATGGTACTTGGGGCCAGGATTATATTTCACGGTGTTAGCATCTCTCCCGTAGGAATACCAAAGAGTACACTAATACTACGGCTACGGAAGGTATACCTACGCTCTGTGGTCGAAGTATAAGATCCAAGTTAACCCCAAATAGGGTGTTGTAAAAATGGCGGCAAACCGACATGTCGCTATTTTTACAGCTACACGAGAGCAAAGTATACTTGAAATATGTGAAAACTGAATAAGAATGAGAAGTGATTCAAAGAAGAAAACTTGAAAATAATTGATACTTGAAATTAAAAGAAAATACTCGCCATAATGCCTACCAAGTAATATCGGTGCGAAGAGAAAAGTAAAAAAACCCCAATACAGCATATTTTTTAATATTACAAAATTAGTTAAATCTGTATAGTTCTTAAATAAAAAATTTATTTCGATTTTCTTCAAAACAGTGAACTGCAGTATATAACCATGAAGGTCGGATTTTTATACACCCTTTTCATACTGGCAGGCAGAATACAACTTTAACTTTTTATATACTAAATTCTCTATGCTTTATATGTATGATACACCACAAAAAACCAGTCAAAAATTCTTACTGTAAAAAAAATCAGAAAATATTAATATTTTATTCCAAAAACAGCAAAAAACCTTTTCAAAATGTGCTTGGGGACGTGTAGTGCTGGAGGATTCTGCGGCTGTCCAACCTATATGCGTGGAGGACCTGGAGATTGTTGCAGCACTCCTTGCAACTGTACAACAGCTGGCTTATCATTCCCTGCTCCGTTTGCGGGGCCCTGTGGAGGAGTCTGCTGCGGCCCTTGCGGCAGGCCCTTCGGAACCTATAGCTGGAGGTACCGTGGACGGTGTTGCTAAGGTCTGAAATAAACCGTCATAGGAATATTGTGGTGTAACATGTTTTGATAATAAATGTTTGATTGTATATTTTCTTTCCATTTAAAACAATAAAGCAGGCTACTAGCTGTCCTGCGCAAGTTCGTATGCATAAATTTTCCCCGTTTTTGCAACATTTCTCATCGCTGCTCCGCTCCTATAAGTCGCAGCGTGATGTTATATAGCCTTCCTCGATAAATGGGCTATCCAACAAAAAAAGATTTTTTCAAATCGGACCAGTAGTTCCTCAGATTAGCGCTTTTAAACAAACAAACACACTCTTCCGCTTTATAATATTAGTATAGATTTTAAAGACTAGTGCAGAGGCGAAGGTTTAAAATTTTTCTGAGTTAACACGATACAAAAATATATCTTTGTACCTTTAATACTAAGTAACTACAATCCAAAGGGAAACCGATAGTACTGGTGTTCTAATGACCCTTCGCCACTGGACTAGGGTACTATGTGTCGCGTGTACCCTAGTCTTACACCCAGACTCCAACCAATAAAATCGGTGGTGCCATGAACATACGCTCTTTTGCTAATTCAATTATTCAAGGCTGCGGAACCCTACATTGATCGTGGTCCGACATACTCTGCCCGGTTTTTTGACTTAATTTAAGTGTAAGAATACCAGCACCCACGTTTATTTTCGGCAAACATGGTCGAACGTGTAATGGATTTCACATGTAGGTATTTAATGTTCATTACACTTTATAGCATTACGAGGAAACCGTATAATAAAAATGTTTCGTAAATTGCCAAAGGTCATAAAAATGAAATATAGCAGACATTATAATGTAAGAAATCGATTACTACTGTCTTCGAAGAAATTATTCGATTGAACGATTTTTCAGAATCGATATTTGTAGCGTACGGCAAAATAACATTATATTTTTATGATTCGTAGTGAGTAATCATGTGTAGTTAAGATATTATACCTACTACATAGTTAATTTATAGTGCAGGATCCAACCAAAGAGAATTTAAAACTTCGTATTAGATCCAACTATCAAGACTTCGCTGTTGATCTGTGTAGTTTCTCCTAGTTTTTCCCCACGACTTTGTCCGCGAAAAGGTTAATTTTCATTGAAATTTGAAACCTCGTTTCAACTTTTTAAGGGTTGAATTTTCAAATATCTTATCAAATGTTTACGTTGTAATCGTAACTGTAATATGTTTCAACTTCAACCCTACCATCCGTTTTGTTTTCATGTTCTCATTATTTCGTCCCATTAATGGGACCACGATAGTAAACTGTTTCTCATGATCCCATTGCTGTCTACAGCTTGTACATAAAACTATGTTGTTGATCTATCCCACCATGATCATCTAAGGTGTCCATATATGCGTTTAGTTTCTTTAGTAGTATTTGTCCACTCCCCAACAAGCAAAGTAGTCCTATAAGCAAAATTTATAAGTTTATTTGTCCTAGTAACATTCTTATAATTGTATTAAAGCAGATTCTTTTACTTATAATAGCATTTGACAACTCATAACATACTCAAGAGCATTCGTTTTTTTTATCTCAGTCTTATAGTTCGCTATAAGACTAAGAAATAATCTTATAGCATACTTGAAGTTGCTTTTAAGTGTAAACTTAAAACTGCCTTGAGAGCTTTATTTTGCTTGTTGTGTCGCGAATATGATCCTCAGGTGTTCAATGCAACTATTCAAATTAATAATTTGGTATCAGACTGAACTAAGATTTCACGGGCGATGCGTGCGTCAGGAACCTAACTGATAAACCGGGGGAACAATTCAGGTTGGCGATTCGGAAACTGAGAATGAGTACCTACCTACCTCCCGTCTTGGTCTTCTCCATCTAACCTCATGTTCCATCCAATAACTTAATTATATAAACAACATCATTTTCAATACAAATTGCTAATGATAAGCTTACACATTTATACACATAGATAATGCACCAGTTACCATACCAGTTTATTTTAACAATAAACAGTAAGCATATATACCTAACAAAGAGCAAAAAAATCCGAGAATTAATTTAAAAAAAAAGAGATTGTAACTAATAAAAGAAAAAAATTAATAAACACAACAGTGGCGGAGGGTCATAAGAACACCATTCTTTTTGGTTTCCCATTGAATTGTAGTTACTTCATATTTTAGGTACAAAAAACCGTATCCACCAAGATAGATATATGTTGTCGGGTTACCTTATAAATGTTTTAACTCTTCGCTACTGAAACACAGCATTATACTTCTACAAACCAAGTTAATAGAAGCTAAGCTATGATAAAATATTCGTGCCTAATTACAGCTTTCTAGTACTAAGGGTCTCTACAAACCCGGGGACAGACGAACGGACGTACATACATAGCATGGTATATTTTTCTCAAGTCATTAAGTTAACATTTTAGCGAGCAAAGTCGTACGTCGTACGTTCACGATAAAAAAATAACGTAGAAATTATGCAGCGGTATCTTAGACTAATAGTAATTAGGTTTACGACTGAATTACAAAAATGAAACATTCTGTAACGAGATTTTCAAAGAACAATGCCGAACTAGTTCTTAGAAGTAATGGCGTAGATACACTACCACAATTTCTAGGAATTTGTTCATATTTCGATATTAGCTTACGTATTTGACTGCCTCTGTGGCGCGGTGGGAGTGTATCCGACTGCTACGCAAGAGGTCGTGGGTTCGATCCCCACCCAGGATAACACTTTGTGTGATGAGCACGATGGTTTATTCTGTGTCTGGGTGTAATTTATCTATAAAGTATGTAGGTATTTAGAAATATTTAAGTATGTTTATCAGATGTATGGTTGCCATAACATCAGCTTTGCTTAGTTTGAGATCAGATGACGTTGTGTGAGTTGTCCCAAGATATTATTTATACTCAGGTATCTTGAAAGTTTCAAATAAGACCTTGTGTTAATTAATAGGGGTCGATTTGTAGACCTCGTCGACGCCCAAAATCAGTTTTCGTTTATCGATCCTTGGAAAACCGATGTTCACCCCTTTGGGGATTCCTGAAATAGGGCGTGGTTAAGCTTAGCTCCAGGGTCCTTATTAGTTATGTTTTTTTTTTTCGCGGCAAGCCCGCGCTTTTAACTGTCAAAATCTTGACATATTTGTCTAAATAGCGCTGCGCTTAGAATTGGGTAGTTGACTACAATAATAGTAAATTATTTTATACTAATCAGGTAATAGTAGATCTTAAAATGCTCTAAAAATAACTATTATTTTACATTGCAACATGTTTTTGAATTTAAAAGCATGAAAATGAATACTAAACGTAATGATTTGTCGATAGGAACTTATGACGTCATAGGTTGCTATTCCATACACATTTCTATATAGCTTGTCGTTTTGACATTTCATAAAAAGAGACTGATTTGACTTGACAGTCAACATCTCTATTGCATGGACCCAGCTTAGCTAATGTAAAACACACATCTAGATACATCTCTATAGTTCTTCTAGCAAGATGACTCAAATATTGTCGAAATTATAAAACAAAGCATTATGGTGACCGTTGACTTTATAAACCTAATCATCGAAGATTATGCAAAGCTGGGCTGTTGGTCTAGTGGTTAATAACCCTGACTGCTAAGCCAGAGGTCGTGGGTTCGATCCCCATCCAGGATAAAACTTTGTGTGATGAGCATGATGGTTTATTCTGTGTCTGGGTGTAATTTATCTATAAAGTATGTATTTAGATATATATAAGTATGTTTATCAGTTGTCTGGTTTCCCTAATACAAGCTCTGATTAGGTCGGGATCAGATAGCGTTGTGTGAGTTGTCCCAAGATATTATTATTATTTATTATTTAAGCTTACACTAAGATCAATAACGGTCAGCATAACATGTAGGTACAATAATAAAATATTGTTATTATAACGTTAGAAACATAAATAACTAGGTATTAAAATATGAAATACCACAACCGATAAATTTCCCGGCTATTCCCAGTAGTACTACCATGTAGTCCTACCAGTAGTACTACTGGGAATATTCATCCCATTAGTCTTACTTTAAAAACGCAGTAGTGCTACTGGGACTATTCATCCCATTAGACTTACTTTAAAAATGCAGTAGTACTACTGGGAATATTCATCCCATTAGACTTACCGAACTGTAGACCTAATATTAAACTAGACTAACCTTCTTATTAAACTTGAATCTATGACCTAAGATAAAACATTAGCGTGATTGACAGCTCATTACATAGTTTGAAATTGTATCAAAGAGTAAAATATTGCATTATAATATAAAGTCACGATTAAAAATTATTAACATAAATATGTGTGATATTACAAATATAATAAAAAGACGAAGAGGTGAAATACTACTTCTGAATGGTTACCAGTATTACAAATTAAAAACTTAGTGACGGAGGAATAATTTGGCGATGTGTTCTGTACCGTAAGAGTAAATGTATTGGATCGATAACTATTAATCATAATAACGTAATAAAGTCAAAACCACATTTCATTACTTGCGCTCCAGATCATGGGAAAAATGAAATAGATCTGAAGATACACGAGTGTAAAAAAAGAGTCAGTGAATCAGACACTATATCAGTGCCCAGTGTCTTTAAGAAAACAGTGGCTTCATTAGAAAATACAGGTATTGACCTTATTAACAAGTTGCCCAAATTTTCGGCTATGAAGTCAACTTTATACCGGCATCGCAATAAAACCCTAGAAGTTGAAAAGCTGTACTACAATAAAAGCTTTTCAGACATTAAGATACCATCTAAATTTGATTCTTTTATCTTAGCTGACTACTATCGAGATGATGGTGCACGAATTTTGGTGTTTGCTTCCAGTGACGCTAGAACAATAATGACAGAAAGTAATGACTTTTTCGGTGATGGCACATTTGGAGCTTGCCCAGTACCCCAGACAAGACTACACAAACATACGTTACATTATTGCAATTAATAAAAAGTCAAATACCGCAATGGAACCCTACGCAATTTAAAACGGACTATGAAGATGCTATGATGATGGCTATAAAGTTAGTTTTTCCACAAATAGTATCAAGCGGTTGTTATTATCATTATTGTGAAAGTCTGAAGAGAAAATCGAAAAGTTTAAAATTAAAGGAGTACAGAATAGTATCCCTTTGCAAAATGTTGCCACTTTTACCCAAGGAAATGATTTTAGAGGGTTGGGATTATGTACGTGACGAAATCGAATGCACCGGTATAGAAGAAAATATGAACACATTTAAGAGTTACATGATCAGGAATTGGCTAAAACCTAATAGTATTGAGAGAATGTGTGTATTTGGCCAACGACACCGCACCACTAACTATTTAGAGTCGTGGCATTTTACATTAAACCGTGAAGTTGGTAAGAAAAAAGCTAATTTACACCAGATGCTGAATGTTTTACAAAAAAATGCATCATATCAAAAAATGCGTAAAATCCAAATACAAAATAATGTAAAAATTAAAAGAGATAAAGCTGAAACTAAAAGAGATCGACTTATTCAGGATGCTCAAATGCAATTGATTAATGGAACAATAACTATTGGTCATTTTCTGGAAAAGATACGTAGGTGAATAGGTGATACCTACTAATTCTGCTAAAATTGTTTTTTTTTTTAAATTGATTTATCTATGACACTACTAGGTCTATATTTTATAACAGTAGTACTATTGGGAAAAGAATATAATAGGCAAGTCTTACTATCGGTAAGTCTAATGGGATAAATATTCCCAGTAGTACTACTGGCAGGACTACATGGTAGTACTACTGGGAATAACCGAAATTTCCCTAGGATTTGATAATTTTAAATTACATTTTCCTACAAATAAAAACACAGAATTCCATGAAATTGCCGTCAATAGTACCTAGTCAATACCATTCTATGTTCATAACACTTTATCAAAACCGAGTAGGAAAATATCCCATGCTATTCACCGAATTTCGAATACTAACAATGCCATATAAAGCATTTCCACAAAATATCGAGAGGAAGTAGGTACCAGAGGCATAGCTACCGCAATAACAGCCGTATCTACCTAGTCTAGCCATAAATATTGTTACGAAGAAAAAACATTTTTTTTTATTGCAAATAATATTTATTACTTTTACAGTGTGTTAGTTTAATACATAAATAAAAAACAATTCAAAATATAAAAAGCTTATTCGAAGTGGTCTCCATTGGCTGCAACACAGTCCTTTAAACGTTGAGGCCAGTTATCAATAGAAGCACGCACTCTTTCCATGGGAAAATTCTTCACTGCCAATCGTATGGATTGTTTTAGGGACTCCAAATTATCATGGCGTTTAGAGCGAGCCATACTCTCTAAAACTGACCATAAATCATAATCCAGCGGATTAAGATCGGGACTAGACGACGGCCAGTCTTCAGCTCTGATGAAGTCCGAAACGTTCACTTCCAACCAAGACTGCGTGGACCGAGCTTTATGACCCGGCGCTGAGTCTTGTTGGAAGGACCATACTTGGTTATTGAACATGGTGTTGTTAAGGGGTTTAACTACCTTCTCAAGAATGGTATCTTGATACACTTGTGCCGATGTTTTGATACCTTTTTCACAAAAATATGGCTCAGTCACTCCTTCACAGCTAACACCCCACCAAACCATCACTGAAGTCGGATAATGCCCACGTTGCACTCTGTCGACTAATTGGGAAGCTTCCTTAGAGCTTTGAGCATAAATACGGTCATTTTGTTTGTTAAAATGTTGCTCAACTGTAAAGATTTTCTCATCCGTAAACAAAATTTTTCTGTGACCTCCCTTTGCGTACCGCTTCAGTAGTTGCTTCGATTTTACCACCCTATTCTTTTTTAAATTATCAGTTAAAAAATGACCAGTGCGTCTCTAATAGGCTGCAAGTCCTAAGTCATCTTTTAAAATGCGTGACATGGTTCTGGGTGCTATCTTCATCTCCAGAGATAAAATCTTTTGCTTTCGGACAGGATTTCTTCGAATTCTTTCCCTTACTGCTTTGACCACCATTTTCGTACGAACACTACGTGGACGGCCAGATCTTTTTCTGTCACAAACAGAGAAGGTCTCATTGTACCTATTAATAGCCCGGTACACAAACATTTGACTAATACCAAGCGTATGGAGAGTTTTAAAAATTACATTCGGCTCCATACCAACTTTGTGTAATGCAATCACAGCGATTCGGTTTTTTTATCACCCCACTCCATTTTAATATAGCAAAATATTGTACAATGTATTGGCGCCAAAATTAGAAAATACAATGAACAATCGTATAAAAATGACAGATTCCAAATTCAAATGTAATATCTTTCTTATTTTTAATTGTAACAGTATTTATGGCCAGACTAGGTATACTAATATTAAAAATCTGAAGAGTTTGTTTGTTTGAACGCGGTAATCTCAAGAACTACTAATCCTAATTGAAAAATTATTTTACTGTCGGATAGCCCATTTATCGAGGAAGGCTATAGGCTACATAACATCACGCTACGACCAATAGGAGCGGAGCAGCAATGAGAAATGCTTCAAAAACGGGGAAAATTTACGCAGACGAATTTGGACAGCTAGTCAATGATATGGGGCCAAAAACAGGGACCTCAAACTTGCATTAGCAATTATAGACCCCCTCGTGCCAGCGACAGACAGTACCTTATAGTTTTTTTTTCACTACGAAATGAGAAGATGAGCAGATCGTGTGCCTAATGGTAAGCGTCACGCTACCCCATAACAGTATCAGTGACACCCAAATCCTTGTTTGGCAAAGATCTGAATGTCACCGCACCGCGCTCTTCATTTAAGACATTAGTTCATATGTCTTATTTGCCCAGTAATTACACTTGCTACAGTGCCCTTCAATCGAAACATAGTGATGTGTTAACATCACTATTTCACTGAAGGATAACTGACACTGTTGTGGGAGCCACCAAGACACCCCATGGTTTAGACCAGAACCGTCCAACATACGGCCCGCGGGCCACCATGCGGCTCGCGTAAGTCCTTCATCTTGCCCGGGACCTGGTTAAAACTTTGAAAATATTATTAAAATATGTAGGTAAGCTTAAAAATGGCATACAATGATTGCCTTTCGAACGGACTAATTGAATTGTACAAGAATGAACCCTAACCAATACCCAAACTTTACCAAATTGGTTCTTAACAAATTCTTTATTTGGCATCACATATACTTGCGAACAGATCATCTTTATCAGACAGCCATCTTACAGGCATTTTGCGTATAGCCACTTCTAAAATATCTATATGCACTGTGCAAGTAAAAAATATGTCAGACATCTCACTAAGTTTTAATCAAGTGTAAGCATTATATTTATATGTGATATATTTGGAAAAAACTGAAACTTTATTTCTTAATAATTGATTTGGAATATGAAAAATACTGTTACATTTTATTATACACTCCACGCAACTTCGAGTGCGTACATTTTTCCCGTTTTTGCAACATTTTTCATTACAGCTTTGCTCCTATTGGTCGTAGCGTGATGTTATACAGCCTATAGCCTTCCTCGATAAATGGGTTATCTAACAGTGAAATAATTTTTCAATTCGGACCAGCAGTTCCTCAGATTGCTAACAAACAAACAAACAAACTCTTCAGCTTTATAATATTAGTATAGATAGGAAATAATTTAAAGCTGCTGGGCATTTGATTTGGCCCGCTACGGTTACAAAATATTAAACCTGGCTCTCTACAAAATTGTGTTAGACACCTCTGGTTTAGACTTACAACTTGCGTAATAGTCCTTTGGCTTTTGAAGACCCCTCAACGAACTTGGATACGGGACTCATCCAACGTAAGCTACGCCCCTGATAGGTACATAAATTAACTTTACCAAAGCAATGCATTTATAGATAGATAATGCTTACGGACACACGGAAACAAAGTTGTCTGAAGTGGTCTGTATTTCAGTGTCCGTTGGTCGGTTATTCAGTGTCTATGTGATTTCTATTTATGGGACTTTAACGAGGTACCTACGTATGAAGGTTGAACAAAGCGATTTAGTCTTTAATTCAGTGTCTTGTGCGTGACTCGTGGTACCAGGGGCGTAGCTACCACCATGTTACCCGTATCAATGATACGGGGCCCCCAATCGTGCGTTAGTAATTGTATCTCCCCTCCCCCTCGTGCCAGCAAGTCACACTGAAGAGTCAACGAGTGCGAAGGATTCGCATTAATCCTTTGGCCATTTGGACTTTTGGGTCCCTAAACAAATTTTAATACAGGGCCCATCTAAGGTAAGCCACACCCCTGCGTGGTCCGTATCAAGGTTACCTTCTGTACTCTCAGTATTTTGTATAATTTCACACTATTCTAGTTAATTGCGTGTCCATGAGGTCATTGACATGATTCGGCGAATGTTCAATTTTTCCCTATTATCTAGACTGTACAAAAAACCAGTATAAGTTGAACTGTTGTATATTTGATAAATGATGTTGTCGTAGGTCATGGTATAGCGGAGTTTTTTATAGATGCGGGTAACGATTCTACGGAACTAGTGTAGGGGACGGGTGCCTTCCTCGAATAGTTCCCCCATACAATGTCATGTGTTTATTTTTGTACTTTCCTTCTAATAACGTGGTATTTGTTTTTAGCTTTGCTGTGGTAATCAATTTAGAATTTACAAATACTTAGTACTAGTACTGCCTACTGTTTTGACCGAAGCAGTAATAATAATAGTTATTATAAATTAATTAAAGCAACGTTACCACAATCGGTACATAGATGGGCGACTGTTTTTTTAGGTCTCTGTGCCGTCTGAGGCCGGTCATGCGTAGTCGATTTCGATTCATGTTTTCATTAAGATAAGTTTTGAGACAAAAAAACTAAAAAACTGCACTCTATCCATTCGTGGATCCATTGTAAAGATTTATTCATGGATCTTTTTACATTTCTGTATCTACAAATGGACAAAAAAATATTCCTGTTGGACAAATCAGTTTGACTAACACGAAGAACGTAAATCTTGTAGCTATGTTTTTGCATATTAATTATATCCGAAGTTGGAGCAGAGAAATCCATTTAAAGAAAAAACTGTGGAAATATGTATATTCATCAATGGATCTTTGCAATGGATTTAAGTGGATAGAGGACAAAACTTATATTACTATATATTAAGAGGTCCATGAAGTAATTTATTGCTTCAATTGAATGTATGCAACGGGCAAGCAACTTGAATCGTGTAAAAATGGCGTTTTGATTTATTGCATTCTACTGCTAGCCTATGCAATACATTCAAGAGGATGCGGAAGTCTGCCGACTGGGTATCCTAGTGCAAATTAGGAGCAGAGTCACAGTTTGTCCTGTATCACAATTTGCTTTCGGGGGGCCAGGTGCAAAGACAAACGGCAAAATGAGTAATGTGAGCAAAAAATTGCAATTGCTAACACACTCCGAGGCCTTTGATATGACTGATACGGCGGTAGCTACGCCACTGATTAGGAGGCCTATATAGGTCCACTGCTAGATATCTAGCAGTGGACTGACATAGGCTGATGATGAACACGCCACCAGGTTCTCTAATCAAGGAGGAGAAAAAAGTGTAAACATAAAACATAACTCAAACATGTTTATTACAAAGTTGATTCAGACGAAGATGTACATTCACAATAGCTATGTAAAGTTCCCGTGGCAGTTGTAACAAGGGCCTGTAGGACAACAACAGCATCCCTGGACACAGGACGGTCCACAGCATGAACAGCACCTGTCACATCCCCCAGGACACCTGGCGAACGTCCCGATGGCGAAATCCCGGTAACAACCGTGCTGGGTCGGCATTTTGAAATTATATTTTTAAAATTTTCACGGTTATAAACTTTTTTTAGAATTTTTGCGTCTTGGACTTTGATTGAAAAAATGGCGAACTGTCACTGTCAATTCCATTTTTTTATTTTTGTTTATTAATGATATTGTTTTCAGTCTAATGTTTTATTTGAAAGCCTCCTTTCGATCTATTAGAATCACTAAAAAACAGCCATATAAGACGGATAAAATTAATTATTTTCAAAACGGTAATTTATAAAACAATTTTAAAATAAAACTCTGTAAAACTGGCTTTTTAATTTTAAAAATCCGATCAAGTGCGCGTCGGCCCACGTGCAATGTATGGTTCCGTAGTCAAACATCGTTGGTTTTCTGTTGTTTTTGTTTCATACTTACAACGTTATCTTAATAATAATTTTCAATGGAATTTGAATGAAAATTTTGTTACTACTCAATTTTCTATGGGCTGGTCATGTTTTTCTAGTTGAATTTATTGTTTCTAGAAATGTTAATTTGAATTCATGAATCACATCCCTATTTTACATATAGAGGGGTTAAAAAAACCCTAAAAAGTTAATCTTGAGAAGATGTGCTACGATGAAACAGAGGCATTTTTGGTTGTTTAACTTCACTAGTAGGTATACAAATCAGCGGCAAACTCTTCACATACACGCACTACTCACACAACCAAACATACATCCATTACTCATACATTTACACATAACCCATGACACACACTAGTATCTTACAATAACCTAAACTGAATAAAAACAAATACACTTAAACCCAAATCTCACAATCGTCCAATTCACACCTCGTGCTATTGTAAACCAAACCATTCCGAGGGACGGGACAGTTTATCCCTACCACAGGCTATCCTGTAGCCTATCTGGGAGAACAGTACTCAACCACATTACTATTGTAGATTTTAAAATAGTACCATAAGCCTAACTTAATTAAGAACATTTTTAAACCTACAATCTCATTTAAGTACCTTAATAAATATTTATTATTATAATTACTTTGTCGGCATAAGTAATATGTGTATCCATGCAGAATTACAGCCTTCTAGCACTAACAGTCTCTGAGCTAAGCTGCGGACGGACGGACATGGCGAAACTATAAGGCCATTCCGTTTTGCCATTTTGACTACGGAACCCTAAGAACACACACACGTTAACACACAGATACACACGTTAAAGTCTATATAGATGACCTAGTTTTATACAGCATTTTTGATATATCGATAACCGGGTGAACGCACGAAAAAATGTCACGGTCCGTCATGTTCGGCCTGCTCATAGGCTGAAGTAATAGCGAGATTTTATTGCTATTTTCTTTTCTCCGGCTTTACCTATTGTTTGCGAACTTGGCATTACATGTGCATGTAGAGTCCCGACGTATCACAAATGTTGTTTTGCATCCTAAGTGAATAAAGAATTTTGATTTTTTATAGTTTTTGTACGTCTTTTGGCCATTAAAGCTGTCACATGTATGGTTGTTTATTACAATATTATCAATGTTTTCCTATGACGTTATCAGGTAAAATTATCGGCCGTAAACCGACTTAACAGACAACCCTTTTTTTTAGTTAATAAAGTTAAATAGAAACTTAGAAATCAAAACTCTTATTTATACTAATATTATAAAGTTGAAGAGTTTGTTTGTTTGTTTGTTTGAACGCGGTAATCTCAAGAACTACTGCTCCGAATTGAAAAATTATTTTACTGTTGCATAGCCCATTTATCGAGGAAGGCTATATGCTATATAACATCACGCTGCGACCAATAGGAGCGGAGCAGCAAAGAGAAATGTTGCAAAAACGGGGAAAATTTACGCAGACGAAGTTGCGCGCGACAGCTGGTTTGTATATAACCCTCGTTATAAAGGGAGGAGTTCCTATTGTATCGGTGCTGAATAATGTCTAGCGCGTGCTTTGTTGACTCGAGCCCTGAGTTAATTTTAAAAATAGTCACAGGAAAAAGTTAGCATATACCTACCTAATGCCTACCCAAACTACTTGGTACCTATTATAAACTAACTGGCCTCAACTTAGTCTGCTTCAATTTCCTCGTTTTTGTAACATTTTTCATTGCTGCTCCGCTCCTATTTGTTGTAGCGTGATGCTGTATAGCCTTTAACCTTCTTCAATAAATGAGCTATCTAAAAAGTAAAAGATATTTTCTGAGATTGACGCGTGCAACCAAACAAACAATAAAACTCTTCAGATTTATAATATTAACTAGCTAACCCTCACTAAATCTTCTGCGTAAATTTTCCCCGTTTTTGCAACATTTCTCATTGCAGCTCCGCTCCTGTTGGCCGTAGCGCGATGTTATATAGTTGATAGCCTTCCTTGATAAATGGGCTATCCAACAGTAAAATAATTTTTCAATTCGGATCAGTAGTTTCTGAGATTATCGCGTTCAAACTCTTCAGCTTTATAATATTAGTATAGATACAAGGTTATTGGAAATGAAATATGTAAGTATAAATGTGAGAGTAACTACGCCGTCTGTCTGTTACTTTTTCAAAATTAAGCCGCTGAACCGATTAAGTTGAAATTTGGTGTGTGGAGATACTTGGGGTCCAACAGGGTTAATTATAGACTCATGACTTTTCAAGTGTTAGCCGCCTTACATTTGGTCCGCGTTGACGGAAAACTACTCATACTTAATCGTTGTTGAGTCAAAATGCTTCCCCCCCACCCTTCCCAGAACATGATTCAGGATCCTCCCGGTATCCCCCCATAGAATAGTTTTTATCACGATAACCGACATCCACACGGGTGGAGCCACGGACGAAAGCTAAACTATAGGTACTAATATTATAAACCTGAAGAGTTTGTTTGTTTGTTTGAACGCGGTAATCTCAGGAACTACGGTCCGAATTGGAAAATTATTTTTCTGATGGGTAGCCCATTTATCGAGGAAGGCTATAGGCTATATAACAACATGCTACGACCAATAGGAGCGGAGCAGCGATAAAAATGATACAAAAACGGGGAAAATTTATGCATACGAAGTTGCGCGGGACAGCTAGTATTTTAATAAATATTTGTAACCTTTGCAAGTTCTTGTGAAAATACGGTTCTGAAGTTCCCAGAAACTTTGACATGTGTACAACGGGTTTTACCCAGTCGCAGTTAATTATTATCTGTGTATTTAATGACTTCATACCTCTTAATTAACAGAGTATACCCGTCTAATTAGTGTATTAATAAGTCAATTGATCGTTTATTTAAGTATTTCAATAGAAACTGAAAACATGGTTCAATTACTTATTTATGTAATTAAAAAAACAACCGTTGTTTATTACAATGTGTAACAGGAAAGTGTGTTCAAAGGGTCGTTATAATTAAGCATGATTAGGGGGGTGGGGGTGGCGTTTCACAGTGCCGTCGGTCAGAGACCAGATTTGGAGCAAAATCAAATTTTGGCGCCTCAATACTGGTTAAGTGTGAATCGCACCTTAGGGGGAGGGGGGGAATATCATTTCAACCTAAACCACCTAAGAATAGAATAGAATACAAATATTTTATTTATATTATTATATTATATTAGACTAAGGAACTCGGGTGACGAGGGGGGACGGTACAAATCATTTCACCCAGCCCCTGGGTTTTTGCAATTTCGGGGTGGGAGGGGGGGGGGGTCAAACCCTAAATCGTCCTCCCCCGCCCGTGTACGCCCATGACATTTATGAGAATATGAGGTCCTGTTAGAAAGTGAGAAACTAACCAAACCACACCACACACAGAAAGTGGTGTCCCCGAGTGGCAGTCGAACACACTCCCACCGCGCCACATAGGCCGTGCATGTACGAACGCGAAGTTGATCGCAGCAAACGCAGGGTGCGTCCACTAATCGGCATTCCGTATGACGTCATCAGCACAGATCAAAGGACATCAGTGGACGCACCCTGTGCTTGCTATGCGGATCAGTGGATGCACTTATATGACTTCCTATACAAACAATACTACGATACCTTTAATGCGATGCGTTCGATACGTACGATGCGAACGTGTGGGCGCTTACCTAATGTCACAATCTATTGCCATTGTTTGGGCCGCATCTACCTTCAGGAGTAAATCCCGGCATCTCTAAGACTGGCCTCAGACGTTCGGTTTTCTTGAGACAGATTCGGAGTTCTGAAAGACTAGCGCTTACGTCCGGTTTAGGTCCGGTTAGGTTTTTTCTGCACGGAAAAAACGTGAGCGCTTTGTTGAATGTTTTGTATGTAGACGTCTGCAGTCAGGCTACACACTTCGTTGCACAAACCACTTTGTGCGTGTGGTACGTGTGGACAGCAAGACGGTATTAAAGACCCGTGGGCGCGGCTTGCGCAATCGTTGACATGCTGAAGATTAGACAGCGCAGTTTTGGTTTGCACGGTTTTACTTGAGTGTGGTCGGTCACTCAAGCCACGCTTCAGTCCAATTTAGTTCAACACTTGAAGTTTGCACAGGTTCACGAGCTTACCTGCACGTGTGGCCACATTACGGTGTTCCGCCTTTTTTGTACAGTCTGCAGCACGCAAGACTGCAGCTTTATACTGGGCAGGAAAGACGTAGCGTGTAGCCGTGCCTTTAGGCTGAGATCAGACAAAATATTGTGAGTAGAACTGGTCGTTTACAAATTCAAAATTAAACAAAAAAAAACTTACAATTCAAAACTGGAATTATCTTTATTTTATCTTGTAGATTGTCAGGAAAGCTGGTTCTGGGACAACAACGAAATTTTTGTATGATTTTTTTTAATAAAAAGAAAAATTATTCTAGAACGATGCCTGTGTACTATGGTGGATATGTTGGAGGAGCACATAGTGGTGGATACTGCTTGTACTCGTGTGGCTGCTCCCCTTCAACAGGGGGATGTGGACCAGGATGTGTACTACCAGGCCCCACTTGCGGCCCCTCCTGCTAGTTGTCAGGTATTTATATATAATAGGCTGGGCTAAGACGACAGGGAGGGGGATGGTATTTTTGTTCTATCGTCCGCGGCGAAATTGTCCCGACTTCCCCCGCCCCATCGTTTGCGCAACGCCATGGTAACGCAAGTTGTAGCAGAGTCCTCGTTCCACTAAGGCCTCATTTACCTACGTCTCACGTAGGGTTGGACGTTTTTTTGTTTACGGTGCGGCGTCGCGTTAAGCGTCACTTATCTCACGCCGTAAACACTACATAATACGGCAATATAAGACGTTGTTTAGAGAGATGCGAAACGGGAAGGGAGGCAGAGCCCGCCGCTGCGTCCGCCGCGAATCATCAAGGCGTGGCGCACTCAAGGTACTAAATTATTCACTTTTTAACAAAGAATATTATTATATTAAGGTATGGAGTGGTATTAAATAATTTTCTTTAAAAAAAGTCGGGTCGCCCCGCGTCTCCCAACGCCACGCGTCGCCCCACTTCGCCCCACTTCTCCCCGCGTCTCCGTAAATGACTCCTGGACCTCTTACTTAGACGGGGCGTCGCGTCGCGCGTTTCGAGATGGGGGCGCAACCGGCATTGAATTTAAACCTATGGCGTAAGAGTGCGTTTACGACCAAGCAATTGTACACGCGTTTGAAATGCAGCGTTTTTTGACGCGTTTCACGCAGCGTTTATCGCGGCGGCGGCGCACGCAATGGTGCACGTAGCGGAAATTCTCGATGAAGCGGTGCCCGCAGCGGAACCTTCGACCAGTCTTATTTGGAAATCGCACAACGCGATGCCCGCCGCGTACGACGCAGCGACAACTACCGCTTCGCTACACGCTTGATTCACCGCGGGCGCAGTGGCGGGCTCTGCCTCCCTTCCCGTCTCGCATCTCTCTAAGCAACGTCGTATATTGCCGTGTTTACGGCGTGAGATAAGTAACGCTTAACGCGACGCCGCACCGTAAACAAAAAAAAACGTCCAACCCTACGTGAGACGTAAATGAGGCCTTAGTGGAACGAGGACTTGTCACTTTTTCCTGTAAGTGTCCTAAAGTGAACAATATCTAAATAAACCTACTCTTTTCAGATTTCATACGACCCAAGACTTGTTCTCTGTCGGTGCTGATATTTGTACGTCTAAATTTTGACGTTGTTTGTCTTCGTGGCGTCCTCGGCTTCTACGGATTCTTAACTTAGAACATAGGACAAAAGCTGGTAGAAGTGTAGGGACTTGTTTGCTCAATAAATGTTTATAAGTATTACATCTAGATTTGTTTTATTAAACAAGTCAGACAAGCTGGGTTCAGTCAGACCCATGGTTCCACTGTTTTATTTACCGGAACGTCCACTTCCGGACTGTCGTATTTCTCTGAACGTAGACGTTGATATTCAGGTCAATGTTCGGGGATTAGACATTCAGGGATATTGACGTTCCGGATATTCCAAACTCATTAGAACCAAACATAGATGTTGGTTTTACTGAGAACGATATCAAATGGGTAGATGCATTAATGGCCCAGTATCAGATCTATGGGATTTGCGACGGTTTGCACTCTTTTGCGATTGGGCCTGCTAATAAAAGCCTCGACGATTAGCGATATGTCCCGTTCGCGATATGGTCCTTTAGGTCCAAGGTAGGTACGTCCCTCAAGATATGACTGCCGCAATATGTCCCTTACGGGACATGTCCCTTGTGCATTTGTCTTGTTTGCGATATAAGTTTTTAATCTAATCTTATTTTTTTATTCCTGGGAAATAGCATCCCGGCGCACAATGTCACTTCGCACAAGGTCACTTTAGCACAATGTGTCACTTATGTTACATCACACACAACGCCCCAGCCAATCACAGCGCGCCATAGCGAGCCAATCATAGCCAATCATAGCCAATCATAGCCAATCATAGCCAACCATAGCCAATCATAGCCAATCATAGCCAAGCATAGCCAATCATAGCCATGCCGAGCCGAGCCGAGCCACTACCCGAGCTACCGAATGCCTTCGGTGAAAGGAGTCGACATAATGTGTTTTGAACTCATTTCTGGCCTTTCGGGCCATCTAGTCCACTCTATCAAAATGTCCACCGTGTCAAAATGTCCATTGTATCATAAAGTCCGCAATGTCAAAATGCCCAGTCTTACAACATGTCCACAGTGTTAAAATGCCCAGTCTTACAACATGTCCACAGTGTCAAAATGCCCAGTTTTACAAAATGTCCACAGTGTTATGTCTACGAGTTCGATATTTTCATAAATTCAAACAAATGAACGCTGTCAAAACAAATGAAAGACGGCAAAACAAAAGACTATCAGAAAGTGATCGATCATCCAAAGTGCTTGAAAAAAAATGGTGCAAGCGATTTTTTTATGTAGGTTAACAACAATCAATATTTTTTCAATATTTAAAATAAACAAACTAAATATTTTCTTTATGTCTAAAATACCGATTTTTCTTTCTTCGTCTTTCGGTTACCAAGTTCTTAGAAACCCCCATAAACATAAAATATAAAATTACAGTTTATTACTAGCTGTCCCCAATTTGCCAACCTGCAAGAGGAAATGATACATAGGTAAGGACAAAGGAATAGGAAGGAAAATGGAAGGGGCGGGACTCTGGCTTGTCTCACTCACCGAACGAAACACAACAGAACAGTTATTTAGCGTCGATATTCTGTGAGAGGGAGGCACCTGCCCGGTCGAGCCGGTCCATTCATGCTGATTACAGCAGGGCTCTACCACCAGTAAATTCACAAACTACGAGCATATCGGGAGAGCGTATTTTTAAGCTAAGTGTTTTATTCTGAGATAAAAAGGTTTTTACAGGACAATCCAAACTCCTTAAGTCACGTACAAAGAGGATAAATTATTATTTATCGTAATGACGCATGTCATAGGTATTTCATAGACATTAACTAGATTTCCATAATTATTATGTAATTACAATAGATTTGCAATTATATTTATTACCTACTTTGGCATGGCGTGTTTTAAAATTATTGAAAACCAAAAAGGGGGCGAAACGCTGCTTCGTTGCGGCTTTCAGTACAACTTACACCGAAAAAATCGCGACGATTCCACATTATGGAGATGTGTGAATAGAGATTCATGTTCGGCTACTGTAACAGTAGATGCAAGAAAAGTGAAGGTGCTACGTGAAAAAAAGTCACGGATGTAGTGCAAACATAATTAAAATGTGAAGTGGCCGAGGTTCTCGCATTGTGTAAAAAAATGGTCTGTCAAAACTTAGCACCGATTCAAAAAATATTCGAGGATATGTTTGAACCGCTGAGAAAGAAGGGGCGCAATTATATACGAGAAATACCGCCATTCGAATCGGTAAAGAATACTCTGTATAGAATACGCAAACGTTTTTGTCAATCAGATAAGCTACGATTCGAAAATTTAGAAGACGTACAGATATCAAAAACATTTGCTAAGAATTTTTTTGTGCTCGAAGATGGTACAAGTACAACTAACAAAATTTTGATATTTTCTTCTCTTGTTTGCCGTAAAATTATTAAAAAAGCCAATAACAATTCTTTCTATGGAGATGGCACATTCAAAGCGTGCCCGAAGCCATTTTTTCAGTTATTTTCAGTTCACTTAGATATAAAATCTTCAGAAAAGTCCATAAATGTCTACCCTGTAATTTACGGTTTACTACCTTCGAAGACTGAAGAAACATACACTCGTTTTTTTACTTTGCTTAAAGAAATATTACATTTAAACATAAATACTTATAAATGTGACTATGAAAGGGCGCAAATAAATGCTGTTCGATATGTGTTTCCGAATGCAAGCATTTCAGGCTGTTTTCATCACTACAATGAGGCGATTATTAAAAAAAGCAGAGAATTGGGTTTAGATGATACCAGAGAAGGAAGAAATATTACAAAATTGTGTTCCCTATTGCCGCTTCTCCCAACAAATTACATACAAGAAGGTTGGTCATCAATAGTGCAAATTGCACCGGAGATATCGGAAATGAACAATTTCAAAGCATATTTTAATAGGCAGTGGTATCCTTTGTTAACTGACATAGTATCTTCTACATTATGATGACCACCGTACAACTAACTCTCTTGAGGGTTGGCACAGAAGGCTAAACTCGAGGATATCTAAATCTCCCAATTTATTTTACTTTATTAAATGTTTGTTAAACGAATCTGTACACTACGATTATAAAATTAAATACATTTTGTTTAATCCGCCGAAAAAGAATAGGCGAATCAGAGATATATATTTCGACAAACAATATAAGAGATATTTAACCAAGCTACAGTCAGAAGTTTTGTTACCCTTACAGTTCTTGAGGAAAATTATCTATTTAAGACTGAAATGTTAAGTTTATGTCATCTTGCGTTATTCAGAGGTATCGCTATCTCTTGTACTATACTTGTTTTTTGTAAAATCAAACTCCGATAGTCTTTTATTTGTTAAAAAGTTAAGTGTTAAATGAGTAATGTTCTTTTTCTATTGTGTTAATTTTGAATCCTTAAGGTTAAGTGTTAAATGAGTAATGTTTCATTTTCTTTTGTGTTAATTTTGAGTCGTTTAAGTTAATAAATGTTTTTTAAAGGTTGCATGTTTAATGTTTTTTTTGTGTAAACGAATAACAAATTTTGATAGAGTAAACGTTCTGATACAGTGGACAATTTGATACAGTGGGCAAATTGATACAGTGGTCTTTTTGATACAGTGGTCTTTTTGATACAGTGGTCTTTTTGATAACAGGACATCTTGAAGTGGTCATTATGATACAGTGGACATTTTGATACTGTGGACATTTTGATAGAGTGGACTAGATGGCCCGAAAGGATTTCTGGGCATTGTCTATTACGAGAGTAACTCTGGATGTCGATGGTTACGACTGGAGGAAGAATAATCTCTTGCCATTTTTGAAACGATACGAATTAATAAAAATATACTTGTGTGTGATTCAGTGAGTCTTTTTATATATTGCCACTTTTACACTTGCTTAAAATTTACTTTCGCAGTGTCCACTTTGGCATAATGCTACTTTCGCATAATGCCACTTTCAAAACACATATTATCTCGTTTGAAGAGTAAATAAAATGACAATTTCATAGTGGGAAATTATTTTTATTTCTAAACACATTAGATACATTGCTGCTGCTGTTGCTAATAACTGAAACAATTCCATCACTAAATGCTTAAACCACTCTCATCCATTATCTTTTTCACACGTTATTACCACAAATCACGTATAGCGCATTACGCTACATAACAATTTGCGAACTAAGCATTGTGCGAACATAACTGCGCCGTTTTATTTTGTTTAAATTTAGCGATAGTAAAAGTTAATATACTATTTATTTCATTATTAAACTAGGATTCATTAAAATGATTATTGGAAAAGAATATGGTTGCATCATCGGCATACGTAATACAAAGTTGGTTGGTTATTGGGCAGCTCATTTATATAGATCAAGTATAGGTCGTAATATACTACCTTGCGGTACTCCTAATTTTACATTTTCGAATTTAGATTGTACTTTTTCCAAAGTCATAGTAGAAGATTTCGATTACCGTTGCTTGCATTCGATTATTTAAATAGTTCCTCATATTAATTGTAGTGCTATCCCTCTTATTCCAACGCTTTAAAAGTAAAATATCGTATTTAACACAGTCAAAGGCCTTAGACATATCGATAAAGAGAGCAGCACATTGTTTTTTCTCATTTATGTTGCCCCTAATAGTTTGTATATTGCCAGATGTAGTTTTTTTTTTCTTTCTAAAACCAAACTGATTTTCATTTAATATGTTGTGTATATCCAGGAACTTTTGCAGACGATGTCTTAATTCTAATTAAATGCGAAAACCTAAACACCTACAATAACCAAGTTCAAGAAACCCTCTAAACTGTTACACAATGGCTTCAAAATCATCACTTGGAAATAAATTCGAAGAAAACTAAAACCATACAATTCAGATCATATATAAAAAAACACCACTAAATTTAAATGTAATTCATCAAAATATGCCCATAGAAGAAGTCAACACATTTAAATTACCTACTAGGAATAAATATAGATACACACGTCAACTGGAAAACACACATAGAACAAGTTAAATCTAAATTATCTAAATTTGCATTTGCTCTCTTCCAAATTAAATATAGCACTAATACACAAACAGCTCTATCAGCCTATTATGCATATGCTTACTCTTGGCTATGGTACGGTATCATGCTATGGGGAAACAGTATAAACACAAACGAAATATTTATAATACAAAAAAATAATAATCGAATATTAGCAGAAATAGACAACACACAAAGCTGTAAATCACATTTCCTAGAACTAAACATACTTATATTACCCTCAATATATATGCTAGACATAATATGCACTTTTGTTTATAAAAACTTTAGTACCTACATTAATTACTAAAAAACCATTCACAACATAAACAACCATAGCAAAAACAGATTACACCTACCATCCTCAAGAAGTAAAATGTTAAATGTAAGTTCCCATTACATGGCTATCGAAATATACAATAAGTTAACCCAATAATATTAAAAACGCAGAAAATAACATTATCACACTAATATTATAAAAGCGAAAGTTTGTGAGTATGTGAGTGTGTATGTTTGTTACTTCATAAAATTTAATAAAATTTTGAATTTTGATTTTAATAAAATTTGGTATGGAGTTAGCTGACACCCTGGATTAACACATAGGCTAATAAACTGCGGGTAACACCGCGGGGCACAGCTAGTATTTAATAAATGTTCCTAGTGACCTATTGCAATAATTATAATAATATTTATATAATATTGTAAATAATTAAATATTTAACACACTAAATAGCATACACCTGAGTATCAATAAAGTAACATAAATTTTAAGCAATGTGTGTATTTAAATAAAATTATATTAACACTAGCTGTCCCGCGTAAATTTTTCCCTTTTTTATAATCCTATGTTACTTCTAATACCTCCAAGAATATGTGTACAAAGTTTCATGATGATCGGTTGAGTAGTTTTCGCGTGAAAGCGTATCAAACAAACTTACATTCACATTTATATTTTAACTAGCTGTGCCCCGCGGTATTACCCGCGGTTTATTAGCCTATGTGTTAATCCAGGGTATCAGCCAACTCCATACCAAATTTTATTAAAATCGCTCCAGGTGTTAAGACGTGAAGAAGTAACAAACATACACACTCACATACTCACAAACTTTCGCCTTTACAATATTAGTGTGATAGGGATTAATTTTAATTATTCACTTAGGAAGCAAAATACTACACTTGTGAAAAATTTACTTGTAATGCCTGTTCGCAAACAATAGGTAAAGCCCGAGAAAAGAACAGGCAATAAAAACTCGTAGCCTCGCATATAAGTATATACTAGCTGGTCACTCCGTCTTTCCAGGGGTATAGTTTATGACCCATACTTTTCACTCTTCCGTATATTTTTTTAAATTAAATATCTTCTTACAAACAAACCTTGTCCTAACAATAAGAAACCAACAAAAAACTCTTCTTATTGTTATCTGATAATATCTAATTTGGTGCCGTTCTGAAGTAATGTATATTGCATGGGTACATTTCAGCAATTCATTTTTATTTATGAGTATAAAGTATATTAAACATAGGTCATAGATAAATGCCTGCACGTATACTTACCTACTCGAATGCTATTTAAGTGGGTGGATCTACCTTATTCAATAAAGAAATATTGAAAGAAATGCGATTCGATTATATTTTAAGACATCAAGGATTATAACCAGACTTGTTTTTCTTATAATTTCATAGAAAAACGTCTCGACAGCATTAAAGTTTTTTTGAGAAATATCCCAAGTATCTAAATGGCTGGTTTCCGAGAAATGAGAATTAGGAGTCACAATATAAATGTAAGAGAGAATTAATGACATTATTAATCATTACAAAATATGCTTCAATTTCAACGGCTTGGCTATGTTTCAAGTAACTAGTGACGACGTGGATTGTTATTTTGCCGGATACCGGACGTTAAATCTGAATTCATAATGATTTTTTCTGGAAAACTGACTCGTCACATTACAACGTCGGCAAGGGTGGATACAGTCTCCGTGTTAGGGCAGGACAAGGAATAGGTACTCTCGAACGCCGCGACGGAACTTAAATGACCCACTTGACCATCTTCGACACGATGAAACATCCGAGGACTGATCTATGACAACTAAGCTCCTGCCTTGTCTACTTCAGTCAATTTCGATATATAATTGGACCCTGGCTTACCCCTGGGCTTGACCCAATTCCAACAAGGTAAATCTTATTTTTACGAATAGCAAGACTCCTTAGAAAAATAAATACCACTTTTTTATTTATTATATACTAGCTGTCCCGCGCAACTTCGTATGCATAAATTTACCCCGTTTTTGCAACGTTTCTCATTGCTGCTGCGCTCCTATTGGTCGTAGCGTGATGTTATATAGCCTATAGCCTTCACCGATAAATGGACTATCCAAAAGTGAAAGAATTTTTCAATTCGGATCAGTAGTTCCTGAGAATACCGCGTTCAAACAAACAAACTCTTCAGCTTTATAATATTAGTATAGATGAAAGAATTTTTCAATTCGGATCAGTAGTTCCTGAGAATACCGCGTTCAAACAAACAAACTCTTCAGCTTTATAATATTAGTATAGATTAATTAGTCAGTCATACATAGGAAACACAATAGTCCAACAATATTTGTTAATGGACGGATTTGCTTACGACTTCTTTTAACAATTGGATGAACACTTTATTCGGTGTTTGGTGTCCTCATTCTTCTTATTCTCTAATTAATGGCAATCCAGGCCAGTTTATCAACTAATTTCTATTTCTTAGTACCCTGTAGTGAGACTCGGTCTTATGGATTTGTCCCTTATTACATTTTAAACACAGGCTTTAAAACACTTTAACTGTGCAACTGATGAGCTCAGTTTTCTGCCTTTTTACAACTTTAACGTCCTCTTTTCTATTAGAAAATATTATTAAACTGGAAGCCGTACTAACGTACGGATACTTATAATTATAACTGACCGGATATATCCACATCTCTAGTACAAAATAATTTGTAAAACATTAAATGTGTTGATATAACAGGCGGTCGTTAGTCGCCATTGCCAGCGGTAGGTGATGATAAAAATGAACGATTGTTTCATTTTCGTCAATGACAATGTTTCCATTTCGGTATTGTTCCACTTACGGATAATTGAATCAGGACATAACTTTAATCTGCGATTAAAGCTATAGGCATGACTTACAATTGTTGTTTGTTATTCTCTTCGTATTGTTTTTGGTTGGAATGAACCATTTATCAAACCTAACGTACGTACGTATAGGTATGTACATAAATAAATGATCAGGATTATAATGGCTAAGATGCTTATGGCTGAGATGGTCTGGAGGAGTCGCCCTGTGAGTGGTGAATCCTCTAGACCATTCTTGGATGGGTCGAAAGTACACGAGAACATTCGCGGAAGTTTAAAGATCCGAGCCATCGAAGAATGGCCGAAACGCGTCTTAAGTGGTACGGGCATGTAATGAGAAGACTTAAAGATCACATAACAGGTAGGTCTTGATAAATAGAAACAGGACCAAGCGAGGAAGACCCCTCAAACTTGCGTGTCTCTGATTAAAGGGCCCTAATTTTCAAATGAATGACGCAACGACCCAACGCCCGAACGTATGACGAAGATTGATGAGGAGAGCCGACCCCAAATGCCTTGGGATGGGACAAGGTTAGTTAAAGAGATAGATAACAATGGCTAATAATATACAAGAAGATTTGCCAACCAATTTCTGCTAGTGTCAAGTATTCTAATGTACCTCCACTGTACCTGTATAAGAATTTTTCCTGTTGGTATTTGACAAATATGATGACAGCTTGATGAAACGGCGGTAGCCCAATGGCTAAAACATCGCAATCCTACCCATTATAGGTACCAACTACCGACGTTAACCCACTTCTAACACGAGGCATTGAGCTTAGCTAGAGGGATTAACAGATTGCTAGCAATGTAAAACCCAGAATCCCATAATGCTGGTTATCTTTTTAATTGAAAATAAATAGTTTGCTGTCTCACCATTTTCATACTTAACTGTTAGTTAAGTAGGTACTTATATTTATGACAAATATTGACAGATATTAATAGCTTACTGAGTAGAGGTACCTACCTACCGAGGACTAGATTTAGACTGGCACTTTTGAGTTATTCTGGTCGGATACCCCTGAAGTTCAACAGAGTATTTGCTTTTATTACTTTAGTCAACCTAAATTCTGTGAAACTATGAAAAGAAGACTAGCTGCATATTTTTGCGTGCAAAAATACACGTCTCCATTACAATATGAATTACCAATATGGGTTTATGAATTTATAAACTCAATTTTCTTTTATTTTCACTGGAAGAAGGTAAATTTACTAATTAGCAAAATGAAAATTTACAATGTCAATAAATACAAGCTAGATAACCCAACGAACGAACCATATACATAGGTACTATTAACTATTTTCTGGAACGAGTGGATTATATAGATGTTCCTAGCTAAAAAAAAACGAAGATTGGATCTAAAATGAGGTGGATCGGAAGAGATATCACCACCTCATTGCCGCATTGGCCTCCAGCATAGGCGTATTATCTTAAGTATAGGACAGCAGTTGATATGATAACGCATTACGACGGACACTTAAAGCTACAGTAACAATAGCGTAATCCTACTGGCATACTTCAATCCTTCTGTTTACCTTAACTACCTACTCACTTTGGAACTGTTATTTACAGCATTTTTGTTGACCGTCCCAAAAAACTATCAATAGATAACTATTTTAAATTTATTTGTGATACCCTGCACGGTGGATCAGATCGGAATATAAAATATTATAAAATAAAACTGATCCATCAAGGTATTGGACGGGGTATCTGACCGAAATAACTCGCAATTTCTAACATTAGCACCTTCACACAAACAACAAACTCTTCACGTTTTATAATTTTACTAGCTGACCCGCGCAAATTCGTCTGCGTAAATTATCCCCATTTTTGCAACATTTCTTATTGCTGCTCCGCTCCTTATTTCTCTACTATTTAATGGATGTTATTATGCATATAAACCTTCCTCTTCACTCACTCTATGTATTAAAAAAAACCGCGTAAAAATCCGTTGCGTAGTTTTAAAAATTTAAGCATACATAGGGATATAGGGACAGAGAAATCGACTTTGTTTTATACTATGTAGTGATAATAATATTAGCAAAGATACAAAGTTATTTTAAACTGATACAAAGAAGTGATTTTACGTTCATATTTGCGTCACTATTATCCGAATGCCGAACGAAATTGCGAATTGAACGATTGCAATGACGCGCTTGAAACATATCGGGAGTACTTCTTAGAAAACGAGTAACAGGAATTGTAGCGTAACGTTTGACGTCGATATGATTTTAATTAAATTACTTGGTACCTAACTGGTTACTGGGAATAATTTCGTAGAGTATTTTACGTGAGTAGTAGTACCTACATACAATATTGATTTTAAGTACCTAGTATTCCCTCAGGTACTGTTTAATTAAGAAGACCGTTAATGAAGACTTAGAAAGCTACATTTTAATTAGTTATTTTTGTACGAAATACTTTGATTATATAATATCTATATTCCTAATCCGGCATCTTAAATTGAAGCAAAGAACTTTCACAAAGTACGGTCAAATGGACGTACTTTTTGAGAGGTAAGAACACTCATATCAGATGTTCAAGCCATAGTTATTCTAGCGCGCCATTTTAAACGAGTGTCAAACGTCAAAAATAATAGCTTCATTTTTTTATAGTATTACTGAGGGAATGCTCCATCTAGTCATTATTTAATCAAAGACTAAATAGTAGTCTCGTTCTTTAACTCTTCTAGGCGCACCTGCTTAGTTATTTAGTTTAACATGCAAGCATAGCGCATTAGTTTCTAACCAATATTCGGTAACAATACGCGAGGTTAAGCCCCGTTACTACTGCTGATCCATAGATGGCTTAACGTTTTTTAAGTTTGTCACATACCTGCGTGCCTCGGAGAGCACGTTAAGCCGTCAGTCCTGTGCCCAATCTGTCTCCGGTCGTGTCGGATTTCCGTTCCATCGGACTATGAGACTAAGGGAATAGAGAGTGCACTTGTGCTCTATAATACCTATCTCTCTAGTCTCTAATGAGATTGGCAGCCGTAACCGATATCGGTTATAAGTTTAAGTGTGTAGGTAGGTAGGTATGTCTGCGGCATCATAGTTCCTAACAGCTTTGAATGTGTTTTTACTAAGTAGAACACTGCTGTTTATAGGGTGGTACCTACTTAGCAATTCTGTAGGCGTAGGTTTGTCGATTGTGGGACTAATCTCTCTCCGATCAAATCGAATTGCCGTCTCATCGGGCTTTAGATACTGTTGACTAGTCTCCGTTATGATTGACCGGCGCGCCGTGACGGAAAACTGAAAATTGTTTGTATGAAAATTCTAAATTCTTATTCACTTAGGATGCAAAACAACACTATGATTCTACATGTACAGCCGGCCAAAAATTTGGTCTACCACCCTAAGGTTAATGTTCATTTGTACATCATAAAACAACAAAGTCGATTTTCCTTTGAAATCATGTACTGTCAGTTGCTAGGCTCAATCTTAACGTCATTTTGGTTACACAGAAAGTTTTATCACTGTTAGATCACTTTCTTGGTCGACTGTACATGTAATGCCAAGTTCGCAAACAATAGGTAAAGCCGGAGAAAAGAACCTGGCATAAAAAAACTCGCGGTTACTCTTTTCAAATTGCCAATTTTACAATGTTTAAATGTAAAATGTACTTTGGGACCAAAGAAGGGTTCTGCGAGTTAGGGGGGGGGGGGGATCCAAACAAATTATCTATCCGAGTCCTCCTATGAATGTGAGCTTTTCCTTGACACACTTACCCCTAGGGAGATTAAGCCTCTGTCTTCCAAAAATCATGGGTGTCTCAACGGGGTCTAGCCCCCTTAAATCAATATCCTGGATCCACCACTATTGTGTACGACAATTTCATAATCGGACAGTTGACGTTATCTGTTTGTCTTTGTCTCTATAATTTCAAGAAATCTTAGTTTATTTTACCTATGGTCTCGTTAGTGCATCGCGAATTCGCAACTTAGTGTTATGACTCAAATCACTTTACTGGGAAAAATAAATATGAATTCTCGTAACTTGTACCTACTTAACTAAACTATATTTAGTTGGAAATTCATTATTCGTCGACTTATCGGAAAACAAAACACTTCCATTAACTTTATTCGAAAACAAAAAATGTGTGATAAAAATGATACCTTTGTATCGTACTTTGTGCATCACAGTAGGTAGGTACTACACTAAACGAAAAAGAACTTAGTAAACCAAAAAAAGGGTTATAATTGCACGTGCCTTTATGTACCTAGTTCTATGCAGGGATGTTATGGAGCTCCGTAACCGCAACCGAATCTATTGTACGTGAGAAAATGAATAGTGTTGGTAGTGTTTTGATTTCGATGGACTTATAAGTACCTATTTTTCATATTTACATTGTATCTAGTTACAATTTCATAATTTTTATGTCTTCGTGGAGCCAGACGTTGCCAAACGAACAAAATCCTAGATCCGCGCCTACTTACAGTTGCATGTTTACGGTTTCGGCTAAAACTTATGTTTCGATCATAGACAATTTCTTACATATCTAATGGGGAACAAATATCCCAAAACATTGGAAACATAACTTACAGACCTTGCGTTTTTATACCTATATAATTTTTCAACAAAATGTCAATGAAATGAATAGCCTTTCTGTCCGTGCGTAATTCCTGGGTAAATTCTGCACACATTTATGAATAAAACATCCTCAAAGCTTTTTCAATACCGAAATGAATGCTCAAAAACAAAGGGGGTGATCAAATATCCCTCTTCTCTTGTATGTATGACACGTTGTCACGTATGATTTTTTGATATTTTTAAAAGGAAAAATGTGTTTGAAACCAACCGAGACTAAGCAATTTGGATTTTTGGTTCAAGAGCTCTTTGAAACTTCATTAAGGTAAAGGGCACGCGATATTAAAGCAAATAAATTTAAAGCCTTGGCTTTCCATCCGATAAATATAATAAATATTATTGAAAGCATCAATGTGAAAATACTCAACATTTTCCACGTAAAAGCTTCAGTAAAAGAAAACTATAATTCATTTCTGTTTGCTTTTTAAAAATATTGTCAACTTCTAGGTATTTCGTTGGGTCTATGCAGTGAGACTTGTATATTCCTATTTCCTTTAAGACTTCAGTTGAATTCGAAGTAATCATACAAGTAAAATGTTATGCTATGCATCGTCTTCTACATAAAGTAAGCAATAGTACTACTGCTTACACTCTGTCTTTAAAACGACATTCATGAATTTTCGTTTACTTAAATTTCTTAAGTAAAGACTATTCCAATTATTTTTTGGATAAGCACAAGTATTTGAAGATGAACCCATGGACGATTGCCGGTCAAAACATCACCGGTCTAGTGTAAATTTTTTGCCACTGTTGCTTTTTTTTCGCGAGTTAGCTAGTTCAACTTTTAAGCTATTGCATAGCTTTTATCGCGGGCTTTGAGCGCGAAACGAAAATAAAACCTAACGAGATCGAGACGTGCTGCTCCGAAATCTAATGAAAAGAAGAATAAAAAAAAATACTACATAAATAAAAAATAAATTAATAATTATAATTGCATAAGTTGATTAAAAATGCTATACAATAGCTTTACCGCGGCAGTTCCCGAGTGCCACACATTTTTTTTAATTAATACGACTCCCGCAGTTGGGTATAAGCCCTGTTCCTGGAGACTTTACAAACATACAAGTCACGGACACAAAGTAGGTACACCCAGACTCGTAACACCAATTTGTGAATCACACAAAGTGGTATCCCGTGTGGGAATCGAACCCATGACCTCTTGCGTAGCAGTCGGACGTACTCTCACGCCACAGAGACAGTCAAAACCATTCGGGACGAAGGTAGGTAGATATATTCGGAATCTCCGAATCTATAATCTTTGTATCTTTTAGTTGAATAATATCCAACTGAAAAATATCGAAGCATGTACAGTAATACATACTTACGTAGGAATTATACGATAAAGTCATGAGAATATTCAGTACCTCCAACGTATCTGTTCGTTATCGAATACCGATAGCATTGCATTACTTACAAAGTAACGAGTCGAGTTTCCAGAGAACGCTGTGGGGGTAGCACAGGGCGGCTCACCCCATTTGAACTTTATAAACCCACTGGTATACAAAATAACAGAGGTGGCATAACGAGATGAGCATAAATTGGCAAGTCTATTGTCTGCTCGTCTCGTTAAGTCATTTATTATTAAACTAGCTGTCCCGCGCAACTTCGTATGCGTAAATTTTCCCCGTTTTTGCAACATTTCTCGTCGCTGCTCCGCTCCTATTAGTCGTAGCGCGATGTTATATAGCCTATAGCCTTCCTCGATAAATGGGCTATCTAACAAAAAAAGATTTTTTCAAATCGGACCAGTAGTTCCTGAGATTAGCGCGTTTAAACAAACAAACAAACAAACTCTTCCGCTTTATAATATAGAAGAAGAAGAAGAAGATAGTATAGATTCTTTATCATTATGACAGACGAATAAAGCATGTAGCAGTCGTTCTCATCCCACCATATCTATACACAATTTGGTCGGTATATATCTGACGGATAATGCGTTGAGCCTATCTGTTTAGTATGGAAAACGCACTAACGCATCATCGGTAAGGTGTACATAGTTAAATGTTTTATTGTATACTCGCTGTCCCGCGCAACTTCGTATGCGTACATTTCCCCCGTTTTTGCACATTTCTCATTGCTGCTCCGCTCCTACTGGTCGTAGCGTGATGTTTTATAGCCTATAGCCTTCCTCGATAAATGGGCTATCCAACAGTGAAAGAATTTTTCAATTCGGATGAGTAGTTCCTGAGATTACCGCGTTCAAACAAACAAACACTTCAGCTTTTAATATTAGTATAGATTTGTCTGTTATGGCGTTACACGACCGATAATACGCGACGCATTTTCCGTCAGATATGTACCCTCTGCCCTAGAGCAGGTTGTTGACTTGATCCCATTGAGGTAGAATTTTAGGGAACTTGCTTGAGCCCGTTGAGCAATCCAGTTCACAACAAGTTAACAAAATTGTTGAAATAGTTGTGAAATAATATCTATTATGGACCTATACCGCATCGCCTGAAAAACAACCTGTTATAAAGCCTTGCGGCCTTCGGAAGCGTGGGCCGGAATTTAATACCTAGTGAATCGTTGTGCGTAGGTGTACCTATCTAGCGACGGCAGATGCAACTGTTCACAGATATTTGATTGATGGTCGCAGAGACGCAGTACATCGACCTTTACCCATCTGATAATCAGTTGACACATTTTTTATCAAATTTTATTGATTTATAAAGACGCCTATGATGGCTGGCCTATCTAAAAGCGTCCAGGGCTATTATTTTTATCTTCACTCTTTTAATAATTGAACATTTTTTCTTCAACTGATAGTTTTTAACATAGAGAATTCGTTTCGTTAGGCAGGCCAAAGTACTTATTTGTGCTCATGACTATCTGGCAAGGTATGAACAGGTAAATCAATATAGGTAACTACAACGATTTGATAACCAATAAAAATTGGTATCGAAAGATATAATTTAATACCTAACGAAAATAATCGTAAAAGCTTGGAATATTGTTGCCAAGCATTGAAATTTTAAAATGCCATGAGCACTTTTCGATTGACAAGCTATCAAAGGCGTGGTTATAAATCAATAATAATAATAATATCTTGGGACAACTCACACAACGCCATCTGATCCCAAACTAAGCAGAGCTTTTACTATGGAAACCAGACAACTTAATTAATATATATGTATATATATATATATAAATTTTCTTTTCATTACATTTTGGAGCAGCTCGTCTCAATCCGTGCGAGCTTCGTATATACGTATACGCTCGGCCGAGCTACAAGGTAGGCGGAGTGGGGTTATTTTCTTGATTGAGTGAATTTCTTGATTCGGTCGCCGCGCTTAAAGCCCGGGATAAAATCTATGCAATACCTTAAAGGAACTTACATCTGGTTATCAGATAACTGAAGGTTCAGCGTCTCTCCTACTATGATACTCGAAGCACAAATGGAACATCAATTTCGATTTATTGCAGTCAAACATTGTCAGACGGGGCTAAGGTATCAAATATACTTACCTACTGTCTACACCAACTAACGTAACACCTTACCACTGTATAATATTGTGACCTTACCTATATACAAAGTTGGTACAAAATCGGTAGCTACCTACAAATTTAACTCTACTGGGAAGTACCTACCTACTTCCTCGTAACGTTAATCTTGTGCTTTTGCGAGTGAGTAATGTCTACAGTCAGTGTAATTTTCGGGGAGTTACCGTACAATAATACTGATACTGACAGAGTAAATGTGGACTCCTTTTTGTCCTCTATTAAAAAAGATCAAAAAGTTACCTAGCGCCCGATGAGACATACCTACTAGGGATATAACGGAGGTGGTTTTATCGGAATTGAAGTCGGAGTCGGAGTTTTCAAATTTGGTTTATCGGAGTCGGAATCGGAGTCGGAGGTGGTGGACAAAGACAAATATGTTGAGTTAATTCTTTAGATAATATGATAAAAAAGAAACATTATTCAGTTATTCATATTGAATGTGTGAAGGAAAAATTCGCTCGGGCGGGACTCGAAACCGCGATCATAGAGAATCCTTGACAATTTTTCCTTCATACTTTTATTATAGGTATATAAATTAGCTTGATGGAGCGGCCGCCGCACGCAAAGTACCTCCGATTAAGACGCTGACAACAGCTATTGAACTTCGATGTTTCAATATTTTTAGCCACGACTACTATTTCTCAAATTTCCTAGTGCCATTGTTAAAGGGCGGTAATACAGCGAACTACCAAGACAGAAACAAAGGGACGCGGTCAATAATAAACAATGAACCAATAGATGGCGTTTTATATTTTTGTTCTGTATAAAGAACTAGAAAGAAATTAGAGCGATTAAAAAAAACAATAAATATTTTTTAAACGATTGTATTTTTAATTATTTTAGGAAACTTTATTTGTAAAGATTTTTTTCAGATTTAAAAGTAACGGAGCCGAATTCGTAGTCGGAGGTGTAAAATCAATCGGATGTTCCGACTTTTCGGAGTCGGAGTCGAAGCTTCGTAATATCCCTGATCCTACTTACGTAAGTACTTGGTGTACCTACTGACTGAAAACATTATTCGCAAAAACATAAGTTTGTAACCAATCATATTCTTTAATTATAATTAACAAATATGATTACTATAATTAGGTGTCAGGAAGATTGACCCAGAGTGACAGCATCTAGGTATGTTTGTAAGGGCAAAACGGAACCCTCATAGTTTCACCATGTCCGTCCGTCCGCCCGCGGCTTAGCTTGGAGACTGTTAGTGCTAAAAGGCTATAATTTCGCATATTAATTACGCCGACACCCACTCCTGTGGCCCGACATGCACTTGCCCATTTTTTTTTTTTTTACTAAATTCATATGAACAATAAATAAAAAATACACAAAATATAATAATGAAAAATATACATGGTTCATACATATAACCAAAACACTGTTTTAAATATTTTTGACTGTGTCTGTTTGTTGCGGCGAATCTCCAGAACGGCTGAACGGATTTTGACTGGACTTTCACTGTCAGACAGCTGATGATGAAACAATAATAAAAAAAGTAGTAACTTAGGCTACTTTTATCATCGCGCTAACGTCTATAGGGAGTGCGCAGCACTGCAACTTTTACGTGGACGAAGTCGCGGGTACAGTTAGTTAACAAATAAACTGAAAATGTCAACCTAATATTTTTGTCAAGTATAATACTTAAACAAATCAATTAGTATTATAGTATTATTTTTAGTACATATACAATAATTGCATTTGAAAGAAAACATGTAAGTTCCGCCCTTGAGACTTCCGATCGCTTTACCGGAGCGCGAAAGCCAAACCATCTAACCTGAACCACAGATAATATAATACTATACTAGTACCTGAACTATGTCAATAAACTTGAAATTTCTCTTCCCTTGTTGCATACGAGTTGGGCCCTCGTAAGCGCCATCTAGCAATTATTGTATATATAAAATCAATTAGTAATCAAATTATCAATTTAATCAGGTGCACTTGCGATACAAAAATAAAAATTAAGGAGTAGTAACCAAGTAACTAGGTGTTAACGAATTTCTTTTTTTTGTTACCTTTACTACATGTGCGTTTACCCCTTAAAGTTTGTCGAGTGAAATAATAACATATCAACCCATATGAAGTCCCACTGCTGGGCACTAGAGACCCCAGTATAACCTACTTATTACGAGTATATTCCCTGGGGGTCATTGACATTATCGCCACGCTTGGCGACCGGTGCTGCCTATCCTCCGGTCACCTTGACCCACCTACGGGAAGAGATGGGGTGGTACTATTCTTAAGCCGCTATCACACGGCATTTAATTAATTAAATGTCATAATATATTTATATATGGACTCCTCATTGTGTTTTTCTTACTACTTACAGTGGCGTCCTTAGAATACTTTCGGTGTCCCTTTGAATTCTACTTCCTGTTACTGTTTAAACTGTTTCCTTTGATAACCGATATCGTTGGCAAAAGTCTACACTATCCCAAGTGTCCAAGGGTGAATGACGTGGTCTTAAAAATTTCGGCTTTCTCATTAACACGTATTCCACAAAAATATCATCGTCTGACGAAGTTTCTGACGTAACATCATAGTAAACTGTCCAGTGTACCGGCCCCCACCAATGTCCGGCCGTGCGTCATTATTTTTAATCAAAATAAGAATACTCATGCAGTTTTGACACTAAAACCAATCACTTTAAATACTATTTTAAAATACCTACAACCAAACGCAGCAACGTCTCCCGTAAGTCAACAGCGGCGCTTTAGTTTGCATTTCAAAACGAAGGAGGGTGCACGTGTGTCGAAATACGAAAATAGCTAAACAAAAAATAGTGGAGAGGTGTTTTTAAATGGTGAGTTCAAGTTCTTCTAATCATTATATCAAAGTGAGTTAATCATTCATAAGACATATATACGTCTATTTACTCGATTTAGGTGTAAAATATGATTTATTTTGTAACGAAATGTTAAAAAGAAGGGGGCCGGTAGACTGGTAAACAAAAAAGCTACTTCCAGTGCCCGGCCTACCCGGCCGGACACTAGCATTGAAGTTTGGATTGATTTGTTATGTTTTAATGGTTTGCAACATGGTATAAGTCCAATTCTATAAGTAACAACTCTAGTATTGTGTAGTGAACCTCATGTCCAGTCTTCGGCCGCAAAAATAAGCTATTCAAATATTATAGGTAAACGTGCTTGTATGACAATATGGCGGCCGGCCTACTGGTATTATTGCCTAGTAACCGGCCCCTAAAAATACTAAGCGGCCGGATAACTGGCTATAGTTCCAGTCTTCGGCCACTATTTATACATAAAATAAATCTGTGTTTATGTGTATTGAATATATTAATTATTAAAATGTGAATAAGGGTAAATTTAAAATTCATTCATTTTACATCTCAAGCTATGTTAAACAAAATACTATATGAAGGTAAAAAAAACACAAAAATTATCACTACGTAATTAAACAAATTTTATGTGTAAATTAAAAACCTTAATATTTAAGTTTTCCACCAAGCCGGCGCGATAGAATAGGCCATTAACTCCTGAATTTAGGAGAGGAGTATGTCCAGCAGTGGACTGTAATAGGTCGATTGATTGGATTTGTTTGACATAATTTGTAAATGAATGTATGTATTTGCTAAAAGTATATAAGTATTTGTATTATGTTGTCCAGTGCCCATGGCACAAGCAGGTTAAACATAGCTTAATTTAGTACTAGAAGGCCTGTGTAAAATGTTTATTTATTTATTGTTATAGAATGCTGGTATAATGACTGAGCCGGGGAAAAAAAATAAAGGTGTATCAAAACCAAAACCGAAAAAACCAAATTATAGCGATGAGACACTCCGTAAAGCTTTACAAGATATACGTGATGAAAAGGAAAGTATTCGATCTGCTTGTAGAAAACACGGGATACCAAGATCTACTATACAAGATAGACTACATTGTCGCGTAACAGATGGACCAAGAAGAATGGGACCTACACCAGTACTCGGATTAGACGGAGAAAAAAAAATATGTCATTACATAATAGAAATGGCAAGACGAGGATTTCCTTTGAATAAAACAGTATTAATTAAAACGGTAGAAAAAATAGTAAAGGAATCGGGTCAAAAAAATCCATTTAAAGACGGCATACCAGGACAAAAGTGGCTAAACGCGTTTTTAAAGAGGCATCCAGAAATTTCAATGAGAGTATCGGAAAATATCAGTAAGGATAGAGCTTTAGTAACTGAAGCTAAAATAAGAGATTGGTTTAAAAATCTTCGTGAATATTTAACCGAGATAGATGCCCTTGACATTTTGAATGATGCTGACAGAGTTTTAAATGGTGATGAGTCTGGATTTTCATTATGTCCCCAAACTGGAAAAGTTTTAGCCCCGAGGGGATATAAAAACGTTTATGAAGTTAAAGCGAGCAAAGAAAAAGAAAATATAACAGTTTTGGTATTATTTACTGCAAGTGGAAATATTTGCCCCCCTCTTGTCAAATTTCCATATGTACGACCTCCTCGTTCAATTGTACAAAGCATGCCAAAACAGTGGGTGCTAGGCCGATCCGAGAGTGGTTGGATGCGTGGCGATGTCTTTTTTGAATATATTTGTAACGATTTCAATGACTGGCTAATTAAAAACAAGATTAAAAAACCCGTTCTTCTGTTCGTAGATGGTCATAAATCTCATATGACAATACCCTTGAGCGAGTTCTGTGAAAGTAACGGAATCATTTTATATACTCTGCCGCCACGGACGACACACATGCTTCAACCTGCAGACGTGAGTGTCTTTAGACCATTAAAGCAAGGTTGGAAGAATACTGTTCGCGAATTCCATTCACAATCCGAAAATCCATGGAGCAGTGCTATAACAAAAACTAACTTTTGTCCTTTATTTGAAAAAGCCCTGAATACGTTTGATATGCCCCAACACATAAGAAATGGATTCAAGAAATGTGGTTTGTTTCCCTTAGATGAAGAGGCTGTTGACTACACGAAATGTGTCAAAGATAATGCTAAGTCTGTTAACCGGCGTTCATCTACTGGTATCACAATTGCAGACATAGACATTGCAATCAAGGTAATACGAGCTGCAAATCTTGATTCAAAGCATGGAATTGACACAAATATAATTTTGAAGGAATTAAATGATATGAAAACAAAAACTGGACGACGCAAATCCACTCCCAAACGTAAAAGCGCACAAAACTCTACTCCCAAATCTACTTCCCTACGAAAAAGTGCACAAGGTTCTACTCCCAAATCTACTTCCCAACGAAAAAGTTCACAAAAATCGACTCCCAAAACTACAAATTCACCCGATAAAAACGTACTTATACTTGACACTCCTATAGTTGGGTCATATGTTAATTTAGGCGATATTTCTGTTATCCCACTTGATTCCGATTATTCACTACCACTTAACATAACATCAAATTTATTAACAGAATCTGAGATTGCCTTGATAAACAATACAGATTTGAGCACAAATGTTCAAATTATGCACACAAGTCATGATTCGGACAAAACACACGTAAGTGAACTCAGTGCTGATATATTATGTAACTGGAGAGAGATAAGCGCACTTGATATTTGTTCTCACGATATTGATACACAAATAGAAAAGATTTCGGAAAATGTTCAGACAAACCTCGACTGCGCAAGCTTTAGTAAAGAAAGATCTGGAAAAGATACTCAGCAAATTCTTCAAGTTCAAGACATAGGCACAATCCACAATTTCACAAAACATACATTACTAGACTTAGACTCACAAAACGAAATATCTACGTCTTTTGTTACCACAGCACAAATTCACGAAGAAAATCCGTTAGCTAATCGACCTCGAAGTGAACGTGATCCTCGTCCCATGCCAAAAATTATAATCGCCAGTACTGAAAGCCAAATACAATCAGCTGATAGCTTGGAGCATGACAACCTTATTACACAACTCACAGATAAAGAAAATGAAGGTAATAACAAGACAAAATCAGCAATAAGAGAAAAACGTGAACCACTTGAAGCCATCGATTATTATGATCCATTTGTCAAACATTTAACGTACCCAAAAACAGATAGTCTTAAATCAAGCGTCCAAAAGAAACAAAGAGCAAACGTACAGCTCCCAAACGCAATTTCATCTGAGGCCTGGCGAAAACACTACGAAGTGAAAGAAAAAGAGAAAAAATCCAAAGAAGAAGCTATTAATGAAAGAAAATTACTGAGAAAAGAAGCTAAAGAAAACAAAGAAAAAGAGAAAATTATGAAACGTAAACGGATAACAGAGAAAAAAAATAAAACAAATGAACAAACTAAAGACCAAAATAGTAAAACTAAGTCTATAAAAAAGCACAAAGTGAAATTAAGTTCAAGAAGAAATATTCAAGATTCTGATGATCCTGATGATTATTGTGTAATTTGCGGCACAAATTATTTTAATAAAGAAGGACCTAACGTGGAATGGATACAGTGCGTTAGGTGCCAAAAGTGGTTGCACGTCACATGTAGCACCAATCCTGATATTTGTCCAAATTGTTTAAGTATTTAGATAATCCTGTGATTTTAAATCAAAATAAAAAACATTTATTTTTTGTAGAATACCTGGACTTTAATTTTTAGTGCATTTAATCTTACCTTACCTATATTTTTATTCTCAAGTAAAACCGTCGGGCATAACTAGTTAGGAATCGGTAATTAGTAAGTTAAGTATCAACATTCTAAAATAGCCCTTATTTCAATACTCCGAGATCCCACTGGCCATTTACTAGACACTTAGAGACCTTAGTACCCAGTGTCCGGCCCCTAGGTTTTTGCTAGCTGGCCGGAGACTAGGCATACGATGGTCGGGCACTGGGATCGGACGGCCGGACACTGGAGAAAATATACTTTTCCAAAAATCTGTATTTTGTATAAAAACTGGCAGTATAAGCATTTTAAATTAGTTTTAAATGTATTTTCAAATATATATACAACTTAAAAAAAATACCCTATACACATATTTCTTTGCAGAGTTTAGTTATAAGTGAAATATGTCAGCTGGCTTCTTAAGAGGCCGGAGACTGGTCATGTTACCCTAGTATCTAACTATGTTTAAGTTCATTTTATTAACATAAATCCAAGATTATTTGAGGTATACGACAGCATTGACATCAATAAAATTTGAAAAGTACAAAACAGCTGTTACGTTTGAATTTTAACCATCCGCCATATTGTTAACTACCCAACTTTGGGTGGTTAGTTTTTTAAACTAATAGTTACATATTTGACCATTGGTTAAGCATTTTGACAAAATTTAATCATTAGTAACTATTTTTAACTATTGGTAGAGTTAACTACGGATCAAAAAACCGGCCCTTACATAGTCTTATAGGTACAAAGAATCGTGTGCGTCAGAATGGACGGTCACTACCATTATTTTACATCGAAATAGTTATAGAAAGTTGCTGCCTAGTTGCTTCTAGTTGCTACTAATCGTTAGATAGTTGCTACCCCTGGTGTTTTTAAAATAAACTGTTTTTTTAAGGTGACCGGCCATTCTGACATCAGAATGGCAGGTCACCTATCCTGTGAGAATAAACTGCTCAAATAAATCGTGTTTTTTTTAAACCAATAGTTGCTACTAATTGCTACGTTTATATAAATCGTTTTTAGCCTCTATGAGGCTAAAATCGATGCATTTAGGGATAAAAAGTTAGTAGGTACCAATCTATCTATCAAAATTTTGTTAGTTAATGTTCATTTCCGAGCATCGCGGCCGATCGCGAGCCGCTCGCGGCTTACGACAAGCGGCTGACGCTCGCGGCCGATGCGACAATATTCACAGTGCGCGCGCAGGCCTACGACAGTCGTCGGCCGCGCGCGTCTGTCACCTACCTCAGCCGCTTGTCGTAAGCCGCGAGCGGCTCGCGATCGATCGCGATGCACGGAAATGAACCTTTACCGTCTATTCTGACGCATACAAAGAAAGTGTCCAACTAGACATACTTTTATATCGGGTTACCTTAGAAAAAATGAAACCCCTCGCCTCTGCTACAGTAACTTATATTATAGTATTATATTATCTGTGCTTATAATGTTATTTTTTTCAGTCAACTCTCGATCTTATTGATTTCATGTTTTCACGCTAAGTTCAGAAAACTATCGCAGTTACCATCATTTTTACGACACAAAAATAACGCTCTGTCCCAGGAGTACCTGGTCTACTTAGACGAGGACATGGAGGATTTTTTTTTTAAAGACGACTCCCGCAGTAGCCAGCACAAGCCCTGTATCGCGGGGGACTTCACAAACTTACAAGTCACGGACACAAAGTACACCCAGACTCGTAACAACAATTTGTGGATCACACAAAGTTGTGTTCCGTGTGGGAATCGAACCCACGACTTCTTGCGTAGCCGTCCGTACCCCCTGACCCCTAGATTCCGCGAAACCCACTTTAGGTAACGCTGCTATAGTGTATAGTCTATGCTCATACTCATGCATGACCGATGCATACAGTAGATTACATTGAATGAAGTGGAATACCTACTTACCTATTAATAAATTAAATATCATCGCTATCAGTTCAGTTTTCACTATAATTGCACAGGATGTAGTTGGCATGGGGAATTTACGCAACGCGGTGATTGTGGTTTCATTGGAACTGGATTCCCCGCCGCTAATGTACCCTCATAACACTGTTTCGACGAAATGTACGTAGGTACTGTTATATTTGCTGTTGCTTTATGCGAACATCAGAAAAGCACGTGTTATACCAGAAATACGAATACTCTGTATCAAATATGTATAATAATTCCAATGTGTTCAGTTATAGAACTATCATAACTGAATAGGGATCCATGTCAGATTTCATTGCAACATCCCCCCCCTCCCCGTCCATGAATTTGGGGTCCAATATAAGTTAAAAGTTTGGGAGCCCCTGCTCTAGACTCGTTCTTAATATTGCACAGTTCAAAGTGCTTGGGTAAGTACTTAGGTACTCGTTGCAAACACATATGTTCTCATGGCTGCTCGAAAAAACGAACGGCAGCCCTAATATGTTATTATTACTACTTTTTTGCGGTCTGTGATGTTGCTACTGTTATAATTATATGTTATTTCAGGAAACCTAGCATGTAATAGTTGTTGCATTTTATTATTGGAAATCACTAAGCCGTTTATTGAACCCGTTGTTTTTCATGTAGCGTGTCTATCTATTGCTATGTACCTACTGGAAGTATGGGTTTTATTTAAATGAATAATAGGAATATGAAATGGATTTCTCGTTTCTCTAAAGAATGAAAATGAAATTGACTTTCTTCACGTCATCTAGGTAGCACAGCTGTGAAAGTAAAATTATTATAGGTATACTAGCTGTCCCGCGCAACTTCGTATGCGTAAATTTTCCCCGTTTTTGCAACATTTCTCATTGCTGCTCCGCTCCTATTGGTCGCAGTGTGATGTTATATAGCCTATAGCCTTTCTCGATAAATAGGTTATTTAACAGTTTGGATCAATAGTTCCTGAGATTACCCCGTTCAAACAAACAAACAAACTCTTCAGCTTTAAAATATTAGTATAGATAATACCATACCTACCTAGTTACTTAGTCGCTAAGCAAATCTAAAGGTTCATTTCCGTGCATCGCGGCCGATCGCGAGCCGCGCGCGGCTTACGACGAACGCCTAGCTGACGCGCTCGGCCGATGCGATTTAAGAAGCGCAAAATTTAGGCAATACCTACTTAAGGTAATAATAATATATCATTTATTTCAGGCATCAATGGCCCAAAGAAATTCTAGATTAACTATAGGTGGTAACTATAAGTGTTGTGTTATGTAAATACAACGACTCCGCGTGACGAATGTTTCTGCGTGACGAATAAAGGCCATTATTTTCTTCCTTTTGATATCAGAATTAATATTTTATATTTAATCATTCGTTACAAATACTTTGGCCAATATTTAAGGACGTATAGTTTTTACCTTTGTTGTAAGATGCTCCTACTATATTATACCCACTAAGGCTGATTTTACTTTATTTTAAGTTTCAACTTTTTGATAATACCTACTATTTGCATCAGTCCTATAACATGGTGTATAGAGGTTTATAGTATACTAGCTGTCCCGCGCAATTTTTCGTATGCGTAATTTTTCCCCGTTTTTGAAACATTTCTCGTCGCTTCTCCGCTCCTATTGGTCGTAGCGCGATGTTATATAGCCTATAGCCTTCCTCGATAAATGGGCTATCCAACAAAAAAAGATTTTTTCAAATCGGACCAGTAGTTCCTGAGATTAGCGCGTTTAAACGAACAAACAAACAAACTCTTCCGCTTTATAATATTAGTATAGACTAGCTGTCCCGCGCAACTTCGTATGCGTAATTTCTCCCCGTTTTTGAAACATTTCTCGTCGCTTCTCCGCTCCTATTAGTCGTAGCGCGATGTTATATAGCCTATAGCCTTCCTCGATAAATGGGCTATCCAACAAAAAAAAAAATATTTGAAAATAATTTTTCAAATCGGACCAGTAGATCCTGAGATTAGCGCGTTTAAACAAACAAACAAACAAACAAACTCTTCCGCTTTATAATATTAGTATAGATTAGTCGCAGCACCTTACCCCCATATCAAGTTTATAAAAATTCTAACATTGTAAAATTGGCAAAAAGTGGCCGCTAGTTTTTATTGCTAGGTTCTTTTCTCCGGCTTTACCTATTGTTTGCGATCTTGGCATTACATGTACATGTAGAATCCCGACGCATCACAAGAGTTGTTTTGCATATTAAGAGAATAAAGAATTTTGAATTTCAACTTAAAACTATGTTCACTTGCACTATGTCTTTGTGCGTTCTTGTGGCACTTTTCCGAAAGCGACGGAAAACCACATCCTCCGGCGCCGGTCAGAAGTTTTCCTCCATGGCGAGATGCAGAAAGCAATCTGGAACTCGCACCACAAACGCCAGCAAGTTGTCGATGCGTCGCGACTCTAGAATCTGCACCCTCGGAGTGTAGAAGATCTTCTGGCGCGCGCCGAGATGTCCTCCGCCTTGGTGGTATAGTGTGGGCCGATGTAGTACCTAAGTACCACAGAATAAGTAGTAGTACACCGGATAGTTCCGCGCCGCGGCGAATGCAAGCTTAGCATAATTAAATGCTATACCTACTTCTTTATAATCATCGTTAAAGAACAAAGAATTTTGTTAACTTTGTTTATACTTAAATTGCCCGTGAGCGATGTCTGTAGTGCGCGGCCGTGCGTAGTAGGAAAAAACCGGGCAAGAGCATGTCGGACTATGCTCAGTGTAGGGTTCCACAGCCTTGAATAAATGCATCGGCAGAATAGCGTATGTTAATGGCACTTACGCCCTTTCGTTTAAAGCAGTTTTTCAGCAATAACTCAATGACGGTAGGTATATCCGATCATATCCGAAATAATTTTAGTTTAAAGTAATTATTAAGGTTCATTTTCGTGCATCGCGGCCGATCGCGAGCCGCGCGCGTCTTACGACGAACGACTGACGCGCGCGGCCGATGCGACAATAGCCAGAGTATAAGAATGTATGGTGCCGTTTCCGAGGTAAGCGACAGACGCGCGCGGTCGATGCCTGTCGTAAGCTGCGCGCGCACTGTGAATATTGTCGCATCGGCCGCGCGCGTCAGACGCTTGTCGTAAGCCGCTCGCGGCTCGCGATCGGCCGCGATGCACGGAAATGAACCTTTAAGCGCAACCTTTGTGATTTTTTTCATATTTTTGGTCACACGGTTCAAAAGTTAAGGGACACACACAATTTATGCAACTTTCGGAGCGATTATTTCCAAAAATATTCACTCAATCACAAAAGATTTATTAAAAATCTTACAATGTTTTTGAAAGACCTGTTGAATGAGGTGGCACATGCTGATGTTTGCTGAAAAAAAAATTAGCTTTTAAAACATGTATCTATAGAGTGCCCCCTAAAAATATTTATTTTAATTCCAAAATTCATCAATATTCATGTCTTTGAGTAAAATGCCTGTGACATACGGACAGACAGTAAGACATTATGAAACTATAGGGGTTCCGTTTTTGCCATTTTGGCTACGGAACCCTAAAAACTGTCCTTCTGTAGGTACCTCTCTCTGTGTTTTGTGCCGTCGTGAAATACACCGTGAATTTGTAATCAAAGAAATTGTAAAAATAGAAATTTTAATACGACTCCCTTGGGGGTTTCTCATTTTTATGCGACGGCCGATATCAGCTTAAGATAATAATAACATCGGCACCGGTCTCAAAAAAAGTAGGTTAATTTTGTGTACCTAATATAAAACTACTATTTCATTACTTTCAGTAAATTTTAGCAACCGGTTTAATTTTTAAAAATAACTTTTTTATATACCCATACATAAAAATTAATCCCTATTTCCCTTAGTCACGTGAAAACTACATAACGACTATACGCATTTCAATAATCTTTATTTATTAATTTTCTAATATTTTGCAGGATCTTACGTACAAAGAAAATTACAAAAAAAAAATAACGGCGTGATACAAAGTTCATCGGAACAGCTAGTTTAGTTATAAAAATGCATAGAAATGATCGCAACTCGATTTAAAACAACATAAAGAACAGGTTCCACCGAGATTTGAACTCGGATCGCTGGATTCAGAGTCCAGAGTGCTAACCGTTACACCATGGAACCGCTTGAGAGAGGCCACGAAATTTAGCATCTGTATCTTCGGAGGACAAGATATTGTGATAAATAGCATTATAATGCTTATTCAATCAATAAATTATTGTAGTTTACCTTGTTATCTTTCATTTTAACCATTTTTTATTATTATTATGACTATGATATTCTGTTCATGAAGATATAAAAGGAGTGCTTATCTTAAGCCCAAACTTTATGAATACATAATTGAAGACAAAATCATGATTCTTAATTATCTCATTGTACAAACTACAAAGAGATAGATGGACTTCCAAAATCAATCATTTGACTTGAAGTAGCTAGGTCTTAGTCGTAAGAGAGACGTGGTGTACCTATCGATTTTCACTTCTGATAACCAGATGAAACATATTTTTATCAAATTTTATTGATTTACTAGCTGAACCGCGCAACTTCGTCTGCGTAAATTTTACCCGTTTGCAACATTTTTCATTGCTGCTGCGCTCCTATTAGTCGCAGCGTGATGGTATATAGCCTATAGCCTTTCTCGATAATAAGAGAATAATTATCCAACAGTAAGAGAATTTTCAATTCGGACCAGTAGTTCCTGAGATTATAAAGAAACAAACTCTTCAGCTTTAAACTATTAGTACCTAAGATACTAGTAGGTACCTATAGTATTATATTATTTGTGCTATAGATAAACAAGAGCACGACTATGATAGCTTGCTAATCGAAAAGTGTTCAGGACTTTTTTTTTACGATTATAACTTTAAAGCATGCCAATAATACCCCATGAATGGTTTTTTTCCGGCAAGCCTATTTTTTTTTAATTTCTTTTGATACCAATTTTTATTGGTTATCAGATCAGTGTAGTTAGTAACATTGACTTATCTGTTCATACCTTGCCAGGTAGCCATGAACAAGTTGGCAAACCCATCACAACATAATTTCCGGTAAACTATTATTCGAAACTAAATTGTTTGGTTAACAAAAGAGTAATGGGGCGTCTAAAGGGGCCATTTTTTACGGCAATGCTGTGGTCGGCAACATGGCAGTACTCTCCAATATTGATTTGATGGTTGCGGGACGATCGCTGAGCGATCTATTTTCCGCAATGTCGCTCGGCCAATTTTGTTGTTGTTTCAGTCGCCCTCTATTTTATTGTTGCTGGGCGATGTATCCCGTTTAGGAGACTGGATCATGCGCCATACAATTGTAGACATATTGCCATTATTGGCCGAGCAATTAGTTGCCAATAGTGCCGCCACAAATTGCAGTAAAAAATGGCCCGTTTAGACGCCCCTTAAGAGTAATAAAAAAAAAAATGTGTGGCACTCGGGGACTGCCGCGGTAAAGCTATTGCATAGAATTTTTTATCACCTTAAACATTTTTTTTTTCTTTTCGTTACATTTCGGAGCAGCTCGTCTCGATCCGTGCGAGGTTCGTACAGTCGTACCTTATACATATACGTTAAGCGAACGCTCGGCCGAGCTACATGGTAGGTGGAGTGGGGTGTGTTAGATTTTATTTTCATTACGGAATTTCTTGATTCGGTCGCCGCGCTCAAAGCCCGCGATAAAAGCTATGCAATAGCTTAAAAATTGCCATGAGCACTTTTCGAGCTACCATAGGCGTATATAACTATAGTAATATTATAAAACTGAAGAGTTTGTTTGTTTGTTTGATCTCTCTCTCTTTACTGTTGGATAGCCCATTTATCGAGGAAGGCTATGTTACATCACGCAACGACCAATAGGAGCGGAACGGCAAAGAAAATTTACGCAGACGAAGTTGCGCGGGTCAGCTGGTGAATCAATAAAATTCTACACAAACATTGTCTCATCAGGTACCAGACGGGCGTCTCTTAATCAATAGCGTGGACTACATTCAGATAATTATACTATCTGTAAAAACATAAAATTGGCATTCTTCCAGCAATTTGGGTAATAAAAAACTTTGTAGTTTACAAAAAATATTTATTGTACAACATATTCTAATTATATATTCTATGAAAATACAATAACCGAACGCAATTTTAAACTGCGAATATCTGGGTTAAACAATTGCCTCACAGACAAATAACCATTCAAATATACTGGACCTAAGACTTACCACTATATGCATATTAATACGAGTATTACAAGGTGTGACAGAAAGGTGTGGTCATATTCAAGGGTTGGCATATGCCCATCATACGGAGGCACATACCTAAATTCAACCGACTTGATTTTCATTCATAAATAAACGAATAAAAAATATTCGTTTAAAAAGTTCTATGCCATAATAATCCAATCGAATTTGGTACTAGAGGAGGTATAATACTTATGTCATACGCCTTTCGCTACTGAAAGTATATAAAAAGAATATGCTTTATCTATGTAATAATAATGCAATCATATATGGAACCATGGTAGGTGCAATACTAACAACATACACTATCCACTGTTGAAATTTGACCACGCCGTTCTGATTAACCATTGACATATAGATCTTGACCGCGCCATCCCTTTAAACTAAATGCCATTCAACAAATAAAAAACAAAATTCAAACACAACAAACTTCTTCTTTCCGTTCCTATACACTTTTGGCGCTTAAAAATAAACTCTATATACTGCCGTATTTTTATAATGTAAATTTAAGAATACATATTTCAACGAAAAAGTATCAAAGGTCATAATCGCAGTAGGAGTCACTGCCAGTTAACAATGCCATATAAAAAAGGTTTTTTTTATTTCGTTTCATGACCATCTGGTACATGCTGTTGCTTTACTTTAGAAAAATACTTGCAATACTGAGTGCAATAGGATGTATATGTATATATGTATTTTACACGATAAACGCGTAAGTGTAAAAATAACGACATGTTAGGTTGCCGCCATTTTTTACGAATTATTATAGATTGAGTTGGGAAGACAGTCAACTGCGGTATTCTCTCTTTAAATTCGTAAGACATTTACACGCAGTCTAGTAGATCCCCTACTCTATTTATAATAACACTATGGGAATAATTTTGCCGTCACATTTGCCAGTTAAAGAAGTGAATTCAATTAGTTTTCCGCAACAATGCAAGGTTTACAAATACAATAATTGCATTTTTGGAAGATAGAAAAATTTGAAATCCAGACTCAGGAATCGAACCCGAGACTTCCGTAGCCAAACCGGGGCCAAAAGCGAACCACCTATCTGGACTATGTTACTTATTTGTATTTGTAAAGTAATTGGCAAGAAATGCCTATAAAAGGGGTACCAGCAGTATCGCTAGTATTTACGTTGTGCCACAAGTTGATTAATGTATAATTTTTGTTTCTAATTATAACGTTATTATATAATGATATGGAGTCTCACATTTGCCGGAATATTGAGATGCAAATATTAGTCTTTCAGTTTATTTATTTCCTTTTTTTTCGTATGAAATTATTTTTAACGGTGGTAACACTATTACAAAAATAAAATCGAAATATCGATTAGGGTTATTATCGATTTTTATTAAATAATTAATATAAATACTTTATTAATTGTTGCACCGTTTGAATGTAAAGAACGATAATATTTATACACTATACTTTTTATTAAGCATATTCTTTGATACCTTTAGAATAGGACCCGGCTCGATTAAAAATAACAATGAATGAACATAGTAATGAATTTTAATAAAAAAAACGATTTGTATAGGATATGACAAAAGTTATGGCAACACTGAAATGTATGTCATGTCACTTGTTTGTCTGTGCATAAAGCTTGTTTGGCGTCGGTCCATTATGAAAACAGTTTAAAGTATTAATAACAAATAGCTTTTGTTATTTCTCGTGTTGTGTATGATATTGTGGTTATATTACGTGAGTTTGAGATAGAGACTCCATATACATAGTAACAATCAGAAATATTTTGTGAGACAGAGACTCATGCCAATATTGTGACAATTGTAAAGTGTTTGTTAGATAGAGATTCGGATTATATATCACTGCAAAGCCGAATTCATAGCCATAAACTAGTGTTACACATCATGTGTAATACATAATTAATACGCAATATCATAGTTAGGTCCTATTTTCAAAAAAAAATGTATATAAATATTTCGATTTTCGAAGTTCATCCACCCATATCAATTAAACCCGGCAAATTAGGTAAATCATTGTTGGTTTTTCTGAAAGTATGTATTAATGTCTACATAAATCAGTAGTTTTCATCTTGGCACAACAAAATTTGTAGCGATACTAAATTCCATAGTCACTTGAACAATCGCCTTTACTTCAATATTCGGCCTGCGACATCATATTTTGCTAAATGGCTCTCTGTAACGAAGCAATAACAAAAGCCGTGATAGTTCTTTAACTACCGACTAGATGGCGCTGCGAAGGCCTAACTCGCAAGCATCAAGGTATAGAAAAAATTGAGATCTATAGTTCGTAAAATATAGCTTGATACCTGTGACGTTTGTCAGAATGACATGTAATAGGTATGGGACGTCTTTCGTATTTTATCGATATTTATATGGAATGAGTTTATTAAAAAAAATACATTTTAACGATATTGAAAGAAAGAAAAAAGGAAATGAAAGATGAATTTAAAGGTATTTAAAAGTTTAATTGTCAAATGGTGTACAGCCGAGATCAACTTCCAAGTCGAATTCTGATTCATCACTGGAGCAGTCCTGTAGATTAATAATTAATTCTTGATCGCATATGTTGTCAAATTGAATATCGCGCTCCCAATCTTTTTGAATCACCTTTTTTGTCTTCTCAACTACCTTTTTCCAATCATCAGCATTTACATGTACACAAGCTTCATGTAGTAATGTCAACATTTTGTTCGCTGTGAAAGGCGGTGCTACATTATGTCTGGCAGCGTAACCTAGAAAAAAAAAGGTATTCGATCAAACAAAAAACCTACTACATTCTTTGTAAGCTTTTTATATATGTTTTTTTAGATTATACGAACCTTTGACTTGAGCCCAGATTAGTTCTATTGCATTGTAATGGCAATGATATGGTGGTAAACGGATGACGGTGTGGCCCATTTCCTTTGCAATTTCGTCTATAATATATCTTGGAGTGGGGGGCTTATGAATGCTTACTAATCTTAGCAATTCTTTCTTGAGCATGCTGTTGTCGGCTTTTACTCCTTTGTTTTGCAGCCAAGTAATAATTTCAATTTTACGATTGCTTGTCGTAGGCGCCTTATCTTTTTGTACTGAATGATACGGAGCGTTGTCCATCAGAATAAAATGTGGTTCACTCAAATTATTTAGAAGAGTTAGAAACCACTCCTTAAATTTTGTAAAATCTATTTCTTCATGGTACTCTGTTGTTTTTACTGATTTAAACGCCAGTAAACAATTGGGCACAAAACCAGACGATGTCCCCGCATGAGTAATTATTAATCTTTGTCCTTTGCCTTCGGGCACCTTGGTGGTAGACTCCGCTTTATCGTCTGTCCACGATTTTGAAACAGTGTGGTTTGCGTTGAGCCATGTTTCATCAAGAAAAACCACTTTATTCCAATCTGTTATATTTTTGACTTTGCGCAAAAAGTCAATTCGGGTCAAAGCAATGTCTGTTCGCTCCATTAAAATTTTTCTTTTATCGCTTTTCTTATAAGCAAAGCCGATTTTTTTCAATATTTTGGACAACGATGGTGGACTTCCTTTAAATAAATCCGCGTCTTTAAGCGAAACGGATACTTTTTTTAACGTGGGAAATTCACCACGTGCGTAATACGCATATATATGATTTCGAATTGCGGCAGCATCAAAGTCGTCAATTTCGGTGACTGGCGAAACTCTCTTCCTTTTTTTATTAGGATTCGATAATATTTTACCTCCCTCATCTTCGGCCACCATCTCCTTTGACGATTCTCCATACTTTTCTTTGCTAATTCGAGACACTGTAGCTCGTCCGATACCAAGAGCGTCAGCAACTCTATTGCACACTTGCTCCAACGGTAGTAGCGGTCCGCCATTTTGATTCTCGCGCTCAAAATACTCACGCAAACGAATCACAAACTCGCGACTTTCGCTATTCAAAACAGTTTTTTTTGTTCTTTTCGGCATTGTGGTGCAAAAAAAAACAAATAACTAGAAATAACAACAAAACTTAACAAAGCAACAGTAATAACGACAAAACAATATTAATCACGTAGCGGTAGCGTATACAAGGCGTGGGCACTCGTACTGACTCAAAAAAGATGGCGCCCGCTTGATCGCTGCATGCGAAAGCAGTAGGTATTGCAAGACTAAAAAAATACGAATTCGTTGTGAAAAAACGATTAGATATAATCATTTATACAATTTATATTAATGAAATTGTCATACATTTATTTTATCGATATTCGCTGGCCAGTCGATTACACATCCCTACCAGGCTGCGAAAAGAGTTTACGAAGTAAGCTAACAAAAAAATATAAATAATAAAATATAATAAATATTTTAAATTACCTTTGTTTATACTAGTATCTCCTTGATAACAAGTTCTATTTGAAAAAAGTGTTCTAGATTTCTATACAAATGTCTTATTAATATTTAAAAAATTAAAACTTTTCCAACAACAAATTTATTGTAGCAGTCTTTTAAACGTAGTCTCTAAAGTCACAGGTATCAAGCTATATTTTACGAACTATAGTAACATAGTCCAGATAGGTGGTTCGCTTCTGGCCCCGGTTTAGCTACGGAAGTCTCTGGTTCGATTCCTGAGTCTGGATTAGAAATTTTTCTACCTTTAAAAAATGCAATTATTGTATTTGTAAAGTAATTGGCAAGAAATGCCTATAAAATTTACTTCAATGCAAGGTTTAATATTTTCCTAGTAGGGCTTAACTAACTAATTCTATCATAATAGTAGAAAGTATTAAAGGTGTATAACAATTTAGGAGATTCTTCTTCGCTTCCTTCTAGAAGTTTCTTTGTCACTGTCTTCATTGTCATTTTGTTCTGCGTCACTAATATGCTCCACGATGTCGGTTTCTGCGTCGTTTATGTCTGCATCTGAAATTTAAAAAGCTTTGAAATTGGATCGATTTTTTTAAATGACTTTCGCAATAAGGGCGTGTTCCCATTATGTGTCATGGCTTGTCTATTTAAATGGAGGTGTTCACACTTAGGACAACACGATTAGCTGTCCATAACATATTTGCAGTGACGACAAATTGGCAGCGGGCAATTTCACGTATTTTAACCAGTGCAATTGCAGTTAAGTTACGATTTAAACGGCCATTTTCGTATTCTTGTATCTTTGGAATCTATCATAATTACGCTTGCGTCAATTAGCGGCCTTCTAGTACGGTGCGCAAGCGTATTTGAGCCTGATCCCAAAGTTACAAGAATACATGTTGGCCGTTTTATTCGAAACTTAACTACAACTGCACTGGTTTAAATACGTGAATTGGGGTCCTGAAAGGCTAGCACGACCGTCGTTATAATGGGAACAGCTAGAGACTATAGTAGTCCAAGGTAGTCGTCACGAGCTATGTCGTGGAAACGCCCTAAGATCGAGGGGGACTTCACAAACCAGACTCGGTAAAAAAATGATGACATAAAGTGGTGTCCCGTGTGGGAATAGAACCTATAATGCGCTGCATCATAAAAACATTCATGTCATTATAAGGGTTGAACTACAACTGGCTGGACCGAATCGCATTTTCCTATCCATTTCTATCACTTAGAACCGTCATTTATTAAAGCGAGAAAGAGAGCGGGTTGGCGAGCCCCTCATCGATTCCACCGCGTGCGGTAGTACTTCAGCTCTTTTCAAACCGTTCAACCGTAAGGCACTTGTACCACCAACAACGAGAAAGCGAGCGGTTATAAACTATTTTATCGCTCAAGAAACGTACATACTTATGTAGATCCCATGTATACAAAAGAGATACAGATATTAATAGTTAATCGTTTACGCACAGGCGCGGATCCAAAAGTTTGTTTTGGGGAGGGCAAAATTTGACTCAACCGGTCAAGTGTGAGTATGTACGACGGGAGGGGGGGTTCATTTTATTTAACACTGGTACACCATCCACCACCACTGAGGGGACGACTACAATTACCAGTGCCTAAATTCACCAAGTACAGTTGGATCAACGTAACTAGGCCGGACTGAAGTAGGCGACAAGTGGTTGCGCAGATGCATTTTTTGGAAGTAAATGGTGACAGGAAGCGGGGGTGGGGGCGGTAACTAAACCAAGGGAATTAGAGATGCGATTACGCATTACATTATCATAATTAGTATTACTAACTCATGTTTTTTTGTGATTATTTTCGTAAAGAAATTGTTTTTCAAAGTTTCTTTAATATTTACTGCAGCTGTTCTAAATTTAAAATTTTATGAACTCATTTGAATAGTGTTTTTATATTGTTCAATTAAAATTTTGTTAGTATTTTTAATCGATTAAACATAATTAATCGTTTCGTAAGTAATTTTAGAGTCGCATCTCTATGACATGCGTGAAAGTGTTATGAACCTAACTTCAATCCGGTCAAGTTACGTTGATCGTAATGTACCTCCGATCCAGTGACAAAATTTACAAATTCCCCCAAAAAAAGGTGATTCAGGCGAGTCTAGGCGGGTGGTCAATTGGCCCCTGTTGCCCCCCCCCCCCCCCCGCCTTGTATCTGCACCTGTTCACACAGCCGGCGATTACTCGCTCTATACAGCATCTCTTTTGTTTTCACGGAGGGGATCTACAATATACGTCTATTGTAAGTTTTCTGCGCGATAAAATAATTGAGTAGCGCGTTGCACGCCCGCGGTGGGATAAGTGCTTTACGCAATCGTATTTTGTACCGTAGGAGGTGCAATTTATAACTTATGTCATACATTGACCGCTGCTCAAATTTGACAAGGAAAGGGCTTTATCTATGGCATATCTTTTTATAAAAAAGACGACTACCGCAGTAGGCTACAAGCCGTGTGTCGCGGGGGACTTTACAGACATACAAGTTACGGACACAGTACACCTTATAGATATTATAGATAGATTTAAGACTATCTACGGCTAAAATTTAACCACATCTTTAGGTTACACATTATAAAAGTGAAACTTATTGTTACACATTGTGGATTAACTAGTATTTAATCATTTTAGTTTTTTTATCTCAAATATATCGTAATCATAATAACCTAAAACTATGATGCTAATTAAGATCTAAATAAATATATTGGCAATGAATTATGGTTTCCAAGTCGTATTATCTAGAATCAGTAATTTATTGCCAGTTAAATACATAATCCCAGAAATACCCATGTCAATATCAACATTATTTGTTGAAAATCTTATCTAATTCGTAATCTTACAAATACTACTAATAAATAAAAGTACTGACTCATTCATTTACTTATCAACGCCTAACCCTTAGACTTAGAAAACTAGCGGAAAAATATGTTACAATTTGGTTGCGTTCACAAATAATATCTAACAAAATTTAATTCAGTTTTGGATGGTTTCTTGCGGAAAAAATACTTGAGATTTGCCAACACCAACGCCATTTGCCAACCCCCCTAAACACCTCACGTAATTAAAGGACAGCCCCTAACCGATATCCACGCGGGCGGAGCCACGACAGCTAGTGAATTCTAAAATAACCTCTAATTATTAATTTAAATGTATAAAATGCTTGTTTACCGTCATCCCTGGTCTCGTTTGGTTCATCGATAGCATTGAGCACCTTCTCCAACTCTGGTGCTTTGATGCGGAAGTCTCGCGCCGTACCCAGCGATAGATACTGCTGCCAATTCAACTGGAATATAAAAAAACTTTAAAATTATTTCACTAAACACGTTTTAGTAAATAGCAAAAAATTATTCAACAAGAACATAACAAAAAAAAATAAACAACCAGCAGAAATCCCCTAAGTGTTATGTATACATATTTGAAATCATCTATGAATAACAATATTGACCAGATTAGAAGAAAAAATAATATTGTCATATTGCTTTTTTATTTCAGGGGTGTCATATCGTAGTTTTTTTATACCGTGAGTTATTACATTATTGCAATTTTCGTAGGGATTTTTAATTTGACAATAATATAGCCTATGTTACTACCCAATAATAAAGCTTTCTAATGGTGAAAGAGTTTTTGAAATCGGTTCAGTAGTTTTTGATTTCCATACATACAAAAATATACATATTTCTAAGGATAATCTAAAGGTTTGTGACACAAATATGTGTAATATATATTTTTGGAAAATTAATTAGGAGTGTACGCTGTAGTAAATGTGTCCGAAATACTAAAAAATCTACTTCATGAAAACAATCCTCATTCGTAGTAAAACCGTATGTGTTTTTCGCGATGTCTCCTCTATAACGCAATTCTACCTGAAAAGCTACCTACTTATATAATAGGGTATTATACTCTATAAGAGAAAAAAACTATAAATATATTATTGAGATAGTTTAGGTAAAAAGCAGCCCGAAAATGTTAGTATTAGTTCATAAAATAACTAAATAAATTTTAAAATTTAATTCAAAGTTTACGGTTTTTTTTATCTGTTTTATAACACCATGAAATGGTAGCCGCCATGTTATTACGTCATACGGCTATGTAAACTAAAAAGTGTCAACTGATCGGCGTAATTGTCATTCATAATGTTAGCACATTTGTTTACCCAGCCAACTGACGTCATGACCACAGAGAAATATGGCGTCCACTGCATCCAGCGTTTTTGTCAAATTATGGGGGAAATTTGAAAATGTTATGTAAATGCATTTTTATGACACTTATAAATTGAAAAATATGTTTTTTTTCAGTGGCTAATTACCACTATAGAATTGGGTAGATGACTACAATAAATTATTTTACACTATACAGGAAATAGCATTTGCAAAAATATTCTGTAAAACAATGTTTCTCTACAATTTTACGTTGTCATGAATTTATAAACATCAAAACAAACATTGAAACTACATGATTTGACCACACAAAAGAATTACGTCATTGTTTTGTATTTCATATAAATTAGTACGGGGCGCATCGTTTTGACGTTTCTTAAAAAGATACTGATTTGACTTGACAGTCATCTACTCTTTTCAAATTTCATTGAGACACTTTTCAAAAATGGGCGTAATACCCTATGGGTATGGTTATATACCTTAGCTTTAGTAGCAAGTAGTATAACCCTCTTGCTATACTGTTCAGCTTCCAACACAAGTTTAGGTATAAGTTTCGTCTCCCGCAAAACTTTGCTGGCGTTATGTTTCTTCTCCTGCGAGCTCTCTAAGTACGTGATCAAATTATCTGTCACTGTTGATAGCTTCTTGCCGCTCTGCTTCAGTAGCGCTTCGAATCTAAAATGAGAAATTAAAGGGGGCTTTTATTCACAGACGCATTTTGTAGCTGCCTCATTTTTCTCTACTTTCTATTATGTGTATACAAGGTTATTTTTGGTAAAGTGCCAAGCTTAGACACCAACAAGATTTTTACTTAATAAAATCATACAAAAAAAATTAAATTTGCATAGTTATAAGCCATTCAAGTTGTCATGTGTTCTTTGCGCTATTGTGCTCATTGCGTCTCGTAGTACACAATCCATAATTATTATTGAAAAATAAATGATGCTTACATTTCGCATCACTTTGTGAACAGGATTTGGACTGTTATTAATTAACTAATTAATTAATTGAAAAATATAACATGGTCCAAAAACTACTCCATGGGATTGTTACTGATTCTGAGCAAACAACTTTCAAATTTGCACTATACCAAGAATAACGTTGTATAATCTATAGTGGAGTGATATAAGCATGTTTTATAAGAACTATTATTGTTAGCGGAGCCTTCGTCATAATAGTATCATCCTCAGGATAGCTTGGCACCGACTGAGCGCTCGTCCAACGTGTGCGCCTCTTTTATGCCTCGTGTAGAGGCGAAACACGTGTCGAAGTTTCACTTCGTGGAAGCGGAATATTGCGAATCAAGGGTCCGGAGGTGCCTACCACTCGACTTGGTAAGAGTACCTGTCACTAATTTTCTTTGTTGCAGGTCTCTCTTTTTGAGTGCGGTCTGTCAATCTATTTCGATTGTTGTATTAAGGGCATTTCCTTACTACTTCAATCGTGGTGATTCACAGATCGAGGGTGGGTGGTGGGATCCCTCCCTTATAATCTACTTGTTTTAGTATTTATAATCACCGAAATAACTACTAAAAGTAAATGATTTGACACCAGAACATAATGACGTCATAACGTTAAATTACATTTATCATACAAACCTCTACAGAGCCAATAGTTTTGACGTTTTATAATAAGATACTGATTTGACTTAACATTTGAAATATTCAATTATTTTTTGTTACTCAGTCACGGCAGATCAGCTAAACGGATCTGAATGAAATTTGGCACATAAATAGATTATCCACGACCGAAATATAGATTTTATTTACGAATTAGTGGGCTATGTTTTTATTCTTTACTTACCTCACATTCATCGCCATATGCACATCAATCTGCTTCGCCATGGCAGCGAGTAGAGAGTACAGTTTGACTGCAGTGGACAGCACTCGCTCGCTGCCCGCCCCGAGACTGCATCTTAGTTTGCAACACTTTGCTGTCCATGACGTCAGCTGGCATAGTTGGACAACCAGGGACTTGTATAGTTCTGTTATTTCTAGATTAAAGAAAAAAACGGTTTTGCTTTAAAATGCGATACAGCTGATGATCTGTAACTTTAAAAAATATAAAGAGTTTAATTTCAAAAACATCGGTTAGACAATAAGAGCTCTAATAAAATTATAATAATAACCTTTGCCACATTTCTTGAGATAAATATTTTCTTAATAAACAAAAAATAAATACAATTTGACACGGGAATAAACGCTTTAAAAGTAGGTAAGTTAGACCGTGGTCACAAGCTGTGACTACGGTCGGTGTAACCCGGTCAAGTATAACGTAAATACTTTACCTAGTTTAAACGCGTTTATTCCCATGTCAAATTGTGTTTAAAACGTATAACAAGAAATAAGCTAAAAATTGAAAAGTAAACATGACAATATAATTGTGTTCTTTAATAAAGACAATTTTTATAATGATATATATTAACATAACATATATGTAAATATGTTCAGAAGATTTCCGCGGTCTTTAGCAAATTTGTAACTATAGTAATAATATCTTGGGACAACTCACACAACGTTATCTGATCCCAAATTATGCAGAGTTAAAACCAGACAACTGATAAACATACTTAAATATTTCTAAATACATACATATTACAGATAAATAACAGCCAGACACAGAATAAACCATCGTGGTCATCACACAAAGTTTTATCCTGGGTGGGAATCGAACCCACAACCTCCAGCTTAGCAGTCAGGGTTACTAACCGCTAGACCAACAGGCCAGTCAACTATACAATAACTGTGTAAGTTTTCATTATTTGTTTACGATTTAAAACCTACTTTCGCAACCCTAGGTATATTATAACTTTTAATCTAACAATGTTGTCATATAGCATACCTCGTTCAATCCTCTGCTGAGCACCATGAGCAGCACAAGCCCTCGCGGCCCCAAGGTCCCTAGCGCGCGCCAGTAACTGTTCCACGCTGCGCGCGCGCACGCCGAGGTGCAGGCAGATAGTAGCGAGCACTGCGTGACCGGACACGTCGTCTATGCACGCATAGTCGCTGGTTTCTTGCGTACCTAGTGATGTGTCTTCCTCCTATAAATTGATCATTCTTGGAGATACATTTTTTTTTTAAACGACTCCCCCTGTACGGTACAAGCCCTGTGTTGCAGGGGACTTTATAAACATGCAAGTCGCAGACTCAAAGTACATCCAAACTCGGAACATAAATTTGTGGATTACACAAAGTGGTGTCCTGTGTGGGAATCGAACCCACGACCTCTTGCGTAGCAGTCGGACACACTCCCACCGCGCCAGAGATAGTCATAGGTTCATAGGAATGTATACTATGCGTGTCAAATGAGAAGATAATCGCGATCGCGATAACTTCACTCTGTACTTGTCAAAATTGTACCGCTAGCAATAAAAATTCACAAGTCGGGTAAAGTACGTATGTGTATGGTAATGGAACAGACGTATCTAATATTTATTTTCTTTGAAGTATGTACCAATGTTTTTCCTTATTATAAACTATTAGTTTTCTTTATTATTTAATAAAGACTAAACATAAATAAGTAAATAGGTAAAATATAAGAATATTCAACACTTTTGTGGTCTTTCAGTCAGATCTGATATTTTTTTTAACTAAAACATATTATCTATAATAATAAATAGTGGAAATCGAACCCACGACCTTTTGCGTAGCAGTCGGACACACTGCCACTGCGCCACCGATACAGTCATAGGTTCATAAGAATGAATAGAAAAGTAATGCTTCGATAAACAATAAGTAAAGATAGCACACTATAAGAAAATGTGTTTTTTTTAGAAAAACAAAAATGTTTGTATAATGGAAAAAACTTACATCAATTAAAGTGAGTGCGGTAGACAGTTTGATGAGTAACTCATCCAACATCTGCGACTCCTGCTGGTCGCGTGCGACCGCCGTGAGCACGGCGCCGATCAACGGTATACATTCCTGCTTGCTGTTGCGGATGTAGTCTTCGAACTTTACTATTATCTGTTAATTACAAGTGAAAATTGTTGTACCAACAGGCGCGGATCCAGAACTTAATCTGGGGGGGGGGCAACATTTGACTCAACCGGTGAAGTGTGCGTCGTTCGCATGACGGGGGGTGCATTTGATTCAACACCAACCACCACCACCAAGAGGGGGGAAGCAATTGCTTGCTCCGATCTATAGTACGCACGTTATCATCTGAGTCATGAAAGTCAAAAGAGATAAGAATGTGCAGCGCGGCGAACCGAACCCTAGTTATCGATAAACGGCTACCTGCGCACGTGGCGCAGGTAGCCGTTTATAGATGAGTTGCTAATGACCTGTACGATTCTGATTGGTCGGTGTCAAATGTAATTGCAGTATGTGTTTTTTTTTTGCTATAAATGTGTTTACTGCAATTAAATAAATACATTCATGTGTTACCACTCATTGCGGACTATGGATACTTTATTTTCTAACATTGATCTGAAGAAATTACGTGGCGATATTAGCCCTCAAACTCGAACAGTGATTCATAACGTATTTCGCGATTCGAATAAAGTGACTTCTCTTAATTTCAACAAATCACGTGAAATGGCCGCATTTATTTATGGTGTGAGCAGAGCGACAGTGGACCGAATCAAGACGGAAGTGTCGCAATCAGGCAGTACCTTTGTGCTAAGGACAAATTTTAGGAAACTACAAACTGTTACCAATATTGACGATTTCGATAATTTTGTGAACAAGATAAGATAATAAACGTTACCTATCGATAGTATGTGCTTTATTGTTACGCCCTTTACTAGACGGCTCCATAAGAACCATAAGTGCAAGCGAGATAGATATAGAGAAATGATTTATGGCCCTACGGCTCAGATGATAACGTAAAAAGGTCATTCAGTCGAGACCAGGGGAGGCAATTGCCCCTGACCCCCCCCCCCCCCTGTATCCGCGCTAGTCTAAGCCAATTCTTCATACAACGTATAGTTTTCGATTAATTGGTGAATTTCTTAATAATAGGTATAAATTTCTCTCAACTCTATATATTGCTCAGTGTTTGATGAAAACATTTAGGCTGAAATTAATAACGTACTTTGTCGTCATACTTGAAGAAAATCCTAACAAAATTTTGACCGTTGAAATTATTGGTCATAGCGCAAGTTTAGCATTATCTTAGAAGATTATATCCACAAAGTAATAATAATATCTTGGGACAACTCACACAACGCAGATCTCACTCATTTTCTTAAAAAACCTGGTTTCCTTTCACATAATAAAACTTACGCTAGTCATAGTAGGCGAACTCGCTACAGGCACTTCAAGCAAGAAGCTGGCTATCTGTATCAATACAGCGAGTTGTTTCTTAACCATAACATCTCTTTCATCAGGTACACTTTCTTCTTCGATGTGTTGCAGTGCAGAGTGAATGGATTCTAGAATTATCGCTATGTATGCTGGCGATGATGATTCTGTAGTGTCAGCTGTGAATACAGAACAAAATACACTGAAGTGTTGTGGAGTAATTCCTAATGATAATTATAATAAAGTGGAGATAAATAGGAGAATATAGAATTCGACATGTAACAGAAACTAGTAGTATTGTATCTTTTACAAAATTACTCGCAACATAAGGATTATTCCCTACAAAGGATTTTAAAAACCCTTCCGTCAAAAATATATAAAAAATAGTGAAGTAATTTTTATAGGCATTTCTTGCCAAAGACTTTACAAATACAATAATTGCATTTTTGAAAGATAGAAAAATTTGAATCCAGACTCAGGAATCGAACCCGAGACTTCCGTAGCCAAACCGGGGCCAGAAACGATCTTTCAAAAATGCAATTATTGTATATGAAAAATAGACAAAATTTCTCTTTTATATATTTTTGACGTGATAACAACTTATAAATTGACCGGCACAGGAAAAAGTGTCAAGTGACCGCCTGCTGATAGGCTGAAGTATGAGCCTATTAGCGAATGGCAATTGCGGCGACATGCGAAACAATTGGAACTAAAGCTATCAGCCTATCAGCGAATGGCGATTGCAGAGAGATGCGACACAATTATAACTAAAGCGGTCACAGGCATGGTTGTTTATTACAATGTCATCAATCTATAGTAATATTATAAAGCTGAAGAGTTTGTTTGTTTGCAAGCGATAATCTCAGAAACTATGCGTCCGAATTGAAAAATTATTATACTGTTGGATAGACCATTGAGGAAGGATATAGGCTATAATACATAACGCTACGACCAAGAGAAGTGGGGCAGCAATGAAAAATGTTGCAAAAACGGGGACAAATTACGCAGACTAAGTTGCGCGGGTGCAGCTAGTGTTTTCATAAGACGTTATCACGTAAAATTATCGTCCGTAGCCGACTTTACAGACAACCAGTTTATTTTTGTCTATAAATATTTAATAGAGGGCTATTACACTAAGCGTATGTCAGTCCCGTCATACCCTTAAACTAAATGCGCTATTCCATTAGGCAAATCTTGCATACAAGTATGACGTCACATGAGCGTACAAGTTGCTTGCATTTAAACATGTTCATATTATCACGGGGTCTCATCACGAAGAAACAGAAATGTAGGTCAAATAAATATCAACAGATGGCGTTATAAGTATCGATTTGATATTGAAGTTTTTTAAAACTTGGAATATCAGAAGATAGGTACTAAAAATGTGTATTATTATTTTTTTTTATTATTAAGCTATACAAGGGGTTGTAAAATAATAGGTTCCTAAATCAAATTTCCATAACTTTACAAAAGTCATAACTCTAGCGGCAATTTATTTGTACTACGTTATAATAGGCACAACTTAAACATTAAACTGGTTCAATCTAACAATAGATGGCACTATTTGGGAATTCCGATTCTGACCACACCTACATTTTGTTGATATATTTTACTTATTTTTCGACGAGAAGTAAGAGTGACATGAAGTTGTAGTAAATTACAACTAGAGATAAAAGAATTGGAGGCTTTTAAACCCCATAAAAGAACTAGACTCCTGTTCCATTGCCCATCATGTTCTGGGGGGAGGGGGTAACACCGGCCAAGAGAGAGTTAGTTCACGCGATGTGGCGAGGGGGGAGAGAGGGGGTTAATAAGTACATAATCATACACTTCCCCTCAACGCCTTAGGCAGGACCCGCTATTGAATTTTTACACGACTACGGAGGGTAATGTGTTTGACGTGTGTGTATGTATGTATGTGATTTTGATCAATTTTGATGATTCATACGTCGATCGATTCGTAATGTTCTTGTAAAGACATGACAGCAATCGAAATTGAAAATGGCGACAGCCAGACGCCATATTGTGATAAAGAAAAAAATTAAAGTCAACCAACTACTAAACAAAGACTCAAGACTGACTCGTTGGTCTTGCGCCTAGTCGCTCGTCGGTGGTGTCGGTTTTGATGGGTTTCTGCCCTATGACTCCATTAACTTCTATTGGGCTATAACTAGGGACAAGACTACTCGTCGATCCTGCGCCTTGTCTCACTCAAATTTTATGATTTATTGACACATTTATGACTCATTGATCCTGCGTCAAATCCTTCTTCAAATTACCAAAACCAACCGGACAACCGAAGTCAAACACGAAAAAAAATATTTGAAATAAAAATGCATTTTAAAAATAATAATCAAGGTCAGGTTATAAATAGGTACGTACCAGTGGTGTTTTCAAAGACGCCGGCTTCCGATCAAATGTTCCGACCGATGTCACAAAATGTCGAGAATAGAGAAAGTTAGCTCATAATAATGTATTTCATTATTTATACCTACCTACGGTAGACGCGCACAGTTAGCGCGACCGCCCGCGCTAAGTCAATAAACTTTGGGTTATACAATAAGTAAAACACACCTTTTTGTAGTTTGTTTTAGATATGGTTGCTAAAGCTAATAATGAATTAATTTATATTGAATGCCATACCAACCGAAAATAACGAATGCACGGTTAGCCAATTATATAATAAAATTCCAAAAAAAAGCAATGCCCGTGAACGATGTCTATGCAGTCTAAAGTACGTAAAGCATGCATTGTATGAAGCATGCCTTCTGTAGTGTCGTTATTTTATGTCATATGTTAGGGCCAGTCGGGCGGTCGGGCGGTCGGGCGGTCGGGCGGTCGGGCGCTTAAACCAGTAATGCCGACGCATTGCTACACTACCCTAACGGTTATACGACACAACTTAAAATTTGTTACTTTTTGAATGAGCCTACTAAAAACGTGATTGTTAAGTAATAATGTTGTTTTAATAGACACTATTTTTTTATTATTTTTCGTATTGTTTACCCGAGGAACTAACTTTCGGATCGGTCAAGGTTGTCTTACAAATAGTAAATACGTAAATATACTAAATAAAATGGGACTAGACTACATTGTTTTTTATATTTGAGTTGATAGCAATCTACCCAACCTACGAGTTTATGCCATTTTCGGTCCAACAGTGTGGTTCGTTTCCGAGTTATGCGCAAATTTATAAAAAAAGGACATAATGCGAAAAATCGAAAAATACTTGCATCAAAGCTGAACAATGTATTAACTTTTATTATTTTTTTGATTGAAAGCACTGTTTTCGAGATATGAGCAAATTCATAAAAATACAGTGTCCCTTTTTTATAAATTCGCTCTAACAGCGATTTTATACTTTGTCCCATACATTATCTAGTATTGGTGCAAGTGCAAGTATGTGCATCTAAAAGACAGACAGACTGCGCCTAGTACCACAGTCCTACTCAGCTCGAGACGAAAATCCATCAAAATCGACATGACCGAAGAGGGACTAGGCGCAGGATCGACGAATCGGTCCTGCGCCTAGTCACAGTCCTACAAAACGAAAATGCATTACAATCGACATGTCCTGCGCCTAGTCACAGTCCTGCAGTACGAAAATGCATTACAATCGACATGACCGAAGAGGGAATAGGCGCATGATCGACCAATCGGACCTGCGCCTAATCACAGTCCTACAGTACCTACGAAAATGCATTACAATCGACATGACCGAAGAGGGAATAGGCGCAGGATCGCCCCAATTGATCCTGCGCCTAATCACAGTCCTGCAGAACTCAGGACTAAAATCCATCAAAATCGAAATGACCGAAAAGAACTCGATCGACCAGTCGGTCTTGCGCCAAGATAATATTCGATATTTACAAATCAATGCATCAAAGAGGCCCCGCGAGACGTGCAGTACGGTGCTTCGACACGGGATCACAAGGACAAAATAATGTTGAGTTGTGTCATTTTTACCCGACTGTAAAGAAGGGTTATGTTTTTCGCGCGTATCTTGTATGTATGTATGTAATATTCTTTATTACCTGATATCTCACAATCCACTGAACGGATTTATACAATTCACACGTCGTTAGATTCGTAATAATTGGCCAAGTGTTCTTAGATAGATGACGTTTTTAAAAAACAAACATGGCGGCTATGAGATGTCAAAATAAAGAGGTGTGAAAAAAATTGTTTGGAATACTGTAATATGCGTATCAAATTAAAGAGCTTAAGCATTTCAAAAAGGTATAAGTAACATGATTATGACTGTAATACTAAAAAAGTTAGTTAGCAACCATTGATTTTTCAATTTTCAATACTTGACAATAGCTGTGATAAAAGTAAGTTGCTACATCAGTTACATCCTACAACAACTAAAAAGTATTAAATAAAAAAATAAATAATAAAAATAAAAAAACCCGCCTGCACCAAAAAGATGGAAACAAGATCCCCTACATAATTATACAATTATTTCATGCAGTCGGAGGCATTAATGAATCTCGACAAACTTAGTAAAGTGCCTCCGACTTTATTTTTTTATTTAAGTATTAAACGTGTATATCTTATGAAGTATGGGGCGCAGACCTACCTACCTTTTTGTTCTCAAATTTCTGGTTTCTACAAGATCAATGTGATCACAGGGTCAAAACTTTGAACTCCTATATCACACAAATTATAGGGCATAGACTCACCATGTTTGTACTCAAACTTCTTGTTTTGATTGATGAGATCTATGTGACTATGGGGTTAAAACTTTGAACGCCTATATCACACGAACTATGGGGCGCAGATCTACTTTGATTCTCTCTCACACTTTGTTACTCGTTCAAACGAGTTTGATTACAAATAAGGTTGGTTTGGTTGGTTGGTACAAATAACCTATAGTTTGTGTGAAATAGGCGTTCAAAGTTTTGGCCCTGCAATCACGTAGATCTCGTCAAAACAAGAAGTTTCAACACAAACAAGGTGGGTCTGCGCCCCATAGTTAGTAAGATGTAGGCGTTTAAAGTTTTGACACCGTGATCACATAGATCTCATCAAAATAAGAAGTTTAAGTACAAACAAGATGGGATTACGACTTATAGTTCGTGTGATATAGGCGTTTCAAGTTTTGACCCCGTGATCACATAGATCTCATCAAAACATCAAGTTTGAGTACAAACATGTGGGTCTACGACTTATAGTTCGTGAGGTATAGGCGTTCAAAGTTTTGACCCAGCGATCACGTAGATCTCGTCAAAACAAGAAGTTTAAGTAGACAAGATGGGTCTGCGCCCCATAGTTCGTAAGATATAAGCGTTTAAAGTTTTGACCCCGTGATTACATAGATCTCATCAAAACATCAAGTTTGAGTACAAACATGGTGGGTCTACGACCTATAGTTCGTGGGATATAGGCGTTCAAAGTTTTGACCCCGCCATCACGTAGATCACGTCAAAACAAGAAGTTTAAGTAGACACAAGATGGGTCTGCGCCCCATAGTTCGTAAGATATAAGCGTTTAAAGTTTTGACCCCGTGATTACATAGATCTCATCAAAACATCAAGTTTGAGTACAAACATGGTGGGTCTACGACCTATAGTTCGTGGGATATAGGCGTTCAAAGTTTTGACCCCGCCATCACGTAGATCACGTCAAAACAAGAAGTTTAAGTATACACAAGATGGGTCTGCGCCCCATAGTTCGTAAGATATAAGCGTTTAAAGTTTTGACCCCGTGATCACATAGATCTCATCAAAACATCAAGTTTGAGTACAAACATGGTGGGTCTACGACTTATAGTTCGTGAGATATAGGCGTTCAAAGTTTTGACCCCGCCATCACGTAGATCTCGTCAAAACAAGAAGTTTCAGTACAAACATGATGGGTCTGCGCCCCACAGTTCGTAAGATATAAGCATTTAAAGTTTTGACCCCGTGATCATATAGATCTCATCAAAACATCAAGTTTGAGTACAAACATGGTGGGTCTACGACTTATAGTTCGTGAGATATAGGCGTTCAAAGTTTTGACCCCTGGATCACGTAGATCTCGTCAAAACAAGACGTTTAAGTAGAAACAAGATGGGTCTGCGCCCCATAGTTCGTAAAATATAGCCGTTTAAAGTTTTGACCCCGTGGTTACGTAGATCTCGTCAAAACAAGAAGTTTAAGTAGAAACAAGATGGGTCTGCGCCTTATAGTTCGTAATATATAGGCGGTAAAGTTTTGACACAAACCGGAACGACGAGGAAATCTTAAGAAGGGTTCCTCGTCCTTAGGTAAGTAAGTAATTGAAATGAAGTAGAAAATCCCGATTTTCATAAATTTTAGCTAAGAACACTCGATCAAGTCAACTTTCAATCAAAAAAACTAAATCAAAATCGGTTCATCCGTTTGGAAGCTACGTTGCTACAGACAGGCACACAGATACATCATTAAGCAGATACGCGTTAAATTTATAACACTCGTTATTTTTGTCGAGGGTTAAAAAAAGAGTTAAATACCTACTCCCGATGTGGTCGTTAATGAATATTTACAATAAAATGATTTAAGGACTCTGACAGTTACACTCTCAAAGCCCGTATTATTAAAACCATCTCAAACGTAAGATCGACCTTGAACACGAGTTCGAGACTCCGTTCTATTCAATAGATAAGTCATAATACAGAAAAATTAAGGCAAAAAAATAATATTTTTGCCATTGATATCGTCACAGATAATATAATACTATAAAATCGTCGTTGATTATGTCAATTTTAATCCTAAATTGTGGATTTTGTGAAATTATGCATAATCTTTTCACGATTACATTTAAATAAGTATTAAAAAATGTTCTCTGACAATAAACCAAGACCAAAAAGATGATTGATGTAAGTATAACATTTTAGACAAGGGTCACCCATCTATGCACCGACTGTGGTAAAGTTACTTAACTTACGCAAACATTCTATCATAATAGAAGTAGGTTCAACTTTGAGGTGTACACCGACGAGTTACTTTAGCAATAACAAATTCGTTTAATGTAATTATGTAGTGTCGTCGCCTATTAGGGTCAAATTACAATATTTTTGAGGTCTGCACTTGAATGACGTCATTTAAAGCGATTTTCTGCATTATTTGTACGGGCGCGATATAAGCTATCAATACATGTTTATTAATTAGTGCCGTTTAGTAAGACGCTAACCGCACTTAGAAGGGAACTCAGATGATATCGTTCTTTAGAACGAATCTGAGCTTCATCTATTAATACGGACCTAAGCACGGCCGATGACCGCGTAGTAGCAAATAGCAACCAACTTTATTTCCAAGTAAACGCACGACCTAGAACAAACCAAGCGGAGGCCTCAATTTTCATCCCTCGATGTTTTTACCGCCATCTTTTGGCTTTAGTAAGGAGGGCCATTAAAATCAATCAGCTGTAGCCTGAATCACTAGATGTCGCTTGCTATGCACCACTGCTAAAGCCATCTAACGTCTCCGTAAACGAGCCCGAAAACGAGCCCGAGTTAGGACGATCGCATTTCTTTGTATGGGATGAGGTATCTGTACTAGTATAGTATTATATTATCTGTGATATTATCAACAACAAAACACTATTGATTTTTATCTTTTTCACAAGTTCGAATACCTCATACAAGTTGTATGCAATTTGCAACTTGTATACAAGTAACTTGTCTAATGGTATAGCGACTTTAATAGTTATCATCTCCATCCTCTGTGGCGCGGTGGGAGTGTATCCGACTGCTTCGCAAGAGGTCGTGGGTTCGATTCCCACACGGGACACCACTTTGTGTGATCCACAAATTGTTGTTCCTAGTCTGGATGTACTTTGTGTCCGTGACTTGTATGTTTGTAAAGTCCCCCGCGACACACAAAAAAGTAAAGTAGTGTAAAGTAACCCACTGCGGGAATCGTCTTTTTTAAAAGCAAAGCAATAAAGTTGGATCAAAAATTTGAACGAAACTTTTGCAGCATCTCCATTTGGCTGAGAAAGGATTTGGTGGAATATACCTACATATACAAGGTTATCTTTGCTATAATGCAAATCTAGGTATCTGAGCTTTGCACTGTAACAATAACAAGATTTTTACTTCAAGAAATCATATAAAAAAAGAAAATGAAAATATTGAAAACTTGCATAGCTATAAGCCATTAAAGTTGTCTTGCGTTCTTCGCGCTATCGTACTCATTGCGTCTCGGAGTAGGTAATCCATTGTTATTATTGAAAAATAAGTGATGATTACATTTCACATCACATTGTGAACAGAGTTTGGACTGTTAGAATGATTAATGAATTAATTAATGATTGATTAATTAATTATTTGAAAAATATAACATGGTTAAAATCTACCCCATGGGATTGTTACTGATTCTGAGCAAACTACTTTCAGGTTTGCACTATACCAAGAATAACGTTTTACATCGGTTCTGTTCAAATTTAAACGCAATATTATGTTATTTCTGGTAGATACATATCAGACACATTCTGTCAACAAAGGCTTCACCTTTTATAAATGAATAACTTATGTTCGCGTGTAAAGTCTTTATAAATCACCATCTTACTAGAGTTTACTAAAGTGCCTGCCTGTGACTGCGAGTAAAATGGAGATCAAGCTGTATGAAGCTTAAGTTTCATCGAATTCTGTTAAGTATAACTAAACTGAATTCGATGAAACTTGTAACAGTTAATCAAGATATTGGATATATTTCGGGACTTAATCGCGTGAATTATTTAAAGGTACGAACTTTTTATTTACCCGACGTTTCGATCGTATTGTTCCGATCGTGGTCACGTGGTTCGTACCTTTAAATAATTCACGCGATTAAGTCTCGAAATATATCTAATATGTATAAAAATCGCGAAAGTTTAAAAACAATAGTTAATCAAGATTTTAAATACAAAATCAATTTTGCGTTAATCCTGATCAAATAAACAAACAAAGCATGATTTTCAATTTAGAAATCATTACGTGTTATTTTTTTTATATCTTCGACAGAAGCAAATGCAATATTTATTTTATCATAATACAGTACAAACGTATGAGTATACTCACTAATAGCAGATAGAAATCCCTCCATTTTAAAAGAATAATTTGGTGAGAATAACAGCTTCAGACAGCTTTTGAATACTTCCAAACATCCAAGTGTAGTCTGGTCATCGAATTCGCACATATCTTGGAATCTGTGAGCAAATAAGTTTGATAGTAAAGTGTTTCTTTAAATAATGTTACTTAGGCACCTGTCCCACCAACAGCGATGAGCGAGAAGCGAGTAGCGATTTTATCGCTAAAGAAACGTACAATAGATTTATTGAAGATCTCTTCCGTGTACACTGCATCTCTTTTGTTTATACCGCCAGCAGTGTTAACAGTCAGCCTTCAACTATTAATATCTATATCTCTTTTGTTTGCATGGGATCTACATAAGCTTTCTCGCCGTTAGTGAAACAGGAGGCCAATTCACGTATTTAAAGCAGTATAGTTGCAGTTAAGTTTCGATTAAAACGGCCATTTTCGTATTCTTGTAAGTTTGGGATCGATCTCAAAAACGCTTGCGCACCGTACTAGAATGTCGTTATTGCGTTCTCGAGACGCATACTTGACGCAAGCGTATTTGAGATAAATCCCAAAGTTACAAGTACAAAGAATACAAAAATGGCCGTTTTAATCGAAGCTTAACTGCTACTGAACTGCAACTGCACTGCTTTAAATACGTGAATCAGCTCCCAGGTGCCTTATATGGATCGTTATTTTAAGATAAACACAGAAAGGAGAATTATGATGATGGTCTTTTAACCGATTTCGGTCACGGCAGCAAATCTTATCATAGACTACCAAGCAGATATTATAGGGCACAAGTTTATGTGCAGACACAATTACACTCTGTAGTTCCAGACTCATATCCCGATGAAACGGAAATCCGACATGATCAGAAAGAGATTAGGCGCAGGACCAACGGCTTAACTTGCTCTGAAAGACACGGCGTGTTGTGACATTTTTCAAAAACTGTAACCCAACCTAAAACTGACACAAAACTCAGATTCGCAACAACAATTTCATCAATATGACTGCCTCTGTGGCGCGGTGGGAGTGTATCCGACTGCTACGCAAGAGGTCGTGGGTTCGATCCCCACCCAGGATAAAACTTTGTGTGATGAGCACGATAGTTTATTATGTGCCTGGGTGTTACTTATCTATAATATGTATGTATTTAGAAATATAGAAGTATGTTTATCAGTTGTCTGGTTTCCATAGTACAAGCTCTGCTCAGTTTGGGATCAGATAGCGTTGTGTGAGTTGTCCCAAGATATTACAATTATTATCACACAAAGTGGTGTTCTGTGCGGGCATCAAAGCCATAACCTATTGCACAGCGCCGTGTGCAACCGGGCAGTCATATAATAAAATAATAATCGATTTTGATGACTGCATTCTATCTTCTATCAACCATGAACCACCAAAGTCTGCCTGACCTGTTAACAAGGTTATATTTATCTTTGATTATATGTCTATTTTATAGGCATAGGTTTAAAACTTACCTACAAATACACCTATTATACATGACATTAGCAATTTTGACGCAATGTGTTATGATGCACTTCTTCTCCAAGTGCTCAGACAGTACAGACTGCACGCACTTGAGTGCCCACGCGTGGAAGTCGCGACGCACTCTGATATGGTTGCGTTGTTCTAAAGAAGACCATGATACGTTCTCGCTGAAAAATGAAAGGAAAATAGGGTTAAATTAAAAACTTACAGAAGATACTTAATTAGATGTGGAGAATAAGGTCTCACGTCTCTCCAAAGGGAGTAACTTTCGACCAGGCGAGGTGATCGTATCTAGTACCACATACTCTTATCGTACCAGAATCAGTGGATGAAATTATAATTTAGAGATGGTAACACAAGGTTATGGTAACCTAAACCTACTAGGACGAACAAGTCTTGATCGTTGTATGTTCACAATTTCTGCTTTAATAGAACTAGGTATTATCACTGGTGAAACAAAATAAATATTCTGTACAGCAGCTTTGGCTGCGTGAATGTCAGTTTTTGAATAAAAAAATCGAATGAAAAAATGAGAATAATAAAAATTTAAACACAACAATCTTGCTAACTGGAGCCACTGTGAGTTAACATTCAAACAAGTTTTTAACAAATAACAAATCACAAGTTTTTTTTTTTTTTATTTGTGTCATGAGATTCTGGTACACCTATATATTGTTGTATGTGTTCTTCTTTTCTTTCTGCTATCTCTTTCTTCCTATTTCTTATCTTTCTCTTACTTGAACGTGAAAAATATCCTAATGATTGAATCTTTTAGAGTCGATGTTTTTTTTTTTCACTTTTATCGGGTTTAATTCCCGGTTCAGACATAATTGTTTAATTTAAAATCTTTGAATACAGTTTGAATTATTTTTAAAATTAAAATGAAGTTAACTTTTCTATTTTTTTTTTATAATAAATGGGCTTGTTCTTGGCTTCGATCATGATGGAACAAGCGAGCCCAGAGGATGCCTAGTGTCCGGATTACAATTAATTGGAAACACTGACATCAGCAGGGAGTTGCACACTTTAGCTGTTCACATAACAAATGTAGAATTTAATTTCAATATGTACTTTCCAGGCGCAGCCGGGTGACAACCTGTATATTTACTTACCTATACAACAACTCCATAACTCTCACACATAATTTCAAGTCCCAAACACAAGGCAAAGGTTTAAAGGGTCCAGCTTTATCTTTCACTAAGTTAGAGAGCTTCACGGGGCCTTTGCCCTTATCTTTCTGCGACTTTTGGGACTTTTGTGACTTCTGAGACTTTTGTGTAGTCTTGTCAATAGTCTCTCTAGTCTCATTAAGACTTTTGTTGCCTTTCTTAGGTTTAGATGGGACCTGCAATGAAAATGAATTGATTTAAACAGAAGTGACTGAAGACGTGTATAGATATGAAAGGATCATGAGCGTTCATCATGATCCTTTCATATCTATACACGTCTTCAGTCACTTCTGTTTAAAAATATCAATCCACATGATGTCTCACTGCTGGGCACGGGTCTCCCCAGTAGAACCTTGCCATATTAAGTAAGACTGCCTCTGTGGCGCGGTGGGAGTGCGTCCGACTTCTACGCAAGAGGTCGTGGGTTCGATTCCCACACGGGACACCACTTTGTGTGATTCACAAATCGTTGTTCTCAGTCTAGGTGTACTTTGTGTCCGTGACTTGTATGTCTGTAAAATTCCCCCGCGACACAGGGCTTGTACCCTACTGCGGGAGTCGTCTTAGCCATGCTTGGCGAGAGGGTTGGCGTTTGCAGTAAGGCTTTAAAGTACGCAGAGGACGCTGCTGCCTGTCGCCTTGACGACACCCACGCTTCCCGTGGGAATCGTCGGGGAGATACTATTGTTATGCCAGTACCACACTGCATCGTAAGGAGCATTATCGCTGTTCAAAGTTAAAGCGGCTTTGAGGGTTTGAACCTCCTCGATACGGTTTAACTTGGTCTCATCGTTAGTCAAAGTATTTTTCCATCGGAATGAATGTCTAGCCTATAGGTGACCTTTTCATCGGTATAATTACAATAAAATCGTAATCAAGGCGTAGCAATCAGAGAGAGGGACTGACGTCTATAGTAAGTCGAACGCTGGACTGCACAAGGATACAATTCCATTTGATTATATCAAATGTTAGCCTGTCCAATGTAACTAATACTACACAGATCAGTGGAGAGAGGACATACTATAATGGCACAGACAAACACACAAATACACACATTAATCGTAACACCCCATCTTATGCGTCAGGGGTCAAAAACAGTTTTAAATCCTTACCTTAGTCTGTTCCAGTAATTCATTGTAGGCCTTGAACAGTTTATGGACCTTTAGAGCCGCATTGGTGCTACTCTGATTCCATTGCATAATGTGGTGGGCTATTAATGTTTCATAACACTGTAGTATTTGTTGCACTTTCAGACATTTCGCTTTAGATTCAGGGGTAATGTCTGATAGGCCAGGATCTTCCTACAATAAAATTGCAATGTTTAAAATGATGAACTAGAAAAGCGATTAAAAATTATTATAAAAACATAAAACCTGAATGCTTATAACATGAAACAGCCTATGTCACTCTCACAATAATAATATTAATTTTGGGACAACTCATACAACGCCATTTTCAGGCAACTAGCCAATAACTGTCATTATATGTTTCCATGTTAACCAGACACAGAATAAACCATCGTGCTCATCACACAACGTTTTACTCTGGGTGGGGATCGAATCCACGACCTCTGACTTAGTGGTTAGTGGCCGTAGCTACCATTAGACCAACATGCTAGTGGACAGTAAAATTGATGACGAAACGACACCTCAGATGAAATCCGTCAAGCCGTTTGGGCTGTAGAGTGTGCCAAAGAAGTAGACATACATAATATGTACATTCTTTGGGCATAGTCAGTCATTAAATAAACGTTTCTTTCTTTCTTCGTTTGTAAAAATGAACCAATAGATTTTATTATTTTATTTAACTTCATGTATTTTTATTTAATCTTTTAGTTACATAATTCATTTTATGCAGTCTGGTTTTTAATTTACATATCTAAAATATTTAAAAAATATTAAACATGAATATGTGAACATGATTATCCTCAATTTTTCACCATTTACAGAATTAGTTTCACGACTTTTGGCATAGGCCATAAGATTTTGAAACTAAGCTTTATATCCCATAGAACGTTCTAACCACTGAACTCTATAGTATATACTAGTGTGCTGGAATGGCTATAATGTACAAAGTGACAACAATTTCAAATGCCGAATCGAATGACCGTCCTGTGATTTTTTTTGACACTTAAGACAAATGGCCGTTATCTTTATGCTTTTAAATGTCAAAATTAAATCTGAGGTCTGTCCCACTTATTAGTACTATAGAACATGGTTTCCCAAACTGGGGTTCCGTAGAGCACACGTCGGATAATTCTTACGTGTCCAGTTATGATAGTTTTCATCTCATAATCCAAATGAAAACAAACTTCTTTCATAACTGGACATTGGGTTAATTACGTCTCCCCCCCCCCCCCCCCCATGTTATGAACTTGGTTCCATAAAATAAAAATAGCGGGCTACATTAAAAGTTTCGATACCCCAGCTATAAAAATCAGTGGTTCAAACAAAACATCGATTGGATATTTTGTTGAAACGGTCTATGAGAAGAATCCAAAGAAGTATACCTACCATATCAATACCCCCAAGATTCTCAGAGCCGCACAGCTGATCCATAATGATGCCAAGTTTACTCTTAAGATAAGCAGATCCCGTCTCAGCTGATTGGCTCGCGAGTATATCCTCTAAGTCTTCTTCTTCACAAGGCTGTAGAAATTGGGCTACGGCGTACAGTAAACGGGCTATTGGTTCCTAGAAAAGTAATTGGTAACCTATTTGTTAACCCCCATATAATATTCTGACGTGTCAGGATGGCAGGTTCGAATCAAGTGCCAAATTCCCTAATTACGTCTTTATTGTATTACTAATTAACAGAAATCACTGTTACACTGTGCACAAAATCACATTAAAATTCACTATCACTATTCCCAAACTATCGCCTACGAACTGAAAGCTTTGAGATCGTATTCAAAATTCAACGAATTTGCGTCGAGCGCAGTACTTTTTATTCAAAATTCCAAGGTACAGAAAATCGAGCACAGACTACTAGCCAGGTTCGGGAACGTGACGCACACAAACAAGAATATATTATATATTACGGGTTTTAATGGCGTGAATAATTTAAGGTAAAATACCTTGTTTATTGGCCGACGTTTCGACCGTATTGTCCGGCCGTTATCACGGGTAGAATGTTTACATTTTGCGGTGCGTAGGCACGCGCGTCTCAGGCACACATACGAGTACATAGTTGTTTTTAGTAAACACTCGCATGTTTTGTTTATATACAAGTTCGCGAACGTACTCGCGCGTATTCTACGTGTTTCGCGAACGCTCGAGTTCGTTCGTGACAATATCATCAAAAATTGTAGTAAAGTAGGAACTCGTATCGGTGTATTTGTTGAAATGTTCCAAATTGAATCTTTTAAAGATCGGGGAAAGTTAAAATACCATTACAGTTTGTTTGATAATATAGTACAACTAGCTGTGCCCCGCGGTGTTACCTGCGGTTTGTTAATCCAGGGTGTCAGCTAACTCCATATCAATTTTTATTAAAATCGTTCCAGCCGTTTAGACATGGAGAAGTAACAAACATACACACTCACACACTCACAAACTTTCGCTTTTATAATATTAGTGTGATTATGTTGTTGTTGAACCTCCGAATTAAAGATGAAAATTTACATAATTTTTAATGTTACTTTTAAAAGTCGCAATAAATAATATGTGTGCGTTGAGATATTCGTGATCAAAGGTCGGAAAGAACAGTTTTTCATCTATCATGTGCTACATAAAATATAAAGGTTTGAAAATGGATGTTTGACATGCACGCGGGCGAAGCTTCGAATGCTGAAAACAATCAAAATATAAGAAATACTCACATTCAAAACAACAGTAACGCCATTAACTTGTACACACTTATCCATCAATAGTCGCGAGGCCGTGTTTCCATCAGGTAGGTACTTGCTCAAGTGTTCGTATAACAACTCTAGTATATTCTCGTGGAGTGACTGTTTGTCTTTAGAGCATTCGTATATGTCTGTAAGTACACAAGTTGTATGATTATTAATATTTTTTTTTTATAAAAAATCAATATAACTAGCAATGTGGGATTGTGGTACCACATCAATCATCAAGCAATCCTGTTAACCCCTCCAGCTAAGCTCTATGACTTGTGTTAGGAGTGGGTTCACGTCGGTAGTATAATGGCCATGATTCGAACCCACGACCTCACGATTGCGAGACCGATGCCTTAACCATTAGGCTACCGCCGCTTCTATAATATGTATATTTAACACGGGACATGACGAGTATTATTTTCATTATTACTCTTGCGCGTTAATAGGGTACGTTCGGCAGTGAACAATAAATTATGAAATTTTAAGTTTATGTACAAATAAACATAGATATTCTGTTTTCAAGTCTTAAATGAACATGATCGTTTTATTAAATCAAAATTAAAAGTTGGTATATTTGATCGATATAACGCGTGACATTAAACACGAGTAGCCATCGTGTGACGTAATATAGGCACCACTATTTATTTTTTTAAAGATTACTAGCAATGTGGGATTTTGGTCCCGCATTACTAGCAATCCTCAATGGCTTGTGTTAGGAGTGGGTTCACGTCGGTAGTATAATGGGTAGGATTCGAACCTGCGACCTCACAATTGCGAGACCGATGCCTTAGCCATTAGGCTACCGCCGGTTGAAAATTCATTGTCATCTGTGAGTCCTGTTTCTGAAACCACTGAAACTGTTACCTATTCTAATTGTGGCGTTAAAAATGCACATAGAAAGTAGCGCCACCTAGTGCTCGTTGGATATAAATAATGGTTACGTTGCCTAATAACCAGCATAGATTTGATGCTGATTTGAATCCGATTGGTATTTGCCGATATGACGTCACGAACATGGCAGACAACGTTTTCGCGTAATTTTATAGCAGGAAAGCGTGTTTATTTTGACAAAATATGTTTTTGTGGCTTTTTATTAGGAAATCAACATTCTAAGCTATTCTTTCAAACAAAGTAAAATACCATATTCTAGAAAGAAAATTCATGGGAAGAAAAAAGAAAAAGTTATACTTTTTTATGATTGAATGAAATAATCTTTTTCAGTAATTTTGAGCCAGGTTAATTACTATAGCCATAATATTTAACCTTATGACCATAAGTTTAAATTTCTCAAGGTTAAATGTATGGCTCAAAATTCTGTGTGATTCGGTCGGATTTATGATACTGTTTTTTTATCCGTGGCACCTCGGTCGTATAATTTCCATAGAGAAACGGTAAATGGCATTAAATCTATACTAACATTATAAAGCTGATGGCTATAGGTTATATAACATCACGCTACGACCAATAGAAGCGGAGCAGCAATGAGAAATGTTGCAAAAACGGGGAAAATTTACGCAGTCGAATTTGCGCGGGACAGCTAGTCGTAACATATAGTGGCAGTGGTACTTATGCTGCAAAATCAATCGGAACTAGGAACAAAATGAATATGCACGTAATTATTTTACTTACTAGTATATAATAATTGTTTTACTAAAGCATCCTGCACCAGGCAACGTCGCAAAATGGATACCACTTCCATACACATTGCTTCGTTGCGTACTCGAGATGTTACTCTGTAAATGTTAAGATGACATTATATTGATGGTGCTGATTTCATCGTAACTTATCTTAGCTACATAAATAATAATAATAATATCTTTAGACAACTCACACAACGCTATCTGATCCCAAACTAAGCAGAGCTTGTACTATGGAAACCAGACAACTGATAAACATACTTATATATTTCTAAATACATACATATTATAGATAAATAACACCCAGACACATAATAAACCATCGTGCTCATCACACAAAGTTTTATCCCGGGTGGGGATCGAACCCACGACCTCTTGCGTAGCAGTCGGATACACTCCCACCGCGCCGCAGAGGCAGTATAATATTACAGGTAGACAAATTTATATCTATAACATGATTACGGATAGTATGGATTATGGTATATAAAACTCAGAGACGGAAAATATTCCAATACTAACACATTTAAACTTTCACGTTGATTATAACTATTTATTATTATGGGAATTAACGCGCATTATTTACCTTAAAATTGCTTGACGTTTCGACCAGGTTGCACCAGCCGTGGTCACAAGGGGACTATTTATCAAAATTCCGCCGTAGACTTTTGCAAGAAATCAATTCATGTAAGGTCCTTGTCCCAGCAATGGCGAGAAAGCGAGTAACTATCAATTATTTTCGCGCTCAAGAAACGTACAATAGATGTTGATCCCGTGTAAACAAAAGAGATACATACAGTACTGTTTGTATCTCTTTTGTTTGTAAACAAGTGTGTAAACAAAAGAGATACATACAGTACTGTTTGTATCTCTTTTGTTTACACGGGATACTGCCAGTACACTAGCACACTTCCTCCCTATAGGGAGAGTTGTCGCCGGCAGTGTGAACAATCAGCAATCAACTATTAATATACGTGTCTCTAGATGTATCTTGCACGCTACTCGCCGGCGGTATGACAAGTGCCTAACCATAATTCTTGACTTTTTTAAGCTATTGCATAGCTTTTATCGCGGGCTCGGGCTTTGATCGCGGCGACCGAATCAAGAAATTCCGTAACGAAAATAAAACCTAACACCCCCCACTCCGCCTACCATGTAGCTCAGCCGAGCGTTCGCTTAACGTATATGTATATGGTACGATTGTACGAAGCTCGCACGGATCGAGACGAGCTGCTCTGAAATGTAATGGAAAAAAATATCTTTTTTTTTACATTTTTTTTTCTCTTTAATTTTTATTTTTTTATTTTCATAAGTTGATAAAAAACGCTATGCAATAGTTTTACCGCGGCAGTCCCCGAGTGCCACACCTTTTTTTATCCTTTGTTCTTGAAAAATATTTAAAATAGAAATAGAAAAAACATTTGGAATAAATTCCACCATTACTTTTTTACACCAAAAGTAAATACACTAGAGAGATAGATACTAACGCATTCCCTTGCTGTGTCGCATGTAGATCAACCGCAACTTGTGTTAGATAGGAGTGAGCACTGTAAGTGTCGCTGTATTGCTGACTGTTGTTGCTACAGACACCACTCACTTTCACGTGACGGAGGACTGTTAGGAAGCCGGAGAGGGCCAGGCATCGGTATTGGGAGTCTCTGTAACAAATAAATAATCTATACTAATATTATAAAGCTGAAGAGTTTGTTTGTAAACTCAGGAACTACTGATCTGAATTGAAAAATTCTTTCACTGTTGGATAGCCCATTTATCGAGGAAGGCTATATGCTATAAAACATCACGCTACGACCAATAGGAGCGGAGCAGCAATGAGAAATGTTGCACAAACGGGGGAAATTTACCCAGACGAAGTTGTGCAGGTCATCTAGTTCGATATAAAATGTAATAAAAATGAAAAGTCTAATGCAAGACAAGTCCAAATCGTGTCTGTCATACACTGAATTGTCTTTACAATAGGTTGCATATATTGGAAACAGAAAAAATATAGGAAGTTGGCTCAGATGGTTTGGCCAGATCGAACGAAGAGAACGTCTGAAGCCAACGTGGGGATTCTATATTCGGAGAGAGCGTCGGGCTGTAAACTTGGACGCTGTGACAGCTCCGAACAGATTGCTCTGGCGTAAATAAATAAGAAGGTATCAATTAAGGCTTTCTTAACTAAACTATGTTGTGTTTATGTTGTTGCAAAACTTCATTAAGAAATGTTGCCCAAGAAACGTTCACTATGAATATATCTAAACTAATATTATAAAACTGAAGAGTTTGTTTGTTTGAACGCGGTAAACTCAGGAACTAGTGATCCGAATTGAAAAATTTCATAATTTTAGTAGTATAATTCTAACGTAGTAGATACAATTCTAACGTGATAAAGTTTATGGAAAAAAAATCCATATTTTTTTCCATAAACTTTATATTTACCCTATAATCTATCCCTCACCTAGAGTACAATCCCTTTCGACACACCATCACAAGCGTATCCCTGCTCCTAGTACTGAAGTTGAGGAGTGGATGTACAGCATCCAGGATAGCTGCAGCAGATCTGAAGTCTGTCGGAGTAGGCTGACAGTTCTCTAAGATGGCGCCCAATTGAGTACAACGTTCGATGGATACTGGCGTTAACTTGCATAGAACGTATAGACAATCTGAAAAGAAAAGCTATTATTTAACAATAGGGTAGATGACTGTCAAGTCAAACCAGTATTTTTTTAAGAAACGTCGAAACGATGCGCCCCTTACTAATTTATATGAAATACAAAACAATGACGTCATTCTTTTGTATGGTTAAAATCATGTAGTTTCAATGTTTATAAATTCATGACAACGTAAAATTGTAGAGAAACATTGTTTTTCAGAATATTTTGCAAATGCTATTTCCAGTATAGTGTAAAATAATTAATTGTTATTATAGTCATCTATCCAATTATAGCATAATTATTGCAATAAAAAAAAACAGACTGCTTAAAAATAATGAACTATACTGAAATATGTCAAGCCGTATGGGATGTGCAGCGTGCGAACATTCTGAGGCAGTCGGGAAAAACCTCCTACACATGAACCTAAAAATAGATTTATGAAAATATTATATATTTTTATAATGTGTACCAATCGCGAAAATTTATGAAAAATGATTTATCTACAAAATGACAGAACAAATTTTGATGAAACAAACCTTGGGATTAAGCTAGATTTCTAATTTAAAAAAATCAGTTCTTCTTAATCAAAATTGGTTCATTCGTTTGGGTGCCACGACGCCAGACATAAAAAATACACACATTATACTAACTTACAACATCCCTACTACTATCCCTCGAATTTAAAAAAGTAATTTTACAGAGAAGAATTGAAAGCTTATTTTGTGAAGTAAACAAGAGAAAATAAAGAATTTCAGGAAACTATATTTATAATGGGGTGAACAAACTTAACGCGAGGGTGTAAGTTAAAAGTAAAGAAAACATAATACTATTTTTTTGCAGTCAGTAGGTAGTATAATGAACGCTTGTATATACTTATTAACTGTTTATTAGTTTCAGTGGTCTAAAACCATCCGAAATTGGTTAGGGGCACATCGGTTCAAAGAATTCAAAGTCTATAAATACAAAATAGGTAATAAAAAAATGTGTTTTATTTAGCATACCGATTAAGTTAGTCAAATCCCCACGGGAGGGGATCACACTCACACCACAATACTCTACCGAAATTAATAAAAAAAATAGTACCTTAAAATTGTTTAAATTCCAATCATGCATGAATCCAAAGACAACGCGCGGAATAAATGTACTATAGTTCGTAAAATATAGCTTGATACCTGTGACGTTTGTCAGAATGACATGTAATAGGTATGGGACGTCTTTCGTATTTTATCGATATTTATATGGAATGAGTTTATTAAAAAAAATACATTTTAACGATATTGAAAGAAAGAAAAAAGGAAATGAAAGATGAATTTGAAGGTATTTAAAAGTTTAATTGTCAAATGGTGTACAGCCGAGATCAACTTCCAAGTCGAATTCTGATTCATCACTGGAGCAGTCCTGTAGATTAATAATTAATTCTTGATCTTATAACAACAGGTTTTAAAAAAAATTAAGTTTAAGTACTATTTTTTTATTGTTTGTATAATGATGGCTCGTTCTATAAAATTATTTCTATAAAGAAAAACTTGATAATTTTAAAAGAGTGGCCCATGACTTTCTTGACAGCTTCTTCTCATGAGCTTTACACATGGAACTGCCGCCTAACTTCATTTTGTTTTTTTTTTTTTTCAGAAGTTATTATTCTCTTAGTATATATTGAAGGGGTATTTGACTACTATTCAAAATAAATATTTGTACTACCCATGCAATAATATGTCATAAAGTATTCCGAATAAATATGTTCATCTATATTTAATGTGTTTATTAATTACTAGCTGTCCCGCGCAACTTCGTATGCGTAATTTCTCCCCGTTTTTAAAACATTTCTCGTCGCTTCTCCGCTCCTATTAGTCGTAGCGCGATGTTATATAGCCTATAGCCTTCCTCGATAAATGGGCTATCCAACAAAAAAATAATTTTTCAAATCGGACCAGTAGATCCTGAGATTAGCGCGTTTAAACAAACAAACAAACAATCAAACAAACAAACTCTTCCGCTTTATAATATTAGTATAGATTAATCTTAAAAAGAAATAATAAAAGTAAATGGCTTAATCACAAAAACGTGACGTCACATGCTTGTATTTCATACAAATTTGTACAGAGCAGGCCGTTTTTGACGTTTATTTAAAAGGTGCTGATTTGATTTCAGTCAAATACCCTATTTGACGTTTTCACACAATCATTAATTTAGTTTTACGAAATAAAGACATTTGCGTTTGATTACTTCGGCAGAGTATCATGGTGTGATGCTGCGTGGATTCAACTAACGTCTGGTCTCAATAATCTAACTATCGATGGATTTGGCTGCTAGAGGTATATATTTGACATAAGCTCCATACAAAATGTCTAAATTCCACCTCTAGTAGCCAAATCCAACCAAATCAATCCGGCGGTAATAGCGTAGCGGTAGCCTAATGGCTAAGGCATCGGTCTCGCAATCGTGAGTTCGCGCGATCGAATACTATCGACGTGAACCCACTCCTAACACAAGCCTTTGAGCTTAGCTGGAGGGGTTAACAAGATTGCTAGTAATGTGGGACTTAATCCCACATTGCTAGTTATTTAAAAAAAAAGGGAAAAGTATAACTAACTCATTATTAAGACCTGTATATTAAGATTACCTGAATACTGCTTCTGTGTAGCATCACCCGCTAGCCTATCAGCCAGCTGACTCAATATATGACCAGAGCATTCTGGCTGTGACTTGCTGAGTCGCACCAGTATCAGCTTGCCATGTGACCAGCATGTTGGCGCCACTGGTTTGACTCGAGATGTTGATAAGAGGATAAAGGCTAGGTGTATTAGGCCTACTGTGGTTAGTTGTCGGTGGTTTGCGCTGCGAAAAAATGGATGGCTTAATATTAAAAAAAATGTTTGTCCGTAAAGTCTGTATAAAAAAACATTGATGACATACTGTCATTCCCGTTACGTAACAATCAATCAATAACGTTAGTTTCAATTTTATCGCATGTCGCTGCAATCGCCATTCTCTTTTGCTTAGCAATCACATACATAACGTGACTTTTTTCGTGTTTGCACCCGGTCATCGATTTATAAGACGTAATCACGTCAAAAAAACAATGGTTAAATAAAATACTGATTTAACTAGACTGACTTAAAACTACTTACCTCTCAGTTGTAATAAGTTTAAGTAGACTGACGACATCAACATCAGGCGCTAGTACGGAGCGGACCCACGCAGACTCGCGAGCTCTTAAGTCATCCAACGCCCGCTGTTCAATTGCCGATCTTATTACCTAAAAAATCTTTCATTAGCTCCAAAAGTCGCTTAGCAGTTGCAATATGTTTATTTAATTTCCCTTCAAAAATCGAAAACAGGCGACTCAAAAACCCCATTCAATTCCGACTTTGGCACCGAGACATGTCCGCCAAAGACGAATTTAGCCTCCATATGATACCGTTTTTGGCAATCGTCGCGCCACCTACCGGGTCCTCAAGGAACCGGAGTTGGTAACGGCTTAGGGCCGATACCCCGAACGTCGCGGGTTCAAGTAGCGGTGACGATTTTTTCCTAAATCCATACTAATATTATAAATGTGAAAGGAACTCTCTGTCTGTCGGTCTGTTACGCTTTCACGATCATACAGCTAAACCGATTTAGATGAAATTTGGTATGGAGATAGTTTGAATCCCGGAGAAGGACATATGATAGTTTTTATCGCGATAACCGACATTCACGCGGGCGGAGCCGCGAGCGAAAGTTAGTTATGTATAAAAATTTGCATAAAAATGCTTTTAAATTACAAAAAGTAAAATTTATCTATACTAACATTGAAAGGAAGGATTTGATTGTTTGTTTTGTCAGGCTCCGAAACTACTGGACGGATTTGAAAAATTCTTTCATTGTTGTGAAGCTACACTAACCTCGGGTGACATAGGCTATTTTTTATCCCTGTATTCTCACGGAAACGGGAACTACGCGGGTGAAACCGCGAGCCGTCCGCTAGTATAAATATATAAGTAATTATGTACTTACATCCAAACAAACAGATCTAAAATCCGCTCCTTTATCAGACATAGCGAGAGCCAGATCAATAAGGAAGGGTGCTCTTAACAATTGTGTCTTGGGCCACAGTTTTATATGTTTGCGCACCAACTCAGGGTCGGCTGCGCCTTGCGAGATGTGGTATATACAGGTTGATAGGCACCTGCTTAGTTCTGCTGAGCTGTGTGGTACTGAAATGTAAACATAGGAGTTGTCATGATTTTTCTGAAATATTGGTGTAAGTCTAGATAAACCGCCTAACCGCTCGCAATAGTAGAACTTAAAAAAAAAGTTTAAAATATACCAATCATTTGCAAAAAAAAATTACCGCAAGCGAGGGCATGACATGTTTAGTAACATAGTCCCAATAGATCCGATTCCGACCCCGGCATGGCATTCGGGTTCGAGTCCTAGGTCTAGACTTCAAATTTTTCTATCTTTCAAAAATACAATTATTGTATTAATTAAAAAAAAAATTTTGATCAAGAAATGACTTACCAATATCATCAATATCGATAGTAGTTGATTCAGAATCTTGTGGTGGCGGTTCTAGTTTGCTGTAGAGTCTCACGCTGAAGTAGTGGGACAGATGAGACAGTACTGTCTCTAAGTTGTATGTCTTACATAGTCTGAAAAGTAAAGCATGGAAATGATTGCTAGATTTCAATTATTATAATAATAATATCTTGGGACAACTCACACAACGCCATCTGATCCCTAACTAACTATTATGATTTGATGAAGTGATGTTTTTATAGCAGTGATAGCACAAGTGATATATCACAGTGATTTTTCAATTGAAATCGATTGACTGCCTCTGTGGCGTGGTGGGAGTGTGTCCGACTGCTACGCAAGAGGTCGTGGGTTCGATTCCCACACGGGACACCACTTTGTGTGATCCACAATTGTTGTCTCGAGTCTGGGTGTACTTTGTGACCGTGACTTGTATCTTTGTAAAGTCCTCCGTGACACAGGGCTTGTACCCTAGTGTGGGAGTCGTCTTTTAAAAAAAAAAATTGCAATGTCTCACTTGCTTCTAGTGTTACAGGCACTTACTTGAGCAACTGATGTACTAGCGGAGGTAGGGTATCAGGTGGTATATCTAATATATACGAACAAATCTTGTTCACCACCTGCCTGTGATCATTCTTTGGAAGCTGCATGTCTCTGAAAGTGTTACATTAAATATATACTATGCAGTTTGTATATCAGCAAACATTTGTACAACTTTTTATAAATGTATTCAGGACTTTCCTCCTAACTGGGAAGAAGGAAAACACAAAATCGAAGACTAAAGTCTGTTTTTTTCTTTCAGAAAACAGCCATCTGTAGACATTACAGAGACTACAACAATAGCTGACATAGGTCCCATTTGTCCAGCACAAAATTACTATAAATACTGTATAATGGGCTAGTTTCCAACTAGTCAAAACAACAACTCTTTATGAAATGTCAAAACGCAAATTTTATATGGAGATCTCATACAAATAGCGGTCTATGACGTCACTGCTTTTTTCTCGTCAAATCCTGTCATTTTATAATATGATCAATGATAAAAAATCCAATTTAATACCAAATTTAATCGGGACTTAACTGTTGGCAGCTTAAATGTTTATTTACTAATTAGTCTTTCGGATTTTTTGTTGACCTAGGAAGCAAGCCTATTGTTGTTCTGTATATTGTAAGAAATAAAATAATTTTATTTCTTTCTTTCTAGACTATACTGTTTAATTTCCTTGACCATCTGCTTTTTCACAACAGTAGAATAATGGTTAAATAAAACCCCCAAAAACATTTTCATTCACGCCAAGACAAATAGGTTCATATTGCTACCACCCTAAAAAACCTATCAGATCTTATGAAAAGACAAACTCCTACTCAACAACCACTCACAACTCTATGCACCCTAACCTAATACTGTTTAATTCTCATCATGACATATAGCATTCTCCATGAATCCTAATCTTAAGTTCTCGACAAACCCTACACTGCAGTCAAAATCTGTGGCTTGGCTCCGTTTCATTTATTCCGTTTCAATATTTTCTGTTTATAAGCCAATATAAGTGTCCACGTCTCTTACGATAATAAAATCTACAATGATAACATACTTAAACATAGCAGCTAACTGCACAAGCTGTTTCTCCTTCCATCCACATTGACACAGTGTGTGAATACATTGCTCTTTGTACTCCGTACTGGTCAATTCAGTGCCGCAGTGTTTTATTGTGTCATGTGATGATATGGCATTGATGCATTCTGGGAGGACATCACGCCAGCTGAAAAAAGTGAAAATGATTTTAGAATTTGTTCCATTTCAAGTTTACTGTACACAAGGTACAAATCCATTTCAATGGGCAGCGAAGCAGCGGTAGCCTAATGGCTTAGGCATCACCTCGCAATCGTGAGGTCGCTAGTTCGAATCCTATCCACTATACTACCGACGTAAACCCACTCCTAACACATATTTTAGGAGTTGAACCTGTTAACTGCTAGCAGAAAAAAAAGCTATACAGAAAAAACGCAACCCATACTTTGGTCTAACACTTTAATATTATTATTATAGCCATTTATTTAATCCTTACGGTATTATAAAATTCAATGAATTCATTTTTCAGTAATTCATAGTATATTTTTTTTTTAAATCATCAACTTTAGGTTAGTGGGTAGACTTGACTTTAAGATTTCCTGTTAGCTCCAAAATGTATACCAAGTTATGTTGACATGTCTGTTTAGTTCATCAGTATGTCTAGATTTCTTGAAGGAGATTTGTTTGCCTAAGTAGATATATTATTCTACATATTCTAGTGTTTTGCCATCAACTTTAATTGGGTGTTCTGTCCTATTAGTCATAATCTTAGTTTTAGTGGTATTCACATATTATAAAATAACATTTGTTTTTCTGTGGCATCATAGTGACTAAACCTTAGTAAAACAAATGGACAGCTGCAGATTTTTTACTAGAAAACTTTGGAATCAAGATGGTTGTTAGCTTTGTTTGATTATAATCCATTCAGCCCTTTTAAAGATATTTTTTTCCGTTCTTTATATTTTTTGTTCATTAGAGGAATTGCCATTTTTGTAGCACAATATTGTACTTTTTCAAGCACCTCCATGTCTTTCTTAAAGTATGGACTCCATATTTGAAATCCATTCTCCAAAAATGGATGTAAGTAGATAATATTAAATACTTTTGTAATCACATAAAGTATACTATTGGCTTCCTTTGCTATATTTGTGATGTGAACATCCCATTTGAGGTTGTGAGTAATAGTTACCCCTAGGTCTCATTAGGCACTTACATACTGTATTGGTACTGAGTCGATTTTGTATTGGATGTTTGGATTATTAGTGCCCATGTTATTTACTCTTTCACTTGAAAGCCTACGCCTATTATGTTTCAGTACAAATTATATGACATCGTCTTAAATCGAGTAACAGAATTTAGAGAACTAGGAGTCACTTTCGACTCTCAAGTTATTATTTGACGTTCATGTTGAAAACATAGTTAATAAGGCCACAAAGGCACTTGGATTTGTGTAGAGATTGGCAATGGATTTTAAGAATATAAAAACATATAAGATATTATACTGCAGCTTCGTATGAAGCCACTTAGAATACCCCACACAGATTTGGAATCCTAATTATAATAAATGCATTGATAGAATCGAGCATATCCAAAAGTGTTTCCATCGTTTTCTCCAGTTTAGGAGTTGTGTGTATGTCCCGGATTACTACACATGTTGTAAGATATTTCATATTCGTCTACTACAACAAAGAAGGCACATAGCGGACATGGTTTTTTTTCTTGTATTTATTCACTACTATGATTTTCTACTATTAATTAAGAATTCTACTACTAATAACTGTTGTTATGCTTATAATTATTATTATATTATATTTCATTGTATTACCGTATTGTGCATGTAGCAGTTTATACTGATTTAAGTTTGTATTCCTTAGTATTCTAAAAGCAAAAACTTTTAAATAGCCCTCAATTTATTTTCCATGGTGTCATAATCTGTAAGTGCTAGCTGTAATTTTTTATTTATTAGGTAATAAATAAAAAATGTGTAAAACTGTACACTTTGTTGCATTAAGTGACAGTAGCCAAATACAATCCAGGTCCTGTTGTATAATATTATGAGTAATGAGCGGATTACCAATTATTAAAATTAAAATATGGACACATCTGATCTGATAACAGTTTTCAAGTCAGTAATGAAAATACCACACAAGATCGGACCAATCACAGATCCCTGAGGAACTCCACTGTGTACATTGTCAGCACTCAACAATGTATCTCCTATTCTAACTTATAATTTTCGATCAATTGTCGATCACATTCGCTAGTTAAAATGTGTTTGAAACATCTTCTAATTTACTATGTATATGTCGCCGCAAGGATTACTTAGTGCTTAAAGAAATTAAAATAAATTAAAAATATTTATTTATTAAATTAATATCTCTGATTAGAATGATTTGAAGACAATTACATTGCAAATAATCAATTTCATGTTATAGTATTTTTTATTTTTTAAATGTAGACTCTAGCGATCTGTCTTCTTGACAATCAGCAATTGGGAAATTATAATGCAGATGTTATAGTATATCATAATTTGATTATTTGTCCTTTTACCAGTTACCTTTGGACAGTGGCAGAGCCGCCAATCCCAAAGAAGGTTCACGGATCTGCCTCTTTTTAAAAAATAACCTCCCTTTAGATATTAAATTTATATCTATTTAACTTACATCATATTAACATCACTATCATCCACTATGGACTGTATACTGTCATTACTCCATCGCACCAGATCATCAACGGGTAACCTCGGTAACTCCAAACACAGTCTACTTGACACATCACCACAGTGCGTTAGCGATGTTGATTCTTTCCTCATGGTTTTGAGTACCAGCTCTATCACCTATAGATAAAATGTTAAAGATTTATAATTTCTCTTTTAAAAAGTCACAAGCTGTAGTGTACAAGCCCTGTCACGGATACTTTACATACAAATAAATCACAAACATAATTTGATCCCACAAACTCTTGCCCAGCAATTGTACAGACTTCCACTGCACCACCGAGGCAGTCATGTGTAATTTGATTGTTAAAAGTAATGCGGGTGTCAGTGGTGCCCAGGCACAGCATGCAGACCCTCGAGAGGCGTGATAAATGTTGGTTTTATAACTTTCACAACTTTAACTTTATAGTTGGTTTTATAACTTTCACAATAAATGCTTAATTTTGCATTAATATGTTAAAATATATTTTATTGGTGACAAGGTGAAAGACATGGTCTTTAGGGAGTTAAAGTGTACAATAAATACTGGACACTGGGTGAAATTAGCTAGACTGCTATCAACTTAAGATTACAAACAAATTAAGCCAGAGTTTGGTGATATTTTGTAGCTTAGGAAATTTAGCAGAAAGTCGGAAGGAAGGATTTTCCTACAAATATAAAAGTATTCTGTGGGAAGGATGAGGAAAACCGGGTATGGGAGGTAATGTTAACTATGCTAAGTTCTATTGATATCCCTGGTAAGACAAGTTCAAACATGTTTTGTTGATATTTTACCTTAACTTTATTCTTAATGCCTCCTGCGTTATCCGGCAATCCATTTAAAATACAGTCTAATATATCTCCACCGTCACTGTTAACAATACGACGCGGTAAAAGCTTTATTATCTGAAAATATAATTCAAAACAAAACTTTGTTCTCAATGTTTATCAAAAGGAATTCACAAATCAGTTTTTGTTTAACATACCTGTTCAAATTTCAGATGACAAAACTCTCGTAATTCCTCGCGTTTACTATGTACATGTCCAAGTTCTTTTATTTTCGTAAATACTTTATTTGGATCCATTTTTTTAGGAAATTATTTTATTTTATTTCCGCAACTTATTTACGTTTTGGCTACCCGCCTAAATATAACATTTTATGTCAAATGAGTTATAAAGTCAAAACAAATCACAGATAAGAAATAATTTACCGTCAATAAGCGGTATGTATTTACGGTGAATACGGTAATAACAATTTTAAGCTCTGCTTATCTGCTTTAAACTTAGTAGAATAACTGGACTTAACTGCAATCCTACGAGTTGTCTCCCTTCAGGATATGAATGATACAGATTTTCAGTGCAACATGCCATTAAAATGTGCGCAACTTTTTAAATTTGTGCATCCAGTTATTTTTCAGTTATTCAAGAAAAATAGATTCTGCTGATTTTTTTTTCGCAATGGACCTTTCTGAATATAAAATAGGTAGGAAGATAGCTTTTAATTTGTGTGAAATGTGCATGTAAAAGTTAAATTTGTGCATCGTATGGTTTTCATGTTATTAAGGTTTTTGCTGGAGTATCGTTTTTTGCTGATGGCTAGATCTTGCAAACTAATATCTTTAAAATGAATAGGTGGTGATTTGTGCACTTTATAGGACTTGTTTCTTTTCTATATAGTTATACCGTTTACTAGTTATGAGACGCATTTTTAAAAAGAAAATTATCTTCTAGTTTCCAAACTAGAATAAATGAGGGGTTCAAAGAAAAACCATGATTTTTCCTTGAACCCCTCATTTAATCTCATATCCTGACAAAATTTCATACACCTACTACTTTCATGATTCATAACGAATTCTATTTCAACCGACTAAGTTTTATTAAAATAATAACATAAAATTTACTCCTTATCAAATATTTAACGATTTAATGAATAGTGTTACTTTTCAGTGACTTTTATCTAATAAATAATATATTCAAAATTTCAGCTAAAAATATGCTTCGTTTTCATAATAACACTAAAATTACCACCAGCTAAATTATTTAAATTTAGTTAATCGCTGCAAAAAAGCAGCCGCGCGATACAATAAACTAAATACCTAAATTGGCATCATTTTAAGACATAGCTTTTGCATGCACATTTCGCAAAAAATTAAAGCTTCTACCTATTTTATATCCAGAAAGGACTTTTGCGAAAAAAAGTTCTGCTGGAGTAACGTTAAAAAACGACTGGATGCACAAATTCAAAAAGTTGCGCACATTTCAGCTGCATGTTGCTCTGAAAATCTGTATCATTCTTATACTGAAAGGAGACAACATTCCACTAGGGTAACGCCACTGACCTTTATACGTACTTAAAAATAAAAAATACTGTATAATTCAATAACTCATACATTTAAAATCAAAATCAAATCAAATATTTTATTTGTAGATCATAGGTGTTACAGATGTTCAGTTATAATAGTATATGGATCGCTATGTCTTGCCGTCAGCGGCGTACAAATATATTAGGTACTCTAATAAAGACAACGTACTTAAAACAATATTTAAATAGTTAACTATTTATACTTATACATATTAAATTTATATCTATACATATTAGAATTTGTCAGTTAAGAATTCATTAACTGTGTAATATGTTTTTGTGCAAAGTAATGTTAGTAACTTATTTCTGAAATCAGTTACATCTTCTATATCCCTGATAGACAGAGGTATCTTGTTATAGATCCTAGGGGCCATACCTAGAAAATATTTTGAAAATAGTGCGGTCGTATGTTGTATTGCACATATTTCTTTATTATGTCTAAGAGATTTCAGTGTTTGAAACATATGCAAGTTCGACTTTACAAATACTGCAGTTTCAAATATATATAAACAAGGGAAAGTAAGAATGTTATATTTTTTAAAAAGTGGAGCACAGCTATCTGTTGATTTGAGCTTAAACACTGCACGTAAACATTTTTTTTGGGCTTTGAAAGCTATCTCTCTGTCAGAAGAGTTACCCCAATGTATAATGCCGAATCGAAGAAGTGATGTAACGTAAGCTTTGTACGCGGTAAGGACTACTGTTTCACTAACTATTTTTGCTAAATTATATAGTGCATATGCATACTTATTTAGTTTCATACAAATAGTTTCTATATGTTTTTTCCAATTTAGATGACTATCAAGTTGGAGTCCTAGAAATCTAGCACTATTGGTTTCTGTTATTTTTTGACCTGCATATGTAATGTTAAGATTTAGGTTTTTTGTTTTTTGATAGAATGACATAACTTGTGTTTTTTCCAAATTAATTTTTAAATTATTCATGAGTAACCAGTTTATTACGCAGTGTATATAGTGATTAATATCGTCTTCGTATCTACATATGTTTTCGCATGGAATAATGAGCGTAATGTCATCAGCGAACAAGACAGTTTTACAATTGATGGATGTGGGCAAATCATTAATGTAAATGAGAAAGAGTAAGGGTCCAAGGACACTTCCTTGTGGTACAATTTATAAAATAGTTTGAGAGGATGAGGATAGTTTATAGAGGATACGTACTTAAAAATAAAAAATATTTAAAAAAAAATATTTCACTGAATGGGAGGAATGGAAAAAGAGCATATTAAGCCGACCACAGATAAAAACCTGGCAATAGGACATGCAAATAATAAATGATGCTATGATACAGATATGTAGCGGCTTGCAGCAAAATAACTCATACATTTATAAAATAGTTTGAGGACGTCGTACGACGTATACTTGTTTAACTAAAGGTCAGTGGGTAACGCACACATAGACCTGCTTTTACTTTTGAAATATCTTCTTACAATGGCAACATTTGATAGTCGTTCCATTCCTATATATTGTATTTTACCGTATCTGTAGCATGAACACTTGACCAATAAAAAGAAGATTATCATCTTTTACGAAGAATGCACTAAATAATTAAATAATTTAATATATATAATAATTTACAAATACCTATACATATATATTATCAAACTTCTACAAAGAGAACGATAAATATTTGAAATTGATTAATTTATTCATATTGTCAAAAATAATTGGTATCCCTGTCTGTAACGTCTTTTTGATGACGTCATCAGTTTATGTTTAGCGATTGAGCTGTTACGAAATTCACAAAATTCGTATACTCGCACGTTTGTGTACAATTTGTTGTACTGAATTTAATTTATATTTTTAAATTGTGACGTATTAAACTTCACCGTAGGTAGCTATTACGGCAGCATAAATCGAACATCACACTGAACTGTACCTGAAAGTCATCAACACATTCGTTACGTTACTTTTGGCGGCATTGCATGAAGCCACAGAAATAGATTTCCTTGTGCAATATCATTGTGTAGTATAGTAACGGTGAACTATTTTGAATATCGGTTTGGTTTTGGTGTTATCAATTGCTAAGACTAGCGAGGAGACAGGTGAAGATGGTATAGACCCAGTAATAACTGAAAACCAGTATCAGTGTGTAAAACATGGAGAATCCGACAGTTGGTGAATTGAGGTCAAGGTCTCGCTCGAAGACACCCTTCCTGCGGTCGAGCTGCGACCGTGAGAACTGCGTCGAAGGGGAGGAACACACACATCACAAGTCAGGCCGCAAAACCCCTGTGAAACGTAGCACCCCAGTAAAGTAAGTGTTATGTTTTATTTTCACTATAAATGTTGACTTAAAATTTTTAGCAATAAGTTACTGTTGTCTGCTATCAGATTTGATAAAAATTGCAAGTTGTGCTAATGTCTAATTTTTTTAAAAAGGGCCTATGATTTATGCTCATTTAATATAATGGATACTTTTTGTACTGCATTGCCAATATTCCTTATACAATGTTATCAAATTCTTGGTAAGTCTAGGTTTATATGTCAACATTCATTCATTACTCATTATCAAGTAGGTACACATTCTTATTATAAAGCTACATGATTCATAATAATGCTAGTACACACATATATTTAAATATGATTTCCATGTAAAAGCATAGAAGCTGTAAGTCATTAACCACATTTATTTTATACTAATGCACCTATAAATTTCAAAGCCAACACTGTTTACCTAACTAAAATAATATTGATAAATTATGAAGACAATGAGGTATTTCTCATAGTCTTCATAATTATCAAATTGATTTTAAATACACATAGGCTATTTTCAAAGGTAAAGTAAAAAACTAGCTTAGTAAGGCTTACTTTTTCTTCCTTGACTAAATAAATACAATAATATGCACATTCTATGAAGAAAAATAAAAAAAAACAATTAAAAACGAGTATATTACAAAAAATATTTAAATGCATTCTTAAAAAAAAACAATTCAAAAATATATGAAATGATTTGTGTTTATCAGTTAAGTGTAAGTTTTTAAAAGTAGGACACTGGACACATCAAATTGTTATCATAAATCTTACACCTACTTAAATTTGGAAGCAATATGTTACAAGGTCATAACTTCACTAAGGACTGTACTACATAGAGGACAGATTCTGTTTACTATGATGTCACTGCCATAGTTCTGAGGTCACTTATGTCTATGTCATGTGACCTTGGTTTGAAATAGGCATAAATACTTGTGAATTACCATGACTTAGTTTAGGCTTTAAAAATATACTGTTTGTTTTTATTAGGTAAACAATGTAACCCTTGAGTTTCAAATTGAGTATAACTGCTATGCTTTGGGTTTTGATTACTTAAAAAAATATAAATTTGTTTTGAAGGTAAACAATGTGACCCTTGTATCTTATGTAGAGTGTAGCTGTTACATAGCAGTGGTGAAGGGTCTTTAGAACATCATTATTTTTGACTTCCCTTTGAATTATTTAATAGTAGCTGTCCCGCGCAACTTCGTCGACGTAAATTTTTCCCTTTTTTTTTTTTTATAATCCTATGTTACTTCTAATACCTCCAAGAATATGTGTACAAAGTTTCATGATGATTGGTTGAGTAGTTTTCGCATGAAAGCGTAACAAACAAACTTACATTCACATTTATATATTAGTAGGGATGGTGGCCACAAAGAATCACCAAGATACATTTTTGTATTGGGTTACCTCAGAAAAAAAATAACCCTTTGCCTCTGTAACATAGTATAGACAAAATAAGTTGAGTTAGTTTATTTTATTTCTTTGGAAAGATTACAGCTATTGTGCAGATGTTTAAACAGTTGCTAACAAAATAATAACATATTAGATATATTTCGGGACTTAATTACGTGAATTATTTATAGGTAAGTATGTATAAAGTATAAAAATCGCGCAAGTTTAAAAACAAAAATAATAACAAACTTATAAATGCGAAAACTTTATGAAACACGATTTGTACACATTATGAAAATATATATATTACGGGTCTTAATCACATGAATAATTTAAGGTAAAACACCTTGTTTATTGCCCGACGTTTCGACCGTTTTGCAATGGCCGTGGTCATGGGTAGGCTGATTGACACTACCAAGTGAATTTTAATGAAAATTTACAGTAACATAATGTTATTACCTACCTAATGCGATTTCATTCAACCAAATCACTATTGTACCTAATATAGATGCTTAACTTGATGATTTTTAAAATAGTAGCCCATGAGTTTCTTAGCAGCTTTAAATTTTTATACGAGGAACTGCTGCCAAACTTCTTTCTTTACAAATACAATAAATGCATTTTTGAATATACATATAGAGTATATGTATTTTTAAAGTACTTGGCAAGAATTTTTTTAAAAAATTACTTAAAAACTTCTTTCTTATTTTAAAATTGATGTTTTCAAAGTCAAATATAGGTATTTGAGTTTTTAAAACATTATGCACTTCTCTGCAATAACATGCTTAACACTTAAACATTTTAAATAAATTTAATTCCAATACAAACTTTCTCTGATAAGACATATTGTGTGAAAATGGCGATGACCTTGGATGGCGGAAATGAGTCAGCTGATAGCAGTGACCTTACTTATTTAACATTATTTCTGTATAATGACAATCTTTACTAGTGGTTAGTGACCCTGACTGCTAAGCTGGATGTTGTGGGTTTGAGCCCCACCTAGGATAAAACATTGTGTGAGGAGCATGATGGTTTATTCTGTGTCTGGGTGTAAATTATCTATAACATGTATGTATTTAGAGATATTTAAATATGTTTATTAGTTGTCTGGTTTCCATAGTACAAGATCTACTTAGTTTGGGATCAGATAGCATTGTGTGATTTCTCCCAAGATATTATTATAAAAAAAAGCTATTGCAGGATATAACATTTTACAATGACACTAAATAAGTTAATATAAGGGCAAGAGGATGATGAATGATGAATATTGTATTAATAAAAATCTCCTTTCACAAATCTCGAAAGAGTCTTAATGCCAAATTTCATCAAAATCGCCCTGCTACTTAAATCTTTATAAATTTCTTTTACTTTGTATATATTAGTTGACCCTATCATCAAAAGAACTACTAGACTAAGCACATGTACCTACTTATCTATTGTCACTAATCTTGCTTAACTAGCTTAAGATATTAGAAGTAGTTGTGCCAACATAGATTATATCTACCATTATAACATTGTAAATTAGCTTGGTCACTAACAGCATTAAAGATAAATAGATATAAAAAAAGTCTTACAAGGTATCAAATAAAACAGCTCAATGAGGATATTTAAAAAAAAACGCGCTTACGCTAGTGCTAGGTATAATTTCTATCATAAAATAATACCTTGTTGATAGTTTGCGTAAGCCTCTGTGGCGCGGTGGGAGTGTGTCTGATTGCTACGCAAGAGGTTGTGGGTTCGATTCCCACATGGAACACCACTTTGTGTGATCCACAAATTGTTGTTCCGAGTCTAGGTGTCCTTTGTGTCCGTGACTTGTATGTTTGTAAACTCCTCGCGGCACAGGGATTGTACTCTACTGCAAGTCGTCTATAAAAAAAAAACTGTCTAGGTACCTGTCCCTAGGTACAGCAGAAAATTACAGTCTAAAAATATTGCTTGTCATGGTAAAGTGTAAGTATTTGTAAAACTTCAGCTTGTTTCATTAACAATTGGTTGTAAAAAGTTACCATAGGGTCTAACAATGTGGGTTTGATTTGCCGATAACTAAACACCTATAATCATGTTGATTGTAGGCAAAGTGCCAAATATTTGTTGTACAATACAAAGTAATAACACTATGAAGGTTAATGTAACATTTACGTGTGAATAGTATCATGCTTGGTACTTTGCTGCCATGAAGAAGTAGCCTATGTTCTTCGACTGGGTCTCAAACCACCTCCAAAGTAAATTTGAATAATATTAGAACAGCCAATCTATATATACCAGTGATTTCCAACCAGTGGTCCGCAGGAATCAAAAATATTTGTGCTAGCGAAGTTTGAAATGAACCATTTCAAATTTCGAGTGCAAAAGCTCAAAAATCACATTAAAATTCAAAATTTATATAATAACTAGTTGACCCGCGCAACTTCGTCTGCAAATAGATGCAACGAAAAAAAAATCTCATTGGTGCTGCGCTCCTTTTGGTCGTAGCTTGATGTTTATAGCCTATTGTCTTCCTCGATAAATGATTTTTTCAATCGAAACAGTAGTTCCTGAGATTATCGAATTCAAGCAAACAAAGAAATTCTTCAACTTTATAATATTATTAGTATACCTAGTTAAAGCGGAAGAGTTCGTTTATTTGAGCAAGCAGGTTAGATTTCGAAGATACCGAGCTCTTTTATTATTAAAATAGTTTGAATCCATATTTTTCTGAGAAACACCATCGTCTACTTTTAAACTTTCACAGGAAAACGTCGCGGCCAAAATCCAGTACACCTTTTGATTTAATAGCTTATAATACTACCTTGATTTATCAGATTTTTTAAACTAACAACTATGTATAAAAATTTTCTTTAGTGTGAATCATGGCTAAATTCACTAAATGCCGAATTGTAGGTCTACCATGTGGACAGTTCCAGGGTTTAACTATTTCTGACATATATATCAACAAGTTTTTTCATATCAGATTTGTTCAACGCTGTTCCAATCATTATAGATTTTCGACAAGCTCTCGATGCAAATAATCTTGTTCAGAATACTGCAGACCGAGTATAGTAAGAACTATACTTGGTCTGCAGTATTCTGAAGAAGATTCTCTCAACATAAATAAAAGCTCCTCAATGTCTTCTCTCCCAAAAATCCAATTTTTGGACATAGGTATTGTGAGTAGTTTAACCCTCTTTGTAGGCAGGGCTTCTTCATTGATTTCGAAAGTGAATCCGTTCTTTTTGAATACATCTATATCGTCAATTAAAATCTGTTCATTTACACCAGTTAATTCCAGCTGCTGTGCTTTAACTAATTTTTGACTTATCAATTATTTCCCTTCTTTTCTCTAGACAATTGAATCAAGCAACAAGCAAAGCATCTACAGAAACAATCACAGAAGTAGAAGAAGAATACACGTTGCCGCCCGCGCATCGCACGCGGTTGTCCACCAAGAATGCTGTTGACAAAGCGAAGACTTCCGACTATTCTTCGGAGGAGAGCCTCGATCGATTGAAGGGGCATGGAAAGGAGATCTTCCAGGTATGTACCTACGAAATTCACTTATTCGAAAATCTCTCAGTTTCAATGTTAGGCCGCTAAAAATATTTTTACAAAAACAATCTCACTTCATTCACGGTTGATTTGCTGGCATTTATTGAGGAGTTCCATTGTCTGTCTCCGAAAGTCATCATCAGATCTTTACGAAATTGAAATGGGACCATTTCGGAATAAACCGCTTTCGAACAAAAAATAATTTTATAAATCCATCTATGACGGAGTTATCTCCGAACATACACTATAAAAACGTCCGAATTGAGAAGCTCCTCTTTTTTACGGTTCCGTTGCCATAATGGCAAAAAATGGAACCCTTATAATTTCGTCATGTCCGTCTGCCTGTCTGTCTGTCCGTCCGTATGGCAATTTACTCAAAGACTACTCAATGAATATTGATGAAATTTAGTGATAAGGTCTCTTGTAGTAGCTGCTACTTTGTTTGATAGCTAAATAATATTAATTAATATTTTGAAAAAAAAAATCTACTTCTATTACATGTATGGAGTGCCTCCATACATGTAATAGAAGTAGATTTTTTTTTTCACCAAACATCCACATCATTCGACAGGCCTTTTAAAAATATCTTGAAGTTTCTAATAATTTTTTTTTGCTTGATTGAATATTTTTGGAAATAATCGCTCCGAAAGTTACATAAATTGTGGCCGGGGGATGGGGGGGGGGGGCATCTTCTGAACCGTGTAACCAAAAAATATGAAAAAAATCACAGAGGTTAGCTCTTAATAAAAACTTTAAACTGCTCATTGAGTTATTGCCGAAAAACTGCGTGTCTCCACAAAAGCTTGACCGACATACGTTCTTCTGGTGATGCAATTATTTAAGGCTGCGAAACCCTACACATGGTGCAACATGTTTTTGCCAGGTTTTTGAATACTAAATGTACTAATTAGGAATCTATTTTTATTAAAGTCAAAGCCCATAGGTGCATAGGTTCCATTATATCGTCTACTGTATTAATATGACCACTACTTCCGACTCCAATTTGTTCATGGCTTGCGGTGGTGAATTACGGCTCGCACTCTCTCTTGGTAACTATTAGTCGACTAATTTTAAACAGTCGAGTTTCTTCGAGTATAGGAGGTGCTCGGCGCTCTTAAACTAACACTAGTGGAAACGGTTTATTGGAAATGATTAAATGGTCAATCCATTTTACAGGTTCTTCTTCGCTTTATTGAGAGGTGTTTATCGAAACGGATATGATTCCACCGTGGGTATTTCTAAGAAAAACTTATTTCTGTCTTCAAATCTGAAAGTCTGTTCAATTTTAATGTAACGTTTGAATGCGCTTCTCTCTGCAAATCCAATTAAAAAAAAAAACTGTTAGACTGAAGAACATGTCTTGAAGAACCAATTATGTTATCTGGTTGAATTTCGCGACTGTTTGTTTGATGACGCTTACGCATAGTTAATTGAAGTTACGCAACGAATTTTGTCACCGTTTTCATTAACATTTATTATAGAGAAATTCTTCTAGCAACATTAATGTGTAAAACGCATTTAGATTCTTAGAAAGTGGAGAATAGTTCGTGAAAATCCAGGGCTGAAATGTCGCTGACTACCCGGTTTTTACAAGGCCGAAGTCGGCCAAATTAATTAGCTTACTATCGGATATTTCGGATTTATTTTTTTGATAAGACTAAGCTCATGCGTGTTACTTAAGTACATAACTCTGTAGCGCAGTGGAAGTGTGTCCGACTTTTACGCAAGAGGTCGTGGGTTCGATTCCCACACACGGGACACCACTTTGTGTGATCCATAAATTGTTGTTCCGGGTCTGGGTGTACTTTGTGTCCGTCACTTGTATGTTAGTAAAGTTCCCCGCGACACAGGGCTTATACCCTACTGGGGGGGTCGTTCTTTAAATTAGGCCGAATTGAACTCGGCGACAAGAGGTTGTGTAGATGCAATTTTTGTAAGTAAATGGTGACAGTGACAAAAAGCTGCGGGGGCAGTAACTAAACCAAGATAATTAGAGATGTGCTTACGCATCATATTGTCATAATTAGTATTACTAACTCATGTTTTTCAAAGATTTTTTTTTTCAAATTTTGTTTATTATTTATAGTATTTATATTTATATGTAAGCTTCTATGAACTCGTTCAAGTAGTATTTTTTATATTGTTAAATTAAAATGCTGTTAGAATTTTTAATCGATTATAATTAATCGTTTTCGTAAGTACATTTGGAGTCGCATCTCTATGACATGCGCGAAAGTGATAGGAACCTAACTTCACTCCGGCCGAGTTACATTAAGACAACTGTAGTTTAAACGTAAATACAATTATTTCAAGATCAACATGTGTACAGTAGTATTCTTGACCAAGTATTCTCAAACATGCCCATTCATAAATATTCATATACTGACTTATATGTATGTTATACGTATTTAGTTATATAATCGAAACCTAATGAATAGCTTCGTTCTAAGGATCGCTAGCCTAGATAAGAAGATTAGAATGTAGATATACATAATATAGACATATAACTACATGTTACACAAGTAAATTTCTGTTTATCGGATAGAAAACACATTTGTAACAAGATAAAGAGTCTTTCGCTTTAAAATTAATAGGATTGTAGGTTTTATACTCGGGTTACTTAAGATCAGTGATTCCAATCCTGTGGTTCGCAGCAAACCAGAAAATGGCCCGCGTATGATTTCAAATTTCGCGTGTAGGAGCTCAAAAATCACATTGTTTTAAAATGTATTTAATAATTTAAAAAAAAATGGATATTTCTATTAAAATAATGTAGCTAGCGAATTACTTTAAGTTTTTTGTTAAAGTTTATTTTTGGATTGCTTTTTGAACTCTTTAAATAATAAACATACATACACGTCATGCGAAGTTGTTTATTGCGAACAGCAAAGAATTAAGAGATCCCAGCGAATAAAAAAGAACTAAAAGTGGTCCCTGTTCAAGGAAAGGTTAGGAACCATATTGTCTGTAAGTACTGTTTTTTTTACTGCCGCAGTAGCGTACAAGCCCTGTGTCGCGGGGGACTTTAAAAACATACAAGTTACGGACACAAAGTACACGCAGACCTCTTGCGCAGCAGTCGGACACACCACCACCGCGCCACAGAGGCAGTCAAAACTGTAACTGTACTGCTAGTGGTAAAAAACAGTCTTTAATTATTATATTACACAATACGTACACACACACACGTACTCACAAAAACGAATCGTTTGAATCCGCGATAATCTTGCCAATTTACGAATTCATTTTTAGTTTAGCAATGCGGGTAAAACTACTATAGGGCTGCTAGTCATAAAAATGTGGTCAAATTCAAGGACCTTGCAGTGGCGTAACGTCTTCTGTTTTGTTACGTCACATAGACTGCAAAAAAACGCTTTCAGTGTTAAATAACATTGTCGGAATATGCCTTACATACCATTGATTTTTGAGCTAGGTAGGTACTTGATTTCTGTCCGACGCAATTTTACAATTAAACTGGCTGTCCCATGCAACTTCGTCTGCGTAAATTTTCCCCGTTTTTGCAACAGCTGCTTACAGAGTCTGAGATACAATATACAACGGTTTTTATTATGGCCGCCGTAAAAGCAAGGTCTACTTACATTAAAATAAATATAGTAACGTGCGAGTACGTTAGTTATTAGCTAGTAGTAAAAAACCCAAAAATTACTCAGCCAACGCCGATTTATAAATTATGGATTATGTGAAGCAATATTTTTGTATACAAATGCCTCTGTGGCGCGGTGGGAGTGTATCCGACTGCTACCCAAGAGGTCGTGGGTTCGATCCCCACCCAGGATAAAACTTTGTGTGATGAGCTTGATGGTTTATTCTGTGTCTGGGTGTTATTTATCTATAATATGTATGTATTTAAAAATATATGAGTATGTTTATCAGTTGTCTGGTTGCCATAGTACAAGCTATGCTTAGTTTGGGATCAGATAGCGTTGTGTGAGTTGTCCCAAGATATTATTATTATTATTTTGGACAGCTTTTCATAGAACTTTCTAGGGTAGTTTGAAGTCTAGATTAGGACATGGATAGTTTTGATTGCGTTGCCACTCTCCATTCCCCTCTCATGGGACGGAAACCCAATACTACTGGAGAGAGATTAGTTGCAAGACCAACAGCTTAACGGGCTCTCTGAGACACGGAAGAATGTGTCACTTTTCGAAACTCATCTATGAACCCGACAGTGGTAACGTTGCTTAACCTCCAAGATCTCTTGATCTGTTCCGACGCCACTGAGCCACAGACCCCCCCCCTCAATCGCGAATCTTATGTGATAATGGTCCACGAGTCAAGTACAAATTTTGTTAGCCTTCAAACTCAAATATCTTTATTTGAAAACGTCAAATTAATGCATACTAAAAAAATTATAAAATTATGATTGTTTGAAGAAAAAACAAAATGAGGTTAGGCGGCAGTTCCAAGTGTAAAGCTCATGAGAAGAAGCGACCAAGAAACTCATGGGCCACTCTTTTAAAATCATCAAGTTTTTCTTTACAAAAATAAATTTTACTGAATGAACCAGTCAGTCAGAACCATTCAGTTCCTGTTGAACTTATCATGAAGCTCCGTGAGCGTCAGCTGCAATTAGGTGGGTGGGTTAAGCAGTAGTAGCCTCCAACGCATTAAGAATAATAATAGCAAAGGGCTAACTAAATTTTTTTTTTTCTTAAAAAGATAACTAGCAACGTAGGATTGAGTCCCACATTGCTAGCAATCTTGTTAACCCCTCCAGCTAAGCTCAAAAGCTTGTGTTATGAGTGGGTTCACGTCGGTAGTATAATGGGTAAGATTAGAACCCCGCGACCTCACGACTACGAGACCGATGCCTTAGCCGCTTAGCCATTAGGCTACCGCCCCGCTGTAAATGTCTCTTAGTTCGGCGTGTCGATTGACAAAGTCCTCTTCCAACAATTTCCATTACTGCCTATCTTCAGTGACCCTTCTCTAGTTGGTTCCTACCATCAATTTCAGCTCGTCTTCCCACATTGCATGCTGTCTACCTCGACTTTTATGGCAGCCCCTCGGGTACCATTCAGTGACTCTCTTGCTCCACTTTATAATATTTTAATGGAGTGGTAAGTATGGCAGCAACTGAGCTCTTTTCAAAAAGTTACGGGTACTTACATTGCCAAGCATGTATATATTTGAAATTGCCAAATTTACAAAACTAAATAAAGATCTGTTTATCAAAGCCAAAGACATGTACTTGAGAAACACTAGAAATCCAGACAGAATTGTTTTGCCCAAAATTCCTAGAACTGAGCTTTACAAAAAGAACTGTTTTGCAATGTGTGGAGTTATATTTAATCGCATACCTAACAATATAAAGGACCTGCCCTATAATAAATTTGTAAAAAGCCTGAAGACTTGGCTGAGGTTTCTATACTGTGAAAGAGTTCTTAAATAATAAATAGGCAGATTAGATAAATGCTTCAAAACACTAACTTCTTTAACGTATATTTTTTGTTGACATTTGCATGCCCGATTTAGGCAGAATGTTCTTGCAAATAAAGATTATTATTATTATATATAGCTCTCTTCACTTTATATACTCGTACAAGAATGAATTTTCTTAATGGACATGTAAAGCTTACAGTAATCCGCTAAACATCCTCAGTTTCTCATCAACACAAAAACAGTAAGAAATAAAGATCTGGGGCACAGTGCTAAAGCCCCTATGCCAGCTTTGTAATTGAAAACCATCAATTATGTGTTTAAAACGATTTACGTCACACCCTAAGTAAACTAAAAGTCCACAGTAATTGTTGCTCCGTTTTCAAGGACTTTACTCGATATTTACGGGAGAGTTAAACGTTTGGTAGTAGTCTTTCGTCACTTCTCGCAAAAATTGCTCTGTAATCCCGCATTAAATGTATTTACCACCTCTCGGTTTGAACACAAAATATCGAGAGTACCGAAGGCAATCCAAATCCAAACTTACAATATTTTAGAAGATGAATTTAGATGAAATTGAAAATGTATAATTAAGTATAATTATAATTATGGACTCATTTGTTATACAGATATACTCGTAAATAACTAATATTAATCATTAAATTTGGAAATGTTAATTTTTTGCATGCCAGCAGGTGAAATATGGCAGCTTACCATAACTATGTAAGACCTTACTATTGTACCCATATTTGCAAAGAATTGAATTGAATTGAATGAAATTTGGTATAGAGATAGTTTGAGTCCCGGGGAAGGACATTGGATGAGTTTTTATCGCAATAACCGTAACCACCGGTAGAGCTGTGGACGAAAGCTAGTGCCTAATGTTCATATAGTTAGTGCGCGCTCGAGCAATAACACATATCATTCATTTACTCGGAATCTCGGGACGCTTTCCGAACTACGTGGTCTGTAATTTCGTTACGTACAAAGTTACCGAAAAGGGTCTGTGAACAATATTTGTGCGTTTGCGTTGCAAGAGCAAGGACCTACCTTGCTCTTGCAACGTATGAAGGTTACTCTCTGTCTTCTTGATGTTTTGTGGTTCGCATTTGTTGTTCATTTAAATGTCTTGCTGATATACATTGAGCTGATTTGCAAATATTAAGCTTCAATTTGGTAAAATAAGAGGTTTTGATTTACTTTTAAATTCAATAATATCGTTGTTCTAGCCATGGGTAGTGCGCTATTGAACATACGCCTTTTCGGAGGGTTTTTAAATCTTAAAACTGTTGCACTTTTTGTCATTAATAATTGTTCCTAATCTGTCGTATGTTAATGGCATTACTTGTCGTTTCTGCGCCATTTATTCCTAATTCTAAACATATCTATACTAATATTATAAAGCTGAAGTAGTAAGTTTGTTTGTTTGTTTGAACGCGGTAATCTCAGGAACTACTGATCTGAATTGAAAAATGTATTCACTGTTGGATAGCCCATTTATCGAGGAAGGCTATATGCTATATAACATCGCACCAATAGGAGCAGAGCAGCAATGATAAATGTTTCAAAAACTGGAAAAATTTACGCTGACAAAGTTGCGCGGGACAGCTATATTTCATAAGAAAATCAGCACTGAGCACATTTAGAAGTAAAATACTCGTTGAAACGAAAGTATTACAACGCGTGGGGGGTCCCATAACACCTGCCATAACCAGGCGTCCATTTCACAATAATAAAACCTACGGAACGTATACTTCCATAAACATGAAGGTAGGTTTATGCTTCCATAAACCCGAATTGGCAATCGGAATTTTAAGGTACAAAACATTGAGAATATCGAGCTTTATAGATTCTTCTACATGGACACGAAATCTCGGAACACCTCAAAACAAAGTGGTTCGAGATAGCGCGTCCATGAGCGATGTGTATGTGTTGCTCGATCGCGCGTTGTATGAGCTCATCTTCTATACTCTTGGTTATGACCTAGACGGTACGAGTGCTACACCTGCTAGCCGCCTGTGCCATCTTATTCTTCACCTGTTCCCGTTGGATGCATTTAATGATTTTAATCTTACATAGGTACGTTTTTGATGGCATTTGAGTACTAAAAAATAATTCATTCCTTTTCAACCTATCTCTGAATACATACTTTGTTCAAATTAAATAAAGAACGAAATGTTATTTAATTTCAGTATTGGACATTATAGTGACTAATTGTGTATACAATTTCTTGCCAATTAGGTATTTTTGCATGTCGTGTTTGCAACAACGAGGTTTCCATGTTGTTGCATGAGCAGCAACAACGAATGCCGTCGGTCTCTTGTACACACCGTTCTCTCGTTTATGAAACCGTACACGGAAGCAGTCAACGAGTGCTTTAATCTTATTAAATGGGTTTCGAAATGCTTTCATTTAAAAGCTCTTTCTTATCTCTCAGCTCCCTAAAACTAAGATAATAACTTTATTAGCTTAGTTCGTTCACCTTGGTGTTAGGCAACGATATATTTGTATTGTACCGCCACCATGTATGATGTAGTTACAGTAGTATACGTACTAGATAGGATTTTTAGATGGAAGACCCATTTGGGTAGGTTAATGTTACAATAAATAATCGTTTATGTAATTGAACTTAACAGACGCCCACTTAATAAAGGTGACCCTTCTGTTTACGTTAGTAAAAGATACTGCCTTAGAGTAATGTGATAAATTGGAACCGTTACTAATCTTTACATGGTATAAAATAAAGTCGTTCCCGCTGTCTGTGCGCTTAGATCTTTCGAACTACGCAACGGATTTTAATGCAGTTTTCAGCAATAGATAGAGTGATTCAAGAGGAAGGTTTATTATGTATAATACATCATTCCACGAAACGGAATCCACGCGTACGAAGTCGCGGATGTCCGCTAGTCTATACTAATATTATAAAGCTTACCAGTTTTTTGTTTGAACGCGATGATCTCAGAGAGTACTGGTCCGAATTGAAAATTATTTTACTGTTGGATATCCCATTTATCGAGAAAGGCTATATAACAACACGTTAAGACCAATAGGAGGGGAGCAGCAATGAAAAATGTTGCAAAAACGGGGGAAATTTCCGCATACGAAGTTGCGCGGGTCAGCTAGTAATAATATAAAGCTGAAGATTACATCGGTTCATCTCACCCATGGTGGTGTCCCATGATGGAAAATGAAAAATATTGTATGTTATTAGTCCTATGAGACGAGTGATCAATTTATTGGTTCCAGAAGTCGTAGATTGTTTTGCCAAATGCATCTCATATTGAAATCCATTACGTCGCTGAGAGAAGAATTATGATGTACTAGCTTTCGCCCGCGGCTCCGTCCGCTTGGATGTCGGTTATCGCGATAAAAACTACCCTATGTCCTTCCTCGGGACTCAAGCTATCTCCATACCTAATTCTATTTAAATCGGTCTAGCTGTTTGAGCGTGAAAGCGTAAGACAAACAGAGATACTTTCACATTTATACATTTTGTTTTTTTTTACATTTTCTGAGAAATACGCCAAGGCGTTTGGACTTAGAGCCTGTTAAAGAAATCGGCATACATACACACGCTAAATGTAATTCAAAACAATCGTTATTTTCTAGTAAAACAGCGATAAGTATAGGTAAACGTATTCTTAATTTATTCTATTGTCACCACTGTGAGAAACCTGTATAGATATATGTACATTAAAATGCAATCGGAAGTCTAGACAATGGCATCATTAATAGTTCTAGGTACTTAATGGAAGCTATCCTAACGTACTGCCTTTGTAGTCGAATGGTTAGAAGCGAATTGGTGATGCCAAAGAATCGATCACCTTTTAAGGATAGGCAGTTTCCACTGAAGACTTTCTTGTAATGAGGCTAAGCAATAATTTATGCCTGCGGCTTCGATCATACACTTAGAGCTGGAGTTTCCTGAAACTTTTGTGGTTTACATTATTAAAGAAACCCCTTTTGCGATATTTTAGATTGCTTGGCTCAAAGGGTTTGACTTGGGCGTTGATGAGTGAATGAATCAGTCAGGACTTTTATTTTTAAACTAGCTGTCCCGCGCAACTTCTTCTGCGTAAATTTTCCCCGTTTTTACAACATTCATCATTGCTACTCCGCTCCTGTTAGTCGTAGCGTGATGTTATAGCCTTCCTCGTTATATGGGCTATCCAAAAGTGAAAGAATTTTTCAATTCGGATCAGTAGTTACTGAGATTACCGCGTTCAAACAAACAAACTCTTCAGCTTTATAATATTAGAATAGGATTAGATACAGAGATCGCGGCAGTAATGATGCAATGCTTCAAAATTAAAACATCGAATATTGCCTTTATAGTACCGACAATTACTCAGGATGTATATTCCTGATTGATTTGAAACGTTTCGGCTTATTATTCCAATATTTCTGAAAGGTTTTGAAAACCTTATTAATTTACAAGCGGTTACCCGCTTACGAATAACTGATTTAGTAAACTTGAATCGATATCATTAACGCTCCAGAAAAACGATACCAATTTATTATATGTACAGACAATGAACCTAACCGCAAACTACACATGATGCATAGAGCCAAGCAGTAATAAGGCCCACATGGATTAATTAAAACAGGACTTCTTATAATGTCTAAATGAAATCTTGATAAAACTTAGGTGGTCTTGATAAATTTGTTAGAACTTCACCTGTTTCCCAACATTCTATCTAAGGATAAACATACATAAGATAAAGCAAAAACGCTTCGTCTCCTATAATATAATTTGGTAAGCCGGTCTTCTCTATAATGTTTTGACCTGAAAGACTTAGTCCAATTAAAGAGCGCTTGTTCTTCGTCTTTCGTCTGGCTTGCTCCATATAACCCCGTTAATTAAAGCTAGACGTCACATTGAAATAATATTCAACCAATGTATCTGCCATCCAACTCATTTGAAATCAGCGTCATTCAGAATTATTCATAATAAATATGACCGTTAAATAAACACCTACATTTAGACTACAATATTATTGACTGAGCTTTAGTACTACGGCACACTTAGATGCCGGCGGTTCTCTCAAGGACTAAACAGGAACATATTATCCTCCTATATATAAATGGAATCAAAAGTTCCCCCGCGTGGGTTATTTTTGAATTGCCCATACTTGTGCGTATTATTCTAAGACATCTGGCGCCTAACAGACGCTACGCGTTGATAATACAGTGAGTGTTGCATACAGATCCTAGTTTAGTTTCAAATACTCGAATTCTTGACCTAATTCTCGATCTGTAATTAGACATTTTCGGTTATGGAGGGAGGTTACACGCAATGAAGTTGCTATGGTGACACGGTGAGTGAAACTACGTAATATTTCAATCGATATTGTAGACGAGTGAGCTGTGTTGAAGATGTTTTCTCGGACTTCCAAGGTCGGTTACTGATTAGCCTACATAAGTGTTGCATGCATCAATTATCTCGCTTTTGATAAGTAAATTAGTCTGTACGTTTCTTGAATATTTTACGTCATTGCCTAGCAATTTTAGCGCTAAATAAACCGTATTTGCTTCGCCCAAACGTTCAAATGCTATGAATATTTATTGAAACCCGTTGAACTTGAGAACCATTGCATCACAGCGCATTGAAACACCGACAATGGGTGACCAAGACACTTTTCCTGTTCCACAAAGTAGATAAGAACAATAATGGTATATGTAGATTCATTACAAACGAATCCTGTAATTATTCTATTCACTTGTTAACTAGTTGAGTTTGTCTGCTTCCGTTCTAACTTAATATGGTCACCTAGCTGTTATATCACAAAAACACAGAGATTAAAAACAGAAGGTAACAACAAACAACGCACACGTAGGCATCGTTCACACATACACATCAACCCAGTAGATCTCCCCAGTAGAACCACCTTGTTATAGGTCCTAGGGGCAATTGCCATAATCGCCATGGCGAGCGAGTTGGTGATAGCAGTAAGGTTTTAAAATGTGTACGCAGAGGACGCTGCTGCACGTCCTCCAGAGCGAAATCCCTTAGTCGCCTTGACTACGCCCGCGGGTACTATTCTTGCCGGTACTACATGTGTTCACGGACACGATATCTCGGAACAGCTTCGGGACATCATAGTCCGAGATTCTGTGTGCGTTCAAATCGTCTTTATTGCTTGAATATGGTTATAAGGGTCTTAGAATATTTTTAAAATAGATACAGAAACTTACATTTTTCACACTTTTTGACAATAGAGCAGTTTTGGCACTACGCATGCTTAATAAAAAGAGTGGCCGCGAGTTTTAATTGACCGTTCTTTTCTCCGGTTTTACCTATTTTTTGCGAACAGGCATTACATGTAAATGTAGAATCGACTTTTCACAAGTGTAGTATCTTGCTTCATAAGTGAATAAAGATTTTTTATTTAATCATTGTTGTCACGCTTGCTTAGTTGTACAAGATCAGACAGTTACTTGAGCGCGGTTCGAATGAATCTTACTTTCTGTACTGTCGGTATTTGTGATTATATTTTAAGTCTATTTGTGGCCACGAAAACGGCTGTCGTCGCCGGCTTTGATGCTGCGAGTATTGGTCATTACCGGGAAGTGAAATTTCAATAAACGTCGGAGTACAAGACTGCTTAGTAGGTTAATATAGCTTCAATGGTTTACACCAAGTACTTTAGCTGATAGTGAATGGTATACCTAGGCTTGAATAATTCGTTTATCGAATCGAATTCTTGAAATAGCGAAGCAGGTTTTAATCCAAGTTATATTAGAATGTTGTGTTATTAAAATACTATTTGTTGATGATGAATAGTGGTTCCTAATTTCCTACGACGATCAGTTTTAATTGACAGTAAATAATAGGATATAATTAATTCTGCGTTATCGTTTCCTCATTACTGAGGGTCATGCCCGTCCAGACAACGCCTTTACAGAGTCTTGGGTGAGCTGCTTCCATGCCATTCGGTCTTCAGCTTGTCTTAGGGCAGTAATAATTTGATCGGATCAGGGTATGTGCTCGCAATATTAGTTAATAATCTATACTAATATTACAAAGCTGAAGAGTTTGTTTGTTTGTTTGAACGCGATGACCTCAGGAATTACTGGTCCGAATCGAAAAATTCTTCGTTAATGTCGGATAGCCCTTTTGTCAATGAATGCTATAGGCTATATAACATCACGCTACGACCAATAGGAGCGGAGAAGCAATGACAAATGTTGCAAAAACGGGGAAAATTATGCAGACGGAAGTTGCGCGGGTCAGCTAGTGTTCCATAAAACACTAAAATGATGTCCTTTATTGTAACCAACCTATTTTAACAGGAAGGATAATACATTGTTTTATTAAATAGGTAACAAGTGTTATCAACAAATACCTAGTATCTACATGCTAATTAAAAGCCTGTACTACTTCATTTACCAATTATTTTATACAAATCAAATTATAAATACTCACAGAAGATTTATATAGGTCGTTAACACCGGAAGTATTAGCGTGTAACTTCACAATACCTTGTTTATTCGATTTTGTTGGAATTTTGAAGGTTACAAAACTACTAGTCTGATCAAATCAGCTCGAAAAATAGTGGTAAGTCATCAGATGGCTTATGCAAAAATGCTTTCCTCTAAGTTTGCCGAAATTCAGTCTTTATTTATTATAGCTGACCCACGCAACTTCGTCTGCGTTAATTTTCCCCATTTTTGCAACGGTTGTAGCGTGATGTTATATAGCCTATAGCCTTCTTATATAAATGGGCTATCCAACAATAAAAGATTCTTCAATTCGGACCAGTAGTTTCTGAGATAATTGCGTTCAAACAAACAAACAAACTCTTCGGCTTTATAATATTAGTATAGACTAGCTGCCCCGCGCAACTTCGTATGCGTAATTTTCCCCCGTTTTTGAAACATTTCTCGTCGCTTCTCCGCTCCTATTAGTCGTAGCGCGATGTTATATAGCCTATGCCTTCCTCGATAAAAGGGCTATCCAACAAAAAAAGAATTTTTCAAATCGGACCAGTAGATACTGAGATTAGCGCGTTTAAACAAACAAACAAACTCTTCCGCTTTATAATATTAGTATAGATTTAATCACCGAACTACTATTGTAATACAAGCGTCCCCTTTCAATCCGGCAATAAAAACTGTAGTAAAATGCCATTTAATCCCGATCTTGCTTCACACGAGAAAGCAACATGAGAATTACCACCTTAAAAAATACGAATTATGACACAAACAAAAAAAACGGTTATTTCGTAGCCTCAATTCAATGTCAAAGTCCTTAGATATGATTCATCCATTCCGATAGATAGCTAACAACAGTCCGCCATGGTTCGATTAGCACAGCAGCGTGCAAGAAGTTCATATCAAAATGTTTTTTGTTTGCATTGCTCTGTTACCAATGATGTCATGATAATGACAGGGTAATTTGTAAATATTGTGAAGGCTTTCGTCAGATCTCTAGATAGATTCTGATTGATTTATGTTAAAGGCGACGTGGTTATTTGTAGAAGGCACTTTTTTCTTGTCACTGAAATGGATTTTGAAGTTCAAGTTGAAACATTACGTGAGGTCTCCGTGACTCTGGTGGCCGAGCGAATCTATGCTAAAAATATAAAGCTGAAGAGTTTGATTGTTTGAACGCTGTAATCTCAGGAACTACTGATCCGAATTGAAAAACTCTTACACTGTTGGATAGCTCATTTATCGAGGAAGGCTGTAGGCTATATAACATCACGCTACGGCCAACAGGAGTGGAGCAGCAATGAGAAATGTTGCAAAAACTGAGAAAATTTACGCAGAAGAAGTTGCGCGGGACAGCTAGTTAACATATAAATAAGGTGGCAACGTTATCCCTGTCGGTCCATAGATAAGTTATCTAAAGGAGTAGGGATAGATAGGAAAACTATGAGAGTGAGGAGATTTGACCGATTAACAATTGTGTGACCAAAACAGCGTAAATCCAAAACGCTCTATACCTTAGAAATAAACATTTTTTTCTTCTTCTGTAAAGTCGATGACCTTACATACACGCAACTTCATCGGCGTAAACTTTCCCCGTTTTTGCAACTTTTTTCATTGCTGCTCCGCTCCTGTTGGTCGTAGCGTGATGTAATATAGACTATAGCCTTCCTCGATAAATGGGCTTTCCAACAATAAAATAATTTTTCAATTCCGACCAGTAGTTCCTAAGATTATCGCGTTCAAACAAATAAACTCGACAGCTTTATAATATTAGTATTGATAATACGATTTTAGTCAAATGTCGGTCAATACTCACACGCTTTACAGTACGAATAAATAAATTAACACTTTCTGGTCTGGTCACGCATCGCATTATATAGACTATCCCAAAACTATGCCACACGGAGGAAAAGTATCTTAAATATTGTAGGTAAAACATTTTACTGAAAGAAGACTTCATTTTGATTTTGAAAATAATTTCAACTGCATTCAAAGATTTTTAAATAATCACCTGTCTAAATCGGGAGTCGAGCCCGCCTAATGTGAAAATACATCATTGTATATTTTAATGACACCAAGCCAGAGGGATTTTTTTAAAAATCTAAATGAAGAATTCTTTCAGTAAGGTTGTTCTATTAAATAAGTAGTAGTTCTATGTACAATATTTAAGGTAGGTAGGTACTTTCTATCAGTGTGGCATAATTTTGGGACACCCTGTAGACATTTAACTCGACAAAAATGCACCAGTTTTTAAAACGCATTTTAACAGACTTCAAAAAGAAGGAAATTCTCAATTCGCATTAATGCATGTTCGGACATAACTAAGTCATATAGATTCAAAATATTCAGTTTTTTTTTGTTTAAAAATGGTTTCTGAAATGTTCCCATAGAAATTTCGTAAAGATCTGATAATGAGTTTCAGAAACAGACAACGAAACTCCTCAATAAGTATATACCAACAAATTAACCGTGATTAAAATCGGTTAGATAATTTATGTAAAAAAAGTTTTTTTTTCGTGTAGTCGTGTACTGTGACTGGTAAAAGGGGGTTTTTAGATGAGTACCAATATTTCCCTTTGCAACCAATTTTGTACCTGAGCTTAGCCCCTGTTTAAAACTTCTGATGGTTGTGCAGTTCAGTGTGCTCTGGCCTCGAGCATCCCAAATACGGATAGCACACGTAGTAACAATCATAACTTATAATCTAAGGCATGCGCCATTCCATTAGTCTGGGGCTATTAATGCAAAAAAAAACTTGAGAGGTGTCAAGGGAGGGACACCCAGATGGAACGAAGTTCTTATCTTATTTTTTATTTTTTTTATAATCTTCGCAACACCACACTGTTCAATGCGAAATAGAAAGACGAAACGAAAATAACTTACAAAAAGACGATTGTATACCGAAGGCTACACAATTGTCACCAATTCTGTGTACCGAATTGATGCCTCTAGACCAAATCGACAGGTGACTTCTTCGTCAAATTAGATGTTCATATCTTACGCGCACGCAGCACGGCTTGTGTGTGTCAAAAAGTGTCGTTACAACTTTTCGTGAGATTTTTTTCCGTCAAGCCCGCTTTCACAACGCGCGATAACGCGCGCGAAGTTCCTTCGTTCCAATTAGATGCTTGTCTATCAATGACGGAAGTATACGAAAAGTGAACTATACTTTCTGTAGTTTATCTAACTAATATAGGGTACAGGCTTCTGGATGGTCCTTTTACTGTACTGACAACATTATTACACAAAAACATATATCCTTTATCACAAAATTTTGGTTGCACCTTCCAAACAAGTAAATGTAGGCATGTAATCGTAAAATACAGTCGTAACTCGTAACGTCGCGACATTTCCTTTTATGAGTTGTCGTCCTGTGCGTCTGGTTTCCTGTATCAATTAAACGAGAATGCACCTGCTTTGTAAGATGCGTCAACATCCTAAATTAGGTTTCCTACATTCAAAATAACCGTTGAACAGAAGTCAGAGTACGGAATAACTAAAAATAATCGTCATTATAACATTAAGTGGACTGGTGTACCGCTTCATTCACGTTAATAATGTTACTTTTGTTGGCTATCTTCAAAACGGCTGAACGAATTTCCTGAAATAAAGCTAAACCTCCCGATTAAACTAGCTCTCTAATAAAGAAACTGCACCTAAATCCATTTATCCGTATGGCTACGATGGCACAAACAAACAAACACGTACATGTGTCTCTCTGAGCCACACGTTAAATTTAAAGCAGCACTCCTTTTACGTCGAAACTTAAAAAATAACTCACAGATACACGATACCGAAAAATATCGCATATTCCATTAAGCACAATTAATGGATAGATACATCATCGAGCCACCTCGTAAAACCAACTCAAAGAAAAACAGCTTGGAACTCACTTCATTCAGACAGATCACTCATCTTTTTGAAAGCTCTGCCACAGATATAAGCCAATTACAAAAAAGTTTGATTCATTCCATTAAGCAATCTTTAACAAGTGTATTTGTCCACAGAACGAGATCAACAGCCAATATGAGCGGGTGTCAACGAGTTCGCAGCGGTACACCTCGCTGTCCGATATCGCGCTCAGCCCGATTCACTCGTCACATAATTTGACTCATGACCGGTTAGTGTCAACATCAACATATTTTATTATTACTATTGTGAGGACGTAGTGTCAACATACTTTATCACTATGGAGAAGACGTTTCATTGTGCCAGGTGTAGATTTGCACCCGGCAATGAGCTGTACTAAGTTCCTATTTTGGTGTAGCCAAGTGACGCCCATTTCCTTCCTGTACCTACCTAATTTCTGTTTTCTGTCGTAATGATGTTTCTTGTTTGTCTTTTGTGTTTGTTTCAAAGTAAATGTATTTCCTTTTTTCTTTCTGAACGTCGCTTTGTTTAACACGAATCTTTTCCGCTATGATGGAAAGAATCATAGTTTTCACACTTTGCAAGCAGATTGGTGACAGTGTAAAGGTAAAAAAAAAACTGTGCCATGGCTAGGGCATGCTATTAGCCGTCCAATGTTACTACTCGGATACAGCCTAAAAACTATCCGGGTAAATCCGGATAATATGAATATTACTGGATAGGTATGAGTTTGAAATATAAATTAAGCTAACATATTGTTATTGAATCAACATTTAAAAAAAAAAAAATGTAATCAGTAACAATAACTATTATCATCCATCGACCTAAATAGAAAAAGGAGGAAGTTCTCAATTCGATTGGATATTTTTCTTTTTTATGTTTGTTACTTGATTAAAAAAAAAACATTTTTTTGTATCTAAAAATAAAAAAGAAAGCTTTTTTTATCTATTTTGTCATTAAAATATTTTTAATAATTATAAATACGATACAATTCAAGGAATGAGTTAAAAAATGAATATTCGTTTTATTCGCATTATCCGAATAGTTATACTAATCTTATCCGGATATTAAATTTAATGAATATCCGGATACTTTGGATATCCGGACATTCGTTAAATTTGTTACCAAGTACGAAGTATGTACTCGTCACTAACTACAAAACGGAAAATGTTGTAGTAGGAATGAAGATGAGATGCTGTGGAAGACATTAGTTTTCCACGTGAAACAACACTTCATGTGGTCCATAAATACGACTACGACACTAATAAGACTTTATGATCATACAATTAACCGATAATTGTATGATCATAAAGTCTTCTGTGACACTGAATTAGTCTTATTAACGATTTATTCTGATTCTTTTTCACACTTGAACTTCTATGCTTATGTCGTCAATGAATGCTTCTCCCTCACGAATATGAAATTAGAAGTTGATTTATCGAATTCAATTATCATAGTATAAATGCAACAAAAAAATAAATAGAATCAATAATCCGTATCAGGCCTGATATGGTACATCTTCACTTGTTTTATCAGGGCATTCCAACGTCAGATTCAGATAAAAGCCATCAATAACAAGCGGTGTTTATGTCTGCCCACGCAAACGAATATTGCCCTTGTGAAGTTATAATCTCCATTATTATGCAAGGCAATTTAATGTGCATAGGAAATATACTATATTAACATATTTGTCAAAGAATTACAAGGCTATTGACCACTCCTTAAAACCGCGTTTATGGCTCTTGTCAGATACCAACGTAGACGTACTTGTATTTCCAACTCGCAATAGGTATGTAAAGAAACTAGCAATCTCTATCCCAGTTGCCTCGATAGCAACTCGTACCAGAGCTTTTAGGTTCGATTTCCACACGGGGTATAAAAATAATAATATCTTGGAACAACTCACACAAAGCTATCTGATGGCAAACTAAACAGAGCTTGTACTATGGAAACCAGACAACCGATAAACATTATACTTATATATTTCTAAATACATATTATAGATAAATAACACCCAGACACAGAATAAACCATCGTGCTCATCACACAGAGTTTTATCCGGGGTGGGATTCGAACACACGACCTCTTGCGTAGCAGTCCGATACACTCCCAACGCGCCATATTAATGGTTGCATCGAGTCTAGGTGTACTTTGTGGCCGTGATAGTGTGTGTTTGTAAAGTTCCCGCGACACAGCATTGTTTCCTACACATAAACAATGTTAGAAAAAGAAAAAAACAAAAAAAAAATAAAAAATCTATTTCGGACTCTTGGAATCTCGATCTCCTAAAAGTAAAGTGTCGTTAAATTTTATTGTCTATGTTAAATTATTTTATACAAATAATAGATTAACAATACACCAAATTGATAAATAGAAGCCATTTCATATTTTTAAAAAAATAAATGCTTGTTTACATAAACGGTTCTCATCAATGAAGTTTACAGTAGAAAACAATAATATTGGTCTGCACGGTACTATTGGTACAGTTGGCTCCTATCCAAACTTTTTAATGCTCCACTGCATATTTAAGTTCAATATTTACGTCTGCTGGCGTCACATACGGCCGTGTAATCGGTAGAATGTGTGACGTATCTCTGTATGCTAATCTCTGAAGAAATAATGTTGTAAATTATATCATTTTGGCATAAATAGGTGAGGGGTAGAGATAATGTTTATTTGAAGGCTAAATGGTGAAGTTTCTTTCTTTAGTTGTAAAAATGGCGGAAGACTGAACTGTCATTATTTTTACAACGGAGCTGTTTAAATAATGACAGGCCAGTAACATGTAAAAGTACTAGAAATACATGCAGATATATTGTTGTTACAATAAATACTTGACCCTGGCAAAAAATAGCCTTTAAATAGGCTAGATTGCCATAAATAGAACTTTAAAAAAAAGTTGAAATTTCACTAATCACGATTTTTTTTTAAAGAAAGCAGACGTATGAACTTTCACCCCCCTAGTCAAAATAAACAAATAAATTAGAAGACATATTAAGAGCATTTTATTTCACTCCAAAATTAAATAGAAGCTCGATGGTTTAAATACTCTTAAAAAGTCTGCTAATTTATTTGGGGTTAATTAAAATCTACATGGAGGCTACGCTATGAATACCTCTATCTACTTGAAGTCAAAATATTTGTCTTTGATGTTCTCTGTAGGAGATCTTTTTACTATGTCTGGACAACAGTATAATGAGATAGATACATGGACCAGCAACGCAGGAGCGTAGCTTGCCTTAAACTGGCGCTACATCAAAGTTTGTTTTGAGGCCCCCAAACGGCCAAAGGACTAATGTGAGTCGCAAATTTGCAATTTACTCTTCAGTGTGCGTCGCTGGCATATTGGGGGAAGGGGGTTCCTGTAACCTGGGAGCCCAGTATAATTGATACGGTTGATATGGCGGTAGCTACGCCCCTGCATCAGCGTGAAATGTTTTGATTTCAAGTAGATTCAAAGTATTCAATTCCAAATTATCTTAAAGAAAAAAAAAACATTTATTAAGTAGGTATGCGATGTGATATTTATACATGTTATAAGCAACTGTTTGCTGATTAACATGAAATCTGCATTATCTTGTGTGATAATGATAATGTATTTTTAGCATGAATTGTATTCTCAACCAAGTTATTACATAAAGTATTTTACTTAATGTTTATAATGTAAGAATAAGAAGAATAATAGGATCCATCTGCTTAACGGCGCAAATGCTTGTCTTAAAATATGGTTTTTCAGTATACAGTACTTTAATAAGCTTTCGCGATTTGTACACATTATGAAAATATATATATTACGGGTCTTAATCGCGTGAAAATTTAAGGTAAAATACGTTTCGGTCATTCAGTCTACCCGTGACCACGGCCGTTGCAATACTGTCGAAACTTCGGGCAATAAACAAGGTATTTTACCTTAAATTTTCACGAAATTAAGACCCGTAATATATATATTTTCATTACCAGTACTTTTGTCCCGTTTTTAGTTCCGAATCAAGAGGACATTTGCCTCGTTTCATCCGAAAAGGCCTTAGCATCGATAAACTCGACTCAGAACATAATATTATCTTTTGCACAGTAATCGGTCAGTCTGCCTGCTCGTAGGTCTTAACACATGAGCTTGATTTTGATGAGTACATATTATTTATGTTATCTTATCTTTGTTTCCACCAGATCCAGATCCCGCATAGGCAGTCCAGCGTACAGCGCATGCTCCACTGACAGCTCGTTCGCGGAGCAAGCGCTGGCCGACACCAGCTTACTGCTCGAGCAGAACCCAAACGGTGAACATTTGCCTTCAAGGCTCTACAAGATGGCGCGAGAGTATTGGAAGTGAGTCTGTTTTTTTTATTTGTTTTACGTGTATCACACTACTGGGCAACTATGTGTTAATCCAGGGTGTCAGCTAACTCCATATATTAAAATCGCTCCAGCCGTTTAGACGTGAAGAAATAACAAACATACACACACACAAACTTTCGCTTTTTTTTTGTTATTATATGTTTATGTATATTATCTGTAAACTGTTCAGCAGCGGCTGTGATTGAGTAACAACCATTCATACGTATACATTTACAATATATATACGTTCATAATACGCTTCCAAAATTTGCTGTCTGGGGCTATCTCTGCCCACATCTTCTTAAAGACATCCAGATCATCGATCAACGCCTGCGTTTTCTAGACCAACACTGACGTCCATTTTTAGCATTCACTGTAGTTTTATACTGTTTAATTTCCTGCCCGTAAATTTTACCAAGATGTTCAATGATATCGGTAACAAACACGAATACTTTCACTTCTATTATAATAGCACAATGTTACACGCAATGTACGCGTTTCCCCGGTTTTATGGCACATTACTTACAAAGATAAGTTTAATTAATTTAAAAGATGATAGATAGTGTAAAGCTTTTAACATTAATTAGTTAATAGTCAGTAAATCCTGCAAGTTTCCCCTCGGAAAGTGAGGGATTCTCGTTTAACTATATCGAATCAAATGTCCTTATTTCGGTGAGGTAATCAAGTTGAAACTTTGATAATAAAAAGTTTTTCGAGTTCGCATGAGAACAGATCCGACCTTGCAGATGAGATCTGCGACCTTGTCCGAGAGTGAAATCCAAAAACATATATTGGAAGCTTAAAATAGCCTAAGTTACTCCTTATTACATCGGCTCATCTCAGTTAATGTCGGTTCAGCCGTTTCATAACATATTTTTCTATATTAGCAAACGCACTATAAACTTTTATAATAATTTACTATCATACTATTTACCATGTTAAACTCCTTCGGACATCTGTTGACATTGCAGCTGCAAAAGTGTACAATGAGAAATATAATTATGTATGTCACGATTCTGAGTGGCAAAAACTAGTGCCTACATAAAAGGCTTACTACTTAAATAACGTTTAAGCCAAATTGAATGTCATAGATTAACTGCTTTTAAAAAAAATGCGAAAAGTTAAGTTGGCTTGGTAGAAGCCAAAAAAATTTTTTAAGGTATAGTAATATAGATGTAAAAATAGCTAAACGATTTTATTTTTCTGCCAAAATTATGAAGTCGTAACTGTAAAAAAATATAAAACATAAAAAAGAGGATTTAATGCATCCTTTTTTTAAACATTAATATGTAAGACATGGATTTGAATTGTCAACCAAGTGCTCTAGTTAAATTTAAAAAAAAATAGAACGGTACTGCATTGATATTAGCAATGCGGTTATGTTATATTTTTTAATGTGGGTACTTGTACAATGACCAATATTAATTTGCAACTGTCAATCAAACGTTATGGAGACCAGCTGGCTGGAATAATTGACTTTTTAATTATTTTATTTTAATGACTAATTTATTGTACTTTGACATTTTTAATTAATAATTTTAACATAATCATGGCTCATGTTGTGACGCACACGGAAGTGGAAACTTTGGAAGCGGAATTGATATTAAGGTACACGTTTTTAGTTATTATAACTGTGGACTTTTGGCCAAATTATTAAAATATATAATTTACTTTCACCACAGTCATTTATTTGAAAGTAACTTTGCTCAAATGGGGTAACATGAGATATTACATTAAGATACATTTCGCATTTACATGTCAGTGATCTGCATTTTGCAATAGAACAAAGTAGCGTGCAATTGGAGAGGCCTATGTCCAGCAGTCGACTGCGATAGGCTGATGATGATTCTATTCTACACTTAATTTACCTTGTTATGAAATACTTTTACTCTATCGAATACATGTTATAAATAGACCAATCTTTAATATTGACAGTTAATGTACCACATTTACAAATACTGTTTTGTTTCTTTTGTAGTGATCAATTTCCCACTCTCCGTTTTAAGGAAAGTGCGTGTATAGGTATTTTCAAACGGCTAATTCTTTCATTTAACCTATTTAAATAGACTGTTAAAAATTACCAAAACATTAGTTATATAAATTTAGTAACACATCATGTACCACATTTAAAAAATAAATTACATTAAATTGTAAAAAAATAAAAACTGCCGTCAATTTTTGCGAAAATTGTCGTCATTTTACAATGATTTTAGTATAAATAAAACGTATTTACAAATAAAATTGAATGACAAAATACGCTTTGATCTTCAATTAATGAAATTATGATTTATTTATTATTACTTCATTTATTCAGATCTAAAAACATAATTATTATCAATCAGAATTTCAATAAATTACCATGCACAAATGTCAAACTTGCGAAATGGCTTTTAAACAGATAAATTGAATTTTGGCTTGCAAATTGTTACAATCCAAACTAATGTTACAAATGAAGAAGAAACTCTGTCTGTCAATTACGTTTTCAAGCTTAAACCTCCTTGAAATTGTAAACTATAAACTTTAAAATTAAAGTGCATTGTGCTTCCGCTGTACGGCTGAACCAATTTAGATAAAAGGTATGGAGTAAAGGATGTGGAGATATTTTTAAGTCCCGACATCCACGCGTGCAGAGCTGTAGGAGAAAGCTAGTATTTCTACAGAGTAACAATATTTACTTTGTACAAAATAGATACTAGTATAAAAAGTATTAACTTTTTAGTTTTTAGACAACTACAAATAAGTACAGAAATAGTAATCGTTTTGAATTTCTATCCCAAAAAAAATACGGCCGAAGTCGTGAGATAAAAAACCAGTCATGTATATTAAAATTATAAAGCTTTGTTTGTTTATGTGTTTGTTTGTTTGAACGCGATAATCTCAAGAATTACTAGATTGAGTTGAATAAATCTTTTAGTGTTGGATAGCCCATTTATCAAGGAAGTTTATAGGCCATATACGTCACGCTATGACCAATAGGAGCAGAGCATAAATGAAAAATATTGCAAAAACGGGAAAAATTCACTTTGTTTGAACGCGATAATCTCAGGAACTACTGGGCCGCATTGAAAATATATTTTATTGTTGGATAGCCCATTTATAGAGGCAATAGGAGCGGAGCAGCAATGAAAAATGTTTAAAAAAAAAAGGAAGAAAAAAGGGAAAATTACTATCTATTATTCATGCCCCTAAATGATAAGGGTTGTCCACCCCTAACATTTATAACTATACTATAATATTAGAAGAGAGAGAAGGTTTGTTTGTTTGTTTGAACGCGATAATCTCAGAAACTACGGGTCCAAATTGAAAAAAAAAATTACTTTTAGATAGCCCATTTATCGAGGAATGCTATAGGCTATAAAACATCGCGCTACAACTAATGGGAGCGGAGCAGCAAGGAAAAATGTTGCAAAAATGGGGAAAATTTACGCAGACGAAGTTGCGCGGGTCAGCTAGTAATTATATAATATCTTACCCTTACTTATATATATAAGTACATATTAACTTAACTGTAACTTCATAATAAGCTATCTTCATCCATTGTCATACTAGATGACGTGTCCAGCAAGTGACAAACAGACAAACAAGCCACACTAGGGCGTAGTAAAATTAGACATTATGTTCTATATTGGCACTACAGCGTCGCTTGCAAATGCCAACCGATGCTAAACGCATAACGCATGCGCTACTCCTTACTACAACTGTCTCAATCTTTTGAGTTCTCGTTTTAAATGATTCTAAAACTCATTTTGACTGAAATGAGTTCTTGAGTTTTATTTAATATGTTAATTCAATTTTTAAGTTTACTGTGTTGCGATTTTCTCGTGTAGTAGTGGGTTTTAATGAGTGATTTGATCATGTATGAAGGTATCAGGTGTACAGAAATTGACAGGTAGGCTGCATTCAATATATCTTTTATATTCATTTATGTGTGCATAAGCCCATATTAGTGTCTAAATGAGATCTTGCAAACAATGCACTCATTTGTTTTGTTTTCGTGACTTGAATTGGCGCGGTGGGAGTGTATCCGACTGCTACGCAAGAGGTCGTGGGTTCGATCCCCACCCAGGATAAAACTTTGTGTGATGAGCACGATGGTTTATTCTGTGTCTGGGTGTTATTTATCTATAATATGTATGTATTTAGAAATATATAAGTATGTTTATCAGTTGTCTGGTTTCCATAGTACAAGCTCTGCTTAGTTTGGAAAATCAGATAGCGTTGTGTGAGTTGTCCCAAGATATTAGATATTAAATTTAGAATTGCCTAACGAAACGTTTCACTATTTGACTAATCTATTATTAAAAAATAAAAGTAACATAAAATTCACCCCCAAATAAAAAAATAAGGTTTCGTTGGTTAACAGTTTGGCAGAAAGTCAAATTTAACAGAAAAATTGTAAAGAAGTATTTACAGAATGACATTTTTTTTCGCTTGACATGGTAGTTCCATTAAGTAGTTTTTGAATATTTATGAGTCAAAAGTTGAAACCTTTGAATGTATGTTACTAACTGCTGGACTAAAAGCTTAAAGCTTATTAAACTAGCTGTCCCGCGCAACTTCGTCTGCGTAAATTTTCCCCGTTTTTGCAACATTATTTCTCATTGATGCTCCGCTTCTATTAGTCGTAGCGTGATGTTATATAGCTTAGCCTTCCTCGATAAATGGGCTTTCTAACAGTGAAAGAATTTTTCAATTCTGATCAGTAGTTCAAACAAACAAACTCTTCAGCTTTATAATATTAGTATAGATTCATTAGTAAAAATGTTATATGTTAAAATTTTAAAGAAATGATTTAAGTAAGCATTAAACAACTACGTGATACGGCCGTGAATACGGCAGTTAATGTTGTAATGGTTTGTCCGAAAAGAAGTAACACATAGTGATTTCATAAGTGATACCATCGATATTATGTACTTATGTACACAAATCACCAAATAAGCCCTTTAACGAAGTTCCGCGTTGGTGTTAATTGAAATGGAAGGTTTTTATGTGTTCCAAACGGTTTTATTGTTTGTTTACTATTAAGTAGTTTCACTAAATGTTTCTATTTTCGATCTCTGCTCACAGTTCCAATGCTTTGTTTATTTGTTTGATGGTTTATTGAAGACGAATGCTGAAGATTAATCGATCCATTTGGTAGTAAAAATCGTTGATATCGTTTCTGTCTTTCCGAAAACAGTGAATGAACATTGATTTCTTAAAGCCAATACTAAATCATGACAACTCACGATCTATTATGTATCATGGTGCACATTTTTACATCACAATTTATAATATATTTTATGAGCATTGTTATTGATGGCTATAAAAATACCTTGACACTAATGTAAGGGTATTTTTAGTTTTCACCCGACTACGTTTCTTAATTCGTTATTTATATTTTTGTTGTTGTATATTATTTTTTGCTTTAAAGTTACCGAAAATATTTTTTAGTGTTGATATTTTGTTTCTAAAAATTGAGTTTTATTCTAACTCGAAATACAACGTTTCAATAAAAAAGAAATAAAAGCGAGAATTAAATATATAATTAAATAAAAATAACAGGGACCGGATAGAACGAGGTAGCCATATATCTCTACAATTAACAATATTTTTCCTTTCCAGCAAATACCCAAAGACGGACTACACCTACTCCCCTCTGTCCAAGGACCGCGTGGAACTGGCCCCAGGTCAGGTCGCGATGCCGAACATGTCTCGTCGCTCCCTCTCCCAGTTCCGCATCCAGGGACCCAACACCAGCGTAGACGAGATCGACCGCCTCTCCAGCACCACATCCTGGACCACTAGCACACTACGGAAGCGGTATACTGTAAGTTTTATAACTCACTAGATGTCCCGCGCAACTTGGTATGCGTAAATTTTCCCCGTTTTTTAAACATTTCTCGTCGCTTCTTCGCTCCTATTAGTCGTAGCGCGATGTTATATAGCCTATAGCCTTCCTCGATAAATGGGCTATCCAACAAAAAAAGATTTTTTCAAATCGGACCAGTAGATCCTGAGATTAGCGCGTTTAAACAAACAAACAAACAAACTTCCGCTTTATAATATTAGTATAGATAAAAAAAACTTTTTTGTGCACTCAGAACAAGAAGCTACTCTAAAAGGCTTAAAAGGAAGGACATCTATTGCTAAACGAGCATGTAATACATAACGAGTAGATCTAGTAGTCTCACTGGAGCTACGTTCACCTTGCCAACGAATCCGAATCAACACACCTGCTAAAAGTATTGGAACTGATCGCAGATTTCGCAAACAAAAAAAAAATCGGATTTACTGACGATAGTTAAACGTGACAACGTCATAAGAAAATACTGATGGAATGGTTTCCTGCCGAACGTCGCTCGTTCCGCGCTCTCGCTTGCACTTAAATGGAACGCCTCAGAGCGAGGTAACGCCTCAGAGCGAGGTAACGCCTCACGAGTCATGCTTTTTCGTGCGTTCAGCCGGCTCCATCGAATTATAAGAAGTTATCACGTCAAAAAAAAAAAATTGTTTTCGGGTGGGGGGGGGGGGATTACCGTGAATGCTTATTAAACAATCTCTTAAAAACTCTTTGTTCTTTCCCACAGTCAATAGACAGCTCGGACGATGAAACCCAGTACATCCACAACGGAGCCCATCAGCTCGCAGACCAGCGGTGGTGGATCACGAGAATGCTCGTCACTATCATCACGACTATCACTACTAGTACTAACAACGCGTATAGGAAAGTTGTGGGGCCTTCGCACCGATACCCTTATACTGACAGGAGACCGGTTCAAGGTATGATTCCTTCTATAGTTCTTAGATGTTCTATCTTCTATTCTATAGTATGAGTTGATGGCAATAGACCAATTTCCTAGGTAAACAAAAAAAAAAACAAATAACTAATTTATGTTCGTACACTTCCTAGAATTATAAAGGCTAAATACCTCTGTTTATTGCCCGAAGTATCGACCGTATTGCAACGGCCGTGGTTACGGGTAGAACATTAAGGTATTTAGCCTTAAAATAAAATATTTACGCGATTATAGACCCGTAGCTTATAAAATTCTATAAATAACAAACTGAGTAAATAAAACTACCAATTTAAACTACCAACGATTAAGTCCCAATAAAATTTTAGAATAGAATAAAATATTAGTTTATTTACTAAAATATGGTGGTACATTGGTGTTACATTAAGATTGATTTCGGACATATTTTGCAATATATGGCGTGCAAATATATTTAGTCATATAAATAATTGTACATTCAGTTATGCATTACTCATTCATGCGTATTATATTATACTAGCTGTCCCGCGCAACTTCGTCTGCGTAAATTTTCCCCGTTTTTGCAACATTTCTCATTGCTGCTCCGTTCCGTCTTAGCGTGATGTTATATAGCCTATAGCCTTCCTTGGTAAATGGGCTACTCAGCAGAAACTCTATTTTTTCAATTCGGATCAGTAGTTCCTGAGATTACCGCGTTCAAACAAACAAACTTTTTAGCTTTATAATATTAGTATAGAGACCTGCAAATATTCGAAAGTGTGTGATGAGCACAATGGTTTATTCTGTGTGTATTATAAATATATAAGTATGTTTATCAGTTGTCTGGTTGCCATAGTGCAGGCTCTGCTTAGTTTGGGATCAGATGACGTTGTGTAAGTTGTCCCAAGATGTTATTACTATTATTTGTGTTAATGTTGTGTCCGTTAATTTGATGTTTATGAAGTTCCGTAATACATGGGTTATACCCTAATGCGCGAGTTATATATATAAATACAAAAACTTAGGAACTAATAAAGAGATAGAAGTAACATAAACAACCTGCAACCAAATTGGTCCATCCGTTTGCGCTCCACGAAGCCACAGAGATACGCACGAAAAACTTGTAATACCTCATGTTTTGCGTTGGTAATGAGAAATATTAAAACTTCGTATATTTTTTTTGTAATTATTTTTCTTAAAAATAAGATAACTAGCAATGTGGGATTTTGGTCCCACATTGCTAGTACCCCCCAGCTAAGCTCAATGGCTTGTGTTAGAAGTGGGTTCTCGTCGGTAGTATAATAGATAGGATTCGAACCCTACTCACGATTGCGAGACCGATGCCTTAGCCATTAGACTACCGCCGCTTCTTCGCCGGTTCTAACGTTCTTTGTATAATTACAGCGAGTTTACTGTCACGGACAGCGTCGGTGGCAGCGGCTCCGTTCACATGGCTCTACACAATCATCAGAACTGCCATCACAACCACTGTCACTACTGTCACTGAAACTGTAAGTGTACCATCTAACATGTACCTTGTAAATAGGTTACCTACATAGTATACTTCTTCCCCACAGAGTCCGAAACATTATTTACTCATCATTTCTTCCTGTGGGTGTCGTCAAGGCGACTAACGGACGGTCTCAATAATCTATCTATCGATGGATTTGACTACTAGAGGTATATATTTGACATAAGCTTCATACAAAATATGTCAAAATTCCTCTGCGTACTTTAAAGCCTTATTGCGATCGCTAACCCGCTAGCCAAGCGTGGCGATTATGGCAATTACCCCCAAGATCTATAATAAGCTAATAAGCAGGTTTTACTGGGGAGACCCGTGGCCAGCAGTGGGACATCATATGGGTTGTAATGAGTATGACATATCAAGCTTTGGACTTAGTTATCATAATCATCGATCGTGCTTACATTGTTCAATAAGGCTTCTGGGTTCAACATTGATCTACCTGTTTAGTAAATGTTACTAAGGCTGATTTTGAAGAAGTTTGATATAAAGGCAGTTTAAACCTTGGGGGTATATACCTTGGGGATAACTTGTACCTTGTAAATAGGTAACCTACAAAGTATAGTTCTTCCCCACAGAGCTCAAAACATTGTTACACATCAACCATTTATCTTTAATAGCTAACACCGAACCACGTGGAACAAAATGAGAAGTATGCAGCTCGGCATATGGAGAAAGCAGTCGCGAAGCATCGATGGTGGCCCTGGATTCTTCTATTACTGCTGCCTGCTGTTGGATATGGATGTAAGTATTTACTTTGTTATACCAGTACAAAACTCATACCGTTTATCTTAATATATAAAACAGAAAAATAAATTGAAAACATGGTTTAATTAGAAAGGCAAATATATTTTAAATAACTGCCTCAGAGAAGTAGTGTCGAATGTTTTCAGGGTTACACAGAGTTCTTCACTACTTCTAAGAACTTTTAAAAGACGAGTTTTAGTTTATAATCGTGAAATTACTTTGGGTAACGGCACATGGCCGCTCAGTAACAGCTCAAGTCAGACCTCATTAAAATCACACTATCATATTTTTCTTCTGATCAAGTCAATATTGGTATATTGAAAATAATGATTTCGTTGTGATGTTTCAAATATGTACAACATTTAGCCGGTCTGAGTTAGTTACTAGGGCAAGCGAGTTTTTCTAAAGATTTCCTGAAGCATTTCTGAGGTAGAAATCGGTCAGATGACATCATAATTCTGAAAGGAAGGTAAACAATTTTGTATCAATCACAAGGAACCAAATAACTTCATAGTTAAAAAATCTTAATTATCAAAGAAAGACAAAACAAAATAGGTTAACCAATCAATTCCTTACAGCGCACTACACATACCAGAACTGGGATCATCTCGCTTTACCAAACATTACGGATTTTAATCTGCCTTCGATCACACCTTATATGCCGCTGAGGGGTATCCCAACAAGTATCCCGCTATATGACCTATCAAACATTACTTTCCCTTCGGTAGTAGTAGAGAAATTTGGATCATATAAAGATATCGTACAGAATAGAGTTGCAGATGCCTCTGACTATATGAAAGTAGTTGCAAGCAGCTGCGCTACAGAAATCCAACGATTTTGGCAAAATATTCAAGGATGATTAAGGATTCCGGATGTTTATTCACATCCCTTTTTATTATAGTACAATTATTCAATGTTGACTACCGTGTGCCTTGTAGGACCATGTATTTTAAGTGTAGGGATCACGTCTCATGTAACTTGAGCTATCAAGGCCAGTATGTTTACCACAATGATCAAGAAAGACTGGAAACCGGACTCAAAATACCTAATTGTGCCTAGGGTTTATCGTGTCTTCTCGCTTAGAAAGAAACCTACCTTCTCTTTCTAAGAAAAAACGAAAGAGAAAGACAGTCTTCAGTATAACCTTGCCTATAATGCACTTGGTCTAGTGGTTGGTAGAACGGCGGAAAGAGATAGCAATATACTTGTAGTTATTCCTAGACTCTCGTACCGCGTGCCTTGTAAGCTTTAAGTGTCATATCATTATTAGAATAAAGGCGAGTACTTTTAAACTATATTGTTATACATTGTAGTGAAAATTAGAATTACACATACAGTCCATTTGGGCTGTACACTACCTACGTTTGCAAGCTAGTATTCGATTCTTCACAAGTCGCTTACGTTGATGCATTTCTAAGCGCAACTCTCAACGGCGCATGCGCGGTGAACATCTTTTTCGGTCAGCCAGTTCGCACGGACTTTTCACGACAACGAAATAAAGATAGTGAATAAGGCCCCAGTTGGCACACAACCGTATACAAGCATAATTTTGTAACTTGTCAATAGATACTAGCTGCCTGCCTTGGCTTCGCACCGGTGTCATATCGTAGTTTTTTATACCATGAGTTACATTATTGTTATTTTCATAGGTATCTCTAATTTTTTTGACAATAAAATATAGCCTATGTTATTCCCCGATAATGTAGCTTACTAAGGGTTAAATAACTTTGCCTATTCAGTGCAAACAAACAATGTAATCTTTGCTCTTTATAATATTAGTATAGATTAATTTAATACAAAATATCGAAAGTCAATTTATGATAATAATTATTACAATAATATTCATAATAAAGACGATCCCCGTATCGTGGGCTTAACTGTCGAAACTTAAACATATAATTCAGGGACACAAACTACACCCACACTTAAAACAACAATTTGTAGATTACAAAAACTAGTCTCCCATGTGAGTCTAACCCTTGCGTAGAAACCTTACTCCAGCTGCGCCACCGAGTCAATCTATTTACTACTACTTTATCTTTTGCGATGATATTCAACATTGAATAATTTGTACTATAGTGTTTGTGAATGAAGGGAAAATTCAATTGCACTTAAATACATTTATTGTAAGCTACATACTATCGTTAATATGCCACAATGATGTATACCTGAAGAATCAATGAAACAATTAAGATTATTAATTTTACACACTATTTTAACACGGGAATGAACGCATTATAGTTCGGTAAACATTTACCGTATAAATTCCTTGACGTTTCAATTGGGTTGCACCATTGATATAGAGACTGGACTAAGCAAAATTTACCACACTCTAGAAAGAGACAATGTGACTGCGTGGCCAATAACCTGTCTCTTTTCTGTAGGTCTATAATCAGAGAGACAACTACTGGCAACACGATTTTTTCTCTCGCGCTTTATACCTGTCTATGTCTCTCTTCAGTCCATTCTCTATGTCTATGACGTACAACGTCGTTACAAGCTTGTATCCATGCGTTTATGCCCATGTCAAATTGTGCATATCAAACAAGGCATAAGTTTAAAAGTTATAATGGTGTACTTAATATTGAGTATTGTGGCGCTCAACATTTTATTTTTGTTGTAATAAGCTTGGTACATATATGTATCACTTGCAACATTGTGCTGGGTTTTGAAATTGTACTGCAAAAGTAATTTTAAACTAGGTGTTTAGTTTTAAGAAGGACATATGCACATGACATTTGTACTGGCACATACGGCATATTGCTCAAACTCAAAAAATAAATAAATATGTCACTTATATTTATTAAAGTTGCATATCCAATAACCACTCATAAAAAAAGCCAAGCTCAAAATAAATCACTATTTTACAGTTTTTATTATAAAGTGTCATGTGAACATGTCGAAATATTTGATTGAATATGTGATTAATTTATTACAATAATTTGTTTCATTTTAATAATTTTAAGATTATATATTTGCTATTACATTTTATAATAGTTTAAATATTTATGTACAAAAGAGAAATTATTATAATTATTTATAATACTTATCTTCATTCCGCAATACAGAATTTTTATTTTCGATTTCATAATTATAATAAATGTATGATATACCGCTTAATATGGAATAAACGCAGAAATATATATTGATTATGATTTTGAATTTCAATATTTAGTTAGAATATCAATTACAACTGTACAACTCGTATCTTTGTAAGAACAAGTTATAGACACAGGAAAGGATTCAATAGGGATGTGAGGAAGGTCCAGTACGCTAAAAGCCATAGCAATGTATCTGAGGTATAAAGTATACTTAGGCTTAGCTTAAGTAAAACTGATTGTCTGTAAATTCGGTTTACGGATGATAATTTTATGTGATAACGTCATAAGAAATCATTGACATATCGCTATTCGCGTTCCTTAGCAACCAGTAAATAACGTGACTTTTTTTCGTTCGTGCGCCCCGTTATCTATATAAGAAGTTATTACGTCAAAAAACTAGACATATTGTATACCGACCGTTAACCTTGCGCTAAAGCCTATATATCTTTATCTGAGTCCTCCTGTGTATTTGTGCTTCTTTATTTTTATAAAATCTTAGGTTTCCCAACAGTCTCAATGTTTAAAAAAAAAAAATGGTACTGCGACTAGCCACATTCTCTATAAAAACACTAATTACCTATGTACAAGCTGTAACAGAAAAGTGATGTTAAATTCAAGGGCCGTTACATATAGATAATGCTTTGTAATCACTCGTTATTTATCACTTAAAGCTTATCAATGTAATTTATGCTATAATAATGTGATCGGAGTTTGTACCAGGTGAAGTGCAATACTAGTGCCGCCTTGACGTATGATATACAAGGTGTAACAGAAAGGTGTGGTCTGATGACTGCCTTTGTGGCGTGGTGGGAGTGTATCCGACTGCTACACAAGAGGTCGTGGATTCAATACCCACCCAGGTTAAAACTTTGTGTGGTGAGCACGATGGTTTATTCTGTGTCTGGGTGTTAACGATGGTTTATTCTGTGTCTGGGTGTTATTTATGTATAATATGTATACATACATACATATCAACCCATAAGATGGCCCACTGCTGGGCACGGGTCTCCCCAGTTGAACCTACTAGTATGTAGATCCTGGGGGTAATTGCCATAATCGCCACGCTTGGCAAGCGGGTTGGCGATCGCAGTAAGGCTTTAAGTACACAGAGGACGCTGCTGCCCGTCCTCCGGGGTGAAATCCCTTAGTCGCCTTGACGACACCCACGGGTAGAGATGGGGTGGTACTATTCTTAAGCCGGCACCACACGGCAATATATGTATGTATTTTTGAAATATATAAGTATGTATGTTTATCAGTTGTCTGGTTTCCATAGTACAAGCCCGGCTTAGTTTGGGATCAGATAGCGTTGTGTGAGTTTTCCAAGATATAGTATATTATTATTATTATATTCAAGGGTTGGTACATGCCCATGATACTGAGTGCACATACCTAATTTTATCAAAATCAGAGTACCCTAAAAAAATACTTATTATTTTTTCATTCGTTTATTTATGTGAGAAAAAGGTATTAATTAACAAAAGTATGACTTAAAAAGTTCTATGCCATAATAATCCAATCGAATTTTGTACCAGGGGAGGTATAACTCTTATGTCATACGCCTTTCCACTACTGAATTTTGACAAAAAGAATATGCTATAACTATGTAATAATAATGCAACCAGCTATGACACCATTATAGGTGCAATATTGATAACATTACATATCCGCTGCTGAAATTTGACCACACCTTTCTGTTACACTCTGTATAACAAAATAATAACCCTATATATCACAACGATGCAATCGTATATGGCACAAAGGAGGTGCAATACTTACGTCATACACTTTCTGCCGTTAAAATTTGACCACACTTTTCTATAACACATTGTATAGGAAATAATTAACTTTAAATATTCAGCGGTATACTAATTAGTAAGTATAATATTTTCATTGATGTACCTAAATTGTCATGACGTGGCCATATCGGAGTTTTATTTAGCTTTAAGTTTACTATTTGGTACAAATTATTATAACAAACAATGTGTTTAACATAGTTTTATTTTTAAATCTGTTAAATTAAAAAGACTAACCCCTAGTCATATGTATTCATTGATATTTCGCAGCTAAAATGAGTCAAAATAACCAAAAATATTTTGATATTTTCAAAATTCGGCATTTAAACGTGTATTTGTTACACAAAGGTATTTGGTAATGGCCAGTATAAATTTGAATTTGGTATTAGAGAGCTTTAATGAGTAATTTATTTTTATTTGGTTATAAAATGAACCATATATTCTCTTGATAACTATGCTTCATGCATTTTAACATGTTGAAGTAATGTTCTGACATAACAGGGATTTTTGTAATAGCTTTGTACCTGTCTTCACCCACCAGTGATTAATACTCCAGATATATTATATTATTATAAACTTTGATTATATATATTGTCTAGATTGTGTGTTGCTTCAGTAAACGTATAAAAAATGAAGTTACTGTCAGATAGAATTTGACATATGACATTTTCGTAGCGAGTGAACCCTGTCGAAAATTTCATCAAATTTGTTGAAGTGAGTGGCTTCAATTTCAGATGCCGGACTAGTAATCTAGATATTAGATATATTTCTGGACTTAATCGCGTGAAATATTTAAAGGTACTAACGTTTTATTTACCCGACGTTTCGGGTCGACTAGTCAGTCACCCTGGATGACAATCGTTGCAATTCGATCAAAACGTCGGGTAAACCTTTAAATAATTATTATAAAAATGCGAAAATTTAAAATTAGTAATCTAGACTATAGATTATATAATCGAAGATTATAAGCACAACTATTTATTGTCACAAACCTTTTCCTTTACAATTATGTGATTTTAAGAAGACCTATTCTTGTAATTAAATTAAATATTCATTCATAAATCAAATAACTTCTGTATTTTTAGAGACCAACCCCCCTTATTCGTGATATAAACGTATACTTACTGCATTTTAACTAGCAAATGATGTGTCTTTGTTTCTCATTCTGTTTTGAAATTTAAGTAGAAAAATACAAAATATTCACTAATGAAAATATTGTTATTATAAAGTTATCATGAATAAGGAATTAAAAATATTAAATAAAGATAACAAATCACAATCAAAATGTTTCTCCATGATTGGCACATTGACCGCAATAAAGAACAAGAATAGATCTTCTGATTTAGAATTAAGCAAAACATTGGCAATTGCATTTGATGGTGTATTATTTTAATTTAAAATGTGTTCTACTAATTGGATTACTTTTGATTGAATTATAATATTTCGTAAGCGATTTGTTTATTATTTATTGTATTCTACTACTGCAGAGAAAACCTTGTAACTGTTGTGGTAGATTTCGAATTATTCATTTCAAGTTTTAAGCTGTGAGATATAAAATTCAAAATCTACCAGAACTATACTAAGGCCGGGCTTGATTTGACATGTTTAATAACAAATTATATGTTAGGATAATTATGAATCACTTCACTGCAATTTTCGTAAGTAAAATTTAAAATAACAATAATATTTTTTTGTTTCATGTTATGATTTTACATTACATAATAGTAGATAATGAATTTGTCTAAAATAGATAATCTATCAAATTTTATTAAACAAAATACAAGATATGCGCTAGAAACATAACCCTTCCTTGCAGTCGGGTAATGATAACCATATCTTGAATGCTTTTGACAGTGGTTGTTATGCAACTATGTTATTAAACAATTCACATCCATCTTGGCTTTAGTTATAAGTCATGATACTTTTCCTTGCACCTGTTGATATTCCCACATAATTCTTCCCCAAACCTTTGATTACTGGGAAGGATAGAGGATTAATCACCTATAAGAAAGTGGACTTTGGACGCTACACTTTTAGGTGAGTTCACTACATATAATATTAATTAATTATAAATACTCTGTCCTTCCCTGTCACTCTCTCAAACCCTTAAAGGATATGTGGGAAGGACAGAAAGAGATGGCATAACTAAAAAACAATTTATATTTTTCAGGTTACAACTATGCCGACCAAATACTACCTCAAGAAACTATTGTAGTTGATACATACAAACCGCCTCAAATAGTTCAAGACCCAGATTTATCAAAACGCATAGCAGCGTTAGAACAATGGGCTTTGAAAGTAGACACTCGTTTAAAATACTTCGACCAAAAGCTATCAAGATTCGACAACTTCGAAGACCAAATAGAGCAGTACTCTATCAAACATTTGCAAAACAATTTGATCCAAGTCTTTAATGCGAATGACAATATTGGCGTTGTAGCTGATAAACTTAAAAAGCATTTTGACAAAGAGTATATGAGTAAAGATGAAATGGATGTTATTAACAGAGAGATAGAAGCTCGGGTTGCGAGTACTTGGCAGCAAGGTATGGACGAAGATAAGGTTCGTCAGCTATTGCAGGAGTATTTGGCGGTATTTGAAAGAAGACAGTTGGAGATAATAAGAGAAAAAGTGAGAGAATATATCAGTGAGGTGGAAGTTCGCACTGTGCATACCGGTACGGATGTGGACATAGAAGCTATAAAGAGAGTTGTTGCTGGGATGATTGATGTGTATGATGCTGACAAGACCGGGCTAGTAGACTACGCTTTGGAATCAGCAGGTATAGTAACCGTTTTCTAAAAATGAAACCTAGCTAGATCGATTTATCGCCCCCGAAGCCCCTGCATACTAAATTTCATAAAAATCGCTGGAGCCGTTGCCGAGTTTGAGATGATATATATAAGTATATATGTTTAAACAAGAATTGCTCGTTTAAAGGTATCATTTATTCTTAGGTGGTCAAGTGGTATCGACGAAGTGCACCGAGCTATACCAGATTAAGACGAAACAATACAGTATCTTGGGTCTGCCGGTTCTGTGGGTGTACACATCGCCGAGGTACGCGCTGACGCCGGGTGCCATGCCGGCCGAGTGCTGGGCCTTCCAAGGATTCCCGGGTTATCTAGGTAAATGTTAAACATATGAATTACTATATAGATTTTTCCCGTCATGTTTGATTTTTATAGCTTAGCTGACCCTCGCAAATTTGTCTAAGTCAATTCTCCGTTTTTTGCAAATGCAAAATGCAAACTCATATCCTACCTACCTAATATACAAAAAAAACATTAAAATCGGGCGAGTCGTTTCGGAGGATTGCGACCACAAACACCGTGATACGAGATTTTTTTAAATAACATGTGCTATTCCGATGTATATACTACGTTACTGTAAAGTTTCATTAACATCTGTACAGTAGTTTTGGCATTAAAGAGCAACAAACACAGCTAAAATACGTACGACAGCTTTTCCTCATTTGTCTGTGTGATTCCTTATTTCATTATTTTTTGTTAAAACGGCTATCTAGTCAGCCAGCTTGAAGAGCTAATGTCCAATAATTACATTTATTATTAAGATTTTATTATTGTGTAAACTAACATCACTACTAAAAAAAATATGAAAATTAAACATCCGAGAACAAAAACAACGCGTTATTGAATTAAAATTCAAAAAATTAAAATCCACAGTGGGATGTGTACACCTGTTTTATGATTTCTCTACTTTGTGTCTTACAGTTGTGAGGACATATGCTATTATTGAGGTGACGGGCTTCTCTCTGGAGCATATGTCACGACTCCTTGCTGTCGATGGCAAGATCGAGTCGGCGCCCAAAAATTTCTCCGTATATGTAAGTATAAAAAAACTACTGGCCTGTTGGCCTAGTGGTTAGTGACCCTGACTGCTAAGCCCGAGGCCGTGGTTCGATCTTCACCCAGGATAAAACTTTGTGTGATGAGTAAGATGGTTTATTCTGTGTCATTTATCTTTGACTGGCTGACCCGCGCATCTGCGTCAATTATCCCCGTTCATGCATTATTTTTAATTGCGGCTCTGCTCCTATTGGTCGTAGCGCGATGTTATATGGCCTATATAGCCTTCCCCGATAAATAGGGTATTTAACAGTAAAATATTTTTTTAATTCGAACCTGTAGTTCCTGAGATAATTGCGTTCAAACAAACAAACTCTTTAGCTTTATAATATTAGTATAGATATGTATGTATTTACAAATATATAAGTATGTTTATCAGTTGTCTGGTTGCTATAGTACAAGCTCTGTTTAGTTTAGAATCAGAAGGCGTTGTTTGAGTTGTCCCAAGAATTTACACATCTTTTATTAATGAATAATTTCAGGGTTTGCACGGCGAAATGGATCCGGAACCACATCTATTTGGTGACTACATGTACGATGCTAACAGCACATCTATACAATACTTCCCAGTGAAATATCCCAAGACGACAAACATTGGTGGGGTCGAATACCCAGTCGCTTACGACATTATAGAGTTACGAGTTGAAAGCAACCATGGAAACCCTACCTACACATGTGTCTATAGATTTAGAGTACATGGCAACCCTCTATCGGATATCCGAAGAGCAACCGCAGACAGTATAAAGGACAGTGAAACGTAGCACACACTAAAACTATTTCTAAAAAAAATTAAGTGTTTTGGTACTAAAAAGTGTTGAAAAACTGTGAGAACTCGTCCAGCAAAATTGTGTTCAGTAATGATTATAATCATTCCTAGGTTATTCAGTGTAGTGTGAAGTGGCCTTAAAAATCTTAATGATATAGTACAAATTGTTGGCGATTACAAGACTTACTGTGTCCCAGTGAATTGTTTGATATGCAGCGGGGTTCCATCATTTGTATTTTAAGGTAATATTTTTTTCGTTGGTAAACATAGAATAATGTTCAGTATCGTATTTTTGTGAGTCAAACTTTTCATCATTAGCCTATATTGCTCCACTGCTGGACATAGGCAGAGATTTGCTCCTCCGCCTTCCATATCAAGTTTAATACATCTGGTTGGAGCATCCAAACTATGGTTGCTTGATTAATTACTTAAATTTATAATATAACTACTGAAGCAATCATGTCAATCATTAGTAGATGATTAACGAGATTTAATATTGTTTGACTCAAACATTTTGTAGGATATTTTAATTACTAACCTTTATCAGTTTACCAATGACAATTTGTTTGAAACGTCGTAATTTAAAATTCCCGACGTTTCGTACAAATCGCAATACTATAATTTACATAAAATATAAACCCTGCTGTCTATATATAAATCAGTAAATGTATTTTGATTATGAAATCTCTTCCGCACAAGCCTGCAATACGCTTAGTTGTTCTGAATACTTTTTAATTGTATTTATATGTATAATTTTAATATATTTTAAGGTTTTTAATAAATTAAGGTTTTATATTATTAATATAGTTTCATAAGATGTTGATTTGGAAACAGATGTATATTAGCTTTTACTAATTAATGTCTCGAAAATGGCGCCTTGTCTCGACTTAAAGTTACTCGCTAGAACTACTACTTACCCTAATAGCTTTAAGCTTCACCTTTACTTGTAAAAAGTTGTATCTAAATCTTATATTTATAATTCCTAGTTTCAGTGTCAATTACTACAAACTATCTAGAACTAAAAAACGTTGTCTCATAAGATTTTATACTTTATGCTAAATAGTTTAAAGTGCAGTATTGCAATCTCTGTCTGTCTCGACGTAGCACTATATTAATCTATTAGATAGTTGATATTTGGTTCGTGAATAATTGCTGGTAGCTACTAGTGTAACTAAAAGATCTTGTTTCTAAATCAATGATAGTTTTAATTTATAATAGGTTTAGTAAAGGAGCTAGTCCACTTAGATTTTAATAAATTCTATGCCAATATAAATTTAAGTGTTTTATGGTATGTCTCAAACTAAAATAGCCAGTATTGTTCACTGGCAATTTGAGAATCTTATTAGACTTTAGATTAATTAGTAAATAATGTTAGATGCACTGCTTGATACCGCTTACAATCTTAATAAGCCCTATTTTTAAATAATAGGTATACCCATAACCGAAAGACCTAAAACCAATAATAAGCTTGAAGCTTAATACTTAAAGAAATGTCTCGGAATGATTAAGGGAAATAAAGTCATTCATCTTTCAATATCAAACAATGTATAGGTACAGACTCAACATTTAGGAGCAACTAGCATAGGCGTATCACGTTGCCACAATGTCTAAACGGCTTGTCTGTATAATTAACTCCAGTAGCGAAACTGCTACTTTAACAGACAGTTATCGATAGATATGTTACTGATACTGGCCCTAATCATAACAGGCTATTTAGTTTCAGATTGTTTTGTTCTGTTTATTTTATTTAACACAGAAAAAGCGATAGGAATGTTTTAAAAAATGTTTCTTTTGGTGGATATGCTTTTGTCAATGTTTCACATTATTTTTACGAATTTAAGGTCGACATTTCAGGACAGGCGTTGTTGTCTTTGAAAGTAGACTTATAAACTTTATTGCGTAATTTAAAAAAAAACTAGGGCTTATAATCTGTTATCTTTTCTCATATATATCAAGGCTACATAAGACTTCCCCCGTTTAAGTTGTTATAATGTTGTATTAGTATTTATAGTTACCACTAACAGTAATTTTATTATTTTACTTTTGCGGTTTTAATTTTATGAAAACACTATTGTACCAAAAAATAATAATGCTGTCAAGGAATTTGGGTTAATCAATCAATTTGATCATTACTCAAGTATAAAACACCGAGAGTACAGAAGAACAGTTTTATACAGACGCACTCAAGCATAGCAAAAGTAGATATAGCTCAAGGATAAGGAATTTCAAACACTTGACCAAGCAGATAGAGATATCTGCTAGGCTAAGCAATGTTACCACTGCCAGTGCATATATGGGTGATGAGTTTCCAAACATTGTTCCATCGGACTATGATAGTGAATGGAATAGAGTTGCACCTGTGTCTGCGATTACACTTATGCACTACACTAAAGCCCGGAATATATTATTGTGGTGTGGTGTGTCGTGACGCGTCAGAAGCATTATCGGTTCCATACATTTAGTATGGTTAGAAACGCATTATTAAAGCGTGTTGTGTCATTATACATAACGGACTGGAATAATGTTTCTCTAACCATACAAAATGTATGGAATGGATACGCTACTGACACGTCTTAACACACCTCAACATAATAGTATGTTTCCGCCTTTATACTTGTGCATCTCCTTCGTTGTTGGTTAGACATCGGTTGGGAGACCATTTTTCTTGCGAGTCCGCGAGTGATATCTGTGCGTTGCTTGAGCGTTCATAAATACTCTCGCTCGTTTATGTATGACTCAAGTTTAATGGCGGCTAACCTTTGACTTGTCATTCGTAAGATTGCTTATAAACCTACTTCGTAATATATTCCTTCAGCCTTGTAAACTATGTTACTGATTAGTAATAACAAAATACTATAAATGAACTGAGTACATTGATATTTGAAAACTATAATGCAAAGTTTCTATTGTTATTTTAATGACAATAATCTAGGTTGTCAGTTATTTATTTTCTTGTACATTAGATGCTACATTCGCGATGATATTTTATTAATTTTGACAGTTTTTTATCACATTAATTTTGTAATACGTTTTTAAACTAACCGATATTTAAGATACTGCTAATTATGTGAAAATATTTGTGATGTTCGAATAAAAGTTGTATGAAATATTGTTTTTTTAATTTACATATAGTGTTGTGTACGATTTAGATTTAACACTACGTTCAAAGTGTGTTTATTGAGAACGAAATAATACAAAGTAAAAATAAAACGCCCGCTTTTATTTAGTTAATTTGCAAATAAACTAAAGATATATAAATTAGTAAAATAGTTTTTAATAGCTGCATATTTGAGGCATATTTTTCCATAAACCATGGGTTTTATAAAAGTGATATCTAAATAATGTAGTCCACACTATAATGCGCTTATTACACTACATTAAATCAGGGACCCTCAATTCTTAAAAAGAGCGGTGTAATAAATAGGACCCTAATTCTCTAACAAATTTTTTAAGGCCGCCTCGATTTAGGGCCCTGATTCAGGGTAGTGTAATAGCCGTTTAAAACCTACTTGATATCCAAATACGTGTCGTAACGTAGCAAGGAAACGTTCCTTGATGCTGTGATGATGAATTTCTAAAGATCTTGCTATTGCTGTTTTTTTTTTTTATTAAACTTACCTACCTACTGTTGCAAAAAAGTTTTTTTTTATAGAATTTCTATTTCACGCGAATGAAATCGCGTGTGCCGTGTAGTATATTAATATTAATAATTTAAATCTCTTATTTTAAATTGAAATATTATTTATGACGTACGATAAGGCAAGGTTCGTTCAATAACTAAATAATAGGTACCTACATACCTACGCTGTTTCAAGAATCAAACTATATTTTATTTTATACCTAGGACGTAAGTAAATGAAAGATTTACTGTTTTAATTGTTCTGACATAAGAGATACTACAATGTATGAAACAAATATGTGAAATATGGCTAGCTTTTCCCAGCGACTTAGCTTGAAATTTGAAACCCCGTTTCACCCCTTCAGGGGTAAATGCTCAATGCGTGCCAAATTTCAACATTTATGTTCAGGTTATGAAAGAGGTGTCACAAAAAAGGCAAAGCAGTTACTGACACAGCCTAAAACTTTTATTTAAAAAAGTCTAACTGAGTTTCGTTGGCTGTCTCCGAAACTCATCCTCAGATCTTTACGAAAATACGGGACCATTTCGGAATTTAATAAATCTCTTTCGAACAACAAAAAAATATTTTGAAAATCCGTCTATATATAACAGAGTTATGCCCAAACATGCATTTAAAAAAAACATCCCAATTGAACACCTGCTACTTTCTGAGATCATTGCTAATGTGGGTATAATTTATTACATGTAGGTATTAGTCGTGCATCGTGGACCCTAATTGAGCTTGCTGTACGGACAGATACTTGACATTGATTTGGAACATCTAGTTGACTCAGTCCAGCTGTGTAGAAGATAATTTAAATCTTGATAAGTATCATAGGTACATAACAACTTTATTTCCTTTTATAATTAGTTATAGAATGCGTCTCGCATTTTATGATTTATAGCTGACCCGTGCAACTTCGTCTGCGTAAATTTTCCCCGTTTTTGCAACACTACTCCGCTCCTGTCTGAGCGTGAAGTTATATAGCCTCGATAAATGGGCTATCCAACAGTAAAATATTTTTTCAATTCGCACCAGTAGTTTCTGAGATTATCGCGTTCAAACAAACACTCTTCAGCTTTATAATATTAGTATAGTTGTATAGTCCTTGATATTTATTGACTAGCTGTCCCGCCCGATTTCGTATGCATCAATTTTCCCCGTTTTTGCAACATTTTTCATTGCTGCTCCGCTTCTATTGTCCGTAGCGTGATGTTATTATAGCCTATAGCCTTCCTCAATAAATGGGCTATCCAAAAAAAAAATATTTTTTCAATTCGGACCAGTAGTTCATGAGATTACGGCGTTCAAACAAACAAACTCTTCAGCTTTATAATATTAGTATAGATTAGGAACTAAACTTGAATTGAGTGACAAACTTTTCCTTACAGAGCACGTACCTACCAGAACTGAAAACCACTTTTTGTTGTACTAAACATTTATTAATTCTGCCTGCGATGAAACCTTTTATTAAACCTTCGACACCACAAGGAGGTATCACGACTTCTATATCTTCTGTGCTGGGAATGCCACCTTATACTCCATATATGCCGCCGGGGGGGAGGATGCAGGGCAGGCCGCAGTGGAAAAATCCGCCGAAAGGAATAGCGCCTTCGCGTATACCTCCTATGCTGGGAAGACAACCGAGAGAGATCATCCCTTCAATACCCTATATGCCTCTTGAAGGGGCGAAGAAAATCACGCCATCTAAACGTTATACACCGGTAAGGTGGCCATCTGGGAAGCCACCGTGGATGTTTCCAGGACAACCCCGTAGGGGGCTATCAACGAAGCAGCCGGGGGGAGTGAATGTAATGAAGATACTTAGATCATATAAAACTATTGTTCACAGTTCTGTATTAAATGCCATTCAACGGCTTTGGAAAAAGATTAAAGGATGATTAACACGCGTTGACGCCTGATTTGCTATAGCGGATTTACCAACAATTTTATTTTTCTTAAAGCGTTTTCTAGACGGTTGGAAACAAGGCTTCCCGCCAAGGTTACCTTTTCCAACAGTGTAGACGGCTGTTGTAAACCAAATTACATATATACACTGTTGGAAACCAGCATGGTCACCTTGACGGGAAGCCTTGTTTCCAACCCTCAAGAACATGCTTTATTGGGAAATAAAGAAAAATGAAACCTAAACTTGAATTTCACATTTTTTTGTTAAGTAGTGTTAAATGCAACAACTACCTATCATATTTTCCTGGATTAAATTTTTCGGGTCTAAGAAACTTTATTCTCTTTTAGAATTACATTCTTCCATGAACTGTAAAACATGCGATCAGTTTTATATACGAGGGTGGATTGAAAAGTTCGCGGCCTCAGCAAGAAAACAATATAAAATATAAACAAAAGTAATTTTATTTTTCCACGTAATCTCCACTTAACTCAATGCACTTCTTCCATCTGGTTTCCAACGCCTGTATGCCGGTCATAAAAAAAGTTTCTTCAAGGCCTTCAAAAAAGTCACCCACCGCGGTTTCAACCTCCTCATTTGATGAAAATTTTTGACCTCCAAGGTGTTTTTTAAGGTTTGGGAATAAATGAAAGTCCGAAGGTGCCAAATCAGGGGAATAGGCGGGATGGGGCAGTAATTCAAAGCCACAATCACGAATTTGAGCCATTGATTCAACAGACGTGTGAACGCGTGCATTATCCTGATGGAACAACACTTTCTTGCTGAGTAGTCCTGGCCTTTTCTCTTTGATCGTTTCACGCAAATGACGTAAAAGGGTGCAGTAATAAGCAGAGTTTATATTCTCACCTTTTGCAAGGTAGTCCACCATGATGACACCCTTAGCATCCCAAAAAACTGACGCCATCACCTTGCCAGCTGACAAAATTGTTTTGGCTTTTTTTGGAGTCGGTTCATCAGGTTTTTTCCACTGCTTGGATTGCTGTTTTGACTCTGGGGTGTAGTGGTGTACCCAGGTTTCATACATTGTAACAAATCTGTCCAAAAAATCTTGTGGATCAGTCTCAAACATTTCCAAACTGTCGCGAGAAATCGTGAGCCGTATTCGTTTTTGTTCAACTGAAAGCAATCTGGGGACCCACCGCGCAGAAACCTTAGAAAATCCAAGTTCATTGACTATGATGTTTTGTGTTCGTTCATATGAGATGCCAATAGTGTCAGCAATCTCCCTGATGGTCAATCTCCGATCTGCCAATATCAGATCACAGATTTTCCCAATGTTTTCTTCAGTCGTAGACGTCGTAGGCCGGCCGGAGCGAGGGTCATCTTCAATACTCTCTCGTCCGCGTTTAAATTCTGCAACCCACTTTTTCACAGTCGTATACGATGGAGCAGATTCCCCCAATGTTGTTGACATATCTTCGTGAATCTCTTTCGGAGTCAGTTTTTTTTTAAACAGGTATTTGATGACCGCACGTTGCTCAATTTTCTCCATTCTTTAAAAACGCTGCACTTAGGCTCACAAAATTCAGTCTAATTTAAAAACAGATAATGCTATTGTGACAGAATTTTACAATGTGACAACCAGAGAGTAAACAAATCGAATGAGGTCAGTTACATTAAAATAAGTCAATTATTATTTTATGTGGTAGGCCGCGAATATTTCGATCCACCCTCGTATCATTATGAAAAAAAAAGTAAGTAGGTAGGTAAGTACTAGGTACTTACTACTACTTAAAAGATTTTTTTATTGTACTAGGTATAAGTAGCACAATAAAAAAATCTCGCCTGCGCTTAAAAAGTACCTGTAAAGATTTTTTAGTAGGTACCTACATGTTGAAATATATATTTCTATATAATCTTAATATCGAATTTGAAATTGAAATATTATTTTACGGTTACGATATGTAACATACTTGCGTATATTTTTACTATTATAATAGTTGGAACTTGATAGCTAAGCATAAATTCAGTTTAAGTACCTTCACTGTCAAAGGGATCAGACTATTCCAGTTGACCGATTATAAAGCATGCATCTAGAACGTAAGTGAATGTATATAAGGTCCTTTTGACCGCCGGTGACGTCTATGGACGTCAAATGAAAACGTGCTGACGACGCAACCGACGGCATAACACGTCAAAAACCCTACGTTTTTACATAACGTGGCGTGGGAAACACGGATTTTCGTTATTGACGTGGCGGACAAAAGATATAAGACCTCAAATTAGTACTAGCTCTTCGCTTGTAAAGAAGCCCCTTTGTACCTTAATTAATATATTTTCTATCCTCGCTGTAGACCTTGAATTTTGAAGAATCTGATCTTAGTCGTTAACTGAGTAGTGTGTGCAAACTTCAACTATTTTAAATATAACTGTCTGCTTATGTTCAAGATACTGTATATCTAATATTCGAAAAAAGTCCAGAATTAGTCCAGCCGTTCTCGAGTTTTACCACATAAAAATGAGAGTACCTACGTATTTTGTGGTTTTACAATAAGGCTACTACATAGTATAGTATTATATTATCTGTGCTAAGGCTGAGGTCCATAGAGCGAGCGTTATAAACATTACAAAAAACTTGTTATGTCACGTGTTGACCGTTAATTTTATAGATATACATATTCTTCTAAGATTAAGTCAACGGTCAGCAAATGCTTTGTTACGATTTTCTTCAAGTTTGACATGCTAAGCTTGAGCCAAGCCAAAGTACGCTCAAGATTTCAGCCTTAATGACACATTTGGTGCTTAGCGACAAATTTACTACAGAAGATTAACATCTGGGAGAAGTAGGTAGGTAGGTACATTTTTTATTCCTTTTTAATAGGTTTGATTCCTATTGAAACAAAACATCCAAAATATTAATGAATAAATATAAAAATCAATGTTTGTCTGTATGTCCCCTATGCGTTCCGAAACCATTGATCAGATTGTGATGAATTTTCAGCAGAATGCTCTGGAAAGGCCGGTGAGTGTTCATGGCTTTAAAAGTCACAGCGAAGCGTGGCCGAGTTTAGCTAGTTAGTAAATAAATCTGACATTCAAACTGCCAACAGTTAAGTCCCGATTAAAATTGGATTTTTTGTTACTGATCATATCATAAAAAAGAAGTGATTTGACTAGGAAAATATAGTGACGTCATAGACCGCTATTGAGATTTCCATATAAAATCTGCATTTGACATTTCTTAAAAAGTAGACTAGATGGAAACTAGCCCTAAATCAAAAAAAATCTTTACAGAGCACTACATGTCCCATAACTGGGATCATCCCGCTACATCAAACATTACGGATTTTAATCTGCCTGCAACCACGGCATTTACACATTCTAAGCCGCTAGGAGGGATCAAGCCTTATATACCTCCTATGCTGCTGCGAAGGCCGCCGAGGGGCATACCGCCTTATACACATCATATGCCGCCGGAGAGGAGGATGCGGGGAAAGCTGCCAAGGGGAATCTCGTATTCTTTGCCTTCTATGCTGTTTCGAGGGCTGCCGAGAGAGATAGCGCCGTATACACCTTATATGCTGCCGACAGGTAGGATGCGGAGACAGCCGCTAAGACGGATCTCGTCTTCTATACCTCCTATGCGGCTGCGAGGGCTGCCGAGGGGATTAACGCCGTATACACCATATATGCCGCCAACGAGAAGGATGCGGGGAAAGCCGCCAAAAGAGATCTCGTCTTTTATACCTCCAATGCAGCTGCGAGGGTTGCCGAGAAGAATAACACCTTATATGCGGCCTATGAGAAGGATGCGTGGAAAGCCGCTGAGAAGGATCTCATCTTATATGCCGCCGCCGTGGTGGCAGCCGAGGAGGATCGCGCCTTCTATATCATATCCAGGAGAAAAACCAAGGAAGATCGTACTATCTAAACATCAAATGCCGGTTGGGAACCTATCGGGGGTGACCCCTGGAGTTATTCCAAAAAGAACACTGAAAGAGCTGCCGAGGGCAGCACCGTGGGGAAAGTCTATTGGTGTCTCAGAAGGGACCCCCCGGGGAGGATCGCCCGTTAGCCTCCGATGGATATTGCCGACGGGGCTGCCAGGAGGGCTCTCGAATATGCTACTGGGACTCCCTGATGGACTGGTGGCGGGGCTGTCGAAAGGAGTAGCAGGTGCTTTAGTACCTACCAAGTTTGACTTAAACGTATGGTTCCACTTACCAACGGTGACATTTCCTAATGTATTCAGGGAGCTAAGATTATATAAACAATATGTCGCCAACAACTGCATCTCAGAGTTTAAACGGCTTTGGCGACGAATAAAAGGTTAAATAGAATAGAATAGAATAGTTTATTTCTCAGAATATAGTACAGTAATGGTGTTTACAAAGTTTTCCAGATCTGGTGTACAATTTTATTTTTGTTTTTATTCGGATATGGTGTATAACACTTTATTTTGGAACTAGGTGACCCGCGCAATTTCGTCTGCGTCAATTTTTCCCGTTTTTGCAACATTTTTCATTGCTGCTCCGCTCCTATTAGGTATATCTTGTATCTCATTTTAACACACATGATATATTTCTGTCGCCGCTATAATAAAAACAAATCCTAAAGACAGAATAACATAAATATTTAAGCGGGGCTCCCATACAACAAACGTATTTTTTTTTGCCGTTTTTTTGCTCTATAATAAAATATGTCTGAATGTTGTTTTTAAAATGATAGGGACCCCTCATGCGCGAATTCGATTCGCACTTGACCGGTTTTCTATTTTCGATTACTTTACTACATTTATTACTTTTTATTATATTTTAAAATGGAACTGAGCCAATTTGTTTAGAATTTTATGATTTATAATAGTTTATTATAATAGTTTTGATGTATTTTGTAACATTTTTCCTATAAAGTTAGGACCTAAACTGGGTAAAAATCTGCCGGAAAAAGAGACGATTTACTTACGTGATTATAATCAGTTTTCTTTGAGTGACAAAATCTAAGTTTAAAGCATAAAACTAAATAAATAGGCTATTCAAACGATTCCTTACAGAGCAATACACTACACGTAGAAGACACGAGAACTGAGATTATCTTGATATACCAAACATAATGGACATCACGCTTTTTATACCTTCTATAGCCCTAGGGGGTATCACGACTTCTAAACTTCCTCCGCTTCGAGGGCTGCCAAGAGAGGTTACGCCGTATACACCTAATAGGACACCGTCTTGGATCACGTCTTCTACACCATTTAAGCGTTCTGGAGGAATTCCAAGTAGGATCAAGCCTTCTGAACATCATATGCCGTGGGAGCCACCGGAGGCGATCCCGAAAGGCGTCGCAAGAGGGTACCCGAAGGGGCTGTCGGAGGTGCTGTTTAGGGAGAAAGCGGTGGGCGACCTGGGAGGGACCCCAGGCGGAGAACTGCAGGGGAACTTGCAACGGTGGTTGCCTGGAGTGCCGCTGGGGGGAATACCGGGGGGATACCTTGGAGGACCGTCTGGGGGGCAGCCGGCGGGACCACCAGGTGTAGGTCTAGGAGGCCTGCTAGGGGGAATGCTTGGGGGAGGGTTGGGAGTACCACCGGGGGCAGGCCCAGGGGTACCGCCGGGGGGAAAGCCGGGAGGATGGCCGGGAAGACCGCTGGGGGGACCACCAGGGGCACCGCCTGTGGGACCACCGGGAGGAGGTCTTGGAGGGTTGCTAGGGGGAGCACCGGGAGGAGGTCTTGGAGGGCTGCTAGGGGCATCACCGGGAGGAGGTCTTGGAGGGCTGCTAGGGGCATCACCGGGAGGAGGTCTTGGAGGGCTGCTAGGGGGAGACCGGGGAGGGATACTAGGGGGTGATCTGGGGGCGATGCTGGGGGTAGGCCTGGGTGGATCACAGGGCGTATCGTCGGGGTTAGGGCTGGGGACCCTACTGGGTGGAGTGATGGGGGGAGGGTCGGGGGGACTGCTGGGGAAGTTGGGGAAGTTGCCGAAGTTACTGCAAAAACAGCCAGCCGCTGCGGAGCTGTTGCTGAAACTCCCATCCGTGGCGGGGCTGTTGGAGAAATTGCCGGCGAAGCTGCTAGAAAAGTTGCCGGCAGAGCTATCGGAATACCAGTTGCTAGCGGTACTGGAGAATGGACTGCCAGGGGGTCTACCGCAGGGACTCCTGAATGAATTGCAGGGGAAACTGGCGCTTCTGCCGGGGAAACTGCCACTCGGCATAACTTTACCATCTATACCAACGTCATTTGACGTCGACGTAACGTTACCCGTACCAAATCTGAAATTTCCTGATGTAGTTAAAACGCTTAGATCGTACAAAACTATTGTAGCCAGCGGCTGTATCTCAGGAATCGATTGGTTTTGGCATCTGATGAAAGGATAATTTTATTATGGATAATCATTCACATGATCCAGATCATTCTTTATTTATTTAATTTTATACTGCCAGAAATTTATCGTCGTCAACGAGTGCGTAAATGAGTTTGGTAATAAAATATTTTTCAGGGTTAGATACTAGTAACTCGTCGAATTCCGAGCATTAACATTAAACAATATGCTACCGAAATTGACTTTAAAAAATCTTAATGCCTTGTGTATAATTTGGGTAGTGTCGTGGTGTATTGAAGACACGACTTAGTTTCTTTCCAACATTTGTCAAAGACATCATTATGCACTCACATGTTAACAGTACAAGTACTTTTTAAGGTTCCGTAGCCAAAATGGCAAAAACGGAACCCATAAAGTTTAGATAGGCATATCTACGGACGGACAGACTGGTGACAACAAGTCTGTCCGTATGTCACAGGCATGTTATTCTATGACCATTGATGAAATTTAGTAAAAAGGTGTCTTGTAGTAGCTGCTACTTAGTTTGATAGCTAAATAATAAAAATAAATATTTTTAGGGGGGCACTCCGTACATGTAACAGAAGAAGATTTTTTTTCAGCAAACATCAACGTGTGGCACATCATTCGACAGGTATTTTATAAACTCTTTTCTAATAAACTTTTTGATTGAGTGAATATTTTTGGAACTAATCGCTCCGAAAATTGCATAAATAGTCACCCCCTCCCCCCCTCCCCTTAACTTTAGAACCGTGTAACCAAAGAATATGAAAAAAAACACAAAGGTAGCGCTAAATAAGTACTTGAAACTAAAATTCGGATATGATCGGATGTTTCGTCATTGAGTTATTGCTGAAAAACTGCGTTTCTCAACAAATGGGCGTAAGTGACATGAACCAATACCAATCCTTATGCGGTTTCTGCTGATGCAATTATTCAAGGTTGCGGAACCCTACACTGAGCATGGTCTGACATGCCATTGCGCGGTTTTTATTTTATATAGGTACTGTTAGCGCCAATTCGTTTCACTTTTTATGGTTTAGGTAGGTAATCATAACTCTTTTGATGAATTGAGTAGTACCTCTAAGTTATTTTCCTATAGAGTTTATTATTATTATTTTAATTTGGCTATACAATTTTAGTTTAAAACTACTCTTAGTTACATCCATCTATACAAGATATTTACAGAATTAAAATAAAAAAGGAGGACAAAAGTCGTCAAAGAATTCGTCCCCATCGATGTCAACAGGTAACGTTTCCAGAAGGCTGGCAGCATTGCCACGTTGGATGGCAATGCCACAGAGAATATAATACTATAGGTACTAGGCAATGCTAATTCTTTGTGCAAAGAAAAGGCCAGCCTTCTGGTCACGAGAGGCACTGTTAAGACAGAGTTTGTGAAGTAGATATTATTATGTCTTTACCTAAGTAGATTCGTCATGATTTAGAAGTTAAAGAATAAATTATATAATAAAATATTAATAATACATATTAAATATATTACAATACTAGCTGTGCCCGCGACTTCGTTCGCGTGGAAGTTGGGTTTATAATAAGGTAGTTTATATTACAATTGAACTTCTGTGTAAAACATATTGGAAACATGCTCCACAATGCTCTGTGGCATCTATGGATATTAGGGCCTAGCTTTAATCAGGGCCAAAATGCCCAGTGCAGTAAAATGAAGGGCGACAAAGTTTATGGCGCCAATATTTCGGTTGAAGACAAATTATAAAAAATCCCATGCTTTCAGCACCTCGACAAAAAAGTATTTCACCAAAATGATTTGCATCACATCAAATATTATTAATATTGAAAAATTCCCAGAAACCGCCCAAGTACTCGCGCGAAATTTTGTGTTATGGAGCTTCGATTCTGACTCCGAAAGGTCGAAAATTCCGATTGATTTTAAACCTCCGACTCCTACTTCGGCTCCGACACTTTTAAATCGGACGTTTTAATCGGAGGTACCTAGCCGCTCCTTCAAGATAATTTATACATAGGTAATAAAGGTATGATGGAAAAGATTCCCTATGATCGCGGGTTATGTCCTGCCCGAGCGATCTTTTCCGAGTCTAAAGTACACCCACTTTGTGTCCGTGTTGTAAAGTCCCCCGCGAAATAGGGCTAGTTATGTTTTTAAAAAATATCCTGTTTTTAAAACATTGCATTCCCGCAACTGTGATGCGTGTTCAAACAAACAGACAACATTCAAACGTTTTTAAAAGATATACTCAGATATATTTTTGTGTTTAAATACTATTTCTAAACTTATTTCAATTTTTTTTTTCACTCACTTTAGAAGATTTAAATATTATTTTATAATGTCTACATTGGTGAATTAAAAAATATGTGTGTCAACCTGTCGCAAATTAAGATCATCATATATTTATATCCCTCTATGTAAGAATATCAGTTTTTTTTTAAATCAAGTTTCCTGATTCTTTTTAATTTGTATTTAAACGCCATCTATTTTCAAAACTGAATAAGTTTCTTTTAATACTTGATGATTTTATATTAAATAAATTATACTTAAACTTTCATGCTTATTAAACATAGGTAAGCAAGGTATTTAACCTTAAATTATTCACGCTGTTAAGACCCGTAATAGATATATTTTCATAATGTGTACAAATCGCGAAAGTTTATCAACATTTGTAGGTAAGCAATTTTGGCACTCGGAAGAAATCGAATCACAGATGGCGCCACGTGTTTTATTTTGATATAACACTAACATTTATAAATTCTAGAAAATATCAAGTAGTTACTGTTTATTTGTAATGTAATATTGTTTTTCATTTCTACATTCATAACATAATCACGATTCCCGCAAAACAATGATAAAGGTGCCTATTGAAAGTTATTGATTGATATGAAAATGTTAAAGTCGAAAATAAAAGCTTGTATAATAAGTATACATTTGGAAAAATACTTAAAAAAAGAATAAAAAGAATTTTAAAACAACACAAAAATAGACTCGCGCACACTTAAGACTCGATCCTCTGACTTCGCTCGTTCAATACGACAACTTGTGCCATTAGACCACCTAAACCGATGCAAAAGCGTTTAAAATAGCTGATCATATGAAAATTGAAAATGTTGTGTTTAGCTTCTTATAGTTTTAGCGTGAAGTTACTGTTTCCATAGGTTACAATGGTAAATAATGTCTTATTGTGGCAAAAATTGTGAAAAACCATAATGGTTCGACCAAACATACGTTGCTGCTCGCTCCCCATAGACTATAGCGTAATGATTCATAGTGTAAATAGTGACCTATAGTATTTACAATAAAACTGCAAATTTTCATGAAGATCCGTCAAGTACCTAGTTATTGTGTTATGACGATAAATAGCTACAGACATTATCCGTTATTGCTTAGCTCCTGTGGGAAATAGCGTGATAAATTATAGCCTTTATGTTAATCCAGACTTATTAGAATACACATACAAAATTTCAACCGAATCTGTCAGGTAGTTTTTGCGTGATGCGTGTTCCATCAAACAGACAGAAAGACAGACATTTCTAAAAATGTAGGAATGTGTTTAAATACTCTTTTCGAACATTTCCCAATATTTTTTTTTACTGTGTTCGGCCGTGTACAGACACGTGAAATTTACAATTTTATTATATGTTTAGATATAGATAGATAAGAAGAGAGACCAAATTACTGTGGTTACAATCGGTGAAATGAATATTTTACTTCTTTGCGTGATCTTAATTTCAAAGGACGAAAAGCCATATAGCTAACCAAACAAATCCTTACAGCGCACTACACGTACCAAAACTGTGATCATCTCGCCTAAACAATATGGATTTAAATTTGCCTGCGATCACATATTTTATATTTCTTATGCTGGTGGGAAAGCTGCCGAGGGGGATCACGCCTTTAATGCTGCCACCGGAGAAGTCGTGGAAGGGGCCGCAGTCATCTGACTCGAGTGTCACGCCGGGCGAGGACCCTTGGGGGCTGCCAAGGTCAACCGCAGGTCTGCGGAGGTTCCTGCCTTATCCCAAGAAGCCGCCTGGGGGGGCTACTCGAAGGTCGCCTAAATCACCACCTTCTTTCGGACCACCGGGAAATACACCGGGGTTCACATTAACGTTGGACAAATTACCTGTACTTTTACCTATACCTAAAAGCAGAATACCAAAACTTGAAGTGCCCTTACCAAAGATAGTCGCAGAGTTCGGCCTGAAAATCCAACGGATTTGGCAAGTGCTTAATGGAGATTCTGCTTGTATACATTAAGAGGATGTTTTTAAATCTGTTTTCTTATATTATTTGCGTTATGCATGAGCTCGAGTGAACTATACTTGTCTATATAAATGAATTAGAATTCATATCACTAGATTTTTTATTTAATAACTAGCTGTTCCGCGCAACTTCGTCTGCGTAAATTTTTTTTTGCAACATTTCTCATTGCTGCTCCGCTCCTATTGGTCGTAGCGTGATGATAAATAGCCTATAGGCTTCCTCAATAAATGGGCTATCCAACAGTGAAATTTTTTTTAATTCGAATGAGTAGTTCCTGAGATAACCGCGTTCAAACAAACAAACTCTTCAGCTTTTTAATATTAGTCTGAATAAATTGTTTTGTTGAATTTTGGCACGTTTGCGACATGACAAATATCAGGAAAGCGTTAAAATCGTTAAAATAAATTTCGCGGAGAGCTAACCTTACCTAGGGGAAGGTGGTACAAAATGGGACCCTAAGGGAGAATAGTTGTAAAACGAGTGTTTGCAACGTTTTCATAAACTTAAAATTTTTTAAACAGCTATTTAATCAAACTACAAATTGAGTGAGGGTTTAGTGTCAATTAGCAATTAGAAATATTTTTTTAAATTATATTTGTAAACATCTACTAAAGGATCGTGTCCAAAATGATCCCCAGTGTGCGGGTGAAATAATCCTGGGATCATTTTACCCCAATATTGAAAATTGAAGTAAGAAATGAAATATTAAATCATATTTTTGGGTAGTTTTATTACAGATTCTGTCTGTATGTTAGGATTGAACGGCCATATTCCACATTTTTCAAATCCTTTGATAATATTTAAAGGGACAGACGCTTTTAAATACGCTTCTCCAAAAATTATTCATCCACCTTTCCAATGCCTGATACATCGAGTGGTTGAAGTTTGTGCGTGCTGTGTGGAGGTAAGCAAAAAATTGTGACATTATTTGCTCTCGCTATTTTTATGACGTCCAAATTTCTGATATGAGAAAGATGCCCGTCCGGTATGAGAAAAATAGGATCTTCAGGAGATGGTTTAGTGTGGGATAAAAAATGGTCAAAACATTGTAAAAATACCTCAATATTCATCCAGCCAGACGGATTGCAAGCATACACAGAGCCTGGTGGAATCCATCCATTCAATTTCCATCGCAAGCGGCGAAAAATTGACATTGGTGGTATGAAGTTTCCTCCAGCTGATCCGCTGAAGTCGATTCACCTCTTTCAGCAGACGTTATTCTTGCTACTTACTTTCGACCCTTCTTGGCAAATACTTTGGTATTTTTGGTTGGGACGGTGTTCAAACTAGTCTCATCAATTTTAAAAATACGATGAGGAGGAAATGGATGTTTCTCATGAGCTATAGGTAAATTATTGTAAAATTTGCAACAATCGGCTTATTAAAAGCTCGAGCTCGTGCAGCTGAAGTTGATTCTGGGGCACATAGAATATCCGGCTGTGTTGTTCGAAAACCCCTTAGCCAGTCTTTGCCCGCTTTACGAGACGAAGTAGAAAACGGATGTTTAATTTTGTTGCTTTTAGCTACCTCAAACGCAAACTTCAAGACGTCATCTACTGTAAATTTGTACATAGTTTCTTCATTTTCTTTAATGTGTTGTACAAGCTTTAGCTCCTGTTCATCTGTAAATACTTTTCTTAAACTCCCCATCACTTACGTGTCCCCCACAGCGTGAATGTTTCTTCCTTTCACTCTTCTTTTAAGTGCCATAAGTGGAACTGAGAATTGTTTGGAAGCGGTTTTAAATGGCATGCCCTCTATAACGGCATTTATGGCGTTAATCAGCTTTTCTAATTATATATGCTATGCAGCAAATTTTTAGCAACAAAAGAAAGATACGTTTTAAAGTATCATAGGTTAAGCCTATAATTCTATTAAACCAATTAGGTTTATGTATGGTAAAATCTTATGAAATGATTGAATACTTGAAATATTTTTGTATACAATCATAACATAAATGTATTTCAAGTATTAAAAGAAATCCTATATTAAAGATTATTAAAAGAACTTTTTTACAAAAAAATATCTAACTGACTTCATTCACGGATTTGCTGGCATTGATGGCGGAGTTTCGTTGTCTGTCTTCGAAAATCATCATAAGATCTTTACGAAATTAATATGGGACCATTAACTATAAACTTCTTTCGAACAAAAAAAGAAAAGGTATATGACGCGAGTTATGCCCAATCATGCATTTTATAAAATTACAAACATCTGAGTTGAGAACCTCTTCCTTATTGAAGTCGGTTAATAAGTTGACTCAATACTATTGGAAGTAGCTAATCAGGGGTAAAATGATCGTGGGATCATTTTGTCCACCGTGTAACGGGATCGTTTGGCCCCAAATGCCTTAATAATGAAAAACTTCAAAACATAACCTATGCATTTAGAAAACTGTAATGAACGACGGTTAATTATATTGCTATTGGGTAATAAAAGCTGAGACAAACACGTCTGTTACATAATATGTACGTAGACTAAATCTACATAATGTCAAATAACGGCTTACTTTAGATGAAGCACAGTAATTTTGAGTAAATTTTCATAAAAATGTTCCCACTGCCAATGACACTCACAGAGGTTGCGCGGCTCGGCCGCAGGAACCCAAAATGCATTTAAAATATCCCAGATGGCGTTATTAAGTCAGAAAAACAGCCTGGGATCGTTTTACCTCGAGGGATCATTTTGTACCACCTTCCCTTCAATATTATAACGCATTTTTGTTATGTTACAAAAATTATAACGGAAAAGGAATGAAATCATGACATGTGTTCAATTTACCTTTCGATTGTAATAATTTTTAATGTTTGAAACAAGTAGTTGATAATAATTTTTAAAGTTTGAAAAAAGTAGGTATCCCTCGTTGAATTTGTTGTTTTTTTTTTTTTATTGAAGAAAGCAAAAGCAATCTGTTTTGAAGTTGTAAGTTTGAAACATTCACAACCTGAAGAACTACTCATACACTCCAGGTACCCACCTACTCTGAATAACGCATTGTGCATTCCTCACACAGCAGCCGTGTTCAGGGGGTGAGTAACCGACGTGTAACTATATACCTATGTACTGCGCTTTGGGGCGTAAATCCAAACTATTCAATCTATATCAAACATATTCAAAATAATATTATACCTAAGAAGTATATAAAAAATGTAGAAAAACATCCTATTTTAGCTCCCTCCTATTCTATTTTTTCCTATTTGATCCTATTTTCCTCCTCTAGTGTTTTTGTCAATAAAATACTACCTCAAGTTAAGCCTACATTTTATTTACTAAGATTAATTTTTATTTCCTTAGAAAATTATTAAAATTAAAAGTACTTTTTTATTTCCTATTTCAATGGAGCCAATTCGTTTTACATTTTATGGTTTTATCATAATAGCTATTTTTGATGCATTGTGTAACATATTTTTACTATAACAAAGTATTGATGAAGAATGATTCATAACAAATTACTTTTTAATTCATTGATGTGTGATTATAAATCAATCAAGTTAATCTTCTTCTACTTTGATTGACAAAATCTTAAGTTCAATGCTTATAACAAAAGGAAGAGAGCTTTTATTTGAGGTTTCAGGTTGAGATTCAGGACGATATGCAAAATAAGGCAAAATAGGTAAACCAATCAGTTCTTTACAACGCTTGACACGTAGCAGTACTGGAATCATCTCGCCCAAACATTATGGATTTTAATCTGCCTGCGATCACGGTTTTTATACCTCTTATGCTGCTGGGAGGACTACCTAGAGGGATCACACATTTTAATATACCTTATATGCGACCGGGTAGGCCACCGGGGTGGCGGAGGGGCCTGCCGGACAGATCTCTGTTGGAGATTCCTAGGAGGGTGTATAGGGTTCCCCCACCACCGTGGGGGCCTTCAACGAGGACACTGCAGAGGGTGCCTGGAGCATTGTCTATAGAATACCCGGAAAGGCTACTGGCGGAGTCGTTGGATGAGGCGTCGGGAGAAATTCCTAAGGGGCTGCCGGGAGGATACCCGGGTGAACCACTGGGAGAAAACTGGCGGCCACCGTCGGGGGGTCCTCCCGAGAGGCCACTGGGTGGGCCAACAATAGGATCACAGAAGGGTCCTTCGAGCAAACCCTCGGATAAGATTCAGAAGGGCATCACCTGGCGAGATCTACCGGTGGAGATACTTAGAGCTTTTCCTGAGGGGCTGTCTGGGGGCATTACAAAAGGGCCACTAAAGGAGGCACCTGTAACATTCCCTGGTTCTTCAAAAAGACCACCGAGAGAGCCATTAGGTGGGGTAACTGGAGAGGTTCCTGCGGAGTTGCCAGAAGGACACACGCGAGAGTTATTGGAGGGGAACCAAGAGGGGCCTTTGGGTAAGCCGCCGGATAAAACTGATAAGATTTGGGAGGATGTTACCAGACGCGGGCCGCCGATAAAGGCACCTGGAGAGTTGCCTATTCCGCTGAGGAGGCCTTCGACGGGACCACTACAGGAGGCGTCTGAAGCGTTCTCTGTGGGACCGTCGAGGTTACACCCGGGAGAGTCAACAAAGGAGCCACTAGGTGGGCTACCGAGGAAGCCGCTGGGTGGGGCACTTGGAGAATTTCCTGGGGTCTTGCCATGGAGGGCACCTAATGACTTTACTAGGCACCCATGTGGGACGGAGGAAAAGCAATGGTGGCCGAGAGGGTACCTGGGGGGTCCTGGGGTAAATTACCAGTCGCGTCGGGAAAACCAGTGGGAACCACCGAATGGGTTCCCTGGGCATACAGGTAATCAGCTGGGAGAGCATCAGTGGAGCCCGCCGATTAGAGAGCAAGCCGAGAAGCAATGGGGGCCACCAAGTGATCCGCCGGGAGGGTATCATTGGGAGCCACCAAGAGATAAGCGGCGAAGATCACAGAGTGGGTTCCCTGGGCATGTGGATAGACAACAGGGAGGGCACCAGTGGGGGCCTTTGGAGAACCCATCGGGTGGACCACTGGCGGGGGCGCCTGTGGATGTACCTGGGAACCAGTCGGTAGAGCCACTGGGTGGATACGCGAGTGGACCACGCAGAGGGACTCAAGAAGAGTTTCATCAGTGGTATCCTCCACACGAGAAACAGTGGGGGCCACCGAGTAGGTTCTATGGGCATGCGGGTGGACACCCGGGTAGGTACCAGTGGGGTCTACTGGGGGGAAACCAATGGGAGTCACTGAGTGGGCAATCGGGTGTAACACCAGAGGGAAACCAGTGGGGGCTGCCAGGAGATATACCTGGGAGACCGCCGGGTGAATACCCGGGTAGGCCACCCGGGAGGACACATGGAGAGTTCGGGGGTCTTCAGGAGGGAGAGCATCAGTGGTATCCACCGGGCGAGAATCAATGGGAGTCTTTGAGGCATGCGGGTGGACACTCGGGAGGGTACCAGTGGGGTCTACCAGGGTGGAACCAGTGGAGGCCGCCAGGAGGACCTTTGGTGGACACACCGGTGGGGCCACCTAAGCGAACTCATGGAGAGTTAGCAAGCGGGCCAATTGGGGGGCTTTCGGGTGGGCACCATTGGGGGCCGTTAGAGAGACACTCGTGGGGGCCACTTAGGGGTCATCAGTGGGGACCGCTGGTGGGGCAAACGCTAGAGGAATACCAGAGGGAATCACCTGGAGGGTTGGCTGGGGGGCAGACTGAGACGCCTTCGGGAGGAGAATCCGGTAGGTGGTCGGCAGTAGCGGTGGGGGATATCCTGAGAGAGCCTTCTGCAGGGCCACAAGATAAGCTGGACAGACCACCAGGGGAAACGCCGGGTTGGCCGACGAGAAAGACACCGACAGTGTGGTCGACGGGAAGGAAACCTGATAAGCTACCAGGACGGTCTCCGAAGGGGTCAACGGAAAAGATTCCGGGTGCAAAGCCTGGGACGTTATGGATGAGGTCGCTGCAGAACGTCACAGAGAAACCACCAGAAAAAAAGAGTGGGTCGAAGTCACCTAAACCTAATTTCCTAACTAATGTAATGAATAAATTCGGATCATATCATTCTATTGTTCATAATAAAGTCTCAGATGCCACCGGCTATGTGAAGAACGTAGCCGGCGACTACTATACAAAATTTAAACGGTTTTGGAAAAATATTATGGACCAGCGCAAATCTGGCGAGATGTTTTGAAATTGGTGCCATAGAATAGAAAAAAACCGGACAACTGCGAGTCGGACTCGCCCACAGAGGGTTCCGTACAAATTTATAGATACATATCTACACTTCTACACTAATCCTTACTTCCTTACTAATATTATTCTGTGCTAATATTATAAATGTGAAAATAACTCTGTCTGTCTGTCTGTCGACGACGACGCGTTCACGCTCAAACAGCTAAACCCATTTAGATGAAATTTGGTATGGAGATAGTTTGAGTCCCGGAGAAGGACATAGGATAGTTTTTTCGCGGTAACCGACATCCACGCGGGCGTAGCCGCGGGCGAAAGCTAGTAATATTTTAAAGAGGAAAGATTTGTATTTTTGTACATTTTTTTTGCAACCGCTCTCTGTCTGTTTCTGTTTTTAACCTGTTTTTTTACTTACACCTCTGAGCTAAAGTCTCTGAGCAAAGGTGCGGACGGACATGGCGAAACTATAAGGGTTCCGTTTTGCCATTTTGGCTACGGAACCCTGAAAAGTGGTTACATAAAAAGGGAGAAGCACAAACAGTTTAGGCGGCTTCTTCCCAATGCCTTTGCATTTTGTAAGACAACATCTTTTGAATAGCTTTTCAAATCTTTACATAACGTTGATTTCCCTACCAACCTATCTAGGTTGGTGGGCAAATCAACGTTTGGGCAAGCCATTTTCCTGGCGTTCAAGGCGTCAGACTTAAAACGCACTTCAGAACTAACCAGTGAAGGTTCTAAAATTTTCGCGGCATATTTTCCATGCCGTAAAGTGAGGACAAGAGCGCCGTTAAATTATCATCAGAAATTTTGCGGACACCGAGGCCGCCAAAGCGAACAGGTATTGATGCTTAAAGCCACGCTAGGTCGTTCAATGCCACGTTTAAAATTTTGCACATGGTCTCGTGTATAATTTTGTCCATTTTATCCGAAAGCCCCTGATGCTTCCAAAGTGGTGTTTATCTGAAGTATGTATATACGTGAATTTAGGAAGGAAAAGACAATATTGAACGATTGTTTAAGCTGAATGTATGGTATTTTGAAATAGTTGATCCGAAATTCCAGAAAAAAATTATTTTGTTTTCTATATATTCATAGGACTCCTCTAAAATCGGGGACCCAAGGAATTGAAAAAAATGATTTTGTATTTTTTTTTTTATTTGTTGCCAATAAATTAAATTTAGAAATAACCAAATCTTTATCTATTTTATCATTTATGAATATTAGTTACTGTAGCCGAAGTCACTGCTCATAACCCAGAGATAAGCAGTTGGCATTAGGACTGTTAGTGCCTTTGTATTGGGTAAAGCAATACGTATTTTTGTATAAAAACCAATTACAGTAATTCATACTGAAACAAACAATCCAGTAGACCTTTATGCTACTATAATTCTTAATAAACAAGAATGACAATAGTGATAGATACGGGCGACCTGAAACCGTTTGAGTGCTGAACCGAAAAGAAATCGATTAGCATTAAATAATCGAATATTATACTTACAAGGTTTTGTAAAAATGGAATCTAATAGATTATTTTGTAATTATAATAATGTTTTACATTGTCCTTGTAAACTTTTTCTTATCTATATTTTTTTTTACAATGTAATATTGTAGACAATTACAAATATCACTGATATCTACAAATGTACAGAATTATGAATCGATTTCTTGAAAAAAAAAAAAGATCTTTTGGTCATGTAATGGTTTAGTTACATCCTTAGTAACATCGATGATGAATTGTTAAAGTGTATGAAAATTGTATAGCACGTTATATTCCTGTGTCGAATTGTTTATAGACATTACCCCAGGCCTTACTTAGTACCTTCGCTTCTGGACGCCTTCCTAAAGTCGCAGATTGAAGCAAATCGCCAACTCACCGAGTCTCTCCAGAAATAACACGCATTTTAAGAGGACTGGAAAAGGAAACATTCCTTCAAAAGCGGGACATTTGGCAACACTATACAGAGGAGTTCGACAAGAAGTTGTGAATATTGCTGTTATCAGCTTCGTATTTAACGTGCCAAAATACAAGAAATACCTACGTGCTGAATCCGTAAGACATAGTATTTTTGAAAATCGCCTTGATTGCTTTCAAATCAAAAATAAGGAGAAATGAACAAGAGAGTGCGCGGCATATATGGTGTAAGCCTTGCCAGGTTGAATCTGATCAATGGTTCGTGACATAGGTAAGCCCGTATCTAGAGATATTCAGAACATCAAATAATTATTTATCGCGAAGGCACGTGATGTGGCAGATTCAGATTTCAGTTAAGTGAACTGTACACTGGTACTAACGAAGACAGGCGAGTAGCATCGAGCAACAGTCGTCCAAGACGTCAGTAAATTTAAAAGTACATTCTAAGGACATGTCCAAGTTGGGGGTGGTGACGAGACAGATCGAGAACTTTGCGAGGTTAAACAATATTACCACTTTCACTCCAGAGATGGGTTTTCAAATAATGTCGCACGCCTCCCTGCTTCGGAGAGCACGTTAAGCCATCAATCCTACGCCTAATCTCTCTCCAGTCGTGTCGGATTTCCACCCGTGTTATGAGAATGAGTGAATAGAAGTATAGAACACCTTCGCTTTGCTCACACTGCAGCCAGGGTTGACCTTCACGCCGCTCAATGCCGTCGAAACCGCAACCGCCCGTATCCTCGCGGGATGTGAACAAAAGTGATGAGATATAAGAAATTGTGTGAATGAATATGAAAATGTGTTAAATGCTCTAAGATTAAGGACAGTAAGATTAAGTTGTAACAAGTTTTGGTTGTAGTGATAAAGGTTTAAGAAAAGTAAGTGTTTTAAATTAATATCCTATGAATAAGAGTAGTCTGTGTAACAAAAGCAAAATAATAATAATAACTTTATTACTGAAAGCCTAACATTACACATACAGTTAGACTAATTGTAGCGAAAGACGGCGAAACCTCTGATACCTGAACTAGGACAAGTCGTGCATTCTAGGTGCCAGGTTCCTCCGTAAATAGTTTATGTAAAGGTATGCAATATTTGGTACATAATAATAATAACATTTTAAAAATTTAAATAATTAGTATGACAAAACAAGTGGCAGGTGATTATATTAAATAGATATTTTCCAAAACTGATATTACACAGTTATTTAGTGTTTTGTAAAGAAGCCACAAGCGACAGTTTATTAGTGTATTACAAATCAGGTATTAACCGTAGCACTTAATCTGTCAAAGATCTTAGTAGATTTACCATGCTCCCATATAATATTTCACATTTAATTTGGTAATCCAAACATGAGAATTACGGACATTGGAATTATCCAACGTGGTTTCTTGTTGGCCTTTTTACGCAGGCAATCACTAGAGTTTTTTCAGAATTAAATAATATATATTTCACGGAACCCTGGTATTTTTTTACGGAACTACTGGGTTGCGGAATCCAGCTTGGGAAACGCTGGCCTAGACGATGTAGAAATGTTACGACTTATTCTATTTTTTGCCAAGTTATTCGAACCTTTGCTAACTTTTGAGATGTTGCTGAAACGTTTAGATTTTGTAGGTTCACAGCTTCCAAATTTAAAGCGGCGGTAGCCTAATGGCTAAGGCATCGGTCTGGTAATCGCGAGATCGCGGGTTCGAATCCTACCCATTAAACTACCGACGTGAACCCACTCCTAACACAAGTCTTTGAGCTTAGCTTGAAGGGTTAACAAGATTGCTAGTGATGTGGGACCCAATCCCACATTGCTAGTTATCTCTAAAAAAAATGCATTTGGTGTTTCATTACAATCTTGTAAGTCGCTTTACTAGGTGCAGATAATTGAAGAAGAGTCATTAATAACTACATGACTGTGGTTATCTATACTAATATTATAATTATGGTTAATAAAAATTTAACAGTGGTTATGATTTTGATTATTGGTGTACCAATTAATTTAAATGACTGTTAACTACTTGGATTAAATAATATATTTCCTAAACAATTTGTTTGTTATTTATTATACTCCACGACTGCTGAGAAAAACTTTAAAATAGAGTGAGTTGTTTCCGTAGTTCCCAATTATCCGAATAATGCAGCTTAAGGAGTGAGTTTTCTGTTGTTTTTTGTTTCATAATTACAACGTTATCTTAATAATAATTTGTATAAAAATTTTGTAACTTCACAATTGATTAGCTGTTACTCTTAAACGTGTAAAAGATTCTTTTACTGTTGGATAGTCCATTTATCGAGGAAAGCTATAGGCTATAAAACATCACGCTACGACCAATAGAAGCGGAGGAGCAATAAGAAATGTTGCAAAAACGGGGAAAATTTGCGCAGACGAAGTTGCGCGGGTAAACTGGTCTATACTTACCAATACGAGGGTCAAACTGAAAGTTCTTAGAAAATCAAAAACTGATTACATTAGCCAGTTATTAGTTTTATTATATCTTTTCAAAATATTGTCCATTCACGTCAATACACCGCTGCATGCGATGGAACCACTGGGAAAAGCACTTTGCCCACTCGTTCTTAGGGGTCTCTTCAATGGCATCGCGATACGCAGACACCGCTTCTTCAGCATTCATAAACCGCTTTCCTTTAAGTTTTTCTTTAATTTTTGGAAATAAATAAAAATCACAAGGCGCGAGGTCGGGGCTATACGGCGGGTGACCCAGTAATTCAACGTTTGATGTCGCCAAATAGTCGATCGTTCGCTTGGCGGTGTGCGACGAGGCATTGTCGTGGTGAAGGAGGATCCTACTGCGAGGTCGTTTCTCTCGAACTTTTTCCAAGACAAGTGGCAAACAATTGGTAGTGTACCATTCTGCAGAAACTGTTTTTTGATCCTCTAACACAATTGTTGCGAAATGACCTATCCTTCCAAAGAACGAGGCCACCATTTTTTTTCCCGCACTTCGATCTCTTTTCACTTTAGTTGGCAACTCCTCGAAAGGAAACACCCACTGAGCAGATTGTCTTTTGGTTTCAGGATCATAACAGTAAATCCAGCTTTCGTCACCTGTTAGTATGTCGAACACAGCATTTGAGTCACCTCCGTTAAATCTTTCAATCATTTTACGGCACCAGTCCACACGATGGAGTTTTTGAGCCTCAGTCAAATTATGAGGTATCCACCGGGCGCAAAGCTTCCTGACCGCTAAATGTTCGTGGAGGATTTTGTGCACTTGACTCATACCGATGCCTAAGCTTGTCCGAATCTGCTGATAGGTCACTCTTTTGTCAGTCTCTATCATACGCCGCACAACACAGATGTTATCTTCAGTCGTCGCCGTAGAAGGCCGTCCCTCACGTAAATCATCAGTGAGATTAGTGCGACCACGTTTAAACTCATTAAACCAGTTGTAAACAGTCGCACGAGATGGGGCTTCATCGTGAAAGGCCAATCGTAGTCTATCATAACTTTCTTGTTGACTTAAATGACATCGAAAGTCATAAAAAATCATTGCACGAAAATTTTCTCGTGTTAAATTCATGTTGACGTGACACAGACAATTTTCAATTTGCCGCCAAATCGTAAAACAAATGACAAATGAATGAAATATGTACTCAGTAATATTGGCAAAGAGTTATATTTTTAAATTTTAGAATTATTTTTTTATTATATAGTTTATAAGTGGCCAGTTCTAAGAACTTTCAGTTTGACCCTCGTATTATAAAGCTAAAGAGTTTGTTTGTTTGAACGCGGTAATCTCAGGAACTACTGATCCGAATTGAAAAAGTATTTTACTGTTGGATAGTCCATTTATCGAGGAAAGCTATAGGCTGTATAACATCACGCTACGACTAATAGCAGCCGAGCAGCAACAAGAAAAGTTGATTTGATTGCAGGAATAAAGCATTTTAGTATAGCGAAAAGCTTATGTCCGTGGCTTATATATTTATGAAGTCCCCCGTGACACAGGGCTTGAGCAGAGCTTTATGCCTATAAAGTAGTTTTGCGTTCTTCGCAGTTATTGTACCTGATACTCATTGCGTCGCGTAGTACCTACGTAATCCATGGTTATTATTGAAAATAAGTGATTACGTTTCACATGACATTGTAAACAGATATTTGGACTGCTAGAATGATTAATTAATTAAAATTGTAAAATATAATATGGTCCAAAAACTACCCATTGGATTGCGTTACTGGTTCTGAGCAAACTACTCACAGGTTTGCACTATACCAAGAATAACGTTGTATAAATCAAATTGTCAACAAAATTAAAAAATTAAATGTTCAAAATAAAATCTAAAATAAAAATGAATAGCATTTTAAAAAGTTAAATGAATCTCAATATTGCATGTAGCGCCATCTGTTGACAGACGACATGAGAATAATGTTTATTTGCATTGATTAAAAATATTGTTTTGCAAAATAAATCATTTAGAAGTTTGTAAAATTCATTTTGAGATTTGTTTCGAATATTATGCTAATTTGCATAATTATTTTATAGTAATTAGTTAATATGGACGTTGTATTTACTATAACCGTTGTTGAATGCATATAAGGGCCGAATTTGTAAAACTACCAGTACCTAACTAGTTCAGTTCCTTGCTATCAATCGTAGAGTATATTTTGTTCTGTGCTATCAACACAGAGAAAATAATTAGGTATTTACCTACTACTTTTTAGATATCAACTGTGTGAAAATAAAAATTAAGCAAGGTATAATGGAGTGTTCCTTTTTGTGAAAATAAAGTGTTTAGGTTATATTTCTTGTAGGTATTTCCACAGAGAAATTATTCACGGTGTTTCTTTCTCATGATGGCTATAAAACGTTCAAACCCTGGCTTAGCGCTAACAGATACCTTTTCGGAGCTTTTCGGTTAGGACAATTCTGTTCGGGTTGATGGTATGCCTACCATATAAATGTACGTAGAGGTAATTAGTAAATAATATATTCTCTTTGCTAAGTACTTTTCTATCTTTGGAAATTAACGAACCAGTGGTGTAGCGTAGTGGTACCCGGCCAGTAATTCGCCGCCTCTTTTCCCCCTTATTTTTAATATTTGTTTATATGTTAGTTAAAATCAAATATTTTATTATTTTTCTGTATTTTATTCAACGGACCCAATGTACATCAACCAAAATATTGAAATTCAAGATAGCTATTCAGAAGGAACATACGTATGATACTTATGTTCCTTCTGAAGCACTATCTTGAATTTCAATATTTTGTTTGATGTACATTGCCATAGATAAGTAAAGTATCTATGGCATATCTATGGCAATCAACAGCGCAAGAAACCCACAAGAAGTTTATCTTTTATAATATGAGAATCTTTACAAGGCATAACTTTATTGACCTAACAATAGGTATCAGGGGGTAATATAAACACATATAAATACATGCAATAACACTGAAGAGTTTTAGATTTTTTTTCGGAATATTACGTGATAAATATTTATTGTTATACCTATAAAATTTTAACTAATAGCACTTTATCATTTTTGAGTAAGAAAAGAAAATATGCCTAATTCATTTATGAGGCGTTATTGTTACAAGTCTTCAGTTCTTCATGCAAGTATTGTCTTAATTTATTTAAAACTAGCTCTCGCCCGCGGCTCTGCCCGCGTGGATGGCGGTTATCGCGTTAAAAACTATCCTATGTCCTTCCCCGGGATTCAAACTATCTCCATATAATATTTCATCTAAATCGGTTTAGCTGTTTGAGCGTGAAAGCGTAACAGACAGACAGACAGACAGAGTCACATTTATAATATTAGTATGGATTATTTATTCAAGTGACCAAGACTCATTAGGTTACTACTACTAGTATAGTATTATATTATCTGTGGTACTACTTAAGAACAATGTTAGTAAATTATAAAATTAAAATCACGGCCGCACCATCCTATCGAAATAGCACTGCAGCGATTCATATATAAGCAGTCTAACCTGCTGGCAATCATGTTCAGAATACTGTTACCACTGCTCCGCACCTTGCTTACCAGAGATGCACATCGCTATCGCATTATGGTGTAAAAACAATCGACTTTAGCGACCGCGAACATTCCTGAAGCGCTACAGAAACGAGGCAGTCCCAACAGCACCCTGAACGCGTTGTTGTACTCAGCTCGAAGGGCGTCATAAGCTTTTCGATTATATCTAGCCCGTAGGCCGCATGTGTAAAAAGTAGTATAGTATGGACGAAAAAGCGTGATCTTTACGACAAGAGAGCAGCGTGCAAACCTACGGACTAGCATATCTGCTACATATGTAGTAATTTTTGTTACGAAAACAACAAAGGAATTCACTAAAACAAAGTTTTTATCAGCCATATTTTGGAAACAACTTGGACAAAAATAAAATAACATAAACATATGTTTAAATATAGAAAAAAATATATATATCAAGGTAGTTTCTTGTCTCAAAATATGCCTGATAACTTTTTTATAAAATATGTTTAAGTACATTCCTTTGTTGTTTTCGTAACAAAACTTACTATATATGTAGCAGATATAGTCGGGGTTACCTATTAAGACGAGACTTGCATGAAGACTGAAAAAGAAGACCTGAACCTGAAGACTTGTAACAATAACGCCTCACAAATGAACTAGGCTTATTTTCTTTTTTTACTCACATATTATAAACAAAGTGCTACTTGATAAAATCTTGTATTACAATAAATATGTGTTAAGGGGGTAGATCGGTTAAATTTGTTTTTATGTGGTCAGTTTTCAATTTTCGTTTCGATGTTGGTTGCATTTTTTGCTAATATCGTGAAAATTCACTTAAAGGCCGTAATAGCCTAAACTGATTTTAGGTATGAATAATTTGCAAAAAGTATCTCTCACTCCGATTAGGAATTATTAAAAAAAAAATTACCTCCCCCCTTTCGTATGCTGGCCACGATACGCTAGTGATACCTACGAACGTCGCTTATGTAAAGTAACGTAGAGTTGTAAAAATGGCGGCAAATGGACATGTCACACATGTTTACAGTTCCGCGTTTTAAGTGTAAAACAGTGTAAAATATACTTGAAATACGTGATAACTGGACAAGAACGAGACTTTGTGATTGAAAGAAGAAAACTAGAAAGAAATTATACTTGAAACTGGCGTATGCACATAATGTGCGAGCCATAATCTCTACCGATTAATATTAGAGGGAAGAAGAAGAAAAAAAAGTAAAGTAACGAAAAAGCTGTTTTCTTCCACGGTAGAAATACAATTTTGCTGAGTAACTTCATGAATAACCAACTCAAGAGACAACAGCGGTGGGAGTGTATCCGACTGCTACGCAAAAGGTCGTGGGTTCGTTTCCCACACGGGACTCAACTTTGTGTGATCCACAAATTGTTGTTCCGATTCTGGTTGTACTTTGTGTCTGTGACTTGTATGTTTGTAAAGTCCTCCGCGGCACAGGGCTTTTACCCTACTGCGGGAGTCGTCTTTTCAAAAAGAAAAGAAGAAGGAGTAGCTACTGAACAGATTTTTTTATAGGTTCGCTAAACTAGGCGATGGCCGTGCGTCAGCAACCGCCACGCCGACGGCATCAAAAAATAAAAAATCTAATGCCTAGACCCTCCTGTAGTACTGCGAGGTAGGTACTTAGGCGGTATCGAGTGAATATATTATACATTAATTTATTCTAAAAAGTGATGATGGACTACCTATTGTAGATCCTGGCACCACCACCTTCAAATAGTCAGTTTGTCTGGTGAACCAACTTGACCAGACCCTTCCTAAAGCTCAATCTTCCAAACAACGAATTGTAGCTATGTCCCTTCTGACCCATCGCACTATGTAGTAGTTAGTGGTACCGAATTCAACATTTTGCAGATTTAACAGTGTGTGTTCCCCCAGCAAATAGTCAAATTTAATTAGGTATTAGAGTATTTTATAAAATCAGTTGTCCATCTCGTGTAATTGTTGCGCTGATAGTTTTAAACTTATTTCACAAAAATAGATTTGGAGGAACGTTTAGAAACATTCCCACAGCAAAATATCATGTATTATTTTTATGGGATAAACTGAAATACATTTTAGCTACCTACCTATTGTCAATTTCATGTACATAAATGTTGCAATTTATTTCTTTGCTTGGAAAGATACTCAAGTTTTTGCTGGGGGACGTTTGGGGTTTCGCTCGATCTCTGAAACAGGCGGATAAGATTTTTTGTAAGTACCTACCTATATTCTTTCTTGAATTGTTCCTTTAGGTGTTATTGGTCCAATCTTCAAAAAAAAAAGTTGCAACATTTATAACAAATGCCTCGGTGGCGGCAGTGTATCCGACTGCAACGCAAGTGGTCGTGGGTTCGATTCCCACACAGGACACCACTTTGTGATACACAAATTGTTGCTGTGTGGTCGACAAGTCTGGGTGTAATTTGAGTCCGTGACATGCGTTTATAAAATCCCCCGCCACACGGCTTGTATCTACGCTAGGTAGTTACCTACTGCGGAATCATCTCTAATTAAAGAAAAAAAAATGCCAGCTATGATTATGTACCTATCTAGGTAGGTAGGTACCTACCTATCCAAGAGAATAAAAACTTCGTACCTAATAGTAGGTACCTATTTCAGTATATCCCATAAGACATGACATTTTACTGCGGGTAGGTACGATTCTAAACGTTCCTCCAGCAGAAACTTATTGTCTAAGGGGCAACGCAAATAGAATACGGCGAGACGAAGGTACGGTACAGACACGGCGCAGATACGGTGCAGGCGCGATATCTGCGCAAACAGACGCGGGGACGATACGGCAAGTTAAGTCATTATAGAGCGTGATATTGACGGGATAAGACATGTATTCCTCTTCAGACGAAGATGAAGATGCACTGGCTTTGCTACAGATTATTAATTTACAGCAAAGACCAAGAAGGTATTGGATACATCCAGTGTGGAGAAATGCAGAAGAGCACAGGTACTATAAAATAATGGAAACATTATATGAATATCCTGATCGTTTTCGCACAGTTTATAAAATGTCACTGGAATGTTACCATATCGTATTGTCAAAAGTAAGAGAAGGACTTCGGAAGCAAGTTACAAATTGGAGAAAACCAATCAGCCCTGAAGAAAGACTACTGATAACTTTAAGGTAAGTGAAACTATTTTTTACAGATCAAACTTTTATTGACAAATCAAAAGATAATATTCATTGAAAATGTTTTTGGTTTAGCATCTTTGCTACAATTAGTATTTATAAATTGCTCTCAGTGTTACAGCTAATTTGAGTATCTGTCAAGCTGTCATCATGTGCTGTCCTTATCTCACAATACAGAATCAGCGCATGCGGACAGGGACAGCACATGACTACTCAAGCTAGCTGTCGCACTAAGAGCCATTTATAAATAAAGTTCAAGGCATTGGATAGTTCTCATTAAAATCACTTATTTCGTCTTCATGAGATTGGATAGATGTCTCTGGATTCGGGTGAGGTGTAGCTGGAGTTATTGGTGAAAATATTGGCAAACATAATGTAGTTGGAGTTGCCGGAGGTGCTAAGGATTGTGCTCTTTCATAAGCTCCCGGTGTCCGCGTTTGCTGATATTCTGAAATGCTGAGTTGATAATAAGCTTTCTCATCATAAGTTCGGTGTCTTGAAGGCCCAGCTATTTGTTCAATTACAGCCACTGCCGCCGGTGGTGCTGGATTTATATACTCTCCGGATATCAAAGTCAGCTGAGTTTCCGGATTTTTGTTAGCTGCTGCAGTATGTTTAGCTGTCTGCTGAGTCGAGGTAAACGAAGGTGCTGGACTTGTATTAGCTCTGGATGTAAGAGTCTGCTGGGTTGCACCTTCATTAGGATCATAATCTGTCTCTCGAGAAGGTGTTCGTGGATAATACGGCTGTGTCCTAGGATAACTAGGTACTGGGTCATTTAAAATTTGCTCTGATAAATTGAGAACGCCCATTTTAAATCTTCGTTTTTGGGCTGGTGTCATTGATTTCATATCTGGAAGCATGCTTTGAAAAAAAGCTAGATCGCTGTCTGTTTCAGGCTCAGCTCTATGTATGGTCTTCATTTGTAATGCTCTTTGACTGAAATATTCATGTGCTGATTTATTAACATCTTTTAAAGAGATTGCCCTAGATTTATTTAATAGTGGTAGCAGTGGCGGTGTTGGCGTGGATTGATTGGAGATGGAATCCGAATTTGTGTTTTCAGAAGCTAGTTGACCAGTAAACAGTGTCTCATCGACTTCTTCACTATCATTACCGTCTGTGCAATCATATTTGCTTAGATTGCTTTTGGTTGGTCGGGACTTCAAGTAATTGTCTAAAAAATGTAGATGTGGTGAAAGGTAGTACTCTTTAATCGTCTTTGCACCTGATCCAGATGGCAAATCTAGCCTTTTCTTGTTTTTGCTGTAACTACATCGAATATTCTTCCACCGTTCTTTACATTCTTGGGCTGAAAAATATTTAAGGAGATTAGTTACAATGTGTGTTTAGATTGAGGTGCCACTTTTCGCATCGTAAAGTGGCTAATGGAGTTATTTAGTAGTAGTTTAGGAAATTTTGTAGAACGGATATTGGATTTTGTATTAGAATACTTCAAAAGTTAAATGAATATAAAGGTGGCACCTCAATCTGTTTGGATTGAGGTACCACTCAGAACTGGGAATATTATGGATGAGTTTTCATCAAAATTTCGTAGTACTCCAGAATTCTGGAGTACTACAAAATAATACAAAATTTTGATAAAATTTCATCCATAATTTTCCCAGTTCTGAGTGGCACCTCAATGCAAACAGTTAGATTGAGGTGCCACCTTTATATTCATTTAACTTTTGAAGTATTCTAATACAAAATCCAATATCCGTTCTACAAAATTTTCTAAACTACTACTAAATAACTCCATTAGCCACTTTACGATGCGAAAAGTGGCACCGCAATCTAAACACACAAATGTTACATACTTATTGCTATTTTATTTTTGTTACAGATACTACTCAGATGGCTGTTCGTTTACATCACTTTCTGGATATGTATTGAGAGGAGGCAGTACCGTCCGGCAAATTGTGCATGAAACCTCTAGCGTTTTGTGGGAATGCCTACAGCCGGAATATATGCCTGTACCTACACGACAAAAATGGGTAGAAGTTGCTGAACGGTTTTACACTCTCTGGAATTTACCGAATTGTGTTGGGAGTTTAGATGGAAAGCATATTAGAATTACAGCGCCCATCAACTCGGGTTCGACTTTCATAAATTATAAGGGATATTTCTCTATTGTATTGTTAGCAGTTGTAGATGCAGATGGTTTCTTTTTAACTATAGATGTTGGTGAATACGGCCGAAATAGTGATGGGCGAGTATTACAAGTTAGCTCTTTTGGACAAGCTATGGATCTAGGCGATCTCGATTTACCGAACCCTACACCTTTGCCTGGAGAAACACAGAATGTGCCCTTTTATTTTGTGGCAGATGAAGCTTTTCCACTAAAAAGAAATATTATGAGACCATATGGTCGAAATCAATTGACTAATGAGAGAAGAGCTTATAATAACAGGTTGTCAAGGGCACGTAAGTCAGTAGAATGTGCCTATGGTATGTTAGCGTCAAAGTTTGGTGGACTTTACACGCCTATTTGCTGCAAACCAGAATATGTTGATAATATTATAAAAGCAATGTGTGTGTTGCATAACGTAATTCGCACATGTGATGGTAAAAAATCAAATCCACGGTTTAGAAATAATTTGATAGGAGCAAACATTAACATGCGATTAATGGGAGAAAATCCCTACCATATCAGGGAATATCTTACAACATATCTAACACAACGATCTCCGATTCCGTTTCAGACTAGACATAATGTTTAAAATTTAAATAAAATACATACCTGTTGCACCGACTTTTATTGCTATTTCTTGCCATATTTTGTCTTGCACATTTCTGTTACTGTACCCTGTCTTAGTGTAGTCATAGATATTCGGGTATTGCTCAATTAACTCGCAAAACTCAATATCGTCACGCATCCTGTATACGAAGCGACGTGCGTCTTGCGTTATCTTTTGTTCGTGACTGAAGGCGGCAAGCGGACGGCGCAGGCACGCCGCTCCTCGCCCCCCGCCACGTCGCCAGCAGATGTAGGCGCAAGCGGCGTCTCGCATTATATAGGTACAGTATGAACAAAGATACGTAGCGATATATTTTAAACTGTTCAAATTTTCGTCCATATGGATATTTAAAGGCTGATTTACATTGATACAGTAGCTGGCGCCAGCTACTGTATCAATGTAAATCAGCCTTAATCCATGATTTTAATGAAAATCCGATGTAATTTAACTTATTATGATTTGATTTATGTATTTCGATGTTATTCGTATTTTAAAGTAGTTAAATAGCAAACATAGCGGTTACATATTGCAAACATAAGTACAGTCGACAGCACATCAAGCTATACAGTTTGACCTTGAGCACGCCTTTATTGCACTTGTAATAGTGGCGGCTTTCGTAGCGCAATGTTACACTTGATGTGCTCTCGACTGTACATAGGAATTATAATGATACAAAAGGAGGGAATTAGTATTCGAAAAAAAACCGAAAGGAGGTGTATTAAATGTTATTTCCACTAAATAGCACCTTGTATAATAATACTCTGTGCCGTACCGTCCCCGCGTCTGTTTGCGCAGATATCGCGCCTGCACCGTATCTGTACCGTACCTTCGTCTCGCCGTCTTCTATTTGCGTTGCCCCTAATGTGTGTAATGCACTAACATGGACAATCCGAATTCAACATTTTGCTGGAGGAACGCACACTGTAATAGGTAGGTACAGAGGGACTTTTATAATTAGGCGACTGCCTTGTGTAGTTGCCCGTGAACCTTATCAAATCTAGTAACAAGCAAGACTAACCTACAGCGTGGCGCTATTTCCGTCAGACCATTCCCAAGTTCGTTCTATTTCTATACTTGGGTCAATGTCGGCCGTTGAGCTCGGTTTGTCTTGTGTTTGTATACATGAGATCGGGTAAAGAAAAGACAGGTAAATTTTTCAGATTTTTTTTGTATTTTCATTATTTTTTATAATTTATAAATGACCTAGTAAGAAAGTAGTCTTATCCGTTTCAGCACATACAATCATCATTCATGAGATTACAAAAGATCCTTTGGCGAGTGCAGTACCGAGGCCGGCGGTCGGCGCGCGCCCGCGGCGCCGCGCTCCGTCCTGCCGTCACTATTACGATTTAATTACAATAATATCTTACGTACAATTAAATTAACGGAGATTACAAGCCTGAATTGAGCAGCCGGCCGCGGGACCGGCCGGGCCGCGGGCTGCTGTCGGCAGCTTTCTGCGGCACGCTTAGAAGCACTTCCTGTGCACGATCGAGGGGCCGGACTCGTCGTACTCCTGTTTCGAGATCCACATCTGCTGGAAGGTCGAGAGGGAGGCGAGGATCGATCCACCGATCCATACGGAGTACTTCCTCTCTGGGGGCGCGATGATTTTGATCTTCATTGTAGATGGGGCCAGAGCTGTGATTTCCTTCTGCATACGGTCGGCGATGCCTGGGTACATGGTGGTACCACCAGACAGAACTGTGTTGGCGTACAAGTCCTTACGGATGTCGACGTCGCACTTCATGATGGAGTTGTAAGTGGTCTCGTGGATGCCGCAAGCTTCCATACCCAAGAATGAGGGCTGGAAGAGAGCCTCGGGGCAACGGAATCGTTCGTTTCCGATGGTGATGACCTGTCCGTCAGGAAGTTCATAGGACTTCTCGAGCGAGCTGCTGGAGGCAGCGGTGGCCATCTCCTGCTCGAAGTCGAGCGCGACGTAGCAGAGTTTCTCCTTAATGTCACGCACGATTTCACGCTCAGCCGTGGTGGTGAATGAGTAACCACGCTCGGTGAGGATCTTCATTAGGTAGTCTGTGAGGTCGCGGCCGGCCAAGTCCAGACGCAGGATGGCGTGCGGCAGCGCGTAACCTTCATAGATGGGCACCGTGTGAGAGACACCGTCACCGGAGTCGAGCACGATACCGGTGGTACGACCGGACGCGTACAGGGAGAGCACGGCCTGGATGGCGACGTACATGGCGGGAGTGTTGAAGGTCTCGAACATGATCTGTGTCATCTTCTCTCTGTGAAACAAACGGTACGGTCAGCACTGACGGCATTGCGACAAGTGGACGTGACTGAGGGACTAACTGGTGGGCGGCTGCCTGACTGTTTAAGGGCGGGTGGTACCTATATAGTGTGACAAGTTATGAACCTACCTGTTGGCCTTGGGGTTGAGAGGGGCCTCCGTGAGCAGCACGGGGTGCTCCTCGGGGGCGACACGGAGTTCATTGTAGAAGGTGTGGTGCCAGATCTTCTCCATGTCATCCCAGTTGGTGACGATACCGTGTTCAATTGGGTACTTGAGCGTGAGGATACCTCTCTTGCTCTGGGCCTCGTCGCCTACGTACGAGTCCTTCTGTCCCATGCCGACCATGACACCCTGGTGGCGAGGTCTGCCCACGATCGAGGGGAACACGGCGCGGGGCGCATCGTCGCCCGCGAAACCGGCCTTGCACATACCGGAGCCATTGTCTACTACCAACGCAGCAACTTCCTCGTCGCACATTGTAAATTAGTCTGAAAATTAAAAAAAAATATTATGAACAAACTTTTTTACACAACTAGTATTATACTAGAATTAAAGTGGACCAAGTTTCTATTCATGTCCTAATAGAGAAGCAGTGGGTAGAAGACCCACACGCAACATCTCACGACAATGCTAAGTGGGCGTCGAATCATCAAATTGAAACCAAATAAGGCGAGATTGTGCGAGTTCCCGATCGCGAAAAAATAACGTGGCACATGACGCGGCATGACCACTTTTCACTAAACGGACTGCTCTTACTGACCGAGAAAGTCGTTCAAGAGATGTGTTACTTTCTAATTGGATTGATAACCGTTCAAGTTCAAATATCGCAAAGTGGCAGTTGGAGCCCGAGCCCGAACAAGACCACGCCCTACCGCAACCGGCTATCCCAGACTCCCGGCCGGCGACGCACGACCCAACCCCTAACGACGTGTCACTGACCCGCACTCACTAATCGCATTGCACTATTTCCTCACGCCACTACATCACTAAACATCACAAAAAAATATTGAAGACACCTCATAATCAACTTACTTTTAATTTAAATAGTCCTAATAAATAAATAAATTAACTTGCTATTGCACAGCCTCGGTATTGCTGCACAACGCTACAGCTCGAGCTCACTTCGTGGAATGTCGGCGAGCGCGGCAAGCAGAGTATATAAATGAGGCTGCTATGTCGGGGTCCCCCTACCCAACGCGGCGACTTCTCCACCAATCGCGCAGTACGGCACAATACATGAGTTTTCGTGGCCATATATGGTATTCGCTGCAGGGAGCCTGCGCGTTCCCCCCGCACGCCCCCTCCCGCCCCGCCGCTGATAGCGCGCCTCTTGCTTGATAACGTCGCGATCTCAAAGAGCGCTCACATTGAACATTTAGCGATCAGACGGACGCTTCCGTACAGACGGACTACAGTAACTCACTATATTTACTACACACATACAATTACGAAATAGATGATAAGGAAAGTTCAACACAAATATTGGCATACTTCCAAAATGACAGCTGTGCAGTCAGTGCAGCACAGGCAGACGTTATGCAAATGTCAAACAGATTGCGAATTTGCGATCTGCGATTCGGACGTTTTGCGATAAACGGAACCACTGCGTCTGATTTATAGATTAAATATTGACACAAACTTGACAATGAATAATTTAGAAAGCCATCATACCTATCTCTAACTGTGGCAAAGACGGGAAATTTGAACGATTTATTACACAAACAAATAGGTAAATACGTTAGATAGGCATTATTTTAATAAATAGAATTTACATACCAGTAGTATTCGTGTAGAGAAGAGAATAACCGCAGCGTTTGCGAACCGTGAGAAATGAATGCCGGCCGGTTTCTTTCTGTTGCTCGCTCGCTCGTGGAGGTCGGTCGATCTGCTTCACTAGAATACGCCGTACGCCGCGCCGGCGCCCCGCGACACAATCGACTCGCCCAATGGACCTCTGCAGGTGCTAAATAATATAAAATTTGCCTACTTTTTACGTCGCTGCAAATAACAAAACGACCTCCAAAATGCTCCTACTGACAGATTTGACAGACAGATGTCAAGCAATTGTTCATTATTCGAATATAGAATACATTTTTTTTTCCCTCAATAATGGACTCGCCCAACTTCCCCGCTTGCCGCAACCGATGCCCTTACCATATATGGGCATCGGTAAAATCCTGAGCTCTGATTGGTGCACGATGGCAACGGTCGTTGTACGTACATGGCGTACACAACTACAAACAAATAATTGCGCTTGTGTTTGTGTCTAGTAGCAAAACGATTCCATTCAATATCGTCTGCAAGGCGCAAGGCGGCAAATAACTTTAGCCAAGTCTTGATGCTTGAAGGCTGTATGCAAACACTGTGTACCTATTTTTTTGGTTTAAGTAGGTAGATAAGTAAGTACTATTTAATTAACTACACAGTCGTTTTACACGAAATACGTAGATTCGTTTTCTTAAAGGAACCTTTCTAGGTACATACGTTCGTACCTAAGTACCTAGGTACGAACGTACATATATGACCTTACCGCAGTGAGGTCATGTGTGTATTGTTGGTACCTACTTCCCAAAACTACCCCGAGCTACGTACAAATTTTGTCAGTCATTTCCTCTTGGGCGATAACTTGTAAAATGCTTCCAATAGTTGTATCATGAAGCTCCGAACTGAACGTCAGCTGCAATTTGGTGGATAGGTTAAGCAGCGATAGCCTCCAACGCAACGTACCCATTAAAAAAATCATTTCCCCCATTTTAAAATTTAAAAAAAAAATTAAGTCAGTGGACTATAAAGTGGTGGATAATACGTCAGCTAGTCACACGAACATTAATAGAGATTTTTAAAATTTTTGATCATTTCTTCTCAATTGAATTTATCAGATTACATTTTATACGATATTGTCAATAAATAAATATGTCAGCTAGATATATCTCGGTGGAAAGATTGTCAGCTGATGCCTTATGTGTAGTAAAATGCACCAGCTAACGAGTTTTCTAACTTAACTATCATTTTTTATCCAGGAGGAAATTACGTACTTAGGTACCTATCTAAAGTTATGCGACATTTACTCTCAGGATCAGCGACCACAGCTGAAAAAGCAGCATCACAGAAGAATATTATTAAATTTACTTAGGTAAGTATTCATTATCTTATTAATTAATCTCTATGGTCGTGTTTACTGTTTACCCTTACCTATCGAGTTATACTATAATTTTAATTAAGAAGGTTGGTAGGAATGTATACCTACTTAATTATTTACTTAGCAAACCCCTAGACCGTTGATACCATTCATATGTTCTGAGAGGTACCCCTGAATACCAAAACGATCCACCCTGACTTGTGCTAAGAGAGATTTGAACCCCTCCCTCCAAAATTGCAAAAAAAGATAGCTACACAATACTACGTATTACTATTACTTATTCTGTGAATGTACTTATTTGACTAGTGTTTAGTCAATTGTACCATCTACCGCCCCTTAATTACGAGAACCTCCGCCCCAGAAAAATAATCCTGGGTACACCATGACTCTCGGTACCGAGTAGGTACCTATCTACTCTCATTATTCTGTGCTGCCTTTAGAAGTGATAGTGATTAGCTGTGGCGGATTTCTGATTTTGTTTTGGGGTTCTGACCCCGCTGTGGAACCCAACATAACGGGTGGACTCAGGTACTTTGGGAGGGGGGTGCAATAGGGTAGATAACTGTCAAGTCAAATCACTATCTTTTTAAGAAACGTCAAAACGATGCGCTTCGTACTAATTTTTAAGAAATGCAAAACAATGACGTCATTCTTTTGTATGGTCAAATCATGTAGTTTCAATGTTTGTTTTGATGTTTATAAATTCATGACAACGTATGTAGAGAAACTGAGAAACATTGTTTTACAGAATATGTTTGCAAATGCTATTTTCTGTACCTATAGTGTAAAATAATTTATTGTTATTGTAGTCATCTTCCCAATTCGTTTCGGAGGATTCGAACTCACTACTCCCTGGGTACGCACCTAGGTAGGCCAGGAGGCCTACTCTAATTCAATGAATACGAAGTTTCGATCAAAAATGAGGTGGTAATATACAGATCCAGGAACATCAATTTAATCCATTTGTTCCATAAAATCGTCCATGGGTTCGAACTTTTTGTGCTTATTCAAAAATTAATTAGGATATTCTCCGTAAACTTAAGAAATTTTAGTAAACGAAAATTCATGAATTTCGTTTTTAAGAAAGAGAGTAGGCCTACAGGACTCAAGCAGGGTTGCAAGTATATTAACATAAATGTCGACATCATTATTTTTGTCTTGCAGCATAACTAATCAATTAACTGCAATAAAATTGTGACTATCGGATGTTTTTTTCACTAATTGCGTATCATTGTGAAGCCATCATCTTATTATGTATTGCAAATGTAAAAAAATATTAGGTAAATAAATTTCCTACGTACTTATTCTTTACAAATACAATAATTGCACTTACTCTTTCTGATTTTTTAATATTTTATGAGGTTTTGTTACTTTTTAGGGTTCCGTAACTCAAAAGGAAAAAAAACGGATCCCTTATAGGATCACTTTCACTTTGTTGTCCGTCCGTCCGTTGGTGTCAGTCTGTCAAGCCCTTTATCTCGGAAACGCGTCGTTATCGAGTTAAAATTACACCAAAACCATACCTTCCATGTACTCAGGTCTACAGACCCTTGAAGCTGTGAAAACATCAAACGAGTCCGACTCCAACTTGTCCGTTTTTTTAGATCCAACTGCTACCGAAAGCCGTCAATAATGTATATTTTCCATGTAAAGGAATTCACCCTACTTTAGATTTCTAGGTGAAATTAAAAGAGGACTTTCACGATTTCAATCCATGACCCTAGATTATACGCTATGTACCTACCGTGTGTAGATAGACTAGATCCCAGGTACCTATCTCCTAAATTCTAGAATAAACATACCAAAATCCCAAATACCTAGTAGAGATATCTGGGATATTTGGCGAAGCCGCTTGTGTCTACAAAAATTGCAAAATTTTCAAAATTTAAAATTTTTGGGAGAAATATTTGAATCTGAAGTCCTTTGTCCTTTCCTTATCTTCCAAATTTATTTTTTTTAAATTTATACTTTATTTATCCTTATTTTTTAAAGAACCAACCAATGGTTGTTATTTATTATCTACGTTATGTTGAATCAACCGGAATATTTTAGATTGAATCGCCACAATGAGTCATATTTCCAAGTCAATAACTGTCCGTACTATCTGTCTGGCTGACGCACCACGGATAAGGGCGGTGACTGCTAACGATGTCATTATTTTTTATGATTTTCTACATTTTTATAGAAGTCTGACTTAATATTAAAGTCACCAAACGCTGAGTGTACCAAGGAGAGTTTCATTCATGTCTTAGGCTACAAAAGTTGCGTAACAAAATCAATATTTCAAACCATCTAAATTTTAAAATGAATGAGATAAACCATGATGTAGGCAGAGGCACATATAACTGGTCTGTAGGTCCAGTGGTTAGTGACCCTGACTGCTAAGCCAGAGGTCGTGGGTTCGATCCCCATCCACGATAAAACTTTGTGTGATGAGCACGATGGTTTATTCTGCGTCTGGGTGTATTATCATTATCAATGACTAGCTATCCCGCGCAACTTCGTTTGCGTAATTTTTTCCCGTTTTTGCAACATTTCTCGTTGCTGCTCCACTCCCAGTGGTCGTAGCGTGATGTGATATAGCATATAGCCTTCCTCGATAAATGGGCTATCCAACAGTGAAATAATTTTTCAATTCGGATCTGTAGTTCCTGAGATTACCGCGTTCAAACAAACAAACTCTTCAGCTTTATAATATTAGTATAGTTATGTATGTATTTAGAAATACATATATTAGTAGGTATGTTTATCAGTTGTCTGGTTGCCTGCTTAGTTTGGAATCAGATAGCGTTGAATGAGTTGTCTCAGTCAGAATATTATATTGACTATGAGGTAGCATAATTGTAAACTGAGCAGGTTTAAATATTTGCAATTATTAGGTACTAGCTGTCCCGCGCAACTACGTATGCGTAAATTTTTCCCGTTTTTGCAACATTTCTCGTCGCTGCTCCGCTCCTATTAGTCGTAGTGTAATGTTATATAGCCTATAGCCTTCCTCGATAAATGGGCTACCTAACAAAAAAAGTTTTTTTCAAATCGGACCAGTAGTTCCTGAGATTAGCGCTCTTCGCTAACTCTTCCGCTTTATAATATTAGTATAGATGTAAGCAAGGGCCACATATCCATTGGTCAGGGGCACAGACTCGGAACACCTATGAAACCAAGTGGTCCGAGATTCTGTGTCTCTCCTTCTGTACTCTCGGTTATCTATGAAGAAATCTAGAAAGAAATATTACACGCTGTATTGCATTTGCAATACTAGTGTTAAAAGCTATCACAAAAAACGTGAGAACGGCTCCATGAACACTTTCTGATGACTTATTTTTAAATTGTATAGTTTCGACGAAAGTATAATAGAAATTGCTCAGTGACAATAAACATAGGGTTCACGATTTAACCTTTCTCGTTATGCGTCTGGTGTTTAGACGGAGCTGATTAAACTCGTTCGGGCTAAGTCGAAGTAGTGAGTCATGGTTGAGTATTTGAGCGCATGCGTACTACTGCGATGAGTCAATACCAGTCTTGAGGGTGCCCACTAATACAAGTTCTTCGTAAATTATGACCCATGAGGTATAAGTCACACATTCACCACACCTTTTTTGTATGAAGACATGTTGCACTAGTCATGAGTGAAATTCGCTTCGCTTTCGTAATGAGGAACAGCTGATGTTCTTATAAGAAGTTTATAAACCAGATTGTGTGTTATTTAAAGGTACGAACCTTTTATTTATCCGACGTTTCGATCGAGTTGCACCGATCGAAACGTCGGGTAAATAAAAGTTTCGTACCTTTAAATAATTCACGCGATTAAGTCCCGAAATATATCTATACTATACTAGCTGTCCCGCGCAACTTCGTATGCGTAAATTTTCCCCGTTTTTACAACATTTCACGTCGCTACTCCGCTCCTATTAGTCGTAGCGCGATGTTATATAACCTATAGCCTTCCTCGATAAATGGGCTATCCAACAAAAAAATATTTTTTCAAATCGGACCAGTAGTTCCTGAGATTAGCGCGTTTAAACAAACAAAGCAAACAAACAAACTCTTCCGCTTTATAATATTAGTATAGATGTATAAAAAATGCGAAAGTTTAAAAACAATGATGGTAGGTTAGGTTAGCGTTTGTTTTTTAACAAGTCTAGTACCTACATAACCTATTTACATAAGCTATAACATTAGTTTGCGAAAACCAAATTAAAATTGCCGAAGAAAAAAACGTCCAAAAGATTTAGAATAAAAAAAATGTTGTCTATAAAGTCGGTTTACGGGCGACAATTTTACATGGTAGCGTCTTTAAAAAACATTGATGTCATTATCGCCATTCGAGTTGGTTAGCAACAAGTCAATAACGTGACACTTTTTTGTGAGTACAGCCGGTCATCGACTTTTAATATGTTATCACGTCAATATGTTTAAAGGCTGGCTAAGTGGATACCTACTACCTACTTAAGGAAATAAAAATTGGGGATTCTTCTCCATAAAAACATCGATTTTAAAAATCGATTCAAATTGTAGACTCGAGATATATTGGTTGTCATTTATTTATTGGTTTACTTACAATTGTTACACTTATTGAAATACACTTTAGTACAATACCAAAAAAATAGTCTAGTGTACAATATTAATCAGTAAACACAACATGCACAATAAAACTAATTGATCAAAGTGGGAACATTAATAAACACAGTAGCAGTCCTAGTTATATTAAGTATTCTGTAGCCGGATTAAGGTTTTTCAATATGTAATAAAAAAAAACAAAATAAAAAAAAACCTGGGTTTTTTTACTACTACTACTAAAAAAACTAAACTACTAGTAGGTACTACTTAAAAAAAATAATCATACTAAATGTAAATAATAAAGAATAAAAATATAAAATCGATCATAAGATCGATCTATCGAAATCTAGGTAGGTAGACAGTCTGGGTAGTAGATACTCTCACTATTAATTTAATCAACATTGATTTAATTAAGGGCAAATAATTGCAAATGTTTTTTAGGATTGTTGGTTTAACCGGTTTATCTACAGAATATTTTATGGATGCCTTTTTGTTTTAGAAATTGAAATTAGCAACGTGTTACTGTCCGGATTCGAGTGACAAACTGTTATTTATTAGCTTCCTATCAAATGATACCTAGACATGGTGATAAAATATATTATATGCTTTTATTATTACACTCTCTTCGCTATTTCCTTTTTTCTTGAATGTTTAAAAAATACAATTATTATCTTTTTATACTTACCTACGTATACCAATGTGTTATTATATACTAGCGGACGCCTCGCGGTTTCACCCGCGTAGTTCCCGTTCCCGAGGGAATAAAGGGATAAAAAATAGCCTATATCACCCGGGGTTAGTGTAGCTTCACAACGATGAAAAATTTTTTTAAATCCGTCCATGAGTTCCGGAGCCTATTTAATACAAACAAACAATCAAATCTTTCCTCTTTATAATATTAGTATAGACTATTAAATACAAATTGTTATTTTAATTTATTCTTTATTCATTAGAAAATTTACCGATGCTAATGATTCTGCGCAATGATAGTGTTTCAGTATTAGCCGTGAAAGTATAGTAATGCTAATGAATATTTTTTTAGGGTTAAATCATGAACCTTTTAGGAATACTAGGTAGGTGTTGTGTAATATTTTCCGTTGACCTACAATCAAGAAGAGTAAAAAGCAAGGTTACCTGCACATAAAAGAGAAATCTCCCCGAATCGTAGGTAAATCCACAAACTAGCTGAACTGCGCAACTTCGTCTGCGAAATTTTTCCCCGTTTTTGTAACATTTTTCATTGCTGCTCCGCTCCTATTGGTCGTAGCGTGATGTTATATAGCTTATAGCCTTCCTCGATAAATGAACTATCCAAGAGTAAAATATTTTTCAATTCAGATCAGTAGTTTCTGAGATTAACGCGTTCAAACAAACAAACTCTTCAGCTTTATAATATTAGTATAGACTAATGATTCAGGGAGGTTTATCTTTTTCCTTTTTTCCTTAACCTTTTTCATTTAAAAAATAAGGAACCTACTTACGTACGTCACATTATTTTAAACATTTTTTATTAGATATAGAGATTCAATTTTTTTAACTCTCAAGTAGGTTTGTACCTACAACAAAGCTGAGCCAACATAAGGAATAAAAAAAAAAATACAATACTAGCGCACATTTGCCAACAAAAATACAGTTATAGATGGAACTCCTAGAACCCGACTTAAACTCTCACTTGACCATTATTTTTCTTTAAAACGCCTTTACTTATCTTATTCACTTCAACATGCTCTGATTATAATCTGTTACTGAGTAACATTTTTTCAGATAATAGGTACTTTCCAAAACTTATACATTTCCTAAGTGATTATGAATTCTAGTGAATAATGAATGAGTGATCGTGTAATTTATTCCACTTTTTTATATCATTGCACTTTTTTTGCTGATTGTACATGCCTACTTATATTTTGATGGAAATAACTAGAATGTTGATAAACTTTCACGATTTGTACACATTATGAAAATTTAAATATTACGGGTCTTAATCGCGTGAATAATCCTAGTTTATTTCCCTACGTTTCGACCGTATTGCAACGGCCGTGGTTACGGGTATTTTACCTTAAATTATTTACGCAATTAAGACCCGGAAATAACTAGCGCGAATTAGGGTAAAAAATTCATTTACTCTTAGATTTTATTAAAATATATATATTACGGGTCTTAATCGCGTGAATAATTTAAGGTAAAATACCTTGTTTATTGCCCGACGTTTCGACCGTATTGCAACGGCCGTGGTCACGGGAAGACTAGTTGAGCTCAGCGTCGCCTCCGTGAAGCGCGGGTTTCGGAAACTACCCTCGCTTGATTTTTATCACTCACTATTACGGAACCGTCGGTACTTCGACACACAACACTAAGGACATCTGCACACTGGCGTGTAATGTTTGTTCGGCGGTGTATACACTTGCCGATTACGGGATTCCACGATGTTGACAAACGGTATCCGTCTTCTCGGTTGAAATTGACATGTTTTTTGATTTCAACCGCTTCCCTCGCCATCCTGGAGTAATAGTGACGGTCGGTGGAGAGGACCTGTGGTTTGTGTAGTTCAATCCAGTGATTGGTTCCCGCATCCAGCAAGTGTTCCGCTATTGCTGACTTGTTTGTCTGTCGGTTAAAACCGGCAGGTTCCGTAATAGTGAGTGATAAAAATCAAGCGAGGGTAGTTTCCGAAACCCGCGCTTCACGGAGGCGACGCTGAGCTCAACTAGTCTTCCCGTGACCACGGCCGTTGCAATACGGTCGAAACGTCGGGCAATAAACAAGGTACTTTACCTTAAATTATTCACGCGATTAAGACCCGTAATATATATATTTTAATAATGTGTACAAATCGCGAAAGTTTATCAACATTTACTCTTAGATTCCTTTCGTTTTAATGTTACATAAATAAGTAATGGTAGGTATCTAGTTTTTGGACCATATTACATTTACAATTAAATCATTCTTAATCAATATAATATTCCAAAATATATCAAGCTAATAGTCCAAAAACAGTGTGATGGGATTTCTTCAACTGGGTGTAATTAAGGAATATTCAAAGAGGTGAAACGGGGCTTCCATCTATACCAGTACATACATAATATAAAACTGAAGAGTTTGATTGGTTATTTTTTTAAACGCGGTAATCTCAAGAACTACTGGTTGGATAGCCCATTTATCGATGAAGGCTAAATGCTATATAACATCACGCTATGATCAATAGGAGCGAAGCAGCAATGAAAAATGTTGCAAAAACGGGGAATAATTATTCTTTTTAAGAGCTTCCGTTGCGAGCGCTGCGTAAGCAGTTAAAGTTACTAAATACAACAGTAACGTATATTTGTTCCTTCTGAAAAGTTTTAACAAAAAGTCCGCAACAGCAAATTTAGTACCTACGTATAAGTTGTTATTATGTAGGCATCCGCTACAAAGCATAAAGCAAATCTTTAATGGGATAGAAGGAAGGGAAATGATAGTTCAAACAAAACGCGGGCGCCCGCCGCTTCTGGCGAAAGCTAGTATAACATAATATGCAAACAAATGCTAGTTTATCATAATACCTATAAATAGGTGTATTGTACATATCTTTTTAACGTTTTGAGCTGTTTTCTGACCATAAGCAGGTACCTATGCAAACGAAGCGTGCGGGCGTAACCGAAGGCAATAACTTAATTTATTGACGAACTGCCTACATTCAATTTTATTTCCCAAATGCGTACTCTATTACAAAGTTGATCTTTACATATCAACACAGATTGTGATGACTAATTCAAAACGAAACAAAAATTCTTGTGGTATTTTCAAAACATTTGGTCAAACAAAGTTTAATTTGCGACAATTATATTGTATGACACATCATCGCACAAGCATATGTAGGAAGAGGAACCTCTACCTATCTATACATATATTTTATGAAGTACTAAAACATAATGTATGCTTATTTATCTTTGTAACAAATATGAGTCATAATAACAGCAAATTAGATTAAATAAGCGAATTTACTTCCGACCTTCCGATAAAGAAAATTACAAATTCACACTTTTTTTCGATCTTGAATAATTTTCAAATGTATAGTTACTAATATTATAAAGCTGAAGAGTTTGTTTGTTTGAACGAAAAAAACTTATTAAAAAACAGTCTCTTCTTATTTTTGATCTGACGGCAATGTATCAAATTTTTGAGCCTAATTGTTTGTGCCAGTGACAAGTGTTTAATGTAGGAACGACTCGGTATTATAAATTTTACGCGTAAGTTGGTAGGTATTTAGTATTTAATATATTTTCACACACAAAACACGGAGCTGTGAAAATGACGACAGCTCAATTTTTGTCGGTTTTTGCAAACTATAATGAATAATTTTTAGTTGTAAAAATGACAATAGGACCCCGCCTGGTACGTAGGTCCATGCCCCGATACGTTGTTCCCGCTATATTTAATAAATATTGATTGATCGCCAAATGACACTCAATATGAAATTTTCTAGAAATTCAATAAAACTAACTGGTTATATCGGATTACTTTAAAAGATACTAAGGAAACAACATTTTGTACTACACGGGATCAGTGGAAATGACTCAACGAAGGAAACAAAACGCTGCGAGTAGAATATAAACTCGTTGGACCATTGTATTGTAAACTGTTTCGGCGTCAGAATACATAATTTGTTGTATTCTTGGATGGTACTTATAATCTATGAATCATTAAAACGTGTACGATGTAGATTAGACATTGGCGACATTTGTTTTAGTTGTTTTGTTAACATCTTATGAGAATAAAACGCTACCAACGCTATGTTTTCTCGCCTGAATATATAGACTTATTTTATGAAGATATGTATATTACGGGTCTTAATCGCGTGAATAATTTAAGGTAAAAACCTTTTTTTTGGCCCGACGTTGCAATACGGTCGAAGCGTCGGGCAATAAACAAGGTATTTTACCTTAAATTATTCACGCGATTAAGACCCGTAATATATATTTTTTTATTGTGTAGAAATCGCGAAAGTTTATCAACATTTATTTTATGAAGTTCACACTATGATTAGATAGATACCTTCCTTGATGTCAAAATATTTAATGATCTATCCATCTCTCTCATATGGACGGATGTACAGGTGTTGTTGAAAGAGAAAGATTGACCCTTCGAAATAAATCGAAGTCAAATATCCTGACTTCAAATAGATATCCGTAGCGTCAACTTCATAGGGGGCACGGTCTTAAGGCATAAACGGCTATTACACTACCCTGAATTAATTAGGGACCTAAACCCTTATAAGACACCTCTCTTTCAAGGGTTTAGGGTCCCTGATTCAGGGTAGTCTATATAGTGTAATAAGTGCCACTCTTTTAAAAACATATTATCTCCTACCTGAAGAGGAATCACACTAATATTATAAAGGCGAAAGTTTGTGAGTATGTGAGTGTGTATGTTTGTTACTTCTTCACATTTAAATAAAATTTGGTATGGACTTAGCTGACACCCTGGATTAACACATAGGCTAATAAACCGCGGGTAGCAACCCGGGGCACAGCTAGTTATAAATAAAAATAACGTAACTAAAAACGATTTTCAAATAATCATTAACCTGGTTTTACGAAATAATGATAGTTGAGTTTGAACGTCTCAGTAAGCACCCTCAGTATCTAAATGGATTTAGAATTTTACAATACCTATATTAAAGTTACATAAGTTAAATACGATCTAGCTTGAGGAATGTGGTCGCTTTTCTTTCATAGACATTTACAATACAAACAATAATAGAAAAATAAAAAAAATAACACAAGTTGTAGTATGATTCGCTTTCAATAGCTATTCCTCGTCAATGACAGTAAAAACGTCATATAGATATCTCTAGGCAGGTATCTATTGTTAGGTTTAATTTGTGGTTTGTTATAGTATTCCTTTGTCTTGTCCAGTTACTTGCTCGATGAATCAAAGGCCAAGTAAACACGTCACCATCAGCCTATGATCAATCCTTATAGTATTTTAAATAAGTATAAATAAGAATTTTCATATTGAATGTCACTGCCGATGGTCATTTTCAAATGCTTTCTTTTATTAACAATTCAAAAGATCTAAAATTGCTTATATCGAACTGTATTTTATGAAAATCTAATATAATGTCTATTACAGGTAACTAGCTGTCCCGCGCTACTTCCTATGCGTAAATTTTCCCAGTTTTTGCAACATATTTTATTGCTCCTCCGCTCCTATTGGTCTTAGCGTGATGTTATGCCTATAAACCTTCCTCCTTAAATGGGCTGTCCAACAGTAAAATATTTTTTCAATACGGACCAGTACTTAGATTATCGCGTTAAAACAAACAAACTCTTCAGCTTTATAATAAAATTTATGTATAGATTCATTTATTTCCATTATACAGACAGTAAGGTACGTCAAGTCAAGATATCTTGAATTCTAATTATAATAATAATAAAAATAAGTATCTATGATTATTCATTAATAATTAGTTGGCAATTACATTTTTGAATATCCAACTGTGTGCATGATTATAATGCAAAATGCATATTTATAAAAAAAAAATACCAGTTTGCGAAGTAATGTCAAAAATAAAATAAAAATTTAAGAATTCTAAAGAATCAACGACACAAATTCTTGAGGTGATTTGCACATAACTGAGTTCAATCACTCGAAAGCCCGCAGGCGCGACGTCTAATAGAGATTAATGAGTCTGCAGATATGTTCTCATTGCTGGATAAATATACTTGAACAGGCAAATAGTCGAGAATAACACGGAATAAAAGCCTTTCTCCGTCCGCTAGTATTGGAATAAAATGCCAATCACGTTGTCGAAAGTGTATTTCCGAACGAATAATTTATACACACTTCCAATTCTTAGAATTTCGGAACTATGTTTTTAATTTTGGCAACTTTTTATCACTGTTAAGAAGCGTTTAAACGGACTATTTTTTACGACAATTTGTGGCGGTGTTATTGGCAACTAAATGCTCGGCCAATAATGGCAATATGTCTACAATTGTATGGCGCATGATCCAGTCTTCTAAACGGGCTACATAATCCGGCAACAGTAAAATAGAGGGCGACTGAAACAACAACAAAATTGGCCGGACAACATTGCGGAAAATAGATCGCTCAGCAATCGTCCGGCAACCATCAAATCAATATTGGAGAGTACTGCCATGTTGCCAGCCACAGCATTGCCTTAAAAAATAGCCCGTTTAGACACCCCCTTATAATTTAGCGACTGATGTTGGAAATTATTTGTTATGTAAGTATTATTAATTGGATTATAATTAGAATATTAATAGCACTTTGACTACAGAGGTAAAAGTAAGAGTGGATATCCGCATATTTTTGACGCAGTATTTCAACCCGCTATTAGAAAAAGTACCTAAATCATTATTTTACTCACCCCCGTCTCAAGATGTTTTATAATTACGATTTGGATCTATATATATATCTTTGGCTTTGGATAGATGAATTTGGATGCGGATTTTTCATGAGAAAGGTATTTTCTTCTTACTCTTGTCGGGGTTTTTTAATAATAAAGGTAATTTAGACACATTGCTTGCTTGCTACATGTCTTAATCTATACTAATATGTATGTATTACATATCTGAAGAGTTTATTTGTTTGAACGCGATTATCCCAGGAACTACTGGTCCTAATTGAACATTTATTTTACTATTGGATAGCCCATTTATCGAGGAAGGTTGTAGGCTATATAACATCACGCTACGACCAACAAGAGCGGAGCAGCAATGAAAAATATTGAGAAAACGGGGCTAATTTACGCATCCGAAGATGCGAGGGTCAGCTAGTTTTCTATAAAACATAGCCATATTTGCACAAGTCTACACATAATACATAGTTTTAATTCAACTGGAAGTAGGCCAGAAATTAATTGCCCATGATCACATTACATGAGTGATCGCATCACTAGACTGTGTTCTGGTGCAAACTGGCCTACATACAGATTTAGAAGTCTAGCAACCATATAATATGATCAGAGTATAAAAAGCAATTGTAAACCATGTTCCACTGATGTTTAAAGCTTAATTTCATTTGAAATGGTTTTAGTTTAATGAACCTGGCTAAAGGGACGTTTTTGAAAGAAGCGCCTTGCTCTAAAGCAGGTTGTCCCATTGTTGCTTTTTTTTATTCAATTATGAGGTATCTGTGAATTTCGATTCTTTATTTGAAAAACCGACCAAGTGTGTGTTGGACTACGCGCAATGTGTGGTTCTATGAATTTTCGTGTTTACTAGTTACAATATCTATTAATTCAAAAGTTGTTTGTTATTTTTTTTGCTGTGGTAACATAAGTGCCTAGATAAGTTATACATTGACGTGATTCCAATAAATATGAAATTAATTAAAATTCATATCAATAAATTTGGCAACAAGATGTTTTCATTAACATTAATTTTATGTGTGATATTAATACTTCCCCTCATTAGATTTGTTTGTGTAAGTATCTCATATAAACACCTTGTTTTATAACAGCGATCCATTGATGAACAAATTATTTACCTAGGTAAGTATAATTTATTTTAAAATTTTCGTCCTATGTAGAGAACTAGTTTATTATTAAACTCAGTTAGTAATAAAATTTAAAGAAGTGAATTAAAGACAGATATAAATAGATACAATGATAATACTTGATGAAAATGTTACATTTAAGCTATAATTCGTGAAATTCTACACAAATTCAATTTCATAGAAAACAATGAAAATTTTGCAAACTTTCATTGAATTTTCAACCTTACCGTTATAGAAATAAAATGTACTCTGGATGCATTAGTTAGTTTGGCAACAAGAACTCGTGCCAGTCTAGTCGCGCAGACATTGGCGGGTGTCGGCGGGGTAAGTGGCGGTTTGCGGGGGAAGACAGGAATCGATCGTTCGCCCGCACAGCACACGCCCTTGACCCTCGCCTGCATCAGGGTGGCCTGTCCATGTGTGTGTACTGGGGTGTTGGATTGGATCTTCTCATGCGGTGAATATTTCACGCGAATACGATTAATATAGCTGATACTCGTGTGTGATTTCACTAGACTAGACCATACTTTTATTTATAAAGAAATTGAAAGATATAGCGCAACACGTAGAAAAAGTACGAACCTGAAGGTATTAGCGAATAGGATGGATTGGCCCTACAATGGGTAGGTTTATCAAGTTGGTACATATTTCTGGAGCTCGATAAATCACCTCAAAGTGGGTACAATTTAGATTTAGGTAGTACTAGCTGACCCGCACAACTACGTCTGCGTAAATTTTCCCCATTTTTGCAACATTTCTTATTGCTGCTTATTTTTCCACTATTTAATGGATGTTATTATACATATAAGCCTTCCTCTTCAATCACTCTATCTATTAAAAAAAAACGCATCAAAATCCGTTGCGTAGTTTTAAAGATTTAAGCATACATAGGGATATAGGGTTAGAGAAAGCGACTTTGTTTTATACTATGTAATGAAGTCATAAAAAATACTAACATAGATGTAAGATTTAATAAAAATCTTAAACCTACCTATGCTAGTATTTTTTTAAGCGTCTGAAAATAAACATTTTTTTATAGTTCCCATGTCTCATTATTACCTATACATATAAGTATGTTTAGGTATTTCGTGTATTAGAAAAGAGTTTGTTGTATATCACTTGGAAAAAATCCAATATAGGTACCTACTTTATAATATTTGTGTTTTTTTGGATCAAAGTCATTACAGTATCTTTTCACTAGTTCAGAACAGGCTACCTACTTGCTGCCATTTGATAAATAATAGCATCATACCATTAAACGTATGGGCACAATAGGCATATGAACCAAAAAAAACATTCTGATGATGGAGGGAGCAAATGGACTAAGAAATTCAATAATAATGCCCGTCTCATCCTCAAATCCGCCTATATCATACATACCACAGTCCAAAAGTGAAAATAATTCTACTAGGCGATTTTTTATAGATAGTTTATTGTTTACTGCGTACATTTATGATGTTTAAACGCAAATAAGTACATAACAATCATCCCTTAGTTTAATCGACTTATAGAAAGCCTTCGAATTTGTCTACCATCGAATTTCCCAATCAAATGTCCGTCAATGTGATTTATAGACGCGGAATTCACGAATCTTTTTCACAAATAATAATAATAACAGTTCGGTGACAATAACAACTGACAATACTGTCTAATAAAAAAATAATTTGACCAAATTTGATACCCATTGAAAAAGGAGTGCCTCAAGGCAGGCTTCATGACACCATGCTTAATTGTAAATTGCCTGTGTGTGTAATCGACTCGAATCAGATTTTAAACGCCAATTATTATAACGTAACGTAACTACGACATGAAATATCGTTGAATTTACTAATACAACACGTGTCATCACCGCTGAAACATTGCGAGATTTGTTTGTAACCGTTTGCTTGTTTTTGTAAGTAGCTAATAAATAAAGTAAGAGAGGGAGGCGTTACTGTTTGCATTCCCGTAGCCGTGTTGACAAAATACATTTATTTTTATCCCATGTGAATGATAAGGGGAGAGCTTATCGCCTTTAACCGGATATAATGTTTAAAAAACCCGCTAGCCGTTATTGCATATCAGAAATAGCTACTTTTAGGCATTTTATTAACCATTACCATTCAAGACTCATGATATGAAAACGGATGAATATGAGCTTGATTTAAATAATAGCTCGACCTCCACGATGAAATACCTAGTCATAGACAAACAGTAAAAAAGTTCAAAGCTGAAGCAGTCTAAAAATATTTGCCCATATAAACATCAAACACGCCACCCAAGAAGTTTAGTTGCATACCATCTAATGATGCCAGTGACGTCACACACGCACCAGACGAAATGGACGCATGGTGGGTGTGTCGTTCTAATTATAAACGTGTATTTTCGGATTTCTACTCAGCATTGCTCTAGGTCAGCTATTTTATACTACGGTAACCGAACGCAGGGATGTTATGCGTTTTGTTTGCAAGTCATAGATAATTATAACAATGACCCGTTTTTTTTTTAATGATTTGACAGTTGGATCTGTGTTATGTTGAGGTTTGGTATTCTAACCCTTTGTAACCCTTTAGCATAAAAACAAAAGAGTTTAGATGAAAAATAAACAAGAGTCAATGTAAATAAAGAAACTATGCTCGTTGTGAACTGTTTTTTTTTATAGCGAGACCATCTGTATTTGATTTAGTCTACGCTCTTTATTTTTAGCCCCTGTAAGCTAATGTTAAATAATGGGCACAGATAGACAGATAACAATTGTAAACAGAGCTAAAATTCTAAAGGCCAAAATCATTGCACAAAATCCAAAATATAAATCGAAGATAGTGATTAGAAAACATTAAGTATATCCAAAAAAATGACTGAGAATTTAATTTGTATGGAAATTTATTCGCTGATATATCACCTAGAGAAATCGGCGGGAAAAACGGTATACATAACATCATAACGTATTACGAAGATAATCCAACCAATTACATTTATTAGAAATTGAAGCTGTAATCAATCGACCGTAACATTTTGCATATTTAGTGTAATGAAGTTGTTATGCGAGCTATTATGAAAGAATTATAATGATATGATATACGATAATATGATACAGATAATAAAAATATGTCAGTTTTACGTAATATGAGTAATAAAAATGGCTTTAATATTTGTCCAGCATAAAGAGGAAATCGGCTACAGAAATCAGTTGTCAACTGGTACCATCATAATGTTAGTCACGAACTTAATGCGTGATGTTAACAATACGAGGCAAACATTATAAAAATAGTGTTTAATATTTCCTTGAGCGCTAAAATTAACTAGTTTAAGAGGCTAATATCCTGCTTGAACCCTGGAAAACTACTAGGTGCGGTTTTCCTGATCCAATACAATTATGGCCACCGCGCCCATGTTTCAATAACAATTCCATTAGTGATATTAAATTCAACACGAACATCGTATTGTTCTTTCCCTAGAAGTGTTCATTATGCCAATTAGTATTCATGTAGGTATTATTACATACCAGTACTAACTATATCTAATCGTCAACTCGATAAATGTGACCATGAATCGATAAAACCTTTTTATCAGGACTGCAATTTGTTAATCAAGGCTTTTCTACACATTTTGTTATCTTTAGATTGATGGCTGTATTGTAACCGTTTTACTTATCATATAGGTACTACATATCTTCATTACTAATGAGATTATAATTATAATATAAAGCACTTTAATGATTGCGGTCGCTAGGTGGGAACCGTTACAAGCGCTACATTTAAACCTAAAACGGTCAATGACATTGCAGTTAGAAATTCCAGTAAAGCTCTAGATGGTCAGTGAAGAATGCAGATTCATGTCATTAAGTTCGTCATAAACGGTACGAGCCGCTAACTTTACGTATGAGATAATGAGATGGAAGGAAAGAAAGCAAGAAAAATACAGATTTATACCGGTATATAAATTATCTTTTATTAAAAATGTTCAGGTTAGTAACGTTTTATAAATAAGTAAAAATCTTTGTCAAAAAACGGAAACGACAACGTTCCGCTCCAATTACGTAATATGCATATTACGATACCTTACATCCTACTTTAAATACTGAACTTAAATAAAAGATCACAAGCGTAGTTTGAGCCGCCCTTTCAGGGGCCTGGTGTAGGGCATCATAAATTAGGAATAGTCTTACTTGCCGCTTAGAAGCACTTCCTGTGCACGATTGAGGGGCCAGACTCATCGTACTCCTGTTTCGAGATCCACATCTGTTGGAAGGTTGAAAGGGAAGCCAGGATAGATCCACCGATCCATACGGAGTATTTCCTCTCTGGGGGCGCGATGATTTTGATCTTCATTGTGGATGGGGCCAGAGCTGTGATTTCCTTCTGCATACGGTCGGCGATGCCTGGGTACATGGTGGTACCACCAGACAGAACTGTGTTGGCGTACAAGTCCTTACGGATGTCGACGTCGCACTTCATGATGGAGTTGTAAGTGGTCTCGTGGATGCCGTTAGCCTCCATACCCAAGAATGAGGGCTGGAAGAGAGCTTCGGGGCAACGGAATCTTTCGTTTCCGATGGTGATGACCTGTCCGTCGGGAAGTTCATAGGACTTCTCGAGGGAGCTGCTGGAGGCAGCGGTGGCCATCTCCTGCTCGAAGTCGAGCGCGACGTAGCAGAGTTTCTCCTTAATGTCACGCACGATTTCACGCTCAGCCGTGGTGGTGAATGAGTAACCACGCTCGGTGAGGATCTTCATTAGGTAGTCTGTGAGGTCGCGACCGGCCAAGTCCAGACGCAGGATGGCGTGCGGCAGAGCGTAACCTTCATAGATGGGCACCGTGTGAGAGACACCGTCACCGGAGTCGAGCACGATACCGGTGGTACGACCGGACGCGTACAGGGAGAGCACGGCCTGGATGGCGACGTACATGGCGGGAGTGTTGAAGGTCTCGAACATGATCTGTGTCATCTTCTCTCTGTGAAACAAATGGTACGGTCAGCACTGACAGGAATTGCAACAAGTGAACGTGACTGGGGGACTAATTTGTGGGCGGCTGCCTGACTGTTTAAGGGCGGATGGTACATAGCGGGACAAGTCTGAACTCACCTGTTGGCCTTGGGGTTGAGGGGGGCCTCCGTGAGCAGCACGGGGTGCTCCTCGGGGGCGACACGGAGTTCATTGTAGAAGGTGTGGTGCCAGATCTTCTCCATGTCATCCCAGTTGGTGACGATACCGTGTTCAATGGGGTACTTGAGCGTGAGGATACCTCTCTTGCTCTGGGCCTCGTCGCCTACGTACGAGTCCTTCTGTCCCATGCCGACCATGACACCCTGGTGGCGAGGTCTGCCCACGATCGAGGGGAACACGGCGCGGGGCGCGTCGTCGCCGGCGAAACCGGCCTTACACATACCGGAGCCATTGTCTACTACCAACGCAGCAACTTCCTCGTCGCACATTTTGAATTAGTCTGAAATAGATAAAAAATGTTGTTGAAATCTAAAGAAAAGTAGACAATAACCGGACCTTGGAACCGGATGCTTCACTATTTTAATTGAACGGTTAAGGAAAAATTCGATTCCTCATACCGAAAAACAGCTAAAATATTTTTGTACAAAGGTAGAATTATTGCACAATATCCAAAGAAAAATCACTTCACTGTATGTTACGTAAATACTATTATGTAATACGCCTATATTATTTCCACAACTGCCGTTAACAATATTTAAACACTGCTTCTATACGCCATTGTATTTTAAAACAAAAACCATTTTCAATAACTATTATTTAAACATCACAATTTAAATTATAAACCAAACAAAACTTACTGTTATATAAAGTTAATGACTAGGTACGACTCGTGCTGCTTCGGTCAAGCACACCTCACTAAATGAGAACCGGCTCTTGAGGATAACTATATAAAACCAGGCCTTATCAGAGTTCATACCTATGGACTACAATTTTATTCAACCAATCACAAGCTGACTCAGTTTTTGTCACCATATATGGTAACGCACTCGACTCACATACATCTGTTGATAACAAACGATGACTTGATAAGCGATAACAGCACTACACCTTTATCTATAACGTTACGGTACACGCAAGCGCTCACGTATCGTATGCCACGAATCCACTCTGCCTCACAAATATATCACTTTAAAACACTGAAATTTCTCTTCAGCGTCTGTGTACTTTCTCTCTGAATCAGCTATATTGTACTAACTGCCGCAAACGCCTAACATTAACCTACAAATATTTAATTAGATATCTACCGTTGAAAAATATTCTAATTATAATTAAGTACGAAGAGATCAGAAAGCATTACAAACGGACAGGCGTAAAAGATGAGAGATCTTACTTAGTAGCCGGAAATGGTTACGATGAGACGATGCAATGCGAAATAATATAAATCTAATGATTTATAAAAAAATAAATGGCACACGCAAAACTTGTAGTTGGACTGACGGTCCAGACAGAATAAACAATAAACTGTGATATTGAATAGAAGCGTGGGTTACTCAGAGCAAAACGAGATCTCCAATCGTGACGCATCGCTTAAACATGTGAAAACAAAAAACGTTACAGTAATTAAAATTATCAATATTGATTGAAACTTGGCGATTTTATCTAGCACATAACACGGAAGGGGATTATTAATATCGTCGAGACTCTAGACACCCTTACTTTAAGTGTGGAAATGTTTCTTAGATATATATATAGAATGGAATAATATTGTGCAGTCGTCTGCGTGTATTGATTTAAGTCGCCCTCGTTGCAGCGGCAGCGTCGCATGGGGTGGCCATGGAATCGCATGACTCATCCTACTGCACCCTCAGCGCCCTCGGCACTTGTCTCTCTTCAATCGTATTATTATTCCCCGTTATAATATTAGTAGACTAATTCATAACAGAAATCTTGTTTGAAAAAACAGTGCGAGTGCAGAATTACATATGGTTCGAGAAAGGAAATATTCATTAAAACTATGGTTTTGTTGCTTGTTTGCGGTGTTTCTGCCGGACATTGATGAATGAATCAGTCAAGATATGAAATTTTAAGATTGTAATAATATAATCAGAGTATCACTGGTAGGTACATATCACAGAACAACATTCATATTATGTTCTGATTTATAAGATGAACGTTACTCCGCTATTTTTAAGCATAAAATCAATATCACTAATACTTCAATCAATATACTCCATCATTATAAGACACAAAATAAATAAAGGGCATTTTAAAGAGCCTATTTCGTAGAGATACAGACAGTTTTTTAAATAATTATGGTCGGTCAAGAATCAAACATTTAAAATTGCGATCACTACCTTTTTAGTGGAACGAAATAGGCAATACGGAACGTTTTTGGAATCACCTTGAAGTGCCTTATTGTAGTTTATTAGGTACTTACCAAGACAAGTTTGGATGAAGTTGAGTAAATGATGCTGGATTTTATGGCTTGTGGCGCTGGCTATTGTCCGGCGTTAAATGATATAGCTTTGTGAAAACCAATGCCAACTATAATATTATTATGTGATTCTTATTAAGAGAAACAGGAAAATTATTCATATATCCCCCTTGCTATTAATAAATTGAAGTATTGATCAGACGACAGAAAAACAAGCGCTGTAATGAAGCTAGAAATAAAATATTTGTATGAGTATGTTCGTAAACTAATGTTAGATGTAAATCATTTTGTACTACGAGGTTAGCTAACACAAAAACAAATAAAAGTCCGTGTCGATATGAGTCATCCGTTTTCCGAGAACATTTAACAATTTATGAGTCACCGTCGATGTAATCGAATCAGGTGACGATAGGTCTCGATCAATTTAGTAAATCTATTATTATGACTACATGTTAATAATGATGAGTTATTTGTAGTGTATTCTCTAACAAAACTCTCGATCTTTGAAAACCTTATGACTTCAACTAGGTAGGTACATTAGCTATCTTTGACTAACTAAGGAACTTTCCTGGACATCGAGCAGGAGATATATAACTTATCTTCTGCTACAAATTGTTGTATACAATAAATACTTAGGTAAGTATTAATTATATACAACAATTAGTATATGTATAACTAGCTGTCCCGCGTAACTTCGTATACGAAAATTTTCCCCGTTTTTGCAACATTTTTCAATACTGCTCCGCTCCTATTGGTCGTAGCGTGATGTTATATAGTCTATAGCCTTCCTCGATAAATGGGCTACCCAACAAAGAAATATTTTTTTAATTCGGACCAGTAGTTCCTGAGATTACCGCGTTCAAACAAACACACAAACAAATTCTTCAGCTTAAGTATTTTCTGAAAGTGGTCTCAGTAAATTATTTCAGAAGTTCTTTAGGCATTCATATTGACAGAATTCTTTGTCAGGGCGTGGTACAAGATTTAGCTTTGTAGTATAATTTAATATACGAACATTTATAATTGTATTTTCCCCCTATTTTATGGAAATACCAATAATAAATGTATGTACTTATTATTGTTATCCAAGTAAGTACATATTGTAAGCAAACAGGATAGATTTATATACCTATTTGTTTATTAAGGATACCTCCATATTTTCCTTGGAATAGCGGTTTTAATATCAGTTCAAACGGGACTCGGTTCATAACCTACTTTTGTCACATACACGAGTAGGTTGTCAACTGAGTCACATTACCTATTTTAAATAATATTCAATTTAATATGTAGTTATGTAGTATAGTATCTAAATATAGTATGTTCCTAAATCCTACTTTTACCTCCCTGGTGAGGAGGTAAAAGTAGGAACATACCTCCTTACATTGAAATATTTCCTTTAATACCTAATACAATCTTTTCAGTAGGTAGGTACATAGGGGGACTTAACGTCGAGCGGATTATTCTTTTAGCGCTACGCACACTGCGACACGGCCGTCCGCCTCACAACCATTATTTTACCGTGCGCAGGAGCGCAAGACAAACACGTGTTTCTTTAGTTTATGGCAATGCGACAATTCTCGTTTTAAGCATTCTTTTGTAACTTTAAGAGATTTTTTTTTTAATCTTAAAAGGAATTTCAAGGTTACCTTAAATTCCTTTTGTTAATCTACTAGAAGAACTCTTTGGCTAGTCAGTAAATTTTTTTGGTGTCCTGATATTTAAGTTTTGTATATAATTCTTTGGAAGAGCCTAACACTGTTGAAGACTCCTTCCTGACCCCCGTAGCTTGGGGCCTGTATCATTGATACGGCTGTAGCTTAGCGCCTGATTGAAATTGTAAACAGGGTGATTTTAAAATAAGATTTTCATCTGATATTTCTTTTAATTTACAAGTCTTAGGTACCACTAGCGGTTCAATTCACGTATTTAAAGCAGTGCAGTTGCAGTTAAGTTTCGATTAAAACGGCCATTTTTGTATACTTGTAACTTTGGGATCGATCTTAAAAAAGCTTGCGAACCGTACTAGAATGATGTCGTTGTTGCGCTGTCGAGACGCATACTTGACGCAAGCGTATTTGAGATCGATCCTAAAGTTACAAGAATACAAAAACGGCCGTTTTAATCAAAACTTAACTGCAAGTGCACTGCTTTAAATACGTGAATTGACCCGCAGGGCTTAATACCTACCTACTTACAGGAATATAAAATGTACTAACTATATGAATCATAACTTCATAAGTATTATCCATAACACACAATGTATGGTCATTGTTCATCGACCCTATATAATACACATATTAAAATAATTTTATTTAGTGGTAACTGTTACCACAGAATACATGTAAATAGGTATCAATATAATGTTAATAGTTATTATAATACAGAGAATTGTCTATTATTTTGTTGAGGAAACTGGTATACTTAGTATGTAGGTATATGTTCATATAATGCGTATTTATAAATCTTACTAGACACATCCAGTGCCGTAACTAGTCTTTTATGTGTCCGGTGCGAGCTAACATAACATTTATTTTATTTTAAACTAGCGGGCTCCTCGCGGTTTCACCCGCGTAATTCCCGTTCCCGTGGGAATACAGGGATAAAAATAGTCTATGTCACCCAGGGTTAGTGTAGCTTCACAACGATGGAAGAATTTTTCAAATCCGTCCAGTAGTTTCGGAGCCAATTCAATACAAACAAACAATCAAATCTTTCCTCGTAGATAGATAGAAGTATAGAAGACGACTCCCGCAGTAGGGTACAAGCCCTGTGTCGCGGGGACTTTACAAATATACAAGTCACGGACACAAAGTACACCCAGACTCGGAACAAAAATTTGTGGATTACACAAAGTGGTGTCCAGTGTGGGAATCGAACCCACGACCACTTGCGTAGCAGTCGGACACTCTTCCACCGCGCCACCGAGGCAGTCAAACTGTCACAACTACGCCCTTGTTATTGGTCCCGGTGGTCATTTCTGCGCCCTGTGCCAAGACACCGTTTGCACTCCTCTAGTTACGGCACTGGACACATTTTGAACAGGGCTGCTACAAATATCAGCATCATCATTAGTGTCCGCGCATTATCAGCTATTTTTAACCTCCGCATCAGGAGGCCTACTCTAATTTAATGAAAACGAAGTTTCGATCAAAATTGAGGTGGTGTTGTACAGAACCAGAGTCAGGGACATCTATTTAATCCACTAGTTCCAGAAAATCATCCATGGGTTTGAACTTCTTGTGCTTTTCCAAAAATTAAGAAGAATAGTTTTTTTTTTGATAAAGATAACTAGCAATGTGGGATTGAGTCTCACATTACTAGCCATCTTGTTAACCCTTCCAGCTCAGCTCAAAGAATTGTGTTAGGAATAGTGGGTTCACGTCGATAGGATTCGAACCTGAGACATCACGATTGCGTGACTGCGAGGCCTTAGCGATTAGGCCAACGCCGCTTCTTCCATAGTGCCCGTACACCTAAGAAATTCAATAAACGAAAATTACTGAATTTCGTTTTAAAGAAAAGTAGACCTACAGAATCAGCATTCGTTAATATACAATAAAATCTCTCATCAGCGACAACCCTGATCTAAAATTTTATTTATTTAATTTATTTTACGATGAAGTGGGATTCTTATAAGGAATACGGCAACAAAAAAACAAAACGGCTAATAAGTAGCATTCTAATTTAAAAAAACCGCATCTAATTCTGTTCATCTATTTGCTACATACCATGGGCGCACCCAACATTATTTTTCAGGGGTAGTATTCGTAATTTCGGGTCAGAGTTTTTAGTGGTAAGTAGGTACAATTGACTAAACATGCATCAGTCAAATCAGTACCTACTGTGTAAAAGGTAGGTACTTTTTGCAATTTAAAGGGGGGCTTTAACTTCCTAATACCCCCCCCCACTTCACTAAGCAATATCTCACCATTTATGCCAGTGGTAAAAAAATAATTAGCCGGATACAAAATAATGAATATACCACGCTAAAAGATTTGACTACAAAAACATTGATATTCCATTCTCGATAAGGCATTATCGTAAATTCGCAGGTATGTGTGTAATAATCTCGAGAATATACGGTATCAGCTGGTTGCGTGGTGACGTCACCAGTATATAAGATTGTTGTAAATTCTTTAGCAATATAAAACAGCGTTACGTCATGCGGTAAATATCTTCAAATAACTTAGAAGCCAAGGATTCGGTGAACCTTGTGATCTCTTGAAGATAAACCTTCAAGAGATCACAAGTATTTATAAAATAATACGATTTCCTAAAGGAAAAGGCTTTATTTTATACTAGCTGTTCCCGCGGATTCGTCCGCGTTATGTTTGATTTTTGTTGTTTAAGTGCTATTCTAATGTATAATTTTATGATTCCGCAACCGTTCTTTGGACTGTTCGTCGACAGGATGATTCATTTATGTCTGTTCCTCCAGCACACTCTTTCACCTACGGCCAGTTCGCTGACAGAAACTTTAATTTACTACACTTTCGACGACAGACTTTTTCAGCTACAGAATGTTTTACCGACACGACGATAAACCTACGTCCTCGTACGTCCTGTCCACTAACAGTCCAATGGTGATTTGGTCTTAGGAGAACGGTTGCGGAATCTTATTTTATAAAACTTGTTTTTTTTATGTTATATTTCATGCTATTCTGGTGTATATTAATAATAGATATATAGTGAAATGAACTCTTCAGATCCGTAACATAGGCATAATTTAGCGACCTGTGGCTTCTTGTTTAATACCTACTTACTTTTGAGCGGTTCTCTATAAATCTATACTAATATTATTAAGCTGAAGAGTTTGTTTGTTTGTTTGAAGGCGATAATCTCTGCAACTTCTGATCTGTTGGATAGCTCATTTATCGAGGGAGGCTATAGGCTATATAACATCACGCTACGACCAATAGGAGCGGAGCAGCACTGAGAAATGTTGCAAAAACGGGGAAAATTTTCGCAGACGAAGTTGCGCGGGTCAGCTAGTATAATATAGGTAATTTATTAACATTCTGAAACTTAGAAATGCTCAAACTTAATAGATGTTTTTCCTAACTTAAAGTTTCGTCAAAACCTCCACCGGTTTTGACAGTACTAAGTTAGGAAAAACATCTATTAAGTTTGAGCATTTCTAAGTTTCAGAATGTTATTATGTCTTTTTCTTCGTGAAAACTACATAAAAAACAAATTGCTAGCGCGCTTGCCCTTGTAACCTTGGGGCCCCGTATATTACGACGGTAGCGATATGAGTCGTACGTAGTTAACGAACTACAGTTGGATCAACGTAACTTGACCGGATTGAAGTTGGCGAAAAGTGGTTGCGCAGATGCATTTTTTGTAAATGGTGACAGGAAGTATGGGGCGGGGGCGGTTACGAAACTAAGAGAATTAGAGATGCGATTACTTATTACATTGTCATAATTAGTATTACTAAGTCATGCTTTTTGTGTTTTTTTTCGTTGCTTTTGAAACTTTCTTTAGTATTTACTATAACTGTTCCAAATTTAAACTTTTATGAACTCATATATATAGTATTTTAAATTGTTGAATTAAAATTTTGTTAGTATTTTTAATCGATTAAACATAATTTATCGTTTTCGTAAGTAATTTTAGGGTCGCTTCTCTATGACATGCGCTAAAGTGATAACAACCTAACTTCAATCCGGACGAGTTACGTTGATCCAACTGTAGAAATAATCTGCGACAGATTGACATGGCATTTGGAATACGAGGCTAGTCAGGGAAGACCAAGGGAGAATTTGAGACTTCAGATAGGTAGATAGTAGTTACTTATTACTAACAATATAACATGTTTAGTTACTTATGTATGGCAACATATAACCAATAATACTTGATATGGTACGATTTCTCTCGCTTAAAAGACGCCATCTTTCAAAACGTCATTCCAAAACGAAAGGCTGAGCCAGTTCTTTTATTATTTTTGTACATACTTTACCAACCTTACTAAATGTTCTAACTGCTTATGTACAAGCCTCCTCCCAGAGAGAGGATATGGGTTTTATTCAACCACGCGGGTTTAGGTACTATTGATTCGTGAATGTCATGCCACATGCCTTCGAGCTTTTGATTCCAAGACATTCCAAAGGGTCAATTCACGTGTTTAAAACAGTGCAGTTGCAGTTAAGTTTCGATTAATACGGCCAATTTTGTATTCTTGTAACTTTGGAATACGCTTGCGCAAGCGTTTTTAAGATCGATCCCAAAGTTACAAAAACACGAATATGGCCGTTTTAATCAAAACTTAACTGCTGCCCTCTCCCTCATAGTATCAGAGTCCTTCCTGGATTGTGTGTGTGTTTTTTTTCAACATATCTACCTTCAGCGGGGTCCTCCCCTAACAAAATATTTTCCTGTATAATGTTAAGGCCGTTATATCTGTCTGTATTCATTCTGCAGTTTGATTATAATTGTCAAACTACAAACTACTTGCTGTAAATCAAACCATTTACAGCGTATTTTTGTAACTTAGAAAATAAATAAAAACTTGGTCACTTTTTGACTGCCTCTATGGCGTGGTGGGAGTGTATCCGACTGTTACACAAGAGGTCGTGGGTTCGATCCCCACCCAGGATAAAACTTCGTGTGATGAGTATATGTATGTTTATCAATTGTCTGGTTTCCATAGTACAAGCTCTGCTTAGTTTGGGATCAGATAGCGTTGTGTGAGTTGTCCCAAGATTTATATATATATATATATAACGTGAAACCGTTTTTAACAGGAAGATGAGCAGATTGTGATTTATTTTTAAAAACGGTTTCATGGACATCACATCCAGCTACAAGGAAAAGCATCATAAAACGTATTTAATGAGTCAACTATAACCACAAAATACTGAGACTATGGCATTAACCATATATGTAACTAGTAACCACTAACCACAAAATAGGGTCGTAGCTAGCCTAGCCAAATTTGCAATTGACGCTTCAGTGTATGTGTCGCTGGCATGTGGGGGGAGGGGGGGAGATAAAATTGCTAATGCACGTTCGGGGCCCTTGTAGCCTGGGGGCCCCATTGATACGGCTACGCCCCTGCTACGACATACTGACTTACTGTATTTATGTACCAATGTCTGTCAAGTAGTCATTGCTTACATTTAAAATAAGTACTGGTATATTTCTAATTCGTAGAACACATACCTGAATAATGGTTGAAAACAAAACAATTTATTTGTAAGTACCTATATATTAGGTCATGACGTGCTTCGTTTAATTGTAACTCGATGATATTGTGGTGACGTGGTGTGAATGATTTCGCTCTACAATATTTGTTGGTTGAATAAGGAAAAAAAATGGTATAGGTACGTTTTTCGCCCAGGTGAAAGCGGGGTGCCAATTATAAACGGAGTTAACATTTTGTAATTTTGAGTCAGAGTGTTATAATTTGTTATTTAAATATCTTTATGTGTATGATCGAGTTCTGAGTCGAATTTTTCCTCCATACATTATAATCAGACAATATTATGGCTTTTGATGTAACAATCTTTTTAAGAATGTCAAAATAAAGATTTGCACGACAGAGATAGAATTTGCACATACCAAGCTGTACCAGCTTCATAACTTTAAATCACCTTTGTTCCCTGTCGTGCCACCAGTGGTACTTATGGGAAATAGCATTCCCACCCCTATTACTACTCAGTAACCTAATAGTTATAGCCCAGTCATCAGCAGTGGGATCGTTACTCAACGATCCCACTGCTGATGACTGGGCTATAACTATTAGGTTCTTATTCTCCTTTTGTTTTAAACCTACTTCTACTTCTACTTCCTACATATCCTTTGCTCTTTTCCATGAAACATATACCTACTGCTGGAAAATAAAAATATAAAATATTCTCACCGTGTTCTCTATGAGCAAAGACACTTTGAGGACGTAATTACATTTCCTCTTTTTTATTTGATGGATCGCCGGAGGTCATTGTATTCGCTATAATGTTGTTAACTTGTTTTTTGTCCTTAAATGCTTACGGTTTAAGTGGAGCAAATCCATTTGTGAAACCAACGCAAGCTATAGTAAAATAAACAACACTAACTGGCTTGGAGAAGTAAAAATAGAATGCTCATCGAAAACAGAAAAATTAGGAATCAACATCCAAATAAAACGAAAATTTTACCTTGAAAGTAAACTATTAAACAAACTCAATTACTTAGATACTTCTTCTTCTTCTTTGAGTTTATGGCAATCTAGCCGTTTTAACGGCTAATTTCTGCCAGTGTCAAGTATTTATGCGCTTATTACATGCACAAAGTCTCGTTCTTAATCAATAATGGCCGGTCAGTTTGCCGCCATTTTTACAACTCCACTTAGATACTTATTAAAAGAGTATTTTTATAGGTTAACTTAGTTATGACAGGTATTGTATCGTGCATTCCATTGCACGCAAAAAAATAAGTAACAACTAGGTACTATTTTTGTGTGGTTGTATCTACGTGCCTATTATATTTTTAGATTCGTTCGCTATTTGCTGTGTCCAAACTTATTTCTTTGTTTGTGTTGATCTAGTTTCTAGACTAGGTAAGTGTCTACTATCTACGTAGAAAAATATAGATATATACCTACACACTTATGATATCTTTAAGACATTATGATCATTAGATTTGTGTCTGAAATAGCATATATTATGCTACCTTTACCCAGCAAAATGGCTACCTTTACCCTGCTTCCTAGTGCTTCACCTGGGTGGAGTACAAGGAATTATATGTCCTCGTGCTCCAACTACTGTCAAGTACTGATAAGTGAAAAAAGTTATTCCATACATCTATCACCGGCGCAGAAGATGAATGTCGCAAATATAAATGGATGGTAAACAATCAGACACCAAAACTTCAGATGACAGCTGTCAAAATTGTTATATAAAAAAACACAATATAAAAAAAGAAACTTTTATTTTTAATTGGTCTGCTGCACTTAAACTGCACCTGGGAGAAATAAGTGCATCATTTGGTAGACTTAATTCATCATCAGCCTATCGCAGTCCACTGCTGGACATAGGCCTCTCCAATTGCACGCCACTTTGTTCTATCTTCGGCTTCTCGCATCCAGCTCCTGCCAGCCGTTTTGCGTGAATTGTGACTTAATTCACCCAGGTGAATTCAGTTCCAGTGCACTTAAAGCACCCCATTCAATAATTATATTCTCTGAGTGGATTCAGAGGTCTAAGTATGTAGTAATATGTAGTATAGAGATAACGGCTATGTAATGACTTGCAATATATGTTCGTAAACTTTCGCGATTTATACACATTATATATATATATATATATATATATATATCTCATGTATGTTACAGGCAATAAACAAAGGTAGCCTTAAAATAAAATAATTACGCGATTAGGACCCGTAGCTTATAAAATTCTATAATATGTTATGATTTCTTTCAATGAGTGTACAAAAATATCATTAGTTGGAGCACGAGGACATCTAATTCCTCGTGTTCCACCCAGGTGAAGCACTAAGTGGAGCAAGAGCAAGTACCCGAAAATATAAAATTTCCACGAGCAACTAGTCTATTACCAAAAAATGTCATAGGTAACTCCAATCTTGTAAAATATTTATAGGGGCGTCTAAACGAGTCATTTTTTACGGCAATTTGTGACGGCACTGTTGGCAACTAATTGCTCTGCCAATAATGGCAATATGTCTGCAATTGTATGGCGCATGATTCAGTCTTGTAAACAGGCTACACAACCCGGCAACAATAAAATAGAGAGCGACTGAAACAACAACAAAATTGGCCGGGCCATATTACGGAAAATCGATCGCTTAGCGAACGTTCGTGAACATGAAATCAATATTGGAGAGTACTGCCATGTTGCCGGCATTTGCCATGTTGCTGGCATTGCCGCACAAATTGCCGTAAAAATGGCCCGTTTAGACGCGCCTTTAGTACTTAAGTAATCTTTTTAATAGCACATTACCGTAAAGCAACAGATATCATTATATTTATAATCTTAATTCTTATTTAATTAATAGGTAAATCGATTTTATTATCGCCGGTAAAAACTAGATCTGTTTAACAAAAATGTTCAATCATACTTACTAACAGAAAATTGTTTATCTTTAGAAACGTGAAAATATTTCATTTAAAAAATGATCAAGGTATGTCGTTTTCAATTATTAGTGACATATGTCGACACCTTTGATTATATAATGTCTAGATGGAGCATTCCCTCAGAAGCCTTTAAAAAAAATGAAACTACTATTTTTGACGTTTGACACTCGTTAAAAATGGCGCGCTAGAACATCAGATATGAGTCTTTTTACCTCTCAAAAAGTACGTCCATTTGACCGTACTTTTTGACAGTTCTTTGCTTCAATTTTAGATGCCGAATTAGGAATCTAGACATTATATTATAATCAAAGGTCGACAGCTAAGTTTGGGTGTCTGTTGTTGGCGGGTAAGATGCGCACAACTCGAATTTAGGCACGAACGCAAACTTAGGTGGCACGCAAACGAACTGTACCTATTTTTTTGCCTCGAGCATTCTGTGCATTCGCCAGTTTCATGTTTATTTTCTTTCAGTTTCAAGTTCTTTCATCTTTCATGTTTTCTTCTTTGAATCACAGTCTCGATGTCAGTTCCAAGTTTATTTTCTTTCTAGTTTTTTCTTTGAATCACAAAGTCTCGCTATAGGTTTCAAGTTTATTTTCTTTCAAGTTATCTTCTTTGAATAACAAAGTCCCGTTCTTATCCAGTTATCACGTATTTCAAGTATATTTTGCACACGTAGAGTATATTTGTTCGTTCGTAAGAAGTAGGTTTCCTGTGGTTTTTGTTTCATACTTACAACGTTATAGGTACCTACATAATAATATTTTTCAATGGAATTTGTACGAAAATGTTGTTACTTCTCATTTGATCAGCTTTAACTGGCAAAGCCTAGTTAGCTGTAATAGTTTCCTTTTAATTTCACTATATACTTATACCGTGAACTATTACCGTGTTTTTTTTCACATACCATGACCTATGTAATGATACCCCACACGTTGGGGTAGGTGAGAAAAAGATATCAACTTTAGATATACGGGAGGTACCTCAAAAAAAGATTTTTTCAAGATTTTTTTCTTTCAATTTATCGGCGCAAGTAATATGTGTATCCATGCAAAATTACAGCCTTCTAGCACTAACAGTCTCTGAACTAAGCTGCGGAGAGACGGACGGACGGACATGGCTCTCTTTTGGGTACCTACTACTAACTCTAAGGGTTTCGTTTTGCCATTTTGGCTACGGAACCCTAAAAATGGACAGCAATTTAAAAACTCCAAAGATCAAAAATCGCACATTTTATCTCATATTGATTGCCAAGGTGCACTAGATGCACATACATACCAATGAACTTGGTCCACTCGCTCGCCTCGGCCTTGCGCGCGCGCACCTAATTGCACAGCTACAGCCGTCAGCCACACACTGCGTCGCGTGATCGCTTGCAAAACAAACTACTGAAACGAACCGACTATTAATAGCTTGCAGTAGGCTGAAATTACTGTGTCAGTGTTACTGTAAGCTTGTTAACATATCAAGCAGCATGATGTCCCATTGTTGGGCACGTGTCTCCACAGTAGAACCTATATACTATAGGTCCTGGTGATCTAGACAAAGTCACATTCGAAAAGCGAATGTCGTTATTGGAAAAGAATCTTAATATAGAATTTGACGTTTGCGGTGGAGACCATAGACATTTTTTTATTTTTTTGCGAACGATTAGGGCTTTATGGAATTGGCCATGGAACGAATGTACCTGATGTGTCTAACCCTCCCTGGGGATAACTGCCATAATAGGCATGCCTGGCGAGCGGGTTGGCGATCGCAGTAAAGCTTTATTAAGTATAGGCACTCAGAGGACGGTGTTGCCCGTCCTCCGGTGGGAAATCCCTTAGTCGCCTAGACGGTGTGACACCCACGGGAAGTGATGGGGTGGTTGGTACTATTCTTAAGCCGGTATCACACGGTCAACACTTAAGGGCGTCCTAGTCGATGATTCCACCACACAAACGCGCATAAGTGATTACTCCTCTGTATAAGGTCGTAAGTCAAAGTTTAAATATAATATCTTCTTGGGACAACTCACACAACGCTATCTGATCCCAAACTAAGCAGAGCTTGTACTGGCAACCAGACAACTGATAAACAAACTTATATATTTATAAATACATACTTATTATAGATAAATAACACCCAGACACAGAATAAACCATCGTCGTGCTCATCACACAAAGTTTTATCCTGGGTGGGGATCGAACCCACGACCTCTTGCGTAGCAGTCGGATACACTCCCACCGGGCCAGAGGCAGTATAAGCATATCAATTCGTTTTATCATAAACTAGGCCTGTTGACAGTTATAATTGAAAATAAATTAATATTTTGAAAGCCTTTAAACATTTAAGAATGTTATCTACGGTACGCCCCTGTTAGATACCTACTTTTTTTTAGGGAAGGGGGCAGGGAGACGGCCGGAGTTCCTCAACCTCCTGTCCCTACCAGAAAGTGGCAAAGAAATCGTCTGAGTGCCAAAAGAATAGAATAAGGCAATAACGCTAACTCATTTACTAAGCCCATAGTAATAACCCAGGTATAAAATACGAATGATGTAAGATAATGTAATTGACGTCAAAACTTCTATTTTTCTTATCACTGTCTATTGGTAATGACGTCACACTCTCGTGCAAGTATTTGTCTATCAAGTTGTTCATGTTGACACTATCAATTTAAATGGATCAAATTACTATGACCTTGAAAATATGTCGCTATGCTTGCATAACATATTCTTGATCTGACTGCCTCTGTGGCGCGCTGGGAGTGTATCCAATTGCCACACGGGACACCACTTTATGTGATCCAGAAATTTGTTGTTCCGAGTCTGGGTGTGCTCTGTGCCCGTGACTTGTGTTGTATTGACTTGTAAAGTTACCCGCGACACAGGGCTTGTAACCAAATTCGGGAGTCGTTTTTAAAAAAAAAGGACATTCACGTCATCATCATCATAAAATTGTCAGCGACGGTATAGCGAGTAAGACATTCGATGATGATGTAGGTACACATTATAGAATTTTATAAGCTATGGGTCTTAATCGCGTAAATATTTTATTTTAAGGCTTTAAACCTTTGTTTATTGTCCGACCGTATTGCAACGGCCGTGGTCACGCAAATAAAATATTTACGCGATTAAGACCTTATAAAATTCTATAATGCGTACAAATCGCGAAAGTTTACGAACATATAATTATGATGTAGGGAGGTTACGGACCTTCCTCCCGTGTAATGTGTGCTATTTCTTGATAACACGGCTTCAAGCTTCTCTTCCTTCACAAAACAAAACCTTGCGCTCCTTAGCAGGTACAATAGAGTATTTGACTGAAGTCAAATCAACATCTCTTTAACAAACGTCAAATACGACCCGTTTCTTACAAGTTTGTATGAAATGCTTGCACGTTTTTATGACCAAATCATTTACTTTTATTATTTCTTTTCATGATTAAAAATGAATAAACACGTTAAATTATAGAATAACAATATGTTTTCAGAACACTTTATGACGCTATATTGCATGGTTAATATAAAATATTTTATTTTGATAGTATTCAAATATCCAATTCCTCCTCCTCCCTTGCTAACTGAATACCAGATCAGACACTGAGCATCGTGGGGGACTTATATAGACTCTCACAAAGATGTTTTTTTTTTTTTTTTTTAAATATTATTATTGTTCTGTGGGAATCGAAACCACAACTTTGCACAGCAGTCGTATCTACAATAAACAATCTCCTGCGCGACCAAAACAATCAAGTAGGTGCGACACACACTTGACCGATTTTTGGGCGCTAAAATTTGATCTCGCTTCAAACTAAATAACTAACTAGTCTCGGACCTGCACTGAGTGTCATTAGCCACAAGACCAACTAGCAACAGGCCAGTCAAAAATAAACGTCTCTAAGTTAATTTCCGTTGTATTACGATTGCCTTCATCGCTTCAAGTGTATACCTAAGGTTAGTAGGAAACCTTAAAAGGCCTAGTGAGTGCGCGCATGCGCCGACGTCGACCGCAGGCCATTTTTGGACTACGCGAGCGTTAAACCTTGGAGTTTGAGGCCATATCCAGATGGCATATTCCATAATAGAAGGTCTATAGTCTATGTTAGCGTTAGCTTGTTATGGGAATCTATGGTTTCTGCTGAGTTTGGTAGCTTCGTAGAATGTTGGTAGAATAACCAGGTGGCTATATATTTTTTTATTTATAAATTTAAGTAAATGTAATGATATCAAAAGGTCTAAGGTATAATAATCAAAACTAGCCGTGGCCCGCGACATTTTCGCAAGGAAATGTTGAAAAACAAATATATCCCACGGAAACCCTGAATTTTTCGAGATAAAAAAATGCCAAATTTTATGTTGACCCGTTCAACCGTTCTGTAATGATTAATAATCCATTTATGTTATAAGATAGGTATCTCCTGAATATGAAACCACTGAAGCAATCCAAAAGTATAAAATCTGACAGAGTTACTTTTATGACGTAGTCTACATTTTTTGATATCTCGCCCCTAAGGTTTGAAATTGAAAGATTGTTTAAAAATCACACGTAGATAAAAAAACTTTACCATATTTAATTATTTATTTTTGTAGGGGACTACTTAATTATATAATTTAATGCAAATGAAGGCATTAATGAATCTCGATAAACTTAGTAAAGTGTGACTCCGACTGTGAGTTTTTTATTTTTATAATTTATTTTTTTATTAAATACTTTTTAATGGATAGGATGTAACCGATGTAACAACTAAAAGCAACAATGAATTGTTGCTAACTAACTTTTTTGTGTTGTCTTTGTGTTTTACCTTTTTGAAATGCTATGATTGCCCTTTAATTTGGTACACTTATTGCAGTACCTATTCAAAACAACTTTTCACACCTCTTTATTTTGACATCTCACAGCCGCCATGTTTTTTTTTAAACGTCACACTAAGAACACTTGGGCGATCAAGACAAATCTAACGACGTCTTATTTGTGTAAATTCGTTCAGTGGATTGTGAGATATCAGGTAATAAAGAATATTACATACATACGTATGTAGTTATAGGCCGACCGCTTAACTCGTATATCGCCTGCGCGGTGAGAAGGGAGCGCGGGGTGATGTTAACGGGTGGGTGAGCGGGGTGCGCGGGAAGTTCTCTGTCCCGCGCACCCCGCTCACCCACCCGTTAACATCACCCCGCGCTCCCTTCTCACCGCGCAGGCGATATACGAGTTAAGCGGTCGGCCTATAGTTAGTTTCGCGCGTATCTTGTATGTATATACCTACAAGATACGCGCGAAACTAAGTGTAATTACCATTCCTTACAGTCGGGTAAAAATACACTAATTTAACTTGACTTCATCAAGCCTCTTGTTATTGCTAATATTTGTTATTAAATAAGTGCAAGCGTCAATTATGTACCTACTTATTGTTTTGTCCTTATATGGTTTCTACTGGAAATTAATTAACTACATTATTTTAACGGGGCAATAAACCGCATTATCGCTGTATTTATGTTCCGACTTAGGTATTTCAGAAACATAATTCTCTTATAAATCGTCTAAGTAAGTGCCTACCGAACAAACAATGTTATTATTATACCTAACATTAATTAATATGTACTGGAAAATTTGCAGACGCCTATTTAAGTTCGGTTGATACAGAGTCAATAATTATTTAATACCCATTTACATAATAATAATATTGTAAGGAAAAAATATATTAGTTTACAAAAATAAAAAAATAAATATGGTAAAGTTTTATAACTACGTGTGATTTTCAAACAATTTTTCAATTTCAAACCTTAGGGGTGAGATATCAAAAAATGTTTCATTAGTTTTTTTTTCCTCTTCCCTCCAATATTAATCGGTAGAGATTATGGCTCGCACATTATGTGCATACACCAGTTTCAAGTATAATTTATTTCTAGTTTTCCTCTTTCAATCACAAAGTCTCGTTCTTGTCCAGTTATCACGTATTTCAAGTATATTTTACACTATTTTACACTTTAAATGCGGAGCTGTAAAAATAGCGACATGTCAGTTTGCCGCCATTTTTACAACTCGATTTTATACTTTTGGATTGCTTACGTCTTGTTTCCACCTTTTGTGTGGAGGCGGATTTTTTTTTTTTTAAGAATTATTAAAACAAACACTCCGCACAGATACCACACAACATTAATACCTACTAGAGGTTACAATTTCAATGGAACAAAGTTTCCCCATACATTTTACATAATAATACACTGGCTCGAAAGACCAGGTGCAAGTTAAATTGCAACTACCGATGTTTAAAAGGGGTGTAAGGAAGGAAATAACGCAGTAGGTACATGTGTGTCAAGGTGATCTAGATCGTTATTACTTGCAAAAACGTACTCAGTCCTTGTAGAATGTTTTGTTGTAGATAATACATGACATACATACATTCGTTACGGTCGTATTAGGTAATCGTTTCTTTAAATGGCTGCTGATGAGTATAAAGATGGTTGGTGCAGTAGGCAGTTTTGATGTTTATTAGTGAGGCTTTGGGGTTGATTTTTGTTTAGATAAAGTGGGCCTTTCTTTAGAAGTTGATTATACACTTCATTTTTTTCATATCTTAATAAGTAGATAAGTAATTTAATAAGTACATCATAATCATTTGTCCTGGTTGACTGACTGATTCATCAACGCAGAGCCTAAACCGCTAGGGTTACAAACTTGAAATGTTGGCAGTTGATGCCTTTTATGATCATTAAGAAAGGTTTCTTAGCAATTCGTTTGTGTTTGGCTTTATTGAAAATTTGTGACCCCAGGAGGGGATTTGGGGGTTAAAACCCCCACCGAAATAGCAAAATGTAGGTATGTACTTTACCACCTAATCTCCCACCCCCCACTTTCCTCCCCTTGAAATTACAATATAACCTCCCCCCCCCCCAAAATGATCTTGGATGCGCCATGGTCTCAGGTACAACAAAATGCATCTCATCTCCCTGGTTGTAAGCACATTCTCATAAAATACTGAAGACGAAGCGGCACTATCATAAAATTTTTGCCGCGGACGAAATCACGGGCATTTGAGAGAGAGTGGGGTTCGTAATTTCGAGGGGGGGCGGTTAGATGGTACAATTTACCAAACACCGACTAAATGAGTGCCTAATATGTCCCTCCCTTTTTTCAATTTCGGGGGGGAAATCCCCTCGTTTCACCCCCAAATCGCACCCCTAATATACCTACCTAATCGTAAACCCGGCACTGAGTGAGTTAATAGTCCATTAAAACATGAAACATAGCATACATTCATTACAATCTTTATAATGATAGCTTTCGCTGGTTAATAACCATACTACTTTGTCGCGGTCAGTTTATTATTACTTGCCAGCGTTTAGTTAAATACTTTCAAAAGAAGATTCTTCATTTAAATACATTGGTATGTGTTCAAAGAATAAATTAAACACATTTCTAATTACAACAATTTGCAAGTAAAATATATTAAAATGTCTTAATAAGTTAAAGAAATAAATTAAATTTGGTTACGTCTTTTTAATATTGTTGGAACGTTGAACGACTATCTAATTCTAAATTATGATGATTTATATTTTTTTTTACAACAATTTCTAGTTGTTCATGAATATTCAGAATAAAAGTCTTGCAGATTATCACAAAATGTCGCGAGTGCAAAAGACAAGCTTTATACAAACTCAATTGAGCAACGCACATAAAGACATCGTCCACGAATGCAAAATCTCGGAACGGGTGTGGCCCTCTTTGTCAGGGTTCCGTAGTAAACAAGGAATTCTTATAGTTTTTTTTTTAAGACATCTACCGTACGATACAACTACAAGCTCTGTGTCACAGAGGACTTTACCAACACAATTAAATAACACAAAGTACACCTGTACTCTGAACAACAATTTACGAATCACAAAAAGTGGTATCTCGTGTGGTAATAGAACCTACAACAACTTGCGCAGCAATCATACATACTCCCACTGCAGCAGCGAGGCAGTCGTCTGATTCGCATTTTGTTCCGAAGGTGTTCCAATTCTGCGTATCCATGAACGACGTTTATGTGAGCGTTCACTGACGTCTATATAACTTAACTAGTCAGTTGAAAAAGCTACCGCCGCCGCCGACAACAACAAGACTTCCATTTGAGTTTTGACATTTGAAACGGTATTTTGACAAATTAAATGAAGTCTACTCTAGTGTAACAAGGATAACAACAACGGCCATTTGTCATAAGTATCAAAAAAGTTGACAGGACGGTCATTCGAAATGAAATGAAATTTAATTGCACGAAATATGGTTTACAAGGTGGTATAAATTATTTCGCCTTGGTAAGACAGGCAAATTTTTTGTAACTTAAGCTAAAACAAAGATATCATTTTTTAAAAATCATTAAATAAATTGTTATTAATTAAGACACACCACAATATATGCATTTAAATAATATAATTAAAAAAAAATTAAAATGTCAAAATAATCAGTACATTAATTGTCAAAATGTAATAGATTTATAATTTTTTATCTCCACTTATTTTTCGATTCGACATTTAAAATTGCTGTCACTTTGTACGGGTAGACAGTCCAGCGTGCTAGTACTATAGAGGTCAGTGTGGGCGTGGCTCGAGCAATACGTATGAAAACTTTCTCTCTGTATTCTCGATATTTTGTACTTTTAACTATAATAAACTACTTAATATTAATGTTGCCATTTTCGCCTCGGTATACCTATTAGTAATACGTCACAAATGATCATGCAACACATATTTTATCCAACGCCTACTTTTACATATTCAATTCATTTCTGTTATATTACGTTTTTATTTACAAATACTTCCTGTTTCCTTTGATAATAATATCTATTTTTATTACTGACGCTTATGTATATAAGTAGGCATGTATTGTCAGTAATCATCACAACGATTTATTGTAGTGTTTGATAATGGATGACACTTATAGAAAAGCATTCATCATAAATACTAGGAAAAGGAAAAAAACTAGACTAGGTCTAGTACCTACCTAGATACTTAAAGGTATTGTAAAAATCATCGCTTTTACAATTCTTCGCATTAATTGAATGTAACTAGGTATTAAATTATCTAATGCGAAGAAGTTTGAATCGCAAATTTAAAAAAATAATAAAAAAAATAATTATAATAATAAAAAACCCGCCTGCACAAAAAAGATGGAAACAAGATCCCCTACATAATTATATAATTTCATGCAGTCGGAGGCATTAATGAATCTCGATGAACTTAGTAAAGTGCCTTGTAATTATTTTTTTTATTTAATACTTTTTTGTGGTTGTAGGATGTAACCATATGTAACAACAAACTTTTATCACAGGTATTGTCAAGTATTGAACATTGACAAAAAAATGGTTGCTAACTAACTTTTTTAGTATCACAGTCATAATCATGTTTTACCTTTTTGAAATGCTTAAGATGAACCCATTAATTTGATACCCATATTGCAGTATTCAAAACAACATATATTTTTTACACCTCTTTATTTTGATCTCACAGCCGCCATATTTGTTTTTTTTCAAACGTCACTTATCTAAGAACACTTGGGCAATCAAGACGAATCTAACGAGACGTCTTAATTGTACAAATCCGTTCAGTGGATTCTGAGATATCAGGTAATAAAGAATATTGCATACATACATACACAAGATATGCACGAAAAACATAACCCTTCCTTACAGTCAGGTAAAAATATGGTCCAAATTCAGCGCTCGTAAGCTATTCAGCTTTTTGTTAAAACATCAGAATTTTTTTTTTAATTAGTTAAATTTTTTTAAGAAGTACTTATTCCTAACCTACCTTACTTCCTTTACTTACCCCCCGTACTTACCTACTTTCTTATTTGCTTTCATTTTGTTATTCTGACTTCCAGTTTGTAACAGTTCGTTATTCTAAAACTATATTTTAAATTCTAACAGCAGTTATCAATACTGGAATATTCATGACATCATCCTAAAATCTCGTAGTCTAGTCTAGACTAAGATCACTTAATGCTGTCTACGCCCTAGGGTGCAACTGGAATGTAATAAAAATGAGAATCAAGTAGGTATTCTTTATAAGTAGGTAGATATATAACATACTAGCGTTTCCCCGACGGCGTCGCTCGCGTTATGTTTGAATTGTTTAGGTTTACTAGCTGACCCGCGCAACTTCGTCTGTGTAAATTTTTCTCGTTTCGCTCCGCTCCTATTGGTCGTAGCGTGATGTTATGTTGTCTATAGTCTTCCTCGACAAATAGGCTATCCAACAGTAAAATATTTTTTGAATTCGGACCAGTAGTTCCTGACATTATCGCGCCCAAACAAATAAACAAACAAACTCTTCCGCTTTATAATATTAGTATTAGTATAGATGGGCTACTAGATGACCCGCGCAACTTCGTCTGCGTAAATTTTCCCCGTTTTTGCAACTCCAGTCCTATAGGTCGTAGCGTGGTAAAAGATTTTTTCAATTTGACCCAGTAATTCCTTTTATTATCGCGTTCAAACAAACAAACTCTTCAGCTATCTAATATTAGTATAGATTAAACTACATTACTGTAAAATTTCATCATAATTCATTCAGTAGTTTTTGCGTGAAAGAGAAATAAACTTAACACCTATCCATCGTCACATACACCCTCACAGACTTTTGGATTTATAATATGTAATAGTAGAACTCATGTTCGTGATACCATTCGTATAAGAATTCCTTCTTCATTATTGTATTCGTCTCAATCGTGATCTGCATACAAAATAGTGTCAGTATTTTTTTGGCGCCTTTTTTTTTATCCAACAACGGACGACCATGTTTTGACAGATCTACATGAGGAAACTATATTTAAAAAGATAACGATGCCTATAGTACAAAATATAGGGACTACAGAAGGTTATTTTCAAACGATATTTGCTCAAGCAATGCTAACATGAACATTATTCACGGACATGGAATCTCAGTCAAATTTGGATCACTTTTGAACATAGGCGGATCTAGGATGTTATTTTTGCGGGAGGGGGGGGGGGCACAAGTAGCAACTGGCTGGTAGTGCCAGATCTAACGTGCTTACGAACGGGGGAGATTGCATTACATTTCACCCGAACAAGGGGGTGAATGCCCAAAAACATTGATTCGGGTGGGAGGAGGTTCGGCAGAAGAGGCAAATGGTCAAAGAAATTGTAGTGAGTATCTAGTAAAAAAACTAGCATTTAGACTGCCAACGATTAAGTCCCGATTTAATTTTATGTTAAACTAGCTGTCCCGCGCAACACCGTCTGCGTCAATTTTCTTTTTTTCGCAAAAAAATCTCATTGCTGCTTGGCTCCTATTGGCCGTAGCGTGATATTATATAGCCTATCTATCCTTTCTCGATAAATGGGCTATCCAACAGTAAAATAATTTTCCAATTGGGATCAGTGGTTCCCGAGATTACCGCGTTCAAACAAACAAACTCTTCAGCTTTATAATATTAGTAACTATAGATTATTCATATCATAAAAATAAATGGTTTGAGTAGAAAAAAAAGACATCATTGTCATCGGCATTTGTACCTACGAGATCTCGATATAAAATCTGCGTTTAGACATTTCTTATAGAGTTGTTGTTATGACTAATGATTCCGTATCCGTGAATTCTTGAAAAATCTTGTGCGTTGCTTGCTTTGAAAAAGCTTGTGCAAGTTTATTTCAAGATTACCTTCTGTACCCTCTGTATTTAGTGGCCATACTCCCGCCAAGCTAACCGTCAGTTTCCTTTGCCTAAAAAATGATAGCAAAAAACCGGCTCAGACAAGAATGAACCACACACTAAAATTAGCGATAAGACAGACAGAGAGGACTTCCGAAATACGTCATCAGTGTCTTTGGCCTCTCAATGTCCGTTACGATTTAAATTCAAAGTGCCAAACAGCCAACGGTATGGATTTGGTTAACGGATGCGAGCTTCGCATATTGTTTCATTATAACAAATGGTATTGTGTTGTAAGTATGTACCTACCTAGTAATGTAATACAATCGGACAGTTCTCGTGCTATTGTAACCTCTTTGGTGAAGCATTTTATTAAATTTTAATTATTTTATTCTTGAGTGTGGCATTTGTTTTAATTTCACTACTTGTTTGACTTTTTTTTCTCTTTCCGCCGATATTATTCGGTAGGGATTGTGGCTCACACATTTATTTATTTATTCATTTATTGCACAATGTTGTTAAAGGTAATCCTTAAACATACATAGACCCGTAAGGTGCTGCAAAATTTACAAACTAAGTTAATAACTAGATAATAAGGAACTTTGTTTAAGAGATCGAATAATAATATAACTTTAACAAACTTTTAACACTTAAGTACTACATACTATTCACAAATATAATATTACTAGCTTTCGCCCGCGGCTCCGCCCGCGTGGATGTCGGTTATCGCGATGAAAACTATCCTATGTCATGCCCCGGGACTCAAACTATCTCCATACCAAATTTCATCTAAATCGGTTTAGCTGTTTGAGCGTGAATGCGCTTATTACACTACACTAAATCAGGGACCCTAAATCCTTAAAAAGAGAGGTGTAATAAGAGTTAGGGCCCTAATTCTGTAACAAATTTTCAAGGCCACCTCGATTTAGGGCAGTGTAATAACCGTTTAACAGACAGACAGACAGAGTTACTTTCACAACTATAACATTAGTATGGATGTATCTACCATGAACTCTTCAATAGTATATTAGTATTTTTCGTGTAACATCAGTTTTAATTTATTTTTAAAAATATTAATATTTCTTGTGTTTTTAAATGAATCGGGCAGCTTAATAAAAATATTTATACATCGATACTGTAAGCTATTTGTGTGGCCCATTCGGTGTATTCACCAGTTTCGAGTTTATTTTCTTTCAAATTTTCTTCTTTGAATAACAAAGCCTCGACCTTATACAGTCAACACGTATCACTACATAGTATAAAACAAAGTCGCTTTCTCTGTCACTATATCCCTATGTATGCTTAAATCTTTAAAACTACGCAACGGATTTTGACGCGGTTTTTTTAATAGATAGAGTGATTGAAGAGGAAGGTTTATATGTATAATAACACCCATTAAATAGTGGAGAAATAAGGAGCGGAGCAGCAATAAGAAATGTTGCAAAAACGGGAAAAAATTTACGCAGACTAAGTTGCGCGGGTCAGCTAGTTTAAAGTATAATTTGCACTCGTAGATGGAAACTGTTGGAACTAATGATGAAGACCAATAATGACCGCGGAAAGACATAAAAACTTTTATTTCATGGCACCAACTTAAAACTGTTTATTTATTTTTTGTTGTTCTATCCTGCCTATTTTATTTTATCCTTTTTAGTTGCTTTTATATTTAATTTTGAAGTCGGTTATTTTTTTTTTTGTAAAATGCTTTTCGAAAAGCGCATGACGTAAGGGGGGAAAAGTCACTAGAGAATGAATTAACAGAATTTCATCATAATCATATTTTATTTTGAGTAAATTAGGTATAATAATCTTGTCATTGATGCATAATCACATTATCATATTATGACAAAATTATCGCAAATAACCAGAAATTCGTGGGCTTAATAAAATTCCTTTGATTGTTAATCAAGTCAATATGATTGTAGATATTATGAAGTGCGATAATTTTCATTTAATCCTTAGAATCGTAAAGGAAAATGTAGCGTGTAGGTACTTTAATTTGTGAAGGTGTCAAGAATTCGTTTTTCTTCGAAAACCATTAATTAATAATAAAAATAAGTATAATTGCCATTACTCACATAACAGAATTTATTTTATTAAGTAAGCACCCTCGTAAATATTGTTTTCAAATGTTCATTGAAAACAATTTATGAATTTTTTGACGTTTCATCTACAAATAAATTTAATCAAGTTGAAGAGCTCGTTTGAATGTTTTTTGTTTTATTTCCGAAGATGCTGCTATGGTAATTTATAAAGAAGAAGAATAATATATTATTGTGGTATTATTCTTATCTTATCTTTTGACCTTAGACAAGAGTTGGTGTCATTTTTCTGGATTTGGATACATTTCAACATTTCTTCTTAACCAATTCATTTTGGGCGAGTTTTATGAGGTTTTTGAATACTTGCCACTCTTTGAAGGAAATTTAGGCGAAGGAAGACAGATTACATTAGATGAGTATATATTTAAAGCAATGAAAAACACTTAACAAGGGGCGGTATCAATGGTTAAACATCGGTCTCGCAATCGTGAGTTCGCGGGTTCGAATCCTACCGACGTGAACGCACTCCTAACACAAACCATTGAGCTTAGTTGAAAGGGTTAACAGGATTGCTAGTAATGTGGGAACAAAATTCCACATTGCTAGGTATATTTTAAAATAAAAAAACAATTTTAATTTTAATTGTCTTATAATGATGACAATCAATTCTTATACTCAATTATTATACCTACATTTTAGATAAAGAAAATACAGGCTGATATATTTACAAATCACTAGCTTTCCCCGCGGCTTCGCCCATGTTATGTTTCATTATGAACTCCCCCCCCCCCATTTCATCAATATAAGATTTTCAAAAAACCCGTTCTTATAATAACGTCTGTATCCCAAAACTTGAGTTGTACATTGATATCAATCAGCTACGGTTTCTTATACAGCGTGTAACAGAAAGTTATGGTCAAATTTATAGCTATTACTGCTATTTTATACAGGGTGATTTCTAATATACTAATAACCGCCCGCTCCTGGCTTATTTACATAACACTAAATAACTTTGTAATATCAGTTTTGGAAAATATTTAATATATTGACCTTTAATCATCTACCACTTGTTATTGGAGTTTTGACCTTAACCACCGACAAACTATTTTACTGGAGTATTAATCGTTATAGAATTTTATAAGCTACGGTACCTATTCCGTAGGTATTACAACGGCCGTGGTCACAGGTAGACAGTCTACCCGTGACCACGGCCGTTGTAATACGGTCGAAACGTCGGGCAATAAACAAAGGTATTTAAAATAAAATAAAATATTTACGCAATAAGACCCGTAGCTTATAAAATTCTATAATGTGTACAAATCGCGAAAGTTTACGAACACGCATTAATCGTTGTTTATTGTGAGGTTTAGGCCCTAAACCTGACAAAGAAACATCGATTTTACTCCAAGGTCTCTCACATGTGTGGTAAATGGTTGTATGATTAAAGTAGCTGGAATGTGGTGATTACAGAGGCGAAGGGTTAAAGTTTTTCTGCGTTAACCCGACACAAAAATTTATCTTGTTGGACATGGTTCGTCGTACCTATAATACTAAGTAACTACAATCATAAGGGAAACCGAAAGTAATGGTGTTCTAGGACCCTCCGCCACTGGGTGGTTAATTAGTTTTTTTTCTTAAATTATATTACGAAGTATTTAGTGCTATGTAAAGACCACGGGGTTTATAAGTATATTAAAAAAAAATGTGTGGCACTCGGGGACTGCCGCGGTAAAGCTATTGCATAGCATTTTATCAACTTATGAAAAAAAAAAAAAATATATATTTTTTTCATTACATTTTGGAGCAGCTCGTCTCGATCCGTGCGAGCTTCGTACAGTCGTAACATATACATATACGTTAAGCGAACGCTCAGCCGAGCTACATGGTAGGCGGAGTGGGGGGTGTTAGGTTTTATTTTCGTTACGGAATTTTACGTTACGGAATTTCTTGATTCGGTCGCCGCGCTCAAAGCCTGAGCCCGCGATAAAAGCTATGCAATAGCTTAAAACCATTCTGTACATCGTAAAAACATAATGAGAAACCAAAAACGTCGTCTTCTATTTCTTTTTCTATTTCTAGTCATCAGATGCCTCCTCAGTCTTCACTATACCTATGGATAGCTGCGTTGAAGAATTTGAGAAAAGCGATGCTAATCTTGCCTCTGATAGCATACTTTGTATTTTACTTTGTGTAGTTATAGCTACATGTAAAGGTAGCTGTCTAAGTTGAGCTGCTACACTCAAAGCAAACATGTGAAATTCATCTTCACTTTGCAACGTAATTTCTTGCCTATTGGGAGTATTATTTACAACATTAGAAACAGTACTTTCTAAGCGTTGTATGACATTGGCAAAAACAGATTCGTATGGTCTCTTTCTACGATTAATTACCCTTTTTTGTATTCTTGTACTTTGTCGACCTGAGGAAGAGGGGGGTGATGTAGGGGGATTTAGTTCACTTAAGTAATACGAATCGTTAGTAGGTTCTTCAGGTTTTTCTTGTAGTGGATCTGAATTTGATTCGAGTGTTCCTTCAATCTTGATGTATTCGACATCGTGGGATTGCTCTTGTGTGGTAGCTGCGTCATCTTCTGCTGATCCTACAGGTTCCTGTAACAAAAATGTATTTACTTCAGAAGAGTAGCAAGAACACCTGGCTGGAATACCATTGACTGGGTTGTTGGTCTAGTGTTTAGCAACCCTGGTTGCTAAGCTAGAGATCGTGGGTTCGATCCCAACCTAGAATAATACTTTGTGTGATGTGCACGATGGTTTATTATGTGTCTGGGGGTCATTTATCTTTAAATGTATTTAGAAATATATAAGTATGTTTATCAGTCTGGTTGCTCTAATATTAATATTGTGTGGGTTGTCCCAAGATATTATTATTATTATACCTAGTAGGTAATCCAATCGTTAACGCAAATGGCGTAGAAACTAGCTCACCAAAATAGGAGAACTGAAGCACTCACACTTGGCCGATATTGAGTCATGAAATGCACCCCCCCCCCCCTACTATTTCTAAACAAATCTGAAATCTGCGCCTGCCTAAAGCACGCACCCTATACCTACGTAGATATTGCGTAGGGTTGCCTAGTAAAATCGCTTACCAGTTACCAGTATCGAAAAATATCTACTAAATTTATACTATAATCACTTAACGGTTTGGATTTGTAAAATTAAAATTTTGGATTAGAAAATATCACACAAGGAATTGGCAAACTATAGGTTGCCAATTTCTTCTTAGTACAACTATGAGGTTGCCAGGTATTAACAGGTGAGCAAGCATTATTAAACCCCTATTACATAGTTTAATCAATTTAAAAAAACACATTCAATTCGGATCTACGATGTCAGAAATAGACACTGAGAGGCTACGAACTTATAACATTTTGCATCAGGGGTTACAAATTATCTATTACCATAGCATACCTGATAGGAAACAGGCAGCCAGGCAACCATCGAACATTAATATGCGACACAAACTTAAATAAGTTTTTTTCTTGCAATGTAGGTCGCACATCAATAGCAACCTTGTTAACCCCTCCAGCTAAATTCCTAACCATTAGGTTACCGCCGCTTCGTTGAAAGTAAGTAAAGTTACACTTTTCCAAAGACCTTTGTTTAGAATAGAATAGAAAGATTAATTTAGTACACAGAAGACACATAGACATTATTATATTATGACAATATAAATATTAAAGGTTTTAATCGCGTAAATAATTTAAGGTAAATAACCTAGTTTATTGCCCGACGTTTCGACCGTATTGCAACGGCCATGGTTACGGGTAGACTGACCCCTTAAATACATATATATTTTCATAATGTGTAAAAATCGCGAAAGTTTATTATAATTTAACAAGGAAGCTAGTGCAAAAGATAAAAAAAAAATCATAATAATAAAAATAACAATAGACAAAAAAATAAAACAGAAACAAATAACACAAACTAGTAAACGAACCTATCATTTCGTAGTTATAACTATAAATATTTTTTTTGTTGTGTTGTCACAAGAATATTCGAAGAATATTTAACATGTGGCGCGTGGTTAGCGAGAAATCCAGATAGGTACTCCTAGAAAATTAAATACTATTATACTCACACCACGCTTCTTACAAAACAGTCTGTACTCTTCACTATATTTCTTGCCTAAAACTGTAACTTTTTTATAGCAAGAAGAATGATAACCAAAATCATCAATCGAATCCTGACATAACCTAACCCCACCGTACGCAAAGTTTTTTTCCCGCCGAAATAAAACTTTTAATAAACATTTCTTAAAGGATACATGATCAAAACCAATAACGGAATCCTCCGAACCGCATAAAAAACACTTTTTCATTTTTAACTACCAATTTTCAAAACCGATATTTTCACGAACGGTGTACGCAAGAGCACGCTTTGGAATGCAAAATTTACTCCAAAACAGCATGCCATCTTTGTCTATCACACGGAAAAAAGACCAATGTCCCTCTCTGTTTTACTAAGCACCTGCCTCTAGGCATCCTTGTCTGTCGTATAGATGGTGTGCGCTACGCTTCTTTGTCGCTCTCGCTTGATTACTCGTTCGTTACGTATATTCGCACATAATGTAAGCAACATTAAAAATAAAATCTAGGCAACCAGGAGCAGACAAACTCTTGCCATGACAACCTAATACTGTTGAATAGAGAATAAAATAACCTATAATTGCATAAAACAGTCAATAAATAACTGATGACATTAGTTAATAATACGTGCTCATCTTTTTGTATAATATATCCAGAATATTTTTATTTTTATTTTAAAACTAATAAAGTATTGAGGAGAAATTAGGCAACCTATATTTTTTTTAATTATTTGTTTCAAATTCTCTCAATCAATGCCCATTTTTTTATGAATCTATACTAATAAAGCTGAAAAGTTTGTTTGTTTGAACGCGGCAATCTCAGGTCAATACTGACCCAAATGGAAAAATTCATTCACTGTTGGATAGCCCATTTATCGAGGAAGGCTTATAGGTTCGACCAAAAGGAGCGGAGCAGCAATGAGAAATGTTGCAAAAAGAAAAAAAAATACGCAAACGAAGTTGAGCTGGTTTTATAAAATACTAGCTGTTCCACCAGCTAGTATTTTATAAAACCAGGGAATTTCATTACAAAGGTTGGTTTATTTAAGTAATTAAAGTTAATATAATTTAACAGCATTAGTAGGTACGCGATTTAGCTAGAAAACCTATTTGTTAACGTCAAATAACAGGAGGCTTACTCTAATTCAAGTACCTAGTAGATGATAAAATCCGAAGCGGAGCCAAGATCAAGTCAATCCATTCGTTTACGATCACTGTCATGGGACCCAGAAGTCTACTTGCTTGCTTTAAGTTATTAGATTTCCTAAATCTATCGTCTAAATAATAAGTCTCCGTGAAGTAAGAAAAATATTAAGACTCAAGAGCGAATATAGTTTTTAAACTTTCGCGATTTTTATACATATCACTACATAGTATAAAACAAAGTCGCTTTCTCTGTCCCTATATCCCTATGTATGCTTAAATCTTTAAAACTACGCAACGGATTTTGATGCTGTTTTTTTTAATAGATAGAGTGATTAAAGAGGAAGGTTTATATGTTTATTAACATCCATTAAATAGTGGAGAAATAAGGAGCGGAGCAGCAATAAGAAATGTTGCAAAAACGGGGAAAATTTACGCAGACGAAGTTGCGCGGGTCAGCTAGTTAGATATATTTCGGGACTCAATCGCGTGAATTATTTAAACCTTTTATTTACCCGACGTTGCGATCGTGGTCACGGGTCGACTGATGGCAGCTTAGCGATGTATCCGTGAGGCGCGGGGTTTTTCAACTACCCTCGCCTGGTCTTGATAAAATTAACCCCGCGCCTCACGGAGATATAGCTAAGCTGCCATCAGTCAACCCGTGACCACGATCAAGAGCGAATGTTTACGAAGTTGTGTTTCATAGAAAGAGTATGGCCTACTGAAGACGACCTATACAGTATTTACTCGCAACAAAAGAACAGTTAGGAATTAAAGTTGTTATTCAAAGAATGTAAATGAAAGTACCTACCTAAGAATTGTAATATTATAATTTGATATTTATATTTATCTGAAGCAGATGAATCTGCAACCTATGACCGTAAGTTGTTAGTGGGAAACCCGCCGAATACACCGATGACCTCAAAAAAATCGACGACCATTGTTTGAGCTAGATAAATACCGAAAGCACAGTGATCTGATCCGGCCGGTTTCTACTATCTCAATTCCCGTGTCGTTCGTGTGCTCGTCTGTGGCTTATGTAGCCAATTTTCTTAGTGAAGATCCTCGCACCGCAATGTGCGAGGATCTTCACTAAGGAGATTCAGAGATTGCTTACATAAGCCACATACGAGCACCAGGACGATAGGCCTCGCACGTCAGCTCTCCATTTGTGTTAATAAAAGTGATTACCGCAGGTGTTCGGGTTTTAAATACCTCGCGCTTGGCATCAAGCTCAGCGCAAAATCAAGACTTAGTCTACATATCAAAGCCGCCGGTGCGGCGGCTTTACGGGAAATAAGCCCGGCGGCATAACGTGCCAGGCTTTTTTCCCGTATAATAGGTACAAAAGAAGCCCTGCAGCCTATCCCGCCAGTGTAGTGCCGCCGCGACCTACGGCATTGATTTTTAGACACCGAGCTTTATACATCGCATGCTCAAACAATGAACACATATATATTGCTCTCAGAATCCGAATCTCGGACTGTTATGCTCCGAAATTGCTCAAAAATTCTGTGTCCGTAATTAATGTCGATGTGTGCTTTAATAAACGACGTATTTATAAAGCTTTCCTTCTGTACTCTCAGTGTCTTGCGATAGACTAATAAATATGAATTGGGAGAAACCAATGTATCAGCTCTGCATTACAATTTCTAAGAACTATTTAATAATTATATTTTTACACCATTCGGCCTTTGTAATAACGTTTGTCCTCCCAACCAATATTTTCCTCAATTGAATAGGAAATTGTTTCATTAAAATTAAAGATAGAGTAATGAGGGGTAACTGTACGCAGTTTTTGGGAAATTACTTTCAAAATAAAACTGTTACATATATTCGAAACTAATCAGTCTTTATTGTCTTAATTATATATTTCTAAACAATAACAAAACATAAAATTTTGATTCTCTTAATAATTATAATTTATAATTTTAACGTTTTCATAAATAAGGGAAATGCGGACATTTACCCCAATCAACGCATCGGGTAAAAAATGTTAGTCCTATCCTATGTTACTTATAATTATTATATGAAATTTCATATAATAAATTATAAGTAGAAATTCTTCATTAGAAACATAAATATGTTTACTTACTTCTTGTTCACGCGTAAATGTAGGCTTACATCGTCCCATCGATGATGCAGTAGAGTGAAGTTTCAAACGTTTTCTCAAAGTGCTCTCATTTATACCAACCATTTTGGCTGCCATTCGTTTGGATATTCCTTCTTCCAACAACTTCTTGGCTGCCTTCAATTGTTCCGGGGTACAGACATTCCGATCTGGACGTTTTCTTATGTATTTGCGAGGCATTTAGATCTAGAAATGAATACAATAGTTAAATAATAGGTTTACTTTGAAGTGGTAAACACGTACACTTTCCCCATCCATCCAAAATAAATAAAAATTAAAAATACACAAATGTGACTTACCTGAAACGAAATCCGTGAATTTACGCGAAATATTTATTAGTTTATTTAGCAACACCGTATTATTGTAATCAGCCTTGTCTAATTTGCATAACATACTCTTATTTTTTAATAAAAATAATAAGAAAATGCGGCATAAACAAAATTGTTGTCTAGCAGTGTAATATACGCGCGTAACGCGGCCCTCTTGCTTGCGTCTCAAGGGCGAACTAAATTCACTTTAACTCGGTCGGCTTGCCATCGACAACGAGACGCGCACGAAGTTCACTGCGTACACTTACCCACAGCGGGCGTTTACCCCACATTACTTTATCGTTTCATCCAAATCCTTTCAACTGTTTATGTGTGAAAACGGTAATAAAAACTCAAGCGTCTACATATCCAAATTTCCATACTTTCGCATAAATTACTTACACATAAGTGGTATAAAACAAAACTTAAATTCCATGCTTTTGTTTTGTTACCAATTAAAGTTAAGAATGCGTAAATTTTATTTTTCACTTCCAGTTAAATACAAGCAAAGAGAAACTAACCAATAACATAATGGTGAAGAGGCACAGAAACGTGTTAGTTTTTGAAAAAAAAATGACTGCAGCAGTCGCTAAAAGTCATGTATAATACATTAAAAAAATTAATGACTGAACAATTTGAATAAATCTAGTGAATAGATTATTATTATTGTTCCAGATTTTTTAAATAACGTAATAGGTTATTTTAGTGAGTTTTACAATATAACAATATAATATATAATAATAATTTAGAACATAATGGACTAGATTCTAGTCCATTATTTAATAAGTATCAAGGTCATTATTTTGATAAGTAGGTACATAAACAATAGAAAAAATATATCTTCTAAATGTAAACATATTTTCTACTTTTTTCAAAGTAGAGTTACTTAGGTATAACATTTTGTATTTTTTGACATTTTGCTATAAAACAGTTTATTAAGATTTATCTTTTTTATTACTAAAAACCAATTATTTTGAAGCTTTCGAAAGTGATAGGTAGGTATTTATGAAGATATGTGCCTAAAATTTTGTTACTGATTACTTAATATTTCATAAATAAGTTGATAACATGAAACATAATGTATTCCACATTATGTTTCATTTAATTTTTTTTTTTTATGTTTCAACTTACTAGCTGACCCGCGCAACTTCGTCTGCGTAAATTTTCCCCGTTTTTGCAACATTTCTTATTGTTGCTCCGCTTCTTATGTCTCCACTATTTAATGGATGTTATTATACAAATAAACCTTCCTCTTCAATCACTCTATCTATTCAAAAAAACCGCATCAAAATCCGTTGCGTAGTTTTAAAGATTTAAGCATATATAAGGATATAGGGACAGAGAAATCGACTTTGTTTTTTAATATGTAGTGATATCCGTAATATCCAGATTTATCCAGACAGTTTTTAAAAAGATAACTAACAATGTTAGATTGAGTCCCTCATTACTAGCAATTTTGTTTACCCCTCGAGCTAAGCTCAAAGACTTGTGTTAGGAGTGGGTTTACATCGGTAGTATAATGGGTAGGATTCGAACCCGCGACCTCACGATTGCGAGACTGATGCCTTAGCCATTAGGCTACCACAGCTTTAAAATTAAATATAAACTGCCGATAATTGCATGCCCTACTCTCGACACACATTACTTACATTTATTTTGTGCTCTCGATTTTATCATCTACCTAATTTTCGTTCATATTTCGCTGTTCGTTGAACTAGACTGGGTCCAGACAAGTGCTTAACGTAGGTACGTTTCACTAACACTTTACACTTTCATCCATTTTATTAGCACGCCTAGCGGTTCGTACGGACTTCTCTCCAATATCTTCATAGGCGTCATTCATTTATTAGGTTTTAGCTGACCCGCGCAACTTCGTCTAAATGTTCCCCGTTTTTGCAACATTTTCCATTGCTGCTCCGCTCCTATTAGTCGTAGTGTAATGTTATATAGCCTATAGCCTTCCTCGATAAATGGGCTATCCAACAGTAAAATATTTTTTCAATTCGGACCAGCGATTTTTTCGCTTTCAATGAAACAAACAAACAAACTCTTTAGCTTTATAATATTAGTACATATAGATTAGTTAGAGTTTTTTTGTTCAAAAAGATAACTAGCAATGTGGGACCCACACCTAATACAAGCCTTTGAGCTTAACTGGAGGGGTTAAAGATAACTCATCTTTAACCCCTCCAGTTAAGCTCAAAGGCTTGTGTTAGGAGTGGGTTCACGTCGGTAGTATAACGTGTAGGATTCGAACCCGCGACCTCACGATTGCGAGACCGATGCCTTATCCATTAGGCTACCGCCGCGGCGCTTCAATTTATCTATAATAAGTATGTATTTAGTAATATATGTATAAGAATATTTATCAGTCTGGTTAACATACTACAGACTCTGCCTAATTAGACCGTTTTTCGGTGTCTGATGGGAGCTGAGTTGGGTCCTATTTGGTACACTTTGTGACACATGATACGCGGCTAATGTTAAATTGATATGTTTGACTGTGTATTGTTTCTGTTTATTTATTTCTTCTGTTCCCTGTTATTGTGTTATTTGTGTCTTTTTTCTTATTGTCTATTGTTATTTTTAATATTTTCCTGTTTTTTTTGTTTATTTTCTGCATGACTTTCCCTGTTAAATTATAATAATGTCTATGTGTCTTCTGTGTACTAAATAAAAATCTTTCTTTCTATAGTTATATAGTCAGATGGCGTTGTGTGAGTTGTCCCCAGACAATATTATTTTTAACCCGTACAAAATCAGTTGCATCAGTCCCTACTTAAGGTAGAATATTTTCGCGTAGATACCCACATTGTCTTTACGTAAACATCCTAAGCGAACCTATTCATAAATAAGAAGTTGTGAAACGCGTAAAGCGTTTATCATTTGAACGTAGTCTTAGAGTAGCTAGGTCTCTTGATGACATCAATAAGCAATTTAAAACTTACCATACTTAAGTTCCCAAACACCGGCTCTGAGCGATCTTCAACCATATCACCGAGAAAGGCATGCATTTCATCAAACCACGACAAACTAGGCTTATACATTTGTCCAACGCTCCCGCCCCGCAAAGAATCTCGAACCTTCTTCAACTCAGTATGATAAACAGACCTCAAATTCTTTATCTTATTCTTAACACCTCTTACATCCAAATGCTTATCATTAAATACTTGCAATATACCCCAATACGCATGCTCCCTTGCTATTTTGTTTTTGTAAAGCGGCGATCGGGTATTCCATAGGCATTCACCTTGCCGGTAAAGTTGAATGAAATATAGAGTTTTTTCGTCGCCCCAACGAGACATGGCGTGCAACGTGCTACAAATATGTTTAGGAACTAGCATGCTTGCAGTTAGATTGGTCTGCAAACTGACTGCCCCCCGCCTCACTTCGCGTGCGCGACGCCCGCGTGCTTACATTACAATAGCCCAGTTGCTAAACTATAAACTGTATTTCTCAATATTAATGTTTTGCTTTAAACAAAATGCAATTCCCCCACAGGGTTACAAGTCCTGTGTCGCGAGGAACTTTACAAACATACAAATAAAGAATACAAAGTCACACTAATATGAATCTGACTATAGTCTGTCTGTGTGAACTCCAATGTGTTTCGAATTCACAATTTGATTGTACAGCTATTATATGCACTCTCATTGCGTTTATTGCATAGTTCCGTTCCATATACACTCTGTACCTCCTAACTATTATAACTTGAATTATTTTATATGTTCGTAAACTTTCGCGATTTGTACACATTATAGAATTTTATAAGCTACGGGTCTTTATCGCGTAAATATTTTATTTTAAGGCTAAATACCTTTGTTTATTGCCCGACGTTTCAACCGTATTGCAACGGCCGTGGTCACGGGTATACGGTCAAAATGTCGGGCAATATACAAAGGTATTTAGCCTTAAAATAAAATATTTACGCTATAAAGACCCGTAGCTTATAAAATTGAATTATTTTTACATGTTATGATAGGACATAGAGTCTGAAGCCACAGTATTCCAAACGTGTTTTGAAAATCAATGTCAGTACTGACTTGCCTGTTGGTCTAGTGGTTAGTGACCCTGACTACTAAGCCAGAGATCGTGGGTTCGATTCCCACACTTGTGTGATCCACAATTTTTCCGAGTCTGGGTGCACTTTGTGTCCTTGATTTGTATGTTTGTAAAATCTCTAGCGGCATTGGGCTTGTGCACTAGTACGGGGATAATGGTTCGCCAAAAAACACGTTGCTGCTCACTCCCTATAAGCGTTAGCGTGATAATTTATAGTGTACTATAACTTCTTTGGATCGCCTTCAAGGAAAGAAAATTACCAAGCACATCACCAAATGCAAATTACGCTGACTCACTCCTATGTTTTAGTCTATATCTCTGGTGTTTTATAAGGTAGGACAACGTTTCACTAAAACCTTCCCAGAAAAATAAGCAGTCGAATAGCGAAAACCTCATCTAAATCGGATTCGTAGCTTCCGAGAAAAACGCAAACATACACACAGTTAAACAACTTTTTTACCCGACTGTAAGGAAGGGTTATGTTTTTAAAGGCAGTTAAAAATAAAAATGTCCGTGATGTCTACGTATGATGCGTAGCTCGAGCAAAGTAAGTTTTAAGATTACCATATAATGTTGAGACCTTAGTTCTAAATTAGCAAAGAGTGGTGCTCTAAAGAGGGCTCATGAAGTTTTTTACCAAGTAATAATTAAAGACAGTTGTTTAAAGATAATTCGCTATCAACCGCATTGTTTTAAATGTGTATAAAATAATATTTGTTTAATAGATAACACATCTAGACAAACTTAAATTACTTTATCAAACCCCAAACCACAAAAGTGCATACCTTATGGAACAGTGTTAGAGCTCACTTCGCTCGCCCTGATAAGATTTTTTACTTTTTATATTGTTTTAATACATTATAGATCATATTAGAAATATTTCGGGACCTAATCGCGTGAATGGTGAAAGGTACGAACATTTTATTTACCCGACGTTTCGATCGAATTGCACCGATCGTGGTCACGGGTCGAGGATCGTGGTCAAGCTGCCATCAATCGAATAAAAATCGCAATAGTATAAAAATCGCAATAGTATAAAAATAGCAATAGTTTAAAAACAATAATTGTAGATCTTGTTGATCAACCTCAACCAATATACCTAGGTAAATACGTACGTCATTGCCAGATTGAATCGTGAAATCATTAACAAATTAATTGCATGCAATTGACAAACCATCATTGTTATAAATAGAAGGTTTATAACGTAAATACAACTAACACGAAGTTATTGATGTCACACCTACGTAGATTGTTTCCTGAGAGAATTATTTATTTACGTACACAGCGACACGATCGCCGGCCTCGCTCTTCCGCACACAACCATTACTTCACAGTGCGTAGGAGTGCAGGTCGAAATAAAGCAGAATATTCGTTCGTAAATATGTTAGATTACGAACGCCATGAATATGACAATACGAAAATGCTCGTTTTTGCATTTTTCCGCAACTTCAAGATTTATTTGCGGGATCATATTAAGACATATCCTTAAATTTCTTTATTTCATCTACTAGAAAAACTCTTTGACTGGTGACACAATTTTTTTCGTGTCCTAATATTTAGGTTTTCTATATAAATTTTTGAGAGAGCCGAACCCTGTTTCGCGTAATCTACCCTTAAATAAGAATCACACTTAAACGGCCATTACAGTACCCTGAATCAAGCCCTAAATCAAGGTGGCATTGAAAATTTGTTAGAGAATTAGGGCCTTAACTCTTATTACACTTCTCTTTTTAAGGGTTTAGGTCCCTGATTTAGTGTAGTGTAATAAGCGCATTAAACGGCTATTACAGTACCCTGAATTAGGGCTCTAAGTCAAGGAGGCATTGAAAATTTGTTAGAGAATTAGGGCCTTAACTCTTATTACACTTCTCTTTTTAAGGGTTTAGGTCCCTGATTTAGTGTAGTGTAATAAGCGCATTAAACGGCTATTACAGTACCCTGAATCAGGGCTCTAAGTCAAGGAGGCATTGAAAATTTGTTAGAGAATTAGGGCCTTAACTCTTATTACACTTCTCTTTTTAAGGGTTTAGGTCCCTGATTTAGTGTAGTGTAATAAGCGCATTCAACGGCTATTACAGTACCCTGAATCAGGGCTCTAAATCTAGGTGGCATTGAAAATTTGTTAGAGAATTAGGGCCCTAACTCTTATTACAGCTCTCTTTTTAAGGGTTTAGGGTCTCTGATTTCGTGTAGTCTAATAAGCGCATTAATAGGGTATTTGTTTGAAGTCCAATCAGCATCTTTTTAACAAATATCAAAAACGACCCGTTCCACGTTTGTATGAAATGCTAGCATATGCTCACATTTTTTATGATCAAATCATTTACTTTTTATTTTTCATTTAATATGTTCATGTAAAATTTAACGTGTTTATACACGTTAAATTTTACATGAACATATTTTTTCAGAACACATTATGATATACGTAAATTTTCCCCGTTTTTGCAACATTTCACGTCGCTACTCCGCTCCTATTAGTCGTAGCGCGATGTTATATAGCCTATAGCCTTCCTCGATAAATGGGCTATCCAACAAAAAAAGAATATTTCAAATCGGACCAGTAGTTCCTGAGATTAGCGCGTTTAAACAAACAAACAAACAAACAAACAAAGCAAACAAACAAACAAACTCTTCCGCTTTATAATATTAGTATAGATTATTGCATGGTTATTATAAATTAACCATGCAATAATATGTCATAAAGTTTTCTGAAATGTATTTTGATAGTATTGATAATATGTAGTAATTTCCAATTATTTATTCAAATTAAAGCACGTGTCGTGTCGCCTACTAATTAGACAAGTGCACATTTACATAGATACCTAATACCCTAAGAACTTTACCTAGACAACTAGCTGCCCCCGCGCAACTTCATCTGCGTCAATTTTCTCCGTTTTTGCAACAGTTTTCATTGCTGCTCAGCTCCTATTGGGCATAGCGTGATGTTATATAGCCTAGAGCCTTCCTCGCCCTATTTATTTAATTCAGACGTGTAGTTACTAAGATTATTGCGTTCAAACAAACATACAAACTCTTCAGCTTTATAAAATTATAGTAGGTATACGTAGTACCTATATAGTATGTTGGTTCTCTCTGTTCTGGTTTGACCTCTATGTGTTTGTAAGTTCGTGATTTCCTCAAAAACTACTAGTCCGGTTGGGATTGGGTTTTCACGAATCTGCTGCATATTTGGGTTGGTTTTAAAACGTTTTCCTAGAATAATCTAGGAAAACGTTTTAAAACAACAAGTTTATAAAAACTTATAAGACATCAGAGAGAGACAAGTGACACCCTTAGTTTTATAATAATATGTTAGGTACTTTCAATTGAGGTCGAAATTTAAAAAAAAACAGTTGTTACACAATTAACAAATCTGTGTACCTTACTAATTCTGTGACAGCAGTTACTCACGTCATCACATAACAAAGTGAGAGTAGAAAATCTTTGTACAAACGAGCGAGAACAAGAACACAGAAACTCGAACCACGTTCGGAACAAAGTGGTCCGAAGGAAGAAATATCACGCACAAACAAATCATCACTAAATTAGATCGGTGTTCGTGTATTTATCGACCAATTAACCTACATCAACGTCACAAAATACCGAGTGTTCAGAAGGTAAGTTTCATACGTAGGTATTTCGTTCGAGCAACGCATTCAAAGACTTACGAAGACGAGATTTAGTACCACTTTTTAATAAATACTGAGACCAAAATCAAAGATGGTAACCTCCTCTACAGAATGCGTCTATCGTGTCGTCTATCTATCGATGGATTTGGCTACAAGAGGTAAAATTTTTACAGATTTTGTATGAAACTTATGTCAAATATATTTAGCTCTAGTAGCTAAATCTATACTAATATTATAAAGCTGACGAGTTTGTTTGTTTGTTTGAAAACGATAATCTCAGGATCACTGTTGTATAGCCCATTTATCGAGGAAGGCTATAGGCTATATAACATTACGCTACGACCAATAGGAGCGGAGCAGCAATGAAAAATGTTGCAAAAACGGGGAAAATGTACGCGGTCGAACTTGCGCGGGTCAGCTAGTTATCGATAGTTAAATTATTGAGACCAACCGGTAGATATCGCTCACGTATACGGAATCTCAGTCTGAAGTGGTCTGAGATTATTGATAAACTTTCGCAATTTGTACACATTATAAAATTATATAAGTATACCACAAACATGAAGCAATAAGCAAGGTATTTACCTTAAATTATGCACGCGATTAATACCCGTAGTATATATTTTTTTAATGATATGAGATGGTTGTCTGAGTAGTCTAGTATAGTCTTTGCTCGAGCAAAGTACTTGTTATAAAGCTTAACTTCTGTGCTTTGTATTATGTGACTTTCTTTCGAAGGTGTGTCGAAATTTTGTGTGTGAGTGATGTCTGTGCGTTATAATAAATCTAAATAATAAATATCTAAATCTAAATATCTAAGATAATAGATTTATTATAACGCACAGACATCACTCACACAAAAAATTTCGGATTTTGGACATACGTCCAAAATCAAAATTAAATAACCAAAAGTAACCACGTGTGAATTGGAACGCACTACATAGGTAAATTAAGTATTGTATTTTATCTGTAAAAGTTTTGGCGCGTGGCCAAAATCAGAACTAACACCGCTATCTTGTAAAGCGCCCTCATGTCAATGTCATCCAAGTGCCATTGGCTAGTATTGCTAGGCAATGTTAACTCATTCATTGCATTGGCCATTGACGTAAAGACCAGGACTGCGCTATAACCTCACAAAATTGACACCATCTTTCAAGCGGCCTCTTTTCAATGTCTAGAAGTTTACCTTCTAGATATAACATGTTGAATGTAAATGTGAAATATTTGGTTCAGAACGCGCTTTCCTCTGTTTCTGTGCAGAATGGAACGTATCGGAGGAATGAATGAAATTCATTCAGTTTAGCCACGAGCCGGCCGCCCGCCGCCCGGCGAGCTTATAGTCTGAGAGCTGGTGGTAATTTTTGGGTAGGTATTTGAGGCACGCTCACTGGAAACTTTGTCTAATACTTCTACTATAACACCCAAACAGAGAATCGTAGAACCTCTTGGAGGATAGCGGGGCTAAACCAATTTGTATATTTTACTAAGTACGATTTTACGATTAATGTCCAACCGACTTCAAAAAGGAGGAGGTTCTCAATTCGAGAGTTTTTTTTTTTAATGTTGGTTACCTGACAACTGGACCGATTTGAAAAATATTTTTGTGTTTTAAAGGGTAGGTATACTTCCAGGTTGGTCCCATTGTCATCAAACTTCGGATCTGATGATAAGATCTTGGAGAAATCGAGGGAACTCTTCAATTAAAGGCACACCTATAGTAATTTGGATATATATTGTTGTAATTCGTATATTTACTCTTAAAAATAACCATTGAGTGAAATGGAACTGATGATGAAGACCACAGATGACCAGGAGAACTATTAAATCATAAATATTGTGGTATGCGATCTGAGTACCGTTTTCGATACCTGATTCTTCGCCTCCATCAAATCATGTAATGGAACTGATGGTCTAGTAACAGGTGAATTCCTCAAAAATCAACGGCCTTGTATCGCAAAACGTAACATTTTGTAAAAAGAAATGAGCAGTTTTGATTATGGTATTGTAACATATGTCAACTACAAACCAATATATACACTAAAAAGTAAGAAATAAAATCATTTTTAGAAAAAAATTAAAACCGACTTCCTAAATAAATAAAAGGTAACTAAAAAGCAAAAAATAATATAGGTAAAACAACAAAAAATATTTAAATATTTCGAAGTTGGTGCCTAAAAGATAAAACTAAGTACATTTCCTGGCATCAACTTCAAAATGTTTTATTATTTACCTTACCTATAGGTATTTATTTGGAAGTCAGTTTTTAATTTTTTGTAAAAAGTTTTTATTTAAACATTTATTCAATATTATTATTTATTAATATATATTATTCTATTACAATTTCAACGTCCCTCAAATATGTTTTTTATATTTTATTTGCGAAATAATTTTGCAAGCATTTTACTCAGTTTAAAACCCGATTAAATAATCTGACATATTAATTTATTCATTCTATAAATATTGAATTTCAAGCCACAAAAAATCAAAATGCCATAAGCATATTATCTTAGCAAAAAAATTATCTCTTTAAAACATATAACGGTTAATACATTTAGCCCCGTTGTTCCGCAACCCAGGTCTGTGTTTCTGTGCTTGGGTATTAAATTATAAGGGAGGTAGGACAAGCTTTCAACGTGTCTCACAAATACCTACCCAAAAAATACCATCAGCTCTCCTACTATTAGAATTTACATAGCAGACAAACTGGCTTCGGCTAGATCTGGCTTCATGCCAAATCGTGAAAAATACTTTCGAGACTGAGACCACCTCAGACGGTGAATCGTTTCGGAGAAATGTTTGTATACCATTCAGTTTGAAGAGATTTTAAATGCATTTGAAAGTGGAGGTAAAAATATGATGTAGGTAAGTATATTTTTATATTGTACTAGCTGAACTCGGCCACGTTTCGCTGTGGCTTTTAAAGCCAGGAACACTCGCCGGCCTTCCTAGAACATTCTGCTAAAGTTTCATCACAATCTGATCAATGGTTTCGGAACGCATAAAGGACATACCGACAAACATTGATTTTAATATAGGTATATAGACTAGCTGTGCCGACGAACTTCGTACCGCTCCTTTATTTTTTTTTCATCATTATCTTAATTTTTTACCTAAGAACCTTCTACAGAGTATTAGAAACCTAAAAAGAAGAATTAATGAAATCGGTATAGTCGTTCTCTAGTTATCTCGGGTTGCAGGTTTTTCCATCTCCGACAATAGTAACTTTGTGGGTATTTTCTTTAATTTCTCTGCTTGACGATAGCTAGTTATATATATACTTTATATAATTTTATAAGCTACGGGTCTTAATCGCGTAAATATAAAATTCTGTAATGTGTACAAATCGCGAAAGTTTACGAACATATATATTGAAAACCAATATGAGTTATAAATACTATCAAATATACAGCTATCATCTACACTAGCCATCGTCTGCGTAGATGTCGATAAAACGTCTTATGTCCTTCCCCAGGACACCATCAAAATTTCATTAAGATACCCTCAACCGTTTAGTCATTAAACGCCATAGCGTAGGTACTCAATTCAGTCGAAAATTGATGCTGTGATACCATAAGTATCTTGCCTACGTGTTACGGACTAGCTGACCGGCGCAACTTACGTAAATTTTACCCGTTTTAGCAACATTTTTTATAGCTGGTCCGCTCCTATTCGTCGTAGCGTGATGTTATATAGCTTATAGCCTTCCTCGATAAATGGGCTATCCAACAGTAAAATATTTTTTCAACTCGGACAAGTAGTTCCTGAGATTATCGCGTTCAAGCAAACAAACTCCCCAGCTTTATATTATTAGTATAAATATGAGTGTAGTCAACAAAACGTCATAATATCGAAAGTATCTGCATATTCATTATAAGTAGGCCTGAGAGAGATCTAGAGATACATATCATAATTATTATAACACAAAACATAGTAATATAAACTGTTAGAACACACGCCTCAACAATAACGTGTGACAGAAAAATAAGCAGTTATATACATTATTTCCGACGTTTTACACAATTCTTTGTAACTTTGTGGGAAGGCAATCTGATTATCAAGTTGCAAACAATCTCATCTCTCATTAATGAATACTCGCTACGCTGTGAAAGTGAAGAGACCGTATGAATAGAGAAAGTACCTATCATAGCGCCAATGTGAACAACTCTGAACGGATTTTATGAAAGTAGAATCTCCATAACTGCGGAAGTTTTAATAATTTTATTAACAACTCATTATACATGTATGAATTGGCCACAAGTAGTCTCGTACTAAACTGCTTTAACACAACACCAAGAGGAACGCTCGCTCTAGCGACGCACACCAAAGTCGCTAGCAGACACGGAATCTCGATTCACCTCGGACCACTTCGTTTCAAATGTGGTCCGAGATTCCATGCCTCGTGGACGATATCTGTGTGTCTCGGTCAAGCAAATTACGTATGAATTACGAAGCTTATATCTACTCTTAAAGGGCGTCCTAGTCGATGATTCTATCACACAAACACGCATAAGTGATTATTCCTCTGTATGAGGTCGTAAGATAAAGCTTAAAATTAATATCAATTCGTTTTATCATAAACTAGGCCTGTAGACAGCCATAATTGAAAATAAATTAATATTTTAAAAGTTATAAGCCTAAAAACATTTAAGAATGTTAATAATTTGAACAACAATTTTTACGAAATTCCAATGTAATAACAAACTTAAAAAAATAATGGTTGCCAACAAACTTTTTTAGTATTGCAGTCATAATCATGTTAAGTACTTATATCTTTTTGAAATGCATAAGATGAGCCCTTTAATTTGATACCCATATTGCAGTATTCAAAACCTACCTACTTTTTTTTTACACCTCTTTATTTTGACATCTCACAGCCGCCATGTTTGTTTTTTTCAAACGTTTTCGACGAATCATACATACATAGGTAGGTACATACAAGATCGCGCGAAAAACATAACCGTCAAAAAAATTTACAGTCATAATCATGATAATTATACCTTTTTAAAATTCTTACCATGAGCCCTTTAATTGATACCCATATTAAAGTTTTCAAAATTCAAAACAATCAAAAAGCAATCTTTTTTTTCACACTTTTTAGTTTGCTATCTCACAATCGCCACGTTTATTTTTTCCAAACGTCAAATTTATAAGAACACTTGGGCGGTCAAGACGAATCTAACGACGTCATTGTATAAATCCGTCTAGTGGTTTGAAAGGATACAAGATATATACGCGCCAAAACATAACCCTACTTTGCTGTCGTCTAAAAACACTAAAACCCGTGTATCGCTCGCATGAGTAACTTTTGTAAGTTTAATCGTCAAAAAATCTCCGTCTCATGAGACAAAAACTTGATTTAATTCTGACTACGGCAAGAAAGATATTTAATAAATTAATTTTATTGAAAGCAGTTCGAGTTTAAAGGATTGTGTACCACGCTGGCTTTCTACAAACGGAGATCAAATACCGTTTTTCTACACTTCTGATTTCGTAGATTTTGTTGTAGGCGCGCTGTTATATGTATAAACACAACCGTTACATAACCTGCGAGTCAGCAATGTCTACCTATCAAATGTCGAATGGCGACATAGATAAGTAAGGTACCTACTAACATGGTTACACTCCGTACAAACAAAACATTAAATAAGTACCTACTTACCACAATATCAATAGGGTTATTCCTGTCATGCAAAAAACTGAATGCGTCATAAGCAAACCATTTGGACTTGTAACCCTTCTTTCTACCTGCAACAGAGAAAGAGCATAATTTAAATATTACGTTTTAATTATTTTAAAGAGGTACAAAACAAAGTACAAAGATTAAACTTACCATATCCAATGGCATTTCTTGTTTTTTCTCTGTGTCTCTCCCGTCTATAACAACTCATAAGACTTTTCATTTTCACTTTTAAAACTTCTTTCGGCTCTACGAATTGTTTTGCTATTTCATCCCATACGTCTTCTCGTACGTTATTACTGTGATATTCTTTACACCTAGTATCCCATAATGGATTATAGGAGCCATACATTTCAATAAGACGAATAACTGTTTCGTTATCCATTTTACTTGTAACTACGTCCGCACACAATCACCGGCGAACGGGCAATAACACCGCAGCTGCCGCGCGCGGCTGTCGTCCAATCACAGCGCGGCTAGCCGCGCGCGACGCAGGTCGCGCGCCAATGAAGGCCATCGCGTGTTAGTGTGAATTCGCCGCTAGAGGCGCTAGTAGTAGACTCAGGTCTCCGAAATATCAATGACTGATGGGTAACGCGGGTTTATTTGTAATTAGACTATTATTGTGAGTAATTTGCAATACCTGAGATTAAATAAGGCAAATTTATGTTACGGGTCAATTAATGTCAGTGCTTTAAAAGGACAATTTACGCATATTTATTATACAGTCTCTGTTTCATATTTAGAAACTTATATATTATTTTTGTAATAAAATGGGACTGTACGTACAATACTAACGCATACTGCCTCTGTGGCCCGGTGGGAGTGTATCCGACTGCTACCCAAGAGGTCGTGGGTTCGATCCCCACCCAGGATAAAACTTTGTGTGATGAGCACGATGGTTTATCCTGTGTCTGGGTGTTATTTATCTATTATATGTATGTATTTAAAAATATATAAGTATGTTTATCAGTTGTCTGGTTTCCATAGTACAAGCTCTACTTAGTTTGGGATCAGATAGCGTTGTGTGAGTTGTCCCAAGATATTATTATTATTTATATTATTATGCTCGTTCGGTTTTAAGGTATTTTAAATGATTTAAATTTATTTTAAACTTTGACAGGTAACCTCAATAGTGGCGCCAACTTTAAAACGGTAGTCCCCATTGCCGTGCTTTGTTTCTTTAATAGACACACTCTTTAAAGCACATAGGTACTTTTCAAGGTAGAACTTAGTTATTTTTAGGAGAGGGGTGGAGGCAACTTAAGCTCCATAGAACTCCCCCATAATACTAGTATCTAATATATAAAATTCTCGTGTCGCGGTGTTTGGGGTTAAACTCCTCCGAAACGGCTCGACCGATTCTCATGAAATTTTGTGTGCATATTGGGTAGGTCTGAGAATCGGACAACATCTATTTTTCATACATCTAAGAGTTTGTTAGTTTGTTTGAACGCGATAATCTCAGGAACTACTGGGCCGTATATAAAAAAAAAAAATTGTTGGATAGCCCGTTTATCGAGGAAGGCTATAGGTTATAACATCACGCTACGACCAATAGGATACGAGCAGCAATGAAAAATGTTTTAAAAAAAAGGAAGAAAAAAGAAAAAAGGGAAAAATTACGCAGACGAAGTTGCGCGGGTCAGCTAGTAGTATTATATTATCTGTGCCCCTTAAAACCGCCATTAACGTTACACCAAAGGACAGACCTAGACCGAAGTTTGATAAATCGACTAAAACCAACCAAGTATAGGGCATATAATCCATACTAATATTATAAATGTGAAAGTAACTCTGTCTGTCTGTCTGTCTGTCTGTTACGCTTTCACGCTCAAACAGCTGAACCGATTTAGATGAAATTTTGTAAGGAGATAGTTTGAGTCCCGAGGAAGGACATAGGATAGTTTTTATCGCGATAACCGACATCCACGCGGGCGGAGCCGCGGGCGAAAGCTAGTCCTTCATATATGATGACTACAAATTCCCAGTATCTTCCATAATGAGATACTAATCTCTTAGGAAGTTCCGTAGCTATAACAGTTACGTTGCTTGCATGCACAGGTGCGGTTATTACTAGATAGGTACGTCATTATAACTCTTGCAACTTACAAGACTTTACATAAACTTACTGTGATTGCCTTGATACTGGTTCCCAACCTGTAATTTATCCCCACGGGGGAAAAACAGATATTCTTTTGGGTTAATAACGGTGGTACAATTAAAGGTCGGTCTCAATAACATATCTATTGTCTAGTGGTTAGTGACCCTGACTGCTAAGCCGGAGGTCGTGGGTTCGATCCCCATCCAGGATAAAACTATATGTGATGAGCGCGATGGTTTATCTGTGTCTGGGTGTTATTTATTTATAATGTGTATGTATTTAGAATTTTTTAAGTATGTTTATCAGTTGTCTGGTTTCCATAGTACAAGCTCTGCTTAGTTTGGGATCAGATAGCGTTGTGTAAGTTGTCCCAAGATATTATTATTATCTATCGTTAACTGTCTGTTAAAGTATGTACCCCTCCCCCCCTTCATCCTGCGAACTATTTATTTCACTTGACCAGTGTTGGTAGGAGGTAAAATGGCTTCATTATTATGTGTTTTAAAGTGTAACGAGTTTAAAAAGATTGGGAGCCATTGCTTTAGATTGTATTTAAGTGCGTAAATGAGTTCTAGTCTTTAAGTGCTATGAGCAATCTAACTTTGTACATGTTCTTCAATAGATAAAATCGATTTGATTGAACGATGAATCTACTTGCTAGGTATTGATCTATGAATCGATTATATATTAATTAGTTCGCTCATTTGTCAACAAACCATGACAACATGAATGATACCTACTTATTTAAACGCCATTGTTGATTTCATAGGTCGAAAATAATTTGTTCTCTAAATTATTTGGACCAGTAAAAAAAAAAACATTTATTGTAGATTGTAACAGATACAGACATGAGAAAAAAGGATTTATTGTAACAGATACAGACATGGCTCATACATACATGTAGGTACAATATGGGTTTTGCTTTTTTGTGCAAGTCGTATCTGCGACAATGAGGCTTCATCTCAGCATAAATCTATGTTCTGTAAATAACTAGCAATGTGGGATTGAGTCCCACATTACTAGCAATCTTGTTAACCCCTCCAGCTAAGCTCAAAGGCTTGTGTGAGGAGTGGTGTCAGTAGTATAATGGGTAGGATTCGAAACCTCGACCCACGATTGCGAGACCGATGCCTTAGCCATTAGGCTACCGCCGCCCGCTTCAATATGGTATTTGACTAAAGTCAAATCAGCCTCTTTTTAAGAAACGTCAAAGCGGCTCTGTACAAATTTGTATGGAATGCTAGCATAAGACGTCACGTTTTCTATGGTCAAATTATTTACTTTCAGTGTTTCTCTTTATGATTATAAATTAAGTAAAACATTAAATTAATAAATTAACATATTTTTTAGAACACTTTATGGCATATTTTTACCTGGTTATTTTAAAATATTTTATTTTGATAGTAGTCAAATACCCAATTCAGTTCAGTTTGATTTAATATGTATAAATTAGCATTAAACGCTTTAAAAATTACAAAAAGTAATATTCAAACGCCATCAAAAATATCTGTTAAAATGGTTTCTGCAACGAAACTCACAGAGCCATCAAGTTACAAAATCGTAACATATGGAAGATAGCTTCGATTGTGTCAGGTGTGTTTTGGTGCCGGAGTTGGTAACGGCTTAGGACCGGTACTCCTAAGGCCAGGTTCGAGTCCCTTCTAAGACGAATTTTTCCTCCATACAATATTAGATCCTTAAAAATAACATGATTGATGAGGATTTTCATCAAAAAAGCTATGACTATGCTATGCTAGTGGTTATAGAGACCCTAACTGTCCATTACACAAAGCTTAGCTTGGTGTAATGGACTCGTTGGTTTATTCTGCGTCTGGATGTAATTTAGCTGTAATATTTATATATTTACAAATATATAAGTAGGTATATTTATCAGTTGTCCGGTTGCTATAGTATAAAGTACAAGCTCTGCTTAGTTTGATATCAGATGGCGTTGTGTGAGTTGTGCGTGGTTATAAAAAACAAAAAAGGGTGTCTTATGAACATCCTGTTGGAACGTATATCCTTTTGCTATATCTTTTTTGTTTGTATTAACGAATTATTAAAAAAAAACTAGGAGAACATATCTACTTAACTTTTTAAAAATTGTCCTATTTCAAATTAAGATTTTTCACACAGCCATTTTGTCATGTAAAATAAACATTATAACCTATCACGAAAATACAAACAATCTATATGTATAACACAACCTCCTTATTCTAGCTTCATTTAATCATGTATATTTTATATCGATGTCAAAAAGTAACACTTTTTTCGTCTAACCTCTCAGCCCGTAAACAAAATGGTACTGTAATATTATACATAATATTATCCTGTCAAACACTCTATGCCTTTAAGTAGACCTTTGATTAAATAATGTCTAGATGTAGCATTATCTCAATATGCCTATAAAAAAATTAAGCATTCCCTCTTTGACGTTTGACACTTGTTGATGAAAACAACTATGGCTAAAACATCTGATGGCGGCTTTTTACCTGTCAAAAAGTATGTCCACTTGACCGTACTTTTTGACAGTTCTTTGCTTCAATTTTAGATGCCGGATTAGGAATCTAGACATTATATTTAATCAAAGATGTAGACTTATTTTGTATATTAGCATCTAGCTTCAGCTCCTAGCAGCAACCTTGTCTTACATATGTAGACATTGATAGAACATACATAAATAGGCATGATAATACCATTGGGTGGAACATTTGTCACATAAATGGATCTCCGTTTGATACATATTAACCTAAAATATAAGTCACGCTCTACAATTTCCCACGCCCGTTTTTTCCAACAACAATAGACATTTTTTTAGGTGCGGTGTAGACAGCAGATACGCTACCATATAAGGCGAATTCCACACGATATGCAGCAGAGCGGATAAGCGTGGTCTTCACGCGCCGATGCGCGCGCCTAACACGCGACTTGAAGATTTCTGAACGGCATTACACCAAAATGTGATTATTATACCACAGAGGCACAAAATAATGTAAATACAGAAGGAAGTTTTCACACACACTCGTGTAAATGGCCAGGATTATTTTATGGGAGGAATCAATTGGCTCCTTTATACAATAACACTGACGGAGAAACCAGGCCAGTACCTACTGGTCAAACTCGCTCAACGGCTAGGGGTTTGCCAAATTGCCAAATGTCAATTGCCTCTTTAGTAACTCCTTTTTTTCTCCATAGGATTTGGAGAAAAAAAGGATTTTTTTGAATTAAATCCGCCTGTGTACACCTCTGCATATCCTCTCAAGCAACACACCCATAGACTAAGTCACTTTTATTGACCCGAAAGCACTGAAATCTACAACATGTACTAGTGCGCTTGACTGGCTACCCGTACAATGTAACAACAATTTCAAATGCTGAATCGAATGACCGTCCTGTAAACTTTTTTGACAGTTGACAAATGTCCGTTCTTCTTCTTCTTCTTTGAGTTTATGGCAATCTAGCCGTTTTAATCTGCCAGTGTCAAGTATTTATGCACTTATTACATGCACAAAGTCTCGTTCTAAGTCAATTATCACGTATTCAAATCATTTTTTACAAGTTAAACTCGGAGCTGTAAAAATAATGGCCGGTCAGTTTGCCGCCATTTTTACAACTCACAAAATGGCCGTCGTTGATAACCATGCGTCAATCATTGACGTATTGACCTGGACCGTGCCTTCCTTTTCAATTAAAAAGTAAATATTGACTGCAAAGCGTGAAATAGAGAAAAAAGTCATTCGGCCTATTCCAGGTATTGTCCACAAAGTAGCGTTGTCTCTTTCTAGAGAGTGGTCAATTTTATGAGGTCATGAGGTCATGGCGCAGTCCTGGTCAGTACATCAATGGTGTTAACTTTGTACCACAAGTAAGTATAGACCTCCAATTGATTTTTTCAAATGACCGTCCTAATGTCAAAATCAAATGGAATGGAAAAATTGAAATCTTGTTGTTGTCGGCAATTTTTTTAGGTCAGTGCCTGAAAGTGATTCAAAGAGATTTCGTTTTCATGAGCTATGTGTGCATTGTATCAAGCTTTCCTTCTGTATGCTCTATGTTTTGTAACAACGGCTAACGGTGCTGTGTTAATTTATTAATTAAGCCGACGACTGCTCTCTCTCGCTCAAAACATGAGACAAGTTTTAACATCCGTATCTTGCATTCTTGCACCTCCGGCTCCCGCCTGCAGACTGCGAACTTTCTGAAACACTTCAATAATGTATTCCGAAAGGTGAATGTTAACATTGACAGTATCTAAATAAGGAATTCGTAATTGCATATATATGTAATTAAATTGTCTGTATGTAGATACAAATTGGTAGGTAATCAAAATAACATAAATTTCACACATTTTTTTCCAAATTCACTCTGGCAGCTTCCAAATTCAGCTGACACTCATAATATCACAAGTTCTGTAACTCCAGGAAAATTTATGGTTTCTCGAAAAAAATTTGCCGATAATGTCTAAATTATTTTTTTATACAGACGAATTCGCAGGTTACAACCAGTCATAAATAAATTTTGTAATTTATACGCTGAATACGTAATGCCACGGAAGTTATAAAGATAATGAGCCGGTAATAACTACACTACAAAATATAAAATGCCAATTTTCGTTTTATGTACCTAGACCCTTTCAGTCCATACTTCTGCATCACCAAGACAATAGAAACTTCAAAAGGAGTGTCCTTGGCGTAGATGAATCCAGCTCTCTCCAGACTCTGTCCATGTCAATGATCCTTAGAGGTGTCCCCTCTTTCTTTAACTACCTACAGAAACTTAAAGTCTACATTGTCAAAGACTAATATTGAATCTTGTACCTACCATATTAGCTAGCTAGTAGTGGCGCTGAGTCCTCAGAACCTATGGGAAACCAAAAATAAGTAGTACTAGTAAGTCAATTCTTTTCGGTTTCCTATGGAATTTTAGTTAAGTACCTACTTAATATTATAGGTCTAAAGAACGCATCGACTGCTGTCACATTAAGAAGGAAGCCTGGTTATCCATAACACAGGTTTTTATCCAGATTTAGGAGACCAGTCTCACTTATTTGTGTTTAACGATGTTTGTTAAATCCTTGTGTAAATTTGATTGTGTGAGAAATAAATAAATAAATAAAAAATGTGCAAACCAGATCGGATCCAGCTGGATCGGCTGGTCCTATCACAACACGAAGGTACCTTTATATATTAAAATTTTGATCTAATTTTCTTAATCATTAAAAAATACCGTACGTTGTGTCGTTGACCCGAGAGAATTTTATGTCACCAGTTTAAGATTGATTTTGCAAACACATTGCCTACGTAAAAATAACCTGTTGTGAATGTGCTCGGCGATCGCCCCAATACGTAGAGCAATTTTACTTAGTTGTGCAATGGCCTGGTTTTCAGAATAAGTCATGTGTAGATACATACTATAACTAAATTTCTGCATGAAGAAAGTAACAAACTAAATTCAAAATGATCATTATCACACATTACATCACCTCGACAGTGGAAACTGTACAGAACTGTAGATATATAATGAAAATGAATGTCCTGTCCTGACTCAGTCATTGACTCATTAACGCGCTGCCTAATTCCTTGAACCTAGAGAAATAAAAGTTGGCAAACCTTTTTTTATGTAGACAAGGAAACTCTTGAATAGGAAAGCGACTAACTTACCGCGGTCGAAACCACAGGCTAAACCTATTAGACACTAATATATTTTTATGAACTTTACTCGTATAATCATAAACTGTAGGTAGTGTGATGCCTATGTTGCGTTCTTGAGCATGTGCATCATATCAGTACTGTTACTTAATCTGTGTCATAAAGTCTGTAGACTCTGTAGTTGTCGAGACCCTTTTTTATTTGAATTAAGAAGTTAAGAAAAACAATTGAAGACTTTGATTTTGGTAGACGACCGGAGAGGTCGAAACAGCTGTATATTTTTATCGCAGGCCTCGAATAGCGACTTACAATGTTAATTGAGTGTTGCGGATCTTTTGGTTGTTTGTTTGTACTGCTAATATCGTTCAGGCTTGTTTTTAGTTGCAAAAGGTACAGCCAAATGGCACCAAAGCCGGCCGTCTCCTTAATGTTCAAATTTTGTTGAAAGTTTCTTTAGCTTCGCTCCCACAGTTTGGATCGATAGGTAACCTTAAACCTTATGCTACATTTATACCAAATTTCATCAAAATTGGCCCAAATTATCGAAGATTAGTCCGTCAAGAAAAAAACATTCTTCAGCTTTATTAAATTAATTTAAATTAATACAGCTATACAAAGAAAGCGGAAAATAGAACCACAGAAAGACCTTAAGTCTATATGTAATTGAAGGGATACAGATAAACGATAGGTATGTCTTAAACAAAACATCTGTATGATTCTTGCTAGTTGAATACAGTGGCGCCACTGTTGAGTTCCAGAAAAAATAGTGAGGTCTACAGCAGAGTATTATCTGTTTGTTTACAATTAATAATAATACATTAATAAGAGTAATAAGACATCTGTTACATACACTAGTAACAACAACCTCGAGTTGGTCCCCGTAACCATAAAAAGGCGCGAACGCGATATCTTTTGCTCGCCGTTTATGGCCAGAAATCAGTACGTGTCGTTGCAATTTTATCCATAAATTGACATAAACGTGAGCTCTGACAGCCATTTTAGTAAATGTAGCTTTTTTATACTAATAAGGAGGCAAACAAGATGTTGTTGTAGGTAGGCAGAGGTACCTTAACTAGGTACCTACTTATCAATGGTATTTCACGCTCGATTTTTAGGGTTCCGTAGCCAAAATGGCAATACGGAACCTTTATAGTTTCGCCATGTCCGTCCACAGCTTAGCTAAGAAACTGTTAGTACTAGAAAGTTGTAATTTTTACTTACGCCGACAAAGTGGATAAACAAAATGTTGACAACATTTTTTTTGTATATATTTTTTTTTATTTTTTTTTTATTTATTTATCTTCTTGCACACAAAATTTGTACAAAGGCGGACTTAATGCCTTAGGCATTATCTACCAGTCAACCTTTTTTTTGTAGGTTACCTTCCTAATATTTTTTTCTTACCTAACCTATCGTGTGGTGCGTTGTTAGATAGGTCTTTCGAAAATATTTTTGTTATATTGTTATCTATTCGATTTAGGGATCCGCTCTGAATTATTGAAAAAAATACCGAGTCATTAAATTTAGTCCTGGTATTGTTGTAGGTACCTACGCCTACCTATTTTGATTTTTAAGTCTGAATATACATTAGAGCATTTGCTGGAGCATTACAATGTAAAGTAATGTTCTTACGAATGGTACAATACAGGCAAATGCTCAGTTTCCTGAAGCATTTCCATGTAATGTAACGTTCTTGCGAATGCTCGACGTTGTGTTCGACCTAATTACAGGTAAATGCTTTAAGGCAAGTAAACATTTACCTGTACATTTCTTTTTGTCTTTATATAACGTTTTATCAAGCAAAGATACGACATACAATCCCGTCACCTTCGCTTGTGCCTTTGCTCGATAAAAAACGTTCACTAAAACGCTCGTTTGTTTTTAAAATCATGTTGTAACAAAACATCGAACGTCATGTTCTAAGTGTGGTTCGAAACAACTAATGCTCGATGTTCTGTTACTAGTACCAAAATGCTCAAGTGTATACTCACCTTTATGTCGTATTGCTAGGTGTTAAATCAGGCCGCCTTATCACATATCTAAGTCCTTTGGCCGTTAGGGCCAAAGATCTCACCAGGGCCTTTGAACAGCAGGCCCCTCATAAACATTTTGATACAGACAGGGCCACCCCCCCCCCCACCCCCCACAGGGCAAGCTACGCCCTTGTATTGATTAAACGATGTCACAAATGTAATACTCTCGGTATTATGATTGGTAGGTACAGCGGATATCGGTATTGTAGTAGGAGTAGTGATAGCTATTTTAAACAGACGACCTAAATTTAATTACATGATTAAGTCGATAAGTTTTTAATCTATCGACTCACTTTAATAAATAGTGCCTACTTAAACAATAAATCGTAAGAAATAAAATAGCCCTGAGTGTAGGTAAGGTCAAGGGAATCAGATAAAATTGTGCATAATTTCCTATTAAAGTCCAGAAACAAGGGACACCCTTACATGGGGCTCATGTCCATCGTACATGAGTTTAAATGACAAAAAGTTACTGCGATCAAAATAATTTCCCAATTTCAACATACTAACAGTGACATCTATCCACATTGGTAAGCATTATACATTTTGTTTACAACGCCATCTCTTACGAATGTTTAACGACACATAATTACCGACAGTAATGACCAAAGAGCATGTAAAATGACCACAGAGTAAACTTTTGTAATGACTAAAGATTCCTTTTACAATAATTACGCTAAGGTAGTTAATTTAATTTATTATTACAATTAATAACAAATAGAACTTAAATAAATACTAAAAAAGGTAAAAACTAAAATGTATATTTACACAACATTCCCTGTGTGATAGTAATAACGAAACGTAACTACCAAGTGACGTGATAATTTGACAATAAAAAAAATCAGCTGCATGGCTGCATACCTTGCGTTCTGGTTTCTGTCTCAGTCTTTGTCATAAATTAAGCATGTAGTTCATGCCGTCTCTTTTTCACCTACACGTATTTCAATAACTTGAGCAAATGTCATGCTAAAAATATCAAGATGTTTCATATGTTTGTTTGAACCGATGGAACGAATGCATGTTGTTTCACTTGTCTTGTTTGCTTGTTTCTCCCTTGTGAAATCAAATTGTCAGTTTTCGTATTCCAAGACCATAATTTTCGATTGTATTACGCGAAAAGCTCAGAATTTATCAACAAATGACTTTTGGAATAAACGCCAACTTGATTAATTGGAATACTTGTTTTGGCAGTGATGGGAATTACTTTAGTACTATGATGACAGAAAATAGGTATGTTTTGTCTATTCATATGATTTACATTTACAATTCGTTTATTTTCTATTAGTATGATCAATCATTTAATTTGTTTACCCAGGAAAAGGTCCAGAGAGGACGACTCGTGTGAATTCATGCCTTTGTCAAAGAGGATAAATAACTTGCACATAAATAACAACCTCATCAATACACCTATTTCGCAAACACAAGATGCTAGTCAAGTTAACGGAATAACTCCGGAGGACGGAATCTCTTCACCAAGTTCATCATCGGGATCTGAACGAAGACCTAGTTATGACCCAGGAATGTCCTCTTCTCAGAGTAGTTATTATTTTGACAATAAGTTATTATTTCAATTACATTTAGAGAGAATACAGAGATGTGGGCAGCAATTTCCATACTAGTTTTAGTTGTTAATTGTTAAGTTTGTGTGTATTATTATTGTTACATCTAATAATATTATAATTAGTGTATGCTGTATGTACCTTCTTAATTAAAATTGTTGAAGCATGGTCACAATTTTAATTTTTAAATATGGCATTTTCACATAAATGTCATTTCAATGAAAAAAAATTGACCAATCACATCAAAGAATTACGCCACCTGGTGATAAAATTTATGAACTCACAAGAAACAGTATGGCGGATTTCATTTGTCGTAAATGGTAAAAGGGAAGGGGCGTCGTTGTTTGTTTGTTTATAATATAACTATGGAATTTACTTTGCAAGCCGACGAAGTAAGATTATAATATTATTTTGGCCGAAGAAAAAATATTACGAAGGTAAGTCTTGTTAATATAGTGTATTGTTTACAACGTGTGAATATCCATGACCTTATTTTGAAAGCGGTACTCTGTAGTACCGTTACACGGGGCGCGTGGCCACCTGAGTGCTATTGAGAGAGTGCCGCGAGGGCCGCGTTCAACCCCTCCTCTCGCGATTTCCCTGGCGGTGGAGGAAGGAGTCGGGAGCGGGAGTGATTTGGTGACGGCACATGGAGGGGATCCCGCATGATGGTGGGGATGCGTCGCGTCCGCCTGATGGACGCACAGCCGGTCAAAAGGACTGGTAGGGGTTAACAACCTTCGATTTCTGTCTGGTTCCGCCCACTAATTCGCGGGGTTTCCTTGTTAATTAAATGTATATTTTATTATTTAAAAATATGTTGTAATTGCGTAACTAAAACTAATCGGCCATTTTTGTTGCGATTCCTTTGTCTGCATCTTGTTAAACTTTAACCTCCCAAATTCGCTGCAAAAATTATTATTTTTTTAAATAAAATGTAACTTTTAAATTTTGTAACAAAGTATTCACGAATCGTAACAAAGTAAGCAGCAAAACTTTGACCTACGAACGTATTAATCGAGGTCAATGACATATTTGTGTGACCTTATTAAACTTTCTAAAACAAACAAAGCTGCGTTAGGAATTTATAGAACTGTTAATTTACGAAAACTTTTATCTTTATACTTACGTAATAATATGAAAACACAGTAATTATCATTAGGGGTTTCGAAATCGACATTTAAAAAAATAAGATGTGTTTTTCTTACAAGTTGTAGGTTTATGGTACCTAGGTATAACGAAATGATTACCCAACATGCAAGTTTCTCACATGTAGTGAACCACAACTGCACCTCACTAAGTCTTGTGAAAGTACAGCAAAGAGAAAGTGAGGATCACGCTAGAACTACTTATGTATACGTACACATATACGCCAATTGTCTGTCAGTATGTATAACCAACTCGTCGGTCGACTATCGGGCCTGCGTAAAAAACTTTCTTTAGCCCACTTTCTTAATAGTAGTAGTCGACGATCATCTTTCGCCTCTCACCGCGGCTGAATTAATTTTAGTGTAGTGCCGTGTTTGATGGTCGGTAGTGGTATGTGCCCTACCATCGTGGTTCCAGTGTAGTCCCGTGGTTCCGCCGCGGTGGTGGGACATAGGGGGACGTGGGGATACGCGCGATACTCGTGAATGAGTCAAGTGGGACAGTGTTTTTTTTTTTTTAATTTGTTTTTCTCCCGCTGCGGCGGGTGTTATGAAGATAGCTGCCATAAGTCCACACCATGTGTGATATGCAGAAGTTGCCCTCTAGAGAGGATGCCTCTTGGTATGCGGATTAGTTATTAATATTATAAATGCAAAAGTGATGAATGTTTGTTATTCAATCACACCAGAACAGCGTTATGGATCTGATTGAAATTTGCCACAGAAATAGATTAGAATCTGGAATAGCATATAGGCTACTTTTTAGAAAATGTATAGTTTCTGTGGGCAGATTTATTTTTCAAAACTTCCATGTTAGCAAAGTATGTATAAGATCTTGAAGTATAAGAAATTTTGTAACTAGAAACATAATAAGGTATTCTGTCCAAAAAGTATTCTAGCGGTTTAAAAAGTTTTGTAATGTTGAAAAATAGATATGTAAGTTGATCCTTTGAAAATAAATAAAATTGTGTGAAAAATATTATTTCTTTAAAAAATACCTTCCCACATGCTTACTGGCTTTCACTTTTTTGTTAGGACATTTCACTTTTGAATAGCCAGGCAACTTTTACTAATGAATCAATTATGAAACATTCCTATATTATAATAATGATTTTTTAATTTCATAACTAGGAAATTAATTGACACAACTGACCTTTTAAAATTGGTTCCAAAAGTATCTAGATAATATTTTTCTATTCTTCCTTTTTCTCTATGAGAAAGTTTGGTTCATAATCTATACTTCTATATCTATACTAATATTATAAAGAGGAAAGATCTGTATGTAACAAATAAACTTACTGACCAATTTAAAAAAATCTTCTACCAATGATAACTTCACTATCGCCGGGCCACTTTTTATCCCTGTATTCCCATGGGAATGGGAACTAAGCAGGTAAACCGCAAGGAGTCCGCTAGTATATAATAATTACATTAGTAAATAACATAAATTCTTAAAGGTACTGTTACAAGCTCAATGTATGAATGAAACTAAGGTCATGGATGTTCACTAATTTTATATATATCTAGTAGTAAAGTAGACATAAAACTATCATACTGTGAATAAAACCTCAATATCTCGATACTAAGCACCTCATATTCATACAAAATTTAGAAGTTTCAACACATTCATGAACTGCTATAATCTCACAGTATAAATCCATTTCTGTGAATATTCTTTCTTGTATTATATTAATAGAATAGACTTTTTTTTCATTTCTTTTTTCTTTTAAAAAAACATAACACTGCTAGGTGTGTGATTGGGTCCCACATTACATACATTACATAGCAATCTTGTTAACCCCTCCAACTAAGCTCAAAAGCTTGTGTTAGGAGTGGGTTCACGTCGGTAGTATAATGGGTAGGATGCGAACCCGCGACCTCACGATTGAGAGACCGACGCCTTAGCCATTAGACTGAAGAAAAATATATTTAACAATAGATTTTAATTTATAACAAATTACACGACTAATTCTGTATTCAAAATTCATTTCAATAGCCGTACAGACAATAAAGATTTCATAAATAAGGACATAATCTACAAAAGAGTCCCAATGTTTTTTCCAGTGAGGACGAGTCTGATATGAATTTTGCTGCGTTCTCAGCGGTGGGTTCCGCTGGCACTCACTTTGTGACCACCGGAGGCCAGCTGCCCGTCACTAAGATACAGCAGAATGTGACAAACAATGGAGCTATCCCACAGGTAAAGTGTTGTACTACTTTATATTACTAAAATTAAAGTTAAGGGTTTAAGTTCCAACCTGGAATATAGATCCAAACAATATGATTCTTTATACCTATAGGGTTGAGTAGTATTGAGTAACTAGAGTTGAAAGAGAAACTGATGCTTGTGTTTAAGGACTCTCTGCCAGGCGAGGATCCAAGGGGGGCGGGGGGCAACAGGGCCAATATTCCCCTCACTCTTTTTGGGGAATTTGAGATTTTTAACACAGCAACGGTGTGTTTTGACAGGCAATTGTCCTCCCGCTTGGCGGAGTTGACTGGTGTATTGGTGTTCTATCAATTGCAGCCCCAACCCAAAGTTGTAGATTCGCGCCAGCCCTCTAGTACTTCAATATTTGCTTAAGACTTATTTGAACTCGTCTGTATAAAAAAATCACTGATGCCTAATTAAGTTACAGGCCAAGTTGCTATACTGATGCTTGGCGTTTTGCATAGGTGTTCCTTGTCACTTAAGAGAGAATTTTATTAAGAACCAATGCTTCTAAATCACTTTTTGATTGTCAAAAGCCTACGGCGGACGAAGCTACAAACAAAAACTTTTGCCCTATAACATAAAACACCGAAAACACTACTGTTTCTAGATTTTGCATCTGTGTATCTGTTGCTCGATTGACGTACGTATGAAACTATGAGAACCTTTCCTCACTTGATATTTTTTCATATACAGGGTGATTTTTAATATAGGTACTAATAACCTCCCGCTCGTGGCTCTTTTACATAACACTAAATAACTTTGTTACATTAGTTTTGGGAAATCTATACTAATATTATAAGTTAAAGAGTTTGTTCGTTTGAACGTTGAAACTTCTTTCTGTTGGGTAGCCCATTTATTGAGGAAGGCTATAAGCTGTATAACATCACGCTACGATCAATAGGAGCGGAGCAGCAATGAAAAATGTTGCAAAAACGGGAAAAATTGACGCATACGAAGTTGCGCGGGTCAGCTACTATTTATTAAATACTAACCACTTGTCACTAAAAATCACTCTGTAGGTATAATTTGTTACAAAACACTTAACACTTTAAGAGAAATCCAAAGACGTTTGGGTAAAACCTTATTGCTGAATAACAAATGTTTAGCAGCAGTAAAAGTAAACATACATAATGAACATTGCCATACATGAATAAACCGATTAGGGTCAAATACTATAAAATTGCACTTTAGTAGATACAGTTCAAGCAACTTTCACTAAGAAAGTGTTATGAAATAACTCTTAAACTCGTTAGGTTAAAGCTTAAAATGGTTTGTGCATTCAAAGCTGTATAGAATTTTAGTTCTTACAATCTGCTCTATGCATCAAATAAAATCAGCTCAAAACACTAAAGGTTCAGAATTCCAGACAGAGTACAGTACAAACCTTCATACAAACAAACACACTCAAGCAACACACATGTTCGGATACTATAACGGTACTTTCAGACCACTTCGAATCATTTTATCCGGAACAGGTTCCGAGATATATTTGTCGAAAGACCGATGACCGCTAGAGCAAACGAGTCCTATAGTAGAGACTGCGACTCGGTAAACGGACGGTAGAACCTCCAGCCAGATGGACGAACGATCTAAAGAAGGTCGCTGGGATGAATTTGATGAGGAAGTCAGAGGACCGGGTGTTGTGATGTAGATTAGGAGGTATATGTTCAGCAGTGGACCGATACAGGTTGTTAACTGGGTACCGAGATTCTGTGTCTATGAATGATAGCTAACCCTCGCAACTTTTTTTGCAACATTTTTCATTGCTGCTGCGCTACTATTAGTCGTAGCGTGATATTATATAGCCCATAGCCTTCCTAGATAAATGGGCTATCCAACAGTGAAAGATTTTTTTAATTTGACCCTGTAGTTCCTGAGCTTTCATTCAAAACAAACTCTTCAGCTTTATAATATTAGTATAGATGTCTGTATGGGTTGAACAAAGTACGTATGAAGATTGTCTTTCGTACTATATTACGGTATTTTGTACTGAACGCATTAGATATCCGCTTAGAATGTTATATTGAAATTCAACCTCTGAAGGGGTGAAACGAGGTTTGAAAAATTCAATCAAAATGAAACTAAACACATGAAAAGCCGCGTAAAAAAGATAGTAGCTATACAAGACGAAAATATATTCATTATATACCTATAATAGTAAAACAAATTGCCTATAAATCGCATTACGCAAGCAGTGAAAGCCGTAATACAAAACAAGTGAATTAGAAACCACACACTGTTGCATAAACTTGAAACAAAGGATTTGTGAAACAGATGATTCATATAAATTGTAATCTATTTACTAGCTGCGATCCGCGACTTTGTCTGCGTGGAATCATACAAATATTTTGTATACTTACCTATTTGCTAGTGAAAAATTATCGAGCCGGTCCGGAACAAACAATCTTTCGCGTGCACCTATAAATTCATATACCTATATTTATAAAAAAAAAAACCTGTTAAACAGATACTTAGTATTTTTTGTAATAGTACGCATATTTTATCTAGTATTTTTTTAAATGTAACAGTGTGTGCTGGTTCATCAATCTATCATACTATGTATTTGCATGTTTACAATAATGGTCATAATTAGGTCATTACATTTGCTCATTCGAGTGTGTATTTTTTTATGTAGACATAGTCCATTATATATGTCCTAACAAGGACGTCTTACATAATATGACAAATACAAAATTAAAACTGTCTAATCAATTAAGTCTTTATCTATACTAATATTATAAAGCTGAAGAGTTTGTTTGTTTGAACGTGTTAATCTCAGGAACTACTGATCCGAATTGTAAAAATATTTCACTGTTAGATAGCCCATTTATCGAGGAAGGCTATTGGCTATGTAACATCACGCTGCGATCAATAGGAGTGGAGCAAAAACGGGGAAAATTTACGCAGACTAAGTTGCGCGGGACAGCTAATCATCAATATTTGGTTCCCATTGCCAGGACACAGACCTCCTCTTTGAGGGAGGCACGCAAATGTTTTCTGTTTTTTTTATTAATCTAAAACATCCCGGTTATCACACGGTGTTTTCCTTCACAGATTTAATTTCTCTCGTGCGTAATGAGGGCTAAGAAAAAGTTTGTGTTTGTAGCTCTATTGCGTGCGAACTGTTGAATTGATTTGGATTTTGGCACACGTTTAATCATTACTTATTTTGTACAAAAACAGTAATGTATCTTCATCTTGTGAAGCATTGTAAAAATATAACATTTATACAAACAGTTATAAACTAAGTAATCACACTAATATTATAAAAGCGAAAGTTTGTGAGTGTTTATGTTTGTTACTTCATCACGTCTAAACGGCTGGAGTGATTTTAATAAAATTTGGTATGGAGTTAGCTGACACCCTGGATTAACACATAGGCTAATAATAAAGCACGGGTAACACCGCGGGGCACAGCTAGTTACTTATATATCTCTTTAAGATTGAAGTACCTAAATATTGGAAGCGGTTTAGATTATAATTGTATACAAGTCCGGTTTTCTGACGCCATGACGTCTAAATGTTACGAAGTATTCGCAAATACCAGATGTGAATACCACACCTTGGTAATGCGGCCATCCAAAATTATTTACCAGAAGTTTCTTTACAAACCAGTTCACCTCAAAACAAAACTATTACACTTCTCACGATTTCTATCATTTATGTTTATCAGAACAGTTTTTCTCCTCTGTCGATTCTCTTTAATTAAACATGTTTTCCTTGATTATAAGGTCGCTTTTTATTTCAATTGACAACGAGAAACAGATTAAAAATATAAAGAAACACGCAAGCTTGTTATCTATTTTCTAATTATATAAATAACTATGTTTATTTTTTTTTTTTTTTTAAAGACTCCCGCAGTAGAGTACAAGCCCTGTGTCGCGGGGTACTTTACAAACATACAAGTCACGGATACAAAGTACACCCAGACTCGGAACAACAATTTTTGGATCACACAAAGTGGTGTCCCGTGTGGGAATCGAACCCACGACCTCTTGCGTAGCAGTCGGATACACTCCCACTGCGCCACAGAGGCAGTCTAAGTATGTTTGTCTCTATGGGTTCCGAATCTTTAGTAGGATGTTCTACAACGTAGCGTGGCTGGGTTCAGCTAGTCTTTATATAAAACTAGCTGACCCGCGCAACTTCGTCTGCGTAAATTTTTCCCGTTTTTGCAACATTTCTTATTGCTGCTCCGCTCCTTATTTGTCCACTATTTAATGGATGTTATTATACATATAAACCTTTCTCTTCAATCACTCTACCTATTCAAAAAAAAACCGCATCAAAATCCGTTGCGTAGTTTTATAGATTTAAGCTTACATAGGGATATAGGGACAGAGTAAGCGACTTTGTTTTATAATATGTAGTGATTGGTTTTTAAGCCCCGATACAAAAGCAGGGGAGTTGTTGGTGTAACGTGTACGTACTAGCCTCAACGGATGGATGGACTTGACTCATATACCAGGGTTTTGTAGGTACATAATCTTGATTAGGTATGGTAGTCTCTTACCCGCGGCGTCATTCGCACGGATGTCGGTTATCTCGATAAATTTCCGACATGATTCAACATTATCTTCCCTGATTAGTGCTTAAATAAACATGAGTATAAGGTCCTTTTCCCACGTTCCGGTTTCAATCCGGAGCGGCGCCGGATAGCCGGAGGCTGATTGAAACCGGGTATCCGGTGAAATGTATGGCGACTAAAACCGAACGTGTTAGGCTTAGGTGACAAACCTAACTATGAATAAAATAGTACTTATTGCTTATAAAGAGCATAGGTATACAAAGATGCTGTATGTTTTTTTACACTAGCATAAATAGAATGAGGAAAGCCTTATGCGACTATTACTGTTCATAATATGTATCACTATTCTATTTATACCATATTTATTCTCTTTTAAATATAATGTACTCAGTGATGTACACATTTCATAATGAGTAGAAATAATAGGAAAAAAAAAATAATAACAGTGGAAACTCATAATTGGCCTTCATCATGATACTCAAATTTTGTACTGTATTTTACCTAGCTGTAAGTTTCTCTGTTTGTCTGTATGTCTTCTATGCGGTCCGAAACCATTGATCAGATTGTGATGAAACTTTGGTAGGGTGTTCTGAAGGCAGTCATAACGATGCGCGGCCAGATTCAGCTAACTATGAATAAAATAGTACTTATTTCTTAAAAAGAGCATAGCTATACAAAGATGCTGTAATTTGTATAGATTTAGCCAGTTTAGTGAGTAACCCTTTCCAAGACATCCTTCATTTCAGCAAAAATACCTCTACATACTGTTTATTTTCTATAAAAATTGAGTTTCGATATTTATTTTGCTTTGTAGGTTTTTTACTCTACTTAACTAATGAGAGGAAATGCCTAACTAATTTGAAGTGATGCGCCAACACGACGTTACTCAATATTCTCGTTAAGTCCGGTTGTTTAATGAACATACCTTGAATACTTTGTAATGTTAAACACGAATTGGCTAGTTAGTCTAATTCTTTAACAACAAGTCTGTGGCGCGGTGGGAGTGTGTCCGACTGCTACGCAAGAGGTCGTGGGTTCACTTCCCACACGGGACTCCACTTTGTGTGATCTACAAATTGTTGTTTCGGGTCTGGGTGTACTTTGTGTCCGTAACTTGTTTGTAAAGTCCACTGTGACACTGGGTTTGTACGCCAATGCGGGGTCGTCTTTACAAAAAAAAAAAAAAGAACAGGTCTCTTTTTATGAAACACTAAAACTAGACGCTCAGTAGAAATTTGTATGGTAATCATAATGACATTATGACGTCATTCATGTGTTACTGTCGTCGGGTCATTTAGTAGGTACTTATTCATTTTGAATTTATTTTTTGAGCGTTTTAAAAGACATATTGTATTGACCTGACTATAGTCATAGTACGAATCATTTAGTGTGTATACTGTGTATTATGTTTTAGCTAACGATTAGGCCCTAGCCGAACGAGTATCGATCAATTTACTTTATAACTAAACTAACTGTCCCGCGCAACTTCGTCTGCGTACATTTTCTCAGTTTTTGCAACAATTCTTAATCATGTAAAATTATCGTCCGTAAACTGACTTTACAGACGAATCTTTTTTTTTTTACTTTAATGACTTCACTACGTATTGTCTTTGATATGTGTATTAAAATAGTAGTTAACATTGTTGCAGATGTGCTTGGCGATGGGCGAAAACGGCGTACAGTACGTGCGAGCGCTGGAGAGCGGCGCCACGCTGCAGGCCGCGCCTCAACTCATCTCTGTGCCCATCGCGCTGCCGGGAGCCAAGCCTGGTAAATATACATCTACAGGGCCATTTTGAATATACTAAATCCCGTTTTTGGCTTCTTTACAATCGCGTAAATATTGTATTTTAAGGCTAAACACCTTTGTTTTATTGCCCGACGTTTCGGCCGTATTGCAACGGCCGTGGTCACGGGTAGACTGGTTCAGCTCAGCGTCGCCTTCGTGAAGCGTGGGATTCGGAAACTACCCTCGCTTGATTTTTATCACTCACTGTTACGAAACCGTTGGTACTTTGACACACAACACTAACGACATCTGCACACTGGCGTGTATGTGTGTTCGGCGGTGTGTACACTTGCTGATCACGGGATTCCACGATGTTGACAAACGATATCCATCTTCTCGGTTTATGGTGTAATTAATTTTAAAAAAATAATGTATTTTTTTTCGTATTATGCATAAGGTAATAAGAAACAAATTCAGCAGAAATCTTATTTAAATGAAATAATATTTGCATGTCACTATTGACTAAAGTTGTAAGAACTTAATAATTTATAAGACCACAGATGTACCAACTTTTGTGCAAATAAAGAATTTATTATTATTATTTCAACCGCTTATCCTGTAGTAATTAGTGACGGTTAGTGGAGAGAGAGGACCTGTGATTTTGTGTATTAATCCAGTCATTGGATCAATACGGTCGAAACGTCGGGCAATAAAACAAAGGCATTTAGCCTTAAAATAAAATATTTACGCGATTACGACCTGTAGCTTATAAAATTATATAATATGTTTAAATGGCGCAAGTTTACGAACCGTTATTATCCTTTTTACACAAGTATAGACTTCCATTGGGTTTATAATGGAAGTTATCTGTTTGTTGGTGATAGCCTGTCTAGTATAGAGATCTGTGACCGTAACTAATATCGAAATAATGTTGTTCAGGTGATCCACAACCGACGGTGCAGATACAGGTGCTAAGTCAAAACCACTTGATACAAGCTCAGCAACAGCCCAAGTATCAGATGCAAATACCTATACAGGGATTTCAACAAGGTAATCAATTATTTCTTTATTTTAATATCAAATCAAATCAAAAATTATTTATTCACTAACGAAGCAAAATATTACACTTTGTGAAAGTTATTGAGGAGTCTCTGTCTCATCGGCAACCAAACAAATCGAGATTCTGTGAGGTTAGGCGATTTTCACACTGCCCCGCATCATGCTGCATATTGCGTGTCGACGCACCTACGCGCGTTCCTGCTGGAGTGCAGATCTGCATCATCGTGCGGGTTTTTTGCGCACTCAGGCGCGTAGGTGTGTTTTGTAGATTCACGCACGGCGGCTCTCATTTCGCCATCTCATTTCATTATTCGCCGTTCTCTGGGGTGGTCGTGCAGTACTGAGCATCACGATAGTTTGATAAAAATGGTTAATAGTGTGGAACTCATTCAGGACGCTGCCATTATACTAACTGTTTGGTTTTTGTACGGTCAAATTAAAAGAAATCGTGTCTCTAGAAGATACTGGGTACAACCTTATTTACAAACAAGGTCTTTAAATGGGTCATTTGTTCAAAATTATTGGGAACTTAGAAAATATGAAGAGAAATTCTTCAACTACACGCGTATGTCAACAACAATCACGCGCGGCACTGCGGAATTCGGTGTGCCATACCTTGCGTCTCGCCCCGCACCTACGCGCGGGGGTGCATGTTTCTCCGCGTGTATGCGCGTGATCCGCATGAATGCGCGTGGATGCATTTTCTGTGTGTTAGACTGTGCGTGTTTTCCATACAAACGGAGATACTTACAAGCAACGGAAGAACACGCATCCACGCGCTACGCTGCATCATGCGGGGCAGTGTGAGAATCGCCTTAAGCAACTTCATAGGGGCTATACGTATCCAGGGGGGACTTGTGGGTTCAAACACGGGGAGAGAGGGGTCCCCCCCCCCTCCTCGAACATGATCCTGGGTACGCTCATAGAGTGCACTTGTGTCTGCGCATACACTCGTGCACTAATATTTCCTGCGTAGTTATAATAACAATAATAATATCTTGGGACAACTCACACAACGCTATCTGATCCCAAACTAAGCAGAGCTTGTACTATGGAAACCAGACAACTGATAAACATACTTATATATTTCTAAATACATGCATATTATGGATAAATAACACCCAGACACAGAATAAACCATCGAGCTCATCACACAAAGTTTTATCCTGGGTGGGGATCGAACCCACGACCTCTTGCGTAGCAGTCGGATACATTCCCACCGCGCCACAGAGGCAGTCAAAGTCAGTTAGTTGGTTAGTCTCTGACCGCCGTAACTGATATTGGTCACAATGGAATGGAAGTGCACATAACAATATCTAAAATCAATTAGTTCCTCTGATCATTCACACACAAACTACAAACTTGAAAGGAGGTTAATCATTTTCTCACTGCCAGTATTATGCTGACTGACCTTTCAACAAGCTCTTTCTCAAGGTTTTATACCAAATGTAGTAATAACAGTAATATTGAAGGTGGAGCGGTGCTTACGGTCGCGTACTCGCCCGAGTCGAATGAAGGTGGAAGCATTCAGTTGGTCGGGCAAGGCAGTTTAGGAGAAGGTGAGACAAGACTTGAATACATTTATTTTATCCATACTAAGGCCTGTTGTTCACACACGTTTTTAAGCCCGGTGACACGAGACACGGGGCAAACAGTGGTGGCGCTGTCAGTGCCGGATCTAGTGTTATTTTGAGGCGGGGCAAAAATTTGATGATAGCGCCTTTCACCTTCTCGGAGAATGTGCTTAAGATGGGGGAAGGGGGATGGTGCAAATCATTTCACCAGATTTGGCGCCCCTTAAGCGTGGCGCCCGGAGCAAGTGCCTCGGTTTGCCCCCCCCCCCCCCCTCTAGATCCGGCTCGGGGCGCTGTGCTGTAACGCCACCATGTCTGTACAAGCTTACATAACTATCCATATAAAACTGACGTATGTGTCTACATCCGGCGTATTAACCGTGGTTTTTCACGGCAAAAAAAAAACGCGTGTGGACAATAGGCTCCTTATTCACGTGTGTCCGTGGCAATTGTCGCGCACGCGCGTTGATGCATTTCTAAGCTCAGTTCTCCATTTACCATTATAATAAGACTTTGAAAATTCGCATGGGATTGCCACGGACACGAAACAAAAAAGATTGTGAATAAGGGCCGAGATATAAATTCGAACAATTAACATGTTGGTCTAGTGGTTAGTGATCCTGATTGCTAAGCCAGAGGTCGTGGGTTCGATTCCCACAAGGGACACCACTTTGTGTGTACACAAACTGTTGTTCCGAGTCTAAATGCACTTTGTGTCCATGATTTGTATGTATATTTCTGTTAAAAGCAAATTGCAGAAGTTAAAAATTACAACTAATTACAAAAAAAAATATAATAATTTGTTAATGGCTTGATAGCGAGGTTCTTTCATTGTTTTTCCTTAAGCCTTGAGTTTTATTTATACGTAGTTAAAACTGTTTCTATTAAAACGCAAGCTGCAGTACAGACTAACAATAAAAACATGTGAAAGTTTATATAAGTTAACGGCAAAATTTTGATGAAAGAGATCATTTTCATATAAACAGCTAATAAATTGAATGAATCTATCAAAAATAGTGACATAGCATTATGAACCTTAAAATAATTTGCATAAAGTTATAACTTTCATGTTCAGGTACATTCAGGATGAGATCAGGTGAAATAGCATTTATTAAACGTTTGTGTATTCTGTTTACTAACAATACGAGTTACGCACTTAATATAATTTATATATCATGCACTTGTGGCACTTTTTTTGTTTGTTACTTCACCTTGTGATATTACACATTTTTATAAGTACTTATATGTTTTTAAAGTGCCTCAAACCTACCGAAATCACATTTTTTTTAAATAACCAGCAATTTGAGATTGAGTCTCACATTACTAGCAATCTTGCTAACCCCCTCCAGCTAAGTTCAAAGGCTTCTGTTAGGAGCGGGTTCACGTCGTATATGGGTAGGAATCGAACCCGTGGCCTCACGATTGCGAGACCGATGCCTTATCATTAGGCTATCGCCGCTTTGCAAGTATATGTATACATAATGTAGCATTGTTATTCATAATGACTTACAAAATTTAATGAAATTATTTTTAATTTGCCAACCTGCTTAGACTACTGGGAGTTATCATGTAAATTTGGCATAGGTAGTCATTTTACTATGCATTTATTTAGGTTATCTCTCTTTCCACTAAATTAACCTACTCACATAGGCTTGAATTTTTTTAGTTTTCGGAGACTTACTAATTTATTCGTATAAGCTATAGACGTATAGAACAAGACTGCGCCATAATACACATTTTAATGTATTGTCCCTTAGGTCTGCAAGTATTGGCGGCGCTACCACAAGACATGCAACTAGTGCAACAAACACAAAAGGAAGAACCACAAATGCATCAGGTAAACTTTTATTCTACAATCTATCGGACCTATTTTAATGTTTTTTTTAACGTGATAACGTCTTAGAAGATGACCGGCTGTACTCACAAACAGTGTCACTGCTCACGTTTCGCTCATGTCGAGGCTGAAGTGTTGTGGTCGTCGGCCGCATGCGCCCGGGTCCAGTAAAGCTGTCACATCCATGTCATCAATGTTTTGGCGATTGCAACGACATGCGATACAATAGAAAATTTAAAAAAAATGATTATTATCATCCGTAAACTGACTTACAGACATCCATTTTTTTAATATTTAGTAGATATGAAAGTAGGTCGTAAAGTATATGTATTTTTTTTAAATATAAATTGCAAAAACGTGGAAAATTAACGCAGATGAAGTTGTGAGGTTCAGCTAGTAGTGTAATAAACCATACAATTTGCTTATTCCAGGTGTTTATAACTCCAAACCAGCAGATAATAATCAACAGTCCGGACGGCAAGACCCTGAACAACAACACATCATCGGACAACAACAACACTGGCATCACAGACATCATCATAAAAGAGGAGTGTGATGAAAATGTTAACGATGACGTGAGTCTACTTCTATTTATGTAAATTGTACAAATTGCGTGCTTGACTGCACAGAAAGTATATTAGTCAGGCACCTGTCCCACCGCCGGCGATGAGCGAGAAGCGATGTTATCACTCAAAAAGCGTACAATAGATATGTATTGTAGATCCCGTCTGTGAAAACAAAAGAGGATACCGTATGCAGCGAGTACTCTGTATCTATTTTAATTTACATAGATCTACATAAGTATGTACTTAAGCGATAAAATCGCTACTCGCTTTCTCGCCGTTGGTGGGACATGTGCCTTAGGAAGATTGTACGGCAAGTACGATCTTGCCGCAAATGTTTTTCGGAATAATTCGGATAATAGTTTGCCTTGGGAAGTTAAGGCTGTCTGTACGCCTGAACGCTGACATTTTCTAAGGCAAAAGGACACAATACACTTTGCAGCCTGTGTCTCTCTCACACTTTGCAGCCTGTTTTTACTTTAAACCTGAAGGGTAAGGCGCAGTCCAGTCTCTTATGTCTATCGGCTGAATCAACTTAACGCGAACGAAGCCTCTCCTTTCAACCCTCCTCATTCCTCCCCCTGCGAAATTAAAAATAAGAGCCAAGTTCTACTGATTGTGTAATGTCCACAGGAGAGTTCACAAGGCACGGAGACGAGCGAAGTACACTGGTCAGGCATCAGTAGTAATCAGCAGGAACTTGTTAAGTTCTTCAGTCAGCTGCCGCCACAGGTAACTTTGTTTGTATGTTATTTTCGTTAATAGTCCACAAATAATGTTGAAAATAAATGTTTTTAAGCTATTGCATAGCTTTTATCGCGGGCTTTGCGACCGAAAGTAAAACCAAACACCCCCCACTCCGCCTACCATGTAGCTCGGCCGAGCGTTTGCTTATATGTACAGTCGTAATATGGTACGACTGTAGGAAGCTCGCACGGATCAAGACGAGCTGTTCCGAAATGTAATGAAAACGAAAAAAAAAACTGCATAAATAAAAAAAATAATAAATAATTATAATTGCATAAGTTGATAAAAAATGCTATGCAATAGCTTTACCGCAGCAGTTCCCGAGTGCCACACATTTTTTTTTCACACTTGGCGGTGAGACTTATTCCAAGAGTCCAATGAGTTAGCTAGAAATCCGGTTACCCTGAAAAACTAACCTTTTTTTTTAATAGTAATTTTGAATTATTTACATGAAAAAACAGGGTTTTTTAGTATTTCTTTGCATAATATGTGTTGGGTTAAAACATGTTATTTTGACATTGCATAAGGACAATTTATTTTATCGCTATTTAACGTCTTTTCATGCTCTTCTTACTACTTTTTTTTATTACAGCAAACTCAACAACTGCCAGCATCATTACAACAATTCCTGCGACTAAACCCGACTGATCTTAAAAAGGAGATACCAATCGAAATGGACGAGGATGTAGCCAGTGATGAAAAGAAAGAAGAAACTGTCGCTGAAGCTGTGCTGGGTGAAGGTCTGTATCGATTTATATATCTTTATAAAACACACAAACAATTTCGCATAAAGTACCTGTCCGACCAACGGCGGGAAAAAGAGTAGCGAGTAGCGATTTTATCACTCAAGACATGTACATACTTATGTAGATCCCATGTAAACAAAAAGAGATACAGATATTAATAGTTGATTATCGCTGAGTGTTTACTCTGCCGGCGAGTACTCGCTCTATACAGCATCTCTTTTGTTTACACGGACGGGATCTACAAAATACATATTTTGTACGTTTCTTGAGCGATAAATCGCTACTCGCTTCTCGCTTATCGTCGTTGGTGGGACATGTGCCTAAACCTTCTCCGTTCCGTCGTGGGTAATTGGGTATTTGACTATTATCAAAATAAAATATTTTATAATAACCATGTAAAAATATGTCATAAAGTGTTCTGAAAAGTATGTTCATTTATTAATTTAACGTGTTTTTTAATTTTTAATGATAAAGAGAAACACTAAAAGTAAATTATTTGACCATAGAAAACGAGACGTCATATGCTAGCATTCCATACAAATTTGTACTGAGTTGGCCTACTCTAATTCATTGAAAACGAGATTTCAATAAAAAATGAGGTGGTCAGAGCCAGGAACATCTATTTAATCCACTCGTTCCAGTAAATCATCCATGAAAAATTATTAGAATAGTCCCTGTAAACTTAAGAAATTTAAATAATCGAAAATGCATCAATTTCCTTTTAAAGAGAGTAGGCCTACTGGTAGTTTTAGATGTTTCTTAAAAAGAGACTGACTGTTGATGACCCCAATCTCACGGACAGACTGGAGTCTTTTCAGCTGAGACGTGATTTTGATGCACTTTGCGTACTCTACCGTTTGTTCAACGGGGAGTGCTCTGAGGAACTGTTTGACATGGTGCCACCGTCACCTTTCTACCATTGCACCACTCGACATCGTAGTAGGGTTCATCCATTCCACCTGGAAACAATACGGTCCTGTACGGATCGATTCCGGCGTTCTTTTCTTCCACGTACGTGTAGACTCTAGAGCGAACTACCTGCTGCGGTGGTTCCCTAACGCTACGACATGTCTTTCTTCAAACGAGGTTTAAAGAGAGTTTTCACTTCACGGTAGGCAGCGGCTTGGGTGTGTCCCTGACATTCCTAGTCCATGATCGGTGGTTACCGCTTACCATCAGGTGGGCCGCTGGCTCGTCTGCCAACCATAGGAAAAAAAAAAAAAATAGATTTGACTAGTCAAATACCCTAATATGGCGAAGATGATGACTGCCTCAGCGGCGCTGTACAAATGTGTATAACTGCAATGCTGACCACTTTTCTAACAAATCCCATAATCATAACCCTTATTTTACTTTTAGATGGCACAGTTAGGATACAAACTAAAAAGAAGAAGAAATACAAGAAAAAACCACCGAAGCCAGCTCGACCAAAGCCAGGACAAGTGGTCATTGCCACAGCTATGGACGGCTCACCTATATTCTGTTGTCCAGAATGTCAAATGGCATATCCTGATAAGGAGCAACTTGAAGTACATCTGTTGGGGCATAATATTGAAAGGAGGTTTATATGTGGGATTTGTGGAGCTGGGTAAGTGTTGGTTTTACATTATTTTGTTTACAGTTTTTGTACTTACATTTTTACGTGTTTTACCTATTATCACAGCAAATAATCGCTCCAATTTGCATAAAACTTTGAGCCGAAGATTGAAATAATATTTTAAACTATAGTCAGTCCTATTTAATAGTGTGAATTATTATAAACCTTAATTTATTCCATAAGTTTAAAATTGTGCTGTTTGTGTTGCTCCTAAGTCTCCTGTGTCCAAATTCAAAATTCTTTATTCACTTAGGATGCAATAACTCTTGTGGTACGTCGGGATTCTACATGTACATGTAATGCTAAGTTCGCAAACAATAGTTAAAGCCGGAGAAAAGAACTTAGCAATAAAAACTCGCTGCCACTCTTTTCAAAATGCCAATTTTACAATGTTTGAATGTTTATAATGTTGATATGGGGGTAAGGTGCTGTGACTAAAATACTACACAACATGTTATGTGACTGATACAAATTGTATTATCAAAAAGTTGAAACATGAGATAAACCAAAATCAGCATTAGTGGGTACATGCGTCATCGTATTTTCGTCCCATTGTATAAAATGAGAATAAAGAGTGTGCTGCAATACTTCCAGCGTAGTTGACTCGTCTTTGATAATCGATGATACGTTTTTCCGATCAATGTTCCCAATATTCTCTTTATAATAACCATTCTCTGACTTCAAATAGTCCTGGCTCTCTCAAATTTTGCTCTCAGCAACACATTTGGCTGATAATATTTTTCCATTATTCGTGCAATTATCAAGAATGTATATTGTTCCAGTTTAAAGCGCAAGGAGCACTTAGAACGTCACAAGCTGGGCCACAATCCGGAGCGGCCGTACGTGTGCGGAGTGTGTCGCAAAGGGTTCAAGCGGCGGGAACATCTCAACTTGCACACCGTCATACACTCTGGGGTTAAGACTGAGATGTGTACAGAGTGTGGGAAAGGTAAACTAACTTCTCATAAAGCATTTTATGTTGTCTCGGTAACGTTTTGTGTTTTTTGCTTTAGGTGAAATCATGATAAAATTTGTGAAATGTAATTATTGTATTAAAAATTTGTGAAAGTTACTAGTATGTTAGTAAATAAAAGAATCTTCATTGGACGCATTTATTGAAGTAAAGAATATAATATAATAAGATAAGAAGAATATTATAAAGCTGAAGAGTTTGTTTGTTTATTTGAACGCGATTATCTCAGGAACTACTGGTGAAAAAAATATTTTACTGTTATTGAAGACTAAAGGCATATATAATATCACGCTACGGCCAGTAGGAGCGGAGCAGCAATGAAAATTGTTGCAAAACCTGGGAAGTTTCAGATAGACGAAGTTGCGCGTGTCAGCTAGTGTTACAATATTTTAGTGTTACAAGAAAGTCATGCGAATAACTATAAGATCTTACACCAGAGTAGGTGCAATACTCAGGCCATACACTGTCTGCTAATATATTAGGTGTTAAAAAAAATAACCTTAAGAATTTCGTTTGCTTAATCAGTAGAAAAAAATCTTGCATATTACAAAAAAATGGGACTTTTAATTTTTTTCTCTGAATAAAAGCACACTGTACGTGGGGCTTCGCTGACGCCTTGATCTACAGCGGAGCCCTAGGTACAGTGCGCATATAAATTTGAAAGTGAAGAAAATAACGCATAATATAAACGGGTTGAATACCATTTTTGTTTTTGTAATTAATTTTTATATAGTACTTTGCAAAAATAAATATAAAAATTTGAAGTGGTACCGCTTAAAATTTATTTCATATATATTAATGTTTGTCTGTCTGTATGTCCTCTATGCGTTTCGAAACCATGATTGATTAGTTTGTGTTGAAACTTTGGCAGGGTGTTCTGGGGACGCTTGCGAATGTTTCTGGTCAAATAACGGCACAGAAAGCCGCGTGGCCAGGGTCACTAGTATTAAATATTTGTCAAAACTGATATTACAAATTTAGTGTAATTTAAGGAAGCCTTGAGCAGGATGTTATTAGTATATTATAATAAAGGTATTCCATCATTTCTAACATCCCATCTCGTTGTCCCCAGGTTTCTACCGCAAGGACCACTTACGCAAGCACACGCGCTCGCACGAGAGCAAGCGCGCGCGCGACGAGGCGGCCAACGAGCAACACGTGTCATCCGTACAACCTGTCACGTCGCAGCTCAGCAACATACTGCCTGAGATTACTATACACGTACGTATATACACAAGCTGTTTTAGTCACTCCTCTATCCAATGATACGGGGTGTACAGAGTACAGGGGCTCCGAACGTGCGAACGAACGTTCAGGCGCGGATCCAGGGTCATGTCTGGTGAGTCTTCCCTTGGATCTGCGCCCGCATGCGTTAGCAATTGCACTCCCGTTTCAGATGAACTTTGGGTATCTCTCGTCAAATTTTGATACAGGGCCCGCTAATAGGGCAAGCTATGTCTCTGCTCCTCATATTGTTTGAAAACGTCAGTTTGAAAAAATATAAGTTAGTCTTAAGATCAAAGTGTTGTGTAAGTTGTGCAACAATCAATGTTTGTGCTCAAATTTTTAATTTGAAGTCTTAACTTAACTTGATTTTTAAAAATAACTTGTTTTTTTTTTTTTTTTAAAGACGACGATTTGAAGTCTTAACATACGTTTCGAGCCTTGATTCTTGTTTTCTCCGTTCCCGAGTTGACACGTTTGGTATAAGTAATGTGTAATCCTGTTGTGCAGATACCAACAAGCTCAAGCACGCAACTGCCGGTGCAGATCAACATCCCTCAACACGTAGTATCATCGTTAGCCGCCGCGCAGTCGCACGACTCGCACGCGCTCGACGCGCTGCTCGCGCACCACACGTGACGTCCCCGAGCTTGATGTGCCCGGCCAGCACGCGCCGGGGCCTGACGCGCTCGGTCACATACCCGAGCATGGATGACGTTACCAAGCATGGAGTGTCCAAAAACGCGACCGGACATGACGTGTTCGAGCATGGTGTCCAGCGCATGTATGTGCGATGTGACCGGAAATGACGCGCTCGGCCATACCGTTCCCGAGCATGATGTGTCTAGTGACGCGATGGGACATGATGTGCTCAACCATGACGATTCCGAGCATGATATGTTTGGTCGTAACGTTCCCGAGCGTTATGCATCCTGTGTCGCTGTGTCCGAGCCTGTATAGTGTCCATGCGTGACGTGACCGGGCATGACTCGCCGGCGACAGTGCAGCTAGTGGTTAGCATTGACAAGCTTTTTATTTTGTGTGCTGATAATTTGTTGTGTCTGAACTTTGCTCTAATAGAATCTAACGGGTAATTGAAAACAAAACTTATCGTTCCGAAATTCGGCAATATGACGAACCCTTCACTCGGTTCTATCATTTATTAGTTAAATAAATCTGGTGTAATTTCATGGCAGATAGAACGTCTATCATGACTCGTTTGCGTGGCCAAAAGTGAAGTAAACATAGATCTGAAAAAGAAACTAATAACAATTAATTAACAAAACCATGACGTCATTACTTCAATCGTATTCGATACCCAATTATATGAATTACTTATGTTCAGATCAACAAATTATGAAATACCTCTATTTGCACAAAATTATAAACTATAAGTGAACCGTGTTTGCTATTTAAATTAGTTACGAATGATTGTTGCGATTGGTTGTGAATGATATTGTTTGTATTGGCCTCATATCGACTATGACATTGATTGCAAAATAAAATAGTTATAAACCAACAATCAGATATAAAGTAGACAAAAACCTCTATTAAAGTGGTTTTTTAAATAAGTATACGATAATATTTCACAAATAAGGCAGCTAAAAGTGTGATTTTCATTTTCGAATCAGTTTATCATAAAGAAATATTTATTAAAATATTATCTGCATTTAATCGCGTGAAATAAGGTACGAACCTTTAATTTACCCGAAGTTTCCATCGAATCGCATCGATCGTGGTCACGGGTCAACTGTTCACGCGATCAAGTCCCGATAATATACCAATATGTATCAAAATTGCGAAGATTTAGAAACAAGGAGTATACGCCAGAGTTGTAAAAATGACGGCAATCTGTTTTACAGCTCCGCTTTATTTTGAATGCTATGTGTTTATCGTGTAAAATTCGTAGACTTTGTGCAGTTGAATTGCACAATAAACTTTTAATATTTTTTATATTTACCATGAACATGGCAATACCTACTGGGAGTCATACCCCTTTATTCATAATAAATTAACTGACGTTTTAAGTGCATTTTAACTAACGAATGTTTTGTCTTGTTAAAATGCTCTTAAAACATTCGCTAGTTAAAATGCTCTTAAACCGTCTGATAATTTAAAGAACAAGAGGGTTAATTTATGTGTTTGATTTACTTTGGAGGTCCATCTCTTTCTACGACTTCTGGACATCCATTCTGACAGAGAGAGATAACTGTCAACATCGAATATCTTGACTTTTAATGTTATTCCATTTCTATACCATTTTCATGGGATTTACCTGATTAATTTATTGTTTTTTATACTTTTTAAGAATACACACTATAAAATGGCAAATCATGATTAATATGTTGTACGAGGCTACGGAGCAAATCTGTTATACTTAACAAATACAGGGTATGCCAGAAATATGAGCCCTATCTAATGATAGATGGATATGTGACGAGATTGTTTAAAGTATTTGTAAAGTGATTTGGCGATATTAAATATGCTATAGTGATAATATGTAGCAACATTTCTATTGAAGTTTAATGAAATCGGGGCTGATTTTTCATCATCATTAGCTCTGCAAATTTGTAAATTGCTTGATAAAATTATCGTATCGATATTGCTTTAAATTGTAATATAGAACGTAAGTCTTTTGCGACTCACGACTTAATATGTGACGTTAAATAAAATAATAAAAAAAAAGCAATCTACCACCTTAATGATTGAAAAGTCAGCCTCGTACAAGTTTTTTGTCAATTATATATAAAATATCGTCGTTTTACTTCTAGGGTGTGGCCTTTTATGAGTCTACTTATATTAAATATTAATATCGAACGCGTACGACGTCAGTGTTTAACTCACACACAAACGATGCGAATGTGACAACGTGACATATGAAATAAAAAGAAGTTACTTTATTTCCAAGAATAATACGTAGGTACGTAAATTAACCTTAACAAAAAACAACCCAAGTCCAAGTCGTAACATACCTTACAGAGTTCATCTCACAGAGTTTCAAATAACAATTAGGGTTCTTAACTTCCATAAATTTTAATAGTCTCTCTATGTAAGTTTTACACGCTTATTAATCGCATATTTAAAGACATCGGTACAGAAAAGGTAGTTTTTATGTACAGACGCGGAATGAAAATGTTTGTCAGTTTTCAATACAATCATTTAACGCTTTGCAAACACTTTTTACCTTTTTAAACTATGTATTACATTAAGACTAACTTAACTCATATTTTCTAAATTGTGCTTACTGCTTGACAACAGAGTTTAAATTTATTCAGACAAATATTTCTTGACTATGAGTAGTTGAACTCAAACCTCTCAGATTATTTACTAAATGAATAAATGGAACGTATATATATGTCTCATTATACCCCTATCACTCTGCCACTGATTGCAATACGTGAAAATAATGTGTTGAAACATGACGTATAGTAGTTTTAGTTCCTTTGGTTCTCTTTAAGCTTTATATAGTTTAGTAAAACCTTATTTTTAGTGTTGGCGTTTCTGTTCCTTGATTCGGTTCCAGCTTTCAAGCAAAATTGGACTTCAAGGCGACAAACATTTTCATTCCGCGACTGTACATTATTTTGACGTTGTTCAAATTTATACATAAAATGTTCGCGTTTCTATGTCGCATCGTTTGTGTGGCGGTACGTCAGAATTGATAACGTTAGCGAATAGAATAGTTATAAAACTTGTTAAAATCATGTTTTATATAGATTGTAAAAATGATGTGATGATGAAAGCATAATTTTTGGTGTTGCAACATATCATTGTTATGTAAATATTAAAAAATCCATGACATGACACTTCGGTACACACGCGAAACGACACAGCAAAGTTATAGTAATTTATTCAATGTATACTTGTATTATTTACTATCTTTAAATTCATTAAACAAATGTTAAGATCCTAGTTTACCGACATTGACAACGTTAGGCACCTGTCCCACCAACGGCTAGAAAGCGACTAGCGATTTTATCGCTCAAGAAACGTACCTGTGTAAACAAAAGAGATACAGATATTTATGCATCTCTTTTGTTTACACGGACGGGATCTCCAAAATACATCTATTGTACGTTTCTTGAGCGATAAATCGCTACTCGCTTCTCGCTCATCGTTGTTAGTGGGACAGGAGTTTAAATAGAATTTGTTGTGTAACATTTTTTTTTTTTTTCTTCAACTAGTTCATATTCCCCTGTAGTAACAACGTTTCATTAGTATAGAATCTGAACCCTTTTTCAAATTAGCTGAGCATAAAACAATGATTTTTGAGTATTAAAGTTTTTATAGTATAAGTACTGTATTATGTGCTGATAGTTTCAACCCTACATTGTAAATATCATTTTTACTGTGATATTTATACCATACCCGCTTTCAGCTCTTCATCGCGAATTTATTTTGTATACACGACTGTTTCTTTTTCCCTCGAATTGTGATATTTATATGTAGTCCGTTGACTTTACTACGTTCAAAAAATAATCTTTTTTTTTTAATACATCCCTTCTTAATACAGAAATTTATTTATATGACTTTCATGTTTTTTGGCACCCTAATTCAAGCTATCTTTTTCCTAAGTCAACGGAACACTTCACTAAGTAACTTCACAATAAAACTTGACATTCGAAGTTGCGGACAGATTTTCTAGCAATTCGAACCGTACCGATTTCAGGCAAGAGAACGGGTCCTTATTTTCGTCTGTCACTTATTGTTTTGTGAATCATAGACGTAGAGATTGAACTAAGCAATATCCTTACAAAAATTACCACTCTCCAGAAAGTGACAATGCGAATGTGCGGCCAATACCTGTCTCTGTAGGTCTGATAACTACTGGCCGCAACATTGTTTTGTCTCGCTCTTTGTAGCCTGTATTTACTTCATACCTAGAAGGGAACGCTTAGTCCAGTCTCGTATGACTTTGTTGTGAATAACCCGATGGTTGCTAGAAGCTTCAAAACGGCTTGATTTCGTGCCCGTTGTTTGGTATGATAGTTTTATGGTGAAGCTACAGATTTATATGGCAAATGTGTGATTAATAAGACCAATAAATGTTTTTTTTTATCTGTCAAATTAGAATCATGTTTCAAGATTAAATTACAGTTTTTGTTTGTGAGTATTCATAATATTTTTTTAATACTTATTATTTTTTTATCACACATCTGCAAGTCATGATTATGTAAAAAAAAATGAAACATTTTTTAAAGTAAGGTTTTCCACCACATGATATTAATATTTTCAGCTTTAAATATAGTTGTAAATTGATTTCGAATTATATTTTTGTACTTAGTGTTAAGTTTTGTACCGCTTCAAAAAATCGTGGCATGTTTTTAGGTTAAATTAGTCCTCGAAGTCCAAGGTGCTTATGACCCATAATTATGAGATTTTGTCTTCTGGCATATCGGAATGAATCTAGTTGTAATAATTTGTTTATAAATGTCATGTGTGTGTGGAAAAACATTGTAACTGTCTTTGTTGCTTTTCAATTATTCGATTTTAAGTCAGTAAAGATTAGAGTTGCAATGTTTTTCTAAACATGTGTGTTGATTTATTAGAGTTCATGTACTTCCAAATCCTATATTTTACATTTTTTATTTTATTTTAAAATAAATTGTATTTTTGTACATTTTATTTAATAACTTTTTTGTACTTCGCTGTGTAGTCTAGTTCGTCTGTCAGTCTAAATCTCAAAATCTTATATACAGGGTGTATTTTTGAAACGGGTCAGTAAGGGCAAGTACCTTAACCGTTGCAGTTACAGCAAAACGTTCTTAGAAGACCTTCCCTAACTTTTTGACATACTTTGAACTGCATTCACAGATTTTGTAAAAAACTTACAGTTGGCAAAAAAAATGCAAAAAGTCCAAAAAATTTTTTTTTATGCCAATCGATTCTATTTTATGTGGGGATCAAAAAACTCTATGAAACCATTTTAGCTTTCAGTACTAGAAAAGACAGAAATCTCCAAAAACGTTTCCCATACATTTCCTACGGAAATATGATAAATCAACTCGAAACTCATAGGACAGGTAAAATTTTAAACTTTTTTAAATAAAAAAAATCATTTAAACATTTTAGAAATTGGTTTATGAAATAAATTGCTCAAAATGATTTCCATTTTCACGAATACATAAGTCTATCCTTTTTTGCACTGAACGAATGGCGGCTAATAATGTTCTGGGATGAATATTACGTAAAATGGTCATTAATGCATCCTTGAGCTCTTGAACACTGGCGTACGTCGTCTTATACACCTCGTTTTTCACGAAGCCCCATAAAAAAAAATCAAGTGGTGTTAGATCGGGGCTACGAGGTGGCCACTGTGTTGGACCATGTGTACCTATCCACTGTGTACCGAATAGGCGGCTCAAATTGGAACGTGAAAGGTGACTGTTATGTGGCGGAGCACCATCTTGTTGAAAATGAACTTTTCGCAATTCCGACAGGGGCCATTCGTCCATCTCGTTTTCAAGATGGTGTAAAATGACTTCATTATACATGGCAGAATTCAGTTTCCCTTCATAAAATTCCACCATTATAACTCGATTGGACATTATACCACACCAACAGTTGAATGAGAAGCGAACCTGATTATGACTTGCCGTAACTCTTAGTGGATTTTCTTTGGACCAATAGTGGTGATTTTTTCTGTTGTACATACCGTTATTGGAAAAATTCGTTTCGTCTGACCACAGTATGTAATTTAAAAATTCATGATCTCTGCTTATTTTTCCTCTTAGCCACCTGCAAAAAGTAAGCCTTCGAACATCATCACCCGGATGTAACACTTGAACTATGCGCCCATATCGATAGCACTTGTAGCCGTATTTCTTCCATATCTTTATCACAAGGGAGTGGGATACACCTACTTCAAAGGCGACATGCCTGGACGATACCTCTGGATATGCTTCGACATAAGTCAGAACCGCAATCTCCGTGTCCATGTCCACACGAGGCTGCCGCTTTCTTTTGAAAGAACCCTGCAATTCCAGGTTTTTCAAAAGATTTCTAATAACCTTTCTTGTTGGCACATGTCGCAACGGATACTTATTGCGGTACCACACTAATGCAGCTCCCGCATTTCGATTATTGACAAAATACGCTTCTAATAAGTCAATTTTTTCACGATTAGAAGACATTTTAGCGAAAATCCTTAATTAATAATAACTCATACGAAGTTTCTCAGCTGACACACAGATTTTCGAATGAAATTCGAAATTTGAAGGTAAAAATTATTTTTATTTACTTTACAGTCAATTCTACCCACTTCCTGGCCATAACAAAAAGTTCGACCATCGTAGAAATTTGTTTCTGTTGCCGAAATGTATGGGAAACGTTTTTGGCGATTTCTGTCTTTTCTAGTACTGAAAGCTAAAATGGTTTCATAGAGTTTTTTGATCCCCACATGAAATAGAATCGATTGGCATAAAAAAAAATTTTTTGGACTTTTTGCATTTTTTTTGCCAACTGTAAGTTTTTTACAAAATCTGTGAATGCAGTTCAAAGTATGTCAAAAAGTTAGGGAAGGTCTTCTAAGAACGTTTTGCTGTAACTGCAACGGTTAAGGTACTTGCCCTTACTGACCCGTTTCAAAAATACACCCTGTATATATATATTTTTTGTAATTCTTTAGGCGTATTGTATAGTACTTCGGTCGAAAACTTTACTTCTTATCTGTTGTCTGTTCAGATGACGTTAGCAGTTAACCACTTTAAGGCTGAGCTTTTAATCGACAGATATTTTTTTTTTATAAATAAGGCTAAATATATCATAGATTAGATGATCCTGCATACTTTTTTTATTTGCCTTGTGTAACACCACCTAGAAACGGTTAATTTAAAACAGGAAATGTAAGGGTACGTTAGTAAACAATACAGTCAGCTATTTTTAAATGGTTAAAAAGAAATACGTGGTAACGTTTCCGACTTTTTGTGAACTATTACTGCATACAACTGTATTTTGATAACCTAACTCTTTTTAGGGTTCCGTAGCAAAATGGTAAAATGGAACACTTTTTCGTTCTGTCCGTCCGTTAGTGTGTCCTCAGGTTAGCTCAAAGATCCTTAGTACTAGAAAATTGCAATTATCCCGACAAAGTGGTAGAATAAAGTCTTGATTTTTTTTTCCGAGTCCACCACGTAAAATGGGGATATGATTTTTTTTTCTTATTCTTTATAATATCATACTGATATTATACATCATACTGATTGTAACAAAGGAAGTAAATGCAAAAATATCTGAAGATTAAAATATCGGCCATTGACTCGTATTTTTTTATTTCGTTTATAATGATAGTTGGAAGTATTATAAGGTAAGACTGTGAAGATAGTGTCTAAATTTAGTCCACATGAAAACGAAAGCGGTGTACAGTACTCCCAAATTAATAATGCACATGCAGATCTTCGCTAATTGTCGTATTCCCGGAAACACTCGAATCATGGAATCGTAAGAGCCCTAAACAAGGCATTTGCATTTTGCACCTTGTTTAAAAGAGATAGGAGTCAATATCATGTGTGCACAATCGAAAACAAATCGGGCGTTCGGCAGCTGTCGCCGGTCAGCGAAATGTCTGTCAGTCGTCTTTATATATTGGTAGTGACTGCACGTGTTCTCTATTTGTGGAAATATATAGAGCTGCTATTACACACCCTTCTTGGTAAATATAATTTCAACATTAATTAGCTTATTCAGATTTAAATAGTATATTTTGAAAAAAGGAAAATAAATAACATATTTCACGTTTTTTTAATATTAAAAAAATAAAATACCTACATTAAATACATATTAAGTACTAGAAAAACATTTAAAAAATGAGATTTATTTAAATTAAATAAATAGATAAACATGCATAAAAAATATATACCTAACTCTGCCCATGCCATTTTCTTTCAGACGAATTCTTCCAAAATGGATAAATTTAAACGTGGAAAACCGCTTAATTCACAAGCACGGCAAATGGTATTTAATGTGTACCTTTATTTCTTAAATGAAGCCAATGTTTTCAACAGAGACCATGATGGTTATTTTAAAAAAATTCAAGACCGTGTTACAAAAGCTACAGGAATTTCGCGACGAACTTTGAGTAATATCTTAAACGAAAAAAAACATAATCAATCAAAGAAATTTTCTACACCGAAAAAAGGAAGACCTAAAAGTAGATTTCGGCTGGTACTTGATGATTTCGACTACTGTGTTATTCGTAATATGATATACAATTTTCAATTGACGCTGAAAGAACTCCCAACTGTAAATAATTTAAGAATAAAGTTGATCGAAGCTATTAATTTCAAAGGCTGTGCCGAGACTTTAAGGTTGATCTTGAAAGACATGGGGTTTAGGTTTCTGAAAACTGATAATAACAGACAATTACTTATGGAAAAACATGATATACGCCTAAAAAGGATCAAATATCTCAGAGAAATACAACAGCTGAGGAGTTCTGGTAGAAACATAGTATTTATGGACGAGTCGTATGTGCACACATCACATACTAAGGGTAAAACTTGGCAAGATAGCAACAAAAAAGGTATCAAACAACCCATTTCCAAAGGAGAGCGAATAATTATTGTACACGCAGGCAATGAAAAAGGCTTCGTCCCAGGGGCTCTAATGTTACATAAATGTGTCGACTCAGAAGGTGACTATCATAAAGAAATAAACGCGGAACGTTATCAAACTTGGCTACGCAATCAATTGATTCCCAACTTGCCTCCTAATAGTGTGTTGGTAATAGACAACGCCCCATATCATAATAAGCTGTCTGTGAAACCACCAAACTCAAACACATCTAAACCACAAATGACAGCTTGGTTACAACAACACAACATTCCGCATGACCCAAAGAAACTGAAACCCGATTTGTATAAAATTATACAAAGATACAAAGAAAATTACACAGAATTTGCCATTGACCGTATAATGGAGGAACATGGGCATAAAATTATACGATTGCCACCATATCATCCCGATTTTAACCCTATTGAAAATATTTGGTCCCAAATAAAGCAACACGTGGCCAAGAGAAATATTGCAATGACTGTGACGTCAGTTAAAGATGCTATATTAGAAAAAATCAATAAAATAGGACCAGAAGAATGGAAAAAAGTTTCTGATCATGCGGTTCAATGCGAAGATGAATATAGAAAATTTGAGCCAAGAATCGATAGTTATTCCGATAAACTGATTATTTACACAGGTGATAGCAGTGAGGAAAGTGTAAATGAACAAGAGCATAATGAAACTTCTGATGAATCTGCGATGTCGGGAATAGAGGTCTTCCTCGATTCTGATTAATTTTTTTATAATTGTATTATTTTTCTGGAATGATTAGTGCTGTAAACAAATTTGAACTGAGATTTTGATTATATTTTATGTAAACCTCTATTTGAAAACGTTTTTTTCTCCTTCTAATAAAACCTTATGTTATTTAAACCTTTTCCTCCATAATTACACCAACTTCGGTAAGACACTTGAAAACTAATCACTCCAACAATGATTGTAGCGTTTTCGCTATTTACTTACATGGAATTATCGAATCAAATTTCGTTACAGGTAAATCAAATCTGTTTTAGCACAAAACACATAATATATAAAATTAGGCATAGAGAAATTGCTCTTAACCACTCTATATAAATATCGTCTTTCGACGCTCGGGTAATACGACCGTTGCCGAACAATGACGAAGATTTCCGAAGATTTCTATGCGCATTATTACTTTTGGAGTACTGTAGGTACATAGTTAACTTGTCACTAGTCGAACGAAAAAGCTATCGTAAAAACAGAAATGGCAATTTTTATTTCCCTTCATTATTCTAATATGTACTTTGAGGATTAAAAAAAAATACTAGCTATTTTCCAACACGGGCAGATCTAGGACTGAACCGCCCTGTTCCATCCAAAATACTCCTCAATATTTTGACTTCAAGTTGGAATTCATAGTGTGGATTTCTTATAGATACTATCTTGACGGATAAGACATAACGAATAGATCGTGTAACTTCTGTCCGAAGTTATACTTAAGTGTAAACTTTTGTATGAAATGTTATTTATTAAGAAAACACGTAAGAATAAGATTAAATCACTGATTTTAGATTTGGTTTTTTATTATATAATCCCTTGTGTTATCAGATCAAACAATGTATAGAGAAAGGAATAGATGTTGTTACCCACTTATGTTACACTAGCTGATCCGCTCAATTTCGTTTGCGTAAATTTTGACCGTTTTTGCAACATTTTTTATTGCTTCTTCGCTCCTATTGATAGTAGCGTGATGTTATATAGCCTATAACCTTTCTCGATAATTGGGCTATCCAACAGTAAAATAATTTTTCAGTTCGGACCTGTAGTTCCTGAGATTATCGCGTTCAAACATACTCTTCTACTGTATAATATTAGTAACTATAGATAAAGAATGACGCTATGACCTTATGGTTTTGCTTTTTGTACATTCTGCTCCGAAGGCCTCTAATTGACCGCAATTCAAACAAAAAAATTATATATAGAGATGATAACATTCAGAGAAAGTCCAGAGCTAGCAATATTACCTAATTCATTGTACGTAAAATAAGAAAATTGAACTCTACGTAAGTTAGGAAGCTTCGTTTCGGAAATGCTTACTGATGCAGAATCTATAATCTTTGAATGTATGTACCTCTGGCATCCGTCCCACCAACGGCTAGTAGGTAGGTAGCGATTTTATCTCTCAAGTAACTTACAATAGATGTATATTGTAGATTTATATTATAAGAGTTCGTGTAAACAAAAGAGATGCATTATACAGCGAGCACTTGCCAGCAGTGTGAACGTTCAGCGATGAACTATGAATATCTGTATCAGGCGCGATCGCCTCATACAGATATTCATATTTCTTTATTCATATATATTCAGAACCGGAAATTTTGGAACGGGTCACTAATAATAACACAATATGTCGAGTAAATTAGACTTTATAGCACACATTAAGAGCATTTGAATAGTGATATTTACGCTCGCCAGCATGCAGCATAAAAAATCACGACGCGAGCCGAGCTGGCGAGTGCAGCGCAAACTTAGAAGCCATTAAACAAGCTAGAGAGCGTCCAATCAGCAGCGCGATGGGGAACTCAGCGTGGTCTCACAAATCACTAACGCAAACAGAAGGGCGCAGCGTGAAGGCAAAAGTCACAGTTGAAGTTGATGAACACAGATTACCCCCTAATTAGGGGGCCCAGCAATCCTCAAAGCTACTTGAACTTAGAAGTCACAGCGCAAGGAGCGCGTAAGTAGAAGTTATTGCATGAGCTGTTCATTTAGAAGCCGAAGTTGGAGCCGCAGCGCGATCTCAAAAGTCGAGAGTACGAGGACAAAGGTGCAGCGTGTATTTCATCATGCACGAATAAGGGACCTCAGCGCCAAACTTAAATTCAATCAATCAGCCTGTATTGGTCCACTGCTGGACATAGACTCCTAATTTACGCCACATTACCCGGTCCACTGCCTTCCGCATCCAATTCATCCTAGAAACCTATTGTTTGCGAACTTGGCATTACATGATGTAGAATCCCGACGTATCACAAGAGTTGTTTTGCATCCTAAGTGAGTAAAGAATTTTGAATTTTAGTCGTCGGTCCATCTGGCTTCGGTCGTTCTACCTGACGTTTACCGACTCGCGGTTTCTACTCTAGGACTCGTTTGCTTCAGCGGCCATCGGTCCTTCAGCAAATATGGTCAGCCCATTGCTACTTCAGCGTGCTTAACCTGCGTGCTATGTCGATAACTTTGATTCTTTGCCGGATGACTTCGTTGCGAATTTTATCGTTCAAAGAGACTCCGCTACTATGACGATGTTGTCGGCAAACCAAAGGTGCGAGATGTACACACCATTTATATTTATGCCCTGTCCAGTCTATTTCAATGTTTAATTATTTTAGCAACTTTTAATTAATACCTAATCATAATCAAGCGTTATTACAGTATTTTAGGTTACGTTTATTTTTTTAAATAAATATTAAATTGACTGCCTCTGTGGCGCGGTGGGAGTGTATCCGACTGCTACGCAAGAGGTCGTGGGTTCGATCCCCACCCAGGATAAAACTTTGTGTGATGAGCACGATGGTTTATTCTGTGTCTGGGTGTTATTTATCTATAATATGTATGTATTTAGAAATATATAAGTATGTTTATCAGTTGTCTGGTTTCCATAGTACAAGCTCTGCTTAGTTTGGGATCAGATAGCGTTGTGTGAGCTGTCCCATGATATTATTATTATTATTAAATTCCGTACAATTAAATCATGTAAAATAAAGTATTTTTGCGTACTTACTTTATACTTCTCATAAAGTATATTGTACAACTACTCGAAATGAAGTATAATACCTAGGTAGGTACTTAATTAAAAAGTAGGGTAGACCGGGTACAGTTGTAGCAGGGTACGGTAGTACCATCGCGAATATTCCAGTAACTACGCCCCGCACACACATTCCCCTCCCCTCGGTCGACTCCTATACCGCGTGCCGAGTAACCGTCAGTCGGACGCGCGCGTGGCTCGACGCGGACGCCTGTGGCAGCGAAGTGAAATTTCCAAGCAGACAAAGTAAGTTTATTCGATCAACTATAATTACTCATAACAGAAAATCAAAGCTAAATATTTCACTCAATATTGGTTAAAAAGTTTCCTAGTATTGTTGCCTTACATTGTTATCATATTATGTGTAGTTTCAAATTCAAATTGACAAGATTTTTTACTTTATCAATGAAATGATCCTAAGGGGACTATTTTACCATTTTTGCGGGGACGGTTGTAGCGGTACAACTGTCCCCGTGGTAGAATTGACCCACGCATTATTTTATTTATTTATTTATTTAACACTTTATGCACTAAAATTGTACAATGGCGGACTTAATGCTAAAAGCATTCTCTACCAGTCTACTTTAGGGTGATGCAAAGATAAAATGAAGTATTAAGCGCGGCGTTTTGATCTGATTTGAAAATAATTTATCACTTCACTATTTGCCTCACTGTCTTATTGGTTTATACCCACATTTCTTCCGTCCATAACTAAATTACATGCTTATATTAAATTTGAAGTATCTGTTTGTAATGTCAAAATTACTTTTTTTAGTTGTTATGAGTAGGTACAGATACCTACCGTGTAAATAACTACACTGTACCTACACCCAGAATCCAACGGATTTAGGGATCCGCAGAAAAAAAAATAAACCTTGATTTATCAGACTCCACGTAGCTGAAGTCGCGGGACTGAAGTTAGATTAACATGTAAACATAGTTTTAAGGGCAGGGTATAGTAAAATTTGTTAAGAGTAGAACACAATTATTAAACACTTTTTTATTGTTATCAGATGCCTCGTAATAGAACCCGAAAGACCAACAGAGCATCGAAAGACACTTTTTCATACGAACAAGCGTATGAGGAGGTTATAAATGGCAAATCAATACGCGCAGCAGCCGAGATGTTTGGGTTGTGTCACGTTTCCCTAATTCGATACAAAAAGAAAAGGGAAACTTCAACGGATGGAGCTGTAGTATCAATGGGATACAAATCGTCAAAAAAAGTATTTACGGAAGACCAAGAGACGACCATTGCTCAATATCTACAGAGGTCGGCAGATATTTACTTTGGTCTGTCACCCAAAGAAGTACGAAGATTGGCTCATGAACTAGCGGTCTCGTATAATTTAAAGAGACCGGACACCTGGGATGAAAATGGAATGGCGGGACCAGACTGGTTTTCTGCGTTTATGAAGCGTAACCCAGAGCTATCAATAAGATGCGCTCAAGCAACGAGTCTCTCTAGAGCCACAAGCTTCAACATAACAAATGTGACCACATTTTTTGACAATTTAGAAAAAGTGATGGATAGAGACAAATTCGAACCAAAAGATATTTACAATACAGACGAAACCGGTATAACAACCGTCCAAAAGCCGGACAGAGTTATAACAAGAAAGGGCATGCGTCAAGTTGGTGCATTAACATCAGGCGAACGTGGGACGTTAGTGACAGTAACCGTAGCGGCAAACGCAATTGGAAATTCGATTCCCGCAATGTTTATATTTCCTCGCCTGAGGTACAGCCCTCATTTTGTTCGAGATGGACCTATTGGTTGCATTGGCGCCGGAAATTCGTCGGGGTGGATGCAAGAAAAGGAGTTTTTGATCTTTTTGGAGCATTTTCAAAAACACACCCGTTGTTCAAAAGAAAACAAAGTTTTACTACTCTTAGACAATCACCCATCGCACATTACCATATCAGCCCTTGACTATTGCAAAGAACATGGAATTGTTATGCTGTCTTTCCCACCCCACTGCTCACATAAGCTGCAACCAGTAGGTCGCTCTGTGAATGGGCCATTAAAAAAGGCAGTAAATTCTGCATGTGATGCGTGTATGAGAACACACCCTGGCAGCACAATGACTATATATGACATACCATCTATTGTGGCTAAAGCATATCATGTAGCGCTTACTCCAAATAACATACAGGCCGGTTTTAGATGCACTGGAATATACCCCTTCAATAGGGACATCTTCACGGAACTAGATTTCAGCCCCTCTTTTGTCACAGATAGACCCTTACTAGACCAGTTTGTTTCATCCACTAACGTTCAAGATACTCCAGCTGCAGATGAGCCAGCTCCCACAACCTCTGAAAATACATTGTTACCGATACAATCCAACCAAAATCCAACAACCCTGGACTTTACCAACACTAATTCACCGTTATGTGCAGAAAATATATGTGATATGATGGAATTCGAATCAACCATAGATGGTTTTTTTCTAGCGACACCACCACCAGAGTCAGTACCAAAACCAAACTCACCAATAAAAACTCAACAACTATCCGCGAAGCATTCTACAATACAGGGAGTACCAGAATTAGCAATCCCATCAACTAGTACGGCGTTTTCTCCAGAAGGAATAAGACCGTTGCCAAAAGCACCTCCACGAAAAATGACCAACAAAGGTCGAAAGAAGAGGAAATCCGCAATATGGACCGACACACCGGAAAAGGAAACAATAAGAAGAGAACAGGAAGAAATTGAACGAAAAAGAAGAGCTAAAAGCGTAAGAAATAATATGAATCGTTTAAATACATCTAAGCCTAAGTCTAAATACAAACCTAAAGCAAAACCGAACGCAAAACCAAAAACTAAGAAATCTAAAACTAAAAAAAAGACTGAAGAAAGTAGCTCAAGTAGTGAAGAAGAAGAGTGTTTGTGTCTAGTTTGTATGGAATCCTTTGGTTCTAGTAGACCAAACGAACAATGGGTACAATGTATTTACTGCCATGAATGGGCCCACGAACAATGTACACCACAAGAAAATTGTTACATTTGCCACAATTGTGAATCAGAATAACGCAATTTGAGAAGACTGATAATTATAAGAAGATTTTTGCCCTAACTGATTTTATTCCAATGAATCATGAAGACTGATTAGCTAAGTAGCAAGCTGTAAGCTTAAATAATGTTGATATTAGTAGGGGACGATTTTAGCAGGGGATAATTGTACCACGGGGACAATTGTTCCAAGTACTTGGCCATATATAAAGTTGTTTTGTGATATTAGTTATTTTTTACTAATTATAAGTATTACGCGTACAAATAAATAGTCTGCAAGATCTAAATAACCTTGTTTTATAATCTTCGACTCACGATTTTATTGTTTGAGCCTAGAGAAGTTTTGTTTCATATTTTTAATTTTTATGTTCATAAATTTTAAGAAGTTTACTGTTTTTTGTTTGTAATTCGCTTGAAGGCTATATTCCTCAGATATTACTTTTCAAAAATATATTATTTTCTAATTATAACACTGAGTTTTATTATTTCATATCACTGGTACAACTGACCCACGGTCTGGGACATTTGTACCATTTCATCTGATCCACTTAAAACCCAAAAATGTATGTTTTTATGATTCGTACAAGCCTAAAGATAACACTAACTTATAGCCGAATAAACTAAGTATCAACAGGTATGGGCACCATTGCCACAATATAATCAATAAACTCAGAATTAAATATTTACCCAAAAATGCTACATTTGTCCCCGGTCTACCCTACGGGTGGCAACCATAGTCACTGCGTAAGCTGAGGGAAAGGACACAGCATAAACCTAAGTCATTGATATTTTTCAAGCTCTTTGGTCATTCAGGAAACTTCGACGAATGTACATACGAACAGGCGACACAGAGTAAATTGCACGAGTGGAACGCCTAAACAGCAGTTGGAAGGGCGGGTGGCGCGCAACTGAATGCGCGAATAGGCAGAACAAAAATAGAAACTAACTATACGAGCCCAGGCTGCGGCCGAGGTACCTACGCACTGCGTACACCAAATATTTAATGTGTTTAAAAAAATTGTATTGCATCGCGTTTGACGACCCCAGTCCTCGAAGGCCGGATCGGTCTGCTAGGCAGGTTCGGTTCTAAGGGAGCAAGGTAGGGTACCTTGCCCCCCTCTAGAACCAAACCTGCCCAGCAATCGCTCAATGTCGTAAAAGTTCGCTAGGATTTTTAAGAGGGGACAAATTTTGGGCCCGTTAGAAAAAAATGTAGAATCGAGGCAACATTGCTCTTCCTTTATTATCACCTACATAGTATAAAACAAAGTCGCTTTCTCTGTCCTTATATCCCTATGTATGCTTAAATCTTTAAAACTACGCAACGGATTTTGATGCGGTTTTTTTTAATAGATAGAGTGATTGAAGAGGAAGGTTTATATGTATAATAACATCCATTAAATAGTGGAGAAATAAGGAGCGGAGCAGCAATAACAAATGTTGCAAAAACGGGGAAAATTTACGCAGACGAAGTTGCGCGGGGCAGCTAGTATTTAATATTATGATAATAACAATATTTTACCTGAACTTTACTTAGTTATGGTGGGACTTATGTATAAACTTTATCGAAAACCTGCCCTCCTGGGTACGCCCATGAACATAGGCAAAAGCTTCAAACTAAATTATTATTTCCTGTCCAAACACGAACTAAATGTCAATGTTTCCCGCCCATCTCCCCGCGCGCGGTGTGGCTGGGTCGGTTACATAACCAAAAATAGAATCAATTCTATTCTACTTGCACACAAAACCACTAAATCATATCTTAACACTTATGACTATGACATAAGAGGTATTGAGTGGCTGTTTACAGGCTGCAATTTAGTTAGTTAATTAACCACATAATGTGTAAACTAGGCATTAGAGATGAGAACCCATTCGTTTTCTGCAAAAAAATATACATTTCTTGTGTGGGGATCTTTTATATGAACGAGATACCTACTTATAGTGAAGGCGCCCTATTTGAATAGGGAGGACTAAATGGTTAAAAACGTGTTTGACGTCATTGCAAGCTCGTATCCAGTGCTAAAATTTCAGGAGCTAGGTATTGCGTCATCGGGAGGGGAGGGTGACTTGATGACATTTCCCCCCGACCTACATCCAGGGTCCTTATTCACGGTTCTTTTTTCAAGTAACACGATTTTCGTACAAATTCCATTGAAAAATATTATTAGAGACAAAAATAACAGAAAATCCAGTTTTTAATGCACATTATTCGGATGGAGGGGGGGGGGGGGGGGGGACTATGGAACCCTACATTGTGCGAAGCTCGACATGCACTTGCCCTTTTTTAGCTGTAGGTATAGGTACTGTATAGGTATGTGTTGTGAATAAAAAAATAAAAAAAAAACTCACATAGTTTCATACAAACTTGCAACCCCTATCTTACTACCTATGGTGTTGGTTTTCCAAGATCGCTGAAATATGTGTTTCTTTATTTTATAGCAAAAAGCAAAATACGAAATTTCATACATCTACGAGTAGCTTCAATACTGACGGAGTTTCATACAATCTTCCAACCCCTATTTTACACCCTTAGGGAATGATTTTCAAAAAACGCTGACACACGTACCTATTTCTTTTTTTCGTACCAAGAATCCAAGCGCGAAATCTCACAAACCTAACTTTAAAACTGACGGAGTTTCATACTATCTTGCGACGAAGTTTCACACAAACTCGCAACCCCTAGTTTACCTTTAGTTTCATTTTTTAAACGATTTAGCTAAATACAAAATTTTACCGATATAACTGCAAAACTGACGAAGTTTTATACAAACTTGCAAACCCTATTTACCCCCTGGGGGGGGGGGGGGGCGAATTTCTAAAAAACTTTTCTTACCTTTCTTACATACCTAGTGGTTTAGGCTCTGCGTTGACGATCAGTCAGTCCGGACAAGTGATTATTTATAACAGATTAGCTAACCCGCGCAACTTCGTATGCGTCAATTTTCCCGGTTTTTGCAACATTTTTAATTGCTGCTCCGCTCCTTTTAGTCGTAGCGTGGTGTTATATAGCCTTCCTCGATAAATGGGCTACCCAACAAATAAATATATTTCAATCCGGACCTAAGATTACCGCATTCAAACAAACTCTTAAGCAATATTAATATACATTTAATACCTATATCAATTTACATTACTTTTTTTTTTGTTGTTGTAGGTAATAGTCGCTTTTTGTGTACGCTTAGATATATATATATATATATATATATATATATATATTTTTTATTATGAAATTACGCAACGGAATTGGATGCGGTATTCTATTCACAATCATTCAGATATTTTTTTAAAGATGGTAAATGTATCATTGTATAATACAAGCATATTATGTGTTTAGAAAAAAGTTCGTGCGAAGCTGGAACGAGCCGCTAGTCAGTCCGTAGTTTACTATGTCATTGGGAAAATTCCTATTCTAAGTACCTACCTACCTATCCCTACTGTGCACCTCCGCGAAACCACAGCTGTTGCTGATCGCTATTAAAGATGACATTGCTCGATAGGTGCTATTTCCTTCCACACTAATCCCATTCAGCCGCATTATATTTCTACTACCTTTCTATCTACCTACCTACGTAGGCGCGCACATAAAGTAATCTTTGTCTATCTACGTTTGGGTAGACTTTGTAAGAGGAAGTAAAATATAAGTAACCGTATAACCTATTGCTGGCCGTGAACTTCGAACGTAGATACCATCGTTGGGCAGAGGTAGCTACCTACCTAAGCGTGTTGCTCTGAATGTGGCCACCGCTCAACCATCCGTGTCCGTCGGGCGACCCTCGCCCCGGGGCCGGCCCCACCCCCGCACTACGCCCGTAACGCGCAGACTCCGCACCCAACCGCGCAGCATGTCCGCGCACCACAAATACTCTCACCTACCTTATTTCAACGACGACCAACTATTAAAACGTTATGAAAACGCATTTTCGCAATCTAAAAAAGGTAAGGATTCCAATCTGTTCTATTTCTCCTAAGATTTACCTCCGCGCGAGCTACAAGTCCGCGCTTAAGAATCGATGGTGTGAGACGGCGGGCCGGTAAAAATAAAGTGTTAGAAATGACTGGGGTGAGGCAGAATGGCGGGGGTTGAGTGCGCGCCCTACTAGGGGCCGCACCCTTTGATTCACTTTGTTGTGGTTCGCACCGTGTAGGTACTCCACCTGCTGACAGGACGAGTGCACTTTTATGTATCTTGCGTGCGACCTTGCGCCGCCCGACGTAATTGCCCGCGTAACTACGATGTCTGCCGCGTTTTCAGATACAATAAAACAAGATGAACTTCGCACCATTCACTGGGCATATTCCGACGGCGGCTGCGATCCCTACCATACACCAGTTCGCCGCAAAGTTTGGATATGAAGGGAGTGGGAGCAGTTCGGGAGGTGTTCTGCAAGAGACGCGGTACCAAGCTGGTAGTGGGGGCGGTGTGCAGTTCGCTGTGGCTCCGGGGTCGGGCTCCGTGTCGGTGGACGGGGTCAAATTCAGGCAGGCGGAGAGCGTCGTGGTGGTGAGCAGCGCGCAGCCGGGCACTGTCGCGCTCGCTGGGATTGCACCTTTACACACCGGTAAGTTACTTGTTGTCAAATACTTAGATTAGCTTCATAAAATTTCGAGACATATCTGAGCTCTTTTCAGTTTAGTAAGTAGAGCTTCAATTCTTGTTCAAGTTCAAAAATATATTTGGTTTTGTTTACTGAACTAACCAAAACCAAACATTTGTAGTGAACACGGGAGTGAAATACCAAACCATATCGGCGTCATCGTCGGTGAACCTCGGCAATATCGCGTACGGAGGACAGACTAGCTACGTGCAGGCGGAGACAGTGCATCAACAACTGAAGGCGGAACAGAGAGCCGATAAGAGGGAGTATCGTGAGGAACTGCACCACGACCTCATGGCTACCATGATGCAACAACACCAAGGCATGTACAATAGAAGTATCTAAGTATGTACACAAACTTGGAATTTAGAATTTACAGTTTTGTGAAATGCTGTTTTCTGAAAATAAATCATGAAAATAACCTCGTGCGGTTTAGGCCCAAATTTTTAAAGATAAATTTAAAAAAAATAACTTAGATAACGTCGATAAATTCAACCAAAACTGCCGCTAACACGATTTTATAGGCTAGTAGGTACTTTTTAACGTTTGAATCTTTGGAACTTAGCAAGATTGTAAATGACACCCTTATCACACTATTCTGGTTAACATTACCATAGGTGGATCCACGGGGATAAAAGAGGTGGGGGGAGGTTCCCCTCCCCCTCTTCAGACGATTATTTTGTGTGCAGAATTTCTCGTATTATATTGAATTCATTTGCTCTTGTGCGCCAGAGTGATTTTTTTGGTTTCACCATTTACCTGTGCCAAATATTGGTTGTACCAGGCACTCACCACCACCCCGTCGCGTCGTGCGTGCGACTTACACTTTAGCATTCGCCTCATTTCATTTCATTACAATATAGGTATTCTATATATACAGTGACACAAACCACACCACTGCAGCAAGGCCAGCAGCTCCTGGTGGTGCTGCATGAACCAAAGGAAGCTGCAGCTCTCGCCCGCGCCATCAAGCAGGAGGCTAGGCCTGAGCGCGCTGCAGCGACTGCGCCTGCTGAGTTTATAAGTAAGTCAACCAATAGATAAAGCCTTATATTTCGATATAAATGTGTCTACTAAATGAATCTTTTAATTGATATCTAAATATAAGTCATTAACATCAAGACTAGGTTTATATACTCTTACTTGTTTACTATAACTCTACATTTCATCTGTGAGTAACTATTTGATGCCGAAATCATTCCTTAAACTTTTTGGCTTAAACCTAACTATCAAGCCGATATTTGATTATAGTCGCCTCGTAGGTGAGTGCATGATGACTAGGATTTGAAACTGCGTAATAAAATTACGTTTTGACGCCCCCTTCAATCTATGTTGAAGGGGGCGTCAGTCAATCAGTGTTAGGTACCTACCCTTTAAACTGCCATTAAGTAGGCGCCCTTTCAATTTGGAGCCCTTGGCGCGGATACCGGATTGGTCCCCCTCACCTAAATAGATCCGGCACTGTGAAAACTGTTTGGCTACGTTCAGAGTGATCGAGCGAGAGTGAGCGAGAGTGCGGGGGCTCGGCCCGAGCCACTATGAACGCTATTGTCATCTATCTGTATCCTCACACGACTTCTCTCTGAACGAGCTCCATTCATAAATCATGCAATCTATTAACCGTACCACCATAATTACCAATTCATACCCATTTCAACATCATCATCTACCATTTACCGACCATAGTACAATATGCGTCAGGCATCGGCGACGTGACGGACAGTACCACGTGGCAGACCCTTGGAGGGGGGGTGGCCGACTATCTCTCAGCCCTCCCACTGCCCTTACATCATCTGCTGAAGTACTCCACTCCTTCGACCGGGATTGATGGCAAGAGAGATGACCAGCCCACAATTGTGACTACTGTCAATGCGAACGCATTGAATGGTATGCCTACTCTAACTGCGGTAAGTGTGTCATTTTTCTTTTAAATTGTCGTCATTTTACTGACCTGTTGGTCTAGTGGTTAGTGACTATGACTGCTAAGCTGGACGTCGTGGGTTCGATCTCCCACCCAGGATAAAACTTTGTGTGATGAGCACGATGGTTTATTTTGTGTTTGGGTGTAATTTATCTATAATATGTACGTATTTAGAAATATATAAGTATGTTTATCAGTAGTCTGGTTGCCAAACTAAGCACAGCTTGTACTACAAGCTCTGCTTAGTTTGGGATCAGATGTGTGTTTGTGTGAGTTGTCCTAAGATATTATTAATTTGTATTTTTTTAAAAGATGACCTATGTGTGATTGTTGGTCTCACATTACTAGCAATCCTGTTAACTCCCCAGCTAAGCTCAATGGCTTGTGTTAGGAGTGGGTTCACATCGGTAGTATAATATCGGTAGGATTCGAACCCGCGACCTCACGATTGCGAGACCGATGCCTTAGTTATTAAGCTTCCGCTGATTCAGTATATTATTATTTATAGATAAAAACACTATATGTATATCTGAAATTAATCTTGGTACTTTTTGCTTGGAACTAATTGCTGCTATCGTGGTCACAGTTAGACTAATAGACTGCACTAAATACTAAGAGTTAGACTAATGATAGTTTAGTGTCGTCTCCGTCAACTACCCTCATCTGGTCTTGTGATCACATAAACTGCCAGACTAGATTATATAAAAAAATAGAGACAGTGTGTCCCTATTTTTCCTATTCCTATCCTATTATGCATTTAATCTAGGTCATCCATACTAATATTGACAATGTGAAAGTAACTCTGTCTGTCTGTTACGCTTTTACGCTCAAACAGCTAAACCGATTTAGATGAAATTTGGTATGGAGATAGTTTGAGTCCCGGGAAAGGACATAGGATAGTTTTTAACGCGATAACCGACATCCACGCGGGCGGAGCCGTAGGTGAAAGCTGGTATTCTACATGGCTGGGGAGCCCAAGTAGCTATATTAGATTTACTCGAGCGTGGTGGGGACCTATTTGATTTTGAAGATAATATTACGAAGGTGGGTCTAAGATAACGAAATAATACTCAATATCTGTACTTATCGAGATGTATTCCAACAGAGTTTCGTTCTAGCGATGTTTTCACAAAGAGTGTTCGAGCTGTTTTGCGCAATACACCAATATTTATAGACTTATAAGTTACAAGTGAAACTCTCAATACTAATTTCATATCTATCTGATACATCAATTAACTAATATTTTGTTACAATTAATACTTATTATATCCAAATATAATCAATTAAAAATATGATCAAATAGTTTTTAACATTGCGTTAACTTCTCTGAAGCGTTTAACATTAACAGTTTTTAACAATAATTATGATACAAAGAAAAAAATGTTTAGGACCTATAATTTATTTCAATGGTGGGCGTAAAAAGGAGTTGGCAGCTCCAGGTCTTAAAAAAAAACTCTTTCGCATAAAACGGGGATGTTAAGTAAACCCACAAGAAGATACCATTCAAATGACTTACGATTCCGACAAGCCGCAAGTTCGTTTCGGCTTTTTGAAATTGAAAAAAAAACTTCGTTAGATTAAGAATACCTTCCAGGATATCAAGCTGAATCATCTGTATGATAATATAATGCGCTCGAGTATCTCTATTGTTCAATTTTTGTTAACTAAATATTTTGATCGGCTGCCCAAGACGCGCGTCTCTATACAAGGTGTAACAGAAAGGTGTGGTCAAATTCAAGGGTTGGTATGTGCCCATGATACTGAGTGCACATACCTAATTTCATCAAAATCGGAGTACCCTGAAAAAATACTTATTATTTTTTCATTCCTTTATTTATGACTGAAAAATTTGACCACACCTTTCTGTTACATCCTGTATAAAGAGCTTATATTCGATAGGAGTACTCAACAGGGTACCAGGAGTCCCCCATATATTAATCTGCCGCGCTCGAATAAATCCAAGTTAGCTACTTGGGCCACAGAATAAGTAATAGTATTTACTACCTACTTGGGCTCCCAATCTAATATGTACAAATGAATGTCGGCTTATTTTTAACTCAACAACGGGTGAGTCGTTTTCCATGATCTTTGATTTGTCAGATTTGACTCCGTCCCGAATAGCATATTAACTATCAAAACATCGGAAAACTTCGAGACATTCCGAGACAGTTAGTAGTAAATAGAAATAAATCAACTGAGTTTGTCATAGATGCCAGCGAACAGCGTTGTGGTACAAACAGCAACTATAGTGAACCAAACGGTGAATGCGAACACTAATACCATCTGCTTGGCCAAGAAAAAGAAAAAGAAGAAAAATATGAAAGAAAAGAAACCACGACCTAAGCCTGGGGAGATACGACTTACTACTGCATTGGGTAAATAACTTTTGGTTTGTTAATTAGGTTAGGTTAACTAATATTATAAAGCTAAATCAAAAATGAGCTTAATTCAAAATGCAATTATTGTATTTATAAAGCTAAAGAGTTTGTTTGTTTGTTTGAACGCAGTAATCTTAGGAACTACTGATCCGAATTGAAAAATTCCTTCACTGTTAGATAGCCCATTTATCGAGGAAGGCTATAGGCTACATAACATCACGCTGCGACCAATAGGAGCGGAGCAGCAGTGAGAAATGTTGAAAAAAACGGGGAAAATTTACACATACGAAGTTGCGCGGGACAGCTAGTGCAACCACACAGAAGGCGAGACCATATATATCAAGGTACATACATAGAAACTGGACTGAGCATCTCCTTCCAGGTATGAAGTAAATAAAGGCTGCAAAGCGTGATAGAGACAAGATAACCGTGCGGCCAGTAGTTTGTATCTAATGACAGCAGTTGTCTCTATGTTTTAATAACCGTTGTCTACTATGTTGTCATTACATACCTACAGAAAAGAACTGCAGTGGTCGCAGTATTGGCTGCACAGTGGTGTTATCTTTTTCTAGAGAGTGGTAAATTTTATGAGGCTATTGCTCAGTTCAGTCCCTATGTCTGTCTGTCTCTGTGGGAAAAACTTACCTAACAATTATCCGTTATAAGACTTTGAAATCATTAACTAAAACGGCAATAATGCAAAGATGGTTTAGAGATCACATAAACAATAAAAAAAAGTTATTTTATAACAAGCGTAGTAGCACACGCCAGGTATCTGCTAGTAAAATATAGACATCGTTTTGTTACCAGATGGCAGCACGCTGTACTGCTGTCCAGAATGTCATATGGCATACCCAGAACGAGAGTTGTTAGAACAACATCTTGTTGGGCACACCATGGAACGAAGGTATGTAATTATTCACTATTTTCTATCAATAATATCTGTAGGTACTTCATAGCCGGATTTTTAATATATCCTTGAATGAAATTAAGCAGCAGAATACCTTTCTTAGAAAGAGTAGCTATCTATCGATAGTTTCAAGGGATAGACGATGTTTTATTACTCTACCTAGAACGGATTTCTTACACCAACGCCAAATGTTGGCCCCAACACCACTCGTCCAGCTTGTGGATCTAGAAAATAGCAGTGTTGCAAACGCTGGAACGAGCGTTGTTCTAGATCCACGTTGTACTAGTGGTGTTGGGACCGACATTGGGGAAATCGTGTGGAGCCGGTTATGTAGCTTTTCAATCAGAATTACACATTATCACGAGATCGAGCTAGTATGACTTGCTTATTGATAGTGTTATTGTAAGCTTTTACACTTGGACTCCCTTGAAAAATAATCTTGAGCACGACTCTTATGAGTTTGGCGGCTTAAGCTCCGAGATCGAACAGCATCACAGCAGAAGCGTAGGACAAGGATCTAATGGGGTTACCTGCTTACACAACGTCTGCAACGCAATATGGAAAACCGGAAAATGGCCCTCTGGGTCCTTATTCTATATGTTTTTTTTCGTTTTCGCGGCAAACCTGCTCGAATTGGCGCTTGCGCGGTGCGCTCAAAGATGTCCCCGCATTTCTAAGCGCAGCTCTCTATATACCATTATGACAAGATTTTGACAAAGATAAAAGATAGGAATAAGGACCCTGACTGGATTCGCTCCTCCATTCTTCCCACTTAATAAAAAGGGATCGGTATGTGGCTGCAACAATTATCCCACGGTAGCCCTCATCTCACATGCCAGTAAAATTATATTAATAATAATAATAATAAAGCTTTATTTAGTTCCATGCATAGTACATATTATACGATAACAGTTGGTAACTTATTATTTTATCATATTCAATTACATTTATTACACATAACTATATGAATTTGATTTCTAATTATATATATATATATTTTATTTCTTTGTAATTACTTTAAATTATTATTTGCTTTAATTATCGACTACTTAATTATTTTTGCATGGACCCCGTTCGGGTAAAAGCCTCCCCCAAGGAATGCCATCCTTCTCTGTCGTTAGCTCTGTCTAGCCAACTTCCACCCGCGCACGCTACAATTTCGTCTGCCCATCTGGCCCTTGGTCGACCTCTTGATCTGGTGCCTTTTGGCCCTGACCACTTTACTGACCGTAGAGTCCATCTATCGTCCCTGTAACGGGCCACATGACCCGCCCACTTCCATTTAGCCTTCATTGCAAAAGTTAATGCATCGCATACTTTTGTCTTCTTTCGAATGTCAACGTTCTTTACCTTATCCTTCAATTTTATACCTAGGCAACTTCTTTCCATTTTTCTCTGGGTAGTCTGAATTTTGTTCTTGGTTTTGAGATCGAAGGTCCAAGTTTGGCATCCATAGGTGAGGCATGGTAGAAGTCCTGTATCCATGACTATTTTCTTGGTCGCTAGCGGAAGTTGCGATTTTAGTATTTCCTTATGGTGCCAGAACTTGCTCCAGGTAATCGCCACTCTTCGGTTAAGTTCTTTCGTGTTTCTTTCCTTACTAAAGGAGATTTGTTTTCCTAAGTATTATGTAGTGGTTGACAAACTCGAGAGGTGTGTTATTTGTTGAGATGGGCGTTGAGCTGCGGTTAGACATAATTTTAGTTTTTTCCAGATTCATTTCCAAACCAGTTTTTATACTAGCCTGGTTTAATTCATTTAGCATTTTGTTTAATTGGTGAGGAGTTTCCGAAAATAAAATTATGTCATCGGCAAATCTGAGATGACTTAAAAAAATCCCATTTACATTGATACCTTGATTGGACCATGGCAGCTCTCCCATTACGTGTTGTAAGACAGCTATAAATAATTTTGGTGAGATTGGGTCTCCTTGCCGGACACCTCTCTTTATGTTGATTACTTCGCCTACTCTACCCAGTTTGACTCTGCTTGTGCTGTTAGAGTAAATATTTTTTAGGATATTGATATATTTTTCATTCGTTTTTAGTGTTTTCAGCGATTCCCAGATGCTCTCGTGTGAAATTGAATCAAAAGCTTTTTTGTAGTCGATGAAAGCTAAATACAGGGGTTTATTAAATTCTAGATATTTTTCTATCACCTGGTCAACCACTTGGATATGATCCATCGTGCTGAAACCGCTTCTGAAACCGGCTTGTTCGATAGGTTGGTGAGGGTCGATGACTGGGGCTAATCTTTCAAGTAGACAGGAAGCAAAAAGTTTATAAAAACACGGCTTTAGGCTTATAGGACGGTAGTTGCCTATATCAGCTGGGTCACCTTTTTTATATATTAGTATAATTTCCTTTGCCATCCATTGATGTGGCACAGCTTCTTCTCCAAGTATTTTATTCCATAGGATAGTGATTGGAGTCAGTAGTAGAGTCTTCGCCACCTTGATACATTCGTTGGTGATTCCATCCGGTCCTGGGCTTTTTTTTGGCTTAAGTCTCATTATTTGTTTCAATATTTCAATTTCTGTAAATTGATGTGTTGGAGAGGTATCTGTGTAGCTATAGGAAACCATGTTTTGATTTTGTGTGTCTGATTGTCTGTATAGATTAGCGTAGAAGTCAGTAGCAGCATTTATGATTTCTGTGCGAGATTTGCATTTGTTGTTGCCAGACTTGAGAAAAGGGACCCATGTTTTGGCTTGATTTAGCTCTTTATAAGCTTTTTTGGCAGATCTAGTGTTATTGAGGTGTCTTTGTATAGTTGTTGTTCTGTAGGTAACATAGCACCTTTTTATTTCTTTATTGGTAAGTTTATACAAAGTTTTTAGTTTTTCTTTTTCAGCTGCGCTTAATTTGGACTTATTTTGTAGTTTGCTTCTTTCTTTCATGAGTTCTAGCGCTTTCGCGGATAGGATTTTGATCTTACGTGTTCCTTTAATGTTTTTTAGACTTATCTTGATGTAGTGCATGATTTGTTGGTAGTACTCCTCCACGTTATAGTTGTTTTGATTGTTTATAAGTTCTGGTATGAAGCTGCAGAGGTTCGTAAGGTACATTTCCTGCTCTGCTAGAGTTTTTAACTTAGTGTATGTATTAGAGAAATTGCGCCTACTTTTCTTTGTTGAATTTAAATGTATTGTTGCTCTTAGTAGTCTGTGGTCCGATCCAAAAGAGAAAGATGGTAGTACTTCATATTTAGAGATCATATGGTGCTTCGTGGTCATGATATAATCAATTTCATTTCTTGTGTTTTTATCTGGAGAAATCCATGTCCAGCGGTTTTTTGGTTTTAGTTTGAACATTGTATTTATAATTTTTAGATTATATTCTTGCGCGTATTGAATTAGTCTCGTGCCTCGAGCGCTTCTGATGCCGTAGCCATACTCTCCTGTAGCGGAACGTTCGTACTTTTCTGGAATTCCGATTTGAGCATTAAAATCGCCTATAGAAAATATGTACTCAGTAGATGTGGAATCATGAGCTTTCGCTAAGTCCTCGTAAAAATTGTCTATTTCTTCCTGTGATGAGTTTTCAGTGGGGGCGTGCGCTTGAATTACAGCAAAATACAGGTTTTCTATTTTTATTTCCAGTACGCACACTCTCTCAGATATTCCAGTAAATTTTACGATGTTATCTTTGTGTTTCTTCTTTACTAGAAAACCTACTCCATATAGACCTTTTGTTTGGCCAATGTAGTAGAAGATGTATTCGTCGTCTTCGATTGTCTTTTCTCCTAGGCGGCGAACTTCGCTCAAACCTATTATATCATGCTTAATATCTTCTAGTGCAGCTTTGAGCTCAACATATTTTTGATCAGAAGATAATGATCTTACGTTGAGGGTGCAAATGTAGACGGTATTTTTCGTTTTCAACCGACTTCAAAAAGGAGGAGGTTCTCAATTCGTCTGTATGTTTTTTTTTTTTTTTTTTTTTTTTTTTTTTTGTATGTTTGTTCACCGATTACGCAAAGACGGCTGGACCGATTTGAAAAATTGTTTTTGTGTTTGAAAGGGTATACTTCCAAGTTGGTCCCATTGCCATCAGATCACGATCTGATGATGGGATCCTGGAGAAATCGAGGGAACTCTCAAAATATTCAAAGCACACCTACAGTGATTTAGGTATATTTCATAGTGATTCGCGCATTTACTCTTAAAAAACACCAATTGGTGAAGTGGAACTGATGATGAAGACCAAAAATTACGAGCAGACCTATTCAATATTTCACAGTTTGCGATTCAATTAAGTACTTTAATATGGTATTGAGTAGCACTTTAATCTCGATATACTACTATTATACAATGTAATAAAGCTGATAGTGAACTCCTCAACAATTAACGGCCCTGCATCGGGGCAAGCAATATTTCGTAAAAGGATTTGAGCAGATGACATAAGCCTATTGTAACTTAAGTGAATTATAAACCAACCCACTAAAAAGTGAGAAATAAAAACTTTTTAACAAAAAATATTACCGACTTCAAAAATAAATACAAGGCAACTAAAAAGCAAAAAATAATATAGGTACCTAGAATAACAAAAACAAATTAAACATTTTGAAGTTGGTGCCGAATAAAACACAAAGACTACTATTTCATGGCACCAACTTCAAAATGTTTAATTTGTTTTTGTTATTCTAGGTATATTATTTTTTGCTTTTTAGTTGCCTTGTATTTATTTTTGAAGTCGGTAATATTTTTTGTTAAAAAGTTTTTATGATAATTGTTCTTGGGGGGTTTTGGTCGAACTCTCCCGCGGTGACCGGCCGTACTGGGAGATTTGAGGTTGGAAGAGGGTCCGATTTTGGTTGCTATGCCGTGTTATGGTCTGATTGGCGTTGAGTTGATTCTGTCTGAGCGAGAATTAGTTTGGGCTTTTGTATTATATAGTTCTTCATGTCCCCTTTATTTTTCTTAGGTGGTTGTTTACTAGTCTGATGAACATTTTTGCTGTCAGGGGGGAGCGTCTCCGGGGACTCTGATAGGTTTCTTTTGCTTGATTGTTTCTGTGGGGGTTTTTTGTTGCTCAGTATAATAATTTTGTCGTATTTTATAAAAGCGGTGTTTCCTGCATCTTTTTCTAGCTGTAATTGGACTTGTAGCTCTTTACGCTTAATTAAGACTTCGATTGGGTAGTCTTCTTTTAAGTAATAGGAAGTATTTTGAAGGTTATGTTTGTTTTTTTGTATTTTTAATTTAAAACCTAAAGTGTTGAATGTTATTACTATCGGTCGAACTTTTTCACCCTTTTTCCCCAACCTTCTAACAGCTTCTATGTTGAAAGTGTCGCATGAAATTTTTATGTGTGTATTTATTATATTAATTACCATTTTTTCCAGTTCATCGTATGACTTTTCTATCTCTTCTACGCCAAAAAAGATCAGATTTCTTTGTCTACACTGTCTTTCTAGGTTGTTAATTTTATTTGATTGCTCTTCTATTTTTTTCTCCAAAAGCTCATTTTTCAGTTCTAGGTTATTAAACTTCTCGTTGAGGCTGTTGATTATTGTACCTTTAATATCTTCTTTCATCTCTAGCATGTCTTGTTTCTGCTGCTTTATATCTTGCTGCATGCTAATTAACATATTTTTTATTTCATCCATATTTGTTTTATAATTCGTATAGCGCCCTCTATGGTACCTACTTCTTGGCTTAGAGGGTCGCGGCAAAGTTTGGGAGCCGGATCGCGGCAAAAGTAGAATGCGAGCCGGATCGCGGCAACGCTCGGGTATGTGTGCCGGATCGCGGCAAAGTTGGCTAGGTGCGAGCCGGATCGCGGCAAAGGTAGTGTGCGTGCCGGATCGCGCTAGTCACTTGATACTTTAACTTTTGAATACTGTCACTGCACTTTATACTTGTTCACTTTGTTTTTACCGTCGATATTAATAATTGTAACGTCTAAGTACTTATTTATTCAAATGTTTCATTTAATACACAGTTAGTTTATCAGTGTTTAGGCAATATAAAAGTATTTATCACTGTTTTTGTCACTTTGTGTTCATTGGTTGCACTTATCAATATGTATCCCCTTGTTTCAAAAAATCGTAGGCTCACTTTTTTGTTCGGCACTTTTACTCATTGCAAACGTTAACACACTTTTATTAGCAGTTTCTTATTCCAAAAAACATTACTTTTAAACAATTAAGTGGAAACTTGAATTTTAACTTTCACTAAATACGGAGCTAATGTTTACTTGCGCACGCCCTCTAGCGGAATCTCAAAATTAAAATTATATTACACATTTTAAATTTAAGATTAAAATCTTACCTTGACTGGCAGATACTGCAAGAACTACCGGATTTTGTTTGCGAGAAAGGCACTCGCGGGCAAATCCTGAATATTCGACTCATTTTAGAAAAGTGCTACCAATTTGACACCTCAATGTATAAGTGCTTTGTCAATTACCAGAAAGCTTTTAACTGCATCAGGTGACATAAACTATGGGAGACTCTTTCTGAAGCTGGAGTCCCAACACACCTGATAGCATTAGTACAGATTTTTTTATGAGTCTGGTTATGGCACTGTGACGATCGGAGTTAAAATCAGAGAGAAAAAATCAGCCTTTATAAAGTGCTTGCATTTTTTAGCGCCCCCCTCTTAGACTATACTCCCTATAGTTCAAGAGGGGAGCGCCAAAAAAGCACTTTATAAAGGCTGATTTTTTATATTAGGTACATCACATTAGTGGAGTAAAGAAATATCCTTTCGTCAGTCAGCTGGATTCTTTGTCGTACTGGACTTTAATCGTCTACTGACAGCATCTGCCAGCAGAGTTATACTGACTGGCGCATGTGTGTAACGGCATGGCATAATCAGCGATGACCTGACACAGCAAAATATGGAAGTACTGAAATATCCTAAACCGGACTAAGACACGCCTCGTGTGCACACTCGTCTTTCCATATTTCTGCTTGGAACGGAGACCTGGACGCTCAAAGCCGACAATAGGAAGAGGATCGACGTCTTTGAAAACTGAGGTTGGCGCCGCCTCCAAGAACTCAAGATAGAGAACACTCGGCATCTGTCGTCCATATGACTACATCGCGCTGTGAGCTACTTTGGCCATACCGCAAGAAAGGGAGCCAATAATTTGGAAAAGTTGCTAGTGACGGGAAATGTTGGGCGGATCAGATCTCCAAACAACTGGAGTTACCTGTCAGCGCCGCCCTCCACAAGGCTACGATCAGATCAGTTGGAGACAAACCACTGATCGACTGATAAGGAGTCACGATCCTCAGCAATGGGGGAACGATTAAAAATATGAGTTTGGCGAATTTGAGAACATCAATCTAGATTGTAGACTAGTAGGTAGGTACATAGGAAATACTAAAAAAGCGTATCATTCTCCAGGTTTATCTGCGACATCTGCAACGCGGCACTCAAACGCAAAGACCACTTGACACGACACAAGCAGTCACACAACCCGGAACGGCCGCACGTCTGCTCCGTTTGCCTGAAGGCCTTCAAGCGCAAGGAACAACTGACACTGCACTTCGTCATACACTCCGGGGAGAAGAGGCATGTGTGTAACGAGTGTGGGAAAGGTGAGGGAATGTTTTGGACTTGAGATAGATATGCTAGTTACAGGCTCACTTTAAAATATTCAGACATTTGGTAAACATGGGTTTAAGAATAGACACAGTAGAATTTGTGTTTAATTTATGATAGTAGCCTAATGGCTAAGGCATTGGTCTCGCAATCATGAGGTCGTGGGTTCGAATCCTGCCCATTATACTATCGACGTGAACCCACTCCTAACACAAGCCATAGAGCTTAGCTGGAGTGGTTAATAGGATTGCAAGTAATGTGGGACCACAGTCCCACATTGTTAGCTATCTTTAAAAAAAAATCGGTAGGATAGCCCCACTGATTGACATGATAAGGAGGCTATTAAACTCAAAAATATTTAGATACTTGGCAATCTTCATACCACCCAAAATGGAATGTAATCAGAGGTGTTGATTTCTATTCCAAATACTAAAAGTATTGATTTGACGATAGAAACTTATGACGTCATAGTGTGTTATACCATACATTTTTACAGAGCGTGTCGTTTGACACTTCATAAAATAAGACAACAACATTCTTAGCATTCTTTTTTTTAGAATTTAAAGAAATTTATTAAAATGAAAATTTACAATATTATTAAAATACATTATGCTAGATTACCCTACGAACTAACTATATACAAACTATTAACATTATTTACAACTTACCTAGTAGACTACAAAATAAAGGATTAAACAAAAAGGGAGTCACAACCAGTTTAGGCGTCGAAGAATTCCTCCCCATTGATGTCAACCGGTATAATGCCCAGAAGGCTGGCAGCATTGCCACGTTGTATGGCAATACTTAATCTCTGTGCAAAGAAAAGGCCAGCCTTCTGGTCACATTCTTAATTAGTTTGTTCTAATAATCTTCGACTCTACATGTACGTAGAATTAAGTTTTTTTCACAAGTACAGTAGGTACCTAAGTACTTGCTTTGTTTCGTGATTAAAACAAAAATTGAATTCCAGGTTTCTACCGCAAGGATCACCTGCGCAAACACACGCGGTCGCACATAGCTCGACGCGTCAAAGCGGAGTTGTCTCAACAGGGCGCTTCGACAACGCCCCCTCTGTCGTCGGTCCCGGCGCCTGCTCCCGAGCCCTCCTGACCGCAGGACGACAAGAATGATCTCATCACGCTTATCGCTGCCGCTAAGGACACCTTTTAGCTACCTACCCATTGGATTCTCGTTGGAAATATTAGTTTAAGTAACGGCTGAATTCTTAAATGCAACTTTATACATACATATATATGTTATGCTATCAATAGCCGGGTCAACACGTCGCAAGCACGGTTCCCGAGGCAGCCTCGCGAGCCACATGCTCGGTCGGTGTGTACTTGTCTCGGGCGCACTACTCCCCGCCTGTGCGATGCGAAACAACTGAAAACTGCCTCGCGAGGTCATGCTGGCGAGCTTGTGCGCCAGTTGTGGACCCGGCTATTGACACTTTTAGCTGAATAGTAGACAGTGGCGAATCAGGAACCCAAAACTTTGTTTTGGAAGAGGGCTAACCCCACTGAGGAATACCAAGATATTGGTTTGGTAAGGGCACGACTCATTGAAGAACTCAAAGCATCGGATTGATAGGGACTTGCCCTACAACTATTGCATAGTATACCTCTTTGACGGTTGTTTATAACCCTACACTACTCGCTGAATCCGCCACTGATTGTAGAGACAGGAATACTTCTGGACATGTCTCAACGTTAACTATCATTTGAGTAGATTCGGGAGTAATTCTCATGTTGTCACTTTAATGTCTAAAGTTTGATGTCATTTATGAATTCGGCGAGAGAGTAGCAAGTTGAGAAATATACCATTTAGACAATTGTATCAATGATGTACAAAATATTGTTATAACATAGTTTCGGTAATATCTTCGTTAAGTTGAGCTACTCGTATATTTCTGACGAGATCATGGCCTACTACCTAAGTAAGTCTTTCAATAACGAAAATAAATGATTTTCGTTATTGCAAGACTCGTCATCTTAGAATATTTTTCTTAATCATAAATTTAATTTTGTTGCTACAAACCGTTTAAAGTAAAGGCTTTTATTAATACAAGATATCTGATACTTTCCCTATTTCAAAATCATAGGTAACATAATCAGCTATTTATATAGGATAGATACCTTTTTATCTATTTTGTTATTTGTTGTGGAGCGCAAAAATCATGAAACAATTAGAAATTAGTTTGTTAAAGTAACCAAAATACGAGTTAGTTATAAATGTAAAACAAAATGTTTTTTAAATAACTTTAATCGTTTTTTGTTAGACGATTGTAAACCCGCGCTTTAAAAATCATTTTGAAGTTAGTAATTGGGTAGAATTAAAAATGTACCAAATAAATAGAATCTAGTCAAAATATTTTAAAATGAACATTATTCGTAATTATTGATACTTAGATATTAAATATCAGAGTCAAAGCATAAGTCGGTTATTTAAGATTTATTATTTGTTTTGAAATAACATTGATAATGAGCATGGAGAGAGGGGTAAGATATTTGGGAATACAGAGTGAGTAGGATCAAAATGAATGTAATAATTAAGAATCTTAGCATGAAAGAGAGCTGTGTGTGTTTTGGTCTACAGCTTTGCGGTCGCCTCCGCACATTAGTCCGAACACGCGTTCAGCGTGTGGCTCTAGAATTTTGCTTAGGCCAGCATTGAGAGTAATGATTCTTGATCCAGGACGAGCGGCCAACGTGAGACCCATGCCTTGAGCTGGCCTCAGAAGTGGGCAGTCATGTGATGTTATATCTAATAAGATGTACAAAATATCAAAATTATGGTGTCAAAGTTACCAGAACAGTTGACAAAGGGATGAAAAAGTGTAGATTGTTTGAAAAAAAATGACCATTTATTGAAATATTTATTTATTTCAGTTATTATGCAAATTGAAAATTAAAAACCAATGGTTTAAAAGTTTATATGACTGCTGGAGCCTGATAGATAGTGTAGTTCCATGTCATTAATTACCTTACCGCCATAAGACGATAGAAAAACATAGTAAAGAAAGAATACCGGGGACATTTTCTAATCTTTTATAGTGATAAATATAATTAGTTATAGTGATAAATGAAAAAAAATAACCTTTAACATGTTGTCAATAATTGAATTACGTAACTAAATCAGAAAATATTGAGATTTATATAAATTAATTATAAGTCAAAATATTTGACTTTGGAGATCCATCTCTTTTTATATGAAGAAAAGTTGGTAAGGCGAAATTTGTATAAATATATCTATACGAAATTTATATAAATATATCTATTATAATGTAACGATGAAGAGTTTGTTTGTTTGAACGCGATAATTTCAGGAACTAGTGTACTAATTGAAAACATATTTCAGCCCATTTATCGAGGAAGGCTATATAACATCACGCTACGACTAATAGGAGCGGAGCAGCAATGAAAAATGTTGCAAAAACGGGGAAAATTTACGCAGACAAACTTGCGCGGGTCAGCTAGTAAATATTTCGCCTTAACAACATTTTCTTCGCATAAAAAGAGATTGATCTCCAAAGTCAAATATTTTGACTTTAAGTAGGAATTCAATACCTAACATGAACTATATAAAGACTAGATATCTTCAAGCGTACAAACCTTGACAAAAACGTAGCCAAATCGGTCGAGTTGATTTATAAATAATTTTGTTTTTCTATTCTCGTCTGGCGGTTTATATTTTAGCGTACATTTTGCTGTGATGTCTTTTTATAAAATTATTACGTAGATATTTTAGAATATTTATTTATTTAATGTTGTCGACCTAAAAGCGTTGTTTTTAATTGTTATTGTTTTATAACCTTATTATTACCTATATTTATTGCCATGTGATGTGTTCCCTTCGTTAGAATTTTGTGATTCAATGTACCTAAATGTGAATGAAATGTATTGTTGACGGTACACAGGTTGTTGAGGCGGAGCGACTGAATTAAATGTCAAATAACGCGAAATGCAACCGATCAGCGAACAGCGTTTTTGGTTTGGTAGGCATTGCAATGGTTTCGCGTTGTCGCCCGATCTCAGCGCCCTCTGTAGCGGCACCTTTATCGATATAGATGTTATGTATATTAATAGTACGTTTATTCATAACTTGTAAATTAGAATTAAGTACCTAAAATAGCGTTACACATAGGTACTTCAAAACATATTTTTATAGTAAAATTAATGCTCACTAGATATTTGAATATAATTTTTCAAAAAAGTTATTCTTAGTACAAAATGGTTAGACCTTTTTGCTTGCTGGATTACATTTTTTAAACTTTGGTAATTTACCTACGATTTTTTTTTTCTTATGTAATGTACAATAGTTGTAATATTACCTACAATAATAAACTGGCTAAAAATCATTAAGTACTCCTTTATTTTTCTCTTTCTGTCCAATTTTAAACATGTTATCAGGAAAAAAAATTTTTTTTTTAGACAGTGTGTGTGTTACATATACCTTTGAGAAGTATACTAGTTTACCTTCGTATATTTCTTGCCACATTACCTTGAGTACATCTATGAGCTGAAGTAGGCCTTATAAAACTAAAATTTTTGAGCAAATTATGTCTCGAACACAAAAGAAAGTAGCCCCTTAATTGAAAGAACGATCTTGGGTTAATAAACATATTTTTTTAAGTGAAATTTTAAAGGATTAGGTATAATAAAAGGCATTTAGATTACAATTGGTCCGACTAGAAGCTGCTAAAAGGGCTATTAGTCGGCCCAGCCGATAGCTTTTTTTAGGGTTTATTTTTCGTTAAAACTATAGTGATGCCAGGTAAAGTTATGGACCGGTTTGCAACGATTTTTGGTATGATTTGAGCCATTTTGTTTTTTTTTTATATATAAAAGACGACTCCCGCAGTAGGATACAAGCCCTGTGTCGCGGGGGACTTTACAAACATACAAGTCACGGACACAAAGTACACCCAGACTCGGAACAACAATTTGTGAATCACACAAAGTGGAGTCCCGTGTGGGAATTGAACCCACGACCTCTTGCGTAGCAGTCGGACACACTCCCACCGCGCCACAGAGGAATGATCGCCAAGGTTGACTCAAGTACGATTGGTAGCTTTTACTAATGTTTTGAGAATCAATGAAATAACTGTTTTTGTACTTCAATGTCACATTTATTAATCTTAGATTTTAGAATCACAACTTTTTATTTTCTGAGAAAAGACAAAACAGAGGAACTTTACAGAAAGTTAAACTTATTACTAAACCTTATACATTATCAGTTACAATGGGTTTAGCGTAAAGTTTGGACCCGACAAACTTTTTTCTTATACATTAATGTGATAGACAATTTGTGGGCACAAAAGAATAGAAATAGAATAGAAAAGAATAGTTTTTGAAATTTATGAGTGTTAGTTGTTATCGTTTATTGTAAAAAAGTAGCAGAAAGTACACCTAGACTTATGGGTCAAACTAGACCACTAGGTAGACGAATTAAGAGGGGATCCAAAGATTTCACTATACAAGATCGAGAATAACAACAAAATTATGTATACAGATAAAAGGCGCGCCGCTCGCTAAATGCAACTAACGGGTGGTTAAATTGTAAGGGCCGATGTTGAATATGAACCACACCTAAACGCCAAGTTTTTTTCCGAATTTTATTTGACATTTCTCTATTTCAGACTTACTCAATTTGAACCATGGAGAGATACACAATCCAACAACGTGTTAAAGTTATCCAGACTTATTATGAAAATGGGCGTTCAAATCAAAATGCATATCGTGCACTTCGTGATTTTTTTGGTCAATTTGATCGTCCAAATGTGCGTACAATCGCAAAAATCGTGGAAAAATTCGAGCAAACCGGGTCTGTAGAAGATGTGAGAACACCAGTGCGTGCTCGTACAGCTCGTACTGCAGAAAATATTGCTGCTGTTCGCGATAGTGTGGCTGAAGAGCCGTCCACCTCAACTCGTCGTCGTGCCCAACAATTGCACCTCTCACGCTCGTCGTTGATGAACATTATGCATAAAGACTTGCATTTACACGCTTACAAGGTGCAATTGGCTCAAGAACTAAAGCCTCTTGACCATTCCAAACGTCGTGAATGGGCAGAATGGTGGCAAGAAATGGCAACAGTGGATGATCAATTTTCGAAGAAAATCATCTTCAGTGATGAGGCACATTTTCACCTCAGTGGATTCGTCAATAAACAGAATTGCCGCATTTGGGCGAATGAGAATCCAAGAGTGATTGTCGAAAAACCAATGCACCCACAAAGAGTGACTGTTTGGTGCGGTTTATGGGCTGGCGGCATCATCGGGCCGTATTTTTTCCAAAATGAGGCCGGTCAGGCAGTTACTGTGAATGGTGTTCGCTATCGTGAGATGATAACGAACTTTTTATGGCCCGAATTGGAAGATATGGATGTGGACGATATGTGGTTTCAGCAGGACGGTGCCTCTTGCCACACAGCTAACGAAACAATGGCTCTTTTGCGCAACAAATTCAATGGCCGTGTTATCTCACGTAATGGCGATGTCAATTGGCCGCCAAGGTCATGTGATTTGACACCGTTGGACTTTTTTCTTTGGGGTTATTTGAAAGAAAAGGTGTACGTCGATAAGCCAGCAACAATTCAAGAGCTAAAGGATGAGATAATTCGGCACATTAACGGCATAGAACCTCCATTATGCCTCAGGGTCATCGAAAATTTGGACCATCGGATGGAGGTGTGCCGCCGTGGTCGCGGCGCCCATTTGGCCGATATTTTGTTCCATACATAATTGAGTAATACCAATATATCATAATAAAATAAAATTACAATAATTTCCTAAATAGTTTGTGTTTTATTCAAAATCAACATCGGCCCTTGAAATTTAACCACCCTTTATCCTCCTCGATCCCCATGTCCCGTATAGGGGACAATTTCCGCAGTGTCGCCCAAACGCGGCAGTTAGCGTAAATTGCATAGAAACAGTTGCAAAAAGGTTAAAATAGATGGCGCTATCCTACGAATTTAACTTTCGGCGTGTTCTCGGCCGGGAAGTGTTTGATTTGACAGTTTGAAGTTGCTGGCGTACTGATAACGTAAAACATGGCTACCAAAGGTAAAATTTCAATTGTTTTTGATGAAATTAATGCGTTTTTTGTTTGGAATCGATTTGTATTGTATTGATAAGGTAACCTGAAGTACAGTAGACAATTTTTTCTTGTATTTCAAGGAATGGTTTTACCATACTGATCCTTCGTTTGTGATTGTCTCCTACAGGGGACACTCGGTTTTAGGCTTGATATTTTTATATGATAAATTTCTTGTCTGTCTCGTGTCTTTATGCCATTCATTTTATTTCACAGGTTTATCTTCTCGTGAGATAGAGTCAGTTTTGGAGTTCGACGATAATAATTCAATTCTCGATGGTTTTTCTGACGATGACGACCCTGCTAGTGCCCCTGCTCGCCAATCAACCCAGCAAGAAGTTGATGAAAATAGCTCCAGTGAATACTCAAGCGATGATGAAGTACCACTCTCCACTTTAGCTGCTTCGCAGCCTTCAGGGAATCGTCGGGTTTATTGGAAACACCAAGATAACTTTGCGCCGCCTGCCTTTGAAGTGAATTGTCAATCTCTAGCAGCCCCTATGGTAAGGTTATTGCAAACTCCATTTGAATATTTCACAAAATATATTCCAGAGGAAATATTCGAAATATTTAGCTCCTTTTCCAACCAAACTTATTTGTTAAAGACAGGCAAGAACCTCGATACCACAAGAGACGAAATGAAAACGTTTTTTGGTTTATGTATCGCCATGAGCTATTTGGGACTGCCAAACTGCAAAACTAGGATCCCAATGATAGCTGACCAAATGACTAGAGATCGTTTTTTCCGAATAAGAACTAATCTAAAACTAGTCAACGATCTCGAAATTGACTCAGTATCCAGACAAAATAAGTTCTGGAAAGTGCAACCCCTAATTGAAACGGTTAGAAAAGCTTGTCTAGAAAACCCCAGACCACAGGATGTAAGCATTGACGAACAGATGATACCATTTTGGGGCCAAGTTTCGATGCGTCAGTTTGTCAGGGGAAAACCGAACCCGTGTGGTTTGAAAAATTTCGTGTGTACAAGTCCTGATGGTGTACCTCTAGATTTTTTTTTGTACGAAGGCAAAGGCGATACAATTCTACCAACCAACGAAGCCGAAAGCCTTGATATTGGAGGCAAAGTAATTTTGAGACTGGCCAGTAACTTACCTGAAGGATCCAAGATATACATGGACAGATATTTTACCTCAGTTGATCTATTGGACAAACTACGTACAGAGAAAAAGATGCAAGGTACAGGCACATTGAGAAAGTCAAAAATACCCAAAACATGCAATTTCAAAACTGACAAACAGTTGAGAGATCAAGGGCGCGGTTCTTCCGATCAATTAGTTAGAAATGATGGCCAAGTTGCTTGCCTGAAGTGGTTTGACAACAAACCTGTAGTAATGGCATCTTCCGTTGATTCCAAGCAACCTGAGAACAAGTGCAGGCGTTGGTGCAAAAAAACAAAGCAGTACATTGAAATTGACCGACCCTTTGCTATAAAGCAGTACAATGAAAAGATGGGAGGTGTGGACATGCTTGACAGAGTCATTAGCTTCTATAGAATGAGTGCACGCTCGAAAAAATGGACTGTGCGTCTAATTTTTCATCTTTTTGATTTTGCGGCTGCTGCATCTTGGTTAGTGTACAGAAAAGAAGCCCAGTCATTGGAAACCCCTTCAAAAGACATTTTAGATTATCTAGAGTTCAAGACAGAGATATCTAACTCAATGATATATTTTACTCCAGCCAGAGAACAAATACGCTTGTATGAAGAAGTTGCTGATTCTGAAGAGCCATCAGAAGAACCTGTCAGTCGCAAAAGGAAATTTGTACCGCAACCTCCTTTGCAGTTGAGGACTGCTATGGCTGGACATTTGCCAATAATTGATGATGGGTCTGGCGACCACAGATGTCGCTTGCCAGGATGTAAAAGCAAAAAAGCAAGGGTTTATTGCTCTACTTGTAATATGCATTTATGTTTAGTCATTGGGCGATATTGTTATAAGCAGTATCATGAAAAACATTGATTGTCATATTAATAAACAGTTCCTATTTTTCAGTCTAAATTTACTTCTTTTTCATAACACCCAAACCTAAAGTCCCCTATAGGGGACACCCAATAAAATAGACCCATAAATAAAATAAAATAAAAAAATACATTTTTTTACTTAGTAAGAAGTATCTAAGTATACATATAAAAATTCATTTAAATATCTTTTAAAATAATGCTTCGGGACTGAGGAGGTTATAAGACATTATAAAGAAAATGTTTATTTATAATAATATCTTTAACAGTCAGATTTTTTTAATAGCATAATGAATGTAACTGATAACGCAAAACCGAATACTCAAGCGAAACTTAATTATAATATTTTTTTATAAATGTTGATAAACTTTCGCGTTATAAAAGGAACCCTTGTGCAAAATTTTTGGTTTCTAACCTTATAGTTTTAGGCCCTGCGTTGATATGTCAGTCAATCAGCTTCTCTTTTTATATACAAGGTCATTTTTCGCATAGTGCAAAGCTCAGATACCCCAACAAGATTTTACTTTAAGAAATCGTATAAAAAAAAGAAATTGAAAATATTGAAAAATTTCAGAGTTATAAGCCATAAATATTGAAAAAAAATCAGAGTTATAAGCCATAAATATTGAAAAAAATCAGAATTAAAATTACAGATATTAGCCATAAATATCGAGAAAAAACAGAGTTATAAGCCATTAAGTTGTCTTATGTTCATCGCAATATCATGCTTATTGCATCGCATAGTACGTAATCCATAGTTATTATTGCTTGTTCTTTTCTCGGGCTTTACCTATTGTTTGCGAACAGGCGTTACAAGTAAATGTAGAATCGACTTTTCACAAGTGTAGTATTTTGCTTCCTAAGTGAATAAATCATTTTTATTATTATTATTATTAAAAATAAGTAAACAATTACATTTCTCACCACATAGTAAAACTATTAAACTTAAAATGATTAAATAATTATTGTAAAATATAATATGTTCAAAAAACTACGTCATTGGATTGTGTTACTGATTCTGACAAAACTACTATCAGGTTGGCACTATATCAGGAATAACGTTGTAATATGATAGGTTAGATGTTTAAAAAAAAAAAACATTTAACTGACTTCAATCACGGTTGTTTTGTTTCAATCGTTTTGAGTTTCGTTGTCCGAAACCCATTATCAGATCTTTACTTTAAGATAACAGGTGACATTTCGCCTCGCTCTTACCCCGCAAATATTGGTCAAAATAGTTTCGATACTAAATGTTTCTTAATGGCTGTTTATCTGTTTTAATGTCTTTGCTTGAATTACTTTCGATGGTGTTACGAAATGCCATATTTGTAAATGAAATTTATATGTAAGTTTGCTTAAGTGTGCGAAGTAAGTATCGCTTAGAGTATTCGGTATTATGAGTATTATTTGGTTCACATGGCACGGTATGTGACGCTTTAAAACTAATATTATTATTTAAATTAATATATTTATACACTCTAACATAAATATACATTTACGATATATATTCATGATTATTAATATTATTTATAATCGTAAGATATGATCATTATGCTAGGTGGCATTAAGAGTTATTTACACGATGCAAGTTTCTTGCATTGCAATAGCACTTTAAACCTTTGTCAACTATATAACGTGTTTATAAATTTATAATCATCGAAATGAATACAAAAAAAAGTAAATTATTTAACTATAGAAAATTATGACGTCATCGATTTATATTTCATAACTACAACTGGACGTATTATAACGCTTGTTAAAAAGATAGTGAGTGTACTTTATAGTCATCTACTCATCAATTAAAGCAATAAATGGCGTGCGTGATATAAATAACACTAGGGCATCTTGCAAACGAACTTTTACTTTATTGTTCTTGAATGTACAAGAAAATGGCATCGTGTAAATGTACCTTTATGTTACAAGAGAGATATTCACAATTTATGTAAAATGTTATTCTAAACAGATATAAGTATTTGGACCCCTTTCTCACGAACGAAAGCAGGAGATGGATATGTTAAGCTTAGGCCCGTATGATGATAGCTGATGACGTCACAGGGCGGAAATCTATAATAGATTAAGAGGAAACACATTCACCCTCGATGTGTCGATGTTTTTTTTTCATAAACGCTAAACCTATTGAACATATTTCAATTAAATTAAAGCAGGCATGCTTAACGCAAAACCGAGATTTGATAACGATAAAATAACTGTTTAAATCACTATTAGCTCATTTGTTATTTATAACTACTAAAATCCTAGCTCGAACGTCAGGATTATTAAATTTTCACATATGTATATGTAACCCTATAATATACTATATAATATAGTTTTTTTTTTTTATCTCACTTGACGTAAATAGTTAAAAATAAATATAAATTGAAATAAACTGATTTTATCCATCACCTACTTTACACATTTCATACTCGTACAAACATTAGCTAACTATATACAAAAGATCTAAGAAAAAGATTACACTAAAGAAGGAAAAAGTCGAAAAGAAAAAAGGATATAATTCCGAAATTAAAATCCATAGAAATGAGTATTTAACTACTATGACAATAAATTAATTAAATTATAGGTACTAATCATGCAAGAATACTTTATACAGTTATGTAAAAAATATGTTTATCCACAATTTCAAACTAAAACAATAGTTTTAAAAGAAATTAAAATAGAAAATATATCGCCACAAGTTTCCATTTCATCTGATTGGTCTTGCAATCAAATATCCAATTATTTATCTGAATCAAAGACATTAATTAGAAATTTATTTCATACGACAAACAATAAGTACTTATATAAAATTAACACACAATTTTTAAATAATATTTACATCACATACAAAAGAATTTAATCGTGCTGAGATTGTCAAAATTTCTCACAAATAGGTTCCCACCCACAGCATTTTTTGGTGCAAGTAGAGTATTATGTCACCCCAAAAATTCCTATATAAGTCTGTCTGTATATAATAAAGAAACAAGTATAGACTTGATTTCGACTCAATATCAGGCGCGGATCCAGAACTTTGTTCAGGGGGGGGGGGGGGGTAACATTGACCCAACCGGCCAAGTGTGAGGCACTCTTAATACAGGTACACTATGCACCACCGCCGAAGAAATGGGTGCAATTGCCGGTAAAACATACCGGTCCAGTGTTAAAATTCTCCAAATCCCAAAAAAAGTAATTCGACCGAGTCTGGTAGGGGGGGATGGTACCTATTGCCCTCCCCTTAGATCCACGCCTCCTCGGTATATATAAGGTAGGACAACCTGCAGCCAGATGGACTGACTGCTAAGCTTTTTTTATTTCTGAGTTCATGGCAATCGAACTGACTTTCGATCTAAATATATAGCCTATTACTGTCAGTATAAAGTTTTACTGTACACTTTAGAGAGCTAAATTTGCCGCCATTAAGATAGCTGGAAAATCAGTCCGCTTGTGACCACGGCCGGTGCAACCTGGTCGAAACGTCAAGCAATTTTAAGGTAAACAATGCGCGTTAATTCCCGTTTAATAAATATTTATAGCTGGAATGTGCTGAATGCGGAAGGCAGAGGACCTACTGATATAGCGCTGGTTGTGTACCATCTATATGCGCATTGGAAAGTACTCGAAATAAAAGTTATAGTACAATAGATATAAGTTACGATGCAGTTTCCATAGCTTGTGGATCGATTGTGACGGCTCGCTGTTCTCCGTTGTCCATTGACATCACGACTTGGTACGGCACTTTGATTTGTAGGGGCACACGTAGTTTTGTGTTTGATGGAGCCTGTAATATAATATTATAATAATTATTCTAATATTAAATAGAGTAGCTAACTACGAGATATTATACTGTATGAGTGTTTGTTATATCTTTATATGTACACAAGCTGACCCGAGCAAATTCGTCTGCGTCAATTAGGCCGGTTTCCCAACATTCGTTATTGATGCTCCGCTCTTATTTGTCATTGCGTGTTGGTATGTAGCCTATAGCCATCCTCGATAAATGGGCTATCTAACACTAAAAGATTTTTTCAATTCGAACCAGTAGTTCCTGAGTTCAAACAAATAAACAAACTCTTCAGCTTTATAATATTAGGATAGATTTAGAATCACGACATATCACAAGTGTTGTTTTGCATCCTAAGTGAATAAAAAAAAAATATCATTACTTTATGGGTGTACCCTTAGAACAAAAGAAAGAAGTCGTACTCATATTTTATGTTGAGTCAATCAATTATATCATATTTTATACTAATCAGGTAATAATTAGATCTTAAAATGGTCTCATGTACTTTTACAATTTAACATGTTTTCGAATTTAAAAGCACGAAAACGAATACTAAAAGTAATGATTTGACGATAGGAACTTATGACGTCATAATTTGGTATTTCATACACATTTATATAGAGCTTGTGGTTTTGACATTTCATAGTCAACATTCCCATTGAACCTTCCCCCTTCTCTGTCGGTCATCGTTGTCGGTTTGCCCAAGGCCGATAATAAGTCAAAACAATCCCCCTTCTCCCAAAATGCTCCTAGATACACCTATGCCTCACTTCCGTATTCCGGTAGAACATTGGACGCGGAATGTTCTAATTCGGAATACGGAATCTCATTGCATCGGTCTCATTGCAGCATATTGATTGACAATTCAGTTTTAGGGTTCCGTAGCCAAAATGGCAAAAACGGAACCCTTATAGTTTCGTCATGTCCGTCTGTCTGTCAGTCCGTATGTCACAGGCATTTTACTCAGAGACTACTCAATGAATCTTGATGAAATTAGGTGAAAAGGTGTCTTGTAGTAGCCGCTACTTAGTTTGATAGCTAAATAATAATAATAAATATTTGTAGAAGGGGCACTCCATACATATAACAGAAGCTGATTTTTTTTTATCAGCAAATATTAACGTGTGGCACATCACTCGACAGGTCTTTCAAAAACATTTTGAAGATTCTAATAAACTTTTCTGATTGAGTAAATATTTTTACAAATAATCGCACCGCAAGTTGCATAAATCGTGTCCCCTTAACTTTTGAACCGTATAACCAAAAATTATGAAAAAAAATCACAAAGATAGCGCTTAATAAATACTTTAAACTAAAATTATTTTGGATAAGATCGGATATACCGTCATTGAGTTATAGCCCAAAAACTGAATTTCTCAACAAAAGGGCGTAACTGCCATGAACATACGCTGTTTTGCTGATGGAATTGTTCAAAGCTGCGGAACCCTACACTGAGCATGGTCCGACATGCTCTTGCGCGGTTTTTATTATGTAAAACAACAGTCTTCCCATACTTACATGTATTGTAATTTCTGGTTTGATCTCCTTCTTGACTTTCTTCTTAGTTTTATTCAGCATCTTGATAGGGAACAAGTCGGGAATCTCTTTCTTTGGTGGGGGTCGCATCCTCAAGTGAACTAGCACATGCTTCTGTAGATGATCCTTGCGGTAGAAACCTGAAAAATGCACATATAATTAAATAAACAGAAATAATATTCAGTTAAGATGGATGAAGCTAATGATGTTATACAATCTGTACTAATATTATAAAGCTGAAGAGTTGGTTTGTTTGAACGCGGTAATCTCAGGAACTACTGATCCGAATTCAAAAATTCTTTTACTGTTGGATAGCCTGTTTATCGAGGAACGCTGTAGGCTATATAACATCACGCTACAACCAATAGGAGCGGAGCAGCAATGGGAAATGTTGCAAAAACTGGAAAATTTACGCAGACGAAGTTGCTCGGGACAGCTAGTCTACACTAATATTATAAAGAGGAAAGATTTGTATTTTTGTATGTAACGAATAAACTCAAAAAGTACTGGACCGATTTTAATAATTATTTTTTTGTTGGATAGCCCATTTATCGAGGAAGGCTACAGGCTATATAACATCACGCTACGACCAATAGGAGCGGAGCAGCAATGGGAAATGTTGCAAAAACTGGAAAATTTACGCAGACGAAGTTGCTCGGGACAGCTAGTCTACACTAATATTATAAAGAGGAAAGATTTGTATTTTTGTATGTAACGAATAAACTCAAAAAGTACTGGACCGATTTTAATAATTATTTTTTTGTTGGATAGCCCATTTATCGAGGAAGGCTACAGGCTATATAACATCATGCTACAACCAATAGGAGCGGAGCAGCAATGGGAAATGTTGCAAAAACTGGAAAATTTACGCAGACGAAGTTGCTCGGGACAGCTAGTAAAATATATAACAGAAAGATGTAATCAAATTCCATCAGGGGATAGTATATAGCATATATCCAAGGATTTCGTAGAAAAGTTTCATGAGTCCACGATTTTTTTTTGTTGAAAATTTAAAAAGAAATCGTAATTGCCAGTAGAAAGAACATCAACCAAACATGTTGGCTACTCAGTTATAATATGTAGTTCTCATTTCATTTGGATTACCTACCAAATGGAGTGAGTAGTATCATACTGAGTGAATTCGTGTCGTCTTCGATCTTATAGCTTAGTATATTATCTATTAACTGTCTTATCTTAATAAATACTAGCCAAACATCGCAACTTTGCGTCAATATTCTCCCGTTTTTGCTACAATTTTAATTGCTGCTCCTCTCCTATTGGTCGTAGCGTGATGTTATATAGCCTATAGCCTTCCTCGATAAATGGGCTACCCAAGAGAAAAATATTTTTTCGATTTGGACCAGTAGTTACTGAAGTTACCGGATTTAAACAAACAAACAAACTCTTCAGCTTTATAATATTAGTATAGATTCATAGCAAGACTTGTACCGAAGAGACGTGCATATTATAATATTAACATAAATTATATATTGAAGTAATTTTTATAGGCATTTCTTGCCAATTCCAAATACAATATTGCATTTTTAAAAATGCAATTATTATATTAATTATATATGTTTATTAAATCTAGAGTATATTAAAACGGCTGGACTTTTTGAGTGTTTCAGTGGATTCACAAAAAAAAAGAAGCAATGCGACGTTCGTCACAGCTAGTAGAGTAGAAACTCATAACTCACCTTTCCCACAATCAGGACAGAAGAATGACTTGACCCCAGTGTGTATATGTAGATGTATCTTGTAATGATCCTTCCGTTTGAACGGCTTGTTGCAGAACTTGCAGACGAACACGCGCTGCGGCATCGGTAATTCGCGCTCTTCTAAGTACTGAGTGAAATTGGTTTCGTCTTCGATCGGCGTTAGCATTGATACGTCCACCTGAAACAAGTACATATTTTGAGATGTTTATAATATATTAAGTACCGCGCAACTTTGTCTGTGTGAATTTTTCCCTTTTTTGCAACATTAGCGGAGGAGCATAGGAGCGGAGCATCACCGCTCCTATTGGTCATAGCGTGATGTTATATTGCCTATAGCCTTCCTCGATAAATGGGCTATACAACAGTGAAAGAATTTTTCAATTCGGACCAGTAGTTCCGAGATTACCGCGTTCAAACAAACAAACTCTTCAGCTTTATAATATTAGTATAGATTATCATATATGGGCACTTACAAATTCTTGTGGGTATTTGTTTTCTTTCTTCTCTTCCTGCGGTGTCTCTTGCGTGGATGTCTGCATCTCCTCAGATTGTTCTTCGTCGTACTGCTCCTGCTCACTGCTGTGGTCCTCTTTGATGGACGCAATACATTGGTGGTTCTCGAAGTCTTGGTTTAGGATGAAGCCTAGAATAACAGAATGGGCAGAAGTTTGAGACTCTTATCTCATTGCGTCCTTTAACATTAAGTTTAGATATAATGTTAGTGTGAAAATATTATAAGATATGTATAAGATTTTTTTTTTTAAAGACGACTCCCGCAGTAGGGTACAAGCCCTGTGTCGCGGGGACTTTACAAACACACAAGTCACGGACAAAGTACACCCAGACTCGGAACAACAATTTGTGGATCACATAAATTGGTGTCCCGTGTGGAAATCGAACCCCACCGCACCACAGAGGCAGCTACTAAATATATTTGATCCGGTGGTAGGTCAGGTCATAGGCAGTCTTGGTGGGTACCTTAATAGTGTCAGTTATTCTTTCGTGAAATAGTGATGTTATCATTTTAAATTGTATCGCATGTCGCTGCAATCGTCAAAACATTGATGACATATTTTTTTTATAAAATACGACTCCCGCAAGTCCTGTGTCGCGGGGAACTTTATAAATATACAAGTCACGGACACAAAGTACACCCAGACTCGGAACAACCATTTGTGGAACACATAAATTGGTGTCCCGTGTGGGAATCGAATCCATGACCTCTTGCGTAGCAGTCGGACACTCTCCCACCGCGCCACAGGGGCAGCTACTAAATATATTTGATCCGGTGGTAGGTCAGGTCATAGGTAGCCTTAGTGGGTACTTTAACAGTGTCAGTTATTCTGCTGTGAAATGATAATGTTATCTCTGTTTTGGTTGAAGGGCATTGTAGCAAGAGTCATTACTTGGCAAATGAGACTAGGTTATGTCTCAAATGAGGAGAGCAGCATTCAGATCTTTACCAAACAAGGATTTGTGTGTCACTGACTCTATAATGGCTAGCGTAAAGCTTGCCATCAGGCTTAAAACCTGCTCCTCTATTCATTTACGGCCGGACTCAATAATCTAACTATCGATGTATTTGGCTACTAGAGGTATATATTTGACATAAGCTCCATACAAAATATGTCAAAATTCTACCTCTAGTAGCCAAATCCATTGATAGGTAGATTATTGAGACAGGCCGTTAGTCGTAGAAAAAAAAAATGGTTGGATAATGGATGATAATATTACGTGATAACGTCATAAAAAAACATTGATGACATTGTAATATATTTTTTTAATTGTATCGCATGTCGCTGCAATCGTCAAAACATTGATGACATTTTTTTTTATAACGACTTTTCGTTTTTTTTTTACGACTCCCGCAGTAGGGTACATGCCCTGTGTCGCGGGGAACTTTACAAACATACAAGTCACGGACACAAAGTACACCCAGACTCGGAACAACAATTTGTGGATCACACAAAGTAGTGTCCAGTGTGGGAATCGAACCCACGACCATGCTTGAACAGCTTTAGTAGACCCGGCCACAATACTGCAGTCCATCAGCAGGCGGAACGTGACTGTGACTGTCACTTTCGTGTGTAATCACGTCAAAAACCATTTATTGGTTGTGGTAAACAATGTCGTAACTAACCTTCTCCACACATGGAACACCATATGCTAGGCTGGTCTTTATTATGCACGTTCATATGTACTTTGAGGTGCTGCCGCCTCTTGAACCTTCGGTGACAGATGTCACACTCGTGTGGGCGAGACTCGCTCTTAACTCGCGCGATGGGCTCCTCTACGAAGCTGCGGGCGACTAGCAGATCGTTGTCTGTCGACTGTGAAGTACAAGAGAGCCAATGGTTATTAAAGACATAATAGCGTGATGATCTAGTACTGCTAAGCCACCAAGAATAAATCTTTCACGATTGTTTATTTTGTGTCTGGGTGTAATTTATCTATCTATATCTATACTAATATTATAAAGATATATATTTGAGTGTTTGTTTGTATTGAATAGGCTCCGAAACTACTGGACGGATTTGAATTCTTTCATCGTTGTGAAGCTACAGTAACCCCGGGTGACATAGGCTATTTTTTATCCCTGTATTCCCACGGGAACGGGAACTACGCGGGTGAAACCGCGAGGCGTCCGCTAGTACCGAATAATTATATATGTGTTTAGAAACATTTAAGTATGTTTTTAGGATGTGAAATGTTTACTAACAAACCAAATTGTAGTGTTGTCACGTCACTGCAACTTTCGTAAATTAAATATAAGTACCTGGATGTGAGGACCGAGCTTGGCTCGGAATTTTTTTCTTAAACGACGTTTTCTAAAAATGAAATTGATTTGTCGCTTTTGAAACCCCCTGTATACTAAATTTCATGAAAATCGTTGGAGCCGTTGTCGACATTCATTCATATAGATGTATTGGTTGTTTAAAGGTATAAGATATGCCTTTATGATTTCACATTGCCTACTGTTTGCCAGTCGAAAGTAACTAAGGAACATATAATATGGTATGAATTGGCCCAAAATAGCAATTTCCAACTTTGATTAAACAAATGACAACCCTAACTTTGACATTTTTGACATTTGTTGCTAAGCAACTTCGTTATTAAACATATTCATATCGTGCGCGGCTATAATATAGTTTTTATTTTTACCTCGAATAATCAAACCGTGTTTATTAATTTATTTTAGAATACAGCCCGTATGTGAGTATAATGCAATGTTCTAGACTAGCCACCTACACAGGAGATATTATACTGCACAATTACGCAGACGCAAGAGCTCTATTCTGTCACTCTCATAATCCGCTGAGACGAAAATCAAACACAACGGAATATAGATTAGGAGCAGAGGAAAGATATTATATTTTTCTAAAATATGATTTAAAAAAAAAACCCACATTGCAAAACATAAACCTATTTATGGACCGACAATGGTAACGTTACTTAACCACGCTGATCTCTAGATCTGCTCAGATTTAAATATAAACTCTTTACTCTCTGTTCACGTAAGAAGCCAAATAAACTTGCCAAGTTCGCAAAGCCTCAGAAAAGAACAATGCAATAAAACCTCACACTCTTTTCAAATTTCAATTTATCCATAAACAATATACAAAATTGCGTTTAAATATCACGTTACCTAACAATTAAAATACAAAAAACCTCCTTGCTTATTTCTTTTGTTCTTATGTCAAATGATACATAATTTCTGTAAAACAAAAATTGTTTACAATGTTGATTTGTTTCTGCGTGTATGTTAAGCAGATAAGGTGCTGTTGGATCGCTGGATAACAATAGGGATGTTGACTGTCAAGTCAAATCAGTCTCTTTTTATGAAATGTCAAAACGACAAGCTATATAGAAATGTGTATGGAATAGCAACCTATGACGTCATAAGTTCCTATCGTCAAAGCATTACTTTCAGAGCATTTTAAGGTCTACCTGATTAGTATAATTATTATTACGTACGTATTACCTGATTAGTATAAAATAATTTTCTTCTAATGTAGTCAACTAAACTACCCAATTATATTTTGGCCTCTGCAACGATCAGAATTCTAGCACTGTTGCAATTTCTTGACATCATTTTAATCAATTATACTATTCGTGCTTCCTCGCAACTGACAAGATGAATTAAAAAAAAAAAACTAAAGATCTAGAAAAGGGCCAACTATAACTGGCCGACCAGTAGTTTGTAAAATCCGAGTCGATTATTTACAATTGTCTCAACGTAACTTGGCCAGATTGAACTCGGCGACAAGTGGTTGCGCAGATGCAATTTTTGGAAGTAAATTTTAAACGTATATTAACTTAAACGCTGTCTTGAGCCGCGGTTCATAGCCTTAAGGACGTTCAGACTTATCAACAGCCTCGCCCCTTTTGCCACTGCCACTTTCCCCATGAAGCTCCATCAATTTGGAAATCTCGAAACGTGGCCTCTTCAGTACCTTCACCTTACTAATACAGACATCCCTGAGTAGGTAGATGCCGTGGCAGGCATTCTCGATATCCTTAGCAATGGAGTCAGGGATGGCTTGTTGACAACCGCGCGCAATTCAGAGTTGGTCACATCGCGGGTGATGATTTCGCACATTTTTTTCGTGACCTTGCATGCAATTGCAGCATGTCTTATATAAATAAATGAGTGTGGGGTCGGTAACTAAACCAAGAGTATTAGAGATGCGATTGCGCATTACATTTCATAATTATTCATGTTTTTTGTGATTATTTTCGTAAATGTTTTTTTTTTTCAATCTTTCTTTAGTATTTACTGTAACTGTCCCAAATTTAAACTTTTGTGAACTAGTTTATGTAGTATTTTTTTATATTGTTGAATAAAAATGTTGTTAGAATTTTTAATCGATTAAACTAAATCGTTTTTGGAAGTAATTTTGGGGTCGCATCTGTATGACATGCGCCAAGTTATTATGAACCTAACTTCACACCAGCCGAGTTAAATTGAGACAACTGTAGGTTTTTTCTGTTAAATATAATGTCTTACATAAACTTTGATGGTTTACTACAAAGAAGAAAATAAAGTCGTTGACTCTAACCAACTACAAATATGGCTAAGTACGGCTAGTCACCACATCTCTATATAGGACCATAAACAGTACTCACATAAAGTTCAGGATTTCCCTGATCGTATTGCTGCTCCCCAAGTATGTATTCTTCGTCTCCATTGGCCACGGGGTAGGGCTGTAGATGGATGCTCATATGCGAGAGTAGCTGGTCTTCTCTGTGAAACGCTGCGGACAAAGATATCTAATATAATAATAATCATATCTATACATCATTGTACTGTATATGATTTTCTAATTTATTATTTATACTTTTAGTGGTTGTAGGATGTAGTGACTAATCTGTATCACACTGATTGCCAAGTATTGAAAAAAAAATGGTTGCTAAGTATCTTTTTTAGTGTCAGTCATAATCATGATTATTTATGATATACCTTTTTGAAATGCTTACGACAAGTCCTTTAATTTGATACCCATATTGCAGGAGTATTCGAAACAACTTTTTTTTCACACCTATTTATTTAACACCTCACAGCCGCCATTTTTGTTTTTCAAACGTCATTTATCTAAGAACGAATCTAACGACGTATTAATCCGTCCAGTGGTTTGAAAGATATGAGGTAATAAAGAATATTACATACATAACCCTTCCTTATAGTCGGGTAAAAAAGATACCTCACGGAATCAGTTTCTATTATAGGGTCAGCTAATCCGCAATGCATACACAAACAAATATCGACACGTGTTGCTTTGCTTCGCTATCAATTAATTTGACTCTGATGCAAATGGTGGTTGCATCAGATTCAAATTATTTGCTGGGCGGTTTGAGTGGCTACCTAATTGGAAATCATTGGAATATGCGGGTGGCGAAACAAGATGTCAATGTCAACAACATCGGTAAAATTCAATGCACATTCGATTTCTGGCAAAGTAAAAAATAGCAATACTGAATTATTCTTCTTGTCCCAGTGACTGTGGATATGGTGATTATAACAACTGCGTACAACTACCAAACCTCTATTAACGCACCACGCGATCTCGACATACTAGTTCCTAGTATTCCTGTCCAATACTATCTAAGGAAGTGCCAATAAGCAAGTTTTTTGGTATAAAATCAGCTATAAGATATTATCGATGTTGTGAAAATAAAGACAAACTATGCTGTTCACATTTTCATTTAGATATATCTAAAAATTCTAAACCAAATGCACCATAAATAATAATAATAATAATATCTTGGGACAACTCACACAACGCTATCCAAACTAAGCAGAGCTTGTACTATGGAAACCAGACAACTGATAAACATACTTATATATTTCTAAATACATACATATTATAGATAAATAACACCCAGACACAGAATAGATGGTTTATTCTGTTTATTTATGCTCATCACACAAAGTTTTATCCTGGGTGGGGATCGAACCCACGACCTCTTGCGTAGCAGTCGGTTACACTCCCACCGCGCCACAGAGGATGAGACTGTTTTTAGGTCAAAGACTGTTAGTGTTAGAGGATTGTAATTTTGCATGCATTACTTATGCCGACAAAGTGAAAGAATAAAGTCTTGAAAAACATTTTTTTAGGGTACCTCCTCTATATGTAAAGTAGGAATGTGTTTTATTTTCTCACCCACCCCTTCGTGTGAGGTATCATTAGATAGGTCTTTTAAAAACATTTATGGGTTGTAAGGACTATTTTTCGATTTACGGATCAATTTGTGATATAATGCTTAATGCTTTAATGTGCAATTTTTTTGTTAGAGTCAAGTGTCAGTGTCCCCCTGCCAGCTAAATGGTTGATGTTAGGTATGTGAAAAAAAATCACAGTAGTCCATACTTAATATTATAAATGTGAAAGTAACTCTGTCTGTCTGTTACGCTTTCACGCTCAAACAGCTAAACCGATCTAGATGAAATTTGGTATGGAGATAGTTTGAGTCCAGGGGAATGACATCATAGGATAGTTTTTTTTAGTAGATAACCGACACCCACGCGGGCGAAGCCGCGGGCGAAAGCTAGTAGTATATATAGTGAAATTAAAAGGAAAACGATCACAGCTAAGTACGCTTTACAACTTAACGAGTAACAGCAGACCGTGTTAGAAGTAACAAAATTTTCGTACAAATTCCACTGAAAAATATGTACTTATAATACGTTGTTAGTAGCATGAAACAAAACCACTTCTTAAGCCGCATTATTCAGATGTTGTACTACGGAAACCTACATTGTGCGTGGCCCGATATGCTTTTGCCCGGTTTTTTTAAAACATTTTTGAAATCCAATCTACCGATAATGTGTCATGTAACTTTTTTCTTCAATCTAATCTTCAAAATTCAATACGTCCCCACAATGCGTGAGTAGTTAAGTACCTAAATCCCCAATCAGCATCGCGGGCACCTCTACTATAATAACACAAGTCTACTATTTCTAGTTTTAATACCATTATCACTATGGCCATAGGTCAAAAGTAGGTCATTTCAAAGGAAAACTAGATTACCTACTTCACAAAACTAGCCTCGATAGATAGACTGATGGCTCAATGACTGTTATAGTTATATTTAAAAGGTACATTTGTCCAGTTGCGACCGTAGGTGAAGTACGGATAGAGGGGAGCTAGTTTAAATACAAAATCAATACCTCCCACATCAACTCTGTACATGGAAGGACTCTGTTAACGAAGCACGGGATTTCTAGATATTGTATTATAAATGCTAGTTTGGATGGATGGAACTGGATGAAATTTGGCACGGAGATAGATTATAGTTTGGAATATCTCATAGGCTTTATAGCGAGATGCTATAGTAATGTGAGTCAAATAAGAGATCTTATGTTAATTATTGACTGTTTATTGACTCATTGGACCGACTAATAACCATATACTTATATACTAAATTATAACAAAGATTTACAATACAAATAGTGGGGTCTTAGACTTGCTTAGCTAGCAGAACACGTACATCTGTTATAGCATTAACTTCCTAATAATTATAACTTATAAATAATCTTATTGTCTAAGTAATCACGTACAAGAAAATCCCTACATTCCTATAGCTACACGCCATAGGCTTTTTATCCCAAACTGGCAGACAAAAGCTAGTATGTAGTATAAACAAGCATGGTATGCAGGCTAGTACCTACCTAGTATTGTCTGCTTCTGAGGTAGGTAATCACTAATCAGTGTTCCTTTGTGACCGTTGTGTCATCAGATTTGCAGATTTTGGGTGAACACAAAGACGTCCTAATACGCCTACACACAGTAATTATAATTTCATAAATATTTGGTTTTAATTGTACCCGCCTGCCTGATTTAGAAACACACATGTCTTAAACGAGTACCTTAATCAACCATAGTAGGATCCCTTAGATAAAATTTATTTGCATTTGTCAACATAACATTTTGGGAAAAGAATCAATAAAACAATAATTGAAGATCTATTCTTTCTGACTCTTTTCCGATCGAGTTTATGTTTGATGAAGATTAATCAGTCAGTCATGCACGATTATAGCGTATGATATGCACAATTATCTGACTCATTCATCAAGTCTCAACCAAACGACTAGGCCTAGAAGACTGCATTATATAGAATTTCCTTAAATTAAGTATAATTCTTTATTAAAAACTATTCTATCTCTAGGTGGTTTTCACCCGTTTACATAAGCAAATTCGTGAACAAAAACTAGTATTTACTATCATAAAACTTCTCATATTTCAAGATAACCAAAGGCAAACCAAAATAATATTTAATCATAGCACAAAAGCGTCAGCTACGGCTTACGAACTCCAACGGTCGGGTCGGTACCCTAAAAATAATTCGGCCTCCCCCCTTAAAGGCCCGACCCTACCAAAAATAAATTAGATCTCTAAAACCGTCCATAATCTAGCGTCCCTTGAACCACCCCGGCTCCCCTTCGGATTGCCCATGGGGGATCGCCCCTATCGCCTCCAGAATAAGGGAGGGTCTAAAAAGGTCGACTGGCCTTCTGTTGCTATGCGTGAATACGTACGAGTCATTGTAAAGTGGCTATGTGGTATTGATTTGTGTCGATACTTGCTATATGTAGTAGGGTAACTTGTTGGTACGTTATAATATAATTTAACTTACTGTTTAAACTTGTCTATACATATAATAAAACTGTAAATTTCGCGTGTCTGTACATGGCCGAACTTAGTGAAAAAAAATATTAGGAAATGTTCGAAAAGAGTATTCAAAAACTTTGCTGCATTTTTAGAAATGTCTGTCTGTCTGTCTGTCTGTCTGTCTGTCTGTCTGTTTGTTTGAACACGCATCACGCAAAAACTACCGTACAGATTCGGTTGAAATTTTGCACGTGCAATCTAATAGATGCAGATTAACATTTAGGCTATAAATTATCACGCTTTTTCCCATAGGAGCTAAGCAGTAAGGGATAATGTCTGTAGCTATTTTTCGTTATAAAACAGTAACTACTAGACGGATCTTTATGAAAATTTGCAGTTTTATAGTAAATACTATAGGACATTATTTACAATATGAATCATTACGCTAACGTCTATGGGGAACGAGTAGCAACGTATTTTTTGTCGCACCATAATGGTTTATCACAAAATTTTCCACAATTAGACATTATCTATAATTGTAACCCATGGAATACATAACTTCACGCTAAAACTAAAAGGAGCTAAACACCACATTGTTAAGTTTCATAAGAACAGTTATTTTGACGTGGCAAGTAGCGAACAGTATAGCCTCGAAGCTATGCAAGCGGACTTTGACGACGAAGTCCCAGGCTCGAATCTGATGTCTGAATATGTTCTTTTTGTTATTATTTAAATTGTCTTTATCCTTTTTTAATATTTTTTCTGAATGTTTTAGTTATTTTTTCGACCGTAGGTAACTTATTTACTTTGGTTATTACTTTTTATATTAAAAATCAAGTAAATTATGCAATTAATTATAGGTATTGCATGCACTGCTGAGAGTAATTAATTAATCGTAGTAGAAATGAAAAACAATATTACATTATAATTAAAAAGTATTCGACATTTTCCAGAAATGATGTGTTCGTCTAAAAAAAAGACATTACACACGTAAAAAAAAAACATGTAGCGCCATCTATGAAATCAAATTGTTCACCGTGATCAAATAATTCCTTATTTGTGAAAACATTTGAAAGTTTGCTGAGTGGCAACATTCTTGAAAGTAGATGGCGTTGTATTCAATAACGTTCTATACTTAGTAAAAGAAGTTTTAAAAGAAACACATTGCTATGATTTTTAGAAATGTTTGTCTGTCTGTCCGTTTGTTTGACCACGCATCACACAGGTGCATCATGTTTTGGGGTTATGGTTGGAGATTACGTGTTCATCAATTCAACGATAATGAATGGCTCAACATCGGTCAAGTGTGAGTAGTTCGGGTGACGGGAGGAGGGGGGTCGTTGTTTGTCAACCATACCTTTAGGGATATCTGACATTTTCGCGGACATGACACACATGACACGCTCTGTGTTTGCTTACTAAAGTGTTACAGCAGTTTTATTATTAGTATTGCGTTGTAACACTATATGAAATACACCCCATTTTTAGCCAAAATGGCAAAACAGAACCCTTATAGTTATCTTATGTCCGTCCGTCCGCAGCTTAGCTCAGAGACTGTTAGTGCTAGAAGGTTGCAACTTTTGCATGAATAAATTACTAACGCCGATAAAGTGAAAGAACAAAATCTTGAAAATCATTATTTTTTTAAGGGTACCTCTCTTATATGTAAAGTGGGGATGTGATTTTTTTCTCACCTACTTACCCCATCGTGTGTGGTATCATTAGATAGGTCTTTTAAAAAGCGTTTAGGGTTTGTGAAGACTATTTTTAGATTTAAGGATTCCTTTGTGTATAATATTAGGCTTTATAGTGAACATTTTTGTTAGAGTCAAGTGTCCCCCTGCCAGCTAAATGGTTGATGTTGGGTATGTGAAAAAATTCAGGGTAGTAGTATAAACACTAAAATTATAAAGAAAACTATCACAGTTAAGTACTTAGGCTTTACAAGTTTACGATCACATGAGAAGTAACAACATTATCGTACAAATTCTATTAAAAATTATTAGGTAATAAGTAGGTATAACGTTGAAAGAATAAAACAAAAACAACCCACTTCTTGAGCCGCACACCAAACTAACTATCTAAAAGAAAAGAACAGATCGATTTTTATTTAGTAAGTATTTAGTCAACAGGACTGTTTCCAACAAATTTACACAGAAGTTATTTCGTTACCTAAACTACCTTAATTTAAACCCGACTTTCACGCGAACGAAGTCGCGGGCACAGCTATTATGAATATATATATGTTACGGGTCTTAATCGCGTGAATAATTTTAGGTTAAATACCTTGCTTACCTACGTTTAATATGCATGATAGTTTAAGTATAATTTAATTTAAAGTCATCAAGTATTAAAATAAACTTATCCAGTTTTGAAAATAGATGGCGTTTAAATACAAATGAAACAGAATCAGGTAAATTGATTTAAAAAATAAATCTGAAATTCTTACGTAGAGGGATATGAATTTATGATGATCTTAATTAACGACAGGTTCATCATCATCATCATCATCAGCCTATCGCAGTCCACTGCTGGACATAGGCCTCTCTAATTGCACGCCACTTTGTTCTATCCTCGGCTACGACAGGTTGACACACCTATTTTTTAATTCACCAATGTAAACATTATAAAGAAATAAGTTTAGTATTTAAACTAAACGTTTCTAAAAGATATACTAATTCAGTATATCTTTTAGAACCGTTTGAATATTGTCTGTTTGTTTGAACACGCATCACAGTACCGCGGGAATGCAATGTTTTAAAAACAGGATATTTTTTTAAAAACTTTTCTCACACTAACCCTATTTCGCGCGAGTACTTGGGCGGTTTCGGGCTTCATTTAACCCGAAACCGATAATAGTAATATTTGATGTGATGCAAATCATTTTGGTAAAATACTATTATAATTTGTCTTCTAACCGTCTGGCGCCATAAACTTTGTCGCCCTTCATTTTGCTGCACTGGGCATTTGCTTGGCTTGCCTTGCCATAGGTCGGGCCCTGATTAGAGCTAGGCCCTAATATTCATAGATGCCACAGAGCATTGTGGAGCATGTTTCCAATATGTTTTACACAGAAGTTAAATTGTAACATAAACTACCTTATTATAAACCCAACTTCCACGCGAACGAAGTCGCGGGCACAGCTAGTTAATAATAAATTTAAACGTTCTAGTTCGATATGGAGATTGTGAGAACTTTGTCAATTTAATGGCCGTTTTGAACAACCATGAAAAAATAGAATTTGGTGGCCAAGATTAGATAAAATGACTAACGACCGGTCTCAATAATCTAACTATCGATGAATTTGGCTACTAGAGGTATATATTTGACATAAGCTTCATACAAAATTTGTCAAAATTCTACCTCTAGTAGCCAAATCCATCGATAGGTAGGTTATTGAGACCGGCCGTAAGTTGATAGCAATTAAACGTTTAGGTGAAAAACCCTTGTGTCTTTGTAATTTTTCATACTTTAAGCCGTGGTGAAAATCAATAAGATAGGCAGAGTTGTCGTAAGTTATAATTTTCGTATGGGTGGAAACACCGATATATCGACGTTTTGTATATACTTAAGTGTTTATTTCGTAGCTATAGACGTCCCTCATCACACTCGGGACTAAAACCGCCATCGGAGGAATGAGGGTGGCCGTGAGATAGCACACCTTTACCTAACCCTCCGGGGCACCCCAACGGGGATTAAATACGTTATATATGTTATGTACGTTCTGTATGTTGTTAGCGGTGTTCTCTGCGGTTCTTTGCAGTAAAGTCGCTGTTTGCGTCTGTTTGTTTGAGTGTAAAATATAGCTCTTCTCTTATAGTAGGTATTTCTCTTCTGTATGGTTTCGGACATCACTCGGGGTTTACACTGAAAACCAGCGCTGTGTTGTGGCTCATGCCGCACGCCACAACATGGCTTTTATGCTGAGTGGAAACCTCGTTTGTCGTAGATACGACGTGCAAGTGCCTACTTATTTGTTAAGTAATTGTGTCTGTGATAAATAAACGATTTTTCTTTCTATGTGCGCCGCCTGCAACTATGCTAGTTTTACTCTCCATTCTACTTGAGTTCTCCAATATATAGGCTGATAAGATTTTGAATTCAAGATGTTTAATCATCAACCATAACGCCACTATACAAATCAATCTCTATTTTAATCCATGACTTGTCAACAATATAATCAGTTGAAGACATCGTGATAATATATGTACTAACGTTCAAGACGCTTGTAGGTATGAGACATAAGCATTAATTACGAAATCTCTTGAATATTCGGCTTGACCTGCTAGCCAATGCATCCCCCCTTTATAATGCTTCGTCCTGCATTCCTACGAGTAATATTACGACAGCCTAGCAATACAAAGTGGTACCTACCTAGTACTAGTACCTATATACATTCTTTAGCACATCTTTGCCAACGTCCTATGCAACAAGTAACGGGGCGCTTAGCACTAAAGGGTGGGGATAAAAGTCAGGTTTTTCTAGTCAGTTAACTTTCCAGACGACTAAGTATTTTATAGGGAAGTATACATTTACTTATATAGTTTAGGACTAAATCGCGGGTATAGCTATCAAGCTGTTGAGTTGATGAGCAAGGATATTATAAAATTAAATGCTATATAACACGTAGGAGTGGAGTGTCAGGGAGATTGTACAACTGCTGTGCAAGAGTTTGGGGGAATCTACCCACAACTTCTTGCACATCAGTTTTACGCAACTTGCACAAGTGTCCAAACGGATAGCGGCCAGACTTGGATTCGGTTATTTTGTAAGAAAAACTGGTTTAATTGATATGTTTTAAACATTATTTTCTTTCATTATTCCTTCACTCGTTTGAAGATAATATTTTTTTCACGTGTTTCTGTGAAGTAATAAAAGAGCAAAAGCATATGCAATTCAGAGCAAATTGCCCCAACAATTGCATCCTCACAAAACCCGATATTAAAACCATACAATAACTAGTTTGTTTCATATGATACAGTATCGCTTGGGCGAGGTAGACTTTCGCTAGTAGTCACGTGACGTCACGGCTACGAGGGGGGAAACGAGGTTATAGCCATGCCCCACCCTAACGTCCCTGTACGCTTACACCAAGTAATTTTCGTGGTACATACAATTATCCGGCAACTATGTATAGGCATATAATACGTATAATTACTACGACACGAGAAACAGCTTTTACTGTGTCGTTTAGCCAAAAATACTACTCATTACAAGTCTTTTTATCCGACTGTAAGGAAGGGTTATGTTTTTCGCGCGCATCTTGTATGTAATATTCTTTATAACCTCTCTTTATTGATATCTCACAATCCACTGAACGGATTTATACAATTAATACGTCGTTAGATTCGTCTTGATCGCCCAATTGTTCTTAGATAAGTAACGTTTGAAAAAAAATACATGGCGGCTGTGAGATGTCAAACAGGTATAACATGATTAAGACTGTAATACAAAAAAAGTTAGTTAGCAACCATTCTTTTTTTCAATTTTCAATACTTGACAATAGCTGATATAAAAGTTAGTTACATCGGTACCACCCCAAAACTTCTAAAAAGAATTAAATAAAAAAAAAAAAAAAAAAAACCCGCCTGCACAAAAAAGATGGAAACAATATCCATAGTCGGAGGCACTTTACTAAGTTCATCGAGATTCATTAATGCCTGAAATTATATAATTATGTAGGGGATTTTGTTTAAATCTTTTTTGTGCAGGCGGTTCTTTATTTTTATAATTTATTTTTTATTGACGATGAGTTCTTTGATCACAGTTGTTTTTCAACAAGATTATGTTTCATAACACTCTGATTAGGTATTTTCTAAATCTTCTAATCAGCAGAATGGACAAAAATTAGACCCATTCTAGACGGAGCGAGCGAGAGATCCCACACCGATGGTACTGCGAGCGAAAAAATATAAAACTAGACATTCTCATTAGACAATAATTCGCATAACCAGAGTCGGTTTAAATTCATTGCTTTATGCAAAACGAGCAGTGTTCTGATACGCTAATTTGTTACGGTTTAAGTCATTACCTAACAAAATAGACACTGGCTATTTTTTCTTCTAAGTAACAATTGCTGGTAAATATAACCTTATAAGTATATGCGTATTATAAAAGTCAACGTTTCTATCTGTCTGTGGATTTGTGTTCACGAACCAAGAAAACCGTGTATAATTATCAATGCACAGTTTAAACCACTCAACAGATTGGATTGAAATTTGGCACACATATAGTAACTATTACGTAGGCATCCGTTGTGAACCCCTAAGGTGCTAAAACGGGGGTTCTAAATTTCAAACTATTATCTATACTAATATTATAAAGCTGAAGAGTTTGTTTGTTTGAACGCGATAATATCAGGTACTACTGGTCCGAATTGAAAAAATATTTTACTGTTGAATAGCCCATTTATCGAGGACGGCTAAAGACTATATGACATCCCGTTACGACCAATAGGAGCGGAGCAGCAATGAAAAATGTTGCAAAAACGGGGAAAATTTACGCATAAGAAGTTGCTCGAGTCAGCTATAATGTATACATATAATATATCGACTATATTAGAGACAATTTACAAGCAACTGCACAATGGGAGAAGGGGTTATCCCTAATGACGTAGGTAGTGCTCATCGAGTAACGGGCCCAGAACCGGTTTGAAGCCACGACCCCAACGAAGGGGCAAGGCCAGCCCGCTCACTGCACAAGGATAGAAAGCCAACCTATGCCGCAACATTGTTGCGTAATAGAGCTTTCAAGTTTTGATACTCACTTTGGGCGTTTTTAGGCAACTTATAAACTGACAATGGTTATTACGCCAGCATAGCATTAACGTGTTTGAGAAGCTTTTATGAGGAAAGACTGATAGAAGTCCGTGGGTGCAGCGAGTAAGGGAAAAGTTCCAGAACAATACGATAAGAAACCTTGTTGAATATCCTATCTTTACATAGTAGGTATATAACAATGTCACACACGCTTAGACCTCCTAAACTACGGTTTTCACGAAAAATTACGTGTGATAAGCGAGATATACATACACATACTTAGAAGTCAGCGTCTGTTCTCATTAAGGCAGATATGAACAAAAAGAAAGACAGATTTAATATGAATATCTCACTGGAGCCTTCTATCAAAGCTAAATATACAATGTAAGAGTGGCTCATAGTCTTAAACACAGATTGCCTAAAATAGGTCCCCTTAAATACATAACACTACGATTAATTCTGGGTAGTAGTGACTAGGCTCACTAACAAACATAAGCGGCGTTGACCCTAGGGCTATAATGATTTGGTTGCAGACAGCCACAATCTATTTGATTGCGGGCTTAGTTGGCAGGCGAAAGTACCTACGCTTAGCCGTCTTTTTAACTAAATGGGAACTAAATTCATTAATATCGATGTATACCTATAAGTCTTATACGGCACGCTGTGCCGTCACATAATGCCTACAGTGCCTACTCTTGACCCAAACACACAGATATCGCTTACAAACAGAATCTCTTAAAGTTGATTTGATGTTGTCAGAGATATTTTTACCGTGAACAATGTCTGTCTATGTTGCCTTCTATATTCACAGTATTTTGTAGTACCGTGTACTATTTCTCTAATTCATAATATATAGTCTACAAATCTTGAGCTGACAACGTATAATTTAAAACGGTTTACCATATTTTATTATAGACGAAGGGGAAGCTCGTAGCGCACCCAAAAAGGAGTGAGTAAATTGATATTTGTAAAAAAAGGGCAGCTCCCCCGTGGCTCAAAATGGGAGACGGTTTTTTCTGATATTTCGCCGAGAGGGGTGGCGCTGTGGAAGGGATGGGATTCGTAGAAGCCGACAAAAGCACGTACCTTTGCGTCGCCGTTTTTAAAACAAATTTAAAGGTTTTTTTTTGTACGATATGCGTTGTAAGGTTTGTTGTTTATACCTGTCTCTGTACACCAAGTGTTGCAGTAGATTTTTGAAATAGAAATTGAAAGATACCTACATTCTAGTTACAACTAATAATAATATAATCATTATTATTATTTTGTCTTATGTAGATACATTAAAACAAAGTTGTTGGATGTTTAAAATATTATCTTGTAAGAACATTATTACATTGCGTGGACGCAACCGCGTAAATCTATACTAACATTATAAAACTGAAGAGTTTGTTTGTTTGATTGAACGTGGTATTCTCAGAAAGTACTAATCCGAATTGAAAATTCTTTCACTGTTGAATAGCCCATTTATCGAGGAAGGCTGTAGGCTATATACATCACGCTACGACCAATACGAGCGGAGCAGCAATGAGAAATGTTGCAAAAACGGGGAAAATTTACGCAGACGAAGTTGCACGGGACAGCTGGTAATCTTATATGTCTTGTAACATTATTACATCGTATGTAGATTTTAGGGATGATACTATAAGTTACCATAACCAAAACAATAAGGACATAATCCAAAAATAGTGTATATAAGCCCCTGAGTACACAAAATCTATTTGTGTACTTATATACCCTAAAAGGATGACGTCATTCGACAGATCTTGTAGCCCAAACCCCCGGCGGATATTCCCCCACACCCCAGTGGAATAACTCTTAAAACTTGTTTAAAATAAACTTTCCTTTATTTTTTTCTTTTTTGGCCCACCATCTGAGTCAGGCATACCTACACAAGTGTAAAAAACTTTTTGGATAGAATGGTCCCATATGACTCATCGGAATCGTGCCTTTTTTCTTTGTTACCAAAAATAATACTCATACATTGGTCTTTGCCATTTTGAATTATAAGTTGTTTACAATAAGTCTCATTATCTAAGAGACAAGGAATATGCCGCTCGTATGGCTTGACAGGAAATCCCCGGGGCTACAGACCACGAGGCTAACTTGTAAAGAGTATTTACGCAACAATGTCTACCATTAAAAAATAATAATCGCGAATAAAAGTCAAAATAGAACTAAAACTTCTAGAAGTCAAGTTTTTTTCAAAGAACATAAAAAATCCGGAATAAGGCATTGTCGTATGACGATTTTATGGTAATGTACAAGAGACAATAAAACGTGCAACAAGCATGAAATAACGAAAACGTACAACAAGAGATAAATATAGATAATAATAATACCTATATTGGGACAACTCACACAACGCCATTTGAACCCGAACTAAGCAGAATTTGTACTATCGAAACCAGACAACTGATAAACATACTTAAAAATTTCTAAATAATATCTATAATAATATCTTGGGACAACTCACACAACGCCATCTGATCCCAAACTAAGCAGAGCTTGTACTATGGAAACCAGACAACTGATAAACATACTTATATATTTCTAAATACATACATATTATAGATAAATAACACCCAGACACAGAATAAACCATCGTGCTCATCACACAAAGTTTTATCCTGGGTGGGGATCGAACCCACGACCTCTTGCGTAGCAGTCGGATACACTCCCACCGCGCCACAGAGGCAGTCATACATAAATACATACATATTATAGATAAATTACACCCAGACACAGAATAAACCATCGTGCTCATCACACAAAGTTTTATCCTGGGTGGGGATCGAACCTACGACCTCCGGCCAGGGTCAATTATCACTAGACAGTAGGATTTGTGAAAATCGTATCGCTATCCGTTGAGTAGTTTTGATAAAACAAGCACACAAAAGGGCAGATGTGGAAGACGGCTTAACTCCACGACGAAATATAACAAGCAGTGTGGGTTGCCCATTACTAGCAATCTTGTTTAACCCCTCCGGTCAAGTTAAATTACTTGTATTCAGAGTCGGTAGTATAATGGGTTAGATTCGAAGTCGTGATCTCTCGATTGCGAGTCCGATGCCTCACCGAGGCTACCGCCGCTTTCAAAATTAGATAGTTGACTACAATAAGAGTAAATTATTTTATACTAACCAGGTAATAGTAGATCTTAAAATGCTCTGAAAATAACTGTTATTGTACAATTTAACATGTTTTTGAATTTAAAAGCATGAAAAAGAATACTAGAAATAATGATTTGAACATAGGAACTTATGACGTCATAGGTCACATTTCTATAAAGCTTTTCGTTTAGACGTTTTCTAAAAAGATACCGATTTGACTTGACAGTCAACATCCCTATTGATATATTGTATACAATTAAGGCCGTAATGTGTGTGAACGAAGAGACGAGAGATGCGTTTAAAAAAGCAGGTGTGGCGATTAAAATGGGGGATGTTATGCCAGCGAGGGCTTAGAGCGGGCCTCAACGTATTCACACGAAGCGTTCTCGGGTAGGATGATTACGTTATGGGGGAGAGAGAGAGAGAGACAAGCCCCCCCCCCCCCCCCCCGCGTGCCAAACTTCATCGAAACATACCGACGCTACGGGCAACGGTTCTAAGTAATCCCTAAATTCCTCGAAAGTGTTGAGGGGGGCGTAGCCCGCTGTCGTCCTTCCACTTCAAATAATATTTTGTTAAAATACGAATATCTGGAAGAGTTAAAAAGAATAAGCTTATTAGAACCTTGTCAAATGTATTATGTTTTCATGTCATTAGAACAATACATTATTGTAGCAATGATAAGCCGGTTGGTCTATTGGTTAGTGACCCTGACTGCTGCCGGTCTCAATAATCTAACTATCGATGGATTTGATTACTAGAGGTATATATTTGACATAAGCTCCATACAGAATATGTGAAAATTCTACCTCTAGTAGCCAAATCCATCGATAGGTAGATTATTGAGACCTGCCGTTAGTCAGAAGTCGTGGGTTAGATTCCTATCCATTGTTTATTCTGTGTTTGGGTGTAATTTATCTATAGTATGTGTGTATTTAAAAAAAAAAATTTAAGTACGTTTATCAGTTGTTTAGTTGCCATAATCCCCTACCCAATTTCCGATCAGTAAGCCATGTGTGGACTGTCCCAAGACATTACACATATATTAAAACAATAGATTTGACATTTTAAATATAGATTTGGAGAATTAAAACTCAGCTACAGCTATTTCACACCTTTTAGAAGTAGGTACCTACACTTTTTTAAACGCTGAAGTACTTATTACAAACTAGCTGTCACGCGCAACTTCGTATGCGTCAATTTTCCCCGTTTTTGCAACATTTTTCATTGCTGCTCCGTTCCTATTGGTCGTAGCGTGATGTTATATAGCCTATAGCCTTCCTCGATAAATGGGCTATCCAACAGTGAAAGATTTTTTTTTAATTCGGATCAGTAGTTCCTGAGATTACCGCGTTCAAACAAACAAAATCTTCAGCTTTATAATATTAGTATAGATTATAGGTAATCGTAAAGTAGGTTATGAAGTAAACTATAAACCACAGAACGAAAGGAAACGACTAAGGACTTTCTAGAAAAAGCTTAAGGCAGCTTTGAAATAAGATTATCTAAGAAATTATTCGTTAGGATTTTTTTAACAAGGCTAGGCGTCTTAGTAAAAGGCAAAATATATCCAACCGTCCCCTATATTTAAAACTAAAACGTCCCTTGAGCTGTGTTGTTAGTAATGGTACAAAAAATCAAGAAGGGGCGACAAGCAAGCCGGGGACGCACTATAAGTGAATCGTTTGAGCGGGCACTTTATCTAGATACTTCATATTTTTTTGTAACAAATTGGTCGTTTTGACTGTAAACTTTATACGTATTTTGTTTTCAAAATTTATTGTCAGTAAAAGCCTTTAGCTATACTGAATGCCGATTTAGTTAGACGAATGCCCGCAGGAGGAGGATCACACCATGATACTCTACCGAAATCAATCAAAAAAATTGTATTTTTCATAAAATTGTTAAAATTATGATATCGAATCCGAAAACAGCGCACGGAGTCACTTTCGCCATTTTTATACATATTAGATGTATTTCGAGACTTAATCGCGTGAATTATTTAAAGGTACAAACCTTTTATTTACCCGACGTTTCGATTGAATTGCACCGATCGTGGTCACGGGTCGACTGAAACCTTTAATTAATTCACGCGATTAAGTCCCGAAATATATCTGATAATAACAATACGTTTTTAAAAAAAAAATTGCTATTTTTTTTATTGATTTCGGTAGTGTGTCATAGTGTGATCCCCCTCCCGAGGGAATTCGGCTGCCTTAATCGGCATCTTGTATAACAAAATCGAGAATTTGAAATTACATAATTTGAATGTGCTTTCAAATGTTACAGATAGTATGTTACTTAGAAAAAAAAAATCCTAATGATTAACCCTTTCGAATAGTATCGTAAAAATACAGTGAGATTTTTTTTTTCATATTTTGCGGGTTCGACTCACGGCCCAGACAGGCGATTATTTAAAAATCTTTGAATGCAGTACGAATTATTGTTAAAATAAAAATGAAGTCTTCTTTCAGTAAAATGTTCTATCTACAACATTTAAGATACTTTCCTTCCACGCGGCATAGTTTTGGGACTACAGGGTGTCCCAATCTATCTCTCAAGATCTCAAGATCTAAAATCTAAGGTATAACATCGACCCCCAAATCCACTCACTCGATTTTATTAACATTATTGAAAGAATTTTACTAAAAATAAATCATAAAAATAAAAACCAAGTATGAATTTAAGCGTTACAAATCTAAAGGTCGTAGACGCAGTTGGTACATAAAATTGACAATCATGTCCGCATTTTGATAACTACTATTCATATCATCGCGATACAATATGTACGACACCAGACCACACTAGATAGTGTGGGCACAAAATACCTAGAGTACAGAAAGCACATCGCTTTAGTAACGCACATATAGACATCGTTCACGTACACAGAATCTACGAATGCTTTCGGGACAAAGTGGTCCGAGCACTGACATAGTACGCTGGACTGGCTTCAGTGGATAAATGCCACAAGAACGCACAAAGACTTGTGCAAGTGAAGCGTACTAATATAGTTTTTAAGTAATATTAACTTTATGTTAATATTGTATTTATGTTAGTCCGTAAGGTATGTAATTCTATGGGCCATTGACGCCTGAAATAAATAGTATTACTATTATTATTATAAAGTGACAGCTAATGCCGAATCGAATGACCGTCCTGTGAACTTTTTTGACACTTATAATAAATGGCCGTTGTTGTTATCCTTGTTACACAAGTATATAGTATGTATATGTAAACCCTGTCCGACCCATTAATGTGTTGTTAGGTATCATTTTCCCATTCGATATATGCCTTTCTTAAAATTTAATGATGAAAAAAAAAATACACCTAGATTCCATTTGATCTTGTTAAATGACTAAATCATGTCCATGACAACGTTATGAAAATAAAATGGAAGGCTTGTAGCCTCTGTCCAGCGTACTAGTACTAAAAAGGTCAGTGGGTCCTAGATTTCGTATCCTTGAGCGTTGTCTTTGGGTGCGTTGATCATGTGCGTTTGTATGAACCTCATCTTCGGTACTCTCGGTATTTTGTGGCGTGAAGTACTTCCCCTGCACTGTACTATAGCAAGGGACATTAAATTAACAAATCTGTATGAGTAATAGTTGAGTAATTCGGTTCTAATTATTTTGGTTTATGCATTTTATTCATACAAACTAAGTACCGTAATTTGACTTGGTTTTTAATATGATTCAGTTTTTTTATCGGCAATTTCACCCATGTGTTAATATATTTTTTTAGTATATTTTAAGTGGCCTACATTACTCCTTATAACATCAATAACGTAACGTGAAAATATTCGTATAAATATAAAAATCTGTTATATTTACAAAATGAACATAGACTCGGGGCCAACATTTTTGGATCTCACAAAACTGTCTCACGTGGGAATCGAACCCACAAACTCTTGCACAGCAGGACTCTCGCACTCACCCCCACAATGCATCCGAGGCAATCAATATAAACAGCTGGTACCTATCCAACATTACTATGGCAACATTATTGTCATATTTTTACCCGGCTGCGCAAGAAAGCGGGTTATATTTTTCGAGTATGTATATTTCTTTGGCGCGCTCTATCGTTAGATTCGTCTGAATTGTGAGAGTGACAGGGTACATTAAAATTGGAAAAAAATAAAATGACGAATTTTTGGCGCCAAACTATTTCACTTAATAATTTTAAGCAGTCGGGTTTTTTGTTGTAATAATTTAGCTTGTTTCTTTTAAGTAGCCTAATAAGTCTATGCTGGATGCCGATTTAGTTAGTCAAATCCCCGTGGGAGGGGGACACAGCATGAGTATCATGCTGTGATCCCCCTCCCACGGGGATTACAGCCCTACCGATATAAAAAATAGTACCTTTTTCTTAAAAAAAAAATTAGAACAACGCGCAGAGTCAAAGTACTAACAAGAGATTTATTAAAAAAAAAACGTATTTTTTATTGATTCCGGTAGAGTACCTGTCATGGTGTAATCGCCTTCCCGCGGGGATATGACCAACTAAATCGGCATCTAGTACCTATATAAATTGCTCAACCATCCGGTCTGTTCATCTATACTAATGTAATAAAGCCGAAGAGTTTGTTTGTTTGTTTGAACGCGGTAATCTCAGAAACTACTGATCCGAATGGTTAAAATCTTTTACTGTTGGATAGCCCATTTATCGAGGAAGGCTATAGGCTATATAACATCACGCTACGACCAATAGGAGCGGAGTAGCAATGAGAAATGTTGCAAAAACGGGGAAAATTTACGCAGACGAAGTTGTGCGGGACAGCTAGTACAGGATAACTAGGCGACCGCCCAGGGCGCTGGGATATTTGAAAGGTCGAGGGTATGGGGGCAAACGCCTTATCGTGGAGGGAACTCGTCCCCGGGTATATAATCTTAACCGACTAAAAAAATGTCGGTCCTATCACAAAATACCAAAAGTACAGAAGGTACAGTAGGACACGGAATCTCAGGCTGCCTTCCAAAGAAAGTGGACCACTTTACAGTGGTTTGAAATTTATGGGTAATAATATCTAATAATAACAATAATGTCTTGGGACAATTCACACAACGTCATCTGATCCCTAACTAAGCAGAGCTTGTACTATGGAAACCAGACATCTGATAAACATACATTATATATTTCTAAATACATACATATTATAGCTAAATTACACCCAGACAAAGAATAAACAATCGTGCTCATCACACAAAGTTTTATCCTGGGTCGAACCCACGACCTCCGGCATAGCAGTCAGGGTAATTTTTGGAACATTTTTCATTGCTGTTCCGCTCCTATGTCGGTCCGTATGGTCGCAGCGTGTTGTATATCCTATAACCTTCCTTGATAAATCGGCTATTCAACAGTAAAGTAGTTCCTGAGATTATCGCGTTCAAACAAACAAACAAACTCTTCAGCTTTATAATATTAGTAATTATTTAAGGTAGGGCATTGCTCGCAGTACCCCCCCTAGCTACCGGCTCTGAAGGTAGGACATTGCTCGCAGTACCCCCCCTAGCTACCGGCTCTGAAGGTAGGGCATTGCTCGCAGTACCCCCCCTAGCTACCAGCTCTGAAGGTAGGGCATTGTCCCACAATATGATTCACATTCATGAGACTGTGTAATATGAAGGCTACTTTCTTTACTCTCGGCATTTTGTGATTCTACATAGTACACGATCCTGCTCCGAACTATGGTGGAAATTATAATTATGTTTCGTCCAGTTGTCTCGTGCATGCGAATATGAACTTTAATTACTATCAAGACAGTTCAATTTGGCTTATTACGCGCTCAGACCCAGCTTGGAGCGTTCCCAGTCTGTGATAATTGTACCCAAGGATTTGTTTTTCTTTTCAACCGACTTCAAAAAGGAGGAGGTTCTCAATTCGTCTGTATGTTTTTTTTTTTTTTTTTTTTTTTTGTTTGTTTGTTCACCGATTACGCAAAGACGGCTGGACCGATTTGAAAAATTGTTTTTGTGTTTGAAAGGGTATACTTCCAAGTTGGTCCCATTGCCATCAGATCACGATCTGATGATGGGATCCTGGAGAAATCGAGGGAACTCTTAAAATATTAAAAGCACACCTACAGTGATTTAGGTATATTTCATAGTGATTCGTGCATTTACTCTTAAAAAACACTAATTGGTGAAGTGGAACTGATGATGAAGACCAAAAATTACGAGCAGACCTATTCAATATTTCACAGTTTGCGATTCAATTAAGTACTTTAATATGGTATTGAGTAGCACTTTAATCTCGATATACCTACTACTATTATACAATGTAATAAAGCTGATAGTGAACTCCTCAACAATTAACGGCCCTGCATCGGGGCAAGCAATATTTCGTAAAAGGATTTGAGCAGATGACCTAAGCCTATTGTAACTTAAGTGAATTATAAACCAACCCACTAAAAAGTGAGAAATAAAAACTTTTTAACAAAAAATATTACCGACTTCAAAAATAAATACAAGGCAACTAAAAAGCAAAAAATAATATACCTAGAATAACAAAAACAAATTAAACATTTTGAAGTTGGTGCCATGAAATAGTAGTCTTTATGTTTTATTCGGCACCAACTTCAAAATGTTTAATTTGTTTTTGTTATTCTAGGTATATTATTTTTTGCTTTTTAGTTGCCTTGTATTTATTTTTGAAGTCGGTAATATTTTTGGCAATTTAGGTGTTATTTTTATCAATGTAACGTGTTTTTAGTGTACTAAACTTTTGTGTTTTGTGTAGTTTTTTTGGCGGAACATGAAGCTGTGGTGAATTAAAGCTTCTTACGAGCTTTACACTTGGAACTGCCTCCTAATTTCATTTTGTTTATTATTTTTTTTTATGAAATCATAATTTTATTACTATTTTATTAAATACTAGATGTCCCGCGCAACTTCGTATGCGTCAATTTTCCCCGTTTTTGCAATATTTCTCTTTGCTGCTCCGCTCCTGTTGGTCGTAGCGTGATCTTATATAGCCTTCCTCGATAAATGGGCTATCCAACAGTTAAAGAATTTTTCAATTTAGACCAGTAGTTCCTGAGATTACCGCGTTCAAACAAACAAACAAACTCTTCATCTTTATAATATTAGTATAGATTAATTTGAAGTTTTCAAATAATCATTGGTTTGATTTTACGAAATAAAGATATTTGAAGTTTAAACTAACAGTAAATAAGGCACTGAAACAATATATCCCAGTTAACAAAAATTCTAAATTCAAAAATCGGTTGACATCTTCAAAATGGTCCGCTGAAAAGGATTTACACAAACAAAGCTAACAATAATCGAACAAGCTTTCTAAAAAAAAGCCGCATAGATACGTTTGGACGTGAATATAAGATGTCGCCATTTTCACAACACCTTAGGAAACTTATCATCAGTTAATTCCATTTTCTGATGACAAGCGTTTAATATGCGCGTTCACATTTTAAGGTTATAAGTATAAAAATTCATTTCCGTGCGCGGCCGATCGCGAGCCGCGCGCGGCGGCTTACGACGAATGGCTGACGCGCGCGGCCGATGCGACGATGGTCAGAGTATTGCGTTTATTACACTACACTGAATCAGGGACCCTAAATCCTTAAAAAGGGCGATGTAATAAGAGTTAGGGCCCTAATTCTCTAACAAATTTTCAAGGCCACCTCGATTTAGGGCCCGGATTCAGGGTAGTGTAATAGCCGTTTAAGAGAATGTATGGTGCCGTTTCCGAGGTATGCGACAGACGCGCGCGGCCAACGACTGTCGCAGGCTGCGCGCGCACTCTGAATATTGTCGCATTGGCCGCGAACGTTAGCCGCTCGTCATAAGCCGCGCGCGGCTCGCGATACACGGAAATGAACCTTAATAGTAAACACGGCATAAGAAAACATGCGTCAAGCGCTGCTCATCTGAACGTAAGCTTAGACTTACCTTTTCCACATTCTGAGCAGACGTAATCCTTCTTTTTGTGGGACCAGCTGTGTATCTTGAGGTGGTCTTTCCGTTTGTATGACTTGTGGCAGATATTGCATGAGAATGGTCGATTAGTCTCAGCCACCACTGGGCTCTCCTCCGCTGCTATAGCCTGCAAAGATTATGCTTTATACTATTTGACGAAGAAGCTATACGAGGAGTTAACTTTAACTAAGAATTTTAAACAGTGGTACAAAGTGCTATTTAAAAAATAATTACGAAAACCAAAATCGTATTACACAATCTGTTTTAAGTTTAGTTACGAGTTTTTTTGTTTACTCTCAAATTTATATGCGCCAGTGCCTCGCAGGCCGTCAGCGGAGCCCTAGGTATAGTGTACCTAGTGTAGTGGCTCGCAAATCACGCAACAGCTAGTGAGTACTTTTGTAGGGAGACGGTATGCAATATTTTAACTTTTATGAATAAAAAAAAAAAAAAAAACGCTTAAAAAATATATGCTTGTTTTTTTAAGCTGATCAAGGACACGAAATTCTTTAACACCTAATCTATCTATCGCCAAACTAATGTATCAACGCACAGCTCAAACATAACATAAACATACAAGTCTAACGCGTAGGCGTACCCAGTTCGTATCAAATTCAGGGCGTACTAATTTCGGGAGTGGAGGGGGTTAACCTCCAAATCCCCCCTCTTCCTCCCAAACAGTTTAACGTCGGCTTTAGGTACACAGCCAAGCGCCCCTCCCCTCTTAACAACTAGACTGAACTCATTTCGAAAACGAATAAATGCTTATGCCAAGTAACGCAAAGCGCTCGATAAACGCACACATACCTAAACATCGAACTCGTAATCTCAGACCACTATGTTCCGAAAGTGGTTCGAGATTATTCATAATGAATTAATTAGAAGAGGTTTCAAATACATTTTAACTAACGAATGTTTTGTCTTTTATTCCATTTTTAAAATCGAATAATATTTCTTCTATATTAATATTACGAAGTAGCTGACAATATTTTTGCAACTTTTCATTGCTGCTTCGGTCTAATTGGTCGTAGCGTGATGTTATATAGCCTACAGCCTTCCTCGATAAATATTGTTTCAATTCGGACCGTTCCTGAGATTATCGAGTTCAAACAAACTCTTCAGCTTTATAATATTGGCGTTAGTGTATAGCTGAAACTACTGACCGTTTTGAGATTTTAATCAATATCCAAAGCGCGGCCTCTCAAAGTTTAGCATTGGTAACAAATACGCAGACCAGGAGCCAGCCACTTACTTGCATCATACAGTTTATAAACATAAAAACATTGTAAAAAATGATAATTTGAAAAGAGTGGCCGCGAGTTTTTAATTGCCTTGTGATTTTCTACGGCTTTAATAATAATAATATATTCATTTCAGATAATATCCATATTTTTACATCTATACTAATATTATAAAGCGGAAGAGTTTGTTTGTTTGTTTGTGCTACCCAACAGTAAAAGATTTGTTCAATTCGGACCAGTAGTTCCTGAGATTGCCGCGTTCAAACAAACAAATAAACTCTTCAGCTTTATAATATTAGTATAGACTAGCCTAGTATATTTCATAGAATTTTATTTGGAAGCTGATTCTAGTAGGGTACACCTAAAATTACAGAAGATACTTATTCCCCATTATAACATGCATCCACTTATGCTGGGTTGGACAATCAAAACGATCAGCAATCACATTTAGCATGCTATTGCTACTATTTCTGATTCGTTGCCAAATAGAGGCATCTTTCTTTCTGAAGCGGCGGTAGCCTAATGGTTAAGGCATCGGTCTCGCAATCGTGAGGTCGCGGTTTCGAATCCTACCCATTATACTACCGACGTGAACCCACTCCTAACACAAGCCTTTGAGCTTAGCTGGAAGGGTTAACAAGATTGCTAGTAATGTGGGACTCAATCCCACATTGCAAGTTATCTTTTTGTTTCATAAAAAAAAAAAAAATCTTGCGCATGATGGCATGAAAGCCGTCTGTGTGTGCCTTCAAACAATAAACATTTACCATTATATATTGGGATTAATATGAAGTTAGGTGATACATGTAGAAATATGACGTCTCACAAGTTTTGTTTTAGTTCCGAAGTGAATAAAGAATTTAGAATTTGAGTGCGATGGTGAATATATCTCTTAGAAACAAGACGACCTTATAGTAGGCGGTGACCTCCATTTTTAAGCCAGACAGACACCCCACCCAGTTTGAACACATAAATGACTAGCATATAGCCGTACGGCCCACATTTATATAGGTAAAAGGGTTAGTCGTCGGCGTCATGACCGTACTTTAACAAGCTTAACCTTTTTTAGGGTTCCGTAGCCAAAATGGCAAATGTCCGTCTGTCTGTCTATCCGTATGTCACAGGCATTTTACTCAAAGACTACTCAATGAATCTTGATGAAATTTGGTGGAAAGGTGTCTTATAGTAGCCGCTACTTAGTTTGATAGCTAAATAATAAATATTTTTAGGGGGGGGGGGGCACACCATACATGTAACAGAAGCTGTTTTTTATTATATTATGTTTTTTATCATATTTTCTCAAACACACTTATTTTAAAAGCATCAGAACTAACTGGCGTTGCGTCATGCCCGTGAACAGAAAGTAAGGGGTGTTGTTTCTTTTTTTGGATTTCGGTCTTATTTTTTCTCACATAACGGAGGGCCCAAAAACTGACCAAAATGTCTAACTTAACATTTATATAAAGCGCGCTCGATGCACATATTGTGAAATAATACTCGTTGATTATACCTAAATTTAGATTTAAGCGTCAACAATTGTATTGATATCCGACTTCCGTATCATAAGGACAAACCTCATTGGTAATAATAATTTGTGCTATGATTATATATTTGGAAATTGTATGTTTTAATGATGCAATGATAATTTTTTTTTTTAAATGTGTATTGCTCAACTAAGTAAGTATGAACGTTACCTTCTATTCTGGTTTAACGATTTATTAGGGTTCCGTAACCAAAATGGCAAAACGGAAACCTTGTATTTTCGTCATGTCCGTCTATCTGTCTGTCTGTCTCTCCGTATGTAGCAAGCATTTTACTCAAAGACTACACAATGCATATTGATATTTAAATATTTAAAATTTATAAAAATAAATATTTTCAGGGGCTCACTCCATACATGTAACAGAAGCCGAATTTTTTTTTTCAGCAAACATCAACGTGTTGCATTCGACAGATCTTTTAAAAATACTTTATGGTAAACTTTTTTGATTAAGTGAATATTTTTGGAAATAATCGGACCCCTTATCTGTTAAAGCGTATGGCCAAAAATATGAAAAAAAAAACAAATGTAGCGCTTAATAAATACTCTTAAACTAAAATTATTTTCGACATGATCGGTTATACCGTCATTGAGTTATTGCCGAAAAACTGCGATTCTCAACAAAAGGGTGTAAGTGCTATGAACATACGCTCTTGTGCTGGTGCAATTATAGAAATCGATTTATTTTTTCATATATAGTGCATTTATTTGTAATAAAGGCTGCGGAACCCTACACTGAGCAAGGTCCAACATACTCTTGCCCGGTATTTAACAACAAATTTCGTTTTATTTGGTTAGTCGCGTCAAAAAACACGTGGCAAATAAAACCTATTTACAGTAACCGCAAAGCTAGTTTATACACGTGATACAACATCGATCGCTGTGGAAATCTATGGGTGTAGCAAAGGGGGGAGGAGTGGGGAGCTCGGGTGGTCTCGCGACACGTCTCTACCCCACTCTTGCGTAGGAGAAAATCCGATCCTAAGTACCCGGCTTTCGTCTGCGACCCCTCCCAAGTGAATGTTGGTATCACGGTAAATAGTATCCTATGTCCGTTCCTAGGATACCATATAAGTATCTACTTGCCATTTTAAGAGTTGTTCAGGCGTTAATTAAACAAATATGTTAAACAGGTAACAAGCAGACAGTTAGCATTTCGCATTTATAATACACTAGCGGACGCCTCGTGGTTTCACCCGCATAGTTCCCGTTCTCGTAGGAATACAGGGATAAAAAATAGCCTATGTCACACGGGGTTAGTGTAGCTTCACAAAGATGAAAGAATTTTTCAAATCCGTCCAGTAGTTTCGGAGCCTAATCAATACAAACAAACAATCAAATCTTTCCTCTTTATAATCTTATACATAAAATTCGCGTGTCACAATGTTAGTTACCATACTCCTGCGAAACGGTTTGACCGATTTTTATGAAATTTTATATGCACATTCAGTAGGTCTGAGAATCGGCTACTATCTATTTTTCATACCCCTTAGTGATAAGGGTTGCCCACCCCTAAAATGTATAACTATACTATAATATTTTAAAGCTGAAGTTTGTTTGTGTGTTTGAACGCGATAATCTCAGGAACTACGGGTCCTAATTGAAAAAATATTTTACTGTTACTGTTGTTATAGCCAATTTATCGAGGAATGTTATAGGTTTTATAACATCACGCTACGACTAATAGGAGCGGAGCAGCAAGGAAAAATGTTGCAAAAACGGGAAAAATTTACGCAGACGAAGTTGCGCGGGTCATCTAGTATTAATACAGATATTAGCATGGATTAAATAAAGCTCTATATTTTTTTTTAAACACGTTATATTTGAATGTGTTTTTCACCCACTTCAGAACGTCGTATTTAATTGAAACTTCGCACACTTATAAAGTATCGATGACTATACAATCCGATAAAAAGTTATTTTTGAAAATTCATCCCCTAAGAGGGTAAAATAGTGGTTGTAAGTTTATATGAAACTACATTTCGTATTTGGCTTATTGGTTTAAACTAACGTTCGGGGTTTTTGAAAATTTAACCCCATAGGTGGTAAAATAAGGGATCCAACTAAAAAAAGAATAATAAATAATAGTCTAAAAAACTAAAAAAACAAGCTTTCGTAATCAGAACTATACTAAAAAGTAAAATAAGTATATAAGTTTAAAAATAAAGGGTAATTAAGAAAAAAAAAGTTTATCGTAAACAAGCGTGGGGTACCTACTTGTGACGATATTAATTTATGCCCGCGGCTCCGCCCGCGTGTATGTCGGTTATAGCGATAAAACCTATCCTATGTCTTTCACCGGGACTCAAACTATCTCCATACCAAATTTCATCTAAATCGGTTTAGCTGTTTGAGCATGAAAGCGTAACAGACAGACAGAGTTACTTTCACATTTATAATAATAGTATAGTATAGATTATTTTATCGACTATCCGCGACCATGTGGTACCGACTTCCCACTTTAGACCTCGTTCACACTAGACAAACTCGCTAGCGGTAGGAGTATCGCAGCGTTTTCCTTGCACAGAGTATGGAATCCGCGAAGAAGGTACGGTCAGGTACAAAAATCAATATTTGGCACAAAAAGGCGAAAATTCAAGATAGTCGCCACAAAGTAAAAAAACGTGTTGTGTAAAGTGCGAGCCGGACTCACACAATTTTTTGTTATTTGTGTGTTTGTTGTAATTCGTACTCGACTTCAAAAAAGCAGATTCGGATGTTATTTTTATATATGTTCCGGCATAACTCCGTCATATAAACGGAGTTATAAAATATTTTTTTGTTCAAATGACGTTTATTCCGAGATGGTACCATATAAATTTTGTAAAGATCTGATGATGAGTTTCGGAGACAGATAACGAAACTCCTCAAAAATCCACTGTAATTGAAGTTGGTTAGATGTTCTTTTTTGTAAAAAAAATTAATTGTACATTAAATTAGTTTTGAACAAAAGTGAACTTAAACCCCTTTTCACTTGAGACACATAATAATAATAACTGAAAAAAGCCCGTTTATTTTCCAATCAGAAATAAATACATGCTATTCAAAATAAATCGATACTAGGTGATATTATAAATGCGAAAGTATGGATGAATGTTTGTCAATCAATAACGCCAGTACGGGTAAACGGATCTGTATAAAATTTGCCAAAGAGATAGATTATAGTCTGGAATAGCACATAGGCTACTTTTTATTCCGAAAAATGTTTCCCTGGGATTTTTTTTTTTTAACTTTCACGTAAATGAGGTCGCGGGCGACAGCTAGTATTATCACACTAATCACACTAATATTATAAAAGCGAAAGTTTGTGAGTATGTGAGTGTGTATGTTTGTTACTTCTTCACATCTGAACGGCTGGAGCAATTTTAATAAAATCTGTTACACTAATATTATGAAAGCGAAAGTTTGTGAGTATGTGAGTGTGTATGTTTGTTACTTCTTCACATCTAAACGGCTGGAGCGATTTTAATAAAATTTGGTATGGAGTTAGCTGACATCCTGGATTAACACATAGGCTAATAAACAGCGGGTAACACTGCAGGGCACAATTAGTTAGAAATAAATTAGAGAAATCATCAAAAATTCATTCTATTATTACAATTGACATTATTTTAATTCCTTTGTAACCACTTCTTGGGTGCACAGTATATGCATATAATATTTTTAGACAGTGGAGAAGTTTCTGTACAAAGCCACTTGGTTGCTCGTTTGAAACAAGATAAACACTAACCTCATCAAGTATTTCTTCTTGGACATTTTCTTCCATCACCTCATCAGGTTCCCGTTTTACTTCTACTTCTATATACTCTATGTCAGCCTTAGGCTTCCGTTCCAAGAATGCTTTGGTGTGAGTCTGAAGGTGTTTCCTTAGATGGTCTCTTCTATAGAATGCTACAACAAACAAACACATTGATAAGGCTTGAAAAAAAATTTTTAAATACAGTAATGTCCATTTAATATACAATAATGGCCGTGTGGTACCGGCTTAAGAATAGTACCACCCCGTCTCTTCCCGTGGGTGTCGTCAAGGCGACTAAGGGATTTCACACCGGAGGACGGGCAGCAGCGTCCTCTGCGTACTTAAAGCCTTACTGCGATCGCCAACCCGCTCGCCAAGCGTGGCGATTATGGCAATTACCCCCAGGATCTACAAACTAGTAGGTTCTAATGGGGGAGACCCGTGCCCAGCAGTGGGCCATCATAATGGGTTGATATGTAATGTCCATTTTTCATCAGAAATAGCCATAATGGAATACCTAAGGGAAATTCTATATCAAAAGTTGGCATGATTTAATCAATTTGTTTTATAAACAATATTAACACAATCACACTTTATTATAATTAATAACTTATATTTCTGTGTTACTTATTATTATGTTACAGTTGTTATTGTTTTTCCTCTTTAGCCAATATGTAAGTGTATAATTTAAATTTATTTTAGTACTTATACATCTATTAGAAAAATTTTAATAAGTAAGGTGCTATAGATAAAAATAAAATGCATTCTGAAGTCTAAAGCTTAATGCTGAACAGTATTTTTCAGATTTTTTTTCGGCTTCTGTTCTAAGACAAGGAATATGCTAGTTTTTTTTTTATTTTTTTTTATTAATGTATGATCATGAAATGATTATAAAAGAATATTATACTTACACTTATCACAAACTGGACAAGCCTCACTCTTGTCACCACTGTGTATGGACTTATGAATATTCAGATGCTCTTTCCTCTTAAATGCCTTCCCACAATCAGGGCAAACATGAGGCCGAACCTCTTGATGTTCCAATGTATGTCTGTCCAAGTGTTCTTTGCGTTTTAACCTAATAAATATTAATAATAAGTAGCTAGTACCCAAATAAAGTATATATTAAGTTCTAAATCTAGAAATGTTAAAGTTCATAATAATTTATTGACTTATTAGACATAAAAAGGCTCACCCTGTGCCACAAATTCCACAAAGAAACCTATACTCCTTGTTATGAACCAGCAGGTGCCTCTCCAAGGCTTCCTTCTCTTCATACTTGGCTGAGCATTCAACACAACAGAACTTAACCATGCCATCAGGATCAGTAAGTATAAAGGCTAATTTATTTTTAGCTAATAAACTCTTTTTCATGATAAAGTCCAAGGTCTCATCTGAAAAAAAAAAACATTTGTTTAAAAAAATAAAATTAAGTTTGAAAAACGAATACAAATTAAAATCGAAAACATACCTTCACCATTTGAATCCATTCTTGTTTGTTGTTGCTATCTATTGAACCTGTAATATTACGAAGGTTTATAACAAGCCAGGGGCAAAATATTACGATAAAACTTTCCCACACGCGCGCAACCGTTAAAGGGCAAGACCCAAAAAAACTGAACTTGAAATTGTGATCCCTTCCCCTACCAACGGCCGTCGCCCAAGGCCCGAGCTCCCCTCTGCTAAGGGGTGACTACCCTTTGTCTACCCAAACTTCCCCTAAAGGAGGGGAGGGGACCCCACTCTGTGCTCCGGCCGGCCGATAGGAGGGGTGGATTTACCTTACCCAACATCGATTCAAAATCGTCTACCTGAGACCCAAAATCGGTTAATAACGACATACCGTTGAAAACATGAACAACAAATACTCACAATTATGATTGTAAACACATAAAATTTATATGCGCGCGAAAAAGTTCTACAACTTCACAAGAACGTCATTTTTATTCACTTGTAATAACTTTTGGCCGACACTTTTAAAAACTAAATTCAATGAAATGACATTGATAAACAAATAGAAACAAAGATTAGGAGCTCATCGAAAATAAATACGTTTTTTAATATATTTTTGGTAAAAAAAAATGATAAACGCGTACACTCACAACACAAAATGGTTGGCAAATAGCTGATTGAATGAATGAAATAAAAATGAGCAAACGAATGAAAGATAGAAAGTTGAATGACCGACCAATTAATTCAGACCACAGATTATTAAATATATAGACGTAAAGTTGGTAGAAATCGGTACAATAATGAATAAAAAATCGGTAGATACTGAGGTCAGTTATAAGTTAGCGAGATGAAAATTTTGGTGCCCATATATTGGTCAAGTGTGAGTCGCACACGTGCGACACCCTCGATATACCACCTGCGATACCGTCTAAGTAGGTACATCGCGTGACGGGGGCGTGGGTGCAAATCATTTCACCCAAATTTTTATTATTAATGCTATGAATTCCACTCAAAATTTATGCAGAAAGTTTTATCTAGGTTTACAAAAGAGACATTTCTTTGCGAAAAAATAACATTTTGAGGAGAACTCCCCATTTTATATCTTCTATTACACACTACTACTATTACACTATTTTGATATCTTCAGAAATCAGTTGGTAGACAGGTAGACTAGGCGAGAAATAGGTAGATCTACAGAAAAGTTGACAACAACACTGTTATCAAGGAACATAAAATTTAGGCATGAATCTCGCGATCTGGGTTCTTAACTACTGTCATCAACGTCATTAGTGTCTGTCCCATAATACAACAAGGGTTGCCAATTGTACGTTAATAATTTGTCGTACGGTAACTGTGTGTCTTCTGAGTACAGTGTACGATATCATTTTGGAGATGCAGTACCTACTTGGATCATAGTTGTATTCATATACTGAGATTGCGGACATCTGTTCATAGACTTTACAACTTCAGCTCGCTTAACAGATAAAGGTTTTCGCCAAGAAACATAAAATAAGCTTCTTGGGTTTCCGCCAATGTACGATCTACGATAGATTATTAGGTTCGATTATACGATAATTCTGCGCTCCCGGCTCTTTACTACAGCAGGTTGGGAACCCCGTTCTTATCAATCAATCATTCATTGCTGTTCATTTCATTCATTACCGTTCATTTCATTCATAATCCGAATAATCCGCCGTGGCTTTGGCAGCTTTTGGCGGTCATATTACTTTACGCTACTGCCGATTGTAATTATATTTTCACGTGCTTCTTACAGAAACATATTAAAAATGGCATATGATAGCAATCTCGTAGAGCTAGCCGTTAAGCTGTTTTCAATTGATGCGGTGAAATTTGGAGAGTTTACAACTAAAAGTGGCATCAAAACACCAGTTTATTTTGATTTGAGGGTTATAGTTAGTTACCCAGAAGTTATGGTAAGTAGAGAACTACTTGTATGGACTTTAGACAGCAACGATAATAATATTATCAATTCAAAAGTAACCTTGCCTCGGGCGTTTTCAATCCTAAATTGCTGAATCAACATAGATGAATTTTGGTACACAAGTATATTGGATTGTAGAGAATTACTCCGGCTATTTTTTATCGTTAGTTACATACCCAAAACTGCAGGGAAAATATTGTCTTTATTAGAATTAATCAAACATATTTGTAAGTAATAGGTAATTATTTTCTTCATTTACAGACATCAATATCTAACCTTTTACATGACTTTTATATGAAGAATTTGGAATATGAGCATGTATGTGGAGTTCCATACACCGCATTGCCTATAGCTACACTTCTTAGTGTACAAACAAAAAAATCTATGTTGATGAGACGCAAAGAAACTAAAGCTTACGGCACTAAGAAATCTATAGAAGGTCACTATAAGCCTGGTCAGACTTGTCTGATAGTTGAAGACGTTATAACATCTGGCTCGAGTATACTTGAAACCGTAAAAGATTTACGTAAAGAAGGTTTGGTTGTAAATGATGCAGTTATTATTTTAGACAGAGAACAAGGAGGCAAAAAGAATTGTGAAAATAATGGTGTACGAGTAAAATCTCTGTATTCAATGACTACTCTGATTGATATATTGTTTAAAAATGGTAAAATTGATGAAGAAATGGTTGTTAAAGTTAAAAATTATTTGAAGGAAACACAGAGTCCTGTCATAGGTAAGACTCTCTAAGAGAAGATATCTATGGCTTGCTTTAATAATTACTTATTTTTGTTGTTGAAACAAATTGTTAAAATACTAGCTATCCCGTGCAACTTCATCTGCATAATTTTACCCCGTTTTTGCAACATTTCTCATTGGTGCTCCGCTCCTATCGGTTGTAGCGTGATGTTATTATGATAAATGGACTATACAACAGTGAACAAATTTTTCAATTTTATCAGTAGTTCCTGAGATTACTGCTTTTAAATAAACAAACAAACTCTTCAGCTTTATAATATTAGTAAAGATTTTAGTAGTCATTACTTCCATCACACATTTATGTTTAGTTCATTATGTAATTTAATAAATTTAATGATTATATTGAACTTGTAAGTTGACTAGTATAATACTGACTTTTGTTGCTGATGGTACACAGTATAAAAAAACTAATTACACAAATTTAAAGTGTCACACTTTCATATGATCCACTACAAAAGGTAGATCTACAGATACTACTACTACGATCTAAGTAGAAACATAAAAATATTAAATTTGCATCTTTTATCCTTTTTCAGAAAAACCTGTAGAAAGAACAACACTGCCATTTGAGAAACGAGCAGAATTAGCCAAAAATGCTATAGCAAAACAACTGTTCAACATTATGGCTACGAAGAAAACTAATCTATGCATTTCAGTGGACTTAACATCTTCTACTAAAATCCTCGACCTTCTAGAAAAAGTTGGCGAACATGTATGCCTTGTTAAAACACATGCTGATATTATTGAAGACTTCAGTAACGATTTCATTACGAGACTGAAACAACTTGCAGACAGATTTAATTTTTTAATATTAGAGGATAGAAAGTATGCTGATATTGGGCATACCGTTTCATTGCAACACTTGAAGGGAATTCACAGAGTTGGAGATTGGGCAGACTGTGTTACAGCTCATTCTTTGCCCGGTGAGGGTATACTTAAAGCTCTGAATTCATCAAACGGGGTCAATCATGGTGTATTTTTGTTGGCTGAAATGAGCTCTGAGGTAAGATGTTTGACTTGGTTAAATATGCATACAATTTGATTCATCACTACATAGTATAAAACAAAGTCGCTTTCTCTGTCCCTATATCCCTATGTATGCTTAAATGTTAAAAACTACGTAACGGTTTTTGTTGCGGTTTTTTTTAATAGATAGAGTGATTGAAGAGGAAGGTTTATATGTAAAATAACATCCATATATTTTATACCCGTGCGAAGCCGGAGCGGGCCGCTAATGGTTAATAAATTACGACATATCGTTTCAACATTTGATATTGGGAAAGAGGGGTCAAGTAAGATCATGTGATAATAGGGGGGACCAGGGAAAGAGTCATTTAAATAACTATAGAGATGTACAGGAGAATGGCTCAGTTTAAAATTTATTAATAACTAGCTGTGCCCGCGACTTCGTTCGCGTGGAAGTTGGGTTTAGATTAAGGTAGTTTATGTTACAATTTAACTTCTGTGTAAAACATATTGGAAACATGCTCCACAATGCTCTGTGGCATGTATGGATATTAGGGCCTAGCTCTAATCAGGGCCCGACCTATGGCAAGGCAAGCCAAGCCAATGCCCAGTGCAGCAAAATGAAGGGCGACAAAGTTTATGGCGCCAGACGGTTAGAAGACAAATTATAATAGTATTTTACCAAAATGATTTGCATCACATCAAATATTACTATTATCGGTTTCGGGTTAAATGAAGCCCGAAACCGCCCAAGTACTCGCGCGAAATAGGGCTAGTGTGAGAAAAGTTTAAAAAAAAAAATCCTGTTTTTAAAACATTGCATTCCCGCGTGTTCAAACAAACAGACAACATTCAAACGTTTCTAAAAGATATACTGAATTAGTATATCTATTACAAACGTTTAGTTTAAATACTAAACTTATTTCTTTATAATTATTAAAATATATATATTACGGGTCTTAATCGCGTGAATAATTTAAGGTAAAATACCTTGTTTATTGCCCGACGTTTCGACCGTATTGCAACGGCCGTGGTCACGATAAGCCAGAGTCTTCCCGTGACCACGGCCGTTGCAATACGGTGCAAATGCAATATGTGTACAAATCGCGAAAGTTTATCAACATTTCTTTATAATGTCTACATTGGTGAATTAAAAAATAGGTGTGTCAACCTGTCGTAGCCGATTTTTTGTTTTTTTAAATCAATTTACCTGATTCTGTTTCATTTGTATTTAAACGCCATCTATTTTAAAAACTGGATAAGTTTATTTTAATACTTGATGACTTTAAATTAAATTATACATAAAAACTATCATGCAGATTAAACGTAGGTAAGCAAGGTATTTAACCTAAAATTATTCACGCGATTAGGACCCGTTATATATATGTACACATATATATATATATATATATTCATAATAGCTGTGCCCGCGACTTCGTTCGCGTGAAAGTCGGGTTTAAATTAAGGTAGTTTAGGTAAGGAAATAACTTCTGTGTAAATATGTTGGAAACAGTCCTGTTGACTAAATACTTACTAAATAAAAATCGATCTGTTCCATTCTTTTAGATAGTTAGTTTGGTGTGCGGCTTAAGAAGTGGGTTTTCTGTTGTTTTTGTTTCATTCTTTCAACGTTATACCTACTTATTACCTAATAATTTTTAATAGAATTTGTACGAAAATGTTGTTACTTCTCATGTGACCGTAAATTTGTAAAGCCTAAGTACTTAACTGTGATAGTTTTCCTTATAATTTTAGTATTTATACTACTACCATGAATTTTTTCACATACCCAACATCAACCATTTAGCTGGCAGGGGGACACTTGACTCTAACAAAAATGTTTACTATAAAGCCTAATATTATACACAAAGGAATCCTTAAATCTAAAAATAGTCTTCACAAACCCTAAACGCTTTTTAAAAGACCTATCTAATGATACCACACACGATGGGGTAGGTAGGTGAGAAAAAAAACACATCCCCACTTTACATATAAGAGACCCTTAAAAAAATAATGATTTTCAAGATTTTGTTCTTTCACTTTATCGGCGTTAGTAATTTATTCATGCAAATGTTGCAACTTTCTAGCACTAACAGTCTCTGAGCTAAGATGCGGACGAACGGAATAAGGGAACTATAAGGGTTCTGTTTTGCCATTTTGGCTAAAAATGGGGTGTATTTCATATAGTGTTACAACGCAATACTAATAAACACTTTAGTAAGCAAACACAGAGCGTGTCATGTGTGTCATGCCCGCGAAAATGTCAGATATCCCTAAAGGTACGATTGACAAACAACGACCCCCCTCCTCCCGTCACCCACTACTCACACTTGACCGATGTTGAGCCATTCATTATCGTTGAATTGATGAACACGTAATCTCCAACCATAACCCCAAAACATGATCCTCGATGCACCTGTGTGATGCGTGGTCAAACAAACGGACAGACAGACAAACATTTCTAAAAATCATAGCAATGTGTTTCTTTTTAAAACTTCTTTTACTAAGTATAGAACGTTATTGAATACAACGCCATCTACTTTCAAGAATGTTGCCACTCAGCATCTCAAGCACCTATACCCTAATAAATGTTTTCACAAATAAGGAATTATTTGATCACGGTGAACAATTTGATTTCATAGATGGCGCTACATGTTTTTTTTTTACGTGTGTAATGTCTTTTTTTTAGACGAACACATAATTTCTGGAAAATGTCGAATACTTTTTAATTATAATGTAATATTGTTTTTCATTTCTACTACGATTAATTAATTACTCTCAGCAGTGCATGCAATACCCATAATTAACTTACCTACGTGCATAATTTACTTGATTTTTAATATAAAATAATAATAACCAAAGTAAATAAGTTACTTACGGTCGAAAAAATAACTAAAACATTGAGAAAAATATTAAAAAAGGATAAAGACAATTTAAAAATACAAAAAGAACATTATCAGACTTCGGATTCGAGCCCGGGACTTCGTCGTCAAAGTCCGCTAACATAGCTTCGAGGCTATACTGTTCGCTACTTGCCACGACAAAATAACTGTTCTTATGAAACTTAACAATGTTGTGTTTAGCTCCTTTTAGTTTTAGCGTGAAGTTATGTATTCCATGGGTTACAATTATAGATAATGTCTAATTGTGGAAAATTTTGTGATAAACCATTATGGTGCGACGAAAAATACGTTGCTACTCGTTCCCCATAGACGTTAGCGTAATGATTCATAGTGTAAATAATGTCCTATAGTATTTACTATAAAACTGCAAATTTTCATAAAGATCCGTCTAGTAGTTACTGTTTTATAACGAAAAATAGCTACAGACATTATCCCTTACTGCTTAGCTCCTATGGGAAAAAGCGTGATAATTTATAGCCTAAATGTTAATCTGCATCTATTAGATTGCACGTGCAAAATTTCAACCGAATCTGTACGGTAGTTTTTGCGTGATGCGTGTTCAAACAAACAGACAGACAGACAGACAGACCGACATTTCTAAAAATGCATCAAAGTGTTTGAATACTCTTTTCGAACATTTCCTAATATTTTTTTTCACTAAGTTCGGCCATGTACAGACACGTGAAATTTACAGTTTTATTATATGTATAGAAGATAGATTTTTCCTTATCTATTTCACAACTTTTACTAAATAGTATGTAACCCTTGCAATTTTTAAATTATAACATACTAGCGGACGACTCACGATCTCACCCGCGTAGTTCCCGTTCCCGTAGGAATACACGGATAAAATGTAGCCTATGTCACCTGGGTATAGTGTAGCTTCCGAATGGTAAAAGAATTTTTGAAATCAGTCCAGATTTTTGAAGTTTATTCATTAAATACAAAAATATAAATCTTTCCTCTGTATAATATTACTATACTACAAATAGATGACAATAAAAATAAAAATATGCTCAATTGTTTTTCTTTTATAGGGCAACCTAATCACTCCAGAGTATAAAGAATCAACAGTATCTATGGCATCCAAATATCCAGAATTGATTACCGGTTTCGTATGCCAGAATAAGGACACCTTTGCAGACCCTGGCCTCATTCAGCTAACCCCAGGGGTTCAGCTGGAGAGTAGCAAAGACGACCTTGGTCAAGTCTACAACACGCCCGACAAAGTAATCCTCGACAATGGTGGTGACGTAATTGTTGTGGGGAGAGGAATAGTGGCTGCAAAAAGTCCAGAGACCCAAGCCGTTCTGTACAAAGACACTCTATGGAAGTGTTATGTAAAAAGAGTATTTAGCGAAGCAGAATGATAATGCAATGATGTTTTATTTTATTTAGAATATCATTGAGTACAATAATATTTAAGTAAACTCCACTACAATGCGTTTCAAATGAGTTGATAACTGTCATGATGATATTTTGTTTCGCAATATGACTGCAACTTCATTGTGTAACGTAAGGTCGGCAATAAAATGATTCGTAAAAAGGTGTCATTAGAAGTACCTACCTACTAATGAACTATATACACTGTATTTTCCTATTTGTTATGTTTTAGGTAAATAAATATTACGTCTGACTGAAAGGCCACTAAAGTGAAGAATATTCTTATATTTTACCTATTTACTTATTTCCGTTTCGTGTTTATTGAATAACAAAGAATACTAATAATATTATAATAAAGAAAAATGTTAGGTAGGTACCTACATAGTTCAAAGAAAATAAATATAACGTCCGTTCCATTACCATAATACATATACGTACTTTACCCGACTTGGGAGTTTTTGTTGCTAGCGCTACAATTTTGACAAGTACAGAGTGAAGTTGACGCGATCGCGATTATCTTCGAATAGTAGTAAAATATGCATAAATAAAATACAAATTATTAGGCCTTATAGTTGTTAAATAAATAAAAAAAAGATTTTTATTGGGACCAATTCCTGTTGTGATACAATACTATAACTTGTAACATGAAATGTTATTGTTATTTATCTAGGTATAATGAGGTTTCGCATGTTGAAAATGCCTTGTTTTACATTCCTGTTATGATATAAGTTAATCTATTATTCTAAATATGTAAATTGTATTGTTTCATGTAACCGTTTTCATAAGTACGATTTTGATTTATTAAAGCTTCTATTGTTTATTTAAATGTATGTATTTTAATTTTATTAAGCGCCCTGTAAACGACTAAATTTATTTAACTACTTCACGTTTTCATCAATCAATAGCATAAACGTTCAAACCACAGATCAAACAAACTTTGTTAGGCGCCATGTAAACGATCGAAATGTTTGTCAAATTTTACGTGATCGCTTAGTTTGTCAAACGTTCTGTGTTTGACTTAAAATTGGATTGACGTCGTGCTTGACATTGTTTGACATTTTTGATCGATAAACGCGGTGTTTGTCAAACAACTACATACAAAGAGAAACCCAAGTCTGGCACATTGTTTGACAAAGTTTGTTTTGATCCTTGGTTTGAACGTTTCAGCTATTGTTTGATGAATTTGATCGCTTACAGGGCGCTTCAAACAATGTGCCTGAGACGTTTCTCCTTGTCGACAAAAAGAAAGACCTTGTTTGACAATCACCGCGGTTCACGTTCAATTAAGTTTGACAAACAAGGGTTCAATCCTTAGTTAAATAAAAAAGCAAAAAAATATAAGTTTTTTAAACCACGTAAAATTTGACAAAGATTTTGATCGATAAAGGGCGCTTCGAGTTTATACAATCTTGTGATGGAGTTTTACATAACCTTCTAGCCGTATTTTACCCGGTTAGGGGTTAATTTTCTTAAAACGCTGAAACAGGTGTTTTTATTTTACTTTATGTCAAAAAGCCGAATAGGTACGAAATTTCACAGATCTTACTTCAAATTAACGAAATACCATACAAACTTGCGACCCCTATTGTACCCTCTTAGGGGTTGATTTTCCAAAAACATGTGTCTTTATTTTGAACCAAAAATCCATTTGCAAAATTTCCATTTTCAATACTGACGGAGTTTCACACTACCTTGTGACGGAGTTTTACATAAACCTGGAACCCCTATTTTACCAGTTTAGGAGTTGATTTTCCAAAAACGTTGAAACACGTGTTTTTTAAATGCCAAAAATCCGAAGAATACGAAATTTTACAGATCTAACTTCAAACTAACAGAGAACCATACAAACTTGCGACCCCTATTTTACCCTCTTAGAGGTTGATTTTCGACAACCGCAGAAACATGTTTCTTTATTTTAAGCGAAAAAGCCAAATACATAGATCTAACTGCAATACTGACGGAGTTTCATACAAACTTGCAACCCCTATTTTGCCCTCTTATGGGTTGATTTTCCGAAAACACTGAAATACGTGTTTCTTTATTTTAAACAAAAAAGCTAAGTACGAAATTTCACCGATCTAACTTCAAAACTGACGGAGTTTCATACAAACTTGCAACCTCTATTTTACCCTCTTCCTTTTTTTCGTGTGAGTTATGAGGACGTCAACAACGAAGGCATCAACTGTCAAAATTTCAGGTTTGTAACCCTAGCGATTTAGGCTCTGCGTTAATAAATCAGTCAGTCAGGACAAGTGAATATTGTATGTAAGTTTAAATAGAAATCAGTGGTTATAACTCTAAACTTTTTTTAAAGATTACCTAAAGTTCGCACCATCTAAGTTTGCGTTTGTGAAGTTGTATTCGAATGTAGTTTCGCGCTAGGAAGTCATTCCCCGCCCGTCTCCTTCATCCTCTCCGATAAGAGTTGTGCGATACCTAAATTCGCGCCACTTAAGTTTGTGCGACACACAAACTTATGTGGCGCGAACTGTACATTTTTTAATCATGAATTAAATCGATCATATTTAAAAAAAAAACTGATTTTATATTACATAGGTACTTAGTGTTATAGTATTCTTTTGAATGTCTCATTCTGACAATTATTTTATGTTTAAGTGGGTAGGTACCAATATCCGTAAAAAGTCCTATGCATGACCGATGTTCATTCAAACCTATAAGTTATTGAGATTTAGCTGTAAGGGAAATTCTTTCCCAATACATAAAAATCTATCTCCGATAGTGAGGCCGATCGATAGGCTATTGTATCGATATAGCATCGTAGTATTACGCCTACGCTACAGATACTATTAATACTATTTTCATCCATGCCATGACGAGTTTACTATCGGTAGTAACGATAGTTTTAAACTATCGATAGATAAGTATTCTGTAATAGTATTGTCTACATGTATTTGGTATATTTTATTGGTATGTCAGTAGCTAGTGCAGTGATTAACAAGTTACAGAAGCCATAGAAATAAAGTTGACGTTGAACAAGTTACAGGAAAATTCTAAATACCTTATATTTCAGCATTCATCTTGCCAGTATCAAAGTTCATAACAAGACTGCTAATATAATTATGAGCGTAATTCATATTATTTAAATTGTATCTTTAGGTTTTACATGCAAGAGAAATTTGCTCCATATGATTGACCCCTGACCCTAATCTGCATTACAAAAATACAGAATGTTTTTTTTTTAAATTGGCGGGTTCGATCCCCGGCTCTTCTAAGTGACGCGTAAAAATCTTTGAATGCAGTGATTCTATTACCTCATTAAACGTATCGATACTATCGATATCCTAACTGTTTTTCAAGGTCAACTATCCTTAATGTAACTATCGATAGTTGACCGACTATCGGCATCAGATTTTAGTCCGCGGGCGCCTATAAATAAAAACTACGTATCTTGTATCGTGTATCCTTTCTCGGGACTTAAACAGACTGTTTCGTTATGTATCTACAAAATTACTCTTAAAAATCGGTTCAGCTGTTTTAGCGTGAAAACGTTACAGACATGCTAAATTAGTTATTATTTTAGATGAACTGTATTTATTTGAAATCAATACTTGCCATTGCCATAAAAGTAATAATTTTTTCAACAATATTTATTGATTTTTGAACGACAATAAATATTTATGAAATATGGCATCCCTACAATTGATCTGTCAATTCAGTTTAAAAAATGTCAAAATTGATAATGACTGCAGTTTTGTTCGCAACAAAACAAAACAATCTAAATAAATTTAGACATGGATTATATAGTTAAGGAGTTAGGTATAAGTAATAAGAATATATTTCCCACTTCCTCGCCTGATCTATTCACAGTTGTCGTCCACACAGGCTGGTTGAAAAAATGGTTCAAAAACTTCGAAGTAGATAATACACTGAATCATGTAGATTTTACCTTGCAACCTGGTGAAAGTGTACCCTATCCGTGGCGTAAAATATTTATAAGGGTATGTAATCACAACGTAGTACAATAAAATTACAGATTTTTGCAGTGAATGCGCTAAATCTATGTTTGCATTGTAGGTATTGAGTAAAAAGGTGTCCAAGGTTCTTCCTTTGCCTCGTTACAAGCTTAATGAAAACAACAATGAGACTCCGCTCACATTTTCTCAGCTCCTACAGTATGTATCACAAAGTAACCAAAGAAGTTTATGGAAGGAATCTTACAAGAAATATTGTCAGAACAATGATAGCAGTAAGGAAAGTACCATAGTTAATTTGTTAGAACATGATCAGCTGGTATCAGAAGTAATGCTCCGCTTGTATGGATGTAACATTATTAGAATTAAGAATGATGGAATTATTAAACACACAGATGTAATACCAAATAAGAATATATTAAAAATGTATGAAACCCATAGTAATTTATTATCAGCTTTGTTTACCTTTGAAACGGATATTAACTTCTTTATAATATATTCAGGACATTATGATAATACATTATTAGACTGTCTAAACTTCAGCCCAAATCTAATAGATATGAATTACAGTCGAGGATTATTTATTGTCTACCAACTCTTAAATGTATCGAAAGCCATGAGTGACAGAGGATTGAGTATAGGTATGCTGACATTGAATGATATTTATTTGTCCGAAAATTTGTGGCTGCAAGTTGTACCCATAATAACAAATAATATACATTGCCTGGATGCCTCGTTGATATTTGAACAGAATCGGACTAAAGCCACACCTGTAACAACAACTCAGACTAAAAGAGGAGAAGAGGTTTTGAGGAAGAATGCAGTGGAATTGGAGAAGCTATGTATGTTGTGGGTCCGAGGAAGAATATCCAACTTGGACTACATTCTCCATTTAAACATGTTGGCTGGAAGGAGTAATAATGATGCTCAAGCACATTTCATGGTACCCTGGGTCACTGATTTTTCTTCTCGCTGTGGTAAGTATGCTTTAGACACTATGATTTAAAAAAAAAAAACAAAATCATGTGATTGAGTCACATGATTTTGTTTCTTGTGAATATTATGTCCTATAATAACTACTAATAAGGAAAATTGAAAGTAGGTACTGTTGACAGATATATAAAAGTTTTTATTTGCAAATTAATGATTCTTTTATATCTTAAAATTCACTTAAGTGAGAAGTACCCACTCTGATTTGAAAAAAAAAAGAACATTATCTGAGAAAAACTACTCTTTGATATACAGATAAGAGACTTAGTAGTACCTATTTATTAAACTATAAAAACTTGATTGATGAAGTCCTATCATATCACATACTTGTTTGTCCAAGTACAGTTACAAATTGTAATTATTTCAAATCATAATGAACTTGTTTGTATGACAACAAATTGTGATTCATTTTGTTATCTTTCAATACCCAGATGACCATGAGTAAACATTAAAAAGTTAATGACATATGACACAGATAGATAAAATTTATTTGTTTTGAAATCATATTTAAATAATAAATTCATGCAAAAGAGATATATACAACATTATCATTGTTGAGCAATGTAAATCCAATCAAGACTACTCTTTTTCTCTCTTATTCTCTGTCTTTTCTTTCTCTATCTCGAAGCAATGAGGGGATATGAGTGATGGTATTGCCTTAGAACAACATGGTAATTATATAATTATTTCATCAACAATATCAGTTATTGTTGTTCTAGCAACAGCTAGTTAGTTAGTTAGTTTTACCTGGGCGAACAAGAAAACCGCACTTAGCCTCCCAATTGGGCCATTGTGCGACAACATTTAGCAACAGCTGTTGTTGTAAGAGTCCAGTGCAGTAAATAGGGTGCTGCCAGCGGTGAAATGACCAGACCTGATACAAGTTTCAAAGATTAGTGCAGACAGTTCCCTTCTTATCTTTGCTCAATAATGTTGCAGGTTGTGACCCAGAAACCATTGTATTTTGATTTCTCATTGTTCTCTTACTTCTCATAGTCGTTTTTGTAATAATAATAATAATTCGTTATTTACATAGAACAATACTTGTACAACAGCAACAGATGATGGCTTCTCTCTGCTCACAATTTAATAGTTGGCATAAAATAATCTGTCTATCTAATAAGACCATACATAGCCTTAAGCCACTAGTAACTTCACCAAATTAAAAAATAATCTGGGAATGGATGGATGGTCGGACGGACGGACATAGCAAAACTATAAAGGGAACCCTTAACCCTTGTTTAATGTTTACCACAGAACCCTAAAAATATACATAGGCACTAAATGATGAAATTAATGGCGGCAAACTAACATGACACTATCTTCACAGCTACATGTTTAACATGTATAATATACTTGAAACACGTAATAACTAGATAAGAACGAGACTTTGTGATTCAAAGAAGAAAACTTGAAAGAAAATAAACTTAAAACTGGCTTATGCACAGAATTTGCGAGCCATAATCAAACTACCGAATTAAAATCGGAAGACAAAAAAAAAATGAACCTTGATATGCTTTTTAGGTAGAAATTGGCGAGATTTGAGTAAGTCCAAGTACCGGCTGAACAAAGGCGACAGACAGTTGGATATGACGTATGACGTCAGTGGCAGCAACGACCAGACACCGCACCATGTATCGGACGCACTCTCTGATATTACTTGCTATGTGTACCTGGCCAGACGGTAAGCACGAAAGAAATGTTTTGGTTTAAATTAGTTTGATGATGCATTTTTGGCTAGCTATTCAGATTCGCCGTCATCATTATTTATTGTAAACTGTAAACTAACAGAGTGTAATTTTAATGAACCACTCTTGCAGCCTTACCTGCCTAAATTCTAATCCCCTTCCTGTGAAACATATTCTATTCTGAATTCTATACTATTTCTAACCAAGATGGTATCTCAACTTTGGGATATGTTCCTTCTCATATCTTTGCACACATGTAACCTTGAAGTTATTTTCTATTGTTTCTAGAATGCCAAAAGAAGTTCTCTGCAAGTACGTACGCAATAAATGGGTGCCAGCAGAGTACCCTGCTTCAATACAGCGTATGCAAGAGTGGACGCCAGATGAATGTATACCGGAATTCTACACAGATCCTTCAGTCTTCAAGAGCATACACGAGGACTTGCCTGTAAGAATTTGCACAAAAATTATAGTATACTGCTTCCTCCTAATTGGGAAACTCTCCTCATTATGGGAAATCAAAGTGCATCAACTTGTAATAGATCACCAAATAAATAAGTCTTGCAAGTATAATTGTCTATTTTTGTTTTTTTTTCAGGACTTGGGTGTACCTTCTTGGGCGACTTGCGTTGAGGATTTTATAACTAAACACAGAGAGGCACTAGAGAGTAGTCACGTATCAGAGAATCTTCACCATTGGATAGATATAACTTTTGGCTACAAGTGAGTTGGTCCTTTTTAAATCGCGCGCCACATAATTTGAGTTTACCAGCAGCCCCATAATGTGAATTTGCGTTCACTCTTTCTGCTGCCAATTATGACAATATTTACTATAATATCTGCTAATAGGCGATGGAAGTAATATATGTATGACCACTGTGACGCACTTTAGGCACAATTACACCAGGTTAATATATTACACTTCTTTAAACCTTTTTGCAGGTTATCAGGCGCAGCTTCCGTAAAAGCCAAAAACGTATGTCTGTCCTTAGTAGATGGACACACAAGAATACGTCGCGGTGGTACCGTCCAGTTACTAACTGCACCCCACCCTTCAAGGGCGTCGCGAGCTCTGCCTCCTGCCCCTCCTCGACTGCACTGGACTGCGCCTAAAGATGCCAGTAAGTCACACTTAACCATTCTTTCGTGAAGAAGTGCTTAAAATAGAGGTCCCAATGTGTCGCCTTGTGGTACGCCATATGTGCAGTTCATATTTTCAGAAATGTTTATTTAACTATTCTAAAACTTTGTATTGAATGCACTTAATAATCTTTACCGGGTACTATGGTACGTTAAATTTTATCTCAGTTTATTCTCAGTTGATCATATTTTATCTCAGTTGCCTGATATGAGAGTAGCTGTAATGGTATAATATGTCAAAGGCTTTTCAGTAATAGTATATGTATCATGACTTTTATTTTCGCAGGAAAATCCCTTAAAAATGATAGCTCAGATGAAATATCGGATGACGAAGAGGAATCGACAAGTCTTCCTCAACACGTGTCACGGTTGAATGTACCACCTCAAAGATTGCGATCCCGACATAAAAGCAGTAGTAGAACTCGTTCGTTGTCAAAAAGCCAAGCTCTTGACGACTCACAGCAATCGGCAAGCGAAGGCCGGGCGTCTTCAAGATCAAGGCACTACAGAGTCCAACGATCAGAATTTGGCAAAGGTGTCATATACCTCCCAAAAGAATTCAACCCAGTGGCTTCAATCCAGGCCTTAGAAGCTCTAGACAATTTTCGAACTAAATGCTTTTTTAGTAAAGCTGAAGACAGAGATAAATGTAAAGAAAATGTATCCACATTGAATCTTTATCCTGTGCAACAAGAAAATTTAACATCTAAAGATGTATCGGATGACACGGCTTTTACTAATCACATGTTCTTGGCGTCATATGATCAAAGTTATTTAAAGAAATTCACGCAAGATGCTCATTTAGAAAGTGTTTTGAAAGATAGAAAGAATAGATCGTTCAATACAAGGTACACTACTGATGCATCAGTCTATAATCAGTTTGTGACAGAGAGCCGAAGACAAGACATGTTGGTCATTGGATGTTTGATAGTAGAAATATTCTTGCACACATACATCCGTCCACTAAGAATGGCGAACAACAACTTCTTAGAACGATACAGTAATTGCAGAATTGTACTAAAACATAATTTCAACGCGTTACCAAAAAGTGTTAGTTATATAGCTTCTTTGTTACTAAATGTCCAACCTCCTAGTTTGAGTTTTAAAAGTGAACTAATTCCTAAGAAAGAAGAGTATTTGAGAAAGCTAGCAGTGACAGATAAAGGTTTACCTGCACCTACACCCGCGCAACTACTTCAACCTTTATTGATGCAACATTTAATACCTTTTCCACCGAGCTTCAACACTTTATATAAGCTACTAAACACATTACACGAATATGAATTAACAAGTAATGAGCTAAATATACTTTACATGTACGAATGTGACGGAATACAATGTGAAAAGTATCAGAACGTTGACAAAACGAAGCTGTATTTTAACCAGAAGATTGCTGAAGGAAAAATCCAAGCATGTGTTACACATTTAGACGTATTACTAAACCAAGTCAATTGCTATAACCAATTCGATGTTTTGGATATTTTCTTATCGCATTATGTAGAGCTTCTTCAAAATAAAGATACGTCAGTATTAGCCGCTTGGTATTTATTTGATACTGTTAGCAAAGCCCTAGGTCCTGCTCAAACTAGAAAGAAACTACTAAAACATGTACTAAATCTGTACGAAGATGATGATTTTGCTGTTGATAAACCTGACCAACATAAGCTAACAGATATTGACTCTGTAACTCTTAACGGTGGTGTCACAAACAAACAAAAGTTCGTAAAACTGTATCACAATATATTTTTGCTACAGTTGATGGTTAGACTCGGTCTACAATGTTTCTTGGACAACTTTACACAACACCTAGTAGAAGCTGTGGGTGGTTACAAAGATGTTTCGGAGGAAGTAGGCTCTCCAGGCCACTTGTGTCACAATAAAGCTTTAGCCAACAAGAAACCTAGATATTCAGACGATAATGTCAAGAATGGCTTATCCAGTAACACAGACATCTTTTCCCCTGATACGTCTTATGGATCAGAACACGTTACTACTCCAAGCGTAGAAAAGACCGTCAATGAAATAAAAGAAAAAGACATTGATAACAGAAGCGAAAACGAACTTTTTCACTTCGAAACTGATAAGGATAGACTTCCTAGTCGCAGCAGCCGAAGTAAATCACCAGCTGAATCTATCGACTCTTATTCATCGAACGTTCAAGAAAATAACTTACACACTCCTTCACCTTCAAAAGATCGTATTTCACCTATATCTGCAAAACATTTCACTCCAAACCATACAACTCAAAAGGAACTTAATGTTGTTACAAATAAAGTTGAAAATCACGAAGCACATAATTCTAAGGGACCAACATCTCCTATAATAGAAATACCAACTAAAGCAATGTTCACTAGTTACATACATTTTGCTGAAGACGATTCTGAGGATGTAGAACTGAGGAACAAGTCACAAGAAAGACAGAATGTAGAATTTAATATATTGGATAGGCAATCAAAATCCCAAAGTATGCATGAAGATGATTTTGTTTACAAAGATTCTTCTAAAATATCGGATATGAGCTCAGAAAGCCTAATTTGGTTAGCGCATAGATTAGGTCCTGTACTTACTTGTAGATATATTACTAGAAATCTGCTCAAAATGCTGACATTATGCTATATAGGTAAAGATAATTTGACTCCGTGCGAAACTGAAGAGAAAGATGAATTTGATGAGATATCTATTGTTAATAGCAGAGTGGTTGGTGATAAAAATGCTATGAAGGTTATCAAGTGCCTCACTTCAATAGTCGGTGAGTACTTTATTTTTAATTCTGTGTGTAGAACCGTCGAATAGGCTAGTTTCCAACTAGTCAAAACGACAACTCTTTATGATATGTCAAAACGCAGATTTTATATGGAGATCTCATACAAATGCCGGATTTAAGACGTCACTATTTTTTCTACTCTGCGTGATTTTTTCCCGTTTTTGCAACATTTTTCATTGCTGCTCCGTTCCTATTGTACGTATCGTGATGTTATATAGCCTATAGCATTTCTCGATAAATGGGCTATCCAACAGTCAAATAATTTTACAATCAGGACCAGTAGTTCCTGAGATTATCGCGTTCAAACAAATAAACAAACAAACGTAGTAGTAGTATAGGTTAATAATAATAAATCCTATTTTACGTTAAATTTAATCGGTACTTAATGGTTGGTAGTTAAAATTGTTAGCTTTATTTTAGTTTTTTTAATTATCATGGAAACTAGTATAGACCATACTGCTGCCACACGATGTTATTTCTCATTGAAACTCTTGTGTCAAAGTCTATGTTTTCGAGAAATTACATACCATATTTAGGAAGTGCTCGCAAGATTCTCTGTCACTTCATACACATACAAATGACATAAGGTCCATCCAAACTAGGAACTAAATAGAAACAACTGGTGTCCTGTGCGAGGATTGGCACACTTGGTTCACAATCTTGATGCTTCTGATGTGTATAATAATTTGATAAAAAGTTTTGTCTTTATTACAGCAATGTACGGAGAACAATTAATAATATTCCAATACTTACCTCATATGGGTGAGTTGATCGCGTCGTGTCGCCGACGTTTATCCGCGCCGCTAGAGGGCGGTGTGGTCGCGTGTTTGCAGCTCGTCAAGTACCTCATACCTTTCATGTCTGATGTTAAGGTTATGGAGCAATTGCAGGTTAGAGACGATCTAAGATATATAAGTTTAAGATATGGTTGAACATGGAGTAACAGAAGAGACGAGGAAAAGGGGGATGAAGTGTGCGAGAGAGACGTAGTGTGAAATAGAGAAGGAGAAAGTGAGTAAAGAGGAAAAGTGAAAACGAGGAAAAAAGTTGTGGAACCAGTATTTTGGTTTTGAAGGGGCTTGACCCCATTGAGCCTTACCAAGGCTTTTGGACCTGCCTCTCGATAAGAGGTAGAAGAGGGTTGGAAGTGTTAATGGCTACTGGGCTGGTTCAATCAATATGTATCTTCTTTTTACCCGACTACGCGACTCAAAGGAGGGTAATGTGTTTGTCCGCCTATGTATGTATGTATGTAAGTAAGTGTGTTCCTTTGTGGCACTGTACAGACCAAATGCATGTGCCGATTTTTATAATTCACACTTCAATCGATTCGTCATGATTCGAGTGTCTCTAAAACATGGCAGCAATAAAAATTCAAAATGGCGACAGCCAGGCGCCATATTGTGATAGAGAAAAAATTAAAGTCAAACATTTATGTCATGTAAGATATCATTGTATCGGTACACGTATTTCAAAATCGTGATGCGGTTTCTTTAATCATTTTTCACTTAGAATTATGATTTATAATATGGATTTAAAATTTGTTACCAACCATTTTCACTTACATTTTCAATAGCTACAGTTATTCATTACATTAGTACGTTGTGTGAGTTCTCCCAAGATATTATTAGTATACTACAGTCGGACAATTGAATCCCAGGGAATTCAATAAAATGCCTCTGACTGCATGATTCGAGATTATCTTGTTTCCATCTTATAAAAGCAGGCAGGTTTTTTGATTTTTAAAATTTATAAAGGCTATCCTTTTGTGACTCTAAGCAGTCTAGTTAGTTATGTAAGGGGTATATACTCCTTGTATACTAACATATAGGGACAGATACTGGATTTTCAAATATATAACCTCTTTCATTGTTACAGGACACATTCCTAAAATCAATTTTACAACCAGCTCTCCGCCTTGCGTCCACAACTCGTTGCTCGTACCCCAGCGGTGCGGCCGCGCGATGTTCCCTCACAAGAAAGCTATTAGACGCATTATATGCGCTTGCGCTTCGTATAGGGAGAGAGATGACTAGGCGCCATCTTTGTGTGCCGGCGCTGCAGAGGTAAGGACTACTGCCATAGGACTAATGTCACACCCTTGTTCATAATATTTAAGTATTAAAACTTAGTTTTCAACCGACTTCAAAAAGGAGGAGGTTCTCAATTCGTCTGTATTTTTTTTTTCTTTTTTTTTTGTATGTTTCTTCACCGATTACGCAAAGACGGCTGGACCGATTTGAAAAATTCTTTTTGTGTTTGAAAGGGTATACTTCCAAGTTGGTCCCATTGTCCCCAGATCACGATCTGACGATGGGATCCTGGAGAAATCGAGGGAACTCTTAAAATATTAAAAGCACACCTACAGTGATTTAGGTATATTTCATAGTGATTCGTGCATTTACTCTTAAAAAACACCAATTGGTGAAGTGGAACTGATGATGAAGACCAAAAATTACGAGCAGACCTATTCAATATTTCACAGTTTGCGATTCAATTAAGTACTTTAATATGGTATTGAGTAGCACTTTAATCTCGATATACTACTATTATACAATGTAATAAAGCTGATAGTGAACTCCTCAACAATTAACGGCCCTGCATCGGAGCAAGCAATATTTCGTAAAAGGATTTGAGCAGACGACATAAGCCTATTGTAACTTAAGTGAATTATAAACCAACCCACTAAAAAGTGAGAAATAAAAACTTTTTAACAAAAAATATTACCGACTTCAAAAATAAATACAAGGCAACTAAAAAGCAAAAAATAATATACCTAGAATAACAAAAACAAATTAAACATTTTGAAGTTGGTGCCGAATAAAACATAAAGACTACTATTTCATGGCACCAACAAAGCCATTTTGTTATTTCCTGACACATTTTTTTAACTATTATTATTTTTTATTATTTTATATTTGTTTTGAGGTTTTATCCTTAGTATGATACGTTAACCCCATTGTGGCCTTTTTTCAATTTATCATCCGGCGGTAAAGCGGCGGTAGCCTAATGGCTAAGGCATCGGTCTCGCAATCGTGAAGTCGAGGGTTCGAATCCTACCTATTATACTACTGACGTGAACCCACTCCTAACACAAGCAAATGAGCTTAGCTGGAGGGGTTAACAGGATTGCTAGTAATGTGGGACCAAAATCCAACATTGCTAGTAATCTTTATTAAAAAAATTAAAAATATCTTGCTGCTTTTTTACTATTATGAATTTACTAGTTGACCCGCGCAACTTCGTATACGTTAATTTCCCAAGTTTTTGCAACAATTTTTCATTGCTGCTTCGCTTCTTTTGGTCGTAGCGTGATGTTATATAGCCTTCCTCGATAAATGGGCTATCCAACAGTAAAATATTTTTTCAATTCGTACCCGTAGTTCCTGAGATTATCGCGTTCAAACAAAATCTCTTCAGCTTTATAATATTAGTAAAGACGACCTAAAATAATCTTTTTTTATTAACTCTGAAAACTCAAAACGAATTAGCAGGCATTGGACACGGAATATGTGGCGTTCTATTAATTAAAATACCGTCACGTATTTAAAAAAAAAAAATCTCTTAACATATAAACAAGCAAACATACAATTTTACCTTTTCATAGTAGGTATTATTTTATTTATTTATTAATAAACTTTATGCAAAGTTATTGTACAAAGGAGTGCCTCTGTGGCGCGGTGGGAGTGTGTGCGAATGCTACGCAAGAGGTCGTGCCTTCGATTCCCACACGGGTCACCACTTTGTGTGATCCACAAATTGTTATTCCGAGTCTGGGTGTACTTTGTGTCCGTTAATTGTATGTTTGTAAAGTCCCCCGCGACACAGGGCTTGTACCCTACTGTGGAAGTCGTTAAAAAAAGGCAGACTTAATTCGAAAAGCGTTCTCTACCAGTCATAAGGGTGATGTAGTCATAATGAATGGAGTTAGGTGGAATAAACATGTTGGCAGCTAAGCTATTAACGAGCAATTCTTGTATAAATATACCTATATAATATAAAATCTTAATCTCGGCAATGGCCCCAGCATTTAGTTTCCGGGGAATTCCGGAGGCGATAAATCGATCTAGCTAGGTTTCATTTTTAGTAAATCCGTCATCCTGGTACTAATGATAATATAAGTAAATAAGACAGTGATAGCAAACACCTTCAAGTATGTTTGTTATCTACAATTACATTATTTTCTTATCAATATTGCAATGTATACAATGTAGGGCACACACAGCCCAAGAAGAAGTAACGACTGGACTTGATTTACGGAACTTAAATTATATTACGTGGGACACTCAGAAAGTTTTAAGAAACTAAAAAACTAACTTCTATAGATAAAATATTATTATTAAATCTTTTCAATGAAGTCTCCACCATCCTCTATACAAAGTTTCATACGTCTGAACCTCCTCCACATGGGCCTGCTTCTGAGCTTCGGTGAGGTTGTGGGGCACCTAGCAAGAAACTATACTCTTCACGTCAAAGTGCTCGTGTAAATCTTGATAACGCTTCGCGAACCAATATGCAATATTTATGCTGAATAGAGATTCAGAATACATTGCAGATATATCAAGAAAACAAGTGAATTATATACGAATAGTCATATGTAACTCGCCTGTTTTCTTGAATTATATTTTTACTGCCAGCACACTTTCTTCTGTGACAGCAGTCGTAGGACCACTACTCCTTTGTTCATCCCCCAAAGTAAGGCGACAGCGCTTGAACTCGCTATGCCAACGCGATTTATGCTCGCTTTTATGGACGAAGGTCCTTCAAAATCAACCATCTACTGGTTGATTTTGAAGGTCCTTCATCCATAAAAGCCATTTGAAGTCGATCAAATGACTCATCAGGTTTTAGGCCACTCTCAATTCTCAAAAATTGAAATTCGAACCATGGTATTTTTACTTTTAAATAACCAAATTTTTAATAATAATAATAAAAACTTTTTTTCGCAAAACTTTCTGAGCAGCCTGGTATTTTAAGTTATTTTAAAATTTCGTGGTAGGTGTACCACATTTCTTGGCGCATTTTGTAATTTTAAAATAACTAGATTATTTCGGCATCTACTGATCTAGCTCAAATATGTGTCTAGATAAACATAAAATTCATCCCTTAAATTAACAGCAATATATTTTTTACCTTGAAAGACATTTTTATGGGAAACCGTAACGTTTCCTAAAAAGTAGGGACACATTTGAGCCCGTGTTGAGTCAATTGAAAATCATTTAAATTAAAAAAAAAAATTACAAAAAAATATTACTGAAACATTTTGAAGTTGGTGCCGAATTAAACAAAAGCAACTATTTCATGGCACCAACTTCAAAATGTTAGTTTGTTTTTGTTATTCTAGGTAGATATTATTTTTTGCTTTTTAGTTGCCTTGTATTTATTTTAAAGTGGGTAATATTTTTTGGTAAAAATTTTTTTTATTTCTCACTTTTTAGTGGGTTGGTTTGTAAGTTACAATAGGCTTATGTCAACTGCTCAAATCTCCTTACAAAATATTGCTTGCCCCCATGCGGGGCCGTTAATTGTTGAGGAGTTCACATGATAGTTCACTATCAGCTCTATTACATTGTGTATTAGTAGTACGACGAGAATAAAATGCTACCCAATATCATATTAAAGTAATTGAATCGCAAACCGTGAAATATTGGATAGGTCTGCTCGTCATTTCTGGTCTTCATCATTAGTTCTACTTCACCAATAGGTGCTTTTTGAGAGTAAATGCACGAATCACGATGTTATAAACCTAAATCACTGTAGGTGTGGCTTTAATATTGGAAGAGTTCCCTCGATTTCTCCGGGATCCCATCATCAGATCGTGATCTGATGACAATGGGACCAACTTGAAAGTATACTCTTTCGAACACAAAAAGATTTTTTTCAAATCGGTCCAGCCGTCTTTGCGTAATCGGTGAACAAACATACAAAAAAAAAACAGTCGAATTGAGTACCTCCAGAAGGAGGTACTCAATTCGACTGTTTTTTTTTCAACCGACTTCAAAAAGAATTTTGAAGTCGGTTGAAAATCTAAGCTAACTCCCCTGCCCCTTTTACAGGCGATTTCGAGCTTGCCATTTTCAACCATTAAAAATAGAATTGAATTTAAGTTATTATTCTCTTCAGTCTCTTTGCCACGCGGCAAATTACGTTGCGTAGGAGTATCTGCCTAATCTCTAAACCTGTTTATTATTTCCCAGGCTCTTTATATTCATCATAAAATACATTATTTGTTACAGGTTTTTCTTAGCCTTCGATAAAGCGACCGGCAAGATTGACAACTGGCCGAAACAAGAAGAAAGTACACCAGAAAAGGTGAATTACATTCTATCTAATACATTAAACAAACGATTCTTGTATGTATACAAATCATATTATAATATTGCTTGAACATTTATAAAAAAATGTGTATAAATACAGTTTTGGCTTGCCTAAAAAAAATACGATACGATAGACGTTGTAATTAAAAAAAGGTATTATTTAATGATTTTTTTATTCAGAAATTTTATATTACGAAGTCAGACTTATTTATACTGTCCGCAGACGTTCGGTTTCCTGATTTCTGATCAGGAATTCAGGTTCGGAATTCCGTGAGACTACGTCCGGATTAGATAGGGTTAGGTTTTTTACTGCACGCAAAAAATTAGGAACGTGGGCGCTTTGTTGAACATTTTGTATGAGAAGAAACCGGACGCCTGCATTTAGCCTTATACAAAGTGATTGATATTGATACCAGATTTTTTTGTTTAAAAGTCTAATTATGTTTTTTTTTGTATGTACCACAGTCATCTGGCTATGAGTCCCGTTGCCGGAAAGTCTTATGCCTAATTATAAAGTTATTACCGCCTGCAGTCATCCGAGCAGGAATCGACCGAGTCGAGGCTGGAAGGTTTCCTAGAGATCTGCCGCGACGGCAGCACGGCGGAGTGGCGCGTGCAGGACGGGCGCGTCGTGCGCGCCGACCTGCCCGACCTCGCCTGCACGCCGCCCGACCACGACACTACACACGACACCGCTAGACTCACTGTACGTTTCCTTCATTCATATCAACCACTGACCTTTCATCGTTTAATAAATAGCTTGAACAAAAAAACAAAAAGAAAAATCATACGATAAGAATAGTTCGACTTTCTATGCCAACGTAATCAAAGTTAGCGACGGTTTAAACCGACCCATCGCCACGATCGGCTTCCTCCATAGCCATGGACCTTTATCGTACTAGTAACGGGTCGTTTGTTTTGCCAATGTTTGATCTCCTCCCACATGGTGATACTTGGTGAGGTGTTAGACTACCTCCCACCCTACACAAGATCACGTGTATTTTTATAACATACTATTTTTACACGAGTGTGTCTAATGAGGGGGGGGGGGGGGTTAGAGGGTGGTACAATTGGTCCCAACACTGGCAAGTGTGAGTGAGGGATCAAGATCAGAAAAATATCACTCACTATACCCCCTGGTGATTATTCATGATTATTTCTGAATCCCCCCCTTTCGAGTCTCGATGGACTCGCTACCTACTACAAAGTGACAGAAATTTCAAATGCCGAATAGAAATACCGTCTGTGAACGTTTTTGACATTTATGACAAATAGCCACTATTGTTATCCTTGTTACACAAGTATAGACTTCCATTTGATTTTCACAAATGAGCGTCCAAATGTCAAAATCGGATGGCAGTCTTGTTATCGGCGGTAGCCTGGTTAGCGTACTAGCACTGTAGAAGTCAGTGATATCAACAAATATGAAATTGGAGGAGTTGGAAGTGTGCAAAATAGGTTTCCAAAAAAAAGGCAAGAATAAAATAAAGCTTCGTTTCTTCTTAGAAAGTGACTGCATTGCATCAGATACCAATAACTTATATTTATTACACATTACTTAAATAATTAGATTCATATTAAAATAACCGGTTGTTTACTATATAATAATTTATGTGGCATAATTTATTTTAAATAATATATAATAATATCTTTGCAGGCTCAAGAAGAACTTCTAATGGTATTTGACGAGGAGTTGGCGTACCAAGCTTACACCACCTTCGCCAAGTTCATAGGTGTGGACACCATGGAGCGGTGCATGAAGAACAACGATACGATACGTACTTTGTGTCACAAGTACGAGCAGAATCATTATGTGAGGTAAGTGTTGCCTTCAACACTTGCCCGGCAAGGCACATAATAGTTTGTGATGTATTGGCAATTTGAAGCTATGTTTTGTATACGTTTGAATATTTACTGGTCTTAAATAGCGGTACTTATTCGCGTCAAATATTTAATTATATACTTGAATTTATCCGGATTCAGTTGATTCAATCGAAACAGCATTGTTTCGATTGAATTTGTGATCGCTCGAGAAATCCACGCATCGATTCCCACTTTAGGCACCGAGTACATCGATTCCCTTTCCAAATTCTTGCAAATCAACAGAAGTTATATTTTATCGAGAATTATGCATTTTGTTTCAATGTAACCATATTAATTATAAATATTGATAAACTTTCGCGATTTGTACACATTATGAAAATATATATATTACGGGTCTTAATCGCGTGAATAATTTAAGGTAAAATACCTTGTTTATTGCCCGACGTTTCGACCGTATTGCAACGGCCGTGGTCACGGGTAGACTTAGACATATTAATTATATCAGAAATTGTGTGTCACTATCCATCGAAAAACAATGACTAATGATAGATAGCGTTGTACTGCATATTTAAAATACATATGATTAATAAATAAAGAAACGAAAGGCAGTTTTTGAAGACTTCCAAAAATAAATATTGGCCCCGGTTCACCCAAACCTTTTCTCAACAGCTCACCTCTACAAATCCGGTCCGACAAACGAGTCCAGCCGTCGTTTAGTGACGAACCGTTAAACCGAAGAGATCTTACAACCAAACCAGACATAGTCATGGACCATATATCTAGTTCTAATAGCTTTGGTTCCAATGTCACGCTGGTTGGGAACAGGATAGATGTCGCTAGTGACGCGGGGGACGTGGGACATCCTGCGCAGGGGAATGGGTTCGATGTTGTTGCGAATAAGATGGATAATGGTATTAAGAGTAATAGGTAAGTTGTGTTTTAGATGTATTTTTGTGCTGCGAGTCCAATTTTGCCACAAATTAGTTATGTATACGAAAATATCCAGATAGATAGGGGCTTCTAAACAGGCCATGTTTTATTGCAATTTGTGGCTGCACTGTTGGCAACTAATTGTTCAGCCATCATAAAAATATTTTATTGCAACTTGCGACCGAGCAATATTACAGCAAGAAATCACGACGTCACTCACAGTAAACAGCCAATATTGTAAAATCGAGCACTCAGCGATTGTCCGGCAACTTTCGAATATCCATACATAGAAAAACCAAACGTGCATAGACATAACTGAAATGTTGCTTAATCTGGCTAGTATTGCTTGCAATGTTGCTGGCCACTATATTGCAGCCAAATATTGCAGATAAATATTGCTCTCATAAGCAATAGTGTCTAAATTTTAAGCACGCTGAACGATTTTTGCATATTCTGTAAACTTACATTTTTCGAATGCTTAAAAAACATTTGCCCTTTTTTTATAAGCGGTAATATACCATAGAGACCCCTTGAAGAGTATTTTTGTTTATCAGAAACCAGTTTAAAATGTTTCTTTGTCTGGCTGTTTGTTTCGTCTCATCTCTGCAAAGACTAGATAGATTTTCAGAATAAGGATTGCGTGTAAAAAATAAACAAAAACTGAGTTCCCTTACTAAAAGCAGATAGAAAGCGGCGGTAGTCTAATGGCTAAGGCATCGGTCTCGCAATCGTGAGGTTGCGGGTTCGAATCCTACTCATTAAACTACCGACGTGAACCCACTCCTAATACAAGTCTTTGAACTTAGCTGGAGGGGTTAACAGGATTGCTAGTGATATGGGATCCAATTCCACATTGCTAGTTATCTTTTAAAAAATATAGTTTTTAAATTATGTAATTTCAGACATTTACGAGGCGATTGGCTAATATACTGGGAGCATGAAATAGGCCGTCCCGATAAAGAGACCCGCTTCAACCTAAAACAGATCAAGTTGCAAACATTTGCGGGACACACGCACACAGTCAAAAGCATACATTGTCTCGACAACGAGAACAGTTTCATGAGCGGCTCTAAAGACAAGACTGTACGGCTTTGGTCTTTGAGAAATCAGGTAAAAAGCACTGGACATAGTAGAGAGTAGTTTTTAGTAATCGAAAATGTAGAATAGGCCTGTTTCGTAGGTAAACAAAAAAATCCTAAACACTAATTAGTAAATAAACCTGACATTTAAACTGCCAACAATTAATGTTATGTTCACTTGTTTTTTTTTATAATTGATCATATCATAAAAATAAGTGATTTGACGAGAAAAAATAATGACGTCATAGACCGCTATTTGTATGACATCTCCATATAAAATCCGCGTTTTAGCATTTCTTAAAGAGTTGTTGTTTTGACTAGATGGAAACTAGCTCATTGGGCGACTACAATAACAATAAATATTTTACACTAATCAGCCGATAGCAATCTTAAAATGTTCTAAAATGTTTGTTCACAATTAACCTGGTCATGAATGTATAATATCAAGATAAAAGATATCATGATTTTTATTTATTTATTGACTTTATTCACAAAAATAATGTACAAAGGCGGACTTGATGCTTTAAACATTCTTTACCAGCTGACCTTAGGGTGATGTAAAATAAAATTATGTAGGTGCAAATTGTTGACAGCTAATGCTGGTTAACTGATGAAAGTTTTGATATATACAATTATGACGTCACCGACTTGTACAGAGTGTATCCATTTGACGAGTTTTTAATAAGATAATCATCTACCCTATTGGTTTGTACCGTTACTTAACGTTCTCCGAAAAAAATGTAAATGATGGCAATTTTTTTTTTTTATCTGCTTTCTTTTTAATCTGACCATATGCCTATAATTGGATCTAAAGTCTAATGGCGTCAACATTAAATTAGCTTGACATCCTTAGCTCCTCGCTAAGAGTGTTAAGCTAATTTAATCTAAATCAATGGTGGAATTGGAAAATTTCTTTCCAGTTTGGCGTCAGATTTATTGCTAGAATAACTAAAAAACTATTTTAATTAAAATCATATAATACGAAAATTCACGGTGTTTCAATAGTTCTCGATTCGACAGAAATATAATGACGTTTTTGTTGTTTTTCCTTTGCACTATAGATATGCAAGTATGCATTTATCTATACTAATATTATAAAGCTAAAGAGTTTGTTTGTTTGACCGCGATAATCTCAGGACCTACGGGTTTGAATTAAAAAAAAACTTTTACTGTTGGATAGCCCATTTATCGAGGAAGGCTATAGGCTATATAACATCACGCTACGACCAACAGGGGCAGAGCAGCACTGAAAAAATTTGAAAAAATTACCTTTATGAAGTTGCGCGGCTCAGCTAGTTTAGAAATATATAAGTAATCAGTATATTTACTGCCATATTAGGGATCAGGTGGCCGTGTGTGGGTTGTCCTAATTTATTTATTACAAGCAGCTCTCTCAGGCTTCGCACGGACACACATATACACATAATATGCATGTATTATGTATAAAACCATCTGTAAAAAATATTTCAATGGCATTGAAAACCGCATCAGTTCCGTAGAATCGTACTGACAGAAAAAGCGGCTTTTGGTGTATTATTTTAAACATAATTTATCCCTTCTCTTAGGGAGACGGTAACGCAACATCTCAATGCAACTGGACATACACGGGCCACAAGAAAGGCGTGTTGTCGCTCACATTCCTAGAATCGCTCCGCTTGGCTGTCTCCACAGACTCCGTAGTGCACATATGGGATCCGTTCATGGAGAGTGTGGTGTCACAGGTATGTTTTGAAAATATAAATAATTAAATAATGCTATTCTTCTGGATTCGTCCGATGCTATTTTCTAATTAAATCTGTTTCTCTCTGGAATGCTCTGCCCCCCCGAAATTAGAATGACACTTAATCGCCTTAATTTTAAATGCAAACTACGCACTCTGTTCCTCGATGGATCGGCTGAATCATAAAAAAATTTGCAACTTATATAATACTTGCTGTGTCCCGCGGTGTTACCCGCGGTTTATTAGCCTATGTGTTAATCCAGGGTGTCAGCTAACTCCATACCAAATTTTATTAAAATCGCTCCGAGCCGTTTAGACGTGAAGAAGTAACAAACATACACACTCACATACTCACAAACTTTCGCCTTTATAATATTAGTGTGATGTGATAATGTCTGAATCGGTATATTTTTTTTTGTTTTAAATATGACTACCGCAGTAGGGTACAAGCCCTGTGTCACGGGGGACTTAACAAAGTCACGGACACAAAGGAAACTAATGCGAATTTTAATTCTGTTTAGTTTTTTACGTATGAAAAAAAGGGTGTTTAAATGGGCGTTACTCGAAATTCTTCTGTTCCGTTACTATTTTATTAAACACTTTGCCACCGAGTGCCGTTGGAAGTTGTTAAATCAGGTTTTTATAGGGTCGGCAACGCGCAAGTGACAGCTATGGTGTTGCAAACGTATATAGGCTACGGTAACAGCTTACTATCAGGCGGGCCGTAGGCTTGTTTGCCACCTCAGTGGTATAAAAAAAAAATCTAGCCTCCGTATGTCACGCTTTAAGGCTAGAGACCAGTAATTTTATCGCAAAATGCAACATAGAAATGAAAACACAACACTATTATACTAAAAGTAATGTTGAATCGTTTGAAGTAGGTAATTTACAGTGTCATTAAATCGTGTTGTAAATAGTCGGATCGCACTGCGCACCCTCTCTAAGACTATCGCCCATGTTCAGGCTAGATTCTCAAACTTCTAGGACACCTTTTTTGCCCCCTAGGATGACTTGACTACTTAAATCACATGCCTAGAGAACGCTTGCGGATAGGGCACTGATACAGCAGAAGAATTTAAGACTTTGTAATATTTCATCGCATTAATTTTTGTTTCGTATTGTTAGGATGGTAGGTTCGAATAAAATGCCAAATTCCACAATGACATCTTTATTGTATCAATATTTTACACAGATTAATGTTACAATCAAAACTAACAGTAACACGTAATCACTGTCCCAATACACTTCACTATACTCAAACTATAGCCTCGATGTCTAAAATCCCTTTGAGTTTGCATTCAAAACTGAACTAATTCGCGTTAAGCGCAGTCCTGTTTCAATTCCAAGGTACACAAAACTCCAACAAAGACTAGTAGTCAGGTTCGGGAACGTCATGCACACAAACAAGTTGTTTACATTTTGCGTAGTTGTTTTTGGTAAACAACCGCATGTTTTGTTTATGCAGCGTTCTCGCGTTTCGGGAACATTCTAGTTCGTTATAGATACGAGTATCACGCAGGGCGAAAATATTAAAAGTTTTATTTGGTTTTGAACAGTTGGACAATATAAAATCTCCGGTGAGCATAGTTCGTACGTTGGCGGGTCCTTCGGCTGCAGTACTGGCTGCTACAACAGACGCCACGCTACGAGTTATTGATGCGAGGGCACCTCATACATCACATGAATTGAAGGTATCTATTTTTTATTTTTTTTCAATTTTACTAGCAATCTTGTTAACCCCTCCAGCTAAGCTTAAAGGCTTGTGTTAGGATTGAGTTCACGTCGGTAGTATAATGGGTAGGTTTTATCGTGACCTCAAGATTGCGAGACCGATGCCTTAGCCTACCTATTAGGCTACCGCCGATTCAATATTTTATTTACTTTATTTATACTATTTTTTTAAAGACTACTCCCTAATAATAAGTTCATCCCAACTTCTAATTTAAGCTTAGTGTTGATGATATTTTACTTGTCTTATACTTCGTAAAATATAGCTTGACCACTGTAATTATCGTCACTGAAATCCTGATTATCAACTTCAGTATGTTTGGACGGTAAAAAAGTATTTTTACTTCTTGAGTTGATGCCAATTTACACATTTTAACTGTTCAAAGACTTTAGTCTTACTGATTTTGCACAATATGTACGTGCACGTATTTTCACACGTTAAACGTAGACCTGTGAAAATTATGATAGTTCAGTTTGCGTTATGTAAAATTCATGGTCGTAGATATAAAAATGCAATATAATGTATTTGTGTTAAATATTAAAATTTTGTTTGCATTCTATATTCACAGAGTACCTAGATAATTGCAATTGTTAGTAACGGTAACTAGCGATCGTACTTCATTAAATTATTTAAGGTTATTTTCGTTTCTATAAGTTGTAATGTCAGGGATCGTCATGCTCACTAAAATGTCATTGCTTGTGGTGGCGGTGTGGGTCGGGTCGTCTCCCTTCCCTCCAATATGGCGAAGGGGATGATGGCTGACCCATGCGTCATACGTGTAAACGGGTACTACTTGATCGGCCTTGTCATTATCATTTTATAGGTTTATTTTAAATGAATGGTTCATAAATATTTGTATATTATAGTCTGTCCATTATATTAATACTCTTTTGACAGCTCGACGATTGACAAAGTTAGTGATGTACAAAAGTATCTCAAATGTGATACCATTCCGACTGTACTAATATCATTATTCGAATTAGGTACGTAAACAAAATAAGTGATTGCGATAAACGTGCGTTTCGATTTAATATTACCTTAGATTTCTTATAAATCCATGTATTTGCGTTTTTATTCATTATTATAAAAATAAATATTAGAAACTGTAAAAATTGCATAGTAAATTCGTAAAATTATATAAGTCAACTTGCAACATTAACCAACGTCCGCCCGGTCGCCATTTTGACGTGGTCTGTCACTCGCAACAAAACGCCCGTGCTAGTCACACGCATTTACGTTCGCTGAGTTTTCTTTAATATTTGTGATACCTCGAGTTGAGTAGTTTTATTTCTCGCAGAGTTCATTGATCGTGAGAATGCCGAAAGGACGTGTGTTGAAAAAACAATCGAGAGAATTAGTGCTTAAACTTCATGATTACTTTGAGCAAGAAAATCAAAATGGCGGTCCGCTTATACCAATTTCGCAAGTGCGAAACCGAGTTGCGGCCGCGTTGGGTATCAGTCTTTCAAGTGTAACTAAAATTACTACCGAAGCCTACGGCAAGAGCGGCTTAGAAAATAACAAGCTTTCTACACCTAAAAGTAAACGCCGGCCTCGTGTTGTTACAAATGTTGACGATTTTGATGCTGACGCCATTCGGCGTCATGTATATGACTACTATCTGAGAAAAGAAATTCCAACTTTAAGAAATCTTATTGTTTCTTTGAAAAGAAACGGTCTATTTCGTGGAGAAAAATCGTCTTTGGCCCAAGTTTTGAAAATAATTGGCTTTTCATTTAAAAAGTCAAATAAAAGAAAAATATTACTGGAACGCACTGATATTGTTTTGGCACGATGTGACTTTTTAAAGGAGGCAAAAAAAATTCAAGATTGGACAAATGTTGTCTTTACGGATGAAACATGGCTCAACGCTAACCACACCGTATCTCGGTCCTGGACTGACGACACTGCTGCTTCCACCTCCGCAGTACCTATTGGTAAAGGCGAACGCCTCATCATTTGCCACGCAGGTACAGCTAAAGGTTTTGTGAAAGATGTAATGCTGACATTTAAATCAAAGAAATCTGGTGATTACCACGAGGAAATGAATGCGGAGGTGTATGAAGAGTGGTTCAAGAATATGCTTCTATCATTGGAAGAACCATCAATAATTTTTATTGATAACGCGCCCTACCACTCTCGCCAAATTGACAAAATGCCAACACAAGCTAATAAAAAACATGAAATTATTAATTGGCTACGCGATAAAGGAGAAAATGTAGACGAATCCATGTTAAAAATAGAATTATTAAAAATATTAAAAAACAAGAAGAAACCAAAACGGTATGTGATCGATGAAATGGCAGCAGAATATGGCCATATCGTCCTTAGGATTCCTCCCTATCACTGCCAATACAACGCTATCGAACTTATATGGGCACAAGTAAAAGGGCATGCTGCAATAAAATGTAACACGAAATTCACAGCGAATAAAATGTTACAATTACTAAAAAACGCTTGCACCCACGTGACGACCGAAAACTGGGCGAGTGTGGTGCAGAGAACTAAGAAAGTCATAATGTCTGATTGGGACCGGGACATTGCATTTGATAATTTATGCACACAAGAGCTAATCATAAATATTACTGAAGACTCCTCATCGGACCAATCAAGTTCAAATGAAGATACTGACGAGTCATGTTAATAAAAGAAATTTAAATAAAAATGTTGTTTTCTTTCTGTTTAAATTACACCTTATTAATATATTATGAAGAAATAACATTTATTCATAGCATTTATTTCTACCGATTATTTGTAATCTGTGGCACAATCGTAATGATCGTTATGCGTAGCACATCACTAAGTGGGCGGTAACCGTCCATGAAGTACAATACTATTTGTTTGAAAATTTAAGGTAAACAATACGAAACTTCATGGGCGTGAGCTGTCAAAAAACTAATAATATAATGGACAGAGTATAAGTAGTTTTTTTTACAATAATCGAATCGCATGTTGTCTTTACCATCTTCTGTAATTTTTGTAAATTGTAATTTTATTTGCCAAGTTCTTTTTTCACGGGTTTACTCTAGTAAATTATATTCCAAATTTTGACTGACGTTCATAAGCGTTGCATTTTGTAACCTAAGTGTACAATGTAGGTACTTTGACTTGACTTGCCCATTTTCACAACTTGTTATCATACTTTATTATAGGATGTTCATGAGTAGTAACGTTACAAAAATAATCTTACATAATATAAAACAAATTCGCTTCTAAATTACGCAACATATTTTGATGGTGTTTTTATTATCATTATTACAGACAACTGATAAACATATTTATATAATTCTAAATACATACATAATATTACCGATAAATTACACCCAGACTCAGAATAAACCATCGTGCTCATCACACATATTTCTATTCTGGGTGGGGATCGAACCCTCGACATCCGGCTTAGCAGTCAGGGTCACTATCCACTAGACCAACAGACCACTAAAATTATATGTACAGATAATGAAGAAAACTTTATGCGTGAGATGGGCAGATAGTTTACAATAGGGTCTAGATTTATCTCATAACAACTCACTGCTGGGCTCGGGTCTCCTCAGCAGAACCTACTTATCCCAGTGGACGGGTAATAGCATCCCCAGCTGTAGATGCTGGGGGGAGGCGCCATAATCGCCACGCTTGGCGAGCGGGTTGGTGATCGCAGTAAGGCTTTAAACTCTGTTGCCCGTCCACTGGTGTGAGGTCGCCTTGACGACACCCTCGGGAAGAGATGGGTTGGTACTATTCTTAAGCCGGTACCACATTGATATTATATAAATAAATAAATAAATATCTTGGGACAACTCACACAACGCTATCTGATCCCAAACTAAGCAGCGCTTGTACTATGGAAACCAGACAACTGATAAACATACTTATATATTTCTAAATACATACATATAATAGATAAATAACATCCAGACACAGAATAAACCATTGTGCTCATCACACAAAGTTTTATCCTGGGTGGGGATCGAACCCACGACCTCTTGCGTAGCAGTCGGATACACCCCCACTGCGCCACAGAGGCAGTCGACATATGTAATGTCCGTTGGTACCAGTTACCGATGAGCGCGACGACGTTCATCCGCTGCATGTGCGTGAGCTCGGCGGGCGGCTGGGCGGCGTGCGGGCTCGCCAGCGGACACGTGGTCGTCGTGGATCTGCGCACGGGGCTCACTGCGGCCACGTGGAAGGCGCACGACGGAGAGGTAACTAACACATTGTGACAAACAATTTACAAGAAATTACAGCCAATAAAAACATTTTAGATATCATCTCGCTCAACTTAGAGGGAAAATGTCACGTAATGCTAAAAAACAAACCAATCATATCGCTTTTTATCGTCGCTGCATTCCCACTATAATGATAGACCACAGGTCTCAGTGCAGTGTACCGTAAATTCAAAGTCGTTGGAAAAAAACACCCACGATATGTAGAGTGAGAGGAAATTGTAATTTAGAGATGGTAACACAAGGTTAAAGTAAGTAGGTCCTAAACCTACTAGGACGAACAAGTCTTGATTGTTGATTTTTTTTACATACATTTTACATAACGGTTTGTGGCGGTACCCACATATAATAATATAAAATAAATTGACACTTGACAGCTCGCGTCAAAATCCTGAATCGCGATATAGAAGTTTTCACAGCTGCTAACTATAAATACAAATTCCCAAAGTTAACCGTTGGGCCGCGGTCCGCCAGGCACGATCACCTAGCCTGGTCGGAGGATCCTCCCTTTGTGTTGGAGAATTTTCCCCGTTTTTGAAACATTTCTCATTGCTGCTCCGCTCCTATTAGTCGTATCGCGATGTTATATAGCCTATAGCCTTCCTCGATAAATGGACTATCCAACAATTTTTTTTCAAATCGGAGCAGTAGTTCCTGAGGTTATCGCGTTTAAACAAACAAACTCTTTCGCTTTATAATATTAGTATAGATAAGTTAACAAATCTTAGTAGCTTAAGTGTTTTTTCGTGCAGGTACTGAGACTGGCGACTGTCGATGAGCACAGATTGCTCAGTTCGGGGCTAGACCAAGTGACGGCGCTATGGAGGCCTGACGACGGAGAGCTGATCGCTCATCTCAAGTATGACATTGTTTTATTATTTATATAAAAGTAGAAGATCATTAATTTCATCAGTCATTGCAGTATATTCTAATCGCTGGCTTTATAATAATAATATTAATTTATTTCAGATAAAATTGAATCCATATAATGTTAGTACGATCTTAATCTAGTGTTAGTATGTTACATTTAATTTGGTGCATGTACACCTTCACGCATATGCCTACTTGAACACAGTCTAATAAAGGGCCCATCGATTTTGTCCGCCAGAATAGTTAGAATTATTATAATAATATCTTGGGACAACTCACAACGCTATCTGATCCCAAACTAAGCAGAGCTTGTACTATGGAAACCTGACAACTGATAAACATACTTATATATTTCTAAATACATACATATTATAGATAATTAACACCCAGACACAGAATAAACCATCGTGCTCATCACACAAAGTTTTATCCTGGGTGGGGATCGAACCGCGCCACAGAGGCGGTCAAACCGAGTCAGAGTATATTTGTATATTGAGTCAGAATACTGTTAGAAGTATACCTTAGTCGCTGCTGCATAGACATGAAAATCATCTAATCTCGTTTCGGCGAACATGGCCGAAGCGCTGCAGTACCGAGGCAGTCCCAACAACATTCTAAGCGCACTAATAACTGGACGCGCAATGCATCGTAAGCCTTTTGCATATATCTACAGTACGATCAACGTAACTTGACCGGATTGAAGTTAGGTTTTTATCACTTTCGCGCATGTCACAGAGATGCGACCCTAAAATTACTTACGAAAACGACTAAATAAGTTTAATCGATTAAAAATACTAACAACATTTTAATTCAACAATATAAAAACATTAATTAAATGAGGTCATAAAAGTTTAAATTTAGAACAGTTAGGTACCGTAATATAAATACTAAAGAAACTTTGAAAAATAATTTCTTTACGAAAATAATCACAAAAAAAACATGAGTTAGTAATACTAATTATGGCAATGTAATGCGTAATCGCATCTCTAATTCTCTCGGTTTAGTTACTGCCCCCGCCCCCCGCTTCCTGTCACCATTTACTTCCAAAAAATGCATCTGCGCAACCACTTGTCGCCTACTTCAGTCCGGCCTAGTTACGTTGATCGTACTGTAAGCCACAGGCTGCAAGAGTAAAAAGATTGACAATAAGCTCTAAAAAGAGTCAGCTCAACATCGTTCGTTTATACACGGTGTATTTTGTAAATATAGAATTTGCCTGCGATATATGTATTTAGGGTAATTTATTAGTGTGGTGAATTATCCCATGATATATTTATCATCGCCTTTCTCCACAGGGGCAGCACAGAGCCGGTCCATTGCCTTTCAGTGTACTATAACGAGCTAATTTCTGGTACTACAAACAATCGCATCGGAGTCCATACCTCCTTAGATCAAGACGCTTCGTTCTCCAGCACCAAACTACGCTCGGACACGTTCAAAGGAGTCCTTACTTGTATGTCAGTGTTGCCACTAAATAGGCTACTTTTGTTAGGCAGTGATAACGGTACTATTAGTTTGCTGTGCTGATTATTATCCGTTTTTACCACAAATTTGGCGGCTTGTCACGATTCAAAAACTGCTTCTGTTCATTCCTATAGTGTCGTTTTGTGGACATATACTGTTATGGAATGGAATTAGTTTTGTTAATGATTTATCCATGGTTTTTTAATGTATTATATATTGTTGTACAGTAAACTATTGCGGTATTGTACCTTCGAAATTTGCGCTGTAAAGACAAATATGGTAGCTAATTATAAGATTAAGCTATTACGCTAACGGTCAGAAAGGCGGATGGGCGTTTACCCGGTAAAAATTGGTACTTTTTACCCGACTGAAATCAAGAGATTTGTTAAGTGTTGTAAAACAAGAAAATAAATATATCAATTTCAGGTTGCCAATTCACGTATTTAAAGCAGTGCAGTTGCAGTTAAATTTCGATTAAAACGCCCATATTCGTATTCTTGTAATTTTGGGATCGATCTCAAATACGCTTACGTCAATTATGCGTCTAGAGAGCGTAATAACGCCATGATATTTGAGATCGATCCCAAAGTTACAAGAATACGAAAATGGCCGTTTTAATCGAAACTTAACTGCAACCATATAGCACCACTAAACAATTATGAGTGGCTTTATTTAGGACTACGAAAAATTACCCTATACCTATTTTTAAAGGGTAAACGTTCATGTCTGCTAAGGTCGCAAATGAAGAGAACACTCATGGGGTTTATGAGTCTTTGATATATATATAAGTATAATTAATATTCTGTGTATTTCATAACAAGAAAACGCTATAAATACGCTTTAATAATTAATTCAATAATGGCATGACACTGCGGGATGAAATACTTACATATGCTGTCCGATGAAATTTACATTTTAGATACTCTAGTGATTCCCTGACTCGAACATTCCACAATACGTATGGTAGGGTCGGAAACTCGCCACGTTTGTTTTCGCCAATAGGGAATATTCATGTATTTTTTTTAGTTCTTAAACAATGGCTTACATCGACATATTATGGAAAAAAAAATATGCAGCGCGAAAAAACTACTCCTAGGAAAACAAAACTTTTTCAAAATAATAGCATTTTCAAAAACACGCCATCTTAGCGCGTAAAAATCATGGACTGTGACGTCACAGCAATCGCGACAGCCAATAGCGACACAGCATGCCTTAGCATAATATGGACTGTTACGTCATAATTTGATCTGATTAATAGCATTCGATTCAACTACCTTAAATTTCCCGCCCCATTTTTGGCCTTTATAATCTTTTTTTCTTTTTAATATATTGATGTAGACACAATTCTAACGCGATAAAATTAAAAAAAAATGTTTCACATAAAATTTGCGTCTTATGCATATTCCCTATCCTCCGACCCAACCATATGTGTAATAGCAGTTCCATAAACATTATTCGAAATCGCGGTAAGCCGCAGGTTAAAACTAGTATTAATATATTACTTCGCTTGTAATAAATATCACGTAAATTACTCATAAGAGTCAGCAGCTAACAAAGCGATCTCGCCTCAAGGTATCTTCGGCCGAAAACGGACGCAACTCCATCTATCGCCATCTCTATCTGTCGTTCAGATATTTTGCTTGTCAGAGAAAGACAAAAAGAGATAACCAGGCCAATCCTTTACAACGCAATCTCCTGTTCTCTCTCTAACATACTATAAAATTGAGCGGGAGAAAGAGATGAAGATATATGAAGTCTGTGGCCTTACGGGCAGACGTGGCTTTTCAAAGCACGTGCCTGAAGGCAGCTTTCAATTAAAAATTCTGGCTATTCCCAAATATAAGGATTAAAGTATAAAGTGATTATTAACCAAAGATGTTTGAAACAATGATTATTTTGATAACTGCTTATTTGTTTGCATAGAATTCTGTCTTTCGCATCTAAACTTAGTTGTACCTATCATAAATGGTTTTATTAAATTTAAGACACTCAAATTTCAGCCATTGGTAATTAGGCTTCATCGCATAAATGTGTTTCTTCACTTAATCTACCGAGCTCGATCTACATTTTTTAAAGATAACTATCAATGTGGGATTGGGTCCCACATTACTAACAATCCTGTTAACCCCTCCAGCTAAGCTTAATGGCTTGTGTGAGGAGTAATGAGCATCGGACTCACGATTGAGAGTCCGATGCCTATGCCATTAGGCGACCGCTGCTCTTATTGGTTTAAAAAAACTTTATTCTCACAAAGAATAACATTCATGAGATCTATTATTATTCATACAAACATTTGAGTACATCTCAATAATATAAACATATAGATATTTTGAACATTAAAATAAACCATATAATTTGGTTTATGAAGCAAAACAATACACTTGTGAAAAGTGTAGATTCCACATGTACATTAATGCGTGTTCGCAAGCAATAGGTAAAGCCGAAGAAAAGAACAAGGCAATAAATACTTGCGGCCAGTCTTTTTAAATTGTCAATTTTTGTATGTTAATAAACTGTATATGTAGGTAATGTACTACCACCATTATATTATACACCATATCAGATAGATTGGGCGTAGCAATGTGATGATCAATGGTCTTATCAATTAACGTCTATTGATCGAGTTCGAGGGATTAGGTGAAGAAATTAGGGGCCATTTATTGATTACATAACAATGATTTTGGCGATTTTTGAGCCTTCCTATCCCTATGTAAAGGGTACATGATTTTTCCAACACCCCCCTTCCTTCGGGACCCTTACGTAATTAGTGACTTGACTTGCGACTATTCTATATCATAAAAAAAGATAGCCAGGATTCGTCGGTCCAGTATGCTGCGATACAAAATAAGCTGTTGTAATATACTGCATCGCAGCCCGGTCTTATTATTTAAACTAGCCTTTAAAATGTATCCATTTTATTCACATTACTTTTTTTAAGTTATTAAAAATAGGTCCACATTATTGTAATATACATTTTGAAGTGTTAAACAGTTGTAAAAACATAACTATATTAATAAAGCAGCCGAAATTAGACTCTCCTCTTTTATGATAACGGTTAAGATTGGTTAAAATAGTAATTTACTAAGATTAGATACTTAATAGTGAATCAAGCTAAATCAAACATTATTTGTGTAATGGATAAAATAAACTCAATACCAAGATAGATGACTGTTAAGTCAAATCAGTATCATATTAAGAAATGTCAAAATATTTATATGAAATACAAATCACTGACGTCATTATTTCGTATTCGTGTGGTCAAAACATTTACTTTTAATGTTTATAAATTCATGACCACGTTAAATTGTCGACAAACATTGTTTTCCAGAACATTTTAACAAATGATATTTCTTGATTAGTGTTAAATAATTATCGTCGACACAATTGCCTGGGAAAGTCTACTAACGGTTTTAATAACAAGCCTTATTGTTAACAAATATACCTCACAGTACCACAAGTTTATACACAGCATTATTTAATAGTTTAAGAGATAATAAAAGGCTACCAATAATCTGGAATTTTCCTGGACCTGGAATCCATCCTCAGGTCCATCAGGGACAGAAATTAATGGTACTTTATATGTATTTTACGAAGTCTGCAGCGTTGAAATTGTAAAATATATTATTATAATTGTTGAATAATAACAACGGCAAACGATTTTCATGTGGCTAAGATCGTGGCAGACAATTTTGAAATCATCAAAAAATATAAAAGATCCTGTATAAATACAATAAATGCATTTTTGAAAGATAGAAAAATTTGAAATCCAGACTCAGGAATCGAACGGCGGAAGTCTCGGGTTCGATTCCTGAGTCTGGATTTCAAATTTTTCTATCTTTCAAAAATGCATTTATTGTATTTGTAAAGTTATTGGCAAGAAATGCCTATAAAAATTACTTCAATACTCGGCCTGCGACATCATAATTTGTTAAAATGCTCTCTGTAACGTGTAACGAAGCAATAACAAAAGCCGTGATAGTTCTTTAACTACCGACTAGATGTCGCCGCGAAGGCCTAATTTCGCGAGCAACAAGAGATAGAAAAATTCGAAATCTAATAACATAGTCCAGATAGGTGGTTCGCTTCTGGCCCCAGTTTGGCTACGGAAGTCTCGGGTTCGATTCCTGAGTCTGGATTTAAAATTTTTCTATCTTTCAAAAATGCATTTATTGTATTTGTAAAGTTATTGGCAAGAAATGCCTATAAAAATTACTTCAAGATCCTGTATAAATTTAAAACTTCTTCTCTCGTTGTTTCTACTAATGTATTGCTATTCATAATTTATCATACACCATCTTAGCTACGTGAAAATCGTCTGCCGTTGTTATTATTCAACAATAATAATAATGTATTTTAAAATTACAAAGCGCCAGAATTCGTTATAATTATAATAATATTTTAAAATTACAAAATCATAAGTATTTGACCAAGTCTGCCACTTGGTCAAATACTTATTAAAATCTCTTAAATGTTGTACCTGCCGGGTCTAAAGATTTCACAATGTGGCCAGTCTGAACTTAATGAGATCCATTTCTTGAATGGGCATTCAATTTTTCATTGGCTCTTAAACGAGAAATAAAGCTTTATTTTGACTTGAAATAACAACCTTTACTCTAACCAAACTTATAATGATAATGAGAATAAACAATATTGAGTTAATTACTTTAAACTAAATATAACCTTATGTTAAGATTCATAAAGTTGCTTTTTAAAGCAACATAAATAATTACAAACGTACATATAATATTGAAAGTAGACCTTTAAAAAGAGAATATCTTATTATAAAAGAGAAATATTTATATCTTGTTTCATTAGCCCGAGTACAGTATTTGCGATATTATATATAATTTCTCCGGCTTTACCTATTGTTTGCGAACTTGGCGTTTCATGTACCTACATCGAAGAATTGTGACACTATGCATGATCGAAATAGCTGCACGGTTAAGTGACCGTATTCGAAAAATGTCACACCTCTCCGTGCCCCGGAGAGCACGTTAAGCCGTCGGTCCTGCGCCGAATCTCTCTCCAGTCGTGTCGGATTTCCATCCTATCGGTCAATGAGAATGAAGGAATAGAGATTGCACTTGTATCTGCTTTTGTGCACTATAATATCACCGACCGACAGTAACCGACATCGGCTAGAAGACACATAAATAACAAAATCGGGTGTCAAAACGAAAGCTAGATCAAAATAGTACTGTTATAACCTTGTGGTTGGTCCATTGTAATATCTGCATTTTTTACCTTAAAAGTGATATTAAGAACAAATTGTTAAGCATAGATTAACATATTGTAGTTATTATAAATAAATCAATCAAAACATTAGTTATAATTATTATAATTGGAGCACTGTAAGTAGTACTTAGTAACTTTTTAAAAAAATGACAAAAAATTAAAAGTATTTATTAGTTTATTATTTATAATCTCGATTTTTAAATCGACTAATAATAATAAATTCAAAACGTTTTGAAGACGAATATGTTGAAAGAATATTGCTTCTCACAGCTATTTGTTTAAAGGTGGGTACAACCCGGTATCAATTATCGATTTCTCGATTATTATCTATTATACATCAACAATCGAGAAAACGGCAATCGATACTTCAATTGCTAAATTGCTTTCGCTACAAATCTTTGTAAGATTGTGTGATCCTGTTAAAATTATAAAAAAAAATTGAAAAGTCGAGATTCTAAAAAACAACAATTTAATGAACTAAGTGAAACTGTAATTTAATTTATAAATAATGTTAATATAATATTGTAAAGTTTAATCGATTTGTGTGTATATTTGTTCCTAATTGTAAATGCTCACTACTTTAAACTTGAAACACATTTATAGTATTTAAATTAAACGCTAGGTCCAATTTGTTTCGTTTATGATCTTTTAGACATGTTTTATATAACAATTTTATAATAAATATTCGATGGCGTACACCCTGACATGGTACTAAATCTTTAAAGAATTAGCTCAGAGTAAGCGACTGTTTGAGATTTTAATAAATAAAAATAAATCTTATGAAATTAAAATAGAGTTGAAAATAGTATGCAATAAATTAGCACGAACCTAATTGCATCTTCATATAGTTTCTTCAATATGACATATAAAGTAGTACTAAGGCCCTTATCCCACCAACGGCAATTAGAGAGCAACTATCAAATATTTTCTCGCTCAAGAAACGTATAATAATAATAATATCATGGGTCAACTCACACAATGCTATCTGATCCCAAACTAAGCAGAGCTTGTACTATGGAAACCAAACAATTGATAAATGACTAATGACTGGTAAGAGTAAGCCGAAGATAGAACAAAGTGGCGTGCAATTGGATAGGCCTATGTCCAGCAGTGGACTGCGATAGGCTGATGATGATGATGATGATGATGATGACTGGTTGCCATAGTACAGGCTATTTTGAGACTTGGCCGTGTGTGACTTGGTCCAAGATATAAAATATATTTATTTATTTAATTCAAAGTCAAAACACGGAGCGCTAGTATCTGTGTCACATTGCGTTAACTATACAAAGATACGAAAGTTACAGAAGGATGCAACGTGAGCATACGATTTACAACTCTATTTGAATTGGTTAAGGATGGTATTTATTAGTGATCAGACAGTGTTGATTGACAGTTGTGCCTTTATACGTCACGTAATTTGCGCCGCGTTCAGTGTCATAATTGAGACGAATCCAACGACACACACCCGGACGTACACATACTCACGAGATGCGTTTGGGCTGTTGAGCTTTCCAAAGAAATGTACATACATACATAGATTCGAAAAACAATATCCTCTTTCTGGCGCTGTCGGGTTACCGTCGGATTGCCAAACGGACGTACTTATTCGTCTGTTTGGTGGTTCGACGGTATAACGGTAGTTGGCCTCAGCCTAAAAATGATTTGTAGAGTTTGAAAGCCTAAAAATGCTTCGTGGGGTTTAAACTATAAAATTTCAGTATTTGGTCTAAAACTAGCACAACGCAGTTAAGTAGGTACTGCAGCATTATATTCTTGTGGGAATATTCTGAAAAAAGCATTTAAATTTATTCGGTAACTCGTTAGTCAGATATTACTGTCTTAATTTATTGGTTTATTGTTTAATAATGTTTCTTTTTTGTTATTCTGTGCCAAAACTGCCAACGTAATATGTTATACTTATTTAAGTATTCCCCCCCTCCTCACATCTTAGTTCTCCCGTTTATCACACATAGACTGTTATAAAACTTAATTCCAGCGAGGCCGAGGCAGGGGGCCTTAAAGTCTTAAAGCAAAATCTTGGTTTTCTAAGTGGTGTAAAGCTCTCATAACAACTATTATAAGATGATGCATCAACAGGGTGTACGCCAAAATCATCACTGCTACCCCAGTCATAAAGCGCTCATTGGCGTGAAGAGTATTGATCGTCAAGAGATACTTGCTTGATCGATGCAATGAGATCTGATAAACGATAAAGCTTCAAAAAGCTTCTATTTGCTGTCAATATATATAAATTTTATCCTTTGACATAAAACAAAATGTTTGCTGTTAAGCCATGTATCCTTTACGATTCTCGTACGAACGCTGCGCTACGCTTTGGTGGCGATTTTAGCATGAACAGGAAAAATCCTGTTCATGCTAAAATCGCTACTACTAAGTCTGAAGGTGCGTGAACGAAGCGTCTTGGTGCGTGAGTGAAGCATGTTGGTGCATGAGCTGCAGTGAATACGCGCCTTTAGACGTATGATAGAGAGTGTAGTTAAGCTCTGCCTTGATACAAATGATACTGTAACAATCTGTTGTAATTATGTAAGTATGTTATGTATTGTAGTAAAGGTATTTTTTGTAATAAAAGTATTTTATAGAGTTCTTCCTTGTTTCCTTTTTAGGGTTCTGTAGTAACTAGGAACCCTTATAGTTTCGCTATGTCCGTCAGGAACTTTCGCTATGTCCGCCGGGGACAGACAGACCGAACCCACGACCTTCAGCTTAGCAGTCAGGGTCACTAACCACTAGACCAACAGGCCATGTTTCAATAGCTTAGTGCTTGCATCAACTGTGGAGCGACCCTTTGTGAAACCATATTGATCGATAAAGCTGAGACCATACGAGCGTAATGAGTTGTGCCTTTGTATGTCGCGTAATTTGCGCCGCGTTCAGTGTCGTAATTGAGACGAATCCAACGACACACACACCCGAACGTACACATACTCACGAGATGCGTTTGGGCTGTTGAGCTTTCCAAAGAAATGTACATACATACATAGATTCGAAAAACAATATCTTTCTGGCGCTGTCGGGTTACCGTCGGATTGCCAAACGGACGTCCTTATTCGTCTGTTTGGTGGTTCTACGGTATTTAAATTGAACATGCGGTCAACATTACAGTAGTTGGCCTTAGCCTAAAAATGAATATGATTTGTTGAGTTTGAAAGCCTAAAAATGCTTCGTGGGGTTTAAACTATAAAATTTCAGTATTTGGTCTAAAACTGCGTTGTGCTAGCAACGCAGTTAAGTAGGTACTGCAGCATCATATTCTTGTGGGAATATTCTGAAAAAAGCATTTAAATTTATTCGGTAACTCGTTAGTCAGATATTACTGTCTTAATTTATTGGTTTATTTTTTTATAATGTTTCTTTTTTGTTATTCTGTGCCAAAACTGCCAACGTAATATGTTATACTTATTTTAAGTATTCCCCCCCCCTCACATCTTAGTTCTCCCGTTTATAACACATAGACTTTTATAAAACTTAATTCCAGCGAGGCCGAGGCAGTGGGCCTTAAAGTCTTAAACTTAAAGCAAAATCTTGGTTTTTAAAGTGGTGTCAAGTTCTCATAACAACTATTATAAGATGATGCATCAACAGGGTGTACGCCAAAATCATCACTGCAACCCCAGTCTTAAAGCGCTCATTGGCGTGAAGAGTATTGATCGTCAAGAGATACTTGCTTGATCGATGCAATGAGACCTGATAAACGATAAAGCTTCAAAAAGCTTCTATTTGCTGTCAATAATAAATTTTATCCTTTGACATAACAGAAAATATTTGCTGTTAAGATATGTATCCTTTACGATTCTCGTACAAACGCTGCGCTACGCTGTGGTGGCGATTTTAGCATGAGCAGGAAAAATCCTGTTCATGCTAAAATCGCCGCCACTAAGTCTGAAGGTGCGTGAACGAAGCGTCTTGGTGCGTGAGTGAAGCATGTTGGTGCATGAGCTGCAGTGAATACGCGCCCTTAGACGTATGATAGAGAGTGTAGTTAAGCTCTGCCTTGATACAAATGATACTGTAACAATCTGTTGTAATTATGTAAGTATGTTATGTATTGTAGTAGAGGTATTTTTGTAATAAAAGTATTTTATAGAGTTCTTCCTTGTTTCCTTTTTAGGGTTCTGTAGTAACTAGGAACCCTTATAGTTTCGCTATGTCCATCAGGGACTTTCGCTATGTCCGCCGGGGACAGACAGACCGAACCCACGACCTCCAGCTTAGCAGTCAGGGTCACTAACCACTAGACCAACAGGCCATGTTTCAATAGCTTAGTGCTTGCATCAACTGTAGAGCGACCCTTTGTGAAACTATATTGATCGATATGCAGTAGATTATTAAAATTAAAGTGAGATTCTAATTGCGTAAGTATGTTTTTTAGAAAATTGTACTAATAGCTGGCAAGATGGATATAGTTATTTGATCCGGCTTTAAATAATGGTATTACTTTATTATGTTTCATCAGATCAGTACTAAGGGTCTCTGAGCTAACCTGGGGACAGACAGACAGACGGACAGACGTCCGTCTGTCTGTCCCCAGGTTAGCTCAGAGACCCTTAGTACTTACTAGAAAGCTGTTATTTGGCATGGATAAACATATTATTTACGCCGATTAAATGTTGAAATAAAATTGCGAAAATATTTTTTTTATGGTACCTCCCCTGCATGTAAAGTGGATATGTGATTTTTTTTTGTAAAGACTTTTTTCCATTTAGTGATCCGTTTAGGAAATATTTAGCCTAAAAGTGCTAACTTTTGTTAGAGTCAGGTGACCCCCCCCCTGCCAGCTAAGTATATATAACGAAATGGAGGCTTTTTACAAGTGAGAAGTAACAAGCGGGGATTGCGTCACATTTTGAAATTGCACCCTTTTAATGACATGCGCGTCTTGCTTAAATTAATATTAAATGTGTTAATTTTTTTACATTAAATATACAATATTAAATGTGTTAATTTTTTTACATTAAATATACGTAAAATACTACAATCGAGATTGTTTATTAAAACTTTTTTTGATAAAACGTTTTTTTGGGATTTACTTTAGACAGTAAGTTACAGCGGGGCACTCAAATATCTTGTCTCCCAGAGTAACCAGTTTAAAGATTATGACAGTAGCATCTAACTAAGTATATATTTGCAAACATAATGTTATTAAAACAGAACATTGGATCTAAAATGATCTAGATATGTCAGTGGCAGGGCAGAGGGAATGAGGGATCCAAATCCCCATAGGAATTAACCGCCATGAAATTCGTAAAAGATAAGACCTTGAAAAACGATGTACAGTACTCCCAAATTAATAATGCACATGCAGATCTTCGCTAATTGTCGTATTCCCGGAAACACTCGAATCATGGAATCGTAAGAGCCCTAAACAAGGCATTTGCATTTTGCACCTTGTTTAAAAGAGATAGGAGTCAATATCATGTGTGCACAATCGAAAACAAATCGGGCGTTCGGCAGCTGTCGCCGGTCAGCGAAATGTCTGTCAGTCGTCTTTATATATTGGTAGTGACTGCACGTGTTCTCTATTTGTGGAAATATATAGAGCTGCTATTACACACCCTTCTTGGTAAATATAATTTCAACATTAATTAGCTTATTCAGATTTAAATAGTATATTTTGAAAAAAGGAAAATAAATAACATATTTCACGTTTTTTTAATATTAAAAAAATAAAATACCTACATTAAATACATATTAAGTACTAGAAAAACATTTAAAAAATGAGATTTATTTAAATTAAATAAATAGATAAACATGCATAAAAAATATATACCTAACTCTGCCCATGCCATTTTCTTTCAGACGAATTCTTCCAAAATGGATAAATTTAAACGTGGAAAACCGCTTAATTCACAAGCACGGCAAATGGTATTTAATGTGTACCTTTATTTCTTAAATGAAGCCAATGTTTTCAACAGAGACCATGATGGTTATTTTAAAAAAATTCAAGACCGTGTTACAAAAGCTACAGGAATTTCGCGACGAACTTTGAGTAATATCTTAAACGAAAAAAAACATAATCAATCAAAGAAATTTTCTACACCGAAAAAAGGAAGACCTAAAAGTAGATTTCGGCTGGTACTTGATGATTTCGACTACTGTGTTATTCGTAATATGATATACAATTTTCAATTGACGCTGAAAGAACTCCCAACTGTAAATAATTTAAGAATAAAGTTGATCGAAGCTATTAATTTCAAAGGCTGTGCCGAGACTTTAAGGTTGATCTTGAAAGACATGGGGTTTAGGTTTCTGAAAACTGATAATAACAGACAATTACTTATGGAAAAACATGATATACGCCTAAAAAGGATCAAATATCTCAGAGAAATACAACAGCTGAGGAGTTCTGGTAGAAACATAGTATTTATGGACGAGTCGTATGTGCACACATCACATACTAAGGGTAAAACTTGGCAAGATAGCAACAAAAAAGGTATCAAACAACCCATTTCCAAAGGAGAGCGAATAATTATTGTACACGCAGGCAATGAAAAAGGCTTCGTCCCAGGGGCTCTAATGTTACATAAATGTGTCGACTCAGAAGGTGACTATCATAAAGAAATAAACGCGGAACGTTATCAAACTTGGCTACGCAATCAATTGATTCCCAACTTGCCTCCTAATAGTGTGTTGGTAATAGACAACGCCCCATATCATAATAAGCTGTCTGTGAAACCACCAAACTCAAACACATCTAAACCACAAATGACAGCTTGGTTACAACAACACAACATTCCGCATGACCCAAAGAAACTGAAACCCGATTTGTATAAAATTATACAAAGATACAAAGAAAATTACACAGAATTTGCCATTGACCGTATAATGGAGGAACATGGGCATAAAATTATACGATTGCCACCATATCATCCCGATTTTAACCCTATTGAAAATATTTGGTCCCAAATAAAGCAACACGTGGCCAAGAGAAATATTGCAATGACTGTGACGTCAGTTAAAGATGCTATATTAGAAAAAATCAATAAAATAGGACCAGAAGAATGGAAAAAAGTTTCTGATCATGCGGTTCAATGCGAAGATGAATATAGAAAATTTGAGCCAAGAATCGATAGTTATTCCGATAAACTGATTATTTACACAGGTGATAGCAGTGAGGAAAGTGTAAATGAACAAGAGCATAATGAAACTTCTGATGAATCTGCGATGTCGGGAATAGAGGTCTTCCTCGATTCTGATTAATTTTTTTATAATTGTATTATTTTTCTGGAATGATTAGTGCTGTAAACAAATTTGAACTGAGATTTTGATTATATTTTATGTAAACCTCTATTTGAAAACGTTTTTTTCTCCTTCTAATAAAACCTTATGTTATTTAAACCTTTTCCTCCATAATTACACCAACTTCGGTAAGACACTTGAAAACTAATCACTCCAACAATGATTGTAGCGTTTTCGCTATTTACTTACATGGAATTATCGAATCAAATTTCGTTACAGGTAAATCAAATCTGTTTTAGCACAAAACACATAATATATAAAATTAGGCATAGAGAAATTGCTCTTAACCACTCTATATAAATATCGTCTTTCGACGCTCGGGTAATACGACCGTTGCCGAACAATGACGAAGATTTCCGAAGATTTCTATGCGCATTATTACTTTTGGAGTACTGTACGTCCATGTCTCATCTCGCCACTCCACTGAAACACGATCGTGTGCAAGTTTTTATACCTTATTAAAGTAGGTAGGCAAAATAATTTAAAGAACTACACAGTTGGGTAAATATTCTGGTGACGTAATAGGGTAAATGTTAAGTGAACAATACTACCAACTTTTTGGGCCGGAGGACATACGAATATGAACGGACAATACGTGCAAAGAGTATACTGCCGTGTATCCACCGCACGTCCCTCATCGTCCCGGTCGCCGAAGTAAAATAATCTCGTTCATGATGACGTCCCGTTGACGGGTTACATTGGACAAACGCCCTAAAGCCCTGTTCACATTATTCCAGTTCAGTAATCCAGCAAATCAATCCAGTCTAGTGCTGTACTGGACTATACCGTCTACATTATTAAAGTCTTTTAAATGCTGTTCCACTGGTATAGTAAAAATGAGTTCAAAAATCAGATCGAAAAATGTTATTAAACTGTTCGATTACTACTGTTAGAGGAAGTAACTAATGTAACAGACGAAAAATTTGGACTTCGGTCGGGGGGTGTCACTCCGCAGTTAAGGTATATTCGGGCAGCGCGCCGCTCGAAGGGGCGTATGGCAGTGGGCTGTCTCTCGGTTCGCACGACAGTCGCGGTCACGTCGCGCTCGCGCAGACTTGAAATTTTTTTTTTACATTTCGACAACCACAATGTCTTAAGCCTAAACGTCAATTTAATCCGTATAAAATATATTGCTGTGTTTACGGATGTCTGAATAAAGGAATAGTGAATCAGAACTAACATTTTTTACAATTCCACTGCGTCATAGAAGTACGTTTAAAAGCAACGGCGGCAGCCGGTCGTTCTTTTTTAATTCCTTAGGTTCTTATGTAGGTACTTAGTAATAGTTAAAATAATATTTTAACTATTACTAAAAATAAGCATAGTCACACAATGCACTACATAGAACTTTATTTATGTTTTGGTAGTTGCATCCATCACTAATTACTGTGATGTGTTTATAAGCTGTGCATTTAGTTTTAAGATAATCTATTACACAGCTTGTAAATTCATTGGATGTGACTCCTCCATCAGCTTCATGCCAAAAATAAATAGTGACGTCTCCAGTACGAGAGTTGTAAATTGTAAAATTATGACACTGTAGTTTTTGTTTATAGTACGTGCACCAGCAAGTAATTTTGGAGCTAAAAGAACACTTTGCACGTCAACAGTTATTACTAAGTTATCTGGGTTATTTTTCAAATTTTCTATTGCTGTATTCTTTGCATGACGTGCTTCATCTTTTTTTTGAATATGAGTATCATAGTCTTCTTGTGAAACATTCTTTAATTGATAACTGGAACATACGTCGCACTGATCCTTTCGTGGTTTGTGAATGGAAATATTGTTGTGACTTAATACACTTAAAAAAGTATTTCTTGAGACTGGTTTCTTATTTTGTTCAATACACCAGGCTTTGTAAACTGCATGCATGTGCAGATGGGATCGAAAAGTTGACTCAACGTAAATTCGCTGTGATGTAGCTCGACAATAGTGACTTGGCACTTTAGGTAGTAAATCCAACCATTCAGATACCGTATCTCTATTCCTAGCAGACACATTAGCACTATGACAACGCGCCGCCGTTACGGAAGAGGATTCATTATCTTGCACTATTGCTGGCGTGTCTTTAACCCAACGTAAGAAAGTATCACGTCCGATATCAAATGTATTTAAAAAAAACAGTCTGCACACTTTTACTCTGCTATTTTGGCAATCAGACTTAGGTACATAAATATCAAAACCTGTTTGTTTCCTTGAAGTCAAACGATTATCACGTTTTCTTTGCCTACGTAAATTTCTTCTCGATACTAGTCCTTGTATGAAAGCTTTTTTTGCACTCCATGATTTCATGTTCCAAAACTTGAAATGCAATGCAGCTCGTTCTTCTTCTGATACTAATTTACACATGAAACTATTTTTAGATTTTTGTTTGATTGAAGTATGATCACAACGACTTTTAACAGATCGGCCGGCTATTGGTGTAGTCTGTTCCAGCTTTCCATCTTTTTTCTTGTAACCCATATATGGTTTCCCCAGTAAGCGGTTGCGTCTAGCTTTAGATTGAGATAATTGTGGGGCTGGTTTGCTACTCGAAATTTCAGCAATCGCTCTCGTTTCTTGTGCTGGATATTCATTTGATGAATCACTGCTGTAAATAATGTAGCGTCTTCGTTTGATGGTCGTAGGAAAAGGTGAACTATCGCTCCGTTCCGGGGATGAATTTACTGACATGCTTGCACATAATACGCCCGACGATGTAGAGGGTTGATTTATTATCTCATCATAATTTGTCGGGTCTTGATTACGACTCGATGATTCTCTGTTCTCCTTTGTACTTAAAACTAGATCGAGAATTTTCTGTCCTCTACTCATTGTACAGTTTACTCCAATACACTGTATAAATGTAGGTACTTTTAACTTTACAATAATGCGACTGTTAACTGAACTACGAGTAGCTATCACACGACTGCAGTAATATAGAAATTCGAAAGAAATAGATGAAGTTTAATCACAAAGGCAAGATTATTTGAAACTTAAGGGTAAATGTAAATAAACACTGTAGTGGGTACCTACTTAAAGTTCAAATATTCTTAGAATAGAGAAGTGTCAAAGAACAAAGAATTATTTATATCAAGTTATCACGACAATGTTTTCGTTATATTATTATTTATTATGTTTATATAAAGTTCAATCAAGTGTTATTTGTTTAAAAGTCAACACAAAGCAGATTATTTTCTAATGAGTTGTAATTAAGTATGGTCAAATAAAATATGCTATGTAGCAGAATACCACATAGCAGTTTTTATTTGACAATGATGTTGCTGCTACACATAGCATATTTTTAAAGAACGTTGTAGATTGTCACCCAGTGCTCATAAACACATAGCAGTTTTTTTATATGGTAGATAGCTCAGTGTTCTATACGCCGACGTCAAAAAGTTAAAATCTCGAAAAAGTGCACATAGCTGATTTTGGTTTGACAACGACGATATAGTAATCCTTGTTTAGTTGCCCAGAAATAATATTAGGAACAGGATAGGATAATGTTTACAAAGGAATATCTACACCCGTGGCAATCGAACACACGACAATTGATTTTTTATGTTAATAAATACAAAAACTTCTCAAGTGACAACCCCTTGCGGACTTCGCAGCTCGGTCATAAAACTGTGGCGCGCAAAGAAAATTCACGGTTCGCGTGCGGTATAAATTTCAATTTAGCTTGCAGGCGGGTAGCTCTGGCTAGTCTAGGTATGCTTTATACCTAAACCTGACTTTTTTTAGGGAGTGAACCTTCTGTACGTAGTACTATTACTTATTCTGTGCTTGGGTTAGAAATTGGATGATTTTTTTTTCACATACTATATTCCAGTGGCGCTGGAATGGGCGAGATAAGAAAGTAGACCGTCAATTCAGTCACTGGATTAGATATACTTATTGGAATGAAAACATTTCGGTGCCTGTTTACAATAATCCAGTACTATACCAGCGCTGGATTTGATCGCTGGACTGGAATGCTACTGGAAAAAATGTGAACTAAGATCTAAAAATATAAAAATAGGTAACGCCTTTTTGGTTTTAATGAAATTGACACAAAAAGAAGAAAACACAATTTTCGCTTTCGCAGATGTTTTGATGCCATACAATGTATATGTCAAAACTGAAGAATTAACATAAATTTATCTACATATTGTGCTGTTTTGGTTCATTTTTAGATCAAAGCTAAAGTGCAAGATGCCGCGCGGCCCGAGTTCGCAGTCGCTGCAGGCCGGGATAGGCAGCAGCCGGCGCCCAAGCACGCTTGGCCGGATATCCAGTATACTCACACGCACTCCTTCCATTGAGAACGAGCTCGGAACCCTGAAGGAGGACTCCCACACCGGAGATCACTTCCTCACTCCCGCGCAACTAGAAACGGTGTACCACACCAACTGCACCAAAGGCCTTACCGAGAGCTTCGCCGCTGAACTCCTCATGATTAACGGACCCAATGTCCTGAAAGAACTCCGCGGTACCAGTTTATGGACAATTTTTCGCCGCAATCTTTTCGGTTGGTTCCAGTGCGTTCTATGGGTCGGCGCTATATTGAACTTTATAGCCTACTTTTCTTTTACTGGCGACGACGAAGGCGGTCATTCTCCTAAAGAGTATCTATATCTGGGAATGATTATCAGTCTTACTATAATAGGCACAGGCCTATTCGGTTTTTACCAGGAAGCAAAAAATATTGCCGTTATGAGTGGATTTGAGAAACTTATACCTGCAACTGCTCTTGTCGTTAGAGAATCTGTCAAGCAAGAAGTACCTAATTCTATTCTGGTAGTCGGTGATATAGTTGAGATGAAAGGAGGCGACATAGTACCTGCCGATGTACGAATACTTACGTGTTCCAATTTTAGTACTGATATGTCTTCTCTGACCGGCGAGTCTGAGCCTATTAAGCATAGACCTGAGTGTACTCACACAAACCCACTAGAGTCGCTGAACATGGTGTATTTTGGCTGTCCAATTACTGAAGGTTCTGGCAGAGGCATGGTGGTAGCGACAGGAGAAAGGACGCAAATGGGTAAAATTGCTGGCTTAGTCACCGGTCTGCAGAAAGAGGAAACTCCTATTGCAAAAGAAATAACTCATTTCATCAAGATTATATGCGGTGTAGCATTCGTCTTTGGTATTATTTTCTTTATTATGGTGTATTTCATTCAAAACAGTTTTATTTCAGCACTGCAATACATGCTTGGTATTATTTTGGCTAATGTACCTGAAGGTCTAATAGTAACATTGACAGTTTGTATGACGTTATCAGCCAAAACCCTAAGAAAGAAAAACTGTCTCGCAAAAACTTTGCAGGCTGTGGAGACATTAGGGTCGACTTCATGCATTTGTTCAGATAAAACTGGAACTTTAACTCAAAACCGAATGACAGTATCCCATTTATATTGCAATTTCGAAATACAAGATAAATCTGATCACACACATGTATCTCACCCGTCGTATGCTACTCTCTGTTTGTGCGCTTCACTAAATTTGAAGGCTGAATTTACAGGCTCCACTATGCACGAGCCTATTGAAAAAAGGAAAGTACTCGGCGACGCATCTGAGTCAGCAATATTACGGTACATGGAAATAAATCGCTCTGCTACTCAGGTAAGAGCTGAAAATCCTAAAATAGCTGAGATACCATTCAGTTCTGCTTATAAATATCAAGTTACCATTCATAATATGCAAGGGGGGCGCGGTTACTATTTGATAATGAAAGGGGCACCGGAAATTGTCTTGGAACACTGCTCTAAACTTCATACCGATGAAGGGGTACAAACCCTTACGCCACTGTTAAAAAAAGAACTCAAGTCACACTTTACTAAACTAGCAAACATGGGTGAACGAGTGATCGGATACTGTGATTTTTTATTGCCTTTGGCGGATTACCCAATAGACTTCCAATTTGATACACAAGAGCGTAACTTTCCAATAGAAGATCTTAATTTTGTTGGAGCAATATCCATGATTGATCCGCCAAGGGAGCAAGTTGCTAGATCTATTGCGTTGTGTAGACAGGCAGGTATAAAAGTGGTGATGGTTACGGGTGATCATCCCGTGACCGCTCTCGCCATATCCCGGCAAGTGGGTACCATCACCTTGCCCACTGCTTACGATTACGCGTTTGAACATCACATTGAACTAGCTGATGTACCTGCTCATGTAAAAGGCATGTTCAGAGCAGCCGTAATAACTGGAGAAGAACTTCGTAAAATGAGTGTTAATGATTTAAAAGCGGCGCAAGCAAAATTCGCTGAGATTACATTTGCTAGGACCAGTCCACAGCAGAAACTCTTCATTGTTGAGACATTTCAATCACTACAGTACGTCGTAGCTGTGACTGGTGATGGGGTCAATGATTCCCCGGCTCTGAAGAAGGCCGATATTGGCATTGCTATGGGAATTGCTGGTACAGAAGTGTCTAAGAAAGCTGCCGATATGATATTGTTGGACGATGACTTTTCGTCTATTGTATTGGGAGTGCAGGAAGGTAGGAGAATTTTCGACAATCTAAAAAAAACGATCGCCTATACACTGACTTCAAACACGCCAGAGATGATGCCGTTTGTGCTGTACGCTTGCGTTGGTATACCTTTACCTCTGACACTAATGTTGATTTTAGTTGTCAACGTTGGCACTGATCTTCTACCAGCTATGAGTTTAGCGTACGAGGAATCTGAGTCAGATATTATGTCCATACCACCGCGTAAGCTGTCGGACCACCTAGTCGATAGAGTATTAATTTTCATGGCGTACTTTCAGATAGGGTTGATTCAATTCTTTGGTGGCATGTACGCATATTTCATGGTTTATGCGCAGCAAGGGTTTTTTCCATCAGGTTTATTCTTCATTCGCAGCGACTGGGAATCTCGAAAGACTTTGGTTAAAGATACATTGGGTCGTTCTTGGACTTTTGCTGGTAGGAAGAGGGTCGAGAGACGTGCCCAGACAGCTTATTTTGTGGCTATATGCTTAACACAAGTATCGGATGTAATTATTTGTAAAACAAGGAGAATCTCACTTCTTCAGAAAGGAATGAAAAATCAAGTTTTGAATATCAGTATTGTCGTTGAAGTTCTAGCGGCGATCGTTGTTACCTATTTACCTTTATGTAATGAAATTTTCAGTACGGAACCATTGCTGTGGACTGACTTTATTCTGGCAACGCCTTTTATGGTCATTATGATTGTTTTCGATGAATTTAGGCGTTATTTAATTAGGAGTAATGTTTCCAAATGGATCGAAAAAGAGACATATTATTAGTATTTCTATCAAGCATGTTTAAACATTATTATTTTGTGAACACACAAGACATCAGGATGTAACATATGCCAAAGCAGGATTATTGGGGAGGGGTGGTCAGACTAGGGATAAAAGTGACCACACCTCGGGGGAGACTTGGAGGTGGCATGTACCCGGCGGGGATTTGGGGATTTAAGCCCCTCCGAAATTGCAAAAAGTAGGTCCTGGGTAGTCCCTGGGGGGAGGGTACGATGGTTGGTTTACACGACTAATGTCCAATTAAAAAAAATACCAATTAGTATTATGACCAGTTAGAAATATGTCCAGTCATACTAATGTCCAGTCATAATAATGTCCAGTCATAATAACGTCCAGTCATAATAACGTCCAGTCATAATAACGTCCAGTCAGTCACATTCAGTTTAGTGATATGCGCTGTGGCAACTTTCTGTTGTCGGTTATTTTCCAATATTCTAGGTGGCAAAACACCTCTAAGCTTAAGCTCTACTTACTACTTCTAGTGATAAAGACAGCTCAGATCTTTTTTTAATGAAATGAAATCGTCCCATGCTATACAAAAATAACCCTTAAAGGCACAAAATCAAAAATTGTTCCTCTAAGGGTTATTTTTTTATGAATGGACATAGATATGAATGGACTTTTTTATGAATGATCATTTATGGTTGGACTTTTTTACTATTAGACTTTTTTTTTAATGATAACTAGCAATGTGGGATTGTTGTCCCACATTACTAGCAATCCTGTTAACCCCTTCAGCTAAGCTCTATAGCTTGGGTTAGGAGTGGGCTCACGTCGGTAGTATAATGGCCATGATTCGAACCCACGACCTCACGATTGCGAGACCGATACCTTAGCCATTAGGCTACCGCCGCTTCAATGATTGAACAGTTGTATGATTGGACATTTTTCCAGTTGGACATAAGTCGTTCGAAGGTGATGGTTTATTTCAAAGGATTTTTTAAACATATCTAATTAGGTATAGAATTATTTATGAAATTGCTCTCACGCCAGTCTTGGGTCACAATTTTCAATTTTTATATTATATGTAAGTCTTGTAATTTTTGTAACCTGTTGTGAGAAGAAAGAGATGGTAGATACTTATTTTATTTTTAAGTTTGGTAGGAAACTTGGGCGCTGTGATTTTGTCATTTTGTCAATTTCGCTTTAAAATTACTGATACCATTTTTTTGTTTAAATAAGTATAGGTATCTAGATAATTTCCAATCTACCAATGTAGTAAGCGGATTATTTTGCCGCAGGGGGAGTTTTGTTGTACCATCAAATCCCCCACCTGGGTGCGCCTATGTAAGAAGGATTATTTTGTTTTAAGTTTGTTATGTAAGGAGGACCGTCAATTTAGTTGTTTTTATATGTTTATTTTTAATTTGTATATGAAAGAAAACTTATGTTATTTCATTCTTAGATTGCGACTTCAAACCTTTTAGAGGTAAACTATAGGAACCTACCTATCATCTCTATTCGAGTCTGAATTTTACGTATTTCTTTCTTTGCATTCACATTATAAGGTAATTTTATGTGTAATTTTATTTTGTTTAATCTTCTATTTAATTATTTAAAGAATTACAATTATATGAGTAACACAAATTCTTATAATACTTTTATTTAGACAAGTATGAGATTGTATTATTCACTGTTAACACTGTTGTTATTTATCACTTCGGCACTTCCACTTAATGAAAATGACCATATTATTCAGTTTAGCCAGGGGAGACGCCATTGTGCGACTTAAAAACGTTCAACATTCGAACGTTTTTAAGTCGCACAGTGTTTTATAAACCTTTTTATTGTAAAATCGGATAAATTTCCTCATTGGTAAGCAAGTTGGTTTTAGTCCCATATATCTATTACTAGCTGACTAACTTCGTCTGCATCAATTGTCCCCGTTTTTGTAACATGTTTAATTGCAGCTCCGCTCCTATTGGTCGTAGCGTGATGTTACCTATAGCCTAAAGCCTTCCTCGATAAATGGATTATCCAACAGTAAAATAATTTAAAACCACCAGTAAGTAGTTCCTGAGATTATCGCGATCAAAGTAACAAACAAACAAACTCTTCGGCTTTATAATACTAGTATAGATTTTCGTAGGAACCAAGTTAAAGTGATAGGTATTTAATTAATTAATAGTTAAGTCGTGTCTAGGTACCTACATACCTATTTCACTAAAATAACGTAACTTAATATCTGGTTTGTGTGCCTACATGGTTACACCACACAACACCGAGAGTTAAGAAGGCAAGTTTGAAACAAACGCACTCAGCAACCTCCATCTCTGATGGTCTCGCTGCGTGTGTGTGACCCCCTAGGGCCCTACCACGCTCCACGCACATCTTATTTGCACAAACCGGTTGGTGCAAATGTTTACGTACCGTCTTCACATACATGTTTATTTGTTCATATCAATTTCCTTTATGGGTTCCATGTTTTTCTTTTGAGGTACCTACGGAACCCTAAAAACAAAAAAAAACTGTCAGTCCGCTAGTGCCTAGATTATTTTAGTCTCTATATGTACACAACGGACCCGCCCTTTCTAAGCAGGTATGTATGCTCGGAGCAATGTACCGGTACGCAGGGGCGTAGCTACCTCCATAGCAGCCGTATCAATTACTAGCTGGCCCGCGCAACTTCGTCTGCGTAAATTTTCCACGTTTATGCAACACTTCATTGCTGCACCGCTCCTATTGGTTCTTGCGTGATGTTATATAGCCTATAGCGTTCCTCGAAGGCTATCCTAAAACAAAATATTTTTTTGATTCGGACGCGTAGTTCCTAAAATTATCGCGTTCAAACAAACAAACTTTTCAGCTTTATAATATTAGTATAGATATGGGGCCCACAAGGTACAGGGGCCCTAAACTTTCAGGGCCCCTGTACCTTGTGGGCCCTGTACCCTGTGGGTTGTCGTTGCTAATGCACTTGCGTTAGCAACGACAACCCCATCCTATGCCAGCCAAAAAAAATTGCGAGCGACTCATATTAGTCCTTTGGGCCTGTGAGCACCTGTTTCCCCATCATTGCCCATCAAATGTTGAAATACTGGGCCCGTCTAAGGCAAGTTACGCCTCTGAACGTACGTATGAAGTTTACCTTCTTCACTTAATGTTTTGTGGTTACCATGTGTCCTTGCGACATTCTTGTATTCCACATTAGAGATTAATGCGAGCACATAAGGGCGCGGCCCGATATGAATTTTAAACTGGCTTGCACATGCAGTTATGGTACCGGAATAGCTGAATGTGACCTACATTACGCCGAAATACATTTATTTGCGTCAGACGGCTAGGTAGCTTATGGTCTACATGATAGCGTTTGGCGGTAAACCCAGATACTACAAGTAATGGTCTTCACATATCATTAACAGTATCGCTCTGAACATGTACGATTATTTTTCCGGGGTGGGGGGGAGGTTTTAGGTGGTACAATGGGCTAGTTTACAACCAGTCAAAACAGCAACTTTTTAAGAAATGTCAAAACGCAAATTTTATATTTAGATCTCATACAAATACCGGACTATGACGTCACTATTTTTGTCTAGTCAAATCGCTTCTTTTTATGATATGATTAATGATAAAAACAACAATTTAACACAAAATTAAATAAGGAATTAATCGTTCGTAGTTTAAATGCTACTTTTATTTACTTCGGAAACGAGCCTATTGACTATATTACGAACTTTTATATTCTCTTTGGCTAACACCGGCCAAATGAGTATGGACTGTGTTATGGTGTAAAAAGGTGTGTGAAAAGGTAGGTAACCTTTTCGCAACTTTGGGGAAGTTTAAACCCCATAGTCCCTCCCTCTACCGGGTATGCCCAAGGCTTCGACACAACAGGCCCACACTTGCAATTAATTAAAACATTATTCAACATTCCACTTGGGATACGTCGGGATTCTACATGTAATGTCAATTCGCAAACAATAGGTAAAGCCGGAGAAAAGAACATGGCAATAAAAACTTGCGGCCACTCCTTACAAATTGCCAATTTTACGATGTTTGAATGTTTATAAACTTGATATGGGGGTAAGGTGCTGCCACTAGTATACTATACACCATGTTAAAGGACTGATGCAAATTATATTATTAAAAAGTTGGAACATGAGACTAAAATCAGCATTACATAGTGGGAGCATCTATTTTATTTATTTATTTATTTATTTACTTTTAGGAAAGCTTACAGACTAATAACATACTAATCAACTGTGTAGGTAGTAAAAATGTTGCTAATAACAAGCTTCCACATTTACATTTACAAAGCTACATGTGCTTAAATATTGGCCTAAGTACTGGTAACGAATGATTAAATATACTTATATATAAAATTCTTATATCGAAAGAAAAAAAAGAATGACCTTATAACTTTAAATCCTTTGAATTAAAGTGCTTGGCTGTTTCGGGGGCACAGTGGAAGTAACTGATAAATCAGGCGTCACATGGCGGAAATCCATTTTATGTAATAATAATAATATCTTGGGACGACTCACACAACGCTATCTGATCCCAAACTAAGCAGAGCTTGTACTATGGAAATCAGACAGCAGATAAACATACTTATATATTTCTAAATATATACATATTATAGATAAATAACACCCAGACACAAAACAAACCATCGTGCTCATCACACAAAGTTTTGTCCTGAATGGGGATCAAAACCACGACCTCTTGCGTAGCAGTCGGAGTCGGATACACTCCCACCGCGCCACAGAGGCAGTCAAATATAATAATCACATTATTATTAATATTATAAAGGTGAAAGTTTGTGTTTGTTACTTCTTCACGTCTAAACGGCTCGAGGGATTTTAATAAAATTTGGTATGGAGTTAGCTGGCACCTTGGATTATCACATAGGCTAATAAACCGCGGGAACTAGTATAGTATTATACACTGACGGACTTATAAACTGCATCAAAGTAATAGACGACTTTGAAATAAATATTTTAACCAAGTATGCAAACTTTCTATACAGATTTAAATTAAAACCTCTAGATTGGTTCGTGAACTTTAAAACAGCGTAGGATCATATCTTTAAGTTTAAGTTTATGTACTGGAAAGGACCTTAAGACCTTTTTTGAAGAAAAAACAGAAGTTTAAGGAAAAATTGTTTAATTAAAAAATTGGTTTTAACAATAGACACAAACTTTATGCAAGGGTTTATTTGTGTTTTAATAAGGTGTATTACCCCCACGTGCCCTTATTACGGATTCTAATCGGTTCCGCATAGATTTTATAAGGGTTTTTAAAAGATCTTGCGGAATATTGTCCCATTCTTCTGAAAGTGCTGTTCTTAGTGCTGCCACTGTCGTAGGCGAAGGGTTTCTCGCATATACAGCTCTTTTTAAATTGTCCCAAACATGCTCGATGGGATTAAGATCCGGGCTGCGTGCTGGCCAATTCATTGTACGTATCCCAACCTCTTCGCAATAATGTTGACCTTGTGCAGCTGCATGCGGCCGGGCATTATCCTGCATTAAAGTAAAATTTTCGCCTATGAATCCCATGTAAGGCACCACGTGATCTTCTAATATCTCTGTTATGTAGCGATGTGCTGTCAAACCCCCTCTATTACCGTTTTGACGGACCATGTCTATGAACACAAGTTCTGTTCGCCCGTTCATCGATATGCCACCCCAGACCATACATGAACCGCCTCCAAAAGGAACACGCTCCTCAATGCAACTTTGAGCATATCGCTCCCCACGTCGACGATAGACTCTTCTGCGACCATCTGCACCATATAAACATGTCCTACACTCGTCCGTGAACAATACAGAGGCCCACTGCTCTTCTGTCCAATTCAGGTGATGACGCGCAAATCTTAAGCGAGCTTGTCTGTGAGCTGCAGACAACTTTGGACCATTTGCTGGTCTAAAAGGGGTGATAGCCGCTTCCTTTAACCTTCTTCTTATTGTTCGTGCACACACGTTTTTTCCACGCACTTCATTAAGCTCGGTTTTGATGTTAACTGACGTGAGGAAACGATTTCGCAGGGAAGTTGTAACAATAAATCGGTCATCACGACCTGTGGTTGCTCGAGTTCTGCCTGTACCACGTCTCCTCCTGTAAGAACCTGTCTCTACAAACCTTCTGTATATTCTACAAACCGTAGACTGGTTTAAATTTAAATTTCTACCAATCGTTCGTTGATCCAAGCCCTCCCGCACCAATGCTACAATTTGTGCCGCTTGTTCGGACGAAGTATCCATATTATGGTTCAAAAACTCTCGATGTGTTAAAAAACTAACCCAACAATTATGCTGGTAACAATAATTCAATTGACCAAACAAAAAAAATCAATGAGAATTAATTTAAAACTTTGCTATAAATAACACGCAAATCTGATACTACGAGTAAATTTTCTTTTCCCGGCTATATTCATTTGTTTTACCGCAGTTCTATTTTTAAATTTAATTTTTTTTTAAGATTAAGAGCCAGTCTTTCCATATTTATATAATTTAATCTAAAAAGTTTGCATACTTATTATAAAAAATCCTTTTAGAGTAAACCTGAACTTTGATGCAGTTTATGAGTCCGTCAGTGTATTATCTGTGCCGCGGGTAACACCGCGGGGCGCAGCTTGTGTAGAATAAAAGTTGGAAGTATGCAGGTACGATTGACGTGCAAGAGGTTTTGAAGAACAAGAAAGAGCAAAAACACCTTTGAGTGCAGGTAAAACACATCATACGAAGGTCTTATTCTTTTTGTGTTTTATCTGACACTTGATTGTTATTAGGCTCATTGCCTCGAAGTATTTAGGTCTAGTTCTGCACATGTCTGCAAAGTTATTTAGGCTGAAGGTAATAAGCTATAAGTTTTACCAAGTCATTTATCAAAGTAAACTGGAATATTTTATTTATGTTCTAATGTATGTGTCTCCGTTAGTGTTTTGGGATAGGTAAATCTCATTTCAAATACGGTTAGACAACTCCTGTAAGTAAGTAGGTACCTAGCAGGTAGGGTCTTACAGGTCAATTTTAATCCCCGACGCAGAGGGATTTTAAGAGTTTGACATGTGTATCTGTGTGTCTGTTTGTGCCTTTGTAACGCGAAACTGATGGACGGATTTGAATTAAACAGTTAGTTTACACGAGAGAAGTCTCAAAATTTGTCTTGAAGACCTTTTTGTCTGATGTGTTGTTATCCTGAAATTGTCTCATCTGTAATGTATACACTGCGAATTTGTAGTCGTTTTGGAGCTAAAAATATACCTAGTCTAAAAAAACTATCAGTTTAAGAAAATATTAAGCATTTTTTGTCATTTGCGGAAAATAAATAAGCACTTGTGGTAACGCTACTCGATTTCAGGTAATAGGTATATCATAAGATCGTTCAAAGTTTTCCACCACCCAAAAGTGGCCGCTTTAGGCAATATACTTAAGGTTATTTTTTTTTTATTAAAAATATTAATATTTTATTAAACTGATATTTTTCATGGACTAGGTTATTGATATGGAGTTCAAAATATGTTAAACTTAAAAATTGTGCCTCCGATAATATATGCATTTTTTTTTTGTTTTTTTATAAGGCGATTCCTGCACTAGTGTACAAGCCGTGTGTCTTTACAAACATACAAGTCACTGACACAAAGTGAAGGGAATCTTGTTTTAAAAAAAAAATGTTTTGGGTATCTTGTTTCCGTCTTTTTGCAGGTGGTTTTTATTTTGCTTTCATTTTTAGCATTTCTTATTCCAAATTATATTTAAAAATATAAGTTATATACCTATATTTATTACTAGCTGTCCCGCGCAACTTCGTCTGCGTAATTTTTTCCCGTTTTTGAAACATTTCTCATTGCTGCTCCGCTCCTATTAGTTGTAGCGCGATGTTATATAGCCTATAGCCTTCCTCGATAAATGGACTATCCAACAGTAAAATAATTTAAAACCACCAGTAGGTAGTTCCTGAGATTATCGCGATCAAAGAAACAGACAAACAAACAAACTCTTCCGCTTTATAATATTAGTATAGTATAGATCAGCTTTCAAAATCCTTTGTTTTGATACCGCACTCGATAGCTTTGATTGATTGATTATTTTTAAACATAAGTAGTAACAATAATTGGCACCAAAGTTACGCCATCTGATTTTTTTAACATTTTAATGTACTTACCCATTGTCACTCTCACAACTAAGACGAATCTAACGACACCTCTCAAGCTAAAATCCATGAAGCCGTTTAGGCTCTAGCGCCTGTCAAATAAAAATACATACACACACTTAAAAACATAACCCTCCTTGCGCAGTCGGGTAAAAACAATCCTGGTTACGCCTATAGGACAGCTATTTGGCGTTAAAAAAACCCCCATCGATACAAACCCCCAACGTAAGTCCTACCCTAGAAACCTGTCAATTTCACTTTAAAGCGGCGGTAGCCTAATGGCTAAGGCATCGGTCTCGCAATCGTGAGGTCGTAAATTCGAATCCTGGCCATTATGCTACCGACGTGAACCCACTCCTAACACAAGCCATAGAGCTTAGCTGGAGGGGTTCACAGGATTGCTAGTAATGTGGAACCACAATTCCACATTGCTAGATACCTATCTTTAAAAAAAAATAATAATGCTAATTCATTTTCCTTAGTACAATTTAATTCAGTAGTAATCATATCAGCGCTATCCATCTTTCTAAACAATCTAGTTACCTGCGACAGTAGATATTGCGAAAGTGTATCATGTATCAAGTGTGCCTTCATGTAGTACCGGCGTGGGCGCAGTGGTGGACCTTTAAATACGACGCGAAGGCGGGGAGCTTCACACGTGCTGTTGACCACAGGAAGGAACGCACGCCACAGACATGCTGGCTAAGGTACGTATTATTGTATTAGCTGTCCCGCGCAACGTAACTTTTAACTGCGTAAATTTCCCCCGTTTTTGCAACATTTCTCATTGCTGCTCCGTTCCTATAGATCGTAGCGGGATGTTATATAGCCTACAAGCTGTCCCGCGCAACTTTGTATGCGTAATTTTTCCTCGTTTTTGAAACGTTTCTCGTCGCTTCTCCGCTCCTATTAGTCGTCGTGATGTTATATAGCCTATAGCCTTCCTCGATAAATGGGCTATCCAACAAAAAAATATTTTTTCAAATCGGACCAGTAGATCCTGAGATTAGCGCACAAACAAACAAACTCTTCCGCTTTATAACATTAGTATTAGTATAGATATCCTTCCTTGATAAATGGGCTATCCAACAGTGAAAGAATGTTTCAATTCGGTTTAGTAGTTCCTGAGATTACCGCGTTCAAATAAACAAACTCTTCAGCTTTATAATATACTAGCTGTTCCGCGCAACTTCGTATGCGTAAATTTCCCCCGTTTTTGCAACATTTCTCATTGCTGCTCCGCTCCTATAGATCGTAGCGTGATGTTATATAGCCTATAGCCTTCCTTGATAATTGGGCTATCCAACAATGAAAGAATATTTCAATTCGGTTTAGTAGTTCCTGAGATTACCGCGTTCAAATAAACAAACTCTTCAGCTTTATAATATAAGTATAGATTCGTGCGGTTAGGGTTTAAAACATCGAAAGTAGGAACTTCGCTCTGGCAACGCACACTTTGAAATCGTTGATGGAATCTTGGAACAAAGTTTACCCAAGTGATCCAAAATTTCTTGTCTGTGAACAATAGATATGTGTGTGTTCAGCGTTTTGTTGTTTTGGTCTTACAGTGCAATATTTATTTTGGTTATTAAACAACCGCTTTTGTAAAAAATCCATGCTGTTTTAACCGACTTTAAAAAAGGAGGAGGTATTATGTTCGTCTGTACCTATGTATGTATGTCTTTTTTATGATTACGCAAAGACGCGTCTTTGCGTAATCCGGCCAGCCGTCTAGACGGCTGGACGGATTAGAAAAAAAAAATGGTTTTGAAAGGGTATAGGTACTTCCAAGTTAATCCCATTGTTGATCTCGTTGTCAAATCACAATATGATGATGGGATTCTGGATAAATCGAGTGAACTCTTCGAATATTAAAAGCACACCTAAAGTGATTTATGTATATTTCATAGTGATTCGTGCATTTACTCTCAAAAAGCATCAATTGGTGAAGTGAAACTGATGATGAAGAACATAGATGACTAGCGAAACTATTCAATATTTCACGGTTTGCGATTCGATTACCTTAATACGGTAATGCTCTTGCATTTTATGCTCGTCTTACTAGTATTACACCATGTTATACAGCTGTAAAACATGGTGTAGTTGTAGTAAACTCAGCTTATGGTGAAGTATTATGTGAACTGCTCAACAATTGACGGCCCTGCATCGGGAAAACTATTTTTTTTTCTAAATGTAAATGAGCAGTTAACATTATGCTATTGTAACTTTGATTAATTACAATTTAACCTACTAAAAAGTGAGAAATTAAAACTAAAAAGCAAGAAATAATACTTAGGTATAGGCACAGATAATATAATACTATACTAGTAGTATAGGTTACATTTTGAAGTTGGTGCCTAAAACATAAAAACTACCTTTCTTGGCACCAACTTCAAAATGTTTATTGATTTTTTGTTGTTGTATTATTTCTTGCTATTTAGTTACCGTGTCCTTATTTATTTTTGAAGTCGGTTTAATATTTTTTTGTAAGAAGTTTTTATCTTCAATAAGTAGTTAAGTATACACCGTGTAGTTTTTGAGTTGGTAAAATACCTGCGACATACGGACGGACATGACAAAACTATAGGTAAGGGTTTTATCTCTTTCTACGACACCTGGACGTACACGGACAACAGATAGGTAGTAAAGAGTTACAGAGAGAGAGAGAGTACAGTTGTTCACACACTACGTTTAAGTATTAAATATAGTTTATTGTCTAGTTTTTGTTGTTCTGCTGCGTGTGCGGCTTGACGGCTGCGGCGCCGGGCTTCCTGAACGCCGGCTACGTGGCACCCGTGGCCCATGCGGCGTACGCGCCGGCATTTGCCGCGCCGACCATCGCGCACACGTACGCTGCGCCTGCGATTGCACACACGTATGCTGCCCCTGCGATTGCGCACACGTATGCTGCCCCGGCTGTTGCTGCGCCGGTGAGTAATATTAAAAAAAAAAAAAAAATATATATATATATATATTTTACCATTTTTAGGGTTCCGTAGGTACCTCAAAAGGAAAAAAACGGAACACTAATAGGACCACTTTGTTGACTGTCCGTCCGTCTGTCTGTCAAGATCTTTATATCGGGAACGCGTGAAGGTCGATACCTTGGCGCGTTCTCGAGATAAAGTTGAAATTAAAACCATATGCTAAGGTCTACAGTCTCTTGAAGCTGTGAAAAATCTTAGTTAACGTAAAAAAAGTACCTAACGGCCGAAAAAAATGCGAGGCACGATTCCTGAGCTACGTGTTTATAGTATGTACGGAACCCTCGGTAGGCGAGTCCGACTCGCATTTGTCCGGTTTTTTACATTTAAGTAGCTTAACTTAAATGTAAAAAACTGGACTGCCTCTATGGCGCGGTGGGACTGTGTCCGACGCAAGAGGGTGGGTTCGATTCCCACACGGGACACCACTTTGTGTGATCCACAAATTGTTGTTCCGAGTCTGGGTGTACTTTGTGTCCGTGACTTGTATGTTTGCAAAGTCCCCGCGACACAGGGCTTGTACCCTCCGGAAGTCATAAATAGGGCATAAAATGTTCAAATTTTCTCGGTTCACGATAAAGTCATCATTGAAGCTTTTAAACTTGATTGCGTCTGTTTACTTACCTTCATAAAGACTTCTGTCGGCATTATATTTAGGTACCTACCTTACCATTCTATCCATTTGTTTAACGATGCATCACCTATCAGCAATTGCAGCAAATTTTATTCAGTAAAAACACTAACAACCCAATGTAATTTACAAACGCAGATCGTCCGTGCAGAGCCCGTAGATCCGAACCCAGCATACAGCTTTTCGTACGGCGTCGCCGACCCAGCGACCGGCGACAACAAGGACGCTGCGGAGACGTTGCAGAACGGCGTGGTGCACGGCTCCTACAGACTGGTGGAACCTGATGGCCACATCCGTAAGGTGACCTACACGGCGGACAAGATCAACGGGTTCAACGCTGTCGTGGAAAGGACTGGCGCATCACACGCGGTGAGCTTTGTAAAAACATAGTTTTTTGAGATCTTATGTAGTATCAAAGGAAAAAGTTACCAGGCTATCAAACCTACCATCATTTGTGATTTTAGGTATCCATAAATGTATAAATAATTGAACGTGTGTAGTAGTTCCTTTTTTTTTGCTAAGTTGAGTAGTTACTACAAAATACTTATTCAAACGCCACTCGTCAGTTTTGAGACGCCTCGCCGTTAACTCCGTCAGAAATACTTATTAGCATGTTTGAATACTTGTTGAAGGTAAGACAGATGTATGCCGTATCGTCGTGATCGTGTCTTCGCGGTAGGTACGCCTAAGTTTAAGTACCTACCTACTTCTCTTGGTTTGGTTAAGGTTATTTCCAATTGCCTCCTAAAAGACACCATCGCTGATGATGAGTATGTCGATTTCACCAGCTCATTCTTAGAAGTTATTTCACAGCGGTATACCTACTGTAAGATAGAAACTGTGAAGACAGTTCGCCAGTTGAACTGTCAAAGGAGGAAGGAGGAATATTTATAGTTGTAATCAGATTTAGATTTAAATAATATAATGACGTTTTTCCTCATCAGGCACCAGTGGCGGTTGCCGCTCCTATCGCGAAAGTCTTCGCTGCGCCAGCGCCGGTCGCCGTGGCCGCGCCGGTCGCCAGGTACACGCTGCCTGCTGTCGCTCACCCGTGGGGCTAAACACGCCCAACGACGACCATATCTATGCCCTTGTGATAGCTGAATGACTGAGGGAACATTTTGAGGTTATATTAAAGAAAAGATGTTTGAAATCTGATAGATATGATCAGTTAGGTTTTGGACAAACTGTCTCTAATTTGCACGGATTTGGGGAAAGTTTAATCTGTTGGTTTGTAATGGTATAAGACAACATTTTCTGGTGTTATTTTCGTAAGTTTGATTTAGGCCGCGGCTACATGGTAAAGGCTTAATTTGTGGCATCATTATTTCTTGTTTTTCTCATGGTGCAGGCTGTCACAATAAGCCATTGGGCTTCCTTCCTAAAATTGGGAGAAAGTCAGTCTATTTTCGTTAATTTTTCATTGCCTTTGCAATCTAGCCACAGTCTTAAGAATGAACGTTCAGCTACACTAGGGCAGCCCGACGACCTCGCCTGTTTACTGTAATTATTTATTGTCTACTGCTTTGACTGTTGCCTACGGACTTGATCTTGACGCGTTGTATTATTTACGTAAATGTAAATATAATGTAGTTTATAAATAAATGCAATTTTTGCACTATGTTGTTGTTTATTTTGATCAAATGACATTTCAAATGTATATATTATATCCTCTTACATAGAAAATAGGTCCCAAACTTTCGTACTAAACAACTATGTTTCCAGTTGGGTTCCTATTCCCAATGGAGTTCCCCAGGGATCCCTGCTTGGTCCATTATTGTTTATTATATAATACATCAATGACATTGACTCATGCCTAACTAACTTCAACTAAACTCTTGTGCTTTGCTGATAATATAAAAGTCTATACCACATGTGATCCAACCGGAATTCAATACCGGTACACCACCGCCACCGCCGCTATGAGGGGAGGGGATTGCTTGTCGAAACACACGGCAAAGTAGCAAAACTCAAAAGTTCCCAAAAAACAAACAACGTAGTTTTATATGCAAATTTATAAGCATATTTGTCCTATAAACATTCTTGTAATTGCACTATAGCAGAATCTTTTACATATAAATAGCATTTGACAACTTCTAACATACTCAAGAGCATTCGTTTTTGTTATCTCAGTCTTATAGTTTGCTGCAAGCCTGACTTTTACTTGAAGTTGCTTTTAAGTGTAGTCTTAAAACTGTCTTGAGAGCTTCATTTTTCTTGTTGGGCTGAGTCTGGGGAGGGCAACTGACCCTGTTGCCCTCCCTGAAATCGCCTCTGTGGATGCAATAGCACTTTAGATGGATCTGAACAGTCTTGATAATTATTGCAGAATTAATAGACTTGATTTCAATCCCGCAAAATGTTCGGTCGTTACTTACCTACACTCGCAATGGGGTCCATAAGGGTATAAGTAACGGCTATCAAGATGCTTCACTCAAGCTAAATCTTGGGACAACTCACACAACGCTATCTGATCCCAAATTAAGCAGAGCTTGTACTATGGAAACCAGACAACTGATAAAAATTACTTATATATTTCTAAATCCATACATATTATAGATAAATGACACCCAGACACAGAATTAACCATCGTGCTCATCACACAAAGTTTTATCCTGGGTGGGGATCGAAACCACGCCCTCTTAGCAGTCGGATACACTCCCACTGCGCCACAGAGGCAGTCGAATTATTGTTTATGTTTTTTTTATTGTTTATTTATGTTATATACCTAGGCAGTATTTTAAACATTTTTCAACAAATTACGCAGAAACACACATCACTGTTTATGCGTAATTTGTTGAAAAATGTTTTGTTTACAGCATTGTTATTATGTTTGTTCACAGTTATGTTTTAGGCTAACATATTTGTACCTACATGTGAAGATTTGTAATTGGCTTTCTGTAAATTTTTAATGTTTTCTTATGCACATCTATGTAGCTGTAAATCTTTCATACCTTTTAAATGAATAAATAAAGAAGGTTGTGATTATGAGTAGGTAAGTATCGGGCTAGAATCCGCTAAGGTTACGCATGCTCAAGCCCTCAAGGAACAGCGTACAAACATTAGCGCTCAGATACTTGAGACACCGTCAGGAGCGGATCCAGCACTTTGCAGGGGTAGGAGGGACAACATGTGATCTAATCGGCCAAATATGAATTGCTCGCGTGACGGGCAGGGGGAGGGTTTATTTGATTCAACACTGGTACACCAGCTGCAGCTGTGTCCAGTAAAATCGATAGTTCAGGCGGTTGGCTGGAGCTATGGAAATTCATGTTCGCGAGTCTTGAACTTTTCCTTCCTTTGAATCACGAATTGCTTAGCTGAATGGCTGATGGATGACATAGCATCAGATGATATAGCAAAGTTAATTGTATAATATCGGGCAAGACCAGTAGGGTTCCGCAGCTGCTACAAATAAATGCAGTACTTATGAAAAAATACGAACCGGAAAAGTGCACCAGCAAAACAGCGCGTCTACATAGCACTTATGTCCTTTTGTTGAGAAGCGCAGTTTTTAGGAAATAACTCAAAGACGGTAGCTATCTATATCCGATCATGTTGAAAATAATTTTAGTCAAAAGTATTAATTAACCTTTGTAATTTTTTTATACTCTTTGACCATACGGTTCAAAAAACTTTCGGAGTGATTATTTCCAAAATATTTGCTAACGGCCGGTCTCAAGAATCTACCTATCGATGGATTTGGCTACAGAGGTAGAATTTTGACATATTTTGTATGGAGCTTATGTCAAATATATACCTCTAGTAGCCAAATCCATCGATAGTTAGATTATTGAGACCGGCCGTTAAAAAAGTTTCTACACCTTAATTTTTTTAGAGTCGAATAGAATGCCACATGTAGATGTTTGCAAAAAAAAATAGCTTCTGTATGGAATGTCTTTGTCCCCCTAAAAATATCTTTGTTTATTATATTATCACACTAAGTAGCGGCTTATACAAGACACCTATGCTCCAACATCAATATTCATTGTGTAGTTTTTGAGTAAAATGTCTGTAACATACGGACGGAGAGATAGACAGACAGACAGACAGCCGAACGGACATGACGAAACTATAGGTAAGGGTTTTTGCCATTTTAGCTACGGAACCCTAAAAAGTAGGTAGGTGTTAATCCAGGTTTTAATTTCGCCAAGCTTTCATTAAATAAAAAGTTCACCAACAGAAATTAGTAGGTAGATAATAATGAGCTTATTACACTACACTCAATCAGACACCCTAAACTCTTAAAAAGAGTGGTGTAATAAGAGTTAGTGCCCTAATTCTCTAACAAATTTTCAAGGCCACCTCGATTTAGGGCCCTAATTCAGGGTAGTGTAATAGCCGTTTAAAACAACAACTGAACAGCATACATTTCATGACTTAAGAGACGCGATTATCCGAGTACTCTTTGTACGAGATAAATCAAACGTAAAACACCAATAATATACTTTTTTGAAGTCTGATAAAAATAGGTCTTTGTTATGACGTCTCATTGCTTGTTCATTTACTTAAGTAGGTACTTGGAATCAAATTATTTGACCCTGATTTACCTTACTAGTATAGTGTTACATTATCTGTGCCTTTACTATCCATCTCTTTGTTCGATGTCTGGACGTCCGTTCAGACGAAAGAGATAGGTCATGGTCATTATGACTTCAAGCAGATTCATTGAGAATTCTTAGTGGATTCCGTGTTCGATAGTCATCCCGTAAAGGCGTTTTAATTAGAACTATCCCAAGGATGTTACGGGCAGGTCAGTAAAATAAATTGTGTACCTCCTTTGATACCCCTCTGGGAAATGCACCTAATATTCATCATCATCATCATCATCAGCCTATCGCAGTCCACTGCTGAACATAGGCCTGTCCAATTGCCCGCCACTTTGTTCTATCTTCACCTAATATTAAGGATATGTATTTAAGAAACTTGTTTACCTTTTAATAATTAATTTAGATAATGATCTGCCGACGGAAACTCGTATGTTGCAACCAAAGAACCGGTGTGCCGTATTAGTAACTACTTAGACTTGGCATAGACTTTATTTAATAGCAGTTAGTCCTTATGTGTAGTGTATCTACCATTAAATTACAGACAGCATGATTTAAAACGACCAGGTATTTTCATTGACATTCAGGCTGGTATCGATAGACTGTGAATAGGCTTAGTTCAGTCAATCAACATAGGTAGGTAGCTATATTTAATTTTATTTTTTGTTTAATATGAAAACTTACAGTTAGCATATACAGATTATGACATCGTGGAAAATAAATTGAGGGCTATTTAAAAGTTTTCGCTGTTAGAATAGGTAACTACTAAGGAATGAAATGAAAATGAAAAATGTTTTATTTCAAATGTTTTATACAATTTGAATAAGAAGTATATATATAATATCTGCCAAGCGCGGGAAGATTTAAGTAGGTACCTACATAATTCTGTGGTCTTCACACTAGGCAAGCCTGTAGCGTGAAGACCCACAAACTTAAATCGGTATAAACCGTTAAGTGAACAATACGGTAATACAATGAAATACAAAAGTAATAATAATAACTATACGCATAACAATAGTTATTAGTAGTAGAATAATAAAATAGATAATTAATAGTAGACAATCATTAAAAAAATAAATCACTTAAACTAAGTTGAAAAAACCGCTTAGTTAGAGTACCTACGCCTGTGTTGAGGAACGCTGATACTAAATATGTCTAAATCCAAATCGCTTTGACGTGTGAGATTACATATTGAAGGATTTATATATATATCTATAAAGAGTTTTGACGATAGGTAGTACTCGCAAAAGGAACTTTAAGGAGGATCGGTTTGCGTTTTACTCTGCTATGCGATTGGTTGGGGTTTCTACCCAAATTCATCAACAAATCAGGGCAGTCAATTCACCTACCCATTCGCAAGTTTGTGCAGATAGACCACGTCCGCTATGAGCCTTCTTTGTTGTAGTGGAAGAATATGAAATTTCTTACAACTAGTAGTTAGCGTGTTGTTGGCTAAATAGATTTGTCCTACACGGGGGGTGCGAAACTCATGCTACACCTACTTACCTATACCTACTGTCTGCTGCTGAAATATGACCACAGCTTTCTGTTGGTTGGTGTTCTCAGATGAACGCTCAAATTAAAAGCATTGGGATCTTCCAAAATAAATTAAGGAAAACTATTGAAAATTTATAGGGCCAATGTATTGTTTTGACTGCAGAAGGGACTTGATACAACCTGGCCGTCTGTTGGCTCTTTCTCTAAAATGAAATTCATAAACTTTGTAGTCTTAAATATTGATAGCTCCCTGGATGAACGAACGATGCTCGGTTTTTTTAACGACGTTTTCTAAAAATGAACCTAGCTAAATCGATGTATCGCCCCCGAAACCCCCTGCATACTAATTTTCATGAAAATCGCTGGAGCCGTTGCCGAGATTCAGATTATTTATATAGGTATACAAGAATTGTTCGTTTAAAGCTATAAAAATAAGATTTTCTATTAATATATTCTATTTACTATTCTATTAGACTCAGGCACAGATAATATAATACTATACTAGTAACTCAGGGTAGTATTTTGTTTAACAAGTATTTATATGACAATCGCTGGCCACACCTAATTTTTCATCGAATCTTTATTTTCAATGAATTAAAGTAGGCACCTTCTTGTACGTGGACGAACACTACTCCGTTATGAAAGAAAACGCAGAGAAGCTCCGTCGCATATCTAATTATCTTGCCATATAATAGGACGTACCATGTTTATTTTATTAAAAAAATAGTTTTTCCTCATTTAATTTTCTTTTGCCATCATATAATCCCATTAATGGAATTACTAAGGTACCCAAGGATTTAATTCAGGGAACCACAAACTAGGTAAGACACTTCGGAACATCATTAAACAAGGTTTTTTTAACTAGCATCGCAATAAGCCTTGAATGAAATTACATTATGAGATTATTAAAGGATTGAAAGGAAATAGTAAATAAAGTGTCTAAATGTAGGGCAGCGAGCCCAAATAGAGCCACTCGAGCAATACGAGCATAGATACGAGTAGGATTAAGAAATAACATCGGCATACGTACTTATGCCACTGAAATATAATTGTTAGAATAGCTTAGTTTTAAGCTTTACGTTTAGCTTCAAACGAACGTAAATAAAAATCCGAGAACGCCTATCCACCACCGATTAGGTATATTTTTTTTAAAGATTGGTAAAAATACCGATAGTACCTTATAGGGGCGGATCCAGGATTTGATTCTGGGGGTGGCACGAGAGGCAAATGGGGTCGGATTTAACATGCTTACGACGGGGAAGGGGCATTTAGTTTCGCCCGTCACCGGCCAAGTGTGACATGCACGCTCGACGGAGGGGTGGGTGCCGAATATCCTTCTGGGGGGCACAAGAAGCAAATGAGCAAACAAATTTAATACAATACAACAAATTCCGGTACACAAAACAACTATCTTGGGGCACGTGCCCCCATGCCCTCCTCTGGCATGGCACCTTATGAGAACAACACACGAAAGCGGTTCGACCGATCGGCTTGTTTCTTGTGGTGTGAGCCGTTGTTAGACCTTGTAATGTTGTATGTAATGGCAGGATTTCTAAGAAACAGTATTTTTAGAAATTTCACGAGAGAAATCAGAAGTTTCTTTCAGAAGCTTATTACGAAAATTATTTTTACTTTTTCATGGGTTCGTTGGTATAATATTTTGTCAGACCTGTAGTTTTTTTAAATTCATGACATAATAGGAGGAAGAATGTAGTTCAAAATTCAAGTTTTATTCATAACACAAGTAGGTCGAAGTGAAATAATTAATATCTTAAAACACGTTCTACAGAGCACATCTAGTGCGTTATACACAGATATAAGGTAATATGTTGCCGTCAGTTTGGGAATATACATATTCAATGGACATAGGTAGCCAAATATGGGCGAACATACAAATATTTACGACACCACTGCTAGTGCAGGTTTCATTAGGTACCTAGTTAAACATGTGGTCGATTGAGTGTCCCATTTTCATGTTTAACGAATGAATCATCAAGTTTTTTGCAATCTTTGGCATGTATTTAATAACCTTTACAAAATGTACAAGTACCTATCTATACTAATACTATAAGGCTGAAGAGTTTGTTTGTTTGAACACGATAATCTCAGGAACTACGGGTCCGAATTGTAAACATTGTTTACTGTTGCATAGCCTATTTATCTAGGAAGGCTATAGGCTATATAACATCACGCTACGACCAATAGGAGCGGAGCAGCAATGAAAAATGTTGCAAAAACGGGGGAAATTTACGCAGAAGAAGTTGCGCGGAACAGCTAGTATAGGATATAAACATCTTTTATATTCTAGGACGGCAATTAAGATCTTGAATGAGTTATTTGACGTTTATTCGCATGGTAGGTTAAGCTGACCGGCTAAATCGCTCTGATTAACATTAAATAAAAATATATTTAGATCGCGACTGCTTTAGTTAGGAAGATATTGGTCGTTCGTGACAGGTCAACATGACGATTGATGACTAACATTTGGTTAGACGAGCATGGGTTGTTTTGTGTACCGTATTTTTTGTATTGATTATTTTTGTGCCCTTTTGTCCACTCCCCAGAATGTTTTATTTGTTTGTCCATTTGCCAGTGGCAAATATTTTCGATATCGGCAATATTGCCCCCTTGCCACGCGTGCGACTCAAACTTGGCCGGCGTCAGCGAAACGAAATGCACCCGAGTCGTAAGCACGGTTTTTCTAGGTGAAGGTGCTCCTCAAAATCCTAGATCCACCTCTGTAGACGGGGGAAGTTCAAGACCTCATGCTCCACCCTCATAGCGCCTAGTGCCTCCTGACCGACTGACCTTACTCCGAAAGTCCGAATACAGGAATTCCTCATTTATTAATTCTCATTTCGCTTACATTTTTCCCTGGTTTTGTTTATAATCAAGGAATATGAAAATTGCGTGTACTCGTTGGTATATTTGGCTTTTCCTATTTTTTCACGAATCCAGTGTTTTTTTTTTAATTAAAAAAGACGACTCTCGCATTAGGATACAAGTCCTGTGTCGCGGGGAACTTTACAAACATTCAATTCACGGACCCAAAGTACATCCAGACTCGAAACAACAATTTGTGAATCACACAAAGTGGTGTCCCGTGTGGGAATCGAACCCACGACCTCATGCGTAGCAGTCAGCCACACTCCCACCGCGCCACAGAGGCCGCCAGTTTGTAGGTACGTAGTCTGTGCAATCTTAATTTATAAGTATCAACTTAAATAAGCATAATTTTTTACGTGTAGAGGCATTCCTAAACCGCAAAACTACTTACCTGCACTCAACTTACTGACCTCAAAAAGGGTAATCTGCGACCTTTGAGCTGCATTAGGTTAGGTTTGGTTAGATTAGGTAATAGCGTTTTGAAAGCGCGGGAAAGGATCCTACGTGACGGTATCAGGCGCGGATCCAGAACTTTGATCTTTGGGGGCAATTTGACCCAACTGGCGAAGCGTGAGTCGCTCGCATGAGGGTCAGGGAGTGCATTTGATTCAACATCGGTGCACTCGAGTCACAAGGGGGGAGGCAATTGCCGGTCAAAACACACCGGTCTAGTGTCATCAGCCTATCGCAGTCCACTGCTGGACATAGGCCTCCAATTGCACGCCACTTTATTCTTTCTTCGGCTTCTCACTTCAGCTTGCTAATCCGATGGGCTATGACGATAACTTTAGTTCTCTGCCTAATCACCTTATTTCTGATTTTGTCCCTAAGAGAAACTCCGAGCATAGCCCTTTCCACAGCCCGCTGAGCGACTTTGAACTTGTGAAGTAGCCGTACCGTCAGTGTCTACGTTTCAGCTCCGTATGTCATGACGGGTAGGACGCACTGATTGAAGACTTTAGTCTTAAGGCGTTGTGGGATTGACGATGAGAAGACTTGACGTAACTTCCCAAACGCTGCCCAACCCAACCGAATTCTCCTGTTCACCTCGTCCTCGAAGTTGTTTCCACCTAACTGCAATGACTGCCCGAGGTACACATATTTTTTAACAACTTCGAGAACGGCGCCGTGCACCGCTGTCGGTTCCGGTAGTACATGTTCATTGAACATGACCTTGGTTTTATCCAAGTTCTCTAGTCTGGCAGGTCTTCGGTGTAGTGGCGTGTTAGAGTGGCTCTAGGACCCTCATTTACAGGATCAGGTCGAGATGCATACGATCGTATAACCGGCTATAAAAACCTTCCACTTCGGAGAGGACTGCCGGCTTCGAAGAAACGACTTCTCCACTTGCTGTGTTCAGCTTCGTCAGGTGGCTTCTTCCAAGAGATTGTACGAACACTTTTGAACCCCGGTTCTGCTTGATCGCTCTTTTATCGAAAGAGTGTTGGAGCGCCGAAGGTCATGTCGTATAAGCTTGTTGATCTCTTGGTTTAGAGCGCGCTTTTCCGACGAAGTGACGGATGGGTTTTCACGTCGTTTTTTCATTAGCCCTAAAGTCTTTTCTGAAAGCCTTGACTTCTTGCCCTTACGCTGCATTTCACAAAATCTTGTACCTTCTTCCCTGAGTATCCGAACCACATTTACGAGCTTCTGGTTTACGTCTGTTGTGGTTTCCATGGCAGCAAATCGGTTATCCAGGTTTGACTGGAACGCGTTCGAGGAAGTTTACTAGCATTTGCCCCCTATGATTTCTGCTTCCAAATCCATGGGATTCTACTACCAATTCGCTGCAATTCTGTACTCCCACTTTAGCGTTGAAGTCCCCCATAACAACGTTGTGGTCGGTCTTAGTTGTGGAGTGGAGGGCCCTCGATATGTCATCGAACATATCCTCCACTTCGTCGTCTGGATGTGCCGAGGTCGGTGCGTACACTTGCAGCACCTTGAGGCCTATACCTCTCGGTGAGCTTGATAATAAGGTACGCTACCCTGTTCGACACGCTAGACATTTCCACAACGTTGTCAGAAAGGGACTTATTTACCAGACCCACAACATCACCTTGGGATTGTTGGTCTCCCTCGCGGAAGTACATAAGGTGGCCCGACTCGAGGGTTATGGTGTCCTCCCCCTCTCTTCGGACTTCACTTAACCCGAGGATATGCCACCTAATCTTCCCAAGTTCCACCTCAAGTTGTCCGTTATACGTCGCCAGGGTCAGTCGGTTGTGGTGGCCTTCGTGAATTTTAATATTCAATAAAGAAATCATTTTGAGGGATATAGTTTTTTTCGCATTGTTAACAGAATACCTTTCGGGTCGGACAGAGATTGAACTTACACGAATTGAACGTTTCTTGAGCGAGAAAATAGTTGATAGTCACTCGCTACTCGCCGGCGGCGTTGGGACAAGTGTCAAATACCTACCTAAATAAGCACCTATTTATTAAAAAACTAGCGGCCCGCTCCGGCTTCGCACGGGTATAAAATATATGGATGTTATTATACATATAAACCTTCCACTTCAATCACTATATCTATTAAAAAAACCGCATCAAAATCCGTTGCGTAGTTTTAAAGATTTAAGCATACATAGGGATATAGGGACAGAGAAAGCGACTTTGTTTTATACTATGTAGTGATGAGTACAAGTTACTAGCAGCAACTAGGTCTTCCTCCATTTTTTGTGTGAATTTTGAAATATTCTGCCCTTTATGTATCCCAACTTTAACTTAAGTTCCTCACCAGGGTTAAAATAAAATCCTGGATCTAGGGTTAAGAGACTGTCAAGTATCTTTTTAACAAACGTCAAAACGATACGCCCCGTAGGTAGGTACTAATTTATAAGAAATACAAATCAGTGACGTCATTATTTCGAACATCTACATATTTAACGATTTGATTTTGTTTGAATTTATAAATTTGTAACCACATTAAATTGTGGACAACCATTGTTTTTAAATGCATTTTTTTATACTACGATATAAGGAAACGCGCATGTCGTGCGCCTGATGGTAAGCATCACTAGCACTTAACAGTATCAATGCCACCCTAATCCTTGTTTCTAAAAAATAAAATAAAATTTCCTGATTTAAATTTATTGTTATTGTAGTCATCTGCCTAATTGTATAGGAAGATAAAAATTACGAGCCATGCCTGCACTTGGACTTAGCACCTCGCTACTCGCAGAGCTGCTGACTCGGCGCCTTGTGTCGTCTTCGACCTCGCCACTCCGCGATCACACAGATTTCTCGCTAACGGCCGCTCTCCATACTCTAACTGTCGGTGGATTTGGCTACTAGAGGTATATATTTCAAATTTCACAAGCTCCATACAAAATATGCCAAAATTCTACCTCTAGTAGCCAAATCCATCGATAGGTAGATTATTGAGACCGGCCGTTACACAGGTACTTACTAACTTCGGTACCACCATTGTCGAGTCGAAACATACCTATTTATACTAATATTATAAAGCGGAAGAGTTTGTTTGTTTGTTTAAACGCGCTAATCTCAGGAACTACAAGTCCTATTTGAAAATTTTTTTTTGTTGGATAGTCCATTTATCGAGGATGGCTATAGGTTATATAACATCACGCTACGACTAATAGGAGCAAAGCAGCAATGAATAATGTTGCAAAAACGGGAAAAATTGACGCATACGAAGTTGCGCGGGTCAGCTAGTTATATTATAAAGCTGAAGAGTTTGTTTGAACGCGGTAATCTCAGGAACTACTGGTCCGAATTGAAAAATTCTTTCAGTGTTGGATAGCCCATTTATCGAGGAAGGCTATAGGCTATATAACATCACGGTACAACTAATAGGAGCGGAGCAGCAATGAGAAATGTTGCAAAAACGGGGAAAAATTACGTAGACGAAGATGCGCGGGACAGCTAGTTACTTATTATTGAAATTAATCAAATTGGTTTTAGTACACCATGGTTTCCTTCACCTCTCTAGCCGGCGTACCTACCCATAATTAAAGTCAAAGTCAAAGTCAAATATCTTTATTTCGTAAAATCAGGTTAATGATTATTTGAAAACGTCAAATTAAAACATACTAAAAATTTTATAAAATTATGATTGTTTGAAAAAAAAAAAACAAAATGAGGTTAGGTGGCAGTTCCAAGTGTAAAGCTCATGAGAAGAAGCTGCCAAGAAACTCATGTGCCACTCTTTTAAAATCATCAAGTTTTTCTTTACAAAAATAAATTTTACTGAATGAACCATTGTGTTTGGTGAGTGTAATCGTTTATAAAATAAGGATAACTAAATAATAATACTATTTGTAACTCTAAAATGAGTATATATAAACGTATTCAGCAAACAGTATTGTGTTTGCTGAATACGTTTATATATACTCATTTTCACTTCTTACAAAGTAAATATGTATATATACATATAATCTTAAAGTACATTTTAATAGCCTGTGAGAGAAAGCAGTTCAATCCCAAGCGTTTTTGTCTTCCATATAATCAATTATTGAGTAGTAACTTTTCATACACAATTTTTTCTTAATGGTACACTTAAATTTATTACGACTTAATTTTTGAATATCGCTAGGGATTTTATTGTAGAAACGTATACATTGGCCCCGAAATGATTTGTTTACTTTTTGTAACCTTGACGCTGGTACAACAAGTTTATGTTTGTTCCGCGTGTTAATATTATGTATATCACATTTCTTACAGAAACTATCAATATTTTTGTGAACATATATAAGGTTTTCATAGATATACTGACATGCAACAGTCATGATATTGATTTCCTTAAATTTTTCTCTAAGTGAGTGTCTACTACTAAGATCGTAAATTGATCGAATAGCCCTCTTCTGCAGAACAAAAATGGTTTGAATGTCGGCAGCATTCCCCCACAGTAGAATACCGTACGACATTAAACTATGAAAGTAACTAAAATAAACTAATCGCGCTGTTTCAACGTCTGTTAGCTGACGAATTTTTCTAACTGCGTACGCTGCAGAACTGAGTCTATTAGACAATTCACTTATATGTGGGCCCCACTGAAGCTTAGAATCTAGAGTAATTCCTAAAAACTTTGTGGTCTCTACAGGGTTCAACTCATCTTCTTTTATTTTTATAGTGGTTTTTACTGGTTTCACGTTAGGTGTTATAAATCGAATACATTTAGTCTTGCCCTCGTTTAAGAGTAAATTGTTAACATCAAACCAGTTAACCACTTTTGAGATAGCCATATTTACATCTTCAAAGTCTTTTTGCTGGCGTTTTAATTTAAATAAGAGTGATGTATCATCTGCAAACAGGACTATCTCATGATTATTATTTACTAAATATGGTAAGTCGTTTATGTAAATTAAAAACAACAACGGCCCGAGAATAGAACCCTGTGGGACTCCCATTTTGACCACAGACCCCGGGGAGCGTTTACCATTAACATCAACTTTCTGAATCCTGTTACTCAGATAGGACGTAAGAAGATTCAGAGCTGTGTTTTTAATACCATAATGTTGCAATTTCCTGATTAATGTTTCATGCAGAACACAGTCAAATGCCTTAGATAAATCACAGAAGACGCCTAAAGCATCTTGCGATTCCTCCCAGGCGTCAAAAATATGTTTTAAAAGCTCCACACCAGCATCGGTTGTAGAGCGACCCCTAGTGAAACCAAATTGTTTAAAGTGTAATAATTTATTTTTGTAAAAGAAGTTCTGCATCTGATCATATATTATTTTTTCAAAGATTTTACTAAATGTTGGTAGTACTGATATGGGTCTAAAATTAGTGGGGTCAGACATACTACCCGATTTATACAATGGTATTACTTTACTATATTTCATTAAATCAGGAAATACACCACAATCTATACATTTATTAAATATAAATGCCAAGTCCTGCGCGATAAAAGAAATTATAGACTTAGTAATCACAACTGAGTTACTCCAGAGGTCGGTAGTCTTCTTAACATTAATAGAATTAAAAGCTTTTATGACATCTATATGTGTAACATAATCAAATTGAAAAGTGATGTCACATTTATTAACATTTTTAATCAAGATAGACTCAGCAACAATAGGTGAGGAATTCAATGACTTTGTAGTGGAGACTGGAATTTCAGTAAAGAATTTTTCAAATGCAGTGGCTACTTCTATGTCCGATGTGATGGTTTTACTATCTATTTTAAGACAGTAATCATTATTCTGACTTCTGACTCTTCCGGTCTCACTATTTATAATATCCCAAGTCATTTTAATTCTATTATCACTGTTTTTAATTTGTGAACTAAGGTAGCAAGCTTTTGCTGTTTTGCAAGTCTGCCTAAATGTTTTAGCATAATTTCTTACATAAGCTTGAAATCTTTCACAACAGTTATACTTTCGTTCATCATACAGCTCATATAATCTTTTTCTACTTTTATGTAGGCCGACAGTAGCCCACTCACTAAAAGTTGCATTCCCCTTAACCATGATCGTTTTGGGAGTGAAAACCGAATCGAAATTATGACAAAATTTATTAAAGAATGTTTTATATAAAATGTTAGGATCACTGTCCTCATTCAACAGTGGAGGGTTACAAATGAGGCGGCTTTTGAAACTCTCAAATCGACTGACAGTTTTAGGGATAACAGTTATACATTTTTTAGTTACTTTTCTACTTTTAATATCAAAAGAAATAAGTTGACCACAGTGGTCAGAATCCATTTGATTAATTACTCTCTTGTTATCTACAATAATATCTGTGAATATATTATCTAAACATGTGGCTGTAGTGGCAGTTATGCGGGTAGGCTCTAAAAATAAATTACACAGATTAAATGATTTGAATAGAGCTAAAATCCTCATACTTGAAGTAGTATTCTCTAATAAATTAACATTAAAGTCGCCACATATCATTACATTTTTATTAAGGTTTGTTACCTTATGCAAGACTTCATCCATAACATCTTCAAAAATATGATATTGTGCTGAAGGTGGTCTGTACACAGTCAATACAATAAACCGCTTCAACTCTACACAGGCTATTTCTATGCTACGTTCAACAGAGAAGTTAACAATATCACGGCGTTCTTTGAATTTAAGATTTTTATTTATTAATATTAGTGAACCACCATGTATAGCCAGTTCCCTGCTGAACGAGCTGCCTACCTGGTGATTGTTGAAATTAAACATGAACTCAGCTGAACAGTGTTCAGTAATACATAAAATATCAATAGCTTCAGCATTCATGAACAATTCCAATTCCAAGTCTTTTCCTGTCATTCCTCTGATATTCTGATGCACCAGGTTAATTTTATTAATATAATTATTGTTCTGTTTTGACATAACAGAATAATTTTCAAGTGGTAGTGCACAAGTATGTGTGCAAGAGGTACTCTCTATTGTCTTAAAATTTAATTTAAATTATTCGGTATGTCAATATTATAATTATTATTAATACATAAATTATCATTATTAATGTCAGGTGCTTTAGCCAAATTGTTGGCTAAGTTAAAATGAATGTCATAATTTTGTTGCTCAATAGAAGCAACTTGAGTAGCCAAATTCTTGGCTGAAGTATTATTACAGGTAATTACTACTGTGGTTCTGCTAAGATTAGTTTTATTCTATCGAAATCTACAGGGTACGCTAATACGCAAGCCTTAGTTTCTAATCAAACAGGGATCCTGTTCTGCTGAGCCCACTTGGTTATAGTTTTGACGATGCTGTCTGCTCGGTTGTGGGTCCTGGGGCCTTTGATGAGCGCCAGGGCATCTCGAAGGTCGCCATTAGCCCCGGGCTTGTTGGCAGCGGCCGCTTGCGCACAGCCGCAAACAGCTCCGCGTAAACCTTCCCACATCTCAGGACCACCATCTAACCTGTAGGTATGGTTATAGTTTCATGTTTGTGTGTATTCATTTGAAGTTTTCAAATAATTATTATTATTAATACAAAAAGTTCACAAATGAACAGGAAAAATAAAAAGGATTAATGATGGCATGATAGTCAAATGCGTTGGCTTTTAAAAAGTAAAGTAAATTAGGTACTGTTATTACGATAGGTACCTATCTACTTAGGTATACTTTTTTATTTTTTTGATAGGATTACCCACATAAAGAATTCAAATTAGAAGGTAATTCTATACTAATATTATAAAGCTGAAGAGTTTGTTTGTTGGAACGCGGTAATCTCAGGAACTACTGATATGAATTGAAAAATCTTTCACTGTTGGATAGCCCATTTATCGAGGAAGGTTATAGGCTAAATAACATCACGCTACGACCAATAAGAGCGGAGTAGCAATTTTAAATGTTGCAAAAACGGAGAAGTTTACGCAGACGAAGTTGCGCGGGCCCGCTAGTAATAAAACAAATACTTTAAGATATAGAAAGGTTACAGGACTACATACTTACCTATCAAGCATGTGAAATGCTTTCGCGGCTACTAGAAACTGCCCCATTCGGTAACTGTCGTTGGCTACCAGTTGTAGCAATGCGAAACTATCTGGTGTACCTGCCGACTGTAAAAAGAAAATCATTTCAATGATAACTGCGACTATCTGAGCTATTAACTTTGATCTGTGCCAAGGTTTCTCAAACTTTTTCTACCGTGGACCCCAAGGTCTACCTTATTTTAGTTATTTAGTTCATGGACCCCAAACCAAACATTACCGAGATCCGCGGACGCGATTATATAAAGCAAACAGATTTGTTTTTTTTTATTGTGGTGGCCCAAGCGGCGCTAGCCCAATGATTAAGGTATCGGACTTGCAATCAAGAGGTCTCTGGTTCGAATCCTACCCATTATTATACTACGGACGTGAACCCAGTCCTTAACACAAACAATTTAGCTTAGCTCTAGGGGTACTAGATCCACATTGCTAGTTATCTTTTAACAAAAAAGGCGATAATATTTGCTTTGATATCGATCAGTCAAATCCTTTGCCTCAAGTATATTTCTGTATGATTTTTTAGGCACAGTCGAGGAATGAAAATGTTCGTCAGTTTACAAATACACTTATTTAACGCTTTGCAAGCACATATTATCTTTTCTTAACAACATTAACATGTTGTCAAACTAATATTCCCTCGACCGAATCAAGGATCAGTCAGTAACGCCATTACTGTTTCTTGATTCAGTTCAAGCAAAATTGGACTTGAGGTGACGAACATTTTCATTCCGCAACACAGAATCTCTTTTCGCATAAATCGGGAAAACACAACGACTGCAACGACTGACGATGACTCACAGATAGTTATGTGTGTCCGCGGACCCCAAGGGTTTGACCCAGCTTGAGAAACTCTGGAATCTATTTAATCACTAAAATTCATTTGACATTTCGACAAAATGTATGTCATTTAAATGTTTAAAACGGCAATATGAGTGATCATTTTCACAGAATACAATTCATACACAATACAATTCATAAACCCGTTTTTATACAATTATAATACTTAATACCGACACAATTTGGCTGGAAAATCAGTTAAATCGCCATCAATTCGAAAATATGAAGAAGAAGTACAGAGCTCAGTGTCTAGTACCTTGATACATATCTCCCATGCGAGATGCGCGTCCTTGTTCATGATGTGGCATCGGCACAGACATGCCAGATACGTGAATGAAGACCGCATGTTGTCATCTTGTATAGCTAGTAATACTTCTTCGGCTTCGCGGTAGAAACCCGTTGCTACCTTCGCCTGTTCCGATAAACTCAGAAGATTAATAGAAGTAATTTTAAATGGAAGTGGATTACGAATGTATATCTAAATGGTCTTAATATAGACAATCCAATCGCATTTTAGACACTCTATCAGGGGGTCAATTCACGTATTTAAAGCAGTATAGTTGCAGTTAAGGTTCGATTAAAACGGCCATTTTTGTATTCTTGTAACTTTGGGATCGATCTCAAATACGCTTGCGTAAGGTATGCGTCTCGAGAGCGGTGCGCAAGCGTTTTTATGATCGATCTCAAAGTTACAAGAAGTAACGAAGAATACGAAAATGGCCGTTTTAATCGAAACTTAATTGCTACTGAACTGCAACTGCACTGCTTTAAATACGTGAATGACCCGCTGGTCTATTAAATGGTTAATACCAGAATATTAAACCAAATACCATTGAGGAGTAGTAATAAGTACTGGTTCATGCTTTTAAGGGCGCCCCGGTTATAAGTCGATGATTCTATTAAACAAACGTGCATAAGAAGGTCGCAAGTCGAAGCTTAAAATTAATATCCTTTCGTTTTATCATAAACTAGGCTTGTTGTTGTCATAACGTAGTTTTAATTTATCAAATAAATTAAAATTTTGAAAGTAAGAGCCTTAAAACATTGTTGGAATTATAAAGCTAAAGAGTATGTTTGTTTGAATGCTATAATTTCAGGAACTACTAGTTTGAATTAAAAAAAAATTATACTGTTGGATAGCCCATTTATCGAGAAAGGCTATATCATCACCTACGCTACGACCAATATGAGCCGAGCAGCAATGTAAATGTTGCTAAAACGGGAAAAATTTACGCAGACGAAGTTGCCAGGTTCTCTTAATAAACTTAGGTATATATTATAACTTTCAAATTAATTTATTTTCAATTATGGCTGTGTTTATTATTAATTTTAAGATTTGACTTACGACCTTATACAGAGGAGTAATCACTGCGCGATTGTATAGTAGAATCATCGACTAGAGTGCCCATAAGCTTTTACATTTTCAAATAGACTACAGGTAAATTAGCTTGAAGAAATTTTTGCGTTTGTAGTAGTGTATGGTCAGCAAATAAAAAAAACAACATTTTATTTTTAGTTTTTATTGTTTTAAAGGTAATATACGTTTGTGGCTGGAGTACACCAAATGCGTGCACGTCTACGCATACGCACTACGTACTAATACGGTCGTGAAAATGTGTATCCACCGCATTGTAATCTATGGAACTGTATGAGGCAGACAAGCCAGTTCCAAACATTACAAGCATTGAATGCCGGTTTTCACTTCAGTGAAGACGTGTATGAATTAGGTGTTCTCCGGCCATAAATGTTTTATTCTAATAATTCATCAACCCCAGGCATATCACAATCCTCCCCATCCTCGCTTTCATCAGATGAATTATTTAAATTAATTATGATTCGTTCTGATATTGTGTCTAAAGCTGCGTCTCTACCCTGATATTTGCTTTCCTCCTCAATAGCATGCAAACAAACTTTTCTCCATTCCTCTACAGTTATGGCGTTCATTTTTTCTTCAGCTAATGACATTATAACCTTCATATTCATTGCGACATTCTTTTTTGCGACATATGTTTTCACTATCCCCCATATATTTTCTATAGGATTAAACTCCGGATGGTATGGTGGTAAACGCAGCACAGTATGACCGTGCTGTCGTAATATTTCGTCTATCTTGTACTCTATAAATCTCGCCTTGTTTTGCAGAATCAGTTCATATAATTGAGGCTTAAGCAACGTGGATGAATGCTCAATGTTTCGAAATGTCAGCCAGTCTATCATTTGCTGTTTTCAAGAATTACTATTCGGTGCAGGATTTTGTATTGAGTTATGATATGGTGCGTTGTCAACAACAACAACACTATTTGGTTGTAAGTTGGGTATTAATTGAGTTTGAATCCACCTTGAATAGTTGTCATAGTTCATATTGTTGTGGTAATCTCCACTTTTTTGGTCGGCTTTAAACATAAGCAATGCATTTGGTATAAAGCCATCGATACCACCGGCATGAACAATGATTAAGCGGTTGCCTTTCGATATATGTTGCTTCAAACCTGAAGTGCTTCCATCTGACCAAGATTTCGAGAGGGTATGTGATGTATGTATATATGTTTCGTCGGTGTAAACAATTGGTCGGCGTTGTTCACGATATTCAGCAATTTTCATCAAATAATTAATTCGCAAGTATCTAATTTCGTGTTTTTCCATAAGAAGTTTCCGGTTATCTTCTGTTTGCTTCCAATTAAAACCTAATGACATGACGTGTTTTCGTAACGTGCTGACACAACCTTTATAATCGATATCTTCTTTCAATTTTGAGTGCAAAGTTTTTAAAGTGGGAACTTCTTTATTTGTAATGTGGAAGTCATGAATTGTTCTTCTGATAACTTGCTGATCAAAGTTATCGATTACTATTGTAGGTTTACGATTCGGTTTCTTTTTAGGAGATTTAAATGTTACTTCCTGATCTGAAGGACGACATTTGCTTTCTGATACTACCTTTCTGACGGATGCTATTGAAATTCCTGTTGATTTAGCAACTAATTGAGTGGGGGTCATAATACTGCTCGGGTTGTTATTACACTCATTTTCGAAATATTTGTACAAACAGTACAAAACTTCCTTAGTTTGAGAAGTCAAAGGCTTGCCTCGACCATGTTTTAACACTGGAGCCATTTTGAATTATCAATATAAAGTTACAACACTTACACACTTGAAATTAAACACTTCAACAAATATTTTAACAATAATAACAAACAATAACAACAATCAACAAATACAAAATTTCACAATGAAACTACTACGTATCTAATAATTATAATTTTTTAATGAAATGCGTGCTTTATGTTCTAACGGTATCAAGCGACTGACGTCAGACTGCACGTGGCACCTGCGGACAGAGTAAACTGGTTTATTCTGGTTTTGTGCGTGTTTCCACTTTCCACTATCAAGTGACGATTTATTTATTTGTTTTGTTTCGTAATTATTATGGTCAAAACTTTTTACCTATAGCTAAACTACTATCATCTAAAGAACGACACGATATTTTATTGTTTCACGGTAGTCGCCTTGTCGTTTGCTCAAGGACGTGAAATTGAATGACATATTTTTTTTAATAAAGTCAAAACCTTTTTCTTTAAAATAAAAACTTGTTTTTATTGAAAACAAAAATCAGAGTGTTGCTAGGGATAAGTATTAAATTAAATAGTAATGTTAGGATATTGAAACATTTTTGTAAGGGCCAGAACGATATAGTGGAAACGCGCTCTAATATCTAAGTAACATACACACCACTACATATGCAAAAATTTCTCGAGACTAATTTCACTGTACATCAAATCATTTAATTACCTGAGCGTAATTAAAGTTGAAGGTATCATCATTGACGAAGAAGCTCTTGATGGAGTTGAGGTAGACCAGCACTTCCTCGAAGTGTCCCGCGAGGAAGTAGGAGGAGGCCATGCACTGTCGCCCAGGGATTGTATCGCATTCTGACGCGGAGCTGCCCACCAGTTGGAAGCTTTGTTGGGCTAGCTTCATTTGTTCTTCCTTTTAGAAAGTGTACCTTACAGTTTAGAGATTTTAGACGCAAATTAATGCCTAAGATTGTCAAAACTTTTTTGTAATAAAAGTTCCTCGGGGACACCGTATATGTCACGACGATTGCCGTAAAATCTACACTGATATATAAAGCTGAAGAGTTTGTTTGTTTGTTTGAACGCGATAATCTCAGGAATTATTGGTCCGAATTAAAAAAATATTCATTCATCAAATAGCACATGTATCGAGGAAGGTTATAGGCTATATAACATCACGTTACGACCAATAGGAGCGGAGCAGCAATGTAAAATGTTGCAAAAACGGGGGAAAATTATGCAGTCGAAGTTGCGCGGGTCAGCTAGTCATAGATATGAAGGATAAACTCGACTTAAGCGGATATGGCTCGGTGCCGGAGTTAGTAAAGGCTTAGGGCCCCTAAGGTCGCGGGTTCAAGTACCGTCTGAGACGAGTTCTTCCGTCATACATTGAATAATTATTGCAGAAACTACATAAGTGAAATTGAAATTTGGACAAGGGGTCCTTTTATGATAGTCCACTGGATGTTTTGATAATTTTCACCAACGATGGTCTCTCCATACACTTCAAGGCCGTGGCCGAGACATTGTGTGTCCGTTCAAGAATGTGCATCCGTATTCCGTCATTAAATATTTGAAAATACCTAAATGTATATTCAAAACACCTGAGTGAGCTCTATTTTAGTAAATTCAATCTATTTTTTGTTGTAATAATTTGTAAACCACCCGAATATTAATAATTAATACCTCATATTTTAGGGTTCCGTACTAAACATTATAGTTTCGCTATGTCCGTCTGTCTGTCTATCAGCAGGTTAGCTCACAGACCCTTAGTACTAGAAAGCTGCAATTTGCCATGAATATACCTTTATCTTATCGCGGGACATCTACAGAGATTCCAAATAGGTATATCATAATCTATACTAATATATACCTATAAAGAGGAAAGATTTGATTGTTTGTTTGTATTGAATAGGCTCCGAAACTACTGGACGGAGTTGAAAAATTCTTTTATCGTTGTGTAGCTACACTAAGCCCGACATGACATAGCCTATTTTTTATCCCTGTATTCCCACGGGAACGGGAACTACGCGGGTGAAACCGCGAAGCGTCCGCTAGTACTCACATCACCAGTATCATTATACAGCCGAACAGCAACCACGGCCCTCAGGATGTAATGCAGCGGCGAGGTCGCCTGTAACGGCTCCAGCAAAGACCTGGCCTCGAGAGGCTCCCTGTTGCGAAGACGGTAGCCGGCCAGGTTCAGTCGAGCTTCGGGTACCACGTCCACTAGTTCTGGTAGCACCTACGGGGTGTGAATCTAATTTAGAAAGGAATTGTTGATGGAAGTGGATTTTCGGCCACAGGATTCCTATGGCCGAAAATGCCATACCGTTAAAAGGAGTCAAATTAAAGTTCACATTAAAAATACCCTGACTGTTTTTGGAAATCGTGGTAAGTAGAAAGAATAAGAAGAATAAGAAGAAGAAGAAGAAAAGTTTCTTTATAGCCATAAATGACGTACATCAAAAAATTGAAAAAATAAAATAAAATTTAAAACCTTAAATTAAACAATATCAGTTTTAAACGTTAACATAAACAATGAGTTCAGTTTGCACGTCATAACTATGACACGCACTGTTATACGAGGTTTCGAAATTACGTTTTTAAAAAAAAACTTTATATGAGCACAAGGTTGAAGTAAATTGAAATAAGTACATGAGATAGAAATTAATAACTAGAATTTAAGTACAAGGAACTAGAATTTAAGGACGACCGACCAGGACCGCTGTTTAGAATAATCTGGCGTCTCGATGCCTCGAACATCCCCTCAGAGCCAAAACTGCTGACTCTTCTATCTATACTATAATATTATAAAGCGGAAGAGTTTGTTTGTTTGCTTTGTTTGTTTGTTTGTTTGTTTAAACGCGCTAATCTCAGGAACTACTGGTCCGATTTAAAAAAATCTTTTTTTGTTGGGTAGCCCATTTATCGAGGAAGGCTATAGGCTATATAACATCGCGCTACGGCTAATAGGAGCGGAGCAGCGACGAGAAATGTTGCAAAAACGGGGAAAATTACGCATACGAAGTTACGCGGGACAGCTAGTATTATAATAAAACTTAGCAGTTAGCCTTCAGTTGCTAGGAATAACAGTACGATTAATATATGATTAGATTGATATTATTATATTATTTTACCTTCAATGCTCCCTCGCCATTTCGGAATACAACTAAATTGTGTTTGACTAAATCCTGTCCAAATGTATGTTGATCTGATGATATCTGTTTCAATTCATTTTCAGCTGCTTTACCGTTATACAGTCTGTAATTAAAAAGTTTTTTATTTGTTTTTCTGTACGACAATATCTGTCGAGTTCATTAATTGTTTTTTTTTTGCTCTGTAACGAAGCAATAACAAAAGCCGTGATAGTTCTTTAACTACCGGCTAGATGGCGCATGCGAGGGCCCAACTCGCTAGCATGAAAGGATAGAGAAATTTGAGGTGGTGGATTTGGTGGTTCGATTCCGGCCCCGGATAGGCAACGGAAGTCTCGGGTTCGATTCAACTTCAACGACAACAAATTTTTCTATCTTTCAAAAATGCAATGAATGTATTTATAAAGTAATTGTCATATAATGCCTATGAATATTACTACAACATCAAAGAGTTCTTCTTGTGTTAGAAGTCCCACTGATTTTTATTTTGTTTAGGATAGATTAAGTTACCTGGTATTGATTTCACCTAAAAATATATTAAAAGTAGCCTACCGTTCAAGCTTTAAGATCATTTCATACCAAGTTTAAAATTGGTGTAGTACTATCGGGGATTACTTAGAGCATTCAAACAAACTCTTTAGCATTATAATTTTAATACAACAGCAGATATAGATACTAGTGGATCCAAATGAAGATAAGAAGTTTCAGGGCACCCCATCCCCAAAAAGCAAACGAGTCCTCATATGCTTTTGGGTAATGGGGTGGGGTTACCGTGATAAACATACCCTCAACAGGGCCAAGATTGCCTAACCCTCCCCTCAGACTGATCCTGGAGACAGATCTGACAAATCCTGGGTCTACTCTAGGTCAATGAAAACGATATTCGAATAAAAAATTAGGAGGTGATAAAGTCAGCAACGTAAATTCAATCCACTCGTATCTGAAAATCGTCTATGGGTTCGGAACCTACTTCTTGTGCTTAACCAAAAATTAATAAGACGCAATTTAGGAAATTTAGGAAAACGAAAATTTATTTATTTCATTTTAGAGAAAGAGAGTACAGGAGCTGTATCCACCAAGAATATAAGTACTCGTACCTACTAAATTTCCTAAATTTTATATTTACATAAAAAAATCCTTCTGTCTCTGTCTTCAGCTCAGTCTTTGTTAGTCTACCTTAAATAGCTATAAAGTGAAATAAAAAAAAAAAGCTGCAATCAGAGAGACTTACTTAAAAAGATTACAAGCCTTCAGATTCCCCGCGACAGTGGAGGTGGGATGCTGTGCGAGGTAGACTCCGAGCACCTCCTGAGATACGTCGTAGTAATCCAACTTATAGTAACAAAGAGCTACGTATACATTCAGCGCCATGTATGTACTGAAAAAAAACATCTTTAGATAATAAAGTTTGACATGGCTACTTTCTTGTTTCCCTGTAATCATAAAAGAGAACATGTTTAAACTTCCAGCTCCGAAGAGCTGTTGGCCGCTAAAATAAGCAGAAGGACCAGGGGAGTTCAACTCGACTTTTGTTGGTAAACTTTGGCAAAGGAAAGCCGGAAAGCGGAAAGAAAAGTCAACTTTGGCTCAAAAGGGAGAAACGATTTTTGTGTGATTTGTTTATTCACTAGAAATCGTTCAAAATCGACGAAGGAAACATTGTAGTTGAGAGTCATTATATAACTATGTTATGTTGTCACTCTACATCAACTCTGCACTATTCGATGGTGCTCCAAAAATCTATTATTTTCTAAGCCATACTGTATAACTCACTAACAAATTACAGGTAAATTAGCTTGAAGAAATTTTTGCGTTTGTAGTAGTGTATGGTCAGCAAATAAAAAAAACAACATTTTATTTTTAGTTTTTATTGTTTTAAAGGTAATATACGTTTGTGGCTGGAGCACACCAAATGCGTGCACGTCTACGCATACGCACTACGTACTAATACGGTCGTGAAAATGTGTATCCACCGCATTGTAATCTATGGAACTGTATGAGGCAGACAAGCCAGTTCCAAACATTACAAGCATTGAATGCCGGTTTTCACTTCAGTGAAGACGTGTATGAATTAGGTGTTCTCCGGCAATAAATGTTTTATTCTAATAATTCATCAACCCCAGGCATATCACAATCATCCCCATCCTCGCTTTCATCAGATGAATTATTTAAATTAATTATGATTCGTTCTGATATTGTGTCTAAAGCTGCGTCTCTACCCTGATATTTGCTTTCCTCCTCAATAGCATGCAAACAAACTTTTCTCCATTCCTCTACAGTTATGGCGTTCATTTTTTCTTCAGCTAATGACATTATAACCTTCATATTCATTGCGACATTCTTTTTTGCGACATATGTTTTCACTATCCCCCATATATTTTCTATAGGATTAAACTCCGGATGGTATGGTGGTAAACGCAGCACAGTATGACCGTGCTGTCGTAATATTTCGTCTATCTTGTACTCTATAAATCTCGCCTTGTTTTGCAGAATCAGTTCATATAATTGAGGCTTAAGCAACGTGGATGAATGCTCAATGTTTCGAAATGTCAGCCAGTCTATCATTTGCTGTTTTCTAGAATTACTATTCGGTGCAGGATTTTGTATTGAGTTATGATATGGTGCGTTGTCAACAACAACAACACTATTTGGTTGTAAGTTGGGTATTAATTGAGTTTGAATCCACCTTGAATAGTTGTCATAGTTCATATTGTTGTGGTAATCTCCACTTTTTTGGTCGGCTTTAAACATAAGCAATGCATTTGGTATAAAGCCATCGATACCACCGGCATGAACAATGATTAAGCGGTTGCCTTTCGATATATGTTGCTTCAAACCTGAAGTGCTTCCATCTGACCAAGATTTCGAGAGGGTATGTGATGTATGTATATATGTTTCGTCGGTGTAAACAATTGGTCGGCGTTGTTCACGATATTCAGCAATTTTCATCAAATAATTAATTCGCAAGTATCTAATTTCGTGTTTTTCCATAAGAAGTTTCCGGTTATCTTCTGTTTGCTTTCAATTAAAACCTAATGACATGACGTGTTTTCGTAACGTGCTGACACAACCTTTATAATCGATATCTTCTTTCAATTTTGAGTGCAAAGTTTTTAAAGTGGGAACTTCTTTATTTGTGATGTGGAAGTCATGAATTGTTCTTCTGATAACTTGCTGATCAAAGTTATCGATTACTATTGTAGGTTTACGATTCGGTTTCTTTTTAGGAGATTTAAATGTTACTTCCTGATCTGAAGGACGACATTTGCTTTCTGATACTACCTTTCTGACGGATGCTATTGAAATTCCTGTTGATTTAGCAACTAATTGAGTGGGGGTCATAATACTGCTCGGGTTGTTATTACACTCATTTTCGAAATATTTGTACAAACAGTACAAAACTTCCTTAGTTTGAGAAGTCAAAGGCTTGCCTCGACCATGTTTTAACACTGGAGCCATTTTGAATTATCAATATAAAGTTACAACACTTACACACTTGAAATTAAACACTTCAACAAATATTTTAACAATAATAACAAACAATAACAACAATCAACAAATACAAAATTTCACAATGAAACTACTACGTATCTAATAATTATAATTTTTTAATGAAATGCGTGCTTTATGTTCTAACGGTATCAAGCGACTGACGTCAGACTGCACGTGGCACCTGCGGACAGAGTAAACTGGTTTATTCTGGTTTTGTGCGTGTTTCCACTTTCCACTATCAAGTGACGATTTATTTATTTGTTTTGTTTCGTAATTATTATGGTCAAAACTTTTTACCTATAGCTAAACTACTATCATCTAAAGAACGACACGATATTTTATTGTTTCACGGTAGTCGCCTTGTCGTTTGCTCAAGGACGTAAAATTGAATGACATATTTTTTTTAATAAAGTCAAAACCTTTTTCTTTAAAATAAAAACTTGTTTTTATTGAAAACAAAAATCAGAGTGTTGCTAGGGATAAGTATTAAATTAAATAGTAATGTTAGGATATTGAAACATTTTTGTAAGGGCCAGAACGATATAGTGGAAACGCGCTCTAATATCTAAGTAACATACACACCACTACATATGCAAAAATTTCTCGAGACTAATTTCACTGTAGATGAAGGTCAAATACGCAGATAGATGATAAATTTTGAAGCGACTAAAGGCTAAGACATCGGACTCGCAATCGTGAGGTCGCGGGTTCGAATCCTACCCATTACTACCGACGTGAGGGGTTAATAAGATTGCTAGTAATATGGGATCCATTCCCACATTGCTAGTTAAATTTAAAAGTATTTCTAAAGCATTATTACGTTTTTTTATAACTAAGCAGGTACATTATTTAGACAATACACTATCTACAATCTGGTTTTAGCCTATCTAGGCTATTTATACATATAAAATATCAATGAATAAACTCTGTTATTCAATTACCCGTCAGAATGGGCCAGCATCTTTATCCAATCAGTGTCGTCGTCGTTTTCATATTTTTTATGTCTGCAATGTTGAAAGATTACTTGTACCTGGTCTCAGGATCGTACTTAGAGTTGAGTAGTAGGGCATTAGTAATATAAGGTATGGCATTTCTATTTTAAATTAGGCCATTTTCAAACAATGCCCCCTAGCTATGGTACTAAGAATAGTAAGTACACCAACAGACCTGGGGGTCAATTCACGTATTTAAAGCAGTGCAGTTGCAGTTCAGTTTCGATTCAAACGGCCATTTTTGTATTCTTGAAACTTTGTGATTGATCTCAAATACGCTTGCGTCAAGTATGCGTCTCGAGAGCGCAATAACGGCATTCTAGTACGGTGCGCAAGCGTTTTTAAGATCGATCCCAAACTTACAAGAATATGAAATGGTGTTTTAATCGAAACTTAACTACAACTAAACTGCAACTGCATTGCTTTAAATACGTGAATTGGGCATTTGACTACTATCAAAATAAAATGTTTTAACATAATCAGGTAAAATATGCCATAAAGTGTTCTAAAAAAATATGTTCATTTATTAATTTAACTTTAACTTAATTTATAATCATAAAGAGAAACACTGAAAGTAAATAATTTGACCATAGAAAACGTGACGTCATATGCTAGCATTCCATACAAATTTGTACAGAGCTGCTCGTTTTTGACGTTTCTTAAAAAGAGGCTGATTTGACTTTAGTCAAATACCCTATTGACCCGCTGGGGACCTACTCTAAGGAAAACGAAGTTTCGATCAGAAATAAGATGGTTATATACAGAGCCAGCACCATGAATTTTAATCTACTCGTTCCAAAAAATCGTCTATGGGTTTCGACATTTAGGACATTTAAGATTACAAAAGTTTATGAATTTCGTTTTAGAGAAAGTGATAGATACATTTTTAGAGCACCAAAATCACTGTGAGTGAGAAAACATTCGTTACAGATCGTAATTTCTTAGTAGGATTCGTTTTTTTTTTCTGGTAACGTTGTCGATAATTTGTTGGCAAAGGAGAGGTATAGAAGGCCTTCCTATACCTTCCCACAGATTTTAGTGCTCTAAAAATGTAAACCTCACCTGAATCCTCAAATTCTCTGAAGTAAGGTCTTCTAACTAAATACCAATATTACCGTTTTTCAAGTAGCAGCTTCTTGTACACGTCTATTGCCTCTTGATAATGGGCCCTCATGTAATGTACGGAGGCCAAGCACAACTGGTCTTCGGGTACGTCGCGTAAGGCCGCGTGAGACTTCATCAGAGACTCCTCGTCTCCAAGTTTATGGGCCAGGTGGAACATCAGACGTGTCTAGGGAACAATATCTATATTAGGTACCTATGTCCTACTAATATGATGGATATAGAATGATGTTTCCGGAAAAAGAAGTAACGGAATTTAATGAATCTTTATACTTAGTAGATAATATAGTTTATCATCAAAATAGTTACAACCTATAATAAGCCACGGTGTGAAGCTTAAGTAAGTTATCTATAAACATTATAAACGACGAGTGTAATTTTTAATTAGGTACCCTTTTTTTCAAATAAACCTAATTAAAAATTAAGTAAGAAGAAAATACCTTTAGAGAGCATTTTGGAGCTTTTTCTGCAGCTTCTTGTGACTCTGTGTACATACCTGTAAAAATATATACCTAATGTTTAGGACTTATGTACTTATTAACTTCATTGTATCTACTCTTTTCTGTGTACGCATATTGGATCCCATCCGAGTGACCATGGCCGGTGCAATCCGGTCGAAACGTCAAACAATCTAAAGGTAAATATTGCATGGTCGCTAATGACCGGTCTCAATAATCGATCTATCGATGGATTTGGCTACTAGAGCTATATGTTTGACATACGCTCCCTACAAAACATATCAAAATTCTACGTGTAGTAAACACATCACATAGATTATTGAGACCGGCTGTAAAACAGCGAAATTATTTATGCCTTCGTCAAACAACGTCGAGGCGTAACCGCCAAAGTGTAGTAGCGTCGCGTACCTACAAGTTTCAGAAGAGTTCAGTACAACATACAGAACACAGAGCTATAGCGTGACGCTAGCCCGGAAGCCTTGATAGGCGCTAAGTACGCAGCCTGTGTTTAGAAGGCTTTACCTTCTATCCACATACATAAAGGCCGTATACGCTTATTCAGTATATTTCCACAAAACGGCACTAGGAATCAACAGAAGGCAGGTAGCTCAACGTCACACGCTGCCAAGTTTGTGGTGATGAGCTCGCTGCACGATGAGCCAACATTAGCAAATTTTGGTGCAATACGTGTAGATGGTTTGCATGGGCAGCAAAAGCCGCCTCCACAGCAACCTCCACAGCGATATACGGTACGGTAACGGACGGTAGGTACGTCAACATCTCCAGCCCGTACACAGGCAAGTGTGAACCAGTTCATTACGCAATGTTATTCTTATGGCTAATGGCGGAGAACAGCCCGTGCAATCCTGGAGACTAAATGGATGTATGTGTATAAGTGGTCTATTAATTAGCAATGCCGAACCTGGATTGGGGTAATTCACCACGTAAAGGGACACCAAATGCTTGCCATGAAGATACGTCAGCTCTTACACTCAGCCGATGTTGAGTAAAATCAAATGCAAAACTCAACCTAAATAAAAATAGCAGACAGCGAGGTCCATGGTCATATAGTCAGCCACCCGCGAGTCCAGCTTGTCTCGTGAACGCACAAGCATGTAGGCATCTAGCGACCGACGGTACTCGCCGAGGTGGAACCAGCACCACGCTGACCACACGTCTACCCACACGTCCGCGTTACCTTCGTGCTTGAGGAACTGGAAAAAACATTGAATAAAGAGTGCGTTTTTGCGTCGATGAACCAATTACCAATCACAGTGATCGAAATGGTATCCAGGATAATTTCATAATTTCGAGCACTGTTATCTTATTTATCAATTCACGGTCCACTCTGCTCCACTTTGCCCTGCTCCGCGTAACTAAACACCCTAAGTATACCGTTTGTCAAGCAGTGGACCAATACGACACCTGCAAGGAAGAACATGGTAACTTACTTTTTGGTCAAATTGAGTTACAGTCGTAGCTAAATTAAGAATTAAATTCTCTTTGTTTTTATCCAACTCACTAGTTTCCAAGTCTTTTCGTTTGCAATTTAGAGAGTGTAAAAAAATTGTAAGTATAAGTCCGCCGAGTGTTTTTTAAGCGCAACTTTAGTTACGAACAATTTTAAGGAACACAACAGGGGACAATGTGTTCGTAACTAAAGTTACGATTAAAATAACATTTATTAAACCACATAAACATAAATACAAAGAGAGTTAAAGAGTTTTTATGGTAACCACAAAAAACGATAAATTGTATGTAAAATACTTTATTTTACACAAAATAAAATTCAATAACAATAATAATAAATGTAAGTCAATTAAATATAAATTTTAAGTTATATAGGTCATCTACACAGATTTTTGTAATCTTTGACGCGCTCTCCTGAAAAGTTGCCAAGAGTGAGTTACCATGTTTTTCCTTGCAGGTGTCGAATAGAGGCTGATGATACTGTTTATATGCATTTATTTTTATTGGATTTCTATCCCCCTCCACTCCGAAACGGTTTACATTATCGAAGACAAGGCCCCTCTCTTTATAGTAATTTTTTTATTTGACCAAATGAAGAGATGAGCGGTGAGCCTGGTGACAAGCTTCAGGCTAGCCCAAAACAATAACGAAATGTCACAAAACTACCAGGACAGAAACCCCTTCCTCTCTTATGATTTACCGGTCTGGCCACGAGCTTGAGGGACAGGTGTGGGTATCATCTTAAAAGAACGTAAGAAATTAATGACGTCGATCGTCGAATCGATGGAACAGTTTAGAGGGAATAATGAGTTGACTTCGGGACCTTATCAGAATGACCTTTTTGTTCCAAACTTTCTGACGAATTTCTGGCTTAACACATCGGGTTAGGTTTTAGGGCACCACTACGCAGTGTACTATAAATAGAATTTGGTAAATAAGTTCTGTTTACATCAAGAATTCTTTGGTTTAATTTATGTCACATCAAGTTAATCTGTTTACAGGGTCAAAAAATAGTAGTCTATTGGCTGTGGTTATAGCCTGCTACATCGGTTATTGCCTGAGAACGAGGACCACTAAAAATATAACCTGCGCGTCATCTTCTTAAGACCTCTTTCAAAGCTGGCTTCTTGGCTGGCCTGTTGATGTAGTGGTTAGTGACCCTGACTGCTAAGCCAGAGGTCATGGATTCGATCCCACCCGGGATAAAACTTTGTGTGATGATCACGGTGGTTTATTCTGTATCTGAGTGTAATTTGTCTTTAGAATGCATGTATATAGACATATACTTTTAAGTATGTTTATTAGGTATCTGGTTGCCATACTACAGGCTCTGCCTAGTTTGGGATCAGATGGCGTTATGTGAATTATCCCAAGATATTATTAATATTAAAGATTCCCTATGGTAAAGTGAACTCCCTGAAGCATAAGCATAAGGCAACGGAAACCTACCTCAAGCATGGTGAGAGCACCAACATAGTCCCGCTTTAGAACGAAGTCCTCAAGCTCAGGAAAATTCTTCTTGGCGGAATTACTGCCTGTATTCCCACGGCTCTCGGTCGCTGGCTTGGAACGGGATAGAATCTGAAAACAACATCTTGAATATGTATTAATATTTCTCCTGATTCCCTAATGCATGTTCTTCTTTCGTTTGAGCATACAATGATGTAGCTTAGACTTATTAATTATGTAGATTTTTGAGAGCTTGAATATAGTACTTATACTTATTTCAAAATTTACTTTAATTTCAATAAAATACCAAGCAAACTATCTACTCACCATGTTTCTTTTGAAATCCTATTTTTGTTTACTTCGCAACAATGCCGCGCTTTTGTTGACACATATCCATTGCTATGACAACCGTTAATTAAATGCTCAGTGACAAATGTATTGCCATTCATATAAAAAAAAAATAATAAACAATTCCCTAGCAACATGAAGGTTTAATATTAAATCAATATAAAGCAACGAATATGAAAATAAAAATAAACAAGTTGCTTAGCAACAAACAAGCGAGGTGTCACTTTTTGAGCAATTTTCAAATCGAGAGCTTAAAAATATTATTATTTTAGATAATTTGAAATAAAAATGTCTGTTACGCCGCAGTCCGGTTCTTCGAAGCCTTGTCCTTGTACAGAGGACGATGTTTCTGAGGTATCGTTCATCAGCGTGAACTGCGAGTGCCCCAGAGACGACCATGACATCATCATCCACGAGGAGACCTGCATCCTCTACAAGAACGAACATATGACGTATCCACCAGTTAGTATATTACTGTTATTGTTGTACTACGGCAGCTAGGTGCATAGATGGATAATCGTATTTCTGCCCCAGCTACGCTAAGATATTGGTCGGCAGAATAGAATAATAGTTATGTATCTGTTTCTGTTATTACCGTTTTCGTCCGTCCAGCTTAGCTCAGACTGATAGTGGCAGAATAAAATCTTTAAAAAGTTCCCTCTACATGTAAAATGTGATTTCTTTTCTACCTACCCCATCGTGTGGGGTATCATTAGATAGGTCTTTTAAAAATATTTCGGGGTTGTGAATGTCATTTTTAGATTCAGGAATCTGTATGTGAAATATGAAACCTTAAAGTGAAAGATTTTATTAGTCATTTGTCCTCCTCCCCTGCCAGCATGGTTGCTATTGGAGATGTGAAAAAAATCAGGGTCCAGTATATAATGAAATTAAAAGGAAAACTATCACAGCTAAGATGGCTTTACAAGTGACACAATTTTCGTACAAGTTTCATTGAAAATTAGTGTATATGAAACAAAAACAACAGAACAACCACTTCATAAGCTGCATTATCGATGGGAGTTGGGCAACTAGGGAACCGTCCATTGTGCATGGCCCGATAAGCACTTGCCCAGTTTTTCATCAATACAATTAATACGTTTACATTAGTTTATGAATGCTTTAAAATAACTAAAAGTTTGAATTGTTTGTAACATTGGACCTGATATTTATTTTTGTTTTTACACATATGTTTGTTATTACTTATTAGATATAAGTAACTAGGTATATCGGAACTTAATCGCGTAAAATATGTAGTTAAAGATACGTTTTCATTAAATTGCACCGATCGTGGTCACAGATCGACTGTCCCATCGGCTCGTCGCATCGTACCTACCTCTAAATAATTTACGCAACGAAATCTCAATATACATAGTACTACATGTCAGGGATGTTATGGAGCTCCGTAACCGAAACCGAAACTATCGGATATCAAAAAAAAAACGAACGGTAACCGAATCCGATAATATAAAAGTTTCGGTTATTTTCTGATAAGGGCGGAGTATAACATTTATACCAAAAACCTGGTTTTTGGTTTTGCCGTCCGAGCCGAAACACTGTGAATGTGTTGTAATAGCTCAATAAGAGATATTGAAGAATATAATAGAAAACAACTAGGTATGGCAATAATTTTCTTACACCATTGTTTAAGTAAGTAGATAACTTATGAAATGTGAAGATAGCTAAAATAATTACATAAGTAAACGACTGTTTGTATTTTTTATTATTAATTATTAGTAGATATTTTATTTAGCTTGCTCAAAAATCCAATATCTGTAACTGAAGTCAACGGATAATCCGAAATTATTTTGTATCCGTAACCGAAACCGATAGGTATAATACTATTCTTATATTCAAATGTCACATCTGTAACATCTCTAATATATGTCTATACTAATATTATAAACATTTAAAGAGCTAAGTATCTAATATTTTATTTTGCTCTTCAGGGTACAGCGGTATGCGACGTCTGCCACTGCCCGAGAACAAGATGTCGTTGCGTCGTACCTTCTGGGAGAGAGGCTTTTGATGAGTATGTACCAACAAATACAAGTAGTTACCATATTTCTATACAACATGCAGCAAAATGGTGTAGTCAAATAACGAAATTGAATTTGATCATGAAAGCCGGCCATGACCGGCCAAGTGTGAATAGTTTTGCCCGTCGTCAACGCGGACCAAAAGTATGACGGACGCTTGAACATTCACGAGTCGAGGGGGGGGGGGGTAGCAATTACCCCAATTGCCCCCCTCTTAGTCTAAAATCATCATTTCTGTTACACGCTGTGTACTTAGGGTACACGGTTGGTGTAAAGATTGAATTATAATTGATGGCCTGTTAGTATGGGCGAACCAGAAAACCGCACTTAGCCTCCTGATTGGGCCATTGTGCATAACAGACGGGCCTGCAGGTATACTTTCTTTCTATAAAACTAAATTTGTGAATTTTCGTTTTAAAGTTTACGGGGACTATTCTAATTAATTTTTGGATAAGCAGCACAACAGGTTGGAACGAGTGGATTATATAGATGTTCCTGGCTCTGTATATCACCACCTCATTTTGATCGAAACGTTTTCATTGAATTAGAGTAGGCCTCCTGTTATGGGGAGACTCATCTATTACCCGACGACGTGTTGCCTTGTTTTCGCCCCAATGACCTCCATTAGGTTAAAGAAACGATATGCCTACACCTACCTACAAATAACATTTCACTGAAAAGTCCCTCAAATTTACCCCCCCCCCCGCACCTAAATATCCTGTACAAACCTATCTTTTCTTCTTCGTCAAAATTGCTCACTGAAACGTTTTGTCTAATTTCGGGCATTTTCAATTGTAGGTATACCTACTGTTACGATTACACTCTCTTTATTTATATTCATGTAGATGGCGTGAGAATCGACCAATCGGTGACATGCCAGCCGTGTTGGAGTCTTCTCACCCGCTGATGCAGAAGTTCCAGGAGACGTTGAAACAGTTCCTTGTCAAGGAAAACGCAATCGCTGAGGAGGAAATACTTAACTTGGTAACCATTCTACTTAATGCCATATCTTATTCTGTGGTAGTTTACGTACTTTTTTTTTCTATAGCATATTAAGGCCTAATTAGATACTACGATCCACTTTCCACTGATCTAATCGAAGTTGTTCTACGCGAGTAGATAAATCAAATCAAATCAAATCATTTATTTGCTAACAATGTAGGTGTACAAAATAAGGTCTTAACACAAATTAGTCCCAATACATTGTACCATAAGGCATGCAAAAATTTACTTCTAAGCTAGTTTTCACTTTTAAAAGAATAAACATTTTTTTTTAAGAAAATAAAATATAAAGTAATACACAACAACAACGTAATCAAATAATCAAAAAATAAAAATAGAAGATAAATATATTTCTTTCTCTTATCTCTGGTAGATCGGAGCAACAATCCTGAGCATCTTAGGGTTAACCTGATTTTCTGTCACAAATGTAAGTTATGTTGTTTTCTTGTTTCAGCGTGAAGAGCTAAAACTGAGCAAACAGACCTATGACAACGACCTATCAGCCATTTATACCCGGGATCATGACACTAATGCACAAAGGGTATGAGGACCTAGTTTGTTTGCTAACTAAACGACATTTTCTTCAAAAAAAATTAACAGAAAATAATCGCTACGACTTTTATTAGAGTAATATTTCAAATCTATAAATTGTCAAACACATACTTATTTAAATTGTTGTTTTTTGTACCCAAGCAAAATCGGGTTTCGTAATTATATTTTTCTATATTTTAATTGGTTTCTAGGTTTTAATTTTAGACTACGAGAAGACCTTAGCTGAGAAAACAGCGGAGAGACAAGCTGCTGAGAAACGCGCAAGAGATAGCAACGAGAAATACAAGAAGGTGAAACAGAAACTTGAAGAAGATGTTTTAAGAGGTAACATACATTGATAGCGCTATACTATTAACGGTTCAGCCTCTAAGGAAGGCCGCTAACTTTGTAAAATCTGAATAATATCCAATGCTATAATATCTATTAAAGAAGCTAAACAAAAAAAAAGGTTGGTTCCTAAAATGACTTCAGGTAAGAATGCAAAATGAAATCCCTCCTACAAATCCGGCTTCATTCAAGACCTACCTATTTCCTTAAGCTTTTTGTTGAACGCAGAACGTGAAACCACGGAAGAGCTGGAGGCACTTACGACCCTCTGCCGTCAGCTGGAGACATGGCGCGAGGAGACCGAATCAGACTTGACTGTTAGCCAGCGAATGTCCGACAAAATGAAAGAAGAGAAGCTGGCGCTCGCTAATGAGAAACGACAATTGGTGAGGAAATAGTTAGAACCTTGAAAAGGGGGATTCATATCAGTGCGGCTAAAGCCCTCCTGGTACCGGTACCCAATAGCAAATTTAAATGGCAATTTAATATGATTGTGAATCAATTTCTTAGACCTTCTGTAACAGATCCTGTATGTAGCCAATAAGTCCTTCACGCCATACGCTAAGGATTTCAGCTGATATTTCTTTCCTCCACCAATGTGACGTAATATTGAGAGCGCCACGTACATCATGGCGCCGTCAATACATAGCACCAGTTGACGGACGCTAAGTCCGTTCCTCTTACCCCCATCAAGATGGCTGCTCATAACTGAATTATAACATTTCGACCAGATCAAATTTCCACACTCAGAGCTCGGATAATAAAGCTGGAGCGAGCTGGAGCTATGATGCAAACTCTTCTAACCTAACTTAGAAAATTTCTGCATCTTTCAGGATATGCTATTGTTCGGCCTGAGCAATGAAGTCTGGAAGCTGGAGTCCAAGCTGGAGATGTTTCAGAAACAAATGGAGATCAAGAATGTAGAGATGGAGAAAATTAATGATAAGGTAATTTTTATACACAGTTCTTGCGTTTGACTGCCTCTGTGGCGCGGTGGGACTGTATCCGACTGCTACGCAAGAGGTCGTGGGTTCGATCCTCACCCAGGATAAAACTTTACGTTGTTTATCTATAATATGTATGTATTTAGAAATATATAAGTATGTTTATCAGTTGTCTGGTTTCCATAATACAAGCTCTGCTTAGTTTGGGATCAGATAGCGTTGTGTGAGTTGTCCCAAGATATTATATTATTATTATATGTTATTCTTAAACTTAAATCCAGGTACTACTTACGAGAATTAATCGAAATATAACCAGATTCAATAAATCTGATCACTATTCCTTTATCAGGTAACAGCATATTCTGCTGAGCTGGAAGATTTAGACCTGGATAAACGGAGACTGATGAGTTTATGGAACTCTGTCATATTAAACATCAAGCAACGTGATAACGTTTACGATTCTGTACGAGACGATTACAAGTAAGCACAACTTTTTAATTTTACTGATTGCAATGGGGTTTCATTGGTTACCTTTTGACTTCCCATAACTTTGGAAGGATCAGTTCCCAAAAAGTAAGTCAACTGATTATTGCAAAGAGATATTATGAACTTGTTCAAGGGAAATTCCACACCTTTACTCTACCATATTTTTTCTTAAATTACCGAATTGTATAAGCCTACTAAAAATGTACTTACCTACCTAATTTTGGTGACGTCACCAGAACGCTTCAGGAAAACTACCGCACTTTGATAAGCAACTTGGAGATCACTAAAAAAGTAATGATGGAAGAAATGAACAAAGGCAAAGAGATCTCTATGGGCAAAGATAAACTCATTTATGATATTGAACATGCCTCTAAGCAGCGTAAGTACCTTGTCATCATACCTACCCTACACCAAAACAAATTCCAATGTCGACTTATCGCAAACTAACGAAAACATACCTACTGTACAAAACTATAAGTATGTAAATAATATATTTTTTGTAGATGAAACGGAAGATACAAAAAGATTAAACTTGGAAACAAACATAGCGGAACTATCGGAAGCTATTGACATGACGGATAGGGACCAAGAGATGATCAAATCTGTAAGCGCATCAAAACACTATAACTACATTGAGTACACTACAAATTAAATGATTTTGTACAAAAATGTTAATAACTCTTAGTAAGACTTACTCCTCGCACGTGTAGTTCGAATTATATTCCGCGGATTCATTTCAGTTGTGACTCTTTTCTACCTGCTCAGAACTTTAAATGTCAATTTACGTTTTAAACTTTAAATTTACGTTTCAAACTTGAAATGTAAATTTACGTTTCAAACTTTAAATATCAATTTATGTCTCACGTACGCTTTCAGGAAAACAATGGCATCAGGAATGTCTTAAATACAACAGAAAAGGAATTAGGTCGCAAAACTGAGCAGAAGATGAAATTAGACAACGAAGTTTTGGCTAACATGCAGGAGTGTCTACTCAATGATAAAGCAGTGGAGTATATGGCCAATGGTATACGGAAACTGAGGGAAATGTCTAAAAAACAGGTTAGCGCATGATTAAAATATTACATACAACCAAGATAGTCAAGCAGTCTTTAGTAATAATAATGAATGTTTGAACCCATTTGCTCAAGGCGGTCAATCTCATCTAAGATTTGGCTATGCAGGTGATATTATACTGCACAAGTGTGCGTACGAAGTCCACTCTATATTCTTTTACTCTCCTAATCCGATAGAATGGAAATCCGGCACGACTAACAGAAATATAGAGCTTTCCGAGGCCTGGAGAAGTGGGTATTTTTTGGAAACTCAGTCCAAAGATGGGTGGACTAACAGTTTTTATATTATCAACATTTGTCAACCTTGTCGAAAAGTCGATATACTTGGACGCCATCGTCACTGACTCACTGAGTCTTCAACATCTAGGTACGTTATGTTACAAATCTTCATATAATTTCAGGAATTAGCATTACTGACGATGGAAAACCAACACGCTAAAGTAATGCTTGACATAGAGGTTTACCGTAACCGCCAAGCAAAGAACAATCTTACGATGGAGAAAGAAGCGGCGAAAGTGAAGGCCAGAGAAAAAGAGATCGATCAGCTTCAAGAAGACTACGATGATAAAGTATTTCTGCTTACTAGGAAGCAACGAGAACTGGATACAGTTACTAAGAAGTTTATTGCTCTGAAAGAAATATTTGATGTGAGTTTTCTATCTTTTTTAACCGCAAAATATAAGTTTTACGTGTGCATCTGTCTGTTTGCCGTATTGTAACAAATAGATGGATAAGTTTAGATGAGGTTTTTTTATTATTAGAAAGTTAGTATAATCGGCATTGTTCTTGAAAATCGTCATTTTTTTGTCTCACGCGTCGATTGTCTCATGACAACATAACATTTCAAATCCAAACAGTATTATCGGACGCTTTTTGCTTAAGGCAGTTTATGTAGCTGTAAGCTGCAATAAGCTAAAATTCTCAATCAGACTTTAGAAAATCATATGCTTAGATTTACACAACTCTAACTTTTGTCGAAGGTTCAGCTTTAATAGTGCAAAGAAAAAGAAGGTAAGACCTTCGTATTACCTGAAACGTAGTGATCATATTCTCTGTGGTATTATCTTCTTGTTGTTATTCCAGATGAAATCACCTCAAGAACGCCGCATCGATGAGTTAGAGAATCAAATAAAGACTCTCCGAGAACGAACGGAGAACATGCAACACGAGTGGCTTCGGCTGCAAGGACATGTGGTCAAACTCACTGAGCAATATCACAAGATGGTGGGCGATATCAACCTCATCAGTAAACGTAAATACTTTTTTACACTTACCTCTAAGTTGGCAATACAGTATTAGACGTAGGTACCACCCATTGACGTAGAAACCAGGACTGCGCCATAACCTCACAAAATTGACCACTCTCTAGAAAGAGACAAAGCTACTTTGTGCACAATGCCTGTCAAAGGCCGTACGAGTTTTTTCTTTCCTTCACGCTTTGTTGTCAATATTAAATTTTTAACTGAAGGGGATTTCTCAGTCCTGGTCTATACGTCAATGGTACAACCAGGTCGTTGATGCTCTTGTTTTTACGAAGTTACTGCAGGACGAGGCAATGGTCGTTGAAATTAGCCAGTCCCTTCAAAGGCAGCGTAGTAGGTCCTCGGTGTGCTTCTGATAGACAAGGGTATATTAGTTTATATTTTCTGAAAGTCGGTGTTCCACAAATATTTGTGTTCCAAGATACAACAGCCATAAAAAACAGAATATCTTTACCGCCCCGTTTATTACTTTTAAATTCTCGAAAAAACTTATTTTCATGACATGTTGATTCCAATATACAACTGCATGAACGTTGTTGCTCTAAAAATCTCACAATTTTCTGTGTGTCCTACATACATATGGTCCATTTCCAGAAATCCAAATCTGCGAGCAAAAGATAATGTTTATCCAGGCGGAAACTGAGACGGTACTGACGGAGCGCGGGCGCGTGGAGCGCAGCCTGCGCGAGCTGCGCGGCCGCCTCGAGGTGCTGGAGCGTACGCGCAGAGACGCCTTCGACAGGAACGAGGTCGCCGAGAGGTGCAACCTCGCCATGACGCATGAGTACGCCGCTAATCTCAAAGTGAGTATAGATAACGACGATAGAGCCTCAGGTATGGGGATAATAGAGTTCCAGTTTGATTAATCTTTTTTTTTTTAAGTACCTAATCAAAGACTTTAGGTAGATCAGAGAATAGACCGATAATACATTTGGCCGCTATATTTTTCCTTCAATTCAAACAGTAGGTACTTATAAGAATCGAGGTAATTCCACATCTTGACTTCCTCTGTGGACTGGCTCGGCGTTGCGACTTAGGCATTTGAAAAAGTGACCAATTCCATCATAGTCTCCTGCTGGATTAAACCATTTTCTGTTTGTGCCGCATCAACCGGTTCTCCGATCGATGGATCGGAGAACCGGTTAATGCGCCTGCCGTAAATGAATTAGAAGAATACCTACTATAAGATACTATTAATATTTATTTCTCGTCTTTTTGTTCACATTATACCTAATTTGTTATATTATACAGGATGCCGAAGCAGAAATAATTCAATTGGAAGACGATATTGAAGCTATGGACAGAGAAAAACTGAACCTGACACAAGATCTGGATAGAGTTCAGCGGGAAGCGCTCATATGGCAGAGGAAGGGCATACTGGCGGTGGAACTGAAGAGAAACATAAGCAACGCCAAGTCTATGGCCGGGGAGATAGGGCAAATGAGAATGGAGATCCATAGAATGGAGGTTAGCATTCGTTTCAATTTAGGTCACACACAACATACATATCCTACTTTAGGTACTATCTATTATCTGCTTTGACTTGGTAGAAAGCTGCTAAACTGATTTACGGAGACGGTTTATCTACCTACTATATCTAAGTAAATCGAATGGCGATGCCAAGCCAAGGATATAACTATACAATCAGAAACATATATGCTGAACTTCTGCTGCTACATTAAATATTAAGCCCTCACAAAGTTACTACACAAGAGTTTTTTGTTAGTTTTTTCTTGCTTTAACATCGCACTGCAGCATAGGATATTATAGGGGACTTGATTCAGGCGCGGACACAAGGGGGTAGGGTCAACAGGGGAAATTGCCCCCCCCCCCCCACCCCGGAACTCGACAAAAAGTTTTTTTTTGGGAATTTGAGAATTTTGACAATGGATTGGGGGAATTTGAGAATTTTGGCTTTGTTTCGGAGTGTTTGCCCCCCCTACGGTGGTGGACGGTGTACCGGTGTTAAATCAAATGCACCCCCCTCGTCATTTGAGCGACTCACACTTGACCGGTTGAGTCAAATGTTGCCCCCCCCCCCCCCCAGAACAAAGTTCTGGATCCGCGCCTGCTTCTATTGCTGGGTATCCTTTTAAAGTCTAGTACGAGTACCTACTCATTAACAAGCTGTAACTATAACTAAACAAACAAACTAAAAAGGTTGTAATCAGCAGAACTTTTAGAATCTAGTATTCAGGCGTGAAACAATGTTGAGTACTTACCCACTTATCTGGTCATCAGTGGTTAGCCACGTCCCGCACGCGTTTCACTTGAAGCAGGCTTCTGTGGTATCAGCTACTAGTCAGTTGGAAGCGCTTACAGTTAAACTTCGCTAACTAGAACCCGAGCTAAATCACCCGCAATTCTTCAGGTACGACGGGAACAGCTTCGTCGTACAGGTGAGAAACTGGCGGACGACCTGGCGTTGTACGTGACCCGTCGCGACACTGCGCTGGACAAGACCAGGGCAGCCGCTGCCGTGGAGAAGGCGCATGGCGGTCATACCACCTCGCAGTCTAATTACCATCACAAGCTTAGGCTCGTGAAGGCTGACGTCGCGAGGGTTACCAAGGTATCACTCTTAATATGCCTAATCTGTCGTTGAACTAGGTGAAAGTCAAACCATTATACCGAGTGTATTTTGTAGTGAAAGTCAAAATTTAAAAATCGCATTAAAACTGAATAATAAATTGCAACGTTAAAATTATGCAATCATTAGAATGCGGACTTTAAATAATTCTTGATTGTTAACGATATTCAAAACTCCTGAACTGATTTTCCATGAAATTACTTATTTATTGCCACAAGCAGCAAACACTTTAAACTTATTACACACTTGCTTTTTAGTTAGTGCATTAAGATTATATAAGTAATTCTTCATCGTCTGTCTATATCAACTGATCTCCCAAGCTGGTAGAAAGACATCAGGTTTTTAGAAGGTTGATTTAAGTACACATTCCGGTTCGTCCACATCTAGGATACGACCCGAATGAACCCTAAAAATCATCTCTAAACCTCTCACACGAGCTTTAGTGATGATTTTTAGGGTTCCGCACCTCAAAAGGAACAAGAATGTCAAGAATCTTTATCTCAAGAACGCGTGAAAGTAGAGAATTGAAATTAAAACTATATACTCTGATCTGCAGTCCCTTAAAGCTTTGTAAAAACTAATATATCAAACGTCAAAAAAAACGACCGTAGTAGCAATAAACATAAAACTGCGAGACTCATTCCTAAACTACTTATAACCTGTACCTACAAATTTGGGTGGGCGAGTTTTCTTATATGAGAATTCGTTGAACCGTTTTCAAGTATTACAAGTACTTAAGTATTTCAGCACCATTTTTATATGAGAAAGCTTGTGTTCTATTGTATCATACTTAAACAGGATCTGGCCGCAGCGAAGACCCACATGGAACATCTTCAGAAGGAGCAGGAGCGTCTGGACCGCGAGGTGATGGAGACCAGCGATATAAACAAGCAGCTAGAGGGACACATCGCTGATCTCATACGAGAGTGTCAGGAAACTGACATAGCAAAGCAATGGGTACGTTTTACTTATACATGCTACCTCTTGAGCGCTACGCCAACACAACTTACATTTCTATAAATAAATAAAATTTATAACTATTTATTATACGGGAATTAACGCGCATTGTTTACCTTAAAATTGCTTGATGTTTCGACCAGGTTGCACCGGCCGTGGTCACAAGCGGACAGATTCCCGTTAATTCCCGTATAATAAATAGTTATAATCATGCAACGCGAAAGTTTAAATGTTAGTATAAATAAAATTTGTTTATATAAATAGACTAGATAAGCTTGAAAGGACTCAGTATTTTGACGATGGGATGGACAAGGGATCCGTTAAGTAGGGGTTATTTTTTTTCATATATTGGGGTTGCAAAGACCATTTTTCGATTTAGGAATCCGTTTGTGAAATATTAAGCTTTAAAGTGCAAATTTTTGTTAGAGTCAAATGTCCCCCACCCCCCGCCTTTCTGCCAAGTGCCAGTTCAATGGTTGATGTTCGGTATGTGTAAAAGTAGTTAAAACAGTGAAATTAAAAGGAAAACTATCACAGCTAAGTAGGCTTGACAACATAACGAGTAACAGCAGACCAAGTGAGAAGTAACAAAATTTACGTACAGATTCCATTGAAAAATACTTATATAACGTTGTTAAAAAACAGGCTTCTTAGAGTCAGTAGAGGTTAGAGTCGAGTTTTACCCGGCGGCAAAAGCTGGACGATTCCTTTCCAATCTGACCATACACACAGCATCACTCTGTTCCGTGTCAGGCCGGGCTTTGCCACGGTCTGTGGGGCTTGTCCATGTTTCGACCAAGATCTTTTTCGATCATTCTTACCCCGTCTTGCCCTGGTATCGGCATTTGTAATTTTTATTGTTAAACTAGTTGTCCCGCGCAACTTCGTCTGCGTAATTCTTCCCCATTTTTGCAACATTTCTCATTGCTGCTCTGCTCCTATTCTTCGTAGCTTAATGTTATATAGCCTTCCTCGATAAATGGGCTATCCAACAGTAAAATAATAATTCAATTCGAATCAGTACTTCCTGAGATTACCGCGTTCAAACAAACAAAACTCTTCAGCTTTATAATATTAGTATAGATTTCATGGCCTTCTTCAAATTTTAGTTGCACTATTTATTAGAGAGATTTGTTCCTACGATTGACCCTTTCGATCGGTGACATAAAAACACAGGCTGTTTATTTTCAACATATGGCAAGTTCGACTCTGGCAAGTCAAAAATAAAATAATGTTTCCTTTGAGTAAAATTAGTTAACTCAAATATTTAGGGTACTTTTCCTCCATTGGTTTGGTCCACCCTGTATATATACCTAGTACTACCCTGATGTTTTTCATATGAGGAACAATCGACTCTAAACAAAAATGTTCACTTTAAGGCTTGATGCAATATTTCACAAATGGATCCATAAATCGTTTTTTTTACCATTTTAGCTACTAGAGTTCCCTAATAAAAACAAACGGTAGATATAAGAAGAGTACTTACATAGAATATTTTCTTACACAGATCCTTGAACGAGTTGTACGAACTCAGCGACTCGGCAACGAACTATCAACCGCCGTTAAAAGACAATCTGTCAAAGTCCGAAAACCCAAGAACCAAATTCTGACAGAATACAAACAAGCGAAGGCTTTTAACGACAGCCTACGGTACATAGTCGTCACATTAGAAAGAGAGTACCCTCATTTGTCGAACAAGTATCAAACTATCATTAATACTTTGGAGATCGACTCGCCTTCCAACTCGCCCAGGTTGTATGAAGAGGTCAATCCAAGTCCGTATGAAGTCGGTTTGAGAGAACAATTGAAACATCCAGAGAATGTTGCTGAAAAGCCGCTTAGTCCTGATGTGGAGTGATACAGATAATGGAAAATGGAAAACAATTGAAGGTGATATTCAAAACGGTATCGCACCTTCAGGGCGTAGCCCGAACACGGCCGATTGTTTTTGATTTGTTTTCTTCACGTGTGCCCCAACTTCGGTCGCAAAGCCACTCTTCCAACGTGTGAATCTAGAATAATGCTCATCCCAAGGTTGGCGCCAACACTATTCCAGATTCACACGTTGGAGGAGTGGCTCTGGGGCCAATGTGTGGAGACGTCGTTTCGCGCGGTACCAACTTTATCATTTTTCTCTTCATCGTTTGTCGTCTGAATGTACCTTAATTATGGGACATCTGCGTCGGCATACAGGAATTCATTTTGTGACGTGTGCGTTTACTATATAAATGAGCATAAATATAGTGTTTCGTCATATTACCTATGTTTTTTTTATTATGTATGGAACATGTGAGGTTTGTACGTATTTATTTGGATTGTGTGTAATAAAACAATTTATAACAAAAAATAAATTGTAATCATTTAAAAACTTAACATTACCTTTCCATAATAAACTAATACTTTGCCTTATGTATGAAAACTTGGATTTGCCAGACCAAACGAAATAAAAACTAGGACAAGGGTAACTGATAAAGTAGAAAATTGAATCGAAAAACATGTCCTCTATAGGCCAATACCCAACTTATTATTGCGTATTTTTTAAATATTCTTTGTTAGGTACACTACTTTATTTAATAGATAACTCTTTCTCTAATCACAAGAGAAGACACATTTTTTTTTGTGACGTAGACAAAACGCCAGCAAAGACGATACATGAACAGGCAGTACCCGTGAACGAAGTAGATTACATTAAATAAATTTCTAAATGTAACTACAATTTGACTAGAGGTGGAACAGATCATTTTATCATCTATTTTATAGAATTTTTGTTTTAATTTCACTTGTCGTTGATTCTGCCAAGTAGGAGTTAAGCAACAAAACCTGTTTTCAATATATATTCATACGAAACAATGGAAAAAAAAATGACGGTATATCGGCTTTTAAACAGAGCAACCTCTTTCCGCTATAGGGATAATGTGGTCTTATGAACCAAACAACAAAATTAAGTACTTACTACAATATGACACATCCGGGCAAATTCAAATTTTCAAATATTACAAATTAGAATTATTAAAATTATTTTATATATTGCAATTTCAAATACCCCACTTTTTTTTTTAAATTAAACTAAAATAGCACCTTAATATATTTTAGATCTAAATAAATGTGAAAATTGGACTCAATGCAGAAACAATTGAACATTTCTTTCTTCTTTCGTAATTTTTCAGTACAATAAACAAAAAATAAAAAAGTACAAAAATATTAATCACCATTTTTTTTTATCGGTTGATGTTGATATCGCTAGATCTTTGTTCGGGGAATGGCAGATTCTTTCATAGTACCTACAGTAATAACTTATACCGCTGTGATTGCTTAAAATTTCTTGCGTACAATTATACGACCAAAAAAAAATTACGGCGTGAATTCATTGACAATGGTCACCGGGATCAAAGTTATATTTTATGAGGTTTATGCGTTGTTCACTTAAGGTCGAGGCAGTCATATAATCGTAGCTATCATTCAGCTAAGAAATTCGGTATTTATGTCAGTAAAATTGTACGCAAGAAAGTAATATTTTATGCACTAGGTACAAGTACAATAGTATCCGCCTACAATACTGGACTATACTGGGACCGTAAGGGCGTTTTCCCACGAGGTACGACACGACACGATAATACGACGTAACGACTCCGGGCGTCATAAATTTCTATGAACCGTTTACTTACGCATCGACACGGCACAGCATGACACATGATTTTCAAACTACAATTCGCTATGTCGTTAGTTGTTACATTGTTGGTACTGCTATGTTGTTACGGTTTCTCATTAATATATTTCACATATCCTTTACCCAATATGTAAAAAAAAAAATTAGTAAATAATATTACTATTATTAACTGTTATTCCTATAAAACCTGTTGATCATGTTGTGAAACTCTCTTAGTGGCTAAAGTGTACGATTATTGTAACCATATCATTGTTATAAGTAAAAAAGCTGTTGAGTTTCCGAAATATATAAAAAAAATGCGGTGACGATATATAGCCACTATCCAGAACCTGTATGAACTTGTACACTGTGTTTGTCAGTTCACTTTGTTTGTTTTGATTGAAAAGTGTTAAAACGACTGCTGCGTCGCTGCACGTGGTAAAACGTCCAAACAACAGGGTGTATCGTGCGTTTCGTAAATCGTGTCGTGGCGTGCCTCGTGGGAATATGCCCTAAGACTCAGTTCATACCGAAATGGCGCGGCGCAGCGAGCACTTTGTGTCGAAGAATTTTAAACTTTATGCACATGCTTAAAAGACCAGTATCGTTTGACGGTCAGCAGTCAAGCGATACTGGTCTTCTAATTATGTATAAAAAGTTTAAAATTTCTTGATACTAAAAGTGATCGTTGCGCCGCTGGCACTTCGGTATGTATATAGAGGCTGGAGTTTTTTGGAGGGAGCTCCGAAAGGACTTATATGTCAAGCTTTTAAAGTTAATGAATAGACTAGTAATGAAGATTTGTTTGTAATGTAATTATAAATCCCTCGTAGAACATCCAACCAAAACGACTATAATATATGGCAGATAACTTGAATAAACTTGCCAGCAAGGTTCTATATGAATAAAGAATTATTATTATATTATAGCTTTAAACTGCAAATCACAGTTTAAAACTATCCAAAGCTAGCTATAGTTTGTATGCGTCGATTGGAAAATTAAATTATTGGTATACATGTGGCAGTTGTAGACAGATTGAAGGGTACCAAGATTTTTTACGCTGTTATTACAGTAGCGCCACGCCGGATTACCTACCCCGAACGAAGTGATAGCAATTTTTTATTCGAATCTGCTATCCTTGTATCATAAACGCAACTTTGTACTTCCATCCATAAACTTATAGCGTAAGATTGAGCTTAAAATTGTAACAAAATGAAAGTAAAACAATTAGTCTTTGAAATGTTCCTCACATTCGAGTAGGGCACTGTGTCACGTAGATGTAGCAGATGCTAGGAGATGTTTCTGATGCGCCGTAAACTCGTGTCGTTTGCGGTGATCCGAGCGGTGGAACTTTACACCGCAATACCGGCACGGGTAGCGCTTATCTTTGGTGTGGCTCAACATGTGTGCGTGAAGGTACCTGCGGGAGGGGTAAATAGGGGGTAAGGGGGCGTTCAAGTATTACGTTACTGTGGCGCGGTGGGTGTGTATCCGCCTGCTACGCAAGAGGTCGTGGGTTTGATCCCCACCCAGGATAAAACTTTGTGTGATGAGCGCAATGGTTTATTCTATGTCTGTGTGTTATTTATCTATAATATGTATGTATTTAGAAATATATAAGTATGTTTATCAGTTGTCTGGTTTCCATAGTACAAGCTCTGCTTTGTTTGGAATCAGTTAGCGTTGTGTGAGTTGTCCCAAGATATTATTTTATTATTATTTAAGGAGAGGGGTGTTTTGTAAAACGTTAAGATGCGTTACGGAGGCGGGAGGTGGGGTTCGAACTATGTGTTACGTAACATAGTTTTTTTGCGAAATGACTTGCCCCGTCGTGAGAGGTGAGGTACTTAGGCGGTATAGGGTGAATTGATTTGCACCCCCTCCCCCATCGATGGTCACTTGGGTGTTACGTAATGTTTAGAAAGGTGTGTATCGAAGACAATCGGACACCTCGCGGTCTCACCCGAGTAGTTCCCGTTACTGTGGGAATACAGGGATAAAAAGTGGCCTATGTCACCCTGGGTTAGTGTAGCTTCCCAACCGTGAAAGATTTTTCGAAATCGGTCCAGTAGTTTTTAAGTTTATTCGTTACAAACAAAAATACAAATCTTTATACTAGATTGCTATGTAACTTTGTCATTTAACATTTCACATCGATTTCACCTTTAGTACAGGCTGTGACAGTTTTTCAGGGAAATGCAGTTCGTACAGCGCTCATAGGGGCCTTCAGGCAAAGGAGCGTAAGTGCCTTAAGAATAATTAATACTCACATTCTCTTCTTGAAGCTCTGGTTGCAGAGTTGACAGCTGTAGTTCCTCTCCTCGCCGTGTATCTCACGGTGACTCTTGAGAATGCCCGGCGTTTTGTAGAACTTGCCACAGTCCGGGCACTCGTACTCTTTTTGATTGGAATGGGATCTGAGGAAAGTGAAAAAATAATGTCAAATATGTCAAGAAATACTTTGTATGTCATTTAATGCTTTGAAACTTCGGAAACGTACAAATTTAGATTAAATAAATGTTGACAAGAGATTTTTCCTGAACATAGGCATATTCCTGTGGTTGATAGAAATGAGTGATCAGATTCAAGGGTTGGCATGAATAAAATGTGACCTATTTTTTATTAAATTAGACGTAAAAAGTATAATTCAATCGAATTTTACACCAGGGGAGGCACAATATTTATGCCATTCGTCTTTCGCTACTGAAATTGCCAAAAAACGCAAACTACGCAAGAATCTAATACTAATATTATAAAGCTGAAGAGTTTCTTTGTTTGAACGCAATAATCTCAGGAACTACTGGTTCAAATTAAAAAAAATGTTGCAAAAACGGGGAAAATTTGCGCAGATGATGTTGCGCGAGCCAGCTAATAGATAATACACGGATAGGAAACAACGATCTGCGCAATACTCCGCTGATTAAATTTGATCACACCTTGCTCTTACATTTGTTTATCAAACAACACGAAAGATTAAAAAAAATATATTTTATTAGTAACTCTAATTCCTATACTTATGTATAATGTTTATGTCTTTAGTTAAACTTACTTTAGATGTAACTGTAGATGATATTTCTTGAAGAAACTTTTGGAGCATAGTTGACATAGATGTGACTTCTCTTTGTCATGTACTGACCGTCTGGAAAAATATGGTTGTGATATGAATTGTGCTCCTATTAATTTCCGTGTGTTCAATTGACTGCCAAGGTTACGCAGAGGGAATGCGCAAGAGTTTGTGCGTTCGACTCCACACAGGACTCCACTTTGTGTCTACAAATTGTTGTGGGTGTACTTTGTGTCAGTATTTTGTGATAAGTTTGTCGATATTAAATCCCCCACTTTACATATACCCCAAAAAAAATTCACTTTGTCGGCGCAAGTAATATGTGTATCCAAGCAAAATTACAGCCTTCTAGCACTAACAGTCTCAAAAAAAAGCTGTGGACGGGCGGACATGGCGAAACTATAAAGGTTCCGTTTTGCAATTTTAACTACGGAACCCTAAAAATGAACATTGATCTCATCACTCACTTATGCTGTCGAAGTAGGTTGTTGTTGGCAAACTTCTTATCACATAGATCACAGGCGTAGGGCCGATCCTTGGTATGCATTCTGAGGTGTATATCTAACAGGGATTGACTGATGAACCTCCGTTCACAATGTGGACATTCATGCTTTAATGATTCCTTGTTGTGCATTACCAGGTTGTGTTGCCTTAATTGTGTTACCGCTGTAAATAGAATAATAATATCTTGAGACAACTCACACAACGCTATCTGACCCAAACTAGGCAGAGCCTGTACTATGGCAATTAGACAATTGATAAACACACATATATTTCTAGACATAGAATAAACCACCGCCTTCATTACACAAAGTTTTATCCTGGGTATCAGGGTGACTAACCACTAGAACAGCCATGTCATACTCAGTGACTATGGGTATGACATTGGTGGTCTAGTGGTTAGTTACCCTGTGGGCCACGGTGGACTGCAAAACCTAATCTTAATCACTACTGAAAATCTTAACGAAAAAAGTACTAATAAAATTATAATACAAGAATATTTAATATAATAACTTCTTTTGCCAGGCATTTGTAATCTTTTTGTCTTCAATTATGGTGTCATAATTGTGGTGTGAATTTATCGGCGGAAATAACTTTTAAAACTGTGGCCAAGTGCGTCCGTTTTACGTTTTTAACACGCTCGCGGGCCGCATTATCTAGCAGTTTTCAAAACCGATACGGGCCGCTAGTTTAACATGCACTAGACCAACAGGCCAGTAAGAAGAATAACGTAATGTTCCCCAAGTTAATCGAAACTCATGAGAGACTAGCCAATGACGCAGGAGGTATTCTCAATCTCATCGTTGGGATGGAAGAGGTATTCGCGCTTTCCTCATTCTCATAGATGGGATGGGGATACGACGCGATTAAAGTGAGGCGCACGACTGACAACTTAACATGTTTGGGGTATTTTTGGAGTGTACACCATGGACATAGACGCCGTATTAATGATACCCAACTGGTTACAGGGGACGTGCGTTAACAATTGTACCTCCTCCCCATGCCTGCGACTCACATTACTCCGTTGGCCGACCCGTCCAAGGCAAGCTACGCCACTGGTGTACACAATATACTAATAAGTATTTTATTATCAGATTGTATGAAACTATCAGATTGTATTAAACCAGGTATTTGATTTGAGAGGTGATTGACCCCCACTAAGCGCGGCATTTCTTAACCTTTTTCAGTCCACAAACAGGCACAATTTCAAGAAACCCCTTTATAAAAAATGCACTAAATTTCGGATTTTAGTACTTACTGTAAAAAGTACTTTGAAAACCCTAAAAAGTACTTTTCCTAAAAATACGTTAGTTTAAAGGTTGTTGGTTGTTGCTTTTTTGCAACCAAATTAGCAATATTTGGGTTCATGTTACTACCAAGTTGTAATCTTAAGGTAGATTCCACTTGTTATTAATTTATACTTTTTAAATGGTCCATAGACGCGACAACGGATACCCATACATAAACTAGCGGACCCCGAGGAAGTGTTGCCAACCCAAATTTGTCGAAAACTAGTAGATTGATTGTAAAAAGTTGGTAGTAATTGGTAGATCTACCTGGATATGCCTATCCTTTAACCTGTGGTTCAGTAAATGTTTTTTTATCCAATAATCCTTCTAAAATGCCTAGGTGAAGCTTATTATTTCTCGGCCAGGTTTTATAATATTGATAGAAGGAAGAAAATAGTCTTCTTTGGTTATGTGGTAGAGTGAGTAATGGTTCGACCTATTTACACAGTAAGGAGTTAGTAACCAATCTTCAATGTACACTACATTGAAGATTGATTACTAACGCAATACAGTTTAAGCACACAAAACAAACTATCATTATATTTCATAAAAAATAATAAATAAATAAAATAAAAAGCAATACAAATCAATGTAAATATATACACACAAATTTTACAATAAAATTCCAAGAACCGCGAAAAATTAAACTCTCTTGTCTGTCATACGCTCCCGTCACTCTGCCATTTACTCCCTCAAAACTACAAAGGTTAGTATTATAGTATTTTTATAGGCATATTTTTTATAGTATTTTTGAGCTCTAGTAACATAGTCCAGATAGGTGGTTCGATTCCGGCCCCAAATTTTTCTATCTTTCAAAAATGCAATTATTAAATTTTAAATAAGTAGATTTATATCTTAAGTTGGTAGTTAGACTAGGGGCAAAATAGATACATCTACTGAAAAGTTGGTTGATATGGCAACACTGCCCCCAGGGGTCATCGGACCACAGGTTAAGAAACACTGGTTTAGGGGGTTCAAAGGTAGTTTTTATCAAGGTCACTATAAAAACAGACAAACATGAGAGAACTCAAGTACTTTTGGGTCAAGGGGCTTGAACCCCTTAGCCACCTCTCTAGAACCCCTACTGAAGTTAAACAGTTAAAACATTAATATATAAAACTTATACTAACTTTTATTACAAATATTGCACACTGGCTTTATTCCTAAGTGCTTAATTTTATTATGCCTATATCTTGCACTATGACTTGAAAATGCTTTATCACATAGTTTGCATTTGATCCGTTTTCGCTGTTCCGCTGGCAAGTGTAAATATGAGTGTGCCTTGAGATCATTTACTGTCTTCCCGCACTCCTCACACATCCGTTTGTTCATAGAATTTGAGTTATCTTTGCTGCGTTTCTTTTTTTTGTTTTTTACCAGTGCTAGAAAAGGAAACATTGGGTTCATAAAAATTATGAAAATAATGGTCTTCTAGCTGATGTTGTTTACAGTGGCCAATCTACGTAGAAACAAGCCACTGCTATATAATTATAGTGCCCAAGTGTATACGCAGACACAAGTGTGGTCTCTATTTCTTCCCTCTCATAGTCCAATGGGAAAGAAATCCGACAGGACCGAAATTATTTTAAACTTAATGTACAAATAGTGAATAAAGACGGACTTAATGCTAAAAGCATTATCTACTAGTCTACCTTTGTTGTAGCGATTTAAAATGTAGGTGCAGGATATTGACAGATAACCCAACGTTCGGATGCTAGTTCATAAAATAAATACTAAATCAAGTAAAATATACACAAATACATACGTATTTGTGTATATTTTACTTGATTTAGTATTTATTTTTTTAGTATTTATTTTAAGTGTATATATATGTATGTTTATAATAGTATTGTTATAAACATACATATATATACACTTAAATACAATACACAGGTAATCTTTACTTAATGAAAATAATCTTAGAAGTCACTAACATTGTGAAGATTTAGCTAAATCGTTGAGAAGAAGCACACAAACCTTCAGTTTAAAATTGTAGCGATTGGGTGCCATCCTAATTTCGGAGGGCAGTGCATTCCAGATTAGACCATCATTCTCATTTCAATTCGATAATTCCAGTGAAGACAGATCGAACAAGGAAAGAGGATCCCACGAATCCAGAAGAATGAGAAGGACATAAAAGCAATAGTTTGTTGGTAAAACAAAGATCTCTACTATAGTTGGCACACAAATATTGAAAAAAAGAAAGGTAAGTCCCTACTATTAGGATAATTGAGAATAGAATAGACAGTAGTCAGAACGCGCAAACAAACAACAGCGCTGAAGAATAGGGAGCCAATATAGTTGGGAACGGAAAGAAGACACATAGTCGAACTTACTCAAAAACTCAGACGAAACGAGATCAAAATAGCATACATCACCATAGTCAATCAGGGGAAAAAATCAACGTCTGAACGAGCATTAGTTTAATTTAGAGATTTATTTAAGACGATATAATGATCTCAGGGTACCCTTTAGGGGTAAACTTTCCAGTTTAGGTTAGTGTCAATAAATAAACCTAAATCCCTGACCAAAGAACTTAAAGGTATAGTGGACCCATTAAAGATGACTGGTGGCTAAGTGTCAGTTTTTAACCGGCTTAAAATGTGTTGACTTCCTACAACAATGGCCTGAATTGATTTGAATAAACTAAGACTGATTTCACTACAATCCTGTCTGACCAAATCCTGATGGCATCCACATCATCATTATAACTATGGCCACAGTTAAGTCATTCACACTGGTCTGAACGTACAATTGCAAGTCATCAGCGTAAAGATGAAATGTACTCTGAAAGATTCCAGTAACGTGATCAATGAAAATGGAAAATAATAAAGGAGAAAGAATACCGCCTTGAGGAACACCAGCGTCAAGGTTACGCTCCCTGAATGAGGAACCATTCACGAGTTCAGATTACTGGCGCCTCTGAAGATAGGAAGAGAACCAATTGAGTGCATTGGACGAAAACATCGCATTAGAGAAAATGAAGAGTAAAATATCATGGCGGACCGTATTGAAGGCATTTGAAAAAATCAACTAAAGTCAGAACTATTAGCTTATGAGCCAATGGATGCTCACCAGTATGTACTTTACCAAACCTAGTATTTTGCATAGAGAATCCCTTATACCTACTATTAATGAAATGGTATCTCACTAAGTCCAGACCGGCCACTTTACGAAATCCTGACAAGTACCAAATTTAAAGGATTTCAAAAGTATTATGCCAAGTCTGCCATTTTGTAATCCATACTAATATTATAAATGAGAATGTAACTCTGTATGTCTGTCTGTCTGTCTGTTACGCTTTCATGCTCAAACAGCTAAACCGATTTAGATGAAATTTGGTATGGAGATAGTTTGAGTCCCTGGGAAGGACAAAGGATAGTTTTTATCGCGATAACCAAGCGGGCGGAGCCGCGGGCGAAAAGTTTTAAAATATTTTATTCAATGATTATTGAAAAAAAGCAACAGAGGACATTTACCACATTGATAAGATTTAAACAAACGATTTTTAAATTATACAATATAACACTTAAAAGTACCTGATGAATTATGAATAGCTATACAGCAGTGGATATACAAGAAGAGTAGTTTAAAATGTATACAGACTCCTCAATATCTTGAAACTCACATATCAACCCATAAGATGGCCCACTGCTGGGCACGGGTCTCCCCAGTAGAACCTACTAGTATATAGATCCTGGGGGTAATTGCCATAATCGCCACGCTTGGCGAGCGGGTTGGCGATCGCAGTAAGGCTTTAAGTACGCAGAGGACGCTGCTGCCCGTCCTCCGGAGTGAAATCCCTTAGTCGCCTTGACGACACCCACGGGAAGAGATGGGGTGGTACTATTCTTAAGCCGGCACCACACGGCAAACTCACACTTGAAACTCACATGAAAATTGTTTCAGTTGTTATTATTCAATAAAAATATATTTAAAAATTACAATGCGGCAGACTTTGTCAAATATATATGAAATACCTTTCATTTTGGTACTTGGACCATGGACCTGAGGATCCCGGGTGGCAGCCATTCTGGGCTTAGTGAGTTCCCACTTTATAAATGGTAGGTATGAAGAAGTTTGGTAAAGTACATAATGGTAACTTTACATTGTCTCATAAGTCATAACTATATCTTGATTTGTTGAAGTCTAAAGTGCAAGTTGGTAAAAATTAAAAATGAGTTATAGTGTTGAAGTCCCAAGCGAGTACTTGTTATATTGTATTACCCTGATACATGATTTCACCAATCTTGTCTAAAGGGATTAATCAGTGTTCAACCAAATTACATTTGTTGGCAATATGTTTTTCATTAGCTTTTTGTTTTTTTTTAAGACAATGACAGCTTGATGTTGGTTACCACAATAAAAACCATCCTAAGATCCCTTCCCGGGACTCAAATGATCTCTATATCAAATCTATACAAACAAAACATAGTTGGGTTTAATTTTTTGTTTTGGCCTCTGTAACAAATAGCAGTTTAATAATTAAAACATTGGAATAATTCACATAAGGGCGAAGTTTGCCGGGACAGGTAGTGTCATCTAAATTGGTTCAGTGTAACCCATAGACTTATAGACCAGGACTTTTATTTTTTTTTAAATAGACGACTCCCACATTAGTTTACACAAAAAGTGTGTGGGAATCAAACCCACAACCTCTTGCGTAGCAGTTGGATACACTCCTACCACACCACAGAGGCAGACATCCATCCCTTTTAATTATAAAGTAAATATTGACAGCAAAGTGTGAAAGAGAGAAAAAACTTGTGCGGCCTTTGAAAGCCACTGTCCACAAAGTAGCGTTGTCACTTTCTAGTGAGTGGTCAATTTTGTGAGGTTTTGGTGCAGTCCTGGTTTCTACATCAATGATGTAACCACACAAATGTAGCAGAAAGACAGACAGAGCTATCAATGTTAACAAAGCATTACATACATACCATTCTCTTTAACTTCATCTTCAATATACTCATATTTAATCTTCTTTATTACACTAAGAAACTCATCCTCTGACTCAACAATAGCAACATTTTCGGTTTTCAAACATAATTCATCATCAAGCTCGTTCTTAACAGGGTCATCATGTATATTGTCATCCTCAAATGATATTGATATATTGTCTTCTTCCGTTTTGATTTCAATTTCATCTTCTCTAATAAATATTTCGTTTTTTACGTCAAGTGATCTCAAGTATGCATCATTTTGTATAGCTAAAGACTTAAACTTGTTAAAATCCAACAACTTTTTGTAACATTTTAAACATAATTTTGTACTTATTTTTGAGTCTTGCTCCACCTACAAACAATTTGATATATTAATCAAACTATAAAGCCAAAATGGATATGAAATGTTTAGTAACTATGTTGTTACTTATCTTTTATTCATTTGACAGTGGTTGCTAAAAAACCTATGTACAGTACGATCTACGTATCTTGACCGGATTGAAGTTAGGTTTTTATCACTTTCGCGCATGTCATAGAGGTGCGACCCTAAAATTACTTACGAAAACGATTAATTGATTAAAAATACTAACAACATTTTAATTCAACAATATAAAAACACTATTTAAATGAGTTCATAAAAGTTTAAATTTAGTACAGTTACAGTAAATAATAAAGAAACTTTGAAAAAAATGCCTCTGCGCAACCGCTTGTCGCCTACTTCAGTCCGGCCTAGTTACGTTGATTGTACTGTAGGTATTAAACATTTCACATCCATTTTGGCTTCAGTATAACAATTGCCAGTGGGTTAGACCCATATCAGGATAAAAAGTAGCCTAGAACCTTCCTAAGCTTCAAGCTACCTCAGCCTAGTATTGTAGATTTATAATTAAAACAGGCAAACTCCCCAGTTTTATATATATTAGGAGATTGGTTTTAAACAAACTTTAAAATTGTTTTTCTCAGGAACCATGCGTTTCCGCGGTTTGGGAGTGGTGGGTAGCCCTTTTCCCCTTCATAATACTGATATTGTGCTGACCGTTTCTTAAGCAACCCCTTAGTATGGATTAGCCTTTACCCATGTTTACACCCAGGATGTGATTTTGTGGTATTTTCCACTATACTTAAAACTAGCTTTTACCCTTCAATAGTTTAATAGTCAATCTCCCTCCCCAGCCTTCACACTGTCTCCAAATCAAATTCCATCAATATGGGCCGAGCGTTTTAGCTGATTATATTTTTTTTATTAAGCTTTATATTCCATGATAAGTATTACAGTTTTACAAGTAGTATGTAGTGGTGAAGTTAGTAATGTTAGTAATAATATGTTATAAGTAGGGATTAGTTGTATTAGTGTCGCTTAAGTTGTCTTTCATGGCCCCTTTGAGGGTAAAAGCCTCCTCAATCAGTTTCCATTTCTTTTTGTCCAGGGCGACAGACATCCACTTTTTTCCTTTTTAGTTGTTAAAACATAGGTAATAGATAGACAGAATCCCATTTATAATATTAGTATGGATATCATGTTTACCTGTATTTCCAAACAAAACATCATAATGTCTATGCAAGTTTTCTTTTCGTTGCCTATAACGACTTGCAACTGCAATATGTCCTTTTGAGGCCTCTTATTGAGGCATATTCGGCAGATATCCATCATTTATGTTCAAAAAAAGAATATAAGATGCCATAAATTGTTATTTACAATAATTTCATTACAATTTAGAACAGTTTATTTGTTCTGTATTCACATTCACAAATTACAACTCACAACAAGACACACAACTGACAGAACAAATAAACTTTTGGGAGACAAAACAAGGCCAGAATTTAGTGTTGTGCTTTGCTGTCTCTGTCTGTCCCGAATAGAATATCGATAAAAATTAACTGATTGAATCACAATCACATGGCGGAAATCCGTGATAAATTGAATAAAAACACTTTTTCGAAGTTTAATCATATTTTTGAGCATTTTTGTGATCACCACCCCCTTAAATGGATCCTCTTATGAAATTTAATTAAAAGTTGTTATAAAAATGTTTTTTATCTATTTTTTTATTACGTGTTTACGTGTTTAAAATAGTTTTGTAAATACCTATATTTTTATTATGTAGTTATAGTTAGTTTAGGAGCAAAGTTAGTTTAGTTTTTTAAATAATTTACTACATACTTACAACAAAACAAAGGACCGTCTGACAATATTATAGTAGAAGCTCAATTCCACCAAGTATTCAGGTACTTATCTTATAGTAGAAGAGACGTGGAACATCGACCTTCACCCATCTGATTTCCAGGTGAGACATATTTTTTATCTAATTTTATTACACGAGAGTTCATGGCTATGTTTAAACGAATATTTTTGTAATTTAATTATCTTTCGTTACCAATTAATTAAATTATCTACCTCCTACCAAAACCTAAATGGTGTTTGGTTAATTATGAATATACTTACGATGTTTTTTTTAAGAAAATTATGTCGATAGTATAGCTTCACTAATCCAGTTTCGAAATGACAACTTGACAGCAAGCAAGATTTCAAATTTTATTTTTGACTGGCAACTAATATTGGTTTTACGGTTTGTTATTTTGGTTTTCAGTATTAGGCTCTTTAGTTTTCAGTAACAACTTGTTTCACGATTTTAACGCCATAGGTTTTTAACATTAATTGCCAGTCTACCTTTGAGGTGATGTAAAGGTAATATGTAGGTGCAGAGGTAAATAAAGAAATAATTTTATTATAAATTAAAAAAAAATTGCAATGTTTGTATAATGTGTTTAATTACATTATTTATTTAAACCCGAACAGGGTCTAAATAAATAATGTAATAAACGTGGTAATCTCAGAACTACTGATCCGAATTGAAAAAAATATTCAACTGCATTCGATTCATTTTCAATCTTCGTAAGTTTGACATGTCACTTCTTACCGTTCCGAACTTTAATGGCTCCCTATTCGCCAGCGACATAGTTTACGCGCTCTCACTATACTCTATTCTATTCTCCTACTGCTCTGTCATGATGGCGCATGCAAGGGCCCAATTCGCGAGCATTAGATGAGAGGGATACAAAAATTGGAGGTTTAGAAACATAGTCCAGATAGATGGTTCGCTTCTGGCCCCGGTTTGGCTACGGAAGTCTCGGGTTCGATTATCAACCTGGGTCTGGACTTCAAATATTTCTATCTTTCAAAAATGCAATTATTGTATTTGTAAAGTAATTGGCAAGAAATGCCTATAAAAATTACTTCAATATTCGGCCTGTGACATCATAATTTGTTAAAATGCTCTCTGTAACCAAGCAATCAAAAGCCGTGATAGTTCTTTAACTACCGACTAGATGGCGCATGCGAGGGTCCAACTCGCGAGCATTAAGGGATAGAAAAAGTTGAGGTCTAGAAACATAGTCCAGATAGGTGGTTCGCTTCTGGCCCCGGTTTGGCTACGGCAGTCTCGGGTTCGATTCCTGGGTCTGGACTTCAAATTTTTCTATCTTTCAAAAATGCAATTATTGTATACTTAAATATTTGTCTGTATCTGTATATCTATTTATGTAGGTTTATATAGACATAAATATATGTATGTATGTTTATTATTATATAGTTATATTGTATTTCAGTATTTATTTTATATTCTATAACTAGCTATTTTTATTTGTGTAGAACATGAAGTTTTATTTCCAATTAGGTTACTACACCTACACATTCCATTTTACATCATCCTAAAAGGTAGACTGGCAGAGAATGCTTTTAGCAGAAAAGCATTCTCTGCAAAGTTGTACAAAGGTGGACTTAAGTCCACCTTTGTACAACTTTGCGCTATAATGATGCCAATTTATTGTACCGCGCGGCCGCTATTTTGCAGCATTTTAATTTAGCCGGTTAATCTCTGTATAAAAGTTATGGTGGGTTTTTTAATATTATTATGTAAACGGAAGCACATTTTCAGCTTTAGCGTTTATATATAAGATAAAATTCACTGAAAAGTTATACTATTCGTTTAACCGTTAAATAAATGATAAGGAGTTAATTTTAAGTTCAAAATAACTTAGTCGGTTGAAACAGAATATTCGTTATAAATCTTAAATGGGTTGAATTGAAGAATGTTTATGAAATTTGTGGCGTTATAAGAATAAACGAGAGGTATAAACAAAAACCATCATTGGGTTTCTAGGTCTGCTAGTTTGCAAACTTGAAGCTAATTTCCTTTTTAAGTGGTGTAACTATATAGAAAAGAAACAAGTCATTTAAAAAGCACATAGCACTAGCCATCAGCAAAACGTTACTCCAGCAAAAACTCCAATACACATTTCGCACAAATTTAAAAGCTACCTTTCTACCTATAGTGGGACGGTACCTTTATGAACCTTTGGCAACCCATATAACTTGGGCGGCTGGACACTTTTGGGTCGAAAGAGTCGGTCATAGACGTCGTAGCGTCGGGCAATAAACATTTTTAGCTATTAAACTAAGTAGCGGCTACTACAAGACACCCTTTCACCAAATTTCGTCAATATTTATTGAGTAGTCTTTGAGTACAATGCCTGTGACATACGGACGGACAGACAGAGAAAAATATAATTATGCGCGCTGGGAGTGTGTCCGACTGCTACGCAAGAGGTCTTGGGTTCGATCCCCACCCTGGATAAAACTTTGTGTGATGAGCACGATGGTTTATTCTGTATCTGGGTCTTATTTATCTATTATATGTATGTATTTAGAAATATATAAGTATGTTTATCGGTTATCTGATTTCCATAGTACAAGCTCTGCTTAGTTTGGGATCAGATAGCGTTGTGTGAGTTGTCCCAAGATATTATTATTATTTCAGTCAGCAATATTTATAGGATAATCTATATTAATAGGATAATCATCGTCATTACTATGTATGAAATGCTTCCTCTGTGGCACGGTGGGAGTGTATCCGACTGCTACTCAAGAGGTCGTGGGTTCGATCCCCACCTAGGATAAAACTTTGTGTGATTAGCACGATGGTTTATTGTGTCTGGGTGTTATTTATCTATAATATGTATGTATTTATAAATATATAACTATGTTTATCAGTTGTCTGGTTTCCATAGTACAAGCTCTGCTTAGTTTGGGATCATATAGCGTTGTGTGAGTTGTCCAAAAAAAAAAGAATTAAAAAAAAAGATAAACCGCAATGATAGTGCAATCGCAGTAATAAATAAAAATCACAATATAGTCTTAGTTTTTATTTTCTTGTAAGAATGTTGGATACAAATTGCTAATTTCGTATCAAATATTTAAAATGCACAGTATAAGGAGAAAATTGTATATTATATAAATAGAAGCATTTCGGACGTCACGAGTACCCGCGATGCTTCCTACAGTACACGTTACGTTTTGATACGCCCGAAGGCCAAGTTTAGGTACTAAAAAAAGACAGGCACATTTAACTTATATCTATGAATAAAATATATGTCTAAAACAATAAATCAATCCCCTTAAATCACGAATTGTGATGTGTAGTAAGGTGTGCTAAGTAGGTCCTGATATTAGCTGCCATAGTTTGTAGTTTCCACTAAAACACAAGAGTATCCGAATAAGCTACAAGATGAACTTGAAAACGGTTAAATAAAATAAAAGCATTAAAAGGCTAAAAAAATATTGCATATAACTTTCCATTCGTACAACATTATAATTTATTAAAAATAATATTTACTGAATATACAATTCAATTCAAGTGAAACACAGCAAAAGTAATACAACAATTTATAATTATAATATTTAAAATTGGCAATAAAAATGGTTATTCCAACTTTATCGTGGAAAATCTAAATGCTATCTATTCATAATAAAATATACTCTAGTCATTACTAATTGTCAAAAACGTTACTATTTCTAATCACCTAGTTACAATCTTTATTATAATAAAAAAGAAATAAATAGGCACATTACATTCCCTCCGAATGTACGAAATACTAACTTAACAAGCTAAATTAGAATATTAATTTCACATTGTTCACTTAAATATAAATTACTTTAAACAATCCACAATTATATTGCAGTATTGTTAATACAACAAATGTTGCTATGGCGTCCGGATTTTGTACTAAATTAAACAATTACGCTTTTGTCAATGTTATTGTTCAACAAGTCTGAAATGCGAAATTAGAAAACAAAGCCTTACTTAATCGCCATGCTATCTATACGTATAAATCTAAGAAAAGTAATACATTATTTTGTTTATAAAATAATCTCAATTAATAAAAAAATATTTTGATACTGTTAAGTACAGAATAAGCATTTATTTGTATTTATTTACTTAATAATACACAACATTACAAAGAAAATTACACCCAATTGTTGCCATTACATAAACATGCAAGCCACTTTTAAAAGTAAATATTTAACGTTAACATAATAAAATGCAAATATACCTTATATATAACACAAACAAATTAATATATAAATGTACAGAAAATGCTCCTTACTGAATATTTTTATATACTTATAGTAACCAAATTGACATTTATAATAAGAAAAAAGAAATGTTTTAATGGCAGTACCTTTAGCTGTCCAGGCATATGAATGATACGTTTAAAAAACTAAATATAAAAACGAAACGTATTTATTATTAATAGAAATAATTGTCAAATGATAAAAACACCGGTATCTTATGAAATTTCGGTGGAGCGGATACACGATGCGTATATTAGCGAAGTATCGATCTCGAATCGGTATTGAACTTGGTATCGAAGATCGATTGGATACGTTTTAGTTTGTCTCGGCGGGTGTGGGTTGCGGCGGTACAGGAACGGTTAGCGGTGAGCGTTGTCGGTCAAACATCTCGAGGATCAGCTTCGGGTCGGTGCCGGCCGGCACTGTGATCGTGCCCGTCTGTATCAACACCGCTTATGAGTACCATCTTACATTCTTCTCGGCAACTCGTGGCACCCGCGCGTGTTTAGCGGGTTCTACTAGACGTCAATTTAAAAAAAAACAACTTCAAGGTTCTATTTTACCATAATTTGAAGTGATGATGAATGAACCCTTTTAACGAACAACGAGCGGACGCCACAACATTGCAGACGAGTCTTTTAGTTAGTTGTTAACACAATTAGTAGTAAGTCATAGTTAGTATAAGAAATAAGAAAACTGGAACAGAGTATCTAAAGAGTTAGTTACATATGGATAGTTCACATTCAGAATGTATTCCGCGCAGGGATACACACTGATATATAAACAATCTCTTAGGCATAAATAAGCTAAATAAAATTGATAGAAAGATAAAAAAATATTTGTATAGTAAAGGACCATGCGAGATAAAATTAAAAGTAATAGTCAACGGAAATATCTGCAAACTTGTTCTATGTGCATAGGCGGATCCAGAAAGAGGGGGGGGGGGTTGTTGTAAGTGCCCCATTTGCGTCTTGTACCCCCTCCCGAGCCTTTTTGGGGCACTCAGCCCTCCGTCGTGCCTGCAACTTATACTTGACCTATGTCGAATAGATGAAACGACAAATGCACCTCCCCCTCGTAAGCATGTTAGATGCGCCACTTCCATTTGCTTTCTGTGCCCCCCCCCCTCCCCAGAATAAAAAAATCCTGGATCCGCCCCTGTCTATGTATAGGGCTCTTTTTTAAGAGACATAGGTACTTTATAGTTAGGCTGCCAGATTTCAGCTATTGTTAGTTTCTTCAGGTTAGAGTCAGATCAAAAACTCAAAACATTTGATTTACTTTTAAAGTAAATGCAACGCTTTTGTTTAGTTGACGACAGAATTGACCATGTCCACAATCATTGAAACAAGCAAATTAATTTAACTTTAAACGAATCAATGGGAACTCGTCATCTTCTGAGCTTGGACATCATTTACGTGTCATCAACATCAAGTCGTATAATACTGCTATTTTGGGAACGTATACGTGCATGTCCACTTTCGTATACATAGTGCGCCCGTACGTTCGTACGTGATTAAAAATAAAAAAATAAACTTAATAAGAATATAAATTGAAGCGGCGGTAGCCTAATGGCTAAGGCATCGGTCTCGCAATCGTGAGGTCGCGGGTTCGAATCCTGCCCATTATACTACCGACATGAACCCACTCCTAACACATGCCTTAGAGCTTAGCTGAGGGGTTAACAAGATTGCTAGTAATGTGGGACTCAATCCCACATTGCTTGTTATCTTTTTTAATGTGATAAAATTTCGCGATTTGTACACGTTATAAAATTGTCTAGGGGTCTTAATCGCGTGAATATTTTAAGAGAAATGACTTTTTTATTGCTCGACGTTTCGATTATCAAAAGAGTTTTACAAAGAAGTTACAGATATTTCCGCAGCCTAAGTAGGTAGGTATTATGAAAGCAAAGTGTAGGGTACCTCGATACGGGTGATGACTCCTTCCTCGCGACTGTGCTCTAGGACTACAAACAAAAACACAAAGCGCCCGTCAAACATACAAACGGATAAACATGAAACATAAACATATAATAATGATGTATGAAGCGATAATTTGAAAAATCTTATGGATTAATTTGTAAACGTTATAGCGAAATGGTTAAGAAATTTTGTTATGCACAATTTTATGGAAATTGTATTTTGATTCTATAACGCTACCTAGCAGATTATTAAATAAAAAATGTTATTTTTTCGCTGAATCTATTCTCTTATTTACTTAAAATTTTAACTAGCGAATGTTATCTTTGTTTTTCATTCCATGTTCAAAACAGATTACAATAAGAAATCATAAAATAATGCGTTAAGAAATCCATGAAATACTGCTTTTTTAAAATTTTCTATAACCATTTACAATAAACATAATTTTGCGTATTGCAAAAGCTTGTAAATTTTGCTTTATTTTTTTTATTAAGCCAATTCATAGCGTATATTTTCGCTTTCATGCAAACATATTTTTAATTGGCATATTATTATTGCACTTCAAAACAGATAATATTAGCTTTGGTGAACATTTTTGAAATGTATTTCATAATGATGATTCGGTATTTGAGACTTCTAACATTAGACCTGTAGGACAACAAATTTTTGAACAGTAATATTATTTATTTTAAAGTGCTAAATAGGTACAATAAAATCCTGTAATAAAATATTTTGTATTATGAGTGGATTTGATTAAAAATCTACAATGGTTCAGGACTCTAATTTATAGAACGAAAATTTAAGAAATAGGTACAAAATAAATCTAGAAAGCATGTTAAGGAATCAATTAGACATTATACTTAGCTTTATTTTAAGTTAAAAAGTTGTATTATCTCAACAATTTGTATGATCCATTATTATAAAAGTTTAAATGTCTTCAAAATAATTGAAAAATATATTTAAAAAGTATGTATATATTTTACAATAGGTATTTAGAACCTTATTTGTTCCAAGTTACTACAAGAAAAATCAATAAGTTTTTACCATTGACGTAAAAACTAGAACTGCGCCATAATCTCACTAAATTGACCACTTCCTAGAAAGAGACAATGCTACTTTGTTGACAATACCTGTAAAAGGCCGTACGAGTTTTTTCTCTCTTTCACGCTCTGCAGTCAATATTTACTTTTTAATTGAAAGGGATAGCGCGGTCCAGGTTTATACGTCAATGGTTTCTGCCCTATCCTCTATTCTCTATGGTGTGTTACGGTAATATACTCACTGTTCTCTGTGGTAGAGTTGCTTGTGGTATTAGTGGTCGTGGTTGTGGTGGCGTCTGGTGTGGAGTCGTTGACCATGGTTCTCGTGGTCGTTTTAACCACCATTGAGCTCGTGTTCACTTGCGAGTTCTGTATGGTTGGAAACTATGGTCTTGAATTGTGTAATGCTCAAATAGATTGCATTTTTAGATCAAAATGTCATGCAAAAATAAATGTTTTTCTGTAAAGTCGGTTTACGGACGATCATTTTACGTGATAACGTCACTAGAAACATTTTTTTTTTTTTAATAAAAGACGACTCCCGCATTAGGGTACAAGCCCTGTGTCGCGGGGGACTTTACAAACACACAAGTCACGGACACAAAGTACACCCAGACTCGGAACAACAATTTGTGGATCACACAAAGTGGTGTCCCGTGTGGGAATCGAACCCACGACCTCTTGCGTAGCAGTCGGACACACTCCCACCGCATTTGATTTGATTCGCATTGATGACATATCGCCATTCGCGTTGCTTTATAGCAACCAATCAATAACATTAGTCCAATTGTATCGCATATTATGTCGCTGCAATCGCCATTCGCTGTTGCTTGGCAACCAATCAAGAACGTGGCTTTTTTTAGACATTTTTTGGTACGTGCGGTATCCCCGGTCATCGATTTATAAGACGTTATCACGTCAAAAAAGCTTTAAGTATTTTTTTAACAGTTCACTTGTAAGTCTGAAGAGAGGGTGGCAACCTTGAATAGCTGGTCATTGTTGGCAATACTGAAGGTGAGAACACGTGACCTAACACGCTAGTTTTACAAAGTGAAAGAAGCTACTCCTTCTTACGGTATAATATACATATATAAGGGTTATGGTGACCCCGATCTTCAGTAATGAGGAGTTATTAGAAAGAGAGAGAACAAGAGCTCACAACTAAACTCTTCTAAGGTATATGTCAATAATAGTGATTTTTATAGGCATTTCTTGCCAATTACTTTACTAACACAGTAATTGCATTTTTGATAGATAGACAATTTTGAAGTCCAGACCCAGGAATCGAACCCGAGACTTCCGTATGCCAAACCGGGCCTGACTCTCGTGCAGGAAGGATAGAAAAAATTGAGGTTTAGTAAAAAAGTCCAATATATGGTTCAATGCCGGCCCGGTTTGGCATACGGAAGTCTCGGGTTCGATCCCTGGGTCTGGACTTAAAAAAAATTCCGTCTTTCAAAAATGCAATTAGTATATATATAATATATCAGATATAAATAAGTTAATGTTAAATTCCGTTGGCTTCTTTTAGTGATTACGATCTTCAGTAATAAGGGATTCATTGGAGAGAGATAAAGAGAGTGATTGATAGAGAGAGAGAGAGAGAGTGATAGATAGAGAGAGAGAGAGAGAGATAGATAGAGAGAGAGAGAGAGATAGAGAGAGAGAGAGATCAGATCTAAAGTCTAAGATATACGTCACCTGTAGGTTAATATTAAGTTCCGGTGGTCCCTGTGGGTCCGGCGTGGTCGCGTTAGTGTGGTCTCGTACAGAGTCCACGGTGATGTCAGCTGACGCGGCCGTGACGTCATGAGGTGCTTCAGTCGCCTCCTCCTGGATGGTCAGTAATTGAGGATTGCGATCACGCACATCACGTACCGGCTTAATGGGAAGCGTTTTAATATTACGTTATAAAAGAGCTGTAGGTTTTTTTGGGTTAGTTTTTATTTCAACTTATGTTATTGTTAGTTTAAAATTAGTAGGTATTATGACGTTTTTTTTTTAAATTACGATTCTGTAGTAAGTTATGCGTGGTCATACATAAAAAAAATATACGGGTTGACTTCAGAACTTTCTCCGTTTTATTCGTCAGTTAAAATGGTAAAATTTGTTTGTTTGTAAGTAATGTGTAAAGGTACATATGGTTTTTTTATTAATAAGATTGAAAATATCCTATGAAAACACATAGAATTATATTAATGCAGGTATTTTTTTAAGTACTGAGTGTAATGAAATACGGGTGGACTGGATACTTTATCGTGTAGTGTATTTTTTTCAGATTGAAATATGTATTCTTTAATTTTATTTCTATTTCATAAATAGCAGGTTTGTTTTCTTTGCTCCGTGTTGGAATTACGTACGCAAAGGCGTAAGATATTTGACATCAATCAGTCTCAAAGATTAATCAACGAAACGTGTAGGTTAAAGATGAAAGAACAATGATATATTTTAGATACTTTTTATAAGCGTTATGAGCAGATGTTATATACATGTGTATGTGGTGAATATTTACCTTATGTTCTCCATTAGTTAGTGGAGGTTCTTCAATAGCCCCCCGCAGTGCAGCCGCCCATGGTGACAGAATAATGTGGCAGTGTGCGATTGTTACCTATAAATACATGAATTTTACTGTATCTGGAAACGATAGGGGGAGTTATTATAGTTTTTTCTAGTTAAAGATATGGGCGATAGACACTTTACGCTTTAACAATCAGTGCGGCAGTTTATAATTTGTTGACAGTTTATAATATCACGGTTCATAATTTGTTGACAGTTTGTAATATCGCGAGAAATATTACTTTAATTTAACGACGGTGACTTCTACTGCACATAACAGCATATTCATTGTTTAAATATTTACTTCAGTTTTAAAGTAACTAGTGGAGTACAAAACTATACAAGGTGTAACAGAAAGGTGTTGGTATGTGCCCATGATACTGAGTGCACACACCTAATATTTAAAAAATATTTATTATTTTTTCATTAAAATCAAAAAAGTATAAATTAAAAGTTATTTTATCGAATTTTGAACCAGGTGAGGTATAATTCTTATGTCATACGCCATTCACTACTGAATTTTGTCAAAAATAATATGTAATAATAATGCAATCAGCTATGGCATCATGGTAGATGCAATATACCTTTATGTTACACCCTGTATAACAAGAACATTAAACATTAGTGTCTTTACTAAAGTTGTACCAAAAAGATACTTTACAGGTCTGTTCAGAGGAATACGAGAGCAAAATATTCTGTATGCGATTTTCTAAAGTTCAATCAGGTATCAAAATCTTACCTTCGAAGCCGATAGAGTAATTCGTTGTAATTCGGATGAGGAATGCAGGTAGAGAGCTTCGCCTCGTTTCGAGTAGCATAAACTTGAAATACCGCTGAAAAATAATGACGCATTAGATATATGCTAGCTTTCTGGAGACAATTCGTTGTTATTTGAAAATGTGTATTTGCATGTTAGTAAGATATTTATTTACAAAGATGAGACGAAGACCCTTTACGATTTGTTTTATGATATGTAGTCTGTGCAAGGGAGTAAAAACATATACAACTACTCCTTGATGAATGTCTGTTAAGTCTTCTGTAACACAAAGTTTAATCTTTAGTAATCTAGAGATAAAAATAAATCCTGTGTCGTGATCTACTAGTTTATTTACTCATTGTCATACTCCTATGGGACGGAAATTAAATAGAGAATGGAGAGGTATTCCGAGCCGGTTTAACGTGCTCTCCGAAGCAGAGGTGGAGTGGAGTATTTTTCAACAATGGTCTCTATGGAACTAAATTCAACATTGGTAACGTTACTTAACCTCGCTGATTAGTTAGCTTAGTCGCCAACTAGACTCCAGACATGCCCAGGTTGGTGAGGCACAGCACATATGGTGTCAGTATAACCACAGTCTTATAACTAACTAATAATTAATTTTCCCCGTTTTTGCAACATATTTCATTGCTGCTCCGCTCCTATTGGTCGTAACGTGATGTTATATAGCCTATAGCCTTCCTCCATAAATGGGCTATCCAACAGTGAAATAATTTTGTAATTCGGACCCGTAGTTCCTGAGATTATTGCGTTTAAACAAACAAACTCTTCAGCTTTATAATATTAGTATAGATACGGTCGTTCATCGCCACAGTCATCGGGTAATCGTTGCGGGGCGAGTGGACGGACTCGACTCGCCGTCGTCGCTGAGTCTGGTCTGTCCACCCCGCAAGCCATTAGAAGTGTTCGTCGACCGAGTGTATTGGTCGTTGTCGTGTGGTACAGCGATGTACGTACTTGATGTCCTCCTTGCGCACAGCGGCCGCGTTGAGCTGGCGGCGCAGCTCGGGGCTGAGCACGAGGCAGTCGCCCAGGTTGGTGAGGCACAGCAGGCACCACTCGCGGTGCCGCTCCGGCCCGGCGCCGCACTCGAACCACGCGAACGCCGTGCGACGGACCTGGGGTACAATGTTGTGGACTTCGGACTTGAGGTTGCTATACCTACATAGAAGCCGGCCGGGGTCGGCTTTGGCATTCAACAAATACTGCCGATCCGAATGATATGCCGACCCGAATGAATTACCCGATCGGGTATACACCATTTTTTAAATTCAAAATCTTGACATAATGGTTTATAGAGAGCTGCGCTTAGAAATGCATCGCGCCAATTCGCGCGGGCTTGCCGCAAAATCGAAGAAAAACATAATGAATAAGGACCTAGCACTAATTAAGACGAAAATGTGTAGTAGTTGCTTCTGGTATGCTTTGTAGTTTAACAAACATTGCCAAACCACTTGTGTGTATAGCAACCCAGAGTTTCAACAAACCCTTATAATAATACAGAACTGGAGCAATGCATTGTTACGTCTGTGTCCACCGTCTTGTCGCTTTGAAGCTCGTTTCACTCCATGTCATTATATTTTGCCGGGATTAAGTTTAATTATCCTGTTTTGACTAACAACTAACACACAAAGACAGGAGTAGGAGATAGACAGGAGACAGAGTAGGATTCAACCTTCGTTGAATGTTATTCATATGTCTCCTGGAGCGAGTTACAATGTACATTTATACTATGTATCTTTCCCCGTTTTGAGGAAAAAAATGGGCGAAATTCTGTGACTATGAACCATTATACCAATAAGTCAAAATTATAAATAAAGTAACATACCCTAGCGCCCTCATGCGCCGTGAGCTTGTATTTATTGTGCGGCTTGAGCGACGGCAGTGTGAATATCTTGAACTGTTCCTCTGACGTGATGACGACGCGATGCGTGCCTGACTCCGGCAGTGGGGATACACCACGCTCTACCTATAATACAACAAAATTATATAACGCGAAATTGAGAAAACGGCGGCAAACAGAACTGTCTGCACGTTTCACAGCTCCACATTTAACGTGTGAAAATATATGAAATACGTGCAAGATCCATAATTTGTGACTAGAACCGTCAACGAGCTTCGTTCAGCGTTCATTCGCTCTAATAGTCTCATTCCAAAAAAAAAAACTTTAAAACAGGTGATAACGAATTCGTTGTAGTTGGAAGTGAATACGATCAAAAATACATGCACGATGTATGAAATAAGGTTGATATTTAGTTGTCACAGAAAATGTTCGTGTATTTTTCCACCGAATTCGAATGGATAAAACCATGGCAAATTGACACTTGAGTGACTAATTTCAGATAATTTTTGCTTATTTCAATAATCAAAGGATATTTTAGGCAATATTTCTAGTTTTTTATTCACATTATATCTAAATGTCCGTCTAGATTTATCTATCACTGTACATACCTCTAATGGATCTGGCAGTGGCACAGCCGCTCCATCTAATACTGTAATGCCTATAACAGGAGCTCTATGCTTCAATTGGATCTCTTTCGCGAGCTGACATGTCACCTGCAAACGAACACAAATATTAATAATATTACTAGTAATCTTGGTATAAAGTCTTACCCCATTTTAACTTGCAAATGTTTTGTCTTCATCTATTATATTTTTCAAAAATGAAACGAAAAACAAATGCTGTTATTAAAGTGTTCTGAAAAAGGGGGGTATATTGTAAGAATAGTGTGAAAAGCTTACCGGTTCGTCTTTCCTCTTGTTGGTGTTAGGGACGTTTATCGTGAACGCGTATACAGTGCCGTTGTTTGTGCCCGCCCATAAAGTAGGCGTAGAGTTCTGTGCTGTAATAATACAATAAAGTATTTAGTTAAACAATTTCTGGTTTAACCTGATGATGAAGGAAATAGAGAAAACGTCTGTTACAATTTTAAGCTATTGCATAGCTTTTATTGCGGGCTCGGGCCTTGAGCGCGGCGACCGAATCAAGATATTCCGTAACGAAAATAAAACCTAACACCCCCACTCCGGCTACCATGTAGCTCGGCCGAGCGTTCGCCTAACGTATATGTATATAGTACGACTGTACGAAGCTCAGACGGATCGAGACGAGCTGCTCCGAAATGTAATGAAAAGAAAACAAAATATTGTATAAATAAATAATTATAATTGCTTAGGTTATAGCTTTACCGCGGCAGTCCCCGAGTGCCACACATTAATTTTAGATCTTATATTTTACGTACTATATTATATAAACGTAGATGACAGTATGTATACTGGACTGCGTTCCGATTTAAACAGTAACCAGTAAAGCTAACTATAAAAGAACGGCTTCACAGTATACTAAAATGACGTCACACCTTACAGTGATCCAGCGAATATCGGAGCATACCCTAAAGGTTGTTGCGACTGACGCGCGCGGCCGATGCGACAATAGTCAGAGTGCGCGCGCAGCCTACGACAGTCGTCGGCCGTGCGCGTCTGTCGCAGACCTCGGAAACGGCGCCATACATTCTCATACTCTGAGTATTGTCGCATCGGCCGCGCGCGTCAGTCGCTTGTCGAAAGCCGCGCGCGGCTCGCGATCGGCCGCGATGCACGGAAATGAACCTTTAAGCATTATGAATAAGGTCTTTTTTACATGTTCCGGTTTTAATCCGGCGGCGAATGTATAGCGACCGGAACGTGTGAAAGCTACCGTACACTTCGCGCCGGCTACCCGGCACCCGGAAACAATATAAAGTCGTCATACTTACTATTGATAAGGAAGGTTCTCGCGAAGTACAAACACCGCACCATAGAGCCGAAGGCGTCGTCTGTGGACCTCGCCTCTACCGCTCGCTCTATCGGCTTTACTACTTCCGCGTCCGTGTCTGATGATGCCTTGTCTGCTGGCTTCTTCGGAATTGGCTGTAATAATAACTTGCTATGAGGAATCGTGGTTTGATCTGTTGAGTTTATTTTGCGAATTTATACGCATGGATTTTGATAGAGATTATCATTTTAGAGATAATAACACATTATACTAGGGGCAGGAATATAACCTGTACTAAAACTGCGGGCGAGGTGAAATGTTTAATAACAATCACTGCAATATTCGTAAATTAAATAAAAAATAGAAAAGAAAAGAAGCATTTATTTGTTGCACCATACGTTACAACTTGCGTTCTATCATGATTTTGACATTACCAGCTGTTCAGACGCGGAGCTAGTACTTCGTTTGTGTGTGTGTGGGGGGGGGGGGGGTGCATTAACATCGGTACAACCGGTCACACACACCGGTCTAGTGATTTTGATAATTACGGCACTAATATAGAAAGGACTGACTTATATAAACAAATTACAACCATATCTTGACAGTGGTTGTTAAGCAACTTTGTTATGTTACTCCCTTTTACATTTATAGATATGACACTGTGTGTATTTCATTTGGAAGCTGATTCTAGTAAGGTACACTTACTTGAGTAGGTGAGGTGGGACTCGACGTGGTAGTTTGTCGTCGCTGTGACCTTCCTTTCCTCAGTCTTCGGAAAGACTCCCGCAGTGACTTTTTAAACGATTTCCTTCTAGATATAGGTGTGTCTCCAGCACCGGAGTGATCTGGGAAAAGAAATAATATAATTATTTTATTGATATTGCTAAAATGGTTGTTATTGTCCACACAGTGACGAGCGAATTGAATATATAGGCGTATAGCTCTGATCTTGCTCCATCAGATTTCCACTTGTTTCGGTGACTACAGAACTCTTTAGGAAGCACAAAGTCACCGCCCAGCGCCGTCACCAGCTGCACCACGGAGCTCGCCCGGGGGAGGGTTCAACTTAGTACTAGTACGCACCGTGCGGGTTGAGCGTGCACTTGTGCAGCAGCGGCGCGGGCTTGAGCGCGTCCAGCAGCGCCAGGCCGTGCGCCGTGCCGCCGCACACCAGCCCCCACTCCCACTGCGCGCCCAGCGCCGTCACCGCCGCCGGCGGCACCAGCTGCACCACGGAGCTCGCCTGCCGGGTAGGGGGGGGGGGATACTACACTTGCTAACTCCTTCATCTACAGTTGGATCAACCTAACTTGCCCGGATTCAACTTATAGTCTAATCGTGGCTTGCGCAAGCCGGAGTACCAGTTTTCGGGCGTATTTTCAACACTCTGGGAAAATTAGAAATATTGGTCCTACAATTCTGGGAGTAGAGACTTTTTTTAGGAAATTTCTTGCTCTTTTTGAATCTTTTTTCAAAGGGGTATCGCTAGTATTTACGTTGTGCCACAAGTTGATGAAATGTATAATTCTTGTTTCTAATTATAACGTTATTATATAATGATATGGAGTCTCACATTTGCCGGAATATTGAGATGCAATCATTAGTCTTTCAGATTATTTATTTCCTTTTTTTTCGTATGAAGTTATTTTTAACGGTGGTAACACTATTACAAAAATAAAATCGTAATATCGATTAGGGTTATTATCGATTTTTATTATATAATTAATATAAATACTCTATTAATTGTTGCACCGTTTGAATGTAAAGAACGATAATATTTATACACTATACTTTTTAATAAGCATATTCTTTGATACCTTTAAATTAGGACCCGGCTCGATTAAAAATAAGAACATAGTAATGAATTTTAATAAAAAAATCGATTTGTAAAGGATATGACAAAAGTTATGGCAACACTGAAATGTAATGTCATGTCACTTGTTTATCTGTGCATAAAGATTGTTGGCGCCGGTCCAATAAGAAAACAGTTTAAAGTATTAATAACAAATGGCTTTTGTTATTTCTCGTGTTGTGTATGATATTGTGGTTACATTACGTGAGTTTGAGATAGAGACTCCATATACATAGTAACAATCAGAAATATTTTGTGAGACAGAGACTCGTACCAATATTGTGACAATTGTGAAGTGTTTGTGAGATAGAGATTCGGATTATATATCACTGCAAAGCCGAATTCATAGCCATAAACTGGTGTTACACATCATGTGTAATACATAATTAATACGCAATATCATAGTTATGCCCTATTTTCAAAAAAAAAAATGTATATAATTATTTCGATTTTCGAAGTTCATCCACCCATATCAATTAAACCCGGCAAATTAGGTAAATCATTGTTGGTTTTTCTGAAAGTATATATTAATGTCTACATCAGCTATACTCTAAGTGTGTTCCGCGGAACCCTAGGGTTCCGTGATACCTCTGTCGGGGTTCCGCAAGAATTTAGAAATAAAAAAATCAAAACACCTCTCTCTGGTCGCTCCGCGGCTGTGCGGACTCCGCGGCCGCGCGGAGACAAAACGCTATGAATGTTATTTATTTATTTATTTGTATTTGTATAAGCTTGTGTTACATTAGCTGGTACAATATCTTATAAGTTTGGTCTCAACAATTTTATACTTGTACAACGCGTTCGCTCTAAGTTTGCCGGTCTGTGGAATGCGCGTACCCTCCCCCACGTGACAACAAAACTTATAATGTGTCATAGTTTTACCCAAATATCTACCGTACACAATTTTTATTGTTACAATTAAATAAAAAATTTCGAACGTCATACACTCATACCTATCGCCAGCGGCAAACTTAAAACGAGCGGGTAGTATACTTGTAAGCGCTCAGTTTCTTTGATAAAAGCCGCCTCTGAATTAGACGCTATAGTTGTCAACAAGCGACTTTCGTCTCTAACTTCAAAGGATAAAGTCGATATTGTTTACAACGCTATTTTTAAATTTCTGTTTTTATTTTTGCTTTTTGTTTATCAAAGGTGCCGACTCGAGTATTTTCGAGAATATTTGAGATCGAGTCTAGGACTAAGTATAAAAGCGGCGATCGCGCGTTGGCGTCGTCAGTTGATGATTAGCGTTCGGAGCGATAAGTTACTACCTACTTACAAGCTCGCTAGCGAGAAACTAGTGTTCATTGTTTTACTGCCTGCTGTATTCTGTTGTCTCAGTTTTATACATTTCTTCCCTGTAGGTTCTAAATTTAGTCTCTTATACGCAGTAACGATTGTGCATTATTTAAACCCCACTATCCTGACTTGTAACATTATAAATAAAGAAGAATGGAACGTTGGCTTAAAGGTGTTAAACGTGTTCCAACAACATCTTCTAATGACGCTGAATGTTCGAAAGCAATGCGCGCGGAGAATTTAGCAATCACCGATCCAGAAGATGATGCCACGAGTGCCACGACGTCAAGCTCGACGGTTTCAAAGACGAAAAAAAGGAAGTATGATGAATCTTATATCAGTTTCGGATTTGTTGATTCCAACGGCTCACCTCTCTGCATGCTCTGTAGTAAACTGCTTCCTAATAGTTCCATGGCACCTGCCAAATTGCGTCGACATTTAGAAACCGTACACCCCGAGACTAAAGACAAGAATAAAGAATTTTTTGTTCGCAAAAAAGATCAGTTATTAGAAAGTCAAAAAAATATGATGCATGTAACACAAACTACCAACGAAAAGGCCACGGAGGCATCATATTTAGTTAGCTATCGCATTGCACAAGCAGGTGAAGCGCACACTATCGCTGAGAAATTAATAAAACCATGTGTATTAGACATAACAAAATGTATGCTTGATGAAAAATCTGCAAAGCATCTTTCTACTGTTCCGCTATCAAACGATACTGTTTCACGACGAATCCATGATCTGGCAAGCTACGTCAAACAAGAACTAGTTACACGTCTACAAAATACACGATTCGCTTTGCAAATGGACGAGTCGACTGATGTCGCTGGTTTGGCTATCCTGCTGGTTATTGTGAGATATCCATATAAAAGTTCTTTTGAAGAAGACATGCTTATGTGTTCATCGCTGCTTACAAACACTACCGGGGAAGAAATTTTTAATAAAATAAATATATTTTTTGAAGAACATAATCTCAGTTGGAACAATTGCATTGACATTTGTACAGATGGGGCCAAGGCGATGACAGGTAAAACAGCAGGAGCAGTGTCACGAATGAAAAATAAAGCGCCTAATTGTAGTTCCAGTCATTGTATTCTGCATAGACAAGCACTTGCGATGAAGCAAATGCCGTCTAATCTAAAATTAGTTATGGATGAAGCGGTAAAAATAATTAATTTTATCAAATCACGACCACTACAATCCCGATTGTTCTCATTATTGTGTGAAGATTATGGCAGCAAACATAAAACACTGCTGCTCCATACAGAAGTGCGATGGCTGTCTCGGGGAAAAACTTTAACAAGGCTATTTGAACTTAGAGCCGAGTTACAAATGTTTCTTTCAGCAGATACTTCTTTTAATTTGAAGGACCGTTTGTATGATAAAACTTGGTTGTTCCGATTGTCTTTTATGGCGGATATCTTTCAAAAACTTAACGAATTAAATTTATCGTTGCAAGGTAAACAGACAACAGTGTTTCAGGCCTATAATAAAATAACTGCTTTTAAAAGAAAATTAGATTTTTGGATCATTTGCATTGGTAAGAAAGAAATAGAAAGTTTTACGTTACTCAGTGAGTTTGTTAGCGAAAACGACTCAGAAATGTTTGAAGATAATGTGTTTGAAGAATTGGTCCAATATCTCAGTTCGATGCGCGCATCTTTTGAAAAGTATTTTCCCGAAGAACACAATACAAAAATTAAAGTGAACTCCTGGATTCATAATCCTTTTTTACCCAACTTGGAAAAGCCTGAAAACATGTCAAATGAGATATATGAATCTCTTTTAGAAATGTCATCAGACACAAGTATGGAGTCATTGTTCAAAACGACGCCTCTTAATGATTTTTGGTGCAGAATCCAAGATGAATATGCAATGCTTGGCCAAATGGCTCTGGATATTCTTCTCCCGTTCCCAACTACATATTTGTGCGAAACAGGATTCTCTACCTACGCAGCCACGAAAACAAAATATCGCAATAGACTGGACGCCGAAGCTGATATGAGACTCCAACTTTCTTCCATCAAACCTGATATCAAGCAATTGATGAAAAATAAAAAACAGTTTCATACCTCCCACTAGTTAGATTTTTTCTTTTTTAATGTTTTCTATTATTGTCCTTACCAAGTGGTGAAGTAAATAATAATTAGTAACTGATACATTGTACTTTTATTATGCTGATTAATAAAGAATACACTTATAAAAATAATTGTTTTATTGTAGGGTTCCATCAAGTATTTTGCTTCCCAAAAGGGTTCCGTCATTTAAAAAGTTTGAGAACCACTGGTCTACATAAATCAGTAGTTTTCATCTTGGCACAACAAAATTTGCAGCGATACTAAATTCCATAGTCACTTGAACAATCGCCTTTGAAAAATCTTTATTAGTTTTTGAGATATTTGCAAAAAACTAAACCCCCTTTTTTTTAGATAATTGTTAATAACTTTTGCAATTTTTGCAAGCGGAACAATTTTTTTTTAAAAATCATCTAGATGCCATTCCGAATCGAATGACACCTCAATCATAATTTTCGGGGACTGCTGAAAAAAGTTGACCTTTTTGGTCAACTTTTTGGGCACTTGTTGACTAGACTATTAGGTTCATATCACTTTTGCGCATGGCATAGAGATGTGATTGTATAATTACTTACGAAAACGTATGTTTAATCGGTTAAAAATACTAACAAAATTTTATTTCAATAATATATAATTGATCCAACTGTATGTGTAACGTAGTTAAAATAAATCTTAAGCTGAAGCTGAGATGTGGGGATGATAATGAGTGCAAAGAAGGCGTTTTGTTAGCCGTCTATTATAATGAATGTTGTTTTAGGGTTTCGTAGCCAAAATGGCCAAAACTAAACCCTTACAGTTTTGTCATGTCTGTCTGTCTGTCCGTATGTATGTGACTACATAATGAATGTTGATTAGATTTGGTGAAATCTTGTAGTAGCCGTTACTTAATTAGATAGCTAAATAATAAAAATAAATATTTTTAATAAATATTATACCCTATACATGTTGAGAGAAGCTGTTTTTTTTTTTTTTGAGGAAACATTAACATGTTACACATCATTTGACAGGTCTTTACAACATGTTAGGGGTTCTAGTGAATATTTTTGGAAATAATCGCTCCGAAAATTGCATAAATTGTGTGTTCCCCTTATCTTTTGAACCATGTGACTAAAAAATGTAAAAAAATAAAAAAGATAGCGCTTTAAATACTTTAAAACTCAAAATATATAATGATCAGGTATACCGTCACTGAGGTATTGCCGAAAAACTGCGTTTCTCAACAAAAAAACGCTCTTCTGCTGGTGCAATTATTCAAATCGGATTTTTTTTATACAGCAAAGGCTCCGGAACCCTACATTGACCATGGTTCAACCTGCTCTTGCCCAGTTTTTATTATAAATTCAAAGTGCGTTTTATGCAAATATAGATCACTTTTTATACATACTTCATTGTTTTAAAATTGTATCAATAATATTAACTAAAATTATTGAAATCATGATTACGAAGTTTAAGAAACAGAAGTGAATTCTAAGCAGTTGAAACAAGTAACTCACCTGGTAGCCTTGTGGGAACGTAAGCGAACCCGATCTTAGTGTGAGCTGATCATGTCCTTTCCAAACGAAGCCGTCGCGATCTGATACGATGTTTACTGTCACAGACTGTGGAAAATAATACAAATGTGTATACACATACATTAGGGATTGTGGTCCCACATTACTAGCAATCCTGGTAACCCCTCCAGCTAAGCTCTATGGCTTGTGTTAGGAGTGGGTTCACGTCGGTAGTATAATGGTCAGGATTCGAACCCACGACCTCACGATTGCGAGACTGATGCCTTAGCTATTATTCTTGACTGAAGTCTAAAAGATAATGTTACCTTAACTTCAGCGGTGTTGGAGGACGTCTTGAGACTGGCAATAACTATGTGTCCGGCTGCTCCGCCGATCGTTAACATTCCAGATAGAGGACATAGGATCACCTGGGAGATAAATACTACATTAGTATAGAAGTACTCATTATCGTTACACACGAATATTCGGGTATTCCGACGATGAAATATAATTCCTCGTGCTCTACCTGGGTGGAAGAGGAGGAATTATATGTCTGTAGATATTGTTTCTTAGTAAAATATTGTTTCTTAAACATTTAACGTACTTTCCTTCCGTGTGGCATAGCCGTGGAACACTGTATAATTAAACTAGTTTCAGGAACACAAGCTTTAGGTGGTGAAAACAAGTATAAGGTTTATCTAACAAGAAATTAAAACAAAAGAGTGCTTCTAAATTTTCATTTAAAGTTATTCCAATCGTAAGACTGTAAAAGATTCAGATCATCCTTATTCACGATCTTTATTCCGTGTTCTTGGCAAGGCCGCGCTAACTGGCGCAAGCGCGGTGTGCTCAATAATATACGCCGCGCATGCGCGTTGTTGCATTTCTCGCAATTGCATTAAGCGCAGCTCTCCATTTACCATTATGAGAAGATTTTGACAGTTTGTACGGGCTTGCCACGAACACAGAAAAAAAAGTGAATAAGGACCCAGTAGTGATAGACTTACCCGTTTGACAGCGAGCCTAGGGTCATCGCTATAAGGGTCAAAGGAGCCGACTCTTCTGAACGGCGGCCACTCTTCCTCGTCCGCCTGGCTGTCATTATTCTCTCCTATTTCTTCACCACTATATAACACAAACAAATTGAATGGTGCTTTGTTGTACTATAGGTATAGTTTCTAATTAATAATTGCTTATGGTGTTGTGGAATATTAGCGTTGACTGAATTTTATTAATTGTAGTTTTAGGCTCGTGGTGGAATACTTAAACGACACTCAATTTTAAGACGCTGTAAACTTTTATGCTGTCACTAGGTCACAGAATAATAGTAGTTATTATAATGAGCACTAGGTAAATAGTAGCGATATATATACTTTTGAGCATAACTCGTAGTCAAGTATTGTTTGAGTATTTAGGGTTTTGTTTAGAATAGAAGAAGACTAAACATTCTATAGTTAAAATTATATATGTTACAGTAAATTTGATTAATTTAGTGATTATATATAGTCACTAGGAATTATGGATAATAAAAACGCATTTTATGAACCCTGATCATAAGGGCCGAATTAATCATGTTACCTAGTTATTATGTAAAATGTCTAGCAAGTCTTAGGTAAAGCAATAAAATGGGTATATTTAATTCGAAACGAGTAGTAGGTATGTAGTAAATCAAGTTCGAAACTATGTCCAAGCCGAATTTATGTTGTGACACCTCGAGGGTGTTATTTAGAACCGGAGGCGCGGAGGGAGTGCAGCCTCCGGTCTCGAGGCGAGCATAGGTGCCCGCGCTTTGTTACGTGGCGGGCGAAGAAGCTGCATTTCCCGCAGCGTTGGGGATGTGATTCTTAATATCTGGGCGATAAAGTTTGACCTATACAAACTTGACAGTTCATCATTATCGTCATCATCATCCGTCATCAGTTAGCAGTAGCTAGTGAAAATGGTTATTTGACATATTTATTGCGCGACTTTGTCATTATTCATAATGACTAGCTATTATATATAATCTTGAATGAATCGTATTTACTGTAACATCTATATCTGTAATATATACCTACAGTGATTAGAACACAGACGACAGAGCGAGGCTAAACTGTAACCATCTTAAAAACAGCGTCTTAATATTAATAAAAACGATTCACTAGCGTCGCACTATCGTATCTTAAAATAGTACTTTTCTAACATGTTATATGAAAAAAAAAAACAGGACCAAAAAGTAACAATAACGAAACAAAACCAAACAAACGTGTGAGTAACAAGACTTAGTATTGTTTTCCGTCAGTATTGCGTGCAATACTTCTGCTCAAAAATAAATATAATCATGCAGCCGGCAATAAAAGAATGTATCATGCATATAGATCAAATGTTACCTTGTGGTCGATCGTTTGAGCCCACTTCGCAATGAGCAAGCAATAAGCAGAGGACGAAATTATTAGCTAATATTTATTAAGGCTTCACTAACATTTATATGACAAAACTTAAAAATTGAAGTTGATATATAAGACAGAGATTTTATTGTACTATTTACAGTAGAACCTCGATTATACAAACCCTTAATTATTCGAACGCTGACTTAGTTTATCCGAACGTTGGCGCGTTGGTGGCTATTGGTTGCTGGCGTAGTGTTGAAATGCGTTTTGTTTCCGCGAGCAATTTTAATGTATTATGTACCCATTTCTTACATCGCGCAGATGCGTATGTCAATAACAAATTGACGATTTTAAAAAAAAATATATATTAAAAACCATTTTTTTCAGGTGTTTTATATTTCAACGTTAACATGTATGTCAAATGAATATACTGTACTGTTTTTATGTAAAAAAAAGGTATTGTTTGTGATTGATCTTGTCCCAAAAACCAACATTTCGATTATTCAAACTTTTAGCTATCCGAACTAGTCTCGGTCCTAATTAGTTCGGATAATCGGGTTCTACTGTATTTATGTATCATTTTGTGTATGTCACAGGTCCATATTGCAAAATCCTATAGCATATACACCAGCCTGTTTGCTTTACCCACATAGTTACATTATCAAACATCGATTAATCGTCGATTTTAAAATCGAGTCCGTAAGAGAACATAATCACAACTACGCGGTACGGTGTACAGCGCAAATACCTGAGACTGTATTTAAAACCATCATAGAATATGTAATTTTTACGTCACAGTAACTTTCGTCATATCTTATATTACAAAGCTGAAGAGTTTGTTTGTTTGTCTGCCTCTGTGGCGCGGTGGGAGTGAGTCCGACTGCTACGCAAGAGGTCGTGGGTTCGATCCCCACCCAGGATAAAACTTTGTGTGATGAGCACGATGGTTTATTCTGTGTCTGGGTGTTATTTATCTATAATATGTATGTATTTAGAAATATATAAGTATGTTTATCAGTTGTCTGGTTTCCATAGTACAAGCTATGCTTAGTTTGGGATCAGATAGCGTTGTGTGAGTTGTCCAAAGATATTATTATTATTATTATTATGTTTAAACGCGATTGTCTCAGGAACTATTCGTCCGAATTAAAAAAATATTTTACTGTTGGATAGCCCATTCATCGAGAAAGGCTATAGGCCTTAATAAATAAAAATAGCAATTAAAAAAAAATAAGTACCGAATATTCTTTTAGTAGGATTTTTTATCATTAATTATCATAGGTCATAAAAAAGGGACTGATTTGACTTAGAAAAAAACAACAAAATGTAAAAATGATAACTAATCATTTTTACATTTTCATAGGCCGGTATTTATACGAGATCTCCATATAAAATCTGCGATTTGACATTTCATAAAGAGTTATTGTTTTGACTCGGTGGAAACTAGCATATTAAAACAGTACACTAAAACCGCACATGATGTGAAATTTTTGAAAACAATGTTGATGAATGTAGCTACAACTGTTAAAGTATTAAAGTTAAGGTTGTCATATGTTTAATCAAAGTTGCAAGTGGCTAAACTATATATTTTGAGCAAATTCATAATCATAAGTATACAGTTGCTAGTGTAAAATTCGTCAATTTCGTCTGCGTAAATTTTCCCCGTTTTTGCAACATTTTTTATTGCTGCTCCGCTCCTATTGATAATAGCGTCATGTTGTATAGCCTATAGCCTTCCTCGATAAATAAGCTATCCAACACGAAAATATTTTTTCAATTCGAACCAGTACTTCCTGGTATAATTGCGTTCAAACAAACAAACAAACAAACTCTTCAGCTTTATAATAAAGTTTAGATTGTTCTTTTTTGTTTACCTAGTCAACTAGCATATTGGGTATTTTAATGTCCAGTCAAATTAACATCTTTTTAAGAAAGATCGTATGTATTTAAAGGACTATAAATAATAAATTGTGAACATATTGTAAAATAATTTAGTCATTGATCGAATACTTTCAATTACCCAAGCAGCAACGAATTTACACATAATTTTTACGCTGAATATTATTAAAAATACCACAACATATAAAATGTATACATATATCACTAATCCTTCAAAATTCGCTCACCTAAACAGCGGTGCAGTGTTGTACTTATACAGCGGTGTCATGGCCACTCCGGTGACATCCCAGAATCGAATAGATCCATCCTCATGCCCCGTCAGTAACAGCTGTCTCTCGCTAAAGTCTGGTGTGTCTGCGTAACCCCCAGAGATTGGCCATTGGCTTTCTGAGTACAGGTTCTCGCTTTGCTGTTGACCTGCATTATAAAAAAAAAATAATTACACACTGTCTCTCTAGTTGAATAAGATTTGCATGCCCATGTGACGGTAGAATATGGAGAACTATGACTATTATAAGAAACATCTCTAACACCCATATTTGCAAAAAATAAATAAACCAACTTCAATCACAGTTGCTTTGCTGCAATTTACTAAGAAATTTCGTTGTCTGCCTGTTAAACTCATCATCAGATCTTTACGAAATTTATATGGGACAATTTCGGAAAAAAATGTCTTTTGAATAAAAAAAATATATTTGAAACTCCGTCGTTCGAGATTCCTTCTCCTTTTTGAAGGCGGTTAATATATATTTTTCTGTAAAAATAATTTAATCACGTGAAAGGGGTTTGGGGTTCGGGTCCTCTTAGGGGGCAAAACCCCCGCACAAAGTCACAGATAATCAAAGACTTACAAGAAAATGCAATAGGGAATATGTATGGTCGCAAACGCGTAACAGTCCATATTATGTTAAGACATGCTGTGCCCTCATTGGCTGTCGCGATTGCCGTGACGTCATTGACCATGATTTCTTACACGCCAAGATCGCGTGCTTTTGAAAGTGCTTTTATCAGTTCGTAATTTTAAATGTTTTGTTTTCCTGATAAGAGTAGTTTTTTGGCGCTGCATATATTTATTTCAATTATATGTCGATATAAGCTATTGTATAAGAACTAAAAAAAAATACATGTATATTCCCTATTAAAACATTTAGTAACGAAACTGTTTCGGCGACATGTCTATTACGAGACCGCTTCTACGAAGTATAATCTAATCGCGTCGCTTTTCGTTATCATTGCTTGCCGTTAATATGTTAGCAAAAATCAACTCAAAATCCTGACATAGAAATTCGTTGCATCATCGACTATTCAAAACACAGAATGGTGTTGTATCTTCGTTTACAAAACGATCACCTATCTATAGGACATTACCGAGTCATTAAAGTCTTAACTCTGTAAATAAAGTAAGCAAATATCAACTTTATAACTCGTGCCTAAAGGTTCAAATTGCAACTGACCTGCAGCGACGATGTTATCATACACGTTAGAGGCGACGTTGTCGACCAGCTGTGCTGTGGTGACTGCGGAAGCGTGTATAGACACTAGGTAGGGCAGGCGGAGTGGTCGCCAGCGGTCGTCGCATAGGTCGATGACTACTAGCTCCTCTTCTGCTAAAACCACCTGTAGGGAAGATAATGTGGGCAAATGAAACAAGAGTATGAAAATACTGCATACCCCAGGTATCTATATACTCATCGTCACCCTCACAAGTGAAGATTGTTTTAAATACTTATTAAATTAATATATAGACATGCCTAATGCTTTAAAGTCAGGTATGTTTTATATTTTAATGTGTTAATGGTTCAAATCAAAATGACTGTGCGAGAAGCGTGCTCTGGATCACGAGATGAAAACTTTGAGAATCACTGTGAAATTTTTAAATGAATTCTAATGTTATTTCAAAAAATATATATATCTATGTATAAAACTACTAACTAGCTGGCCCGCGCAACTATGTATGACTAAATTTCATTTGCTGCTCCGCTACTATTGGTCGTAGCGTGATGTTATATAGCCTTTAACCTTCCTCGATAAAAATGGGCAATCCAACAGTGAAATATTTTTTCAATTCGGATCAGTAGTTCCTTAAATTATTGCGTTCAAACAAACAAACTCTTCAGCTTTATAATATTAGTATAGATTAAGTACAGCTACTTCTTAAAATACTGACCAAAGATGCGGCGACTTGATTGACAGTTTGTAATTGTATTTGCGCAGGAGTGTCGGGTCTTTCTTCTTGTAAAGGCACTCCGTCGGGAGGCACTGGTGTTGTTGTTACAAAATCGATCACCTAGAAACAAAAACAACGTGTTACATAGATCAGTGAGGTAGGTAGGTGGAATAGCAACCTATGATGTCATAAGTTCCTATCGTCAAATCATTACTTTTAGTAGTTAAATTCAAAAACATGTTAAATTGTATAATATCAGTTATTTTCAGAGCATTTTGAGATCTACTTTTACCTGATTAATATAAAATAATTTACTTTTATTGTAATCTACTACCTTATTTGCCATATTCCTTTCAGAGCACTAAATGTCTAAAACACACGCAAATACCCATAAGAAATATTTAAACTAAGATTATTATAATTAGATTGAATTGCATAGGTACATTAAAAAAAACAAAAAAAACAGTGCTTGAGATGGTAATAATTTACTTAATTATAACTAACTGATTGAATCAGGCGTCACATGATGGAAATCTATGTTAAGTAGATTATAAGGAAGGGATCCCACCCACCCTCGATTTGTGAATCACCCCGATTGAAGTAGTAAGGAAATGCCCTTAATACAACAATCGAAATACATTGGCAAACTGCACTCGAAGACTGGTTGCAGGTCTCTCTTTTTGTTTCACAGATCGAGGGTGGGTGGTGGGATCCCTTCCTTATAATCTACTTAATTATAGCTAATAATGTCTAAACCTCGTCCATAAGTTATGTACCTACAAATTTGTACGGAACCCTCGGTTGGTGAGTCCAATTCGCACTTGTCCGGCTTTTATATTATCCCGAACATACATACTACAGACACACACAGACAGACGCGACGAAGGACTTTGTTTTATAATATGTATGTAGTAATTGATATTCATAAAACACGTCTTTCTCCAGGAGAGCACTTCACATCATCCCACAACGACGGCTCCTTCGTAACATGGGAGGTAGCCGGCGCGTCTAGTGACCGACCTCTGAAGAAGCCCATCACTATTACCCACTAATAGCCAATAACATATTAAACACAGGTAATACTCACTCGGCTTGTGAAATCGAAAGCAACGTGTTTTTCTCCCTGCTGTACCGTCACCGTATACTTGTCGGCATATGACGCTCGTGGCATACCACCTGTAATCCATACATATTTGTTAGATAAACAAATTGGAACTTACTACAATACCTTGATACATTAATTACAATATTCAATGACCCGAATACATAGGATACGAATTAACATGTCCTGATAATGACCATAACAATACTACAGTCTGCAATATTTAATGTTTGTATACTGAGCTGTTTTATATCGTTTTGAGATTGTCACAGATGTCACATAAAGGCCATTGGTGGTTACATTCACTTACAGCAGAACTTATTTACCTTTTGTGAGGGCATTTGTACTTTCTCTGAAGATTTTACAAATATAAATAGTCATTAAGTTCACTCAAAGTTGGAATCATTGTTTATAGCACAACATTTTGTTTGTTCTCGCTGGCGCGGCGCCTTACATAGCTTTTTTTTTAAAAGACGACTCCCTCAGTAGGGTACAAGCCCTGTTTAGAAACATACAAGTCACTGACTCAAATATATATAGCTGTTGTATATGATTATGCTTATTATCATATGAAATAAACGATAAATAGCATAATATGGTAGGCCTTAGTTGTTCCTTTTTAATGATACATACCAGCATAAATAGTAAGTTCTTCGCCGTCCACGCTGGTCCTAGTCAGGATCTTAGAGATGGCCTTGCAAGGGAACGGTCCGTACGGCGTGATGGGCTCCTTCAGAGGTCGGTCACTGGACGCGCCGGCTACCTCCCATGTTACGAAGGAGCCGTCGTTGTGAGATGATGTGAAGTGCTCTCCTGAAGAAAGACGTGTTTTATGAATATCTAATATATAAAATTCTCGTGTCTCGTGAAACGGCTCGACCGATTATCATGTAATTTTGTGTGCATATTGGGTAGGTCTGAGAATCGGACAACATCTATCTTTCATCCCCCTAAACGTTAAGGGTAGTCCACCCCTATTTTTATTTTTTATTTTTAGGTAAATATTTTTTTTTTTATGATACCGTATTTAAAAATACATACAACCTTGAATTTTCACCCTTCTACGATCAACCCCTATTTTTTTATTTACCCCTATTTTGCAAAAACGGGTTAATTTGACGCAGACGAAGTTGCGAGGATCAGCTAGTATATTATATATTATAAAACAAAGTCCCTCCTCGCGTCTGTCTGTGTTATGTAGTATGTATGTTCGGGATAATATAAAAGCCGGACAAGTGCGAGTTGGACTCACCAACAGAGGGTTCCGTACAAATTGGTAGGTACATGATCTCATCTGCATCATTCAGCTTTTTAAAGACATGTTTTTTATGTTGACAAATGTATAGTTTATAAGACGGTATTACTAGGTAAATTTCATGGTTGTAGGTCAACAGAAAATACCCTATAAATTTTGAGTCCCTTGACATTTCGTACGTTTTTTGCGGCATAAACGGCCATATCTTTTTCATACGTTCGCTTAGAAGTTTATTTTTTTACAGTGTTAAGGGATTGGAGACCTGAGTATATATGGTTTTATTTTCTCGATACCTCCACGCGCTTCCGAAATAAATTGTCTTGACAGACAGATAGACAGACAACAAAGTGATCGTAAGGGTGCCCTTTTTTTCTTTTGAGCTACGAAACCTAAAACGAAACAACAACTGAGACGTTTTTCATGTGGTTTTCACTATAATTCAAATATAGATTGGTGAAGAAAACTCCGTGCAAAGCGAGGCGGACCACTAGTAAAAATATAAAACCTAAAGACAGAGTAAATGAGGTTTCAAAATTGATATTGCAATCGGCCGAATACTCTAACGTCATTCACTTGTTCGACTCAAAGTTAAGTATCGTTTGAGTATCAAGCTTTACGAGTATTTTTTTTGGAACAGAACATTTAAAGTTGTGTTTATATTGAATAACTAGCTGTCCCGCGCAACTTCGTCTGCGTAAATTTCCCCAGTTTTTGCAACATTTCTCAATGCTGCTCCGCTCCTATTGATCGTAGCGTGATGTTATATAGCCTTCCTCGATAAATGGGCTATCCAACAGTGAAATAATTTTTCAATTCGGATCAGTAGTTCTTGAGATTACCGCTTCAAACAAACAAACTCTTCAGCTTTATAATATTAGTATAGATTAATCTAAGTCCAATTATTTTATACTTTGAATTTCATACAATCTATTTTATTTTTAGCCTTGACTTTACCCTAATATAGAATTTCTTTCTAAAAAAAATACTTTACAACTAATGTACTAGTAGTACTACTTACTTACGTAGTACTTTACGACTAGGTAAAACCAATCCAAATTCTTATATGTATATAATTTTCACATGTCTAAGAGAATGACCTTTGTCAAAGCCATCATATTTCTAATACACGTTTTGTAACGTTACATTTTTAGCGAATAAATACTCATTTCATTTTAAAAAACTTACCATCATCATTCCAGCATAAGCTTTCAAGCTGTTGGTTTGAAACAAAGGTATGTGTGGGCGCAGCGGCCACCCGGTCCCATAATACTACTAATCCTCGATTGTATCCCACGAGCAGTCGGCTGGGCACTTTGGGGTGCTCGCACATAGCTTCCACCGCGCCTGGGTTCACTTTGAAGTCTTCTGGGCAACTGGAATAAAAGATATATTACATTATATGTGAGTTTGTTTTTACATTCTGAACGAACATGTGTAGATGTCATAAGGCTTTATTCCAAGTGGAAATGTAACCGTGTTTTTCACAGCTCCGGGCCAGTCGCCTAATGTCCAGGCGCGGATCCAGAACTTTGTTCAGGGGGGGCAACATTTGATTCAACTGGTCAAGTGGGAGTCGCTCGCATGACTCCACCACCACCGAGGGGGGTGCAATTGCCTGCCTAAACATTCCGATCCAGTGTCAAGATCCTGAAAGTCCTGAAACTCCAAATAAATAAAAGTAATTCAATTGCCTCTGTTGCCCCCCATCTTGTAACCGCACCTGCTAATGTCGCGGGTTCGAATTCTACCCATTACTACTACTACCTACGTAAACATACTCCTATAACAAGCAATTTAACTTAGTTGGAGTGGTTAACCAGATGACTAGTAATGTGCCAGCCACATCGTTAGTTACCTTTTAAAAAAAAAGAAAATAAAAGGAGTTTTTAATATACTTATTATTAGCTTATAACTAAGTTATCAAATCTTTTGAAAGTAGACATTACATCGGATCACGATGATAATACAATAATTTCATGCCTTTGAGTCGCCTAATGGTGCCAGGAGGTGGTTAGTATCTTTCTTTTAATTATAAAACAAAATCTAGGGATTTTTAACTGTTTTGTGACGTTTAGCCATATAAGTATAAGCTTTTGGTCGCTACAAACTTGCTATTACCACTCCAGTGTAACTAGACCCACTAAAACATTACAGGAAGTAATAACTATGTAGTAAAGTTGCTATTTATTTAATATTAGCTGAATTTGTAAACATAATGTATTACACAGTCACTTCATTTTGTTAAACAATGAAGAATGAATGTAATGGTATTGTTACAGATTATTATAATTGTGCCTCTAGTCTCGAAAATATGGGTATAAGTTCACTTTTTGACAAAAATCAGTTAATTATGTTCATAAAAACGGAAATTACATTTCTAACCAATAATTTATATGAACAAAATTTTAAGTAATTTGTGGCAATAGTAACTAGATTTTAATAACTAGCTGATACTTTTTAGTGCTGCTCAGTCACTATAGACGGACGTTAGCGTGATGATAAAAGACGCCTAAGTTACTCCTTATAACATGAGCTGCCTGCGAGTGAACGTCCCGTCAAAATCGGTCCTACCGTTTCGAAGATTATTCGAAACACAGACAAAAACAATGTTTTTTTTTGTTATGAGAATTGTACTTTCTTTTGCATTTACTAAAAAGCTGTTATTATGAAATTACAAACAGATACTTCAATTTTAGATAACATTGTAATAGATGAATGTATAAAAGTTACAATTCTAGAGTTATACCCCTTTTACAGTAAAGGCACAGATATAAACACAATGAAATATTAAAATAGCAATTTATTCGGATTTTGTAAACAACAACATTGTAATGTTATATATTTCTCACGTAGAACATAATGTCAGTCATATTTTTATTTTATGTTGATACGTTTAAATTATTTCTCATTAATTGTAGAATCATCCATGATATTTCAAGGTTTGCTTATAGGTTGACAGTCAAGGCACAATATACTGAGAGTACAGAATGTAACTCTCGTACGTACTTCACTGGAGTAAAATCGATCATTGACAAAAATTTTCGTGACTGTTTCCGTGAAGGTCTATGTGTGTTGCGAGTAAAGTTACCTTTAGCTGTTTTAAAATTAGATTTATAGTGCTAACTGTGGTCCGTAGGATAAACACGCGAACGATTTTAAATTTCGCGTGCATAAGCTCAAAAATCACATGGATCCATAATTTATTTAATAAAAAGTATGTTTTCTACTAAAATAATGTCAAGTTACTTTGAGTTATATAAAAGTTTATTTTCGGATTGATTTAATGTAGAAACTCTTCAAATAAATGTACATGGTGGTCCTTGCGAACAACAAAGACCTAAAAGGGGTCCCTGCGAACAACAGAGAATTAAAAGTGATCCAAGAAAAGGTTGAGAATCACTGCTTTATTGCAACGATTTCTTAATGTGCAAGTCGACAGACCAATAAACTTCGTAGTATTTAACTGATGGCAATTAAATCAAGAGTAATTTAAAAACGATAACGCCACTGACTAATTCGAAATAGAGCATTTAACAGCTGAGTGTGATGAAGATTATTAATTTGTTTAGAATATTTAATTAATTGTTTTAAAACTTTCGCGATGTTTACACACATTACAATATTATCGCTAAGCTATCATCAGTCGACCTGTGATCACGATCGGTGCGATTCGATCGAAACATCGAGTAAATAAGGTTCATACCTTTAAATATTTCACGCGATTAAGTCCCGATGATATTCTAATATTTACTTACTTCTGCATAACAACTTCTTGGTAAATCACATCTTCGGTAACTGAGAAGGTATTGAGGTCCAGGTTATATATATTTCCGCCTTCAGTGCCGATCAGTAAATGTTTGCCGGACGACTCGACGCATAGTGCTGAAATCTTCTTGTTCTTGCCTTCGAATATGTATGTCTTAAGTTCTACCAAGGATTTCTCGTTTATCTCCCATAAGTGGAGGCTGTTGTCATCGGATAATGATACTAAACGGCCTGTGCCTGAAACACAGAAAAAAGTATTTGTTAAAACCAGCTGTTTATAAGTCTCGTCTGCAATTTTAACCCTTTAATTGCTAAAGTTGAATTTATTCGACAAAAAGTACTTTTATTACAGACTAGTTGTACCGCGCAACTTAGTCTGCGTTAATTTTCCCCGTTTTTGCAACATTTCTGCTCCGTTCCTATTGGTCTTAGCGTCATGTTAGCCTAGAGCCTTCCTTGATAAATGGGCTATCCAACAGTGAAATAATTTTTCAAATCGGATCAGTAGCTCCTGAGATTACCGCGTTCAAACAAACTATTCAGCTTTATAATATTAGTATAGATCAAAAGAGATATGAACATAAAAATATTTGTCTGGTAAATTCGACCGGGTGATGAAAGATTGTCTTCTTTAAGTTAGCAAGGGTTTAAGTTTAAATTATTAAAATACAATTTTTTTAAATTTAATTTGACCAGCATGATAAATAAACAGGATGCTATAATTAAGAAATAAATTCTGCATTTCAGAGCCGAAAAAGGTTTTTTTTTCTGATGGATCATGTACAGGAGGAATTACGATTCTTCCTAATTTATAGGCCCAATGAGACGATTGCATCTAGTAATCGAGTTTTAATAAAAACAGAAGCCCGCTCTACTACTCGCTCGCAGTTTTGCCATTTTTTCTCAAAATATGTATGATATGTAATTTCATTGATTTGTGACTAATTAATTACAGTCAGTAACTCAGACTGAAAATCTTTCACTTTTTACAGCCGGACTCAATAATCATCGTTTAAGTTTAAAACAAGCCAAGTTTAAAGTAAGTACCTACTAACGGCAGGTCTCAATAATCTAACTATCGATGGATTTGGCTACTAGAGGTATATATCTGACATAAGTACCTTACAAAATATGCCAAAATTCAACCTCTAGTAGCCAAATCCATCGATAGTTAGATTATTGAGACCGGCCGTTAGTAGGTACCTACTTTAAACTTGGCTTGTTTTAAACTTAAACTAGTACGAACTGCAATGAATAACGTCCTAAAATAATTCCTTATCATAAACGAGCAGTGACTAAACAGTTCATAATAAACAGTGCGTGGGCACATTCGTCCCGAGTTATATTCTATAAACGAATGCTTAATAAAATGTGTATTTTATTTGTGTCGGTTGATGAACAATTTTATTGGCTCTCGGCTTATAACGTCTCTATAGTTCTGACAAGTAAAATTGATTACATTTCTTTTTTTCTTTGTAGAAAAGCCGTTAGCGGGTTGACAATGAGTTTTTGTTTGGGAATTCCTTCTAAAAATGTTAGTTTATTTTTAACCTGAATCATCTCATCAATCTTGAAGACTCATTGAGTGTCGCTTTTGATGATGGTGTTGTAAATATTTAAGAATGTGGATACGACATTCCGCTGATGACGTTAGAGGCCTATGAGTAGATGATGGGCGGCGATATCTTTATAATAAAGATGCCTTATTTCTGCGTAACATTTGTGCATAGTATAAAAAGTTTATTGTCTTCCTATTCTATCTCCGTATAGTGAAGTTTTAAGGAGGCTCCTACCCACAGCCTGCTAAACCCCAATGTTGTATAATAAGCATGGATTACATGGTTAAATCTCAATAAAAGTATTTTTTGTTATAAAACGCTAGTGACATAGGTATGACTCTCAGGTTTAAAATCAAATAAGCCTCTTTCTAAAGGCCTCTTTCTCAAGGCCTCATCTTTAGGAGTGATTTGAAGCTTGTCTTGCACAAAATTTACCATTATTTCTTTCGTGAGCTTAACACATTTGAACAAACAATATTATAGTCTATGCGAACGGAAGAAATAGCAACAAATTTTGTCTAAGACTAATTTAAAGTTGCTCTCCTGTAAAGTAGAGATTTTGTAGACATAACTTTGTTCTTCGGATAGGTCGGTCTATATTCTGCGACAGGCAGGCAGGATATAGGAATCGAAGAAAAATACTAAAACGGTAGGTTCTTAGGTACACCTGCGCAGCTGGGAACTGATGCAGACTAAGATGGAAATCTTAGTCTGCATCAGTTTCCATCAGATGCATTTATTATCTCATGTTTCAACTTTTTGATAATACAATTTGCATCAGTCCTTTAACATGGTGTATAGTATGTTAGTCGCAGCACCTTACCCCTATATCAAGTTTATAAACATTCAAACATTGTAAAATTGGCAATTTGAAAAGAGTGGCCGCGAGTTTTTATTGCCAGATTCTTTTCTCCGGCTTAACCTATTGTATGCGAACTTGGCATTACATGTACATGTAGAATCCCGACGTATCACAAGAGTTGTTTTGCATCCTAAGTGAATAAATAACTTTGAATTTTGAATTTTACTTTTAACTAGTTTTTGCTACGTTAGAGTACCTAAAATGAATTTGAATTGCCATATCCACCTGCCGCAGATTAGTGACACGAGACTGAGATGATTCTAGTACTCTTAACCCACATGAGATGTCCCAACATGTTACGTTATCAAACTCACCAGGTATAAAATGTATTTGTGTGACGCTGGCTTCTGAGTTGGTGTGCTGTCCGTATAGTTCGACGCCTGGTCTGCCGTAAACCTTGAGTGCGCCGGTGGCTGTGCCGAGCGCCATCACCCTGAGAAGGGGGTCCCATGCTAGTGCTGATGCTCTGTGAGGGAAGCCGTGTTGCACTGTCTGTGGACAAACAAAGTTTATGTGTTATTATAATTAAATAGCTTGGGATAATGGGACGTTTCGTATAGTCCAAGAAAACGCTTGTTTTCTGTTTTTGGTAGTCATATTCCTTAGATACCTGTATTTCTTCTTTCGTATGTGAGAATATGGTCAGAATTCAGAAGCTTTGGTAATTACATAACTCTATTTGTTTTTTTTTTTTTTTTTTTTTTCAAAAAAATAACTAACAGTGCGGATTTGTTAAGCTAAGCCAGCTAAGCCCAAAGGATTGTGTTAGGAGTGGGTTCACGTCGGTAGTATAATGGGCAGGATTCGAACCCGCGACCTCACGATTCGACTCCGATGGCTTAGCCATTAGGCTACCGCCGCTTTTTATATCTGGAGAGAGTTCTACTATGTGTATATTACTATCAATCATACTATCAGCAGTAATACCGGTCATTCATCGTTGCAACATTTTTTAACTGACTGTGCCATTCAATGAAAACCCTGGACTCACTCATCAAGGCCCTTGGACCTGCACTATAGTCGAAATGGATGTGAAATTTTAATAATAAAGCATGCCTTTGATACTTTTGTCAATGGTTGTTAAGCAACTTTGTTATTAAACATTTTACATCCATTTCGGCTTTAGAGAGCTGACGTTTTGCAAAGGTTTATTTTGTGATGTCATAGTATAAAATGGATTTCAGAAAACTTGAGATCAAAGAGTCCAATTATGCGGAGCCGCAGGCTAAAATTTGTTCGTAATAATCTATACTAATATTATAAAACTGAAGAGTTTGTTTGTTTCTTTGAACGCGATAATCTCAGGAACTACAAGTTCGAATTAAAAAAAGATTTTACTGTTGGATAGCCCATTTATCGAGGAAGGCTATAGGCTACATAACATCACGCTACGACAATAGGAGCGGAGCAGCAATGAAAAAAGTTGCAAAAACGGGGAAGTTGCGCGGGTCAGCTAGTAATCTTGTAATACATGTTCTATACATAGTACATTATCACTAGAAGTAGTAGGTACTGTATACAGGACAAATTACACAACCAGTGTGAATAAGCGGGTAATTAAGTGATAGAATGGGCTTTTTGTAAACGAATTGACACTTAGTACCTAATGTTCCTTGTCTACACAATAGACTGACGTCAGAGTACGTGAGCCGGAGTGACTCACGATAAAATGTACTTGGTTAATGACTATCGGTAGTGGCTTCCGGAAAATGCATAGATGTATATTTAATTGTGTAATGCGGCGGTAGCCTAATAGCTAAGGCATCGGTCTCGCAATCGTGAGGCATTAGCGAACCCACTCTTAACACAAACCATTGAGCCTAGTTAGAGGGGTTAGCAGGATTGCTAGTAATGTGGGACCACAATCCCACATTGTTAGTTATCTTTAAAAACATTTGACAACACAATGATGTCTTGAGTATAAGTATTAAGCGAATTTAATTGATTTAGTCCAGTATTAAACGCGCAAACGTTTAATTCGCACACAGAAAATATACTCGGAATAACATAATAAGTATCCATTATCCTATGTGTTGGATAGAATCAGTATCAACTGACTAATGTACACAACTCAAACCACTAGTAGTAATTATTATAACCTAAAATAAAACCCCTAGGTTTGGAACTTCGACTAATTTCAAACATACAGAAGTCAAAATATAGTTTTGAGTTAAATAGGTTAGGGATCAGTTGAAGAACGTAAGAAGTACGTAAGTGCTCCTTTATCTTAATTAAGTAATTCCAATGTTCTAAAAAACTTAGCTTAAATATTTCACTTTTATCTTAAGTGTTCTCAAAGTCACAACAGATTGTGACTAATTAACAATTAAGTACATTTTTAAAGGCGTCGCGTGCGTCTTGTCATTCACATTTTATTTATATTTAAACGTACATTCATTGATTATATACGCTTCTATTTCTACTACAGACTATTACAATAAAATTTAATGACACTTAGTTATTGGTTATAAGATGCGTGGGAACATCCACACATTTAGAATTAACGACTCGATTGCATTGATTTACGTTAATAGTAAATTATTATTGTAAAAAATAATAATCTAATCTATATTAATATTATAAAGCGGAAGAGTTTGTTTGTTTGTTTAAACGCGCTAATCTCAGGATCTACGGGTCTTTTTTTGTTGGATAGCCCATTTATCGAGGAAGGCTATAGGCTATATAACATTGCGCTACGACTAATAGGAGCGGAGAAGCGACGAGAAATGTTTCAAAAACGGGGAGAAATTACGCATACGAAGTTGCGCGGGACAGCTAGTGTTTCATAAACTGTGTACACGTTACAAAAACTACATTGGTATTATAACATGGATGTTAGTTTGAGGGTTATCCTTCATCTATTATTTATAAATCTATACTAATATTATAAAGCGGAAGAGTTTGTTTGTTTGTTTGCTTTGTTTGTTTGTTTGTTTGTTTGTTTAAACGCGCTAATCTCAGGAACTACTGGTCCGATTTGAAAAATTCTTTTTTTGTTGGATAGCCCATTTATCGAGGAAGGCTTTAGGCCATATACCATCGCGCTACGACTAATAGGAGCAGAGAAGCGACGAGAAATGTTTCAAAAACGGGGAAAAATTAAGCATACGAAGTTGCGCGGGACAGCTAGTACTAATATAAAGAGGAATTTTTTGTATTATTATATTTTTATATTTAACGAATAAACTTAAAAACTACTGGACCGATTTCGAAAATTCTTTCATAGTTGTTAAGCTACACTATCCCCGGGGAACATAGGCAACTTTTTATCCCTGTCAATACTGTATTCCGACGGTAACGGGAACTACGCGGGTGAAACCGCGAGGCGTCCGCTAGTCTATTATATTTGAAAACAGTTTTTTAGTTATCAGTCAAAACTGACGGCTGCCATAAAGCCCCAATGCTAAGCGTATAATGCTGCAAAGGTTCATTAGCTTTTGTACGAGTAGTTTTATCCGCTCGCAGAAACAACATCAAGTTATTTCACTGACCTTATCCATACTACACTAGCTGACTACCGCACAACTTTGTATGCGTAAATTTTCCCCGTTTTTGCAACATTTTTCATTGCTGCTCCGCTCCTATTGGCCATAGCGTGATGTTATATAGCCCATAACCTTCCTCGATAAATGGGCTACCCAACAGAAAAATAATTTCTCAATTCGGACTAGTAGTTCCAGAGATTACCGCGTTCAAACAAACAAACTCTTCAGCTTTATAATACTAAGTATAGATAAAATAAAGCTATAGAACTTGTTTGTTTGAGCGTGCTAATCTCCGAAGATATAGATAGGCCGATTTAGATGAAATTTGATATGGGGTTGCTTGAAATTGGAAGAAGGTTATAGGCCAATTTATCACGAGCCGATCAAAGGGCATAAAGGCAGTGAAAAGGCATATGATATAGTAACCGCGGAATTAGCTCGGGCCTAGTGACGTACTTATGCATGGTAGGTAAACTTCGATGATGAATGTTCATCATGCATGGTACACTTTGATGAATGTTCATAGATGTGTATAATTATTGTAATATTTAGACAGTACATCATGTTGTAGCGCCATGTCATTACAAGTAATTTGGACCGTTGTGAAAGCCGGCCCAATTGCATACAATTGCGATGGTATTCGAGCTATTTCTTTTAATGTATTACGAGTAATAGGTTTTGCTACTTGCTACGACGGACACACATAATTGTGTCTATTTTATAGTATGGCTGACCTATTGGTCTAGTGGTTAGTGAACCTGACTGCTAAGCTGTAGCTCGTGGGTTCGATCCCCACCCAGGATAAAACTATGTGTGATGAGCACGATGGTTTATTCTGTCTGGGTGTTATTTATCTATAATATTTAGTTAATAGTAACAGTGATCGATCGGCATCATTTGCCACATGAGTTAGTAGTACAAAGTCGTATGTACGTACATACGACTTTCAGTACTAGCATTGAGATTAGTACTGTGTCATCATCGTTCAAACATGTGCTGTTTCTTCGAACATAGAGGCTCTTGTTATTAAATAAAATCAGTTTCCTCAATTCATGGGGAATTTACCCAGCGTTTGTTGAATAAATAACCATTATATTAAAATGATTAAGTATGAATGGCATTCATATGCTACAGTTCCGATTCATAAGACCCTTTGTTTCTACGTAGATATATGATATTAATAAGTTGGTAACTACATTTCTTAAGTTGACCTGCAGAATCACGATTTAACGAAACTTGGTAATGTCCAAGAGAAAATGGTCGGTAAAAATTAGTCTACCTGCAATCTAATAATACCTTATAGAATTTTATAAGCTACGGGTCTTAATAGCGTAAATATTTTATTTTAAGGCTAAATACCTTTGTATTGCAACGGCCGTGGTCATGGGTAGACTCTCCAGTCTACCCGTGACCACGGCCGTTGCAATACGGTCGAAACGTCGGGCAATAAACAAAGGTATTTAGCCTTAAAATAAAATATTCACGCGATTAAGACCCGTAGCTTATAAAATTTTATAATGTGCACAAATCGCGAAAGTTTAAATTAATAATACCTTTTTAATCAAAGTAGAAACCAAAGACGTAGGAGAATAGAAGGATAATACGGCCTCCGTACTACTCCGTTCATTAGTCATGTATGACGTCAATTTCTTAAATATTTCTCTATGGTAAGGGTTTCATTCATTGACTAAGAGACCAGGACTGCGCCATTACCTCACAAAATTGACCACTCTCTAGAAAGAGACAACGCTACTTTGTGGGCTGCACGAGTTTTTTCTCTCTTTCACGCTTTGCAGTCAATATTTACTTATTCTCAATCAAAAAAAATCAAAAAAGTCTCTCATTAAATGTTTCTTAATGGCTGTATATCGCCTATATTGTTTTTGGTGGGCCTTTGCATACACTTTATTTCAAAATCAATTAAGATAAACAGTTATTTTATATCTCCCATAGTAAACCTAACAGTTTACCACAAGACAGTCTTTCCAAATTCTAATCTGACAAGAGAATGCTATTATCAAGCACAGCTTGCAGCATCCGACAGACGGGAACATTGTCCTACAGAAGTGTACCAGCCTAGCGATCTATTGTCTAACATGAATGCAATTGCAACCCACCAACACAAAACAACAAAACTGCAGAAGGATAGCTTCATACATAACCTTTTGGGTAACGCAAATACATATTGCTCACGGAGACGGAATCGCTGATTACTTTGTTACGAAGTTGGTCGGTGTTTTGTGTCCGCCCGTATGCGTTGCTTGTTTGCACTGTCCGTGAGGCTTTCCTTCTGAAACTCAAGTGTTTTGTGCCACCAACCACCGATCCATAGTAAAAAGATAATGTGTACTAACACCATAATACAACTCAGGTCTATGAAACCGGTTCCACCGTTATGCACCCTGCTCAAAAGATACAGGACATTATTGCTACAAACTTAAGGTTTTCATTACTTTGCAAGTTTTGAATGTGATGCTTATTTTTTTTTTGTGTAGGTGCAACGGTCTAAGGTTAGGTTATATATAGGATTTGAATTGCCTTGTAAGGAATTTGTGTTAGAGCAGTAAAATTGTTAGTGATTTGGATAAAAATCGGCTGTTATCGCCATATTTAGCAAAAAAACGATCTCATTTTCATATTTCCTTGGGTTCTCTAATATTCTTTTTAGGGTAAAAGGAATTATACAAAGATAGTTCTCTGTTTAACCTATATGTGCGTAAATAGGTATGTGGGGTTTTCGCTATGTGATTGCATAGTTTTCGGAAAATATTTATGTATAAAACGTTGTCATAAATTATAAAACATGGCGACCTTATTCAAACACAATTTTAGGTAAGCTGTTTCAATGCAATACTGTATGGTGAAGATACTTGCTAAGCTCTTTTAAATATATTACACTAGCTGTCCCGCGCAACTTCGTCTGCGTACATTTTCCCCGTTTTTGCAACATTTCTCATTGCTGCTCCCCTCCTATTGGTCGTAGCGTGATGTTATATAAACTATAGCCTTCCTCGATGAATGGGCTATCTAACAGTGAAAGATTTTTTTAATTCGGACCAGTAGTTCCTGAGTGAGAGATTACCGCGTTCAAACAAACAAACAAACTCTTCAGCTTTCCTAATTTTCAACAAAAACAGATTTCCTAATACACATTATTGACCGATTTCTATTAATGGCCTCTGACATACTACAGTACCTATTCATCATCGTTACATTTACACCTAAATCTCTGAAGTACAGACAATAATTACATAATGCAATCCCATATATTAATTATCCAGACGTCAATCAATTACTAATTAATCTAAATGTGGATGTTAATGCATATTCATGACGATGGAATGTAATCAATGCTAACTATATGGGCAATTAGAGTGGGCATGTTTGTCGCCGGTCGTTATGATCACTTAGTGCTCATTTGCCGGGTTATCTGTCAACTTAGTTGATGACAGAGAAGGTTTACGTAGTGTTCAATAGGCGTTGACATAAGGGTGTTTATTTTTTTCGCTGCTTGACATTTAAGGGTGACCTTATAACAATGTTTAACAACACAAATAGTGCAACGTCAAAAAAATAAAAATGACATGTTTCTCCATTGCACATCTGACACTGGCAGAACTGTCGACACCGGCACAGACGCCATTTAATTATAAAAAAAAATGTTTTGTGTCAGCGAAGACGTGAGTTGTCGAATGGTTGGTCCATTGGGGGAATGCACAGCAACTTTGATCCAGTGATACCTTAGGGCAGCTTTCACTAGATCAAAGTTTTTTTTAAACAAGACTAATCGAAATTAATGTTTTTTTTTTTAGAATTTAGAGCAACGAACTGTTTGTACGGCAGGGGTGAAATACTCAGGTGTAAAATTAAGAAATCCAAATTAATGTATTCTTCAGCATTACGTGTGAATTATTTCAGTGTTTATAAATTCCTAAACTATTTCGGTTCAAACCTGACAGCACTCGTTCAATATTTGTCTGGTTTTCTGCTCGTCAATTTATCTCTTGTGACAGACAACTACCAATGATATAAGCAGAGATAAATCTGTATTGTTATCCTTCAAGTTTTTGAGAAGTAAAAGGCACTATCTTCTTTTTTTAATACTTTAATATTAACAGTATTTTAACTAGCTTTATCTTTTTCTATTCCATTTAAAATAAAAATTAAAACCAATGATATGAATATAATATAGGGGTTAGTCTCTATGATACTTCTAGGCCTACGTCTATCAAATTTGAAAAGTCAAACGAACACAGACATTATAGACAGAATGATAGGTTTCCATTGCCACACTTTACGTACAGAAAAAAAAACAACTATAATCCAGAATCTATGGAACATCATTTAAACAATTAAACATGTAACACAATAGCTCGTAAAGCTCTCATATCGTATTAGCCGTGTTAAGTGCAATAAGTGGAGTAAATATGATTGTTCACTGCACTGATATGCCTACACACCTAGCATGATGTCACCATAGTCGATTCGGTGATTACGTCATTTTGCGGAATGGGCCAGTTTTTTATATGTTTTAAATTGTGGAATGTAAAGTATGTCATATTAGTCTTGTACTGTTGTAGCAAAACATCTACTAGATTTGTTTTAATTGTTGCGTAGGTGCAATGTTACCTATGTTCAGATTTTTAACTCTCATTGGAATGTTACAAATGTTATTTTAGTATCTAATCGTAAATTTCAAATTAACATACCAATGTCCGATTAGAGAAATTTTTAAGATGGCAAGATTCGGAGATGGTTTCGAATGTTGGACTAAAAAATAAGCACTTTTATTTAATTCTGTTCGGTGCCAGGCTTTTCAAAATTCAGTACCCAACGTAACAAACTCACATTTGGGATTTTGGGAGTGGGTTCACGTTGGTAGTACCTACCAATCAAGGGTAGGATATTAAGCCGCGACCTTACAATTGCGAGTCAGATGCCGCTCCAACCTTTATAGTTTCATTGACCCAGGAAGTACTTCAGCCCTTTCTACCTCCAACAAAGGGGCTATAAAGGAAGAAGCCAAGTAAGCTATCAGCAAACGGAAGGATGTTTTTAATCCGTTCCGCCACGTGCATACTGTGGGTGCACTATCGATTTTCGACAGACTAGTCTAGACTTTTGCGTGTTAACTTAGGTTTACTACGAAATGTAATTTGCGCGTGGTTTCTTTCGAAAAGGTAATCTAAATACGTAGTTACACATATATTTTATCTAGTATTGTAACTACGCCAGTAAAATTTTACAAATAAAACACCTAAAAACGCACATCGTTATGTTAAGCTGCATTTTTGATATGTTATGAGGACCCCCTTAGAGGTATCTCACATACCTCTAAAGGGTCTTAAGCACATAGTTCCACATATATGTGGAACTACGTTTTGCAAGCAAAAAAAATGTGCTAAAATATGCGAAATGATGAAAATTTTTTTTTTTTTTTTAAAGATAACTAGCAATGCGGGATTGTGGGTCCTACATTACATGCAATCTTGTTAACCCCTCCAGCTAAGCTTCAGTTGCTTGTGTTAGGAGTGGGTTCACGTTGGTAGTATAATGGGTAGGATTCGAACCCGCGCGGCCACGACCTCACGATTGCGCGACCGATGCCTTAGCCATTACGCTACCGCCGCCTAATTTTGATAGTAGGTCCTCCCACGGACCCCAATTAACATACAAAAAATGCAGATTAACATCAAGTTTTGCGTTTCAAAAGTAAAATGTTACTGGTGTACTAGTACTGTCAGTTTATTGAAAACTAGCGGTTCGCTAATTTTCAATAGCCTATTAATAATTTAATTCAAGCTAACAACGACTATGAATACTAAAACTTGTTTTATTTCAAAATTCAGTTCTCTTTTGAACTGAATTAAATGTTTGAAATTGAGAACAAAGCTGAATGAATGGAATTTAATTAGTCTGAGTGGCTTTTAGCCGTCCTAGTTCATAATGAATAAACAAATGAGCTGAAATTGAGGAAATAAAAGCAAGTCAAGTTTTGGTTTCATTGACTCATAGCTAGAATTTTGGAGTGGAATGTTCTCATTTCTATTTGGAAAACCGTATGGAGGAAACTTTTACTGGTTTGCATAGACGATAATCAGTAGTTTTTTAAAATTTTGATCACAAGTATAACTTATAAGACCAAAACCGATTTTGTCAAAAGTGCACGTGCAAATACGACGGGTGGGGGGGGGGGGGAGAGAGTAAGTTATCGACATACCCTACATGATTGGCAAGCAGAAGTGGCAGTGAGCTGGCCATATTAGCCGAAGAACATAACCGTTGGGGTAAACGAGTTCTTGAGTGGAGACCGCGTCTCGGCAAACGTTGCACTACGTTTTTACGCCCTCAGGCCAGGTGAAGTGATGATCTACGCAAAACGGCTGGCAGGAGCTGGATGCGAGAAGCCGAGGATAGAACAAAGTGGATTGGAGTGCAATTGGAGAGGCCTATGTCCAGCAGTGGACTGCGATAGGCTGATGATGATGATGATGAACCCCAAATCCCTCACTCGTCGGGTATGCATTGCGACTATATCAGACTGTTAAACTTACGTTTTCTTTACGTTTTCCCTACTTTTGCTAATGACTCATTAACATTAAACACACCCGTCAAAATAAACACCACTGTTATCCGCAACGCAATGATTCATAGCCCATATATAAATATTCTCGTGTCAATTAGTTCGCGTTATTGACACGCCTGATTTTGTGATGGTCACGGTCGCGGTGTCTTGACCTCTAGACTCATTAATCACTGCATAGCAAGTGTTTGGGGGGCTTCCGATAAACTTACGGCCGTTTTCATTATTCTATCTATCGATCGATTTGGCTACTAGAGATATGACACTAGCTGTCCCGCGCAAATTCGTAATTTTCCTAGTTTTTGCAACATTTCTCATTGCTGCTCCGCTCCTATTGGTCGTAGCGTGATGTTATATAGCCTATAGCCTTCCTCGATAAATGGGCTATCCAACAGTAAAATAATTGTTCAAACAAACTCTTCAGCTTTATAATATTAGTATAAATAAGCTCCATACAAAATTCTATCTCTAATAATTATTGAAAACGGCGATTAATGGTTTAAGTCAGGAGCTCCCAAACCAAAACACCCACCAAATACCTTGTTTTATGGAACCCTAATATCATGACGAAAGAGGGGGAGGGGCTGCGATGAATCTGGCAAAATCTCAGTAGATTTACCAAATGTACAGTTATCCCATGAATGAAATTAGAATTTTATTGTTGTTGTACACAGGCAACGAACTTGATTTAAAAGATAAAGTTCTTAAAGGTTAACAGCTTCTAATTATTCGATACAAATTAATTTTAGATTAAAATTAACAACCATTGAGTTTGGTCTCATCCCCTTGTAGGTTTAAATAACCTTTAGCAACGTTATGTCAGTAATATCATTTCAGTTGATATATGTCTCATTTGTCAATCTGTTCTTTGCCGTCTTCATCCGTATTCTCTCTCTCAGATAGAAGGGTTGTGTCATATTACTGGAAAAATGAAAAAGCTTACTACTACTAGCTGAGAGACACATGGTGTGATGTATAGGCACTTATACATATGGTGCCCCTTCCGATTTTGACAGTAAAAGTGTATGTCCTATAATGAATTCTGAATAGCTCTATCTAAAATATTAAAATGTATTGTAAAACTTCACACGGTACATGTATGGCTTCGAGAGGAAACGGAAACCTTGTTGACGACGCAGCGCGAATTCATGTGTACATTATAATGTCAACGACTTTACTGTACTACAATGTAATTTCAGATACTTTGTTGCTAGTATACTTCATAGTAATTGTATTGAATTGCTTCGTTCGCGAATGGTATCTATACTAATATTATAAAGCGGAAGAGTTTGTTTGTTTGTTTAAACGCGCTAATCTCAGGATCTACTGGTCCGATTTGAAAAAATCTTTTTTTGTTGGATAGCCCATTTATCGAGGAAGGCTATAGGCTATATAACATCGCGCTACGACTAATAGGAGAGGAGAAGCGACGAGAAATGTTTCAAAAACGGGGAGAAATTACGCATACGAAGTTGCGCGGGACAGCTAGTGTTGATATAGTCGACTACCAAGTACCTAATCAGCATGAAGGATTCTAAAGATGTTTTATTTAAAAGGTAGTCCGCATTCCGACGGGAGTCCTGTATCGTAAGACACTTTACTAAACATACAATTATTGTATACAAAGTACTAGACTATCCCGACTCGGAAAAACAATAATAAATCTATACTAATATTATAAAGCGGAAGAGTTTGTTTGTTTGTTTGTTTACGACTACGACTAATAGGAGCGGAGCAGCAATGAGAAATGTTGCAAAAACTGGGAAAATTTACGCAGACGAAGTTGCGCGAGTCAGCTATAATATATTCATATATATCCATTCCATTAGAGACAATTTACAAGCAACTGCACAATGGGAGAAGGGGTTATCCCTAATGACGTAGGTAGTGCAGGACAGCTAGTACATCCGGACTCGAAACAAACTTTTTAAACAAAATTATCTTTCGAAATGAACCCAAAACCTATAGCACAACAAGAGTCTCTACGTCTCACCGAGATAGTAAGCAATCCAAATTTTCATTTCTGAAACAAGTCTTGTAGGTCTACGTCTACCGTCTTACCTAAGTCTAGTAGGATGGGTAAGGTCAATTAAGGTTCTTAGCGATAGTAAGCTTTTTTAGTTAACCTTCATAATTTATTTATATGTCAGACTGCCAATAAACAAAATTGACCGCATATCAAGTTTAGATATCAAAATTTTTATATGAAACCACTTGAAAAGAACAGATGGGCTATGAGTCGTAATGGTCCAGCTGCCCGGCTGGTGAATGGTACGCTGTTACTACATAATATATAAATAGCTGCGATAGGATCTAACTAAACGATTGCTTGCAATGTTATTGGGTTAAAACAATGGATTTGCATCATCTCAATATACACGTCTAGGCTATCTTTGTATAAAAGATAAGTTACTGTTTGAATATATTGTGGGTTTAGCTACAGTACCTGACTATAAGTAAGGGCGTTTTTCGAAGATGTGATACATAGAATCTACTCTAGCCGCACGATCGTCATCGTCCCAGTCGCCAAAGTAAAATAATCTCGTTCACGCTGACGTCCTGTTGAAAGGTTTCGGTGGACAAACGCCCTAAGGGTTGATTATTTCAATTATGGTTCGTTCCAGATCCTATCTCCGTCTTGTACAGTCTGCCGGGTTTCTTCGAGGTTGATCGTGACTAGAATGAGATTCAACTGGATCGACACACTGTTACGGAAGGTATAAATGCTGAATGATTCGATTAGATTCAACCAAACCGTGTTCGAACTGATAATCATGACATGAATCAACTCGAACTATTTGAAGATTTAATATATGACCGACGACTAAAATATTAACTTCAAACGTTATGGAATGAATGAGTATGACGTCACTTGACGTAGGCGTTACGTGGAGGTGTCACAGACCACCGGCTTCCTGCACAACTTCCGGAGTTCATTGTGACAGTCTGCGCGGGCGCCGGCAGTACATCGGGCCTTGCACTCTCTATGTTAACTCCAAATAATAACGTAGACATGGGAATGGGATGTTCTACAATATGTGTATTATACTAAATCATAGAGATCAGTGATATGTATGACAGTCACACAGACCGTGCCTCAAAGAGCACGTTAAGCTGTTAACAAGAAGATGCTCTTGTTCCACAACTCTCTTTAGTCTATGTACGAAGATAAAGTTGAGTACCAGGAAATAAAGACCGCATTTGTACTCTATAAAATTGAGAGTGGACTCTGTGACCGAAATTCAGCTATTAAGGGGGCACACTGAGAGAATTATTTATTTAGCGCTATGTACACAGCGACACGATCGCCGGCCTTGCTCTTCCGCACACAACCATTACTTCACAGTGCGCAGGAGCGCAGGTATAAATAAAGTAGAATATTTGTTCGTACATATGTTAGATTACGAACGCCATGACTATGACAATACGAAAATGCTCGATTTAGCGTTTTTCCGCAACTTCAAGATTTATTTGCGGGATCATATCAAGACATATCCTTAAATTTCTTTATTTCATCTACTAGAAAAACTCTTTGACTAGTGACACATTTTTTTTCGTGTCCTAATATTTAGGTTTTCTATATACATTTTTGAGAGAGCCGAACCCTGTTTCCTGTAATCTACCCTTAAGACATTATACATTCCAATTAGCACAGAATACCGGTGCAGAGTACGGAATGTAGTAATTTTCAGAATGTAGTTTCAATCTCATAACACTGCTTTTTTATTCCAAGAGTTAAAATCAAGTAGACACAACAGATTCCAACGCATTCACACGATTAAGTGAATTCCAAGAAGCTTGTATAAATCTATTTTAATTAAACGAGTAATACGGGTAATAGTCGTCGAGCCTTATACGGAATGGTTTCCTTTACTTATACCATATGATCGGTGCATGCGTCAGTGATTACGTTACCGCGAGTCAATTGCGCCGGCGCTTGTCTGTCATTCATTGCTAATAGAGACCGTCATGCAAGTTAGTTGTTGACAAGTACCAAGTTATTTATGACTGGAAAGATAGTTATTATAGTTTAATCATTGTTTTGTAGTCTAATTTTGTAAGTATAACTTTTCCGACAGTGATTTTGCCATCAAAGATTATCAACTAAGGTCTTTGTTGAGTGTCAAAATGTTCGTATCGTTCTGTATGCTTGTCTTTATTGTTGACGTCGATTAAAAAGGTTTTGTTACTCCTGTCATTGGGTGTTACCAGAGCAATCAATTTTGATCGATGATACAATGAAACAAAATCGTTTTATGATATGAAAGTTGTTACATCAATAATCGTGTCTAGTATTTATTCCTATTAGTTCTATAGTGAGCGATTGTTTTTCTTTTGCCAATAAGCAATAAGCAGATATTATAGTATGACTAGCTGACCCTCGCAACTTCGTCTGCGTCAAATTAACCCGTTTTTGCAAAATAGGGGTAAATAAAAAAATAGAGGTTGATCGTAGAAGGGTGAAAATTCAGGGTTGTATGTATTTTTGAATCCGGTACCATAAAAAAAATAAAATTTACCTAAAAATAAAAATAGGGGTGGACTACCCTTAACATTTAGGGGGATTAAAAATAGATGTTGTCCGATTCTCAGACCTACCCAATATGCACACAAAATCTCATGAGAATCGGTCGAGCCGTTTCGGAGGAGTTAAATTAAGATAGATAACTCAAGTTTCTGAACGAAAAGTGGAGTTCCCATAAGGGAAGGTTATTATAATTATATATTTTTTCATTATCAGCCGTGTTTTTGGAACTTTAGATTTTTTTTTAATATTTTGCCAAGTAGCAATGTTTGACTTTTTATATCGATACTCGTATAATGTTTTACATGGAATGTGCACAATATATAGTAAAAGCGAGAATAGGCATTAACAACAGATAGTGTTTCACATTTTCTTAGAAACTGTATTATCGGCATGCATCATACTACTTGCTAATTGATAAACCATACGAGGGCAGGCAATTCTTTACCTAGAAATAACTCTCAGAATGTTAGTTTTTTGTATAATACAATTGAACATTCAGATGTCGAAACAAGCACAAAGGCCGTGTGGTGCCGGTTTAAGTGCCATCCCATCTCTTCCCGTGGGTGTCGTCAAGGCGACGAAGGCGGAGGACGGCTGCAGCTTCCTCTGCGTACTTTAAAGCCTTACTACGATCGCCAACCCGTTCGCCAAGCGTGGCGATTGTGGCCATTACCCCTAGGATCTACAATAAGTAGGTTCTACTGGGGAGACCCGTGCCCAGCAGTGGGACATCATACTTATTCGTTGATATGAAGCCCAAAGAAAGTCAGAAGCTCAAAGGAAAACGATTAAAAGTTATTAAACAATCTGCAAAAAATAATTTTCTATTTGAAAAAATATTTTTCTGTCAGGTAGGCCATTTATCGAGGAAGGCTATAGGCTATACCAATGAAAAATGTTGCAAAAACGGGGAAAACTGACGCATACGAAGTTGCGCGGGACAGCTAGTTCAATAGAAGACAGCTTCGGAAAGGACTTACAATAATCCTAAGCAAACTTGTAGGTATAAGTACTAGTATAGTATTATATTATCTGTGGTATAGGTAACTCATAAACCTTTGTTACTTTTCGCAGAAAATGAATTTCCCGGATTCAATGTGATACAAGGCAGATTAGGACTGTGAATCAGGTACCTACCGGATAAGATAACCGGCTCGATTACCCGTTTATCTATCACTTGCATATAATGTGATATAATAACATCCAGCTATACTATGTGCAGTATTTAGATATTATATAATTCATTGTCGGGTTATTGTTTTTTTTTAAAGATAAACACTCGCTCTAAGCCATCGACTCAGGGTTGCTAGACTTCAAAATATAGACAACTAAACACTATTTTTTCACCAAAATCTGACTTTGATATCTACACTTCTTGCTCTGGGGAATGACATTAAATAAAAAAAAAAAATAGTCATCGTCAGTCTGTTGATGACAAAAACAGTTTCGTCATAGTAGTAATAGCTTCGTCGAACGACTGTATTAGTTATTAGACTATGGTAATAGTGACACATTATATGAATTGACTTAGCTATCGTCACTCATAGTGAATCACACAAGAGTCTATCAACAATAAAAAGTCGAACAAAAACCGCAGTAATTCGAACTGGCCTCTTTTAAGTTTCGCACTTACTTTACTTTTTTTTTTTAATCCGAATGGTTGGTAAGTAAAAAAAAAATACGAATAGTACCTACGTAACAGATAAAGGTTAGTCAATACAAGTATGGCATGCAGGTGATTGCGACGACCGCCGGCATGCGTGACTCAGACCATCCATTGACATTCAGAACAGGCCGTGCGGTTCATAGCAGTGGTTTCCTTTGCTTTAAAAAAAACAAAAACCTAATAGACTCTTTGTGAATTCTACGTTTGAATTTCGTGACGTTTACGTTCTGGAATTAACGTTGAAAAATGTTAATAGAGGCGCGTCGTCACAGTAAACATTTTTGCGTAACGTAATCTACATTGTTGACTTTCGAAGTTATTTTTGTTTTGACAGCTGACATGTTTAACGAGGCATTTATTAGATTTTTGGGGCGCTTTGTTAACATGGAAGCGGTTTTTATTTTTTAATGTAGATACTACGTGCAGGATTGACGGTGGTTTGATGTGCTTACCCCATCCAATGATCTAGCAAAGGCAACATTGTTTATCTTCCATCTATGTCTCTATTCATTATTTCATTCTTTTTTTCTCTGTTTTGCAGGAGCCTTTAAACAATATAGGTACCTACAATGTGTATAAAGTAACAAAGATAAGTATTATACCATGCAAAGTGCGGGTCAGATGAGCTCAATATTCGAGGTCGTGTTACGTCTCAACATATTATGAAGGTTTAGTTAATTCCTGGTATAACATTCTTGCAAAACTATATACAGGTACGAAAAATAATTCCAGAGGTTTTATAAAGTCCAACGCTAAGATAAAAACAAATACATGAAAAAAAAATAACATTTAAATTTCGAATTCTACTTTTTTCTAGAGTAGGTAAGGCATCAGTCACTGTCAGTTACATCTGACGTCGGATACTTCCTGTGTATTACTCTATTGTAATCTAATAGCATAACTGTTCACAACTTAAAGTTGAATAATATTATGTAAAATGTATCCTATACAACAACATTAACTGTGGCGACATCACCCTAATAAGGCTCGCAACACAATGCAACAACCTGAATACGGCGAAACATCGTGAGGTCGTGCAAGGAGGCGTAGTACCGTTACTCTTAACATTTGAACCTACGTTCGCGTTTACTAAACTAAACATCATACGTCTTATTACGAAGCATTAAAGATGCAATTTCAATAGCAAGGTTAAGGTTTGCAGATGCGTTCTAAATAAAGACTTGACGGTTTAATAAGCTAATAAACGCTTAACGGTACTGCGTTTGATTAATTCTTGATATGACAGCTGTTTGTCTCGTCCTACTCCGAGGGTCGGTGAATGGAAAATGTGTTAGTTAGCGGGAAATAATCACCCACACTTCAACTTTACACTGCCTCTGTGGCGCGGTGGGAGTGTATCCGACTGCTACGCAAGAGGTCGTGGGTTCGATCCCCACCCAGGATAAAACTTTGTGTGGTGAGCACGATGGTTTATTCTGTGTCTGGGTGTTATTTATCTATAATATGTATGTATTTAGAAATATATAAGTATGTTTATCAGTTGTCTGGTCTCCATAGTACAAGCTCTGCTTAGTTTGGGATCAGATAGCGGTGTGTGAGCTGTTCCAAGATATTATATTATTATAACGACTATGAATCCTGTGATTCACGAGAAGAATATATTTGATACTCGTATCCACCGAATACTCAACAATAACCTTGAGTTGTGCTCAGCAGTTTCTCTGTGGCTACTAATTACAAAATTACTCACTGTCATTGTGCATCGCACATTACTATAATAGCAATCTTTTTAACCCTTCAGAAAAGATGAATTGCTTAATGAGAGTAGGTTTACATCAGTTTTGTAATCGAATTTGAACTCGCGACCTTTCAAATAAGCACTACACACTATGCTAACACCTATCCTAAGTATAGAAACTGTCAGTTGCTTCAATGTGAGACGATTTTTGACACTATCAACATTGGAAATGCATGCAATATTGCCCTAACCATTTTAAAATTGTCTTCTTTATGAATAACTTGGCTTTTCATAATTTGATAGATGTCCCAATCAAAGCAAGGCGGCAACATGGCGGTTTGAGCTAGTAGTTATTTATTAATGGACCGCTCCACGACACTAAACTTATTTATACAAATTTCTATTGAAACGAATGCATGCGAAAGTGAAAATCGATCGTGTGCAATACATATGTTATGCAACTGTAGGAAATGGAGCACGCAGTGTGATCTCGATACTAGCGAGCGGAACGAGGCGCGGTTGTCATTGAGAATGCTTCAATATGTGGCTAAAGGCAGGGCTGATAAGTAAGTAGTCTTTTATTGAAGCTAGGAAACAGAACAATGGAATTTGTACGAAAATTTTGTTACTTCTCATTTGATCAGCTGTTACTCGTAAACTTGTAAAGACTATTTAGCTGTGTTAGTTTTCCTTTTAATTTCATTATATATCAACCATTTAGCTGGCAGGTGGGGGGGATACTAACTAAAATTTACACTTTTAACCTTAATATTTTACAAACGCATCCCTAAATCTAAAAATCGTCTTTCCAAACCCTAAACGTTTTTAAAATACCTATCTAATGATACCCCACACGATGGGGCAGGTTAGAAAAAAAAATCTCACCCCCACTTTACATATAGGTATCCTAAAAAAATGTTCACTTTGTCAGCGTAAGTAATATGTGTATCCATGCTAAATTACAGCCTCCTAGCACTAACAGTCTTTAAGCAAAGGTACGGACGGAATAAGGGTTCCGTTTTGCCATATTGACTACGGAACCCTAAAAAAAGATTTCGCAGATAGACACTCTCGAATGCTACTAGATCTATTCTAACGTAGAATAGATCTAGTAGCATTCGAGAGTGTCTACTCTCGAATGCTTCTAGATCTGGAAATGGCAGTACCTACTTATATTAATTTTACGACGGTTTTTATAAAGAGCAGACTAGAATCAGGATCAGAATCCTGATTCCTATGATCCTAGTCCTGACTAGGAATCGAATCAGGGAAGAAGTCGACACAAGTCACCGAGCTATATTAGCTAAATTTCAAAGGAATCTTTTATAACAGAGGTTTAGACCCACTGATTCAGATTTGCAAGAGATACATGGGGATATTTATAAAGCATCCAGGCTAAAGTTGAAATTGAAAATAGAACTATGTATGTATTTCCTGCCTCATATAATTATAACACGTGTATGCATTCATCATTTGAGAAAAAATAAAAAGGCAATAACAACTTACATTAAAACAAGAAATTATTCAAAGAAGAAAATCTACTTCTACAACTTTATCTATTTGTCTAAGTCGTCTACTTTCAGTTCGTAGATATGTCTGGAAAGATCTAATCTCCGTGCAGTAAAGCAATAAATAAAGATAAAACTTCTAAAGTGGTTCGTTTAGAAAGTTTACCTTGTTTATACTTTGAACTAGACTTTTAGGACTTATAAGACATAATGTGCCAGAAAGAAGTGCGTACGTAATTCAAAATTCTTTATTCACTTAGAATGCGAAACAACTCTTGTGATACGTCGGGATTCTACATGTACATGTAATGCCAAGTTCGCAAACAATAGGTAAAGTCGGAGAAAAGAACCTGGGAATAAAAACTCGCGGCCACTCTTTTCAAATTGACAATTTTACAATGTTTGAATGTTTATAAACTTGATATGGGGGTAAGGTGCTGCGATTAATATACCTACTATAGGTACACCATGTTAAAGGACTGATGCAAATTGTATTATACGTACATAGTTGATATAATATACTATACAATATATATAATACACTAGCTGTCCCGCGCAACTTCGTATGCGTAAATTTTCCCCGTTTTTGCAACATTTCTCTGCTGCTCCGCTCCTACTGGTCGTAGCGTGTATAGCCTTCCTCAATAAATGGGCTATCTAGCAGTGAAAGTATTTTTCAATTCGGATGAGTAGTTCCTGAGATAACCGCGTTCAAACAAACATACAAACTCTACAGCTTTATAATATTAATATAGATATACATAACTACGTACGTAGTTGATGTCGTTAATTACAATAATTACTGGTACTAGTGTTAGAGCTCTCGACCGATAAATGACTGTCCTTGAGGAAGATTGAAAAAGCTAAATATAATCTAAATCAACTAAGGGTGTTAAGTATTATTCACATGGTTATACTATAATTTTGATGACGCTATTGCTCCATTCCATCAGCTTGAATGCCCGTTTATTGTCAGAATAAGATTTAATCGCATCATGTTTAGACAAATAGGCATATTTATTTAAAATGTCATGAAAATCCTTACAGATTATTGACACCGATGTAACAAAACCGATCTTGTTTGCATCATTTCGAAACTTCAACGCATCTATTTACAAGTCAAATATTTGTATAGGCTAATATTTACTTGCGTCGTGTGAACAGGCTGAATGCAACGTCTAAAGTACCTATATAACGCATCTATTGTATTCAGTGTTGGACTAGACAGTTAGTAGACGGACCTACCATTATAGTTCTATTCCTTTGGGAGTTTCGACATTTTGATGAATTGGCTCTTTTAAGTGTTCTCTTGCGTTGACGGTTTACTAATAATACCTACAGTAAAATAATCTATACTAATATTATAAAGCGGAAGAGTTTGTTTGTTTAAACGCGCTAATCTCAGGAACTACTGGTTCGATTTGAAAAAATCTCGATCGAGAAATGTTGCAAAAACGGGGAAAATTTACGCACACGAAGTTGCGCGGAACAGCTAGTCGTTAAGAAATCGTTTCCAGCCTATCTCCAATGCAATTATGATCTTGCTAAAAACTTCCTGAAAGTTTACCCTTAGTATAATCGCCTCTGTGGCGCGGTGGGAGTGTGTCCGACTGCTACGCAATAGGTCGTGGGTTTAAATCCCGCTCGGGACATTACTTTGTGTGATCCACAAATTGTTTTTCCGTGTCTGGGTGTACTTTGTGGCCGTGACTTGTATGTTTGTAAAGTCCCCCGCAACACAGGGCTTGTACACTACTGAGCTTTTTGAGGATTGCCAGGCTCCGTAATTTTATAAACAGATTATTGTTTTTAAACTCTCGCGATTTTTATACATATAAGATATATTTCGGGACTTAATCACGTGAATTATTTAAAGGTACGAACCTTTAAATGGTGCAATTCGATCGAAACGTCGGGTAAATAAAAGGTTCGTACCTTTTTTTTTAAGATAACTAGCAATGTAGGATTTACGTCCGACATTACTAGCAATCCTGTTAACCCCTACAGCTAAGCTCAATGGCTTGTGTTAGGAGTGGGTTCTCGTCGGTAAGTCGGTAGTATAATGGGTAGGATTCTAACCCGCGACCTCACGATTGCGAGACTGATGCCTTAGACATTAGGCTACCGCCGCTTCTAAATTAACGCTTTAAATAATTCATGCGATTAAGTCCTGAAATATATCTAATATTCATAAACAGATGTTTTGGATTTGATATATTTATAAAGATACCAGACATTACGCAGGTGGAGCTGAGAGCTATAGGTTGTATGTAAATATAATTTAGCCCTTGGATGTAAAACAATTGCGTAAACACTCAACAAGTCACCTTTAAGTAATAATCAATCGTTTAACTTCTAGGTCCCTTTCAAGGAAGGTGTAATATCGACTGATATCTCATACTGATAACTGTATCTAGTACTGATAACTGAGTACAATCAATATTTTTTGTAAATACAATATGTGGATATAAAACTGTATCAGTTGTTCTAATGAAATGACTCAGGGAGGTGTTATGATTAATGGAAAATAACGGATTTGAAACAGGATGCATACCATAGAATGACATGGTGAAATGACAATGTAGGTTTAGTTTATGTTTAATCAAGATTTCTTAGGAAGATAGACTCGGTATTTTAGCAGATTTTAATAAGAATCGTTTGCACCAAAAAAAAACTAATGATACTGATTTCATTATTAAAATATATATATTACGGGTCTTAATCGCGTGAATAATTTAAGGTAAAATACCTTGTTTATTGCCCGACGTTTCGACCGTATTGCAACGGCCGTGGAACGGAAGACACGGCCGTTTTACTCACTCGATTAAGACCCGTAATATATATATTTTAATAATGGATACTGATTTCGTCAAATATTTTTATAAACACAAACAAAAAAAAACCTTTTAGTGTTATGGCGAGAATCCGTTTAAAGGTAAGCAGTTAGCTATGAATATGTGCACTTGCAATTTTAGCGATCAGTCTTTAACACAAAATGTGGCCTCGGCATTAAGGGCTTCCGTTATCAGTACTGAAATTCATAAGCATTGCGGACCTAAATTAAAAACAATACGGTTTTTGTAAGGTTAGACATATTATCAGGTTGCTTAACTATTAAGAAGACTCTGTGCACTCCCTCTAGAATAACAAACAATATATTTTCAATTTTCCCATACATTTTCCCTGAGCTCTGTTCACGACAGAACTGGTGCATACTATAAATAGAACCTTTCTCAACAGTAAATATTACATCGAGCCTTAAAAAACAAACAACAAACTAGGGTACAGTGCACGCGATATAACAAAGAAGAATCGATACGGGTACGTACGGATACCGTACATTATGGTGTAATAAAATACGCCGTTCACAACAAACATTTTTATAAAATGGTAAGATGTAAGATATGTATCTAATTTTCTACTGCACCCGTGACCAGCTGCAATACATATAACATCACGCTATGACTAATAGGATCGGACTAGTAGTAAAACATGTTACAAAAACGGGAAAAAATTACGCGGGTCAACTAGTAAGCAAATAAAGTAACAGTCAATAAAACATAAGGTACTTAAACATACATAATATACTAGCTGTCCCGCGCAACTTCGTCTGCGTAAATTTTCCCTATTTTTGCAACATTTCTCAATGCTGCTCCGCTCCTATTGGTCATAGCGTGATGTTATATAGCCTATAGCCTTCCTCGATAAATGGGCTATCCAACAAAAAAAGATTTTTTTAAATCGGACCAGTAGTTCCTGAGATTACCGCGTTCAAACAAACAAACAAACTCTTCAGCTTTATAATACATATTAGTATAGATTAGATATTATGTACTCTCGAACAGAACGGGGGAACCATTGCTTTGGAAGGTTGAGAATATACATACTGTGTAAGTAAGGCAATACTAGATACAGTAATAAAGAGCATATGACCGCTAAAAAAAGTAATCCTACCAAATATTGGTGTCTACATCTTGCAACAGCCAAGTGTTGGGCTATTCATATACCACATTATACCAAATTACGTCACAAATAAAACTTAACCACATACGTACCTACACCTTGTATTAGCAAATACGAGAATCGTAAAACGATCGTAAAATAAAGGAATTTGTCTTGATGGTGCGAGAGCCGTTGCACACATGTGTTCGAAATGGGTGCGCAGCCATCATCCATTTTTATTTTCCTTGTGAAAAACGATACAGTTTAGTGAACAGGGAAACGATCAAGTTCTGTTATTTAAAGCTTTTCCTCTAGTAAACGAAAGGGAAACCACAGCATTTAAATCGTATGGTGTTTGTTTTTTCGAGTTTTGTTTTACAAAAATGCGTAAGGAACTTTCAAAATATGACCTATCTACAATACTAACATTAAGGCTTAGGCTATATACGGTATTTTAAAATAAATACAGCTTTATTGTTCATAAACTTTCGCGATTTGTACACATTATGAAAATTTATATATTACGGGTCTTAATCGCGTGAATAATTTAAGGTTAAATACCTTGTTTATTGCCTGACGTTTCGACCGTATTGCAACGGCCGTGGTCACGGGTAGACTACAAGAAGGTATTTAACCTTAAATTATTTACGCGATTAAGACCCGTAACATATATATTTTCATAATATATATAGTTATCTACGTCATCCTTAAAATATACTCTATTAGATGAACCTCATCTTATGTCACTGGAACAAAGACAGACTAAAAATGTATCCCTGACACATTATACAAAAAGTTGATTATCTCCAAAACCACTGAACGGATTTTCATCAAACAAAGCCAATAACTATCCTGAACAAACTACCTTTCTATTAAATAATCCCGCGTCCAAATTCGTCTCTCCGTTTAGGTGCTACGATGCCACAAACGAACACACTCCCCTCCTTTTACTCGAGAGTTAAAACTTCGACAATCACTTGCTCAATATGGTATCCATTGCGTTATAGTCCTAAACAGCATCTTTGCATAAACGTATAAATCAACACGCTGCATATACAAACAGTTCGACTGTACTTTGTTATAAAATATTAGCCAGTCAGCAAGGTTGGCACGTGACTAGGAACTGGTGTAAAATTAGATACGCAAACAAAACAGTTTTGTTTATAAATCCATTCGTGTATAAATAATTTAGTTAATTAAAGCGTGCTTCTCGTGGAAGGAATAAATATTTCCTTCTGTGTTTCATTAATGAAATTCATTTGGATTTTCTCGTAACTAGTGTACTATGATTTTATTATTCTCGTTGAGATTTCGTAGACAGTGTGCTTTTTCTGTAGACTAGCTAGCGAGTTTCGTTTGTTCATCCTTTTAGAGCTCTCGTCTTCTAATAGCTTTTGTATTCCCTATCTACATCACAAGAGAAATTTCTGTCTCTATAAAAATTGAGCTCTCGAATTTCAAGGGTTTGGGGTGGGCTATATACATATACCATATACTATCTTGGGACAACTCACACAACGCTATCTGATCCCAAACTAGGCAGAGCCTGTACTATGGCAACCAGATAAACATATAACTGATAAACATGCTTATATATTTTTTTAATACATACCTCCCGACATAGAATAAACCATCATGGTCAAAACACAAAGTCTTATCCTAGGTGGGGATCGAACCCACGACCTCTGGCTTAGCAGCCAGGATAACTAACCACTAGACCAACAGGCCAACATATAATTATATCAATGGCGAAGCTTTACCTATACAAAATTTCATAATGATTGCATATGGCACGATTGTAAGATCCATGAAGCCATAGTGAATGGATATCAAACCTCACCTGAAGGGGCTTAGAAGCCCTAGTTTAGGTTCAATGGACTCTGTATCGATTCTCCCATTCATAAAATTGTAAAGCTTATAATATTGTCTTATGGGTAACATAGAGCGAATTCAGGTGAACTGAACTTTATGAACTGTAGTTGAAAAGTGATGGTGTCTTTCCGAAAGCGGCGATAGCCTAATGGCTAAGGCATCGGTCTCGTAATCGTGAGGTCGCGGGTTCGAATCCTACCCATTATACTACCGACGAAATACTTTAAATTAAAAGTATTTCGCATAAGATCTGATATGCCGTCATTGAGTTGAACAAAAGTAAGTGCCATAATCATACGCTTTTGAATCCTACACTAAGCATGGTTCGACATACTCTTGCCCGGTTTTTTACTCTATTTCTCGTAATCTCTTGAGTCAAGTGATTTCTAAAGATACTTGAACCGTTCCCTTCAAAACAACTCCTGCACTTCTCAATCCTGCAAAGCTTCCCGCCATTCTATTTTTTATTCTAGTTGTAGTGTTGGTTTTTACGCGAGTACTTCACATTGGCGATAAAATAACTTACACTGTCTGCAGTCTTGGCGTGTTTTTACTACGGCTAGACGAGATTTGTATCTACCTACATTTGGAATCACGTTTTTTTTTTTTTAAAGCTTGTATATTCTAGCGATAAATATTTGTAAATATATGGTTTACTGCTCGATAAAGTAATAAATTACTCTGCAACTATACTTACAGTTATAATATAAGACGAATAATGTGTTAATCCCTTTTTTGGGGGGGAAGCTACGCGTACAATATTCACAAGGCATTTGTCGCCCAGAAAAGAGCGATTAGGACCATAGTAAGAATCCAGCAAACAGAATCTTGCAGACCGTTTTTTGACGAACTGAGAATTTTGACAGTTCCGTGTTTATACATCCTAGTTTTACTCTCGCATCTGTCTAAATACATAAATGACTATGAAACGCAAGAAGAGAAACAAATCAGAGAGAGCACTAGAAAAAAAGATTTAGAAACAAATTATGTACCGAGGCTTGATATTGTTAAACATAGCGCTTATCACAACTCGGTTAAGCAATTTAATAAATTACCTGTACAATTAAAGTCATTATTGCATAAAAAGGAATTCTTAATCGAACTCAAGCAGTTGTTGTTAGAAAAATGCTATTATTCCACCAATGACATGTAAACATCTAAATTATAATTTGTGTAGTAAAAATGGTTTTGAAATTTCACTTTTAAATATTATTATTATTATACAGTACCTATACCAATTATTATTATTATTATTATTTTTGAAATGCTAATTTATATTGTTTATTATTATTATTATTTTTGACATGCTAATTTGTTTATTATGATGATGATGATAATATTATTATTTAATTTCAATTTATTATTGGATTTGTAATTTTGTTTTTTGTGTATAATTTGTGTTATTGATATTCACACACAATGTAAAAATTGTTTTTGAATAAATAAAAAAAAAAATGTTGATTTTTATCAACATTATTCGCGATTTGTACACATTATGAAAATATATATTACGGGTTTTAACCGCGTGAATAATTTAAGGCAAAATACCTTGTTTATTGCCCGACGTTTCGACCGTGCCGTGGTATATTTATATAGACCCGTAATATATATTTTTTCATAAATAATGTATTTTCTATTTACTTAGTGGAGATAAAAGCGATTTAACTCAGTAAATTGAGATAATTATAAAGTTATTAAAAGCTTCCTCGGGGACACGATAGATGGCCCGACGATTGTCGTAAAATTGTAACAAATTTCATACATTTCATATGTATGTGTGTAAAATCACAATAAGTAAGTAACTTTTTTTATAAACGACGACTCTCGAAATAGGTAACAAGCCCTGTTTCACGGGGGACTTTACAAACAAGTCACGGACACAAATTACACCCAGACTCGGGACAACTGTGTAAACAGTTTTGTGGGACAATGATATTGTATGTATTTATGGTGCTTGTTAATAATATTCAATAATAAAAAAAAAAAACAATTTGTGGATCACACAAAATGGTGTCCCGTGTAGGAATCGAACCCACGACCTCTTGCGTAGCAGTCGGATACACTCCCACCGCGCCACCGAGGCAATCGTATATTAAAACATACTCAAAACAAGTCTAAAATTATTTACCAAATTTTTCCTCCTACTAAATCGTTATTCGTCAGCAAATTATTGTTTCAAAGCAATCACAATATTCCACCTAAACAAAAAACCAAGTCTAACGCGTGCTAAAAAGCTAAACCAACTATACAGCAAAGGCACGACACTCAAGTAAAATGAAAGGGACACTGAGTACACTATACAAACTTAGGTACCTACAGGTGGAGGATAACAGGGATGAAACGTATATTGTTCGGTTATAAATAAGATTCGAATACGACCTTCGAGAGGTGATCGGCCGGTCACAAAGAGCCAGCGAAACTAGCAAATGGTGTCTACTACAACACATCGAGTATATAAATATAATTGAGAATATATATCTATCAGAGTACATAAGGTAAGTTTCATAGACATGCCCTCAACGCACACATCTATACTAATATTATAAAGCGGAAGAGTTTAGAGAGAGGAACTACTGGTCCGATTTAAAAAAAATATTTTTTTGTTGGATAGCCCATTTATCGAGGAAGGCTATAGGCTATATAACATCGCGCTACGACTAATAGGAGCGGAGTAGCGACGTGAAATGTTGCAAAAACGGGGAAAATTTACGCATACGAAGTTGCGCGGGACAGCTAGTAGATTATAATTATGTTCAGGACACAGAATCTCGTAATACTTTGTTCCGAAGGTGTTCTGGGACTTTGTGTTCGATTGTGTGTTACTAAGTCTGTGTGCGCTGCCGACCAAAGTATGTAAAAGTTTGTCTTTTGTACCCTTGTTGTTACTTGTATCTACAGCCTTATTTTAATCATTTGTTTAGAGGCAAAAAACTAATGTAGAATAAGTTTTTGTTATGACGAAAAAGTATGCGGAAGTTTATCTTAGTGATCCGTACCAGAGCCCCTAGACAAGTGGCATAAACGCCAATCGAATAGAATGACATCGGAATGACGACGTTGCGCGTGCAAATCCGCGAATCTCTTAGTAAACATTCATGATGTCATTTTTTTTCAATTAGCGTTTATGCGACTTGTCTTAGGGCTCCATATTGGTAATACAAAACGCATAATGATCAGGTTTAAAGAAAAAAAAACTTTCGGATGCTATTTTCTATACGGATTGCCGTATTATATGAAGGATGAGCTAAGAATGGCATTTGGCATTTTTTTGTTATGTTCGTAATTGTCAGCCTGAGGTTGAAAAGCATTGAAAAGTTACGAAACTGAATGGAAGTCTATACAAAATTAATGTGTTGTTTGGTTTGTCTATTGGTCATTAGTAAATTGCAATCGTGGGAACCCAGTTAAGGTCCGTGGTATCCAAATATAAACAGCTTTTTAATACTATGCTTTTTTCGATTTTTCAATTTATTTAAAAGGAGAAACTGACTGACTGACATCAATGCAGTGCCTAAACTATAAGGGTTAGAAACTTGAAATTTTGCACATGCGTTCCTTTTATAACGTAGAGGAGCACTAAGAAAGGATTTTGTGAAAATTCACCCCTAAGGGGGTAAAAACGGGGATGCAAAGTTAGTATGAAACTTTGCCATTAAAATATTTTGGTAACAATCTGGCATCAACGCGGGCGAAGCCGCGGGCATAAACTAATGCATAATAATCATTGAAATAAATGAAATAATTTAATCATGCCAAATATCACCGCTGCATTTATCACTATTGCTACTCTATGCCACTGAACAAATCCATTAATGTTACCTGTTTCCATTTAGTTTCAATTCAGTTAGAATATACAAACCACAACATAAATAAAGCCTATTTGTCTCTCAATGTTTGTAACAGACATCTATGTATAAATCAAAGTTCTGTGTAAGAGTAACTCTTACCTAGTCCCCGATTACGTACATTATTTGTTTGCGTTCAGTCTGCTACGTGGTTGCGCATTGATCATTCGCATTAATAACCCACTCATACATAACATTTACACGAACTAAACAATGTCATGGACCGTTGAAAGATTTAAAAGCCCACATACGCACGAACAGTTTTTTTACGCGCGTTTAAAATCCGACGACCGGGTCCTAGACATAATCACATTCGAATAGCGATGTCGATATTGGAAAAGAATTATAGTATAGAATTTGACGTTTGCGGTGGAGACCATAGACATTTTTTTAAACTTTTTTTGCGAACGATTACTACGAACGAATGTAAGTTGTCTAACGGCGGGTCTCAATAATCTAACTATCGATGGATTTGACTACTAGAGGTATATATTTGACATTAGCTCCATACAAAATGTGTCAAAATTCTACCTTTAGTACCCAAATCCAACGATAGGTAGATTATTGAGACCGGCCGTAAGTCCCTTGGCCTCTCGTGGTTATGTGATCTATTCCACTGCGCGATAAAAATACGCTACGTTGCCGTGTGAACGTGTACTTGGGAATGCAGTAGTACTATTACAGTGATTTTTTTACGCGCGTAAAAATATCGCTCGTATGAATGCGGGCTTTTAAAGGCATATTTTGGAGCATTGTTAGGTATTGAAACAGTGAGAAGGCAAAGTGAATAAAGTTTTAAATTCTATTAAATTGTGGGTAGGGTGATATTTAAGTATAGATGTTTGTTACTCATTCACGCTAAATAGCCACTGAAAGATTTAAATAAAATTTTACAGTATTATAAATTACGCAGCAACGATGCCACATACAGATTATAAAATTTTGACTGCCTCTGTGGCGCGGTGGGAGTGTATCCGACTGCTACGCAAGAGGTCGTGGGTTCGATCCCCACCCAGGATAAAACTTTGTGTGATGAGCACGATGGTTTATTCTGTGTCTGGGTGTTATTTATCTATAATATGTATGTATTTAGAAATATATAAGTATGTTTATCAGTTGTCTGGTTTCCATAGTACAAGCTCTGCTTAGTTTGGGATCAGATGGCGTTGTGTAAGTTGTCCCAAGATATTATTATTATTATTATTATTATAAACATTGAGGGGACCTTGTTTTTGAAATAATTAAATTTAAATCGATTTATATTTTAATCGAACATATATTATTTATTTCAGTTGGCTGTTTTTTATGTTTAAAGGCAAGCTGCGCACAATTTCATCATTGCTACTAAAAACTTCAACGAGAAAACTGAGTTAAGTATTTCGAGAAACTCTTCTTTGTTAATAGTAAGTGAAAATGTGAGGCAACGATTGCATTGTATTCATCTAAGAGTAACCATGATCATTAATCATTTACTTAACGTACTCAGGTGAAGCAATGGATTTAAAGACGCGTCTTAGAGCCACAGGTTTGGTTTGTGTAAGTTAGGCTCATACCAAATTGTTGTAGTTTACGCACTTGTTTACATCTTCATGCTGAATAGGAGCCCGGTCAATTTTTTGCATTTTGCCTTGCCTTTTTTAAAAAGACGACTACCGCAGTAGACTACCTGCCATGTATCGCGGGGGACTTTACAAACATAGAAGTCACGGACACAAAGTACACCCAGACCCGGAACAACAATTTGTGGATCACACAAAGTGGTTTCCAGTGTGGGAATCGAACCTACGACCTCCTGCGTAGCAGTCGGACACACTCCCACCGCACCAGAGAGGCAGTCGAAAGAAAGCCTAAAGAGTATCGGCCGATAAACAACCTGTGGTATGCAAGGACTCTATAGAAGCTGTGTAGATATGCTACAAAATTAGATAACGATCTATAGAAGCTGTGTAGAAATGCTACAAAATTAGATCACACTATAGAAGCTGTGTAGAAATGCTACAAAATTAGATCACACTCTATACAAGCTGTATAGAAATGCTACAAAATTAGATCACACTCTATAGAAGCTGTGTAGAAATGCTACAAAATTAGATCAGACTCTATAGAAGCTGTGTAGAAATACTACAAAACTAGATTACGATTATCGTCAAAGCGTACAGTCTGCAACATTAGCAGCTTAACAAATCTAAGTATTCAATATGGCGAAGCTAAGCTAGGGGTATGAAAAATAGATAGTAGCCGATTCTTAGACCTACTGAATATATTCAGTAAGTCTAAGAATCGGCTACTATATAAAATTTCATAAAAATCGGTCAAGCCGATTCGGAGGAGTATGGTAACTAACATTGTGACACGAGAATTTTATATATAAGATAACGTGGTATAATTACGGCATAACTAAAAATTACTCATGTCATCTTCAAGGTAAAAAACAATAACACATTCAACAAATTAAATCCAGTTAGCAACTAGCAACAGAAAAATTCTAAGAATTCGCGGCCGCCATTGCAATCAATTCTGCCAGTGTCAAATGAATGGACGTGTCATCTGAATGTATTGTATTGACAACTGACATATCTGACGTAATTGACATTTGCGGTTGAAGAATATATTGCCCTTGACAAATTAATATGGCATTTATTGTTTAAATTCACAACGATTAGTGGGGTTAATTAGAAATTAATGAGATGTATGAAGGAATTAATTGTAAATGTATGCTATTAAACGATAACATTATGTAGATCAAATCAAAGAAAGCATTATTCCCAGGTGCATAGCGTTCAATTTTTATTAATGATTATCTATACTAATAATAAAAAGCTGAAGAGTTTATTTGTTTCGTTGAACGCGATAATCTCAGGAAATACTGGTACGAACTGAAAAGTTATTTTAGTGTTGGATAGCCCATTTATCGAGGAAGATATTACGCTATGACCATAATAAAAATGTTACAAAATTGGGGAAATTGATGCAAACGAAGTTGCGCGGGTCAGCTAGTTAGCTTATTAATAAAATTGCAAAGAGTTTTGCGTAATTCGATTATTTTTCACTTTCTATCCCATACCGAATGCGCTGTGAAGTGCAACATGTATTCAATAGCTCTGTGATATGATAAGTTTTGCTAACTCAGTCTTTATTCTAATCATTTACGAATGGACAAATAAAAAATAAAACTGTCAATAAAATGGCCGTTTATAAACATTTAGGAGACGAAAATTACATTACGTTATTTACTTAAAATATTGCTAATATTTGCAGACATACATATACCTTTAAAATCAATGATAAAGTTATTACGATTGAGATTATGATAATAATTGCCAAGGAGTAAAGAGCGGTGCGGCGGTTGAAACGGTGAATGAACCCAAATCCAATGCTTATCGTACACTGAGTCTGGCGGAAACGTTTTCGAATGCAAATATGTGTATATGGGGGTATCTGAGAACACACAATCAACGGCCATGATTTGAATAGTATTTAACTTGAGATTGTACGTTACGATGTTATTTTTAGGAGCTAGTTTTTTTTTTGTCAAAGACACGAGGAGCTTGTGTCTTTGACGTTAGAAAAAGTACAAAAATGTGTGGCACTCGGGGACTGCCGCGGTAAAGCTATTGCATAGCATTTTTTATCAAGTTATGCAATTATATATATATATATTTTTTTTTTCGGAGTAGCTCGTCTCGATCCTTGCGAGCTTCGTACAGTCCATATACATATAAGTACGTTAAGCGAACGCTTGGCCGAGCTACATGGTAGGCGGAGTGGGGGGTGTTAGGTTTTATTTTCGTTACGGAATTTCTTGATTCGGTCACCGCGTTCAAAGCCCGCGATAAAAGCTATGCAATAGCTTAAAATCTCCAATCAGAACATTGTGTTTCATTATTAACTTCCAACATTGTAATGATCATAAAATAAACGCGACAGCTAATATTCCCTAAGGCGGGAAAGGTCATTTCTATTACTAGATTAGACACACTGTAATAGCAACCTCATTTTAAAAGATTGTGACTTAAAAACATCAAATTGGCGAACCAACTCATGAACCAATCAACTCTAAGAACTCACGGAACGACCGAAATAGGAAATGCCACCCTCGGGAATTGGCCGTCTCGTAGAAGATACGTCTCCAAATGTGCGTTATAATAGTTAGCCTGAATTGGTGATGTTGAGAGGCAAGTAGGAAACCGTGGGAGGGGCACACTTCAGGCAATAACACGGCTTAATAGAGGTTAAGATGTTGCCCTCATGTAACGAGCAGCGGGCCTTGTTTGACGCAACTATGATACACAAACAGGCAAATTGGATGACCGTCCGAATTGGAATGTTGATACGACACTTTATTTTTATAAGACTGTGACAAACAAGGTTTGACTGTCGATATGAGGTTACCATAGGTTATGAACGCTAGCATCAGTAAACACGGAGATTGCTGTTTTGTTAGTTACTATGCGGACAGGGTAAGGTCAAGGTCTGAAAATCAATCGACTGAAATACTATTATAGAGTATTCTAGAGTCATCTGATTTTAGCTTTAGCGATTGTCTTACTCGCAGAAATGCAAAATATCAAGTCGTTATTTTTTTTTGTAAGATGGATGTAAAGGTTTAGTTGGGTTGCTCATTTTGTGCGAGGCATTATATACCCTTCTATTCTAAAATTGCTGTTGGATATGTTATCGGATATTAATATTATCGTTAACAAACGAATTCCGATCACGAGACCGTTTTAAAAATAAAACCAGAGATTGAATTGTAAACGTTCGATAGTTTACAAAATAATGACGTACAATGCTTCTCAATCTCGAAGTTACGTAGATAGGTGGTAGCCACGTGTTTAGATGTTTTTATATCATCGAATTAAAATGCCGAATGTTATAATAGCGGTCTGGATAGCATCACTGGACTATAAAATGCTAAAATACTCAATATAGGTACATACGTGGTCTTATTTTTAAATATTTATTTGTGGCTATGAGAAAGGTGAACAGATCATCGTCCAACAGCTGAGCATTTAGCTTGGGAGGCGTTTTGTTAATGAATATTTTGATCAGATTGCAACTGACAGATTATAATACTAGTATTTGTGTAACTGACATTTTGGGAACCCTTATTTAACCGATCACTGGCAAATCTAGGGAAAGGGGTAAGAGACTCAAGTTCCCACCCAAAAGTCCCAAGAGGCTACCCCTGTATGTGTGTTTTTCCCTGATAAACTAACCCTTAGAGAGGTTAAGCCTAAAAACGAAATCTGAACTAAAACCGATCTCGAATTGCAGTACGGATTCCTCGATTCACGCGAATTAGCGTAAACATATATGGTTTGTTTTATGCTTAATTCAAATGATTAATGACACGTTTATGATCGTTATATTTGAATAAGATTACAATTTCAAATTAGTTTTACGGTTGGGGTTATAGAGTAAACAACAACTACAAAGAAAGTTTGTATATTCAAATTTTAAGACCGTGGTTATACATTTTGATCGATGAGTACACAGTTTTTTAATGAAAGCGTTGAGAGAGGCAACTCGGCCGGGCCGGAGAATATTTAGAAGTGTGTACAGCAAACAAAAAGATAAAGATGTGGTCGATCGGCTAACAACAGTGCTGGCACGTGGAATGCGGTTTCGTCAGTTCACATAATTGATACACACATTACAATAGGATAAACTGGTACAGATGCTAGTTCGAGCGCATGTTTGAGCTATTTAAAGATTATAAACAGTGTTAAAGAAACTGCTTATTATTTCGCTGTTTTGATTAGTAGTTATCTATATGATGTTTTTTTATAAATACAATAATTGCATTTTTGAAAGATAAATTTGAAGTCCAGACCCAGGAATCGAACCCGAGACTTCCGTAGGCAAACCGGGGCCGGAATCGAACCACCTATCTGGATATGTTACTAGACCTCAATTTTTTCTATCTTTTAATGCTCGCGAGTTGGGCCCTCGCATGCGCCATCTAGCCGGTAGGTTTTTTGTTTTTCTTCTTGCAATTAAAGTGTCAGTATTTTTGCAGACTGTGTTTGGTAACCAATGTAGTCTTCTACCCATATAAACGAATCGAAATCAACGCAAACAGTGTTGGAGAAAATAGATCGCCAAATTTAATAACTAAAGCAAGTTAATAAAATCCTGTTAAATTTTAAAATTAGTATCCTAAATTCGCCTCCCCGAAACAAAATTAAAAGCTATATAGATATAGATCAAAGAATAGCCTAAAAGAGGTCTACCTGCGATACTTTGAGGTTAAGGTAACCGCAGTTCTTCCAGGAAAGAGGCATCAACCCAACCACTACCTGTCCTGCATAAAGCTAGCTGATTTAAATAATTTCTGAGGCATATTTATGTAAGACTTCAAGGCGATTTGTTTGTATTCGAATGGTAAATACTTGTAAGGACGTTCAAAAGATCAGTTTTCTTTACATTACAAAGTGTCAGTAGGTATTGATATTAAAAACTTTGCAAGTCTAGTTGTATCATTTGATTCCATTATTATGAAGCTTCAAAAAAGAAGGTTCTGTATTTCTGTGATCATTTGTCAGCGATTTTTGGGCAAAAGTAATGAATAATTACTTGTTATTGCTTTACTAGTCTAATGTACACATTTTTATATAGATTTTAGTATATAATATGATTTTATGCGACGGTAGCCTAATGGTAAAATCGGACTCGCAATCGTGAGGTTCGAATCCTACCCATTATACTACCGACGTGAACCCACTCAAGCCATTGAGCTTAGCTGGGGGGGGGGGGGGGGAGCCCACAATCCCACATTGCTAGTTATTTAAAAAAAAAATACTTAATAGTCGTCAATACTACGTTTCTGTTACTACAATTCCTGAAAAGCAAAGTTATATTTTTCGTTTTCCAGTGATGAATACCTATACATTTTTTAATTTTATTAAATTTATTTTCGATTATTTCCAACATTAATAATGTTTATATAATAAGTAAGCACTTATTACGCTAGGTAACACTGCATGGATATAATAATCTATGCGTAGGTATGTAAAGAGATCTGAAGTTGACGGTTCACAAATCAATGACATCATCAATTTACAACAATAAAGTTATTACTCATTGGACTGTCCCCTTCGTTTTTGAACCTTTAGCTTTTCCTTTAATGTACACGTCAAGAATTATAATACGATACCGATGCCGAAAACTACATTCACATCACGCATGGCTTTCTTTCGATTATTAACGTTTTACACAATTTAATGTACACTAATATTATAAAGCTGAAGAGTTTGTTGTTAGTTAGAACGCGGTAATCTGACAAACTACTGATTCGAATCGAAAAATTCTTTCGCTGTTGGATAGCCCATTTATCGAGAAATGCTATAGGCTACATAACATCACGCTACGATCAATAGGAGCGGAGCAGCAATGAAAAATGTTACAAAAACGGGGAAAAAGTACGCAGACTAGTTGCGCGGGTCAGCTAGTAACTACATTAGTTTTTAGCCTTCCTTAATAGATGGGTACTGGGCTTCCCAACAGTAATTTTTTTTTCAAATCAGATCAGGAGTTCCCGAGATTACTGCGTTCAAACAAACTAACAAACTCTTCAGCTTTATAATATTACTATAGATAGTACGAGTAAAATCAATTTCGTGAATATTTTCCCTACCTATGGGTTGTTGTTATACCTACTTTCGTTATCTAATAAAAACCGCCGATTGTAGATATGAAAGGGGCCTAATTAAATGAGTTCGATGTATCGTATTTCATAACAATACGGTATGATTATATCTCATTTATCGAAGAAGGCTATAGGCTATATAACATCACACTACGACTAATAGGAGCGGAGCAGCAATAAAAAAATGTTTCAAAAACGGGGAAAATTAACGCAGACGAAGTTGCGTGGGTCAGCTAGTATACATATATGGATAACTTAACTCTCGACCGCGGCTCCGCCCGCATCGATACCGGTTATCGCAATAACCATCCTATGTCCATTTTACCAGGAATAGAATTATCTTAGTAACAGTCACACCGTCAGAGTTACTTTACATTTATATTATTAGTTTAGATACATACATTAGGTACTTAAATCTATTGAAATGATTAAGTAGGTACAAAAATATGATTACCCAAATAAACAATTATTTTATCTCATAGGAAACGTAATCAATAAGAAGTGAGTCAGAGTTGTTTTGGCGTTGATTATACTGACATCATCACCATTATCATCGACATCATTAAATATGTATTGGCAAATGTATACCTACAACAGCGAATGCATTTCTCACCCACAGGTATATGCATACCTGACATGTATACCATCGGGCTTATCTCAGACAACAGTAGACTAGCAACAAACCTGTCCTAGTTAGCCGCGCCCCAAACAACAAGGGCGTTGGGCATGTTCGCGTATATAACGATGTACTTCGTAAAATGTTTATAGTTATAGCCGCTCCTTTTAGGTTCTAAAGCCGCGTTTTTAAGGTTTATTAGTTCTCTGTATAAAATCTATGCCAAACTTAACCCTGAATAATGTCGGCAAGTCTCTAGTGATTCCCAGGGTCTACTAGCGGACGCCTCGCGGTTTCACCAGTGGGAATACAGGGATAAAAAGTAGTCTATGTCGTCCGGGGATAGTGTAGCTTCGCAACGGTCAAAGAATTTTTGAAATCGGTTCAGTAGTTTTAAGTTTATTCGTTACATACAAAAATACAAATCTTTCCTCTTTATAATATTAGTATAGAAGTATAGATTAGGTAACTAGTAAAGCCACCAATTACTTGTTAAGCCGTCGATGCTGAACCTAATCTGTCTTCGGTCATGAATGATTTTTATTTAATTAGATTATGGGACTAAAGGAACAGAGAGTGTTTTTCATATCTATTGCGTAAATGATTTGGTAAGAACATCGTAAAAAAGTACCACAGTATTACACTGTGGTAGGTACTTTATTATGTTTATTGACTCGGCAACAATTGTTTAGGTACCTGCCCTTGAGGCGGTAAGAGTAACACATAAGTTTGCACTAATCCACGTTAAGTGGATACAATCTTATAAGTTTGCCAGCCTTTCTCTAATTATATTTAAATGTGATGCACAAATCGATGCAAATTTTTTTTTAACTATAACAGAAAACTGAGAAATGTAGATGTGTGTAGTCGAAGAACTTAATCACCGAGTAGCTACGTAACCAGTTGATTATATAATCTCGATAATAATATGTCAGTCCCAACCGTCATACACGACAAACCCGTTCCCCATATGAGTCATAATCAACTTTGTAATACTAAGATAGATTCTTTCTAACATAACATTGCTACTACGAAATAAGCAAAGGTTCATACAACTGTCATTCGAGCAACGCACAGGGACGACTGACGGACATGGAATCTCGGAACACCTTTGTGATAAAGTGGTCCGACATTTCGTGGTCGTAAGCGATATCTGTGTCTATGCGTCAAGTGAACGTTTTGTGCTACTGAGTAGTACCTAGATATAGACATGAATTTTGATACCAATAAAAAACTATAAGTATAAAATTGGAGACACTATTTGCAAAGTCAAAACAATAGAATTTTTCAATATTTCTACGATTTTTTTAACAATTTTCAATAACCTATTTTATAATATGGACGGATTTCGATAGGTTCAATTTTTTTTTTATAAATTTCTACGCAGAATACCTACTTAAGTTAATGCACTTTATTAAAATGTGTCCTAATACTTTCATTGGACTAACATTTTGTCTATACAACCATTACTTACTAAACGAAAGACAATTTAGAAAAAAAAACACAAGGTGCCAACAGCGAGTGTTATTTTAATGTATTTATTAACAACTGTAACTATAAATTGACATTAAGAGCAACATTAAATGACTGTGATTTATTATCAAAAAGTTTGAATATCATGTTGCGTCACTTCCGTTTTAAACATAGTTCAAACGAGTGTTGTGACGTCAAATAGACAAATATAACGACGTTTGTAACTGATATAGTGACAGATAGTGTACATACTTAGTACGCTTTTGAACTGGTTATACCTAGTTCAAAAGCGTACTAAGTATGTACACTATCTGTCACTATATCAGTTTATTGATATAGAAATTACTAGTACGGGCGAGGTTGGGCGCGCCGTTTATTGCCATTATATACAAGGCACATACTACATACTGAGGACCATTATAAACAGAAATATTAAAACAATTAAGAGAATGTTTTATTTATTTTATAGATCCATTATCGCTATAGTCCTGTGTTAATAGAGAGGTCTATCTTGGTATCCTATTATGCATTTGCGTTTTCGCGATTATCCTACAACATATACATAATACGAAACTGGCTAAATAACTGACTGAATGATGAAACTACTCCGTCGAGAAGCATGATAAGTTTAGTGAGTTTCCAATAGTTACATAAGTGAGAATAAGGGATTTTCAAAAATCTATCTTCCTAAGGTATAAAGTAAGTAAATTCGCGAGTTGCGAGAAACATTGTATTATTTAAAAACCCGATTCAGTCAACATTAAATAAAAATGTAACAGAACCAGAACAGGAAAATCCTTTCATTATTCAATTATCAATTAACTACATACATAACATTTTAATGTTATATTATAAGACTTACTTATACATATAGTACAGTGGCCATTCAATAAATTATGATCAGGCATATATGCCAGGTGGACAATCAACTAAATCACGTGTTAAAGTACAACCTTAATTGCCAATTATATTTTTTACTAACAAATGATAGGTTATCAACCTACGTAGTACATTTAAACTCCTTTGGCAAACTACAAATCTATGGTAGGTATAAGTAATCGATTTCTTTATGGACCTTAATAGATTTTATTACTCATGCCATTTTAGGCAAAGGAAACCATGTATTTAAAGGTATAAAGCCTAGGAGATTTTTAATTAACAGTTGGTAAATAATACAAATACTAGAGGGCACACAAAATCAATAAATGAAATATTACAGAAGTATAGCAACTTCTTCATAGAGGTGTAGGAAGATTTCTGAACAATTACTAATATTATAAAGGCTATCTTAGAATTGTTTATAGAAACACCAATACACCAACAAGTGTAGCCGTGAGTCAACCGGTCTTAAAGCATCGAGGACAAACAGATATCGATTGTATGCCATCGTTATCACCCGCTATCGGATAGAGTTCGATAACACACACCGGGGACAAACGACGCTGTTTTGTATCGATACATTATAAGATATAGACACTAAATGTAAATAATATACATACATAGGTACCTAACTACTTTAAATTTGTATGATATTATCTAGAAAATTTATTTTACCCGAAGACATACGACCAGGAGGCCTTAAAGGAGGTATTAAAAGCATCACAGTTGCAGTTAGGTTTCGATTAAAACGGACATTTTCGTATTTATGTAACTTTGGGATCGATCTCAAAAACGATTGCGCACCGTATTAGAATGTCGTTATTGCGCTTACTTTTTTTTATAATCTTATTTTTGGGGCTTTTATTCTAGGAACATGTCAGCTCATTGCGCTTACTTGACGCATACTTGACGCAAGCGTATTTGAGATCGATCCCAAAGTTACAAGAATACAAAAATTACCGTTTTAATCGAAACTTAACTGCAACTGCACTGTTTTAAATACGTGAATTGACCCCCTGATAACCCTTTCGTTATATAATGTCTAGATTTTTAGCTCAGCTAAAATTGAAGCTTAATCGAAGCCTAAGAAAGTTTAACGGTAAAACCTTACTTCTAATGTGGTGTAAGTTTCTATCTGAGCTTAATTTTTAATAGGCTTTCTGAGGGAATGCTCGATCTAGACAATATTATAATCAAAGGCGATCTAGACAATATTTAATGTATTGATTTCAATTCAATTTAGTATTGCTAGGCAGACGAAATCGTCCAATGATGTTTGCATATCATTTGTGTCGTTAGGACCGATGCGTGAACGCTGTTGACCGATTCAATCAGTTGGACAATATCAAGATGGATTCGTTTTAATTTCGTCTTTCGTTGAATTACGAGTACTGACCATAGGAGATTCGACGAAAGACGAAAGTTCAATTGAAGTAAGCGAATTGGTAAAATCCAGGCTAGCTATATGTAGGTATAAGGGTATGTCTATGGAACCAAATTTCTGGTTATCTCAAAACCTAAGTTTAGTGTTATAGTATATCCGTGTCTGTATGTACGCCTGTTCTCTAAGAAACAAGTTTAAACATAGTAAATGTTTTGTATGTAAATAGTGCATTTTATCAAATGACCTCCGATACAGATTAGAAATCTAAAAACAGATCTTTTGGCAAAAGACACAAATTAATCTGAGTGTAGGTAATTATTGTGTTGACAAAAACTTTTTCTAGATGCTAACCGCGAATGCCAAATGTAAAATATTTCTTTTTTATTGTGCTTCAGACTTTTATTTAGTAGAACAATGCATTTTTATATTTTTTTTTTTTGGACGATTTATTTCATTTATCGACCTACCTATTTCATGAATCGAATTCCAATTGTAGATCCATTGCCATGCAGACTCACATTCTGTGTACATATACTGGCCTGTTGGCCTAGTGGTTAGTGACCCTGACTGCTAAGCTGAATGTTGTAGGTTCGATTCTAGATAAAACTTTGTGTGCTAAGCACGATGGTTTATTCTGTGTCTGGGTGTCATTTATTTATGACTAGCTGACCCGGGCAACTTCGTCTGCGTAAATTTTCCGTTTTAAACATTTTTCATTGCTGCTGTGCAACTATTAGTCGTAGCGTGATGTTAAATAGCTTATAGCCTTCTTCGATTAAAGAGCTACCCAACAATATTTTTTTAAAATTTAATTCGGACTAATAGTTTCTGAGATTATGGCGTTCAAACAAACAAACTCTTCAGCTTTATAATATTATATTAAGTATGTTTATTAGTTGTCTGGTTGCCATAGTACAAACTCTGCTTAGTTTGGGATCAGATGGCGTTGTGTAAGTTGTCCCAAGATAATATTACAATTATTATTTAAATGTTCAGTAACTATGTTGAAATTCAAGCTAGCTTTGGTTGACGTCGTTTCGCAGACTGAATAACATCTGAATTTTTAATGAGACAGATTAGTGATCGTAATTTGCTTGTCTCCATAATTACGAGTTACTCGATAAGACTCTCTTCAACAATGTATGGACTTGCGCTGTCAGAAACTGCCAGAGCTATCAAAAGAACAGAACTCATACCAGGTTTCGTACTCGCCAAGCTAAGAGTTACAACAAGCTCATCCTACACAGATCGTTTTATAACGATATCTCAATAAATACTTAGATAAAATACAATATTTATAAGTTCAACAACTCCATAAAACCAGTTTAGTTTATAGATGCTATCGATCGGCGTAGTTATGAATGTTATTTCAAACAATATCAAGGCCTTGATTTCAATCTACGAAGTCATCGTTGTAACAATTGGGAGCGTCAATAGAAACCAATAGATAGGCATTTTGTTCTGTGAATGAGGGACTTTATTAGTGACATCTGACCTAACTGGACTGTTTCATTGAGTTATAATAATGTTTCATGATGGGGTACGCTGTTGATGACTTAGTACCTATGTCGCGAGAAATATTACTAACCAGCTGTGCCTGTGTTACCCGCGGTTTATTAGCCTATGTGTTAATCCAGGGTGTCAGCTAACTCCATACCAAATTTTATTAAAATCGCTCCAGCCCTTTAGACGTGAAGAAAAAACAAAGATACTTTGGCCTTTATAATATTAGTGGTAGCGGCCCGGTCCAACTTCGTACGGACTTTCCCCATCGTCTATACACATGATATGCATGTATGATAGGTACAAAAATGTAACAGAACCAGAACAGGAAAATCCTTTCATTATTCAATTATCAATTAACTACATACATAACATTTTAATGTTATATTATAAGACTTACTTATACATATAGTACAGTGGCCATTCAATAAATTATGATCAGGCATATATGCCAGGTGGACAATCAACTAAATCACGTGTTAAAGTACAACCTTAATTGCCAATTATATTTTTTACTAACAAATGATAGGTTATCAACCTACGTAGTACATTTAAACTCCTTTGGCAAACTACAAATCTATGGTAGGTATAAGTAATCGATTTCTTTATGGACCTTAATAGATTTTATTACTCATGCCATTTTAGGCAAAGGAAACCATGTATTTAAAGGTATAAAGCCTAGGAGATTTTTAATTAACAGTTGGTAAATAATACAAATACTAGAGGGCACACAAAATCAATAAATGAAATATTACAGAAGTATAGCAACTTCTTCATAGAGGTGTAGGAAGATTTCTGAACAATTACTAATATTATAAAGGCTATCTTAGAATTGTTTATAGAAACACCAATACACCAACAAGTGTAGCCGTGAGTCAACCGGTCTTAAAGCATCGAGGACAAACAGATATCGATTGTATGCCATCGTTATCACCCGCTATCGGATAGAGTTCGATAACACACACCGGGGACAAACGACGCTGTTTTGTATCGATACATTATAAGATATAGACACTAAATGTAAATAATATACATACATAGGTACCTAACTACTTTAAATTTGTATGATATTATCTAGAAAATTTATTTTACCCGAAGACATACGACCAGGAGGCCTTAAAGGAGGTATTAAAAGCATCACAGTTGCAGTTAGGTTTCGATTAAAACGGACATTTTCGTATTTATGTAACTTTGGGATCAATCTCAAAAACGATTGCGCACCGTATTAGAATGTCGTTATTGCGCTTACTTTTTTTTATAATCTTATTTTTGGGGCTTTTATTCTAGGAACATGTCAGCTCATTGCGCTTACTTGACGCATACTTGACGCAAGCGTATTTGAGATCGATCCCAAAGTTACAAGAATACAAAAATTACCGTTTTAATCGAAACTCAACTGCAACTGCACTGCTTTAAATACGTGAATTGACCCCCTGATAACCCTTTCGTTATATAATGTCTAGATTTTTAGCTCAGCTAAAATTGAAGCTTAATCGAAGCCTAAGAAAGTTTAACAATAAAACCTTACTTCTAATGTGGTGTAAGTTTCTAGCTGACCTTAATTTTTAATACGCTTTCTGAGGGAATGCTCGATCTAGACAATATTATAATCAAAGGCGATCTAGACAATATTTATTGTATCAATTTCAATTCAATTTAGTATTGCCAGGCAGACGAAATCGTCCATTGGTGTTTGCATATCATTTGTGTTGTTAGGACCAATGCGTGAACGCTGTTGACCGATTCAATCAGTTGGACAATATCAAGATGGATTCGTTCGAATTTCGTCTTTCGTTGAATTACGAGTACTGACCCTAGGAGATTCGACGAAAGACGAAAGTTCGATTGAAGTAAGCGAATTGGTAAAATCCAGGCTAGCTATATGTAGGTATAAGGGTATGTCTATGGAACCAAATTTCTAGTTATTTCAAAACCTAAGTTTAGAGTTAATACTATAACTAATACTATCCGTGTCTGTATGTACGCCTGATCTCTAAGAATCAAGTTTAAACATAGTAAATGTTTTGTATGTAAATAGTGCATTTTATCAAATGACCTCCGATACAGATTAGAAATCTAAAAACAGATCTTTTGGCAAAAGACACAGATTAATCTGAGTGTAGGTAATTATTGTGTTGACAAAAACTTTTTCTAGATGTTAACCGCGAATGCCAAATGTAAAATATTTCTTTTTTATTGTGCTTTAGACTTTTATTTAGTAGAACAATGCATTTTTATATAATTTTTAAAGAGGACGATTTATTTCATTTATCGACCTACCTATTTCATGAATCGAATTCCAATTGTAGATCCATTGCCATGCAGACTTACATTCTGTGTATATTTACTGGCCTGTTGGCCTAGTGGTTAGTGACCCTGACTGCTAAGCTGAATGTTGTAGGTTCGATTCTAGATAAAACTTTGTGTGCTAAGCACGATGGTTTATTCTGTGTCTGGGTGTCATTTATTTATGACTAGCTGACCCGGGCAACTTCGTCTGCGTAAATTTTCCGTTTTTAAACATTTTTCATTGCTGCTGTGCAACTATTAGTCGTAGCGTGATGTTATATAGCTTATAGCCTTCTTCGATTAAAGAGCTACCCAACAATATTTTTTTTAAATTTAATTCGGACCAGTAGTTTCTGAGATTATGGCGTTCAAACAAACAAACTCTTCAGCTTTATAATATTATATTAAGTATGTTTATTAGTTGTCTGGTTGCCATAGTACAAACTCTGCTTAGTTTGGGATCAGATGGCGTTGTGTAAGTTGTCCCAAGATAATATTACAATTATTATTTAAATGTTCAGTAACTAAGTTGAAATTCAAGCTAGCTTTGGTTGACGTCGTTTCGCAGACTGAATAACATCCGAATTTTTAATGAGACAGATTAGTGATCGTAATTTGCTTGTCTCCATAATTACGAGTTACTCGATAAGACTCTCTTCAACAATGTATGGACTTGCGCTGTCAGAAACTGCCAGAGCTATCAAAAGAACAGAACTCATACCAGGTTTCGTACTCGCCAAGCTAAGAGTTACAACAAGCTCATCCTACACAGATCGTTTTATAACGATATCTCAATAAATACTTAGATAAAATACAATATTTATAAGTTCAACAACTCCATAAAACCAGTTTAGTTTATAGATGCTATCGATCGGCGTAGTTATGAATGTTATTTCAAACAATATCAAGGCCTTGATTTCAATCTACGAAGTCATCGTTGTAACAATTGGGAGCGTCAATAGAAACCAATAGATAGGCATTTTGTTCTGTGAATGAGGGACTTTATTAGTGACATCTGACCTAACTGGACTGTTTCATTGAGTTATAATAATGTTTCATGATGGGGTACGCAGTTGATGACTTAGTACCTATGTCGCGAGAAATATTACTAACCAGCTGTGCCTGTGTTACCCGCGGTTTATTAGCCTATGTGTTAATCCAGGGTGTCAGCTAACTCCATACCAAATTTTATTAAAATCGCTCCAGCCGTTTAGACGTGAAGAAAAAACAAAGATACTTTGGCCTTTATAATATTAGTGGTAGCGGCCCGGTCCAACTTCGTACGGACTTTCCCCATCGTCTATACACATGATATGCATGTATGATAGGTACAAAAATGTAACAGAACCAGAACAGGAAAATCCTTTCATTATTCAATTATCAATTAACTACATACATAACATTTTAATGTTATATTATAAGACTTACTTATACATATAGTACAGTGGCCATTCAATAAATTATGATCAGGCATATATGCCAGGTGGACAATCAACTAAATCACGTGTTAAAGTACAACCTTAATTGCCAATTATATTTTTTACTAACAAATGATAGGTTATCAACCTACGTAGTACATTTAAACTCCTTTGGCAAACTACAAATCTATGGTAGGTATAAGTAATCGATTTCTTTATGGACCTTAATAGATTTTATTACTCATGCCATTTTAGGCAAAGGAAACCATGTATTTAAAGGTATAAAGCCTAGGAGATTTTTAATTAACAGTTGGTAAATAATACAAATACTAGAGGGCACACAAAATCAATAAATGAAATATTACAGAAGTATAGCAACTTCTTCATAGAGGTGTAGGAAGATTTCTGAACAATTACTAATATTATAAAGGCTATCTTAGAATTGTTTATAGAAACACCAATACACCAACAAGTGTAGCCGTGAGTCAACCGGTCTTAAAGCATCGAGGACAAACAGATATCGATTGTATGCCATCGTTATCACCCGCTATCGGATAGAGTTCGATAACACACACCGGGGACAAACGACGCTGTTTTGTATCGATACATTATAAGATATAGACACTAAATGTAAATAATATACATACATAGGTACCTAACTACTTTAAATTTGTATGATATTATCTAGAAAATTTATTTTACCCGAAGACATACGACCAGGAGGCCTTAAAGGAGGTATTAAAAGCATCACAGTTGCAGTTAGGTTTCGATTAAAACGGACATTTTCGTATTTATGTAACTTTGGGATCAATCTCAAAAACGATTGCGCACCGTATTAGAATGTCGTTATTGCGCTTACTTTTTTTTATAATCTTATTTTTGGGGCTTTTATTCTAGGAACATGTCAGCTCATTGCGCTTACTTGACGCATACTTGACGCAAGCGTATTTGAGATCGATCCCAAAGTTACAAGAATACAAAAATTACCGTTTTAATCGAAACTCAACTGCAACTGCACTGCTTTAAATACGTGAATTGACCCCCTGATAACCCTTTCGTTATATAATGTCTAGATTTTTAGCTCAGCTAAAATTGAAGCTTAATCGAAGCCTAAGAAAGTTTAACAATAAAACCTTACTTCTAATGTGGTGTAAGTTTCTAGCTGACCTTAATTTTTAATACGCTTTCTGAGGGAATGCTCGATCTAGACAATATTATAATCAAAGGCGATCTAGACAATATTTATTGTATCAATTTCAATTCAATTTAGTATTGCCAGGCAGACGAAATCGTCCATTGGTGTTTGCATATCATTTGTGTTGTTAGGACCAATGCGTGAACGCTGTTGACCGATTCAATCAGTTGGACAATATCAAGATGGATTCGTTCGAATTTCGTCTTTCGTTGAATTACGAGTACTGACCCTAGGAGATTCGACGAAAGACGAAAGTTCGATTGAAGTAAGCGAATTGGTAAAATCCAGGCTAGCTATATGTAGGTATAAGGGTATGTCTATGGAACCAAATTTCTAGTTATTTCAAAACCTAAGTTTAGAGTTAATACTATAACTAATACTATCCGTGTCTGTATGTACGCCTGATCTCTAAGAATCAAGTTTAAACATAGTAAATGTTTTGTATGTAAATAGTGCATTTTATCAAATGACCTCCGATGCAGATTAGAAATCTAAAAACAGATCTTTTGGCAAAAGACACAGATTAATCTGAGTGTAGGTAATTATTGTGTTGACAAAAACTTTTTCTAGATGTTAACCGCGAATGCCAAATGTAAAATATTTCTTTTTTATTGTGCTTTAGACTTTTATTTAGTAGAACAATGCATTTTTATATAATTTTTAAAGAGGACGATTTATTTCATTTATCGACCTACCTATTTCATGAATCGAATTCCAATTGTAGATCCATTGCCATGCAGACTTACATTCTGTGTATATTTACTGGCCTGTTGGCCTAGTGGTTAGTGACCCTGACTGCTAAGCTGAATGTTGTAGGTTCGATTCTAGATAAAACTTTGTGTGCTAAGCACGATGGTTTATTCTGTGTCTGGGTGTCATTTATTTATGACTAGCTGACCCGGGCAACTTCGTCTGCGTAAATTTTCCGTTTTTAAACATTTTTCATTGCTGCTGTGCAACTATTAGTCGTAGCGTGATGTTATATAGCTTATAGCCTTCTTCGATTAAAGAGCTACCCAACAATATTTTTTTTAAATTTAATTCGGACCAGTAGTTTCTGAGATTATGGCGTTCAAACAAACAAACTCTTCAGCTTTATAATATTATATTAAGTATGTTTATTAGTTGTCTGGTTGCCATAGTACAAACTCTGCTTAGTTTGGGATCAGATGGCGTTGTGTAAGTTGTCCCAAGATAATATTACAATTATTATTTAAATGTTCAGTAACTAAGTTGAAATTCAAGCTAGCTTTGGTTGACGTCGTTTCGCAGACTGAATAACATCCGAATTTTTAATGAGACAGATTAGTGATCGTAATTTGCTTGTCTCCATAATTACGAGTTACTCGATAAGACTCTCTTCAACAATGTATGGACTTGCGCTGTCAGAAACTGCCAGAGCTATCAAAAGAACAGAACTCATACCAGGTTTCGTACTCGCCAAGCTAAGAGTTACAACAAGCTCATCCTACACAGATCGTTTTATAACGATATCTCAATAAATACTTAGATAAAATACAATATTTATAAGTTCAACAACTCCATAAAACCAGTTTAGTTTATAGATGCTATCGATCGGCGTAGTTATGAATGTTATTTCAAACAATATCAAGGCCTTGATTTCAATCTACGAAGTCATCGTTGTAACAATTGGGAGCGTCAATAGAAACCAATAGATAGGCATTTTGTTCTGTGAATGAGGGACTTTATTAGTGACATCTGACCTAACTGGACTGTTTCATTGAGTATAATAATGTTTCATGATGGGGTACGCAGTTGATGACTTAGTACCTATGTCGCGAGAAATATTACTAACCAGCTGTGCCTGTGTTACCCGCGGTTTATTAGCCTATGTGTTAATCCAGGGTGTCAGCTAACTCCATACCAAATTTTATTAAAATCGCTCCAGCCGTTTAGACGTGAAGAAGTAACAAAGATACTTTCGCCTTTATAATATTAGTGGAAGTGTGATACTAGCGGCCCGGTCCAACTTCGTACGGACTTTCCCCATCGTCTATACACATGATATGCATATATGATAGGTACATATAAATAATCCGTAAGAAATTATCTAAACGATAGTGAAAATCACATCAAAATCGTCTGCGTAGTTTAGAAGATCTAAGCGCACAGACAGCGGTAGCGACTTAGTTTTATACAATGTTAAGATTAAGTTTAAGAAGATTCGAATAACAGAATTAGCTACTAGCAATACTCGGCCAATCTTAAGGGGCGTCTAAACGGGCCATTTTTTAGGGCAATTTGTGGCGGGAATGTTCGACTGCTGCGCCCCATGAGGGATTCCAACCCACAGTCTCTTACTGTGGGTTGGAATCCCTCATGGGACACACTTTATATGATCGACAAATTGTTGTTCGAAGTCTGGGTGTACTGTTTGTGCTACCTAAGTTTGAGTATTTGATGTTCGCGCGCAACCTGAGCACAACTCAAATTTAGGTATCGGAGGGGATGAAGGATGAAGGATCCATGTCTATATCTATTCTTCTATTATAAAGAAGAAATATTTGTATTTTTGTATGTAACGAATAAACTTAAAAACTACTTACTGGACCGATTTCAAAAATTCTTTCACTGTTGGGAAGCTACACTATACCCGCGTGACACTGGCTACTTTTAATCCCTGTATTCCTACGGGAACTTCACAGGTGAAACCACGAGGCGTCCGCTAGTGTAATATTATAAAGAGGAAAGATTTGATTTTTGTTTGCTACGATTTAACACAAAAACTACTCAACCGATTTCAAAAATTCTTGACCTCCACCTTTCCTCACCATTAGAAAGCTACATCATCGGGGAGTAACATAGGGTTAATTTTATTGTCAAAAAAATTAGAGGAAATTGCAATAATGTAACTACGATATGACACCCGTGCGAAGCCGGGGTAGGCAGGCGTAGGCGTAGGCAGTAGTAATATAAAAGAGAAACTTATATCTTGTATAATTTCGACAGTAACTTTCTTTTAGTCAATTTGCTATTAAGGACAAAAAAGGTGTAATTTTCTGCCAGTGGCGAAGGGTCCTTAGAACACCATTACTTTCGATTTTCCTTTAGATTATAGATACTTAGTATTATAGGTACAAAGAACCATGTCCAACTGTATTGATGTATTAAATGTATTGTTTTATTGCCAGGTTGTTTTCTCTGGCTTTACCTATTGTTTGCGAACTTGGCATTGTTGTTTTGCATCCTAAGTGTTTAGTGTGTAGTGTAAGTGTGAGAATTTCAACAAGATATATTTTTGTAACGGGTTACCTCTGTAAAATACAACCCTTCGCTACTGCCGACAGCATAACAACATAGCCGAAGCTTACACAAGCGTTACTACAAAACCAAGTATTATAATAGATTTTTTAATAACCCAACGCATATTAAAACATTTTAAAGACACACCTTTAGCAAACTAAAATCCAATGTATCAAGATAACAGGGCTTGTCGCAACATGACCCTGGCCCATTTAAACTGCCCAAAACTTTGGTACTATAAAAATTATAACTCGTCTAATCTGAAAACAAATAAAAGGGTGATAAGACAGGCAAACAGTTTTGTAATCGAGGTAGGTAACGCCTCAATGTTTTTCCATTATATTTTTTATGATATGGATCGTTTTAATGTCTTTGATGTCTGTTATTACAGTTTTGTACTATTGTTCCTAAAAGCATATTGATGGCGGCCGCAGTAACATAAATTGGTGGGCAGAAGGCGCTAGGACTTTCATTAATTTGATGCCTTTAACAAGATGTTTTGTTTATATACTGCTTCTAGATGTCCCGCGCAACTTCGTCTGCGTAATTTTTCCCCGTTTTTGCAACATTTTTCATTGTTGCTCCGCTCCTATTCATTGCAGCGTGATGTTATATAGCCTATAGCGTTCCTCGATAAATGGGATTAGATATCCCATTTATCAAACATTCAAAGATTTTTCAATTCGGACCCGAGATTATCGCGTTCAAACAAACAAACACACTTTTCAGCTATATAATATTAGTATAGATAGGTACTGTTTATATACATTTTATTTTCTAGTGTAAAACAGCAAGATTGTCTTATGTAAAACCTTATATTTTCCCTCTTTAACAAAAAAAAAAGTTTTTGCATTATGCGAGATATATCGTTTGAAACCAAATAATAATAACAATATCTTCGGACAACTCACACAACACATCACCAAAGATAAGAAAAAAATAAGAATTCTGTATCACGGGAGTCACCATAGCTTTAGAACTCACTGTGAATCAAAAGTATGCAAAATAAAGCCTTTAATGACCTAGTGACATAAACTAGGCCAAATATAAAAGAAAACTATGATATCTATATAGGTATATAAAAATGAATCTCTATTTCTCTCAGTCACGAGATAGCTAGAGAACGACTTTACCGATTTCATTCACTCTTTTTTAGTTTTCTAATACTCTGTAGGTTGTTACGTAAAAAAAAAAAAAAATTATAATAATAACAGGGGGTACGAAGTTCGCCGGGGCTAGTTAACAATAAAAACCAGTCAATTAAGTACTTATAGTTTGTCATAAAACGGCATTGGTTCAATGCTCGCGAATTTTCTCTCAATGACCCAATACAATGCGTGAGTAGACAGGGTGTGTACCGAAGGTCGCGAGTTGCCAAGCGACCTCGATTAATAATTAGAATACTGGCATACCACAAAAGCGTACTGACATGACAGATAATCAGAGTATAAATACCTAATTTCATATTAACCTATTCGATGTCCCACTGTTGGGCACGAGTCTCCCCAGTAGAACCAATTATATCCTGGGTTTTTTTGCCATAATCGCCACGCTTGGCGAGCGGGTTGCAGATCGCAGTAAGGCTTTAAAGTACGCAAAGGACGCTGCTGCCCGTCCTCCGGTGTGACATCCCTTAGTCGCCTTGACGACACGGGAAGATATGGGGATAAAATATCTAATTTATACTATAGAATTTTATAAGCTACGGGTCTTAATCGCGTAAATATTATATTTTAAAGCTAAATACCTTTGTTTCGACCGTATTGCAACGGCCGTGGTCACGGGTAGACTCTACCCGTGACCACGGCCGTTGCAATACCCGTAGCTAATAATTATATAATGTGTACAAATCGCGAAAGTTTACGAACCTAACTTATATGGAAATTAGCAAAAACAGGAATTGTTTATCAAATAACAATGTTTTATAGGAACTTGACAAATGATACAGACATAATATTGCTACGGATGTGATTCCGAAAGTCACGCAGTTCACAAATATTTGAGGTATTGGTTGCCAGTTCCATCAGTTGCCATCAACTTCTAGGTACTATTCCACAATTGTTATTGTAAAACTACTACTAATCAGATTTTGATAAAAGATAGCTTCTACCACTGTGGGATCCAGGATTGTTGTGTGGGGGGAGCCACATAGAGTTGTTGTTGCACCACTCACACGAATGGAATAAGTGATAAGTGATAAATGTTAATAAACTTTCGCGATTTGTACACATTACAACGGCCGTGGTCACGGGTAGACTGTCTACCCGTGACCACGGCCGTTGCAATACGGTCGAAACGTCGGCCAATAAACAAGGTATTTTCCCTTAAATTATTCACGCGATTATTATTCGATTAAGACTCGTAGCATATATAATTTTATAATGGAATAGGTGAATCATGAACGATTTTGGGGGCGCGTAAGCCTCCCATCAGAATCAGAATCACATTCAATCCAAACTAATATTGTAATTTAAATCTGTCTGTTACATTTTCGTGATTAAATTGCTGAACTGATTTAGATAACATTTTGTATGGAGATAGTTTGAGTCCCAGGAAAGTATGTAATAGTTTTTATAGTGACAATCAACATCATAACCGCAAACATTTTAAGTTTACATCGCTTTAACCAACATCTATAAAGACGGAGTCATGTGCAAAAACTGGTCAAATATAAATCACCCAACAAGAACATATTACTTTATATTACAAGACAAAATACATACCCACTAAATATCAATTTATACATACACAGGCACTACAAGTATGACTAAAACATAAATTGATAAAAAATGGCTCATAAACGAGTTGTAAAACCAGAGAGTATTTGTTTAGTATGAAAAGTGTGTCATAATTACTCATTGTATTAGTTTCCCACCGAGTGTCATTATATCACACAACGGTTACAACTTTTTGCCATTGCTTGCAACCTAGCACAATAAAAATCGAGGATAATAATTCACATTTTTAAATGTATTTAAAACTTACAATAACAGTATTTGTTGTTATGAATTGGTGGATTCTCTCATATTCGTAATAGTTAGTTTAGTCTCTCATATTTTATAACATACAACATACTCGGTTTGCTTAATTTCTTTATGTTATCACTTTAAACATCTCCTTGAAAATTAAACCTGTATATCACTATCACAACCTGTATATCACATCTAAATAACTTGGTAACACATTGTAAATTAAAACAAGGAAAAATTCTATTGTTTTCTTTTAAAATGGGGGTGTATTCTTTTTGTCCAATATTGCAAGGTACAATAACTAATCTACTTTAAAATAACATTTTGAAGTAAGTTTACAACAAATTATATTTAGTCTTGAGCACTTTAAAATTACTGATTTGTGCAATAATAAATTCTTTATAGTTACCTTACTTTTTTAATATTATGTATGAAATCTTAAATATAATGACAGTAAAAACAAACTAAACTTAGTTTGCTGGCTGACAAGAACTTTTTTTAAAAAAATATTCTTAAAAAATTCAAGTGGGCTGAAAGAGGTAAGTTTTTTAATAATTGTTACCAGAGTAAAAACATTCAGGTGTGTTGATAAGCTTTAGGATTGTTTAGTTATCAGTGTAATGAGACAATACATTACTTGAGGAAGTCCTGAGTGGTTACAGTAACCTTCATTAGAGTTTTTAATGATAAAAACGAATTGGTCTGGTCATAGAGTAATGGATTAGTTTAACTTTGGAACACTTCCTAAAGTTATCAAGGCATAGCTAATAAAGTCTATACTAAGTACATACCTTGCGAAAAGCAAACAGTTCATTTTGAAGTTTCTGCCTTTCAGCAGAGGGCTGGTTTCCCTTCCCGCGGATAAACTTTAGCATTCTGCCGGCCTGCAACAAAACAACCACTTAGCACACTTCACATACACTACAATAAACAAACATATATACAAAACACTACCCCAACCATTATAATTTCATGCTTGTACTCGCGAACACTTGTACACCGACCGGCAACGAAAAGCCGACTGAGTTTTATAGACTGTTAGCTCATGCCCAACGATATGCCTAGCCCGCGCACCGAGATAATAACACGAGCTACACTTGGAATCGCAAGATAACCGGCTTCTAGATAACACAATCGATACGCCCAAATACCCAAAATTAGGCACTTTAGAATAACTTTAGAACAATTTAGAAATTATGGCCATTGCCCTGTGAGACAACGCCTGCCAAACAGGTTACACGTACAACAATAATACAATGTTTTGAGTAACCTATGAAAGAGCGTCGTTAGATAACGAATGTGTACATACCCAAAGACGACAGTTTGAAGGGTTTTAGTGATAAAATCCAAAATTAGAGGGATGACAGACAAGTCACAAACGGCGTCAGAAATACACACAAACATGAAAAAGCACTCACAAATTCATGGACGCACGCACGCACAACGCACTCACACTAATGTCGTCAAGTGACGTGACTGGTTTTATGTGTTGCCTTGAACAAGAAACTTTCTCCTTAAAATATTTTTTTATTTATTCATATTTCAAATCATCGATTTATGTTTATCATACTAGTACATTCATACAATCGTTTGCAGTTGCCCGTTTTACGTTGTAAATTTGTAAAAAGAATAAATTTGTGCCAAATGTAGTGATTTCGAAAACATTTAAAATAATCGTTGCCTGGCATACAATTTGCACCAGTCCTTTAACATGGTGTATAGTATATTAGTCGCAGCCCCTTATCAAGTTTATAAACATTCAAACATTGTAAAATTGGCAATTTGAAAAGAGTGGCCGCGAGTTTTTATTGTCAGGCTCTTTTCTCCGGCTTTACCTATTGTTTCCGAACTTGGCATTACATGTACATGTAGAATCCCGACGTATCACAAGAGTTGTTTTGCATCCTAAATGAATAAAGAATTTTGAATTTTGGCAAGTTATGAAAATACTATTTTGAATTTTATATCTACATAATTATTTGCAGTGAAGTTCCACCAAAAAGCAAATTATTTGCCTGAAACTGTACAGGTTTTTTACTATAGCAACACAGAATGTGGTGTGTTCAAAGTTTCAATAGATTGTGATCGTATTTTTTTTATTATTCGTATATATTTGACTGAATCTATTGTTTTTTTTTTAAAGATAACTTTATATCAACGATTCTTTCAAAGTACGATTTTCCTAATAAAAGTAAGTCATGAATCACATTTGAGTTCAGGAAAAGGATGATTTAGCTTGAAATTTGAACGCACTCTACCACAGATTGCAATTTTGGATGACGTATTCAAAATTAATGAAAAAATGCAAATTTTATTAATAATATCTGAACGATGTTAAGCGTAATATAATGCTGATAATAAATAGTAGTGGATATATAATTATGAATAAAAAGCGAGTTAGTGATAAATATTGAATAAAAAGCAAAGTTGCTGTTGTGACTCTTTGCTTTTATTTCTTTTACAGGCGTTTTAGGAATGTATTACAAGAAGCTCTTATTTGTTGCTAGCTATACAGTATACAGGTGAAATGCAGCTTTGAAATGCGTTGAATTCCTTTATTCACTCACACTTGCACATAATTAGTATATTTGATTTTGGTGAGCGAGCGGATATAGCAGCGTTAATCAAACTATTATATAAAACAAATAAATAAACACTGTTGTAATTAAACGCACCCCTGGCTGCTCTTCTAAAGACATTGTATCACTCATTTTTGACTAGAAAAATGTTGATTTTCTATCACAAAAACGTTTTATCCACATGTGGGATGTACTTGCAATCGATGGTAGCCGGCAGTATACACCCTATTTAGTCTGTGGTCTCCCTTCGTTCCACCCTCTGGGAAATATTCGAGGGGTGGGTTACGGGGACCTGTGTTGCTTTTTAAATCCTGTTTTGTGACATAGTCTTTTGAGGACCTCAATATTTTAATAACAAAGTGTAGCTGCCTTTAAATATATTAATTTAGTTAGGTAGGTAGGTAGCTATAGGATATAAGTAGGTACCTAGGTAATGTGTATTACTTACCTCAGTCTATTTTGTTTGAGCCTAAGCTGCTATATATGTTGCAAGAGTGATTTCTTGAACTGCATACTTCAGGACAATGACAATTTACGAATTCCTATTAAGAAGTTAATAATACAGTAGGTAGAAATAGATCTGTCGAGGTCTCGAGTACTGACATCATGAACTTCTTTTACGTGTAGACTCTTTGTTGTGGGACCTGTTTTCGTGTGTGTTTGTGTTTCGTTCGGGGAAGAATTTTGAGTTTTTAATTCCTAGACAAAGATCCCGATACCGATCAGTCAGTGCGAGTGTACTGGAGCCCTGAATGTTACAGTAGGAAGGAACTAACCAAGTACCGACAGACAATTTGTGTAAACTAAGAACTAGATGACTTGGGTGCTGCAAGAGTTTATTCTGATTGTCCAAGTGCAAGTTGCGGTTCGTACGACTTGAGGTGTACATAATTGAATGAACAGCAAAATCAGGAGTATAGCTACCGGCATATCAGCCGTATGAAGTATACAGGGCCCCCAGGCTACAGAAGCCCCGAACGTGCGTAGCAATTGCATCCCCCAGCAATATTAGATACATTTTTTTTTTAAGACGACTCCCGCAGTAGGTTACAAGTCCTGTGTCGCGAGGGACTTACAAACGTACAAGTCGCAGACACAAAGTACACCCAGACTCGGAACAACAATTTGTGAATCACACAAAGTGGTGTCCTGTGTGGGAATAGAACCCACGACCTCTTGCGTAGCAGTCGGACATACTCCCACCGCGCCACAGAGGCATTCAAAGTTATTATTATTATTATTATGTATGTCGTTTCCTTATCACGGGACTATGGAGTCCCGGTCATTTGGGAGGCGTGCGTGGAGCCGAAGCCAACACGTAGAGGCCCGTTAGACACTTTAATCTAAAGGCTATGTGACACAAACCGGCGAATATCGTTGTATACACTATATAAATGTACCCAACGACATTCCCCGGTTAGTGTAAAAACTATTGTCAAAAAGTGGTAGCTCAGAAACAGGGTTATAGAGGTGATGTGTTAGTGGAATGGTTAGCTGGTACTATTGAAGGACTATGGCGCCTGCCCTGCAAACACATGGTAAAAACACATGGACAAATGGGCAGGCGGTGACTCGCAACTCACTAGATGGGCCCCCTTCTGGCCGCCACAGACATACAGCCAAACAGGCGACAGGGAGCAACATGGGTGTGAGCAGCTTGGGGTGTCGAGCGGTGCGGCGCCGGTTTCACCATAAGAAGGCCCGTGAACGGGTTTCCCCGTAATTATGCCCTTGAAAATGACACTTCTAACCCCGAGCATACAAGCTCTGGCGACCTCCCTCTGGCCGGCTGGCTAAGGCAAGATAGAGTTGAGAGTCCTGTGGACGCTCTTGGTGTTCCACTCCCGCCGGCCAGTGAAGGCAAGCGGGAGACGAGGCCCTGACCGACTCTCTGAGCCATCGGGACCGCATTGTCGCCACGCACATTCAGCTCGCCACAAAGCTGCCCTGCGGTTTGTGTACTCTTATTTCACCCTCATGAGACATTTATTATTATTATTATTATAGTTGCAAATTTGTTCAAGCGACTCACATTAGTCGTTTAAGTGTCTAGTTAAAGGTCTAGAGGAGAATGTGAGTCGCACGCACTTAAATGGGATCCCCATTTAGATACAGTGTCCACTTATGGCAACCGCCCCTGGGTATCGGTGGTCGGTTGATAATTTTCAACCGACTTCAAGGACCAAGGACGAGGTTCTCAATTCGTCTGTATGTTTTTTTTGTATGTTTGTTCACCGATTACGCAAAGACGGCTAGACCGATTTGAAAAAATATTTTTGTGTTTGAAAACTTCCAAGTTGGTCCCATTGTCATCCGATCACGATCTGATGATGGGATCCCGGAGTAATCGAAGAAACTCTTAAAATATCAAAGGCACACCTACAGTGATTTAGGTATATTTCACAGTGATCGTGCATTTATTCTTAAAAAACACCAATTGGTGAAGTGGAACTGATGATGAAGACCACAAATGACGAGCAGACCTGTTTAATATTTTACAGTTTGCGATTCAGCTACTTTAATATGGTATTTAGCACTTTATTCTCGTTATACTACTATTACACAATGTAATAGAGCTGATAGTGAACTCAACAACAATTAACGGCCCTGTATCGGGGCAAGCAATATTTTGTAAAAGGATTTGAGTAGTTGACATAAGCCTATTGTAACTTAAGTGAATTACATACCAATTTAACCCACTAAAAAGTGAGAAATAAAAAACTTTTTTACAAAAAATATATTACCGACTTCAAAAAAGGCAACTAAAAAGCAACAGACATAAAGACTACTATTTCATGGCACCAACTTCAAAATCTTTAATTTCTTTTTGTAATTAAAGTTAATCGTTTTCTTTAAAATAATATATACCTAGGTATATTATTTTTTGAAAGAAAACGATTTACTTTTGTAAGTAAAGATTCTGCGTGATAAATTACGGCCATTCTTTTCTATCCTTTAAAAAACATGTATTCTTATTCATTAAGTAGCAGTAAATTGGCCAATATTTAAGCACATAAAGTTTTTACATCGTAAGTGGATGCTCCTACTATGTTGTGCCCATTGAGGCTGATGTATCCGATCTCGTGTACTCTTCTAATATTATTGACATCTTTTTTTTTTGCATCAGTCCTCTAATATGGTGTGTAATATAATGGTGGCAGCACCTTACCTGCATATACAGTTTATAAACAGAGAAACATTGTAAACATTGGCAATTTGAAAAGAGTGGCCACGAGTTTTTATTGCCTGTTATTTTCTCGGGCTTTACCTATTGTTTGCGAACAGGCATTACCAGTAAATGTAGAATCGACTTTTCACAAGTGTAGTATTTTGCTTCCTAAGTGAATAAATCATTTTTATTATTATTATTATTTGTTTTTTAGTTGCATTGTATTTATTTTTTACGTGATATCGTCATAAGAAAACATTGATGACATTGTAATCAACAACCATGCCTGTGATAGCTTTTTTAATATATTTTTTCAATTGTAACGCATGTCACTGCAATCGCCATTAACATTGATGACATTGTACCTAATAAACAACTATGCCTGTGACAGCTTTAGTGGATCCAGACTTCAGTCGTCCAACAGCGGGAACGTGACGGACTGTGACACTTTTTCGTGCGTGCACCCGGTCATCGATTTGATGATGATTATTAATATACTTACAACCTCGCGCTCTAGCTTCTTTACATAACGCAAAATAACTTTGTAATAACAGTTTTGGAAAATATTTATTATATTAACCCTCACCTACCACTTGCTATTGGAGTTATGACCTGAGCCACCTACAGACTATTTTAACCCTAAACTTGACAAAGTAATACCTATCGATTTTACTCCGTGGTCACCCAGATATGTGGTAAATGGCTGTGAGACAAAAATAGGTAGTAGGTGGTGAAGGATTAATTTATATTTTTTATTTAAAAAAATATAAGTATTAGGTACTAAGTTATTTGGTGTAATGTAAAGAAGCTAAAGAAAAGATGGTTATTAGTATAATAAAAATCCCTCTGTTTTGTATTTTATATAACATACATTTTATTTTATTATATGCGTGATAAAAATCGTTGCACATTTTAGGAGGAATCGTAGTTTTCTAAGTGACCAGTAACTTTTGCCCGTCAGTTTATTTACATATTAATAATAAATAATAATATCTTGGGACAACTTACACAACGCTATTTGATCCCAAACTAAGCAGAGCTTGTACTATGGCAACCAGAAAACTGATAAACATACATATAAATATATTTTTCTGAATACATACATATTATAGATAAATAACACCCAGACACAGAATAAACCATCGTGCTCATCACACAAAGTTTTATCCTGGGTGGGGATCGAACCCATGTTTGGTATGTGGGTTAGGTATTAAATATTCAAGTAAAACTGGGGGATAGTATAAGTAGCTATATCCTTCTTTTATCTCAGTTGGTTCAATGTCCTACCATTGTTTTTTTAATTTACCTGGTTGCCGCTTGGTTAACTAACGTAAGATATTCCTATATTTTATTCCCTTATGGGATTTTAGGAATCAAATAAAAAAAAATGTCAGTCCGTTTTAGGGCGATTGGCACACTGCCACGCATCACGGAGCGGGATGTAGGCGTGTGATCTACAAGCGAGGAATTGCAGATCACGCGCCTTCATGCGGGGAACAGGCACCCTCCCACGTATCCTTGTTATTCTGATAGAGAGATATACCCTAGCACCACGACGCGGAATTGACATCAGAAAGATACCTAAACCAAAGAATACTAACTATTATAGCGGACTGACAGTTGAATTTTTGAATTTTTTAATACTTATAGGTATAATAAGACAGGTGGTTCGATTGCGGTTTGGTTACGGAAGTCTCGGGATCGATTCCTGGGTCCGGCATTCAAATTTTTCTATCTTTCAAAAATGCAATTATTGTATTTGTAAAGTAATTGGCATGGAATGCCTATAAAATTACTTCAATATTCGGCCTGCGACATCATAATTTGTTAAAATGCTCTTTGTAACGAAGCAATAACAAAAGCCGTGATAGTTCTTTAACTACCGGCTAGATGGCGCATGCGAGGGCCCAACTCGCTAGCATCAAAGGATAGAAAAATTTGAGGTCTAGTAACATAGTCCAGACAGCAGGTGGTTCGATTCCGGCCCCGGTTTGGCTACGGAAGTCTCGGGTTCGATTCCTGGGTCTGGACTTCAAAAATGTTTATCTATCTTTAAGAAATGCAATTAATGTATTTGTAAAGTAATTGGCAAGAAATGCCTTTAAAAGTTACTTCATTATTCGGCCTGCGACATCATAATTTGTTAAAATGCTCTCTGTAACGAAGCAATAACAAAAGCCGTGATAGTTCTTTAACTACCGGCTAGATGGCGCATGCGAGGGCCCAACTCGCTAGCATGAAAAGATAGAAAAATTTGATGTCTAGTAACATAGTCCAGACAGGTGGAAATGCCTATAACAATTACTTCAAGGACTGACAGTTTTTAGTGGACCCCAAAAAACCCTTAGGAGACTGGCACACTGCCATGCACATTGGCAAAAAATGCCTGCAAGAGTTGCAGATTACGCGCCATCGTGCGGAGAACACGTGCCCTCTCAAGTTTTCTTGTTATTCTGATAGAGAGAGATACCCTAGCACCAAGACGCGGAACTGACATCAGAAAGATATCTAAACCAAAGAATACTAACTATTATAGCGGACTGACAATTTTTTTAATGGAACCCTAAATATCCTTAGGAGATTGGCACGAAGAAGCCACGCATTTGGTAGCTCTATTTCTTTCTGCTCGTCATTGCCAATTCGTTTTAATATCAGTAGCCTTGTCATGATTAATATTTTAAATTGACTTAAAATTTAATTAAACCACACCATGAAACATTAAAGTATTTGAGAAGTATATATGGAAATAATTAACATATTACCAAGTTTGCAATTAAATCGGAATTGCTACAATTCCGTCCCTACATTTGAATATTTTGCGTTCACGGTTTAACTTGGGTTGGTTCTTGATCATAATTAATAATTTATAAAGGATGGTAATCCTGACGTCACACAGATAAACAGTAGAAGTATAATGCAGATACCTAATATTCGTATTAATATTACATGCAGGCGTGTTTGGGGGGGGGGGGGGGGGGGGGGTATGGTACAACGTTTCTAAGAATCTTTTTTGATTAAAAATATTTTTGTAAATAAATAATTGCTTTGAAAGTTGCAAATTGTGTGAGGGGGACACAATTTACGCAATTTTCGTATTTTGTTTACTAATTATTTAGAAAAATATTTTGAATCAAAAAAAGTTTATCACTTTGTCTTTTAAACCGTATGGCCAAAGAATATGAAAGAATTACAAAAGTAACGCATAATAAATACCTGATTGGATATACCGTTTGAGTTATTGCCGAAAAACTGCACTTCTCAACAAAAGGACGTAAGTCCAATGGGGGAGATATGCTCTTCTGCTGGTACAATTTTTCACAAGGTGTGTATTATATGGTTGTGCATTTGTTTGTTTGGAGGCTATGGAACCCTGCGCTGAGCTTGGTCCGACATGCTCATAACCGTATTTTTTACCGTTACACCTAAATTACCTAATAGCTGTTAAACGGACATATTTTTTCTTTTACATATTTGTTATAACTTTATGTGATTCAAAGTTAGACCAAATGAATATAGTCTAAACGGCATTTATGCCTACTAAAACATGATGACAAGGCAATATGTCAAAGTATTGTTATGCCTTTAACAGTTACGCCAATGTCGCTATGCGATAGTATTTGAGGATAGAAGGAATGCGAATAAAGGGGATCCCGGTTTGAAGACTGTTTACCATTATGCGGGTCCTACTAAGGTATTGTTTTAAATTGACCTTCTGTTGTGTCATTAAAATTATTCAACGAAATAAAACAGTGTTCGTGTCATGTTGTCTTCATACCCAGAGCGATGGCGTCGCATTCGTATTCATATTATACAAAATTTCCTTTCGTGTTTAATAATATAGATAGTTACATGGAATGAGTTGCAGAAAATGAAGATATAGGTAGATATATACTATTGGCCTGTTTCAGTTATTTGCATAGTATTGTATATATGGCGGTAGCTACGCCCCCGATTGCGCACTCACACGAGATTGCTACAACAGAGTAGGTAATATTTTTTATTTTTAAGTCTGGGAACATGTAGACCAAGTCACGATGTCGCAACACATGAGACAAGAAGCTTTATTTCTTTCAGTTAAGTCATTTTGAACAACCGGCTGTTTAGGGTTCCGTAGTCAAAATGGCATAACGGAACCCTTATAGTTTCGTCATGTCCGTCCGTCCGTCCGTCCGTTCGCACCTTTGCTCAGAGACTGTTAGTGCTAGAAGGCTGTAATTTTGCAAGGAGTAATTTATAATAAGATGTAATATGTGTACATATTACTTACGCCGACAAAGTGTCTTCACAAATAAAATCTTGAATCAATTTTTTTTTAGGGAACCTACCCTATAAGTAAAGATTTTTTTTTCACCTAACCCATAGTGTAGGGGCTCATTAGATAGGTCTTTTAAAAACGCTTGGGGGTTGGGAAGACGATTTTTATATTTAGGGATTCGTTTGTAAAATATTAAGTTTTAAAGCGCAAATTTTTGTTAGAGTCAAGTCTCCCCCCCCCTGCCAGCTAAATGATGTTGGGTATGTGAAAAAAACCACGGTAGTAAAATATATAGTAAAATTAAAAGGAAAATTATCACAGCTAAGTAGGCTTTACAAGTTTACGAGTAACAGCTGATAGAATGAGTTAAGCCGCATTATTCGGAAATTAGGGGGGGACTTCATCATATTCTTGTAGTTGGTTTATGTTACAATCTTTCATCATTTCTTTTTACATGATTTGGAGGCGAAGTATCAGGTATTGAACACGGTGCTCAGATCGCAACCCACAATATTTATTTTTGAATAGTTCCGCTGGTCATCTGTGGTCTTCATCATCAGTTCCATTTTACTCAATGTTGTTTTTAAGAGTAAATACACGAATTACAACAAAATATACCCAAATTACTAAAGGTATGTCTTTAATATTTGATGAGTTCCCTCGATTTCTCCAAGATCTCATCATCATATCCGAACTTTGGTGACAATGGGACTAATCTGGAAATATACCCTTTCAAACACAAAAATATATTTTCAAATGGGTCCCGCCGTCTGCGAGTAATCGGATAACAAACATTAAAAAAAAATACAGTCCAATTGCTTCCTTTGTGAAGTCGGCTGAAAAGTCAAGTCAAGTTTTCTTGAATTTATCATAAAATCCAATCCTACAAATGCAAAATATGCAAAGGTCTCTCTTATTTTATTACAAACGCAATTACAGCGCACAAAAGAAAGTAATTTGTAGTAAACAGTACTTATCATTGAAATAGTTTTGTTTTGACATAATAAGCAAGCACGCCCTGAGGAATTCTCCCAGACATCTTTTCTTAGGAATGGAAATGATAATATAAGTTTTTGTTTGCATCCAGGGAATAGTTTTATTTTCTATTTTCGTTGTTTCTTTTAACGTCTGGAAGTTTGACACAGACAGGAGGAAATATTAAATATTTTGTCAGGCCTATTGGTCTAACTAATGGTTCCTTAATCACTAGACCAAGCCATCATTACGCTGGCTGCTAAGCCGGCGATCGGTTTTGTCTTCATCCAGGATAATTCTTTGTATGATGAACATGGTTTTTTTTTTTTCTATAATAAATAGGCTTGCTCTTGGCTTCGGTCATGCCTGGTGGAAAGCATTGATAAGGCCTACGATGGAACGAGCGCACCCAGAAGGTGCCTATGCAGTCTAGTCTTAAAAGTATCCGGGTTATAATTAATTGGAATTGGAATTATTGTGTCTGGGTGTAATTTATCAGTTTTCTGGTTATCATAGTAGTACAAGTTCTGCTTAGTTTGGGATATTATTATTATTAGGTATATTATTTTTATTATTTTACGATTTTTGCTTGACCTGCCAACAAAATGTAATTTTGTTTTTGTACACTGTGGGGTTAGGTTTTTGTAATCATATATATACTAATGTTATAAAGCTAATGGGTTTGTTTATTTGGTTGAACGATAATCTCAGGTACTACTGGTTCGAATTGAAAAGTTGTTTTATAAATAGACTATTCAACAGCCTATTTATCGAGGAAGGCTGCGGTCTAATAACATCACGCTACGACCAATAGGAGCTGAGGATCAATGAAAAATGTTGAAATAACGGGAAAAAATGATGCAGACGAAGTTGCTAGCACTAGCTAGCAACTTCGTTTGCATCATTTTTTCTTACACCGGGCTTGTAAAACTGTGCGCTTAAAAAAAATCTAGTCTTACCCGGTTCTGACAATGTACAAAAATAACTCTATCTTCCAAAAAGTATATTTTTACCCGACTGTAAAGAAACGCGTATCTTGTATGTATGTATGTAATATTCTTTATTACCATATATCTCACAATCCACTGAACGGATTTATACAATTAAGGCGTCGTTAGATTCGTCTTGATTGCCCAAGTGTTCTTAGATAATATGACATGTGTATCAAATTAAAGGGTTCATTTTAAGAATTTCAAAAAGGTATAACATGATTATGACTGTAATACTAAAAAAGTTAGTTAGCAACCATTCTTTTTTCAATATTCAATACGTGACAATAGCTGTGATAAAAGTTAGTTGTTATATCGGTTACATCTTATAATCACTAAAAAGTATTGTGAAGGCGGGTTATTTTATTTTTATAATTTATTTTTTTGTATACTTTACCTAAAAGTAGGTCCAGACCACTCATAAAGTTTTTTGGTATAAGTGTACTTGAAAAAAATGGTCACTTAAATATACCATTGTTCGAATTTACTTCACATTTTTTCGATAGTCAAAATTAAATTATCGTGTCTCATTTAAAACTGGATCTGCATCGAGAACAGTTTCTACGATTTTAAATGTGGCCAAAAACCTGATGAGTCATTATCGACTGCAAGAAAATAGGCGAATTACATACAAAGAGATTCAGCATACACTGCAGATTGGATCGGGAAGCGTTCACATGATCACCTTTGTATGAGGAGGATAGTTTCGCGCGGGGTGCAGTACAATTTCACGGAAGCTCAGAAGCAGGCCCGTGTGGAGTGGTCGAGATATGATTTCAAAAATTTAAAGTAGGGTCGTCTCGGCGCGTTTACAACATTATGAACGGTGACAAATCCAGGTTTTATCAATACGATCCAGAAACAAAGCTTCAGTCTACAGTTTGGCTATTTAAAAACGAACCAACGCCTACGAAAGCGAAGCGATCGAGAGGCGCAGG